>OW052091.1:10000000-11332223 GCA_932526535.1 Caradrina clavipalpis | reverse complement strand
TAAGTTGGATTGATTTGTTGCAGCCATGTTTGACGAGTTAGTTGATGATGCCCACGTCATCTCACGAGGTTCTGATGCCACATTTTCATTGAGAGTGAGAGTCTCGATAATATGAAGCTTGGCTGAATTAACTTCGCTTTCAGTTAGATATTTGGTTTTAAACCGTGGATCGATTAGTGTTGCAGTAACTAGTGGCAAACAATTTTTAACAAATGAAAACCGCTGATTAAGTGCATCCAGTAGCTTGCTCTTCATCGTCTCTGCGTGATTTTCATTTTCATGATCATCTTCCTGGTCATTAAAGGACTGAATGTTTTGTGTTGGCGCCAATTTTCCGTTTAACATTGCCACCAACGGTATTACCACTGAAACACAGGACGAGTCGGAAGAGATATCCAACGTGGCCTGGTAAAAATATTGCAAAACGTTCACTATATCTTTCATCAAATTCCATTCATCACTGTTAATTTCTAGTATGCCTCCTTTTTCAATACGGTATAGGTTCAGAGCATTTTTTTGCTCAAGCAGTCGTTCCATCATTAAGTAGGTACTATTCCACCGAGTTTCGACGTCTTGAAAAAGTGCGTGCTCAGGCAAATTTAAGGTTTTTTGAAATTTACTTAAATGTCTTCGAGCTTGTTCACTCCTGTGAAAATGGCCGACTACTTTATGACATTTTTTTATCAGCGTTTCAACTTCTGCGACCGAAAAAACGGCATCATGGATCGTCAACTGCAGAGTATGAGCAACACAACCCAACGATGTAAATTCAGCTACTCGAGTGGCGCGGACCATGTTGCGAGCGTTGTCTCGTACAGCCAAGTGAACTTTTGTTGCGATGTTGTAAGTTTCAGCAATTTCTTTGAGTTTTTCTGCTATATAATCGCCAGTGTGGTCGTCTTCCAGAACAGTTGCAGCTAGCACCACTTTAAGGCGCTGTTCTTTTCGAACGAAATGGGCAGTAAAACTCAGCAGCGAACAAGTTTTTGTAGGATTTGACCATATGTCAGTAGTAAAACTTATCCAATCAGCTTCCATTAACAAAGATACCACTTTGGCTTGAACCTTTTCATATGTTTCAGGCATTAACTGACTGCGAAAGTATTTTTTGGACTTCAATTTATAACGTTTTGGCCCAGATGGATCAGCGAAATTCAAACGTTTAAATCCTTCTCCTGATACTGTAGTATAAGGTTGCATGTCCACAATTATGTAATCCATAATTGCTTTATCAATTCGTTTGACAATCTGATGATCATCCGGCCATTTTGCTGAAGGCGGATGTGATATTAATTGTTCTATAGTAGCTTGATGCTTCTTATCATTATGATCAATATTAAGGCGCACGGGCTTTGAAATAGCCGGTTTCAAACTATTTTCGTGAGCAATTTCAGCTAGTTTATTCTCATAGTGTTCATATTCAGATGAATGATATTTCGACAGATGCAGTTTCAAACCTTTGATAGTCTGATGTTTGGGCTGAGGATTGCCTAATGACACCGTTTTACTACACAACTTACAAATAGCCTTCGATGGATGTAATACCATATTTTTTTCATAATATTCCCAAATAGGATTTACTTTAGGCATATTTAGTTTTCACCTGCAACAATACAATATTATACCTTCTCAGTAAACATAAACATTAAACACATTAAATCGAAACAAAACCGCACAATAAAAAATAAATAGCACCTGATAAGTTTGTTGTTTAAAAGAAAATAAGTTGTCAATATTTTGATCAAAACAATTCTCAGTTAATTTTACTAAGAAACATAGGTACCTAACCTACGAACGTATCCGATTTTAGCAAAAAGCTTTTCAAGTTCTATACCTATTGACAAACAACCCTTACGTATTTTCACCAAAATAACATACGCATAAAGTCACAAAACCCTATGATTCTGTAATATATATTATTTAATTTATATAAAACAACTTACCCGCTTTATATTCCACCGCAAAACTATAAGTAGGTAGGTAGTATCTTGCTTTCACCAAGCCAGTGTAATTTATCAACTTAAATAAATATCAACAACAAGTAATCACAGCAAGTAGCAACACAACACTTAAAAGAACTTATTTTAATTTACTGCGTTTAAACAAACTTGCATTCATTACTATTGTAAACATAAACAATTACAAATACTGCACGAACGGAGCGAAGGCGGCCGCAGTTCGCCAGCCGGGACTTCAACCAATCACAATTCAGCTCTCTCACGCACTTACACCAATGGACTTCGCGCTGCGGCGCGAGGCCGTGCGCGGTGAAATTTAAATGTCGATCCGAATAAAGTTACAATCTCGGTCAGGACCGAGAATCTCGGCTGAAATTAGCCGAGAACCGAGACAAATTTCTCGGTTGGATTTGTAGCCGAGAATGCCGAGACCGAGACCGAGACCGAGATCTCGGTCGACCCTTATTCAGCACCCAATAAATACCAGCAAATAAACCTACACCAATAAATATTAAATTTATTTGGTAGATCAGTTTGGTCATCAAGGCCCAGTGATTATAGGTGTCAGCGCCTCGTGCATAAAGGCGCAAATAAAAAAAAAACACTAGACTTCAATCTCACCAAAAGCTACTGAATATCAAGCGAAAAAATCCTGAAAGAAATAAACAAAAACGCTGAGTTTCCGCCAGAGCCACGGAAAAAAATAAACTGTTCATTTTAAAGTCGCGTATGTGAACTCTCCCGACACCGAACTAACTTTTACTTTGCGCGTCCAATTTCGTTACAAAACTATTTTAATCTACATCATCTCTTCTACTGCATCCCTAGTCTATACCGATATTATAAAGAGGATTTTTTTTTTTTTGTTTGTTGGTCCCGGCTGTCATTCGTAGATCTTTGACAGTCGTTACGGATAGTCAGAAGCCAAGAAGTCTGACAACCAGTCTAACCAAGGGATATCGTGTTGCCTAGTTACTGGGTTGTGGAGGACAGATAGGCAGTCGCTCCATGTAAAACACTGGTATTCAGCTGCATCCGGTTAGACTGGACACCGACCCCAACATAGTTGGGAAAAGGTTAAGCAGATGATGATGTTTGTTTGTATCGAATAGGCTCCAAAAATCTGGACCGATTTTAAATATTTTGTCGCCTATAGATAATAGATAGCTACATTATTTCTGAGTATCATAGGCTATATAACATCACGCTACGGCTAACGGGAGCAGAGCAGTAACCTAAGACGTAACTTATCGCGGGTGAAATAAGTCACACGGGCAACGTCCTGGATAGTTTGCTAGTAGGTACCTAATATTATAAAGAGGAAAGATCTTTTTGTATGTTTGTTTGTACCGCAATAGGCTCCGAAACTACTGAACCGATTTTAAATATTTTGTCGTCAAAGATAGCTACATTATTCTTGAGTAACCTAGGCTATATAACATCACGCTAAGACACACGGGAGCGGAGCAGTAACTGAAGACGCAGCTGTGAAATAAATCACGGGGCCAAAGTCGCGGTTAAACTCTCTACTAATTTATGAGTTTTGTAGATTATAAAGATTAAACATTGCTGCGCCACAGATCGCGTGTAACGCCTTTATTTGTTAAGTAATAGTATTTCGTGAAGCAAACGTAATATTATACGAAAATTACAAAATGTAATCAATCACTGCTTTCAATTGTAGTGTTGAACAACACGTAATACTCTGATTGTAAGTTAGTGCCGGCCTGGTACACCCCTAGATTGCCATCATAGGCGGGAAATGAGCAGTAATGCCTATTATGGCGCCTGAAATACAGACTCGTACGGTCAGGTACGAAGTTAGCGATTCCTGTAGGCTCTTAACTGTTTTAGTACAAAGTATATTTTTGAATGTCAATATGCCAATATTGCCAATATTGCTATTAATAATGAAGAATAACGTTATGGACTGGCATGCCAGTACCGTCGGACCTGCGTCGTAATAGCATGTTTTTTTTTGGCCAATATCTTGATATCTGAAAAAGGGCTTGACATATTTCTCTATATTTATCCTTAAAATTTTAGCAATGCTAAATTAACGTAGATATAACGGATCTTGACAAAATACGGATTGTCTTTTCAGTTATTTAATCAACAAATTATACAATTAGTGCAGTAGATTTTTATGTATCTACTTATGATTTTGAAAGCATAGAGGCCTCTCCACACACTTGAGATATTAACTCAGGAAAGACAATATCCCAAAGTGTGAAGGGTCGCGCCATATCATAGAAATTGTACTACAGATAGATATCTCAATATTCCCCTGTGTTAATCTCGCATCTGTTTAGAGAGCCTTTAACTTCAGAGCAAGATAAGAAAGAAAGAAAGAGAGAGAGAGAAAAAAAAGATTGCCTTATCACACAATAGTAGTTCTGTAAAGGTACAATGATAAGTCTCGTCGTAAGTAGAAAAGTTGTAACAATCGGAAGGAATCCTCATCACAATGGTACAGACTACTCTCTGTTTACACAATGACTGTGTTTTCAAAGACAGCCGTTCGATTGCATTGATGTATCCGATATGAAGTACGGACACAACGCTTTTATGTATAGGAGTTGAGCTTTTGATGGGCCTTTGGTTACAACAGTATGATACAGCAAAAAATAAAACAGAATTAAAGTGATTTAAGTTGTAAAATAAATTTTATAAAAAGGCCAAATAAAAATAATTAAATATATAACATACACACACACACCCTTGTTTGTACAGACACCCTTACGAGGACCTTGTATGTACTTGTACGAACCGAGGACCCTCCAAAAAACTGGTTTAAATACGTCGCAGGCCTTTTTCAATAAGATAGAAAGGGAGAGGTGAGTAAATCTATTGTAATGAGCGCATCGAGATAGTGCTATCTCAAAAAAAATCTATATGAATTACGGCTATCGTACCGAGGACCTGAAATACACAGCTAAATGTGACCAGCGATGCACATACGAGGACTTTGTGTAAGTTAACCGAGGACCTCTTACGTAAGCCCTGGGACGCCCTTCCGAGGACGTACTTTCACACAATATTTCTTATTTCCTGTACGAAGCGCGGACGCTGTGTTAGACTTTATTTCACCTTACCGAGGACAGTTTTCCTGTAGAACTTGTATAAACCGAGGACTTGGAAAATCTACATACCTAAACCAATTTTTACGTTTAAGATTTATTAACTTATGTAGAATGTTCTGATTTATTTCTAACACACATTTTCTAAAATGAAGTACCAAGCGAGGACGAGTTTATGTCTTTACGTTTTTCGGTGCTTCCCAAAGAGAGGCTTAAAATAATTACTTATAGAAAGAGAGTCTTCGTACAAGCTCTTTTCGCGCTAACAAATATGCCATACGCATAAGGATTATCTAGTGATCCAGTCACCAGTCAGTCTCCAGTTTGAGCTGATGCTGCAGCCAGGTCGTTTCTTCATGAGGGAACTCTTCAAAAGTTGATAGGGTCGTCTTGGTATTTGGCATATGCATTAGGATTACATAGTATAACAAATATATTAACCAAATTGTGCTGAAGCTGCAGCCAAGGTGGTTTCTTCATGAGGGAACTCCTCAACAGTTGGTAGCACCGTCTTCAAATTTGGCATACGCTTTAGGATTACATAGCCTAACAAATATAATAACCAAATTGTGCTGATGCTGCAGCCAGGGTGGTTTCTTCATGAGGGAACTCCTAAGCAGTTTATAGCATCGTCTTCAAATTTAGCATACGCATTAGGTTTACATAGTATAACAAATATAATAACCAAATTGTGCTGAAGCTGCAGCCAGGTTGGTTTCTTCATGAAGGAACTCTTCAAAAGTTGATAGGGTCGTCTTGATATTTAGTATATGCGTTAGGTTTACATAGTATAACAAATATAATAACCAAATTGTGCTGATGCTGCAGCCAGGGTGGTTTCTTTATGAGGGAACTCCTCAACAGTTTACAGCATCGTCTTCAAATTTAGCATCCGCGTTAGGTTTACATAGTACAACAAACATAATAACCAAATTGTGCTGAACCTGCAGCCAGGGTGGTTTCTTCATGAGAGAACTCCTCAACAGTTGGTAGCACCGTGTTCAAATTTAGCATATGCGTTAAGTTAACATAGTTTAATAAATATAATAACGAAATTGTGCTGAAGCTGCAGCCAGGGTGGTTTCTTCATGAGGGAACTCCTCAACAGTTCATAGCATCGTCTTCAAATTAAGCATACGCGTTAGGTTTACATAGTATAACAAATATAATAACCAAATTGTGCTGAAGCTGCAGCCAGGGTGGTTTCTTCATGAAGGAACTCCTCAACAGTTTATAGCATCGTCTTCAAATTTAGCATACGCATTAGGTTTACATAATACAACCAATATAATAACCAAATTGTGCTGAACCTGCAAGCCAGGGTGGTTTCTTCATGAGGGAACTCCTCAACAGTTGGTAGCACCGTCTTTAAATTTGGCATATGCGTTAAGTTAACATAGTTTAATAAATATAATAACGAAATTGTGCTGAAGCTGCAGCCAGGGTGGTTTCTTCATGAGGGAACTCCTCAACAGTTCATAGCATCGTCTTCAAATTAAGCATACGCGTTAAGTTAACATAGTTTAATAAATATAGTAACAAAATTGTGCTGAAACTGCAGCCAGGGTGGTTTCTTCATGAGGGAACTCCTCAATAGTTCATAGCATCGTCTTCAAATTAAGCATACGCGTTAGGTTTACATAGTATAACAAATATAATAACCAAATTGTGCTGAAGCTGCAGCCAGGGTGGTTTCTTCATGACGGAACTCCTCAACAGTTTATAGCATCGTCTTCAAATTTAGCATACGCGTTAGGTTTGCATAGTACAACAAATATAATAACCAAATTGTGCTGAACCTGCAGCCAGGGTGGTTTCTACATGAGGGAACTCCTCAACAGTTTATAGCATCGTCTTCAAATTTAGCATACAAAATAGGTTTACATAATTTAACAAATTTAATAACCAAATTGTGCTGAAGCTGCAGCCAGGGTGGTTTCTTCATGAGGGAACTCCTCAACAGTTTATAGCACCGTCTTCAAATTTGGCATATGCGTTAAGTTAACATAGTTTAATAAATATAGTAACGAAATTGTGCTGAAGCTGCAGCCAGGGTGGTTTCTTCATGAGGGAACTCCTCAACAGTTTATAGCATCGTCTTCAAATTTAGCATACACATTAGGTTTACATAATTGAACAAATTTAATAACCAAATTGTGCTGAAGCTGCAGCCAGGGTGGTTTCTTCATGAGGGAACTCCTCAACAGTTGGTAGCACCGTCTTCAAATTTGGCATACGCGTTAAGTTAACATAGTTTAATAAATATAATAACCAAATTTTGCTGAAGCTGCAACCAGGGTGGTTTCTTCAGAAAGAGAGAAAATGAAAGGTTGACTGAATCCTTAAACAAATCGTTAGAAGCTACTCCTATGTACACGCCTGCTTAGATTACACAACATTATGATTTTCTTTTCACCATAAATTGTTGTATTGTCATGGGTGCTTAATCCGTGTGCTCTTCATGAAGAATCAAAAGTAGAAATGTCTTCCTAGGTGAAATGACGGCAGCAAAATTTGAAACAATCAAAAAGTACAATGAAAAATACATAACAAATAATATTAAATGACAAACTTGAGAACGACGCTATCAACTGTTGAGGAGTTCCCTCATGAAGAAACCACCCTGGCTGCAGCTTCAGCACAATTTGGTTATTATATTTATTATACTATGTTAACTTAAGGCGAATGCTAAATTTGAAGACGGTGCTACCAACTGTTGAGGAGTTCCCTCATGAAGAAACCACCCTAGTTGCAGCTTCAGCACAATTTGGTTATTATATTTGTTATACTATGTAATCTTAACGCGTATGCCAAATTTGAAGACGGTGCTACTATCTGTTGAGGAGTTCCCTCATGAAGAAACCACCCTGGCTGCAGCTTCAGCACAATTTGGTTATTATATTTGTTATACTATGTAAACCTAACGCGTATGCTAAATTTGAAGACGATGCTATAAACTGTTGAGGAGTTCCCAGTGATAGCACACTACACACGAGGGAAACTGTTAAAGCGAGGACTAAAATACACACTGTTTGGAAAATCTAGCAAACCGAGGTCTTAAATACACATTGCGTGGAAAAGCTGCCTAACCGAGGTCTTAAATACACATTGCGCGGAAAAGCTGCCTAACCGAGGACTTTTGTGTTAAAGTTAACACATAGGTCCTCGTATAATACAACAAACGTGAAATGAGTGTAAAGAGGCTGTGTGTGAGGCGACAGTGGCGCCACTAAGTGGATACACAAATCGAGTGTAAGATTATGAATATTTTTGATCAAACCGAGGTTCAGACAACTTTTTCTTATTAAGTATACAGAAAGACTCAAAATCGCTCGCAGAATACGAATCTTTGGTCAAGTCAAACCGAGGACCCTCGAAAAAGTCCTCGGTTTGAAAAGGTCCTCGGTCGTGCCTTGTGTATTCATACGCACGTCCTCGGATGGTACTTAAAACAAACACACACACACATTACATTTTATTATTTTTATTGTATTACATACATTTTTTTTTATATATTTTTTTTATTTTTATTGTTTTTTTTTTTTTTTTATCTATTTAATTTTCAATCAAATTATTCTGAAAATAGATTTTCAGGGTCCGTCAGAGTGATGGTGAAATTGATACCAAAGATTGTTTAGTGAAAAAAATATTCTATAATTGTATTCTCTTTTTTAAAACAACATCTCAGTTGTTAGTTAAAAAAAAAACGAAATAACAGCCTGTTATTTTCCAATTGTAAAGCAAATGCTTTTCCTACAAAAAAGGCACTAGCATTAATCACCACACTTGCCCAAGCGGACTGGTGATTTCAGACCTACATTAAATTATAAGTCATGCTTTTTCAAAGTGTTTTCCATCACCAATATCAGTGAAGTCCAACATAAACTTAAAACTCATTAGCACGTACATAAGCAAAGAAAAGTAGAGAAAGCAAGAAATAAATCATAGGCTTGTATTAATTACCACAGCTCTGCCAATTAATGGAAAAAATATGTAAAACAAGAAAATTACAAGAAAGGTGTGTTATGAATGCTGGAAACCTTGGATTACAAACCTTAGCACACAGTTTAGCAACAAATTAGAGATGGCATGGACTGCGTAGTAAGTTTTGGCACTGCTCAATATTTGAGTGTATTTCCTAAATGACATCAACAGACGTGTATAAATCAGATACATGTTAAATATAGAATTGTATCAGATGCCTAAAATATACACTTCGAATTATTATTAGATAGTCTGCGATAGTGTCAACTGCGATGTTCTGCATGCATCTATAATGAAGATCAATGTAAGGTACATACTGGTAGAAAATGCCTAAGGCATTAAGTCTACCTTTGTACGGTATATTTTTTTACATTATGTGCATAAAGTTTAATAAATATATACCTTGGTAAAGTTTTGTAAATATTTGCTAAAGTATTTTTTACCAAAAGAAAACTGTCTAAATATTCGTGAGTCTAGAAATAAGAGTACCAAGTTTTACTAAAATATTTTTTATTTCAGATCGAATATTAATTATAAATGCAATACAATATCAACTGTAAGTATACCTAAGTTACGAATGAAATGAATACTTAAATCTATGTGAGTATATAATCAAAAATTTTCAAACTTCAATTATAAACAAAACCATGCAAATAATTCTATAAAAATAAAAATAATTAAACTTATTATTTAATCAGATAATTAATTAATACTTTGGTCATGAAAATCACTTGTACGATATTTTTCTTGGGTTTTTTGTCTTTTTCCACTGGGTTCGAAAATGATATGATATGATATATGGAAACTAAGACATTTAAATAAATTGAAAAAAAAAATGAATATGTGGTTCTTTTTTGCATTTTTTTTTAAACGTCTATTATAATTTACAATTATAAAACTTTAACTCGTGGAAACATTATATACTGTAAAGAAAACTCATATTTTACTGAATCACTTATCTATCAATACATTATTTCGGATTTTGGTGTCTTTAACTTTGAAAAAACTAAAAGAATTTCCTAAAAGTAAAACCAGTCGATGGTTCCCACGACGAGCTTTTCATGAAGGGTGACACAGACTTGCTCAAACCTGCATTGAAGTCCAGAGAAGTGGTCTTATCTCTGAAGAGGTTCAAGTTCCCGGTAGCAGAGTAATCAGTTCGTTCCAGGAACGGTGTGTGAGCTACCCCTAACGAGGCACCGACTTTGTTTCTGCAATATACGAGAAGAAATAAGAATCCTTTTTTTGGCATACTGGAGTCTAAGGTGCAGCGCAGACGACAGACTATCCGCGTGACGCACTTTTTAGTCTGTGAAAATAGAACCTATGCAAACCTATGCGCGCCATGCAGACTTTTTGTGCGCCGCAGACTCGATCGCACAAAAAGTGTGCCGTCTGCGCTGCACCTAAATGTTAGTCTAAACTATCCAGGGACTCACTTAAACACACACAAAAAAAAACATCAATATCAGTCCAGTCTTTTAGAAGGAGTTCAATGACATACAAGCGTACAGAAGAATTATATACATACTAGCATCTGCCGGCGACTTTATCCGCGTCAAATTTAATATATTATCCCAAGGGAACCGTAAATTTTTCCAGAATGAAAAGTAGCCTGTGTGCTATTTTAGACTATAATTTATCCCTGTGTAAAATTTGATCCAGTTTTGTTCAGCCCTTTGGTATGATTGAGTAACAAACATCCATCCATCCTCATAAACTCTCGTATTTTTCGTTTTCGTATAAGTGTCGTTAAGGTCTCTCATGCACGATTTTGTGGGTTTGCAACCGGGCACGGCCAAGTACCAATGTGACTTTTTCTAATTCATAATATAGGTACTTTCTAAGTTTATCTTGGGCATCACTGACATCGGTAACCATGTCAGAGGCCCGTGAAGCGGTTTAGAAACTCTGTCACTAGGGTCTGTGGGGTCGTTAGACCTTATACTGCCCACACGATAAAGAAAGAAGAACTTTCGTCTTTATATTAGTTTAGTAAGAAGAAGTAAGAAGATATAATACTCACTTATACATATAATCAACTCCGCCTCCCATAGTGTTGAAGTTGGGAACCTGAGGAATGGTGGGCATGTTTCTGGCGACGAAGGCGTTAGCGGTGACGTCATGGTCCGGGTTCTGGAACAGTTTCGCGTGGCCGGCTGCTGTGATTCGGTTGCCGAAGTCAGGGATGTGCGTCTCCGTCAAAGAGAGTCCGTGGCCTTTGCTGAAAATATTAAGAATCAAATGTAAAATTATGTTGTAAACTAACTGATGTTTACGGTTTGGAAGTTGGTGGTGTGACACTCCCGTGCCTCGGAAAGCACGGTAAGCTGTTGGTCCTGTGCCTGATTTCTCCCCGGTTGTGTCGGATTACCGTCCCATCGGCCTACGAGAGGGAAGAAGGAGTGCACTTGTTTGCCCACACACTTGTGCGCTATAATATCTCCTGCGTACTTGGCCTGCATTAAGATAATATTAACAATCGGTCCGGAGAATACATTACAATGTTTACACTACACACATATAGGAATAATTGATATTTTATCTAGAGTTTGCGAAAGGCAGGGTTATCATTTAACTGCAAGTTAGTTGCTAAAGTACAAAATGTAATTCATAATGGGATAGTGTCTCAGCTTCTGTAGTTATCACCTCCACCATCTTGCTGCTTGACTAATATTTGAACGTAATAGTGTTCTGCCCCTTATAGACCTACCTACTATACACTTAAGTATTGGAACGAGGAACTAGCTGCAACTTTCAGACTAACTATGGCCAACTCCTTTACAGTTGTCAATGGTTTAATTAAAATAAATGCCACTTTGACCACGAGCACAAGACAAGTGTTCTCTCAAAGTTTTTGATGATACAAGTGAAGAGGGGAATAATTGGTCAATGTAAGGAAAGTCTGTATATATTTGTTTAATAATCATGCCGCACTGGCTGAACGAATTTAGATGAAATTTTACACACAGATAGACCATTACTTTCATTAGAACATAGGATACTTTTTTCTCGGTAGCACGTTCATATAGGATATTTTCTGACCCTGATGCGGACAGACCCACTGGATAATATAATGGATTAAAAATACTTACATATTATCTAATGCCACACCAGCTGTGGCTGACTGCAGTTTCCTACTCGCATCAAAATTAGCACCACCAATAGCACTCAGGACATTCTTATCATTACCAGCAAATGGCAGCTTTGCGTTAAATCCTGCAAAAATAAGAAATATAGTAATTTTAATATTGCGTTTTTTTAGAAACGGGTTTTTGTTGTCTTGTCAGATCCGACGGTTGCGGTTTCGTGGGTCCTGAGTTTGATTTCCGGGTCCTGACCCGGAAATCAATAACTTGTTATTGGATTTCTATAAGGAAATGTTAAGTAGGAACTCAAAGCCAAGATGCTCTGAGGATTTTGTTCTTGTTTGGTGAAGCCGTGGAGCTCCCTTACAGAAGCTCTGGCCGTGGCACATCAAGTTTCAGAAAGAGGCCATAACAAGAGAAGAGTCAGTCTTACCTGTGTGCCCGAGAGAGAGAAAGAGACAACGCTCTACAAAGCCAAATTTTTCTCTAAAACGCCCGGGCACTGTTAATTTAAAAGCTTTTATGAAAATGAGTAAATGTAACAAAAAAAAAATACTCACCGCTAGTTTTATCGGAATTCACGAAAGTACTTCCATGCAGTTGACGGGTTTGTCTTATATGGCTCATGGTCTCCAGATCTTGAGGGCTCAGATCCAGCCGGTAACCTCCAGGGACAATCTCCCAAGCGGCGGCACTCACCACGAAAATGGTGAAGAGAATCGAAGAGTACATGGTTCTCTCGTTCTAGGTTCACGAATGATGCCTTAGGATGGTTCCCTGCGTTTATATAGGAGTTTGAGAGATAATTCGTTCAGTGCGCCCGCGCCGGGACTTTACCAATGATACTCTTATTGCGGTCTGAGTTTTATCAATGTTTTTGTATGATTTATGACTATGTTAGGTATGATGTGAGGAAGTATTGTTAAAAACGGTTTGAAAATCATTGGTCTAATATAATGGACATAGTGGTAGACGAACGGTTTTAAAACATACCTAGCTTTTTAAGGGTTTGATTTTGTTGTTATGAATTTTCGTAACGAGTTCTCGTTCCTAGGGCAAAGAATACAAAAAAAAGACTTTAATTTTCTATCCCTTCGTCTTTCGTTAAAAGGGTTGATCAAAATTTTGATACCATTGTGTCGATCTGTTAGTAGAGGGTGGTAGAGGTGTAGGTACGTACCTAAACGTTTTCATAAAGTAAAAGTATAGGTAAGTGCCTACCTTTTTAATCTCGCTGGGGTAAGCTATTATCATCATCGATTTTTCTATTGCGTGAAACCGAGGGCGTAAGCTTGTTAAGATATAAAAATCATGTACCTATATAAAAACTACTGGCATTTATTGCATCATGATTTAAATATATAAATAAAATAATAATAATAATATAATAAATAAATAAACGGAAAATAATTAATTAGGTATATGAAATGATTTTATTGCAGTTTATTGTTTTTGTGGTTTTGCAAAATTGATATTTAATATTAGTCACCGTTCCTATTTTAAAAATAAAATTGGCTTTCCGAAGACAAACATGTTTTTACCCATTACGTATTTACCTATTCGAAACTTCTATTGTTTTTCTTAAATATTGCTCTCATCAGCCAATTAGTACTATAATGATCGCAAGCGCAACTGCGGAGCTTTAGCGTGCTTTGTTGAATCCCTAGCACATATCATCACGCCTGTATGTCCCCGAAGGGTTAGACAGAGGTGTACCAAAGAATGTACAACAAAAAAAATTAAGAAAAAAAAAGCAACAAAGAACCCGACATTTATTTCAGGTAACAAAGACCCATATCACAAATACCTTAAATGAAAAAATAACTACTATACTACTACATATAGGACGTAGGTACCTACATAGGCCTACCTACCCCTGTGTAGTATATAGTCGTGATATTACGTCACATTATGAAACTGACATATATAACGCTCACACGATAACGGGAGAGAACCGAATGATAACTTAAAGTAATTGGTTGTTATTACTGTTTAAGGTCAAATGCGGTCAATCCGTGATACCGTCTGGGACAGGGGAATCCTCTGATAAGGCTAAGAATTAAAATTACTGGATGAGCTTGAGATGAAGAATAAGAATTGGCACTTTTTATAATAAATATTCTTTTTAAATTTTTAAGACACATGTCGACGGTTGACGATTGATTGATAGACAAGCTAAGACAAAAAAACTTTACTCTAGACAATGTTATTTCTGTGCTGTTATTTTTTATGTTTTTTTTTTTTGTAAGTAGCGGTAGACCTATGTCATGTTCGTAAGCCATCATCTGCCTAGCCTTTTCCCAACTATGTTGGGGTCGGCTTCCAGTCGAACCAGATGCAGCTGAATATCAGTATTTTACATGGAGCGACTGCCTATCAGACCTACACAACCCAGTAATGGGTAGTACGATACTCATGGTAAGACTGGTTGTCAGACTTTCGGGCTTCTGACTTACAGTAACGAGCCAAAACGTGAAAATTCAATTAATATATGTTTCGAGATTTGATTGTTTCCGTTTAAGGTAATTTCAAGAAGCACCGGTCCGGTTACGTAAATTGTTTCACTGATAGAAAGTTAGTCTATTGCCGATTGTCATAGTGTGCAATATTATGCAAATGTTTGTGAGGAAGGATAGCTAGATGAATGTTTGTTACTCTTTCACGCTTGAACTGCTGAACAGATCTGGATGTATTTGGTACTGAGATAGATTGTAGTGTGGGCCTGTCGTTATGTATGGATCGGAATATTGAGCCATTAAGAAGACTGATGAAAAAAGGTTGCATGTTGCGGAGATGAGAATGTTGAGGTGGATGTGTGGTGTGACCAGAATGGATAAGGTAAGGAATGAGTATATTAGAGGAAGTTTGAAAGTAGCGCCAGTGACAGAAAAGTTGAAAGGGAACCGTTTGTCTTGGTATGAAGAGGAGAGATGAGACACATGTGCCCAAAAGAGTAATGAATATAAATGTGGATGGATGCAGAGGAAGAGGGAGGCCAAAGAAAAGATGGTTGGATTGTGTGAAGAATGATATGAAAGAGAAAGGAGTGAGTGTAAGCATGACGGCTAACAGGATAGTATGGAAGAAGAAAACGTGTTGCACCGACCCTAAGTAACATGGGATAAGGGCAGGAAGATGAAGATAGATTGTAGTGTGGAATAACACATAGGATACTTTTATTCCGAAAAAATATATCCCGTGGGATAATATATCAAATTTAACGCGGACGAAATCACGAGCAGAAGCTAGTTTTATATACTTTAATTAAATTGAATAGCAATCGAAGTAAACGCGATTGTGGCTAGCAGCATGCTGCAATATTCATAGATCACTTCCATTCATTAAACTTATCGCACCTTCCGTCGTTCCCGTAGCCACCACAGCGCAGCTTAGCCAATTAGGCTAAGCTCCGATTGGATATGTTGCTTCAGGTCCTAAAGCAACAAATCGAATTTGAGCTGAATATCAACCTGATTGTGGTAATCTTTTAATCTCTAGTTACTGTGACTGTTAAGTTGGGTAGTGGTGCCATTCGGCTTTATCAAACGCTGTTAATCCTGATCAAGGGTCGGCCTAGACAAAGCAGCAAATTGGTTATCATCAACTGTTATTGATACATTTCTATGTATAACCTAATTTTCTGTTTACCAGAAAACTCAATAGGGGTTATTGTACACATCATTATGAACCAAGGCTGAAATCAACTGATTCGTTTCTTTTACCGCGTTATACAAAAATTATAATGTGAGATGAGATGAGATAATTTTTGATGATGTCAGACTGGGTTCCGAAGTAAAAGTTGTTCATATTGATAAGTATAATAAATAACCACTTCTAAGATTTCTGGTATAAAAAAAATAAGGTTTGGAAAAATATGTGCAGGTGTTTATACGTAGGTCAGCTAAGGATTTTCATGAGGATCTTTGACTTTCATGCTAACAAATTCCCGGACAAAATCTAGTTAATAATATAATCTACTAACACACAAAAACAAAATAGCGATTTCCTGTGGCGTTATTAACACATTCACACGAATGGCAGACGATCTTGTCAGCATATTTGAAATATTGTTAGATGAGCGTGTGAATGTCGTTATATATGTTTATATACATATATGTATTTTATGTCTTAAGCTAATGTAATTGGCCAATGGCCGTTTCATGTTAAAATAAAATAATAAATAAATAATTATTCGCTCATATTTTCATTAAAAACTTGACAGTCAAAAACATGCCAGAGAGCATTTGAGCTCAGTCTGCGTTGTCACTTCCAGTAATACCAACACAGATGTCATTATATTCTGCAGTAAATGCCGCTTTGATGGGTTATAGCGCCATGTGGTCTCAGCTCTGTGTAGCATTGCTTCCTTATATCGGTTTAATGGCTGTGTTTTATAGTTTCAACATAATAATACTGCTAATCTTTGAAATACTAGGTACTAGGCAATTTTGATTATTGACAACAAATTGTTGTTTCTTTTGAATTGCATAATCAAAATGAACGTTTGTAATGAGGGTTATTACAAGGAACTTACACTTGCCTATTGAACTGTTCTTTATCATTATCAGATCAGCCGAAAGACGTCTACTGCTAGACAAAGGCCTCCACTAAAGATGATCGGTTCTGCGCTGCCCGCATCCAGCGATTTACTTCGTCCTTTACCTGGTCATCGACCCACCTCGATCTGTTAGATCTGAATAGTAATATAAAACTTCTTTTGATTATTGAGAGAATGTGGCTTAGCTCGTTTTACGAGTGTGTAAGCTCAGACAAAACTGCCCCTAAATGATCCCAATATATTCCCAAAACAAAAGCCTTTCGAAAAACCGACACACGCGTAAACCGACAAAAAAGACAATTACAGAAAGTTAAACGGCGTCAATATGTCAAATTGTCAAACGACATTCAGTATCGATGGGTAAAAAGCCCAAATATTCCCCAACGTGTGTTCTATTGAACAATGAACAGTGTTCGGTAACGCATTGTTATACTCTACGCCAGGGCTTCGCAACCTGTGCGCCGTTCAACTTCAAAATATTCAACAGAAAACAGAAAAAACTACAATTTTCTATTAAAATTATTGATCAACATTATATAAAAAAATATGCTAATAAAGAAGGGAAGTACGCGGAAGTCGCGTTGTTTGGTTGTTTTTAGTCAGTAAGAATCTGACACCCCAAGGGCGCCCTGACAAATTTCTAAACTTGTAAGTGCGCCGCGGACTGGAAAAGGTTGGGTACCCCTGCTCTACGCAATTCCGCAGAGCACTGTTGTAATGTATCAGCGAGTTAAGGCTCATTTACACAAGGAGAATTTCTCGTCTCGAATAGGCGATTATCGGAAGAAGACAAAAAACAGACTCGTATAAAAAATACCAACTTACCATAAAAATAAGGATCGCTTTCCCTTAAAAAAATGGAAACAAATATTCGTTTTTTGTTGTTGTTGTTGTTGTTGTTGATCGTTGGTGTATAGTGTATGTTTAAATGATTAAATATTTGTAAATCCAACCACGTTTCAGAAAAAAAAACCAGCGTATTTTGTCAAAGTATTTATTAAAAAAAATATATTGAATTTTCGAACCACGTTTTAAAAAAGTCGCCTGACGAGTTTCGCCTCTCGACGAGTGAGAATTGTGAGAAACTCTCTTCGTGTAAATAAGCCTTTAATGTCGGAGTGTCGCAGTGTCAGTGTACACTTGCTACAGCTCTCCTTAGGGTTGTAACCTACCGTAATAAACGCGGCGCACGTTGTCTGACAAAAGGGCGAGTATTCAGTACGTTTTCGACTTTATCTCGCGCTTAACTGTTTAATTTTAATGCGTGTGACCTTTCTATTGCTTTGGAATTGATAAATCTTGTGTTGTTTTGTAGGGAACACAGTACAATTACGGATTGTATTGTACACAATAATTAATGTTTGCGAAGAATGAAATTGTTACATAATTAGGTATAACATCGTTTACAAGAATACAATGTAGGAAGGTACAGAAATTTCTTATTTCTGCTTAAAAGAATAGCTATCTGTGTAGATCATTCAAATATTTGGTGTGCGCGGGAATCGATTCTGCTACCTGTAGAGCACAAGCTAATCAGACATAATATTTCCATCTAACATCTCACTAAATAATACACCTACCTAGCTTAAGTGGTCACTGCTACCTATTGATATCTGCAATACCAAAAGCCTTGCAAATGCGTTGCCATCCCAGAGACAAAGTTGAAATGTCTCATGTGCCTGTACACACGCACCGTTTATCCTTCAAACCGGAACACAGCAACGCCGCTTTACGGCAGGAATACGTATGGTGGTAGTACTTCCCCGGTCGAGCTCCATCACAAAGAGCTTTACTACACTCTCTGTTGTCGGGCTCCCAGTTATTCAATTACAACTTAAACATACCTACTGATAATCCAAAACATAAGTGTATATAAAACAAGATATTTAACAAAAAATAACTCAGTAACATCTCAATACACAATAGAGCGATGTAACACAAGTATAAGATAAACTTGTGAATATTAAGTATCTGAAGATATCAAATGGAAGCTGTGTGTATCTACCCGCGGCCGGAGACTTGCCAAATATCGTTTTATTTCATCTCATGATTGCGATCAAATATATTGTTCGTGCTTTTTCCTTGTTGGGATAAGTCTGATATAAGATACAGTGGTATACCGAGATACGAATTCTGACCTTCAGCGATAGAAATATTAGGGAAGAAATGGGCTTAAGAGGTGATGGTAGCCAACAACGTCAAGGACTGGTTACGACATCATGAATGTGGATATTTTACTCCATTTCCATAATAAGTCTACGTTGTTCCTGTAAAACCAAAGCGGTCCTTTAGCTTGTCATATCACTGCATGAAAGAATGTGTTGCCAACATAAGTGCGTTGATATCGCTGCAGAGCTTTAATCAGCAACTCTCTAGAAGACATTCTAAAGAGTAGCATTTCCCAAACTATGAGTCCTGAAAAATAACGTGACAATGGTAAAACTTAGGAAACAAATACATCCTTCTCATTGTTATTACAATGAGAAATTCTAGTAAGTATTTAATTAAGTAAGAACATTTGCGATTGTAACAATTTCTCTTTCTTATATGAATAGTCCTTCATTTATACATAAGTAATTCCCCTTTTTTCCTCATGACAGCCAAGAGGCGAGTTCAATGTTTACAAGTTTTTGTTGAGATGGCCACCATTGCTATAGAGCATTAATTGGCCTGTCGACGTAATACTCGATTATAAAAATCAACTTTCACAATCACACACCTCTTTTAGTATCCATTTATTTATTTACTAAAACCCTAAGTAGCAAAAAGTACAAAAGCGGACTTGCGGAATGCCTTAGGTATTCTCTAACATTTAACCAAAAGGTATTGAAGAGACAGGTGCAAATTATTTGGTTATGGAATTTATTCGAAAGAGTTACTGCGGCCCTGGAACGCAAAAGGCATTAGGAAGAACAGAGATGGGTTTTAGTCAGTAAGAATCTGACACGATTCTTCATCAAGTAACGGAAGAAGTTACTTGATGACTTCCCATCCTGAAAAAAAAAGTTGCAGGTTGTCCTAGTCTTTTATGCCCATTGCGGTCCAAAGTCGCGGTAACTCTTTCGAACAAACTCCGCAACCCTGGCAGGCACTGGCCCTACTGGGCACCGTCTGTTATGCTGACATCTCTCAGAAGCGCGCGTGGAACACAACGCACCATCGACCTGGGCCTGGTTCTGATCGAACGGCGAGCCACCCAACACTCGACGTTCGCAGACCCGCGCTTACGGTGGCCGGGAATCGCCTTGCGACTCCCAACGCCAAATGGTCCTAGCTTAAAACAAAGAAAAAAATAATAATAATAAAGTGTTTACAAGAACAAAATAATTATTTATTTCCATACTAAAATCCATTATAATAAGACTAAAACCGAAACAAACCAACACTCTATAACCCTTTCTACTCCTCTCGGTGTAGAAGATGATCTCCGATCAAGTGTAGTCTCAAATATCTGAAAACGTTACAATCGGAACGTAGCATAAAGCGGCGATGAGATAGCGATGAGTTTGATCGTGAGGGAGGCTCCGCTTACAACACAATAGAATACGACACTTGCACTAATATTAGAAGAGGATAAAAAGAATATGGATGCTGCTTGGAAGATAACAGATGTTTATTTATATACACGGTTACTTTTACATCGTTCTGGAGCCGAAATACAGGTACTCCAGTTGAGTAACAGTTGCTATTGGGGGTTTTTTTTTTTTAGTATCGCTTTCGATGAATGTGTTTTTCAATAGCTACCGTTCGCACGTGTAGCCGAGCTTCGATAAGGTTTAGGCACATATATATCGATGGTCCCTATTAACAATGTCAGTTCTGCAAAAAGAGTACTGTTTAGTAGAGCAGTTCAAAGTTTGTTTTGACGATAAAAAAAGAATTACATAACTGAGGATATTCAAATTTGCACTGATTATTTTATGTATTGTTAACTAAGTACTGACATGGACAAAACTAAGCAACTATTTATGGTTAAGGAAATAATGTACCACCGACATTTTAATATGGACAATTTGCAAAGTGAATTGTCGGTTGTGACACAAACGACAGTTTTGTTCGGATAATTAACAGTCATTTAAGTAGGTAGTGGTATATTCAACATTTTTAAATGGAGATTTAGAAATAAATTTGTCGTATGTGTAAGGTTTGCTGTAGTTATTATAAAAACAATAAATTTTATTTAATCAACTTTTCCATATATTTATTTACCAACAACGCAAATGAAAAAAATAGAAATGCACACTTTGAGATCACATGCTTAATTATAATTAAATACAAGAGTAATGATAACAATTCAAACACACATTGAAAATAGCATAGACTATTTAGCAAAGTCTAAAACATAATTTTCTTTCATCCTCTTTATGCTTTAAAAGCATGTATTTTAGTAAAATACGTAACAAAATAAGTCTTATGAGTATCAATGTTAAACTAGAAATGGACGTAGTTACGCAAAAACGATCCAACCCTCAAAGTGTTGATACGCAAAAAGGATCCAACTCTCAAAGTGGACACTTTGAGAGTTGGATCCTTTTTGCAAATAAAATCTGTAAAAAACTATGAGCAATCAACACATAATAAACAATATAGCAGTCAAGATACCTATGGCATTAAGTATCACAAAGTTTTATAACAGGTTAAAGTTTAAAATTGGACGTAGTTACGCGAAAACGATCCAACCCTCAAAGTGTTGATACGCAAAAAGGATCCAACTCTCAAAGTGTCCACTTTGAGAGTTGGATCCCTTTTTAAATAATAATAATATATAAACTGTCAACGTATCGGCACAGCGACTATAAACTGGAAATCTCCAGGGCCGGACGGACTGCACAACTTTTGGATCAAGTGGTTCCAAAGATCACACGCTCGCTTGGCATCCCAGTTCCAGTCAGCCTTAGAGTCTGGATCGTTGCCCCAGTTCTTAACAACTGGTATAACCCATCTGCTCCATAAATCGGGTAGTACTACGGAACCCAAAAATTACAGACCGATCACATGTCTACCGACGGTCTATAAAGTTCTTACATCTATTTTGAGAGCTAAAATCAATGATCATATTGATAACAATGCTATCATGTCTGTCTCTCAGAATGGATGTAGGAATGGGTCCCGTGGTACTAAGGAGCTACTCCTCATTGATATGGCCATTAACCAGCAGGTTCGCCGTTCTCGAAAGGATCTGTCTATATGTTGGATAGACTATAAAAAGGCGTATGACTCGGTGCCACATACATGGCTCATGAGGGTGCTGGAATTGTATAAAGTAGATACAACTCTGCGCACCTTCTTGATGTCGTGTATGGGGCAATGGAGGACGGTCTTACGCTATTCAGGATGTCGGCAAATCCGAGAGAACAGTGAACCAATAAAGATCGAGCGTGGTATATTTCAGGGCGATAGTCTGAGTCCACTGTGGTTTTGTTTAGCCTTGAACCCTCTAAGTACACTGCTGGAGGGTTCGGGGCTGGGTTATCGGTTGAGAAGAGGTGGTCAGGTCATATCTCACCTCCTTTACATGGATGATCTGAAACTCTTTGCCCCCAGCAATTTGCGACTGATGGAGCTACTGAAGGTAACAAAAACTTTCAGTAGTGCCATCAGGATGGAATTTGGTGTGGACAAATGTGCAGTCATGCATGTAAAGCGAGGAGAGATTATGGAATCTGTGGGAACCCAACTCTCAGATTCCATAAACCTTAGATCCCTTTCCTCAACTGAAACCTACAAATATTTGGGTATGTCGGAAGCGTTAGGCATCAATGCTACTGACATGAAGCAATCGTTGAAGGAGCGCTTCTTTGGCCGCCTGAATAAAGTTTTAAATAGTCTTTTATCAGGCGGTAACAAGGTGCGCGCCTTCAACGGTTGGGTCATGCCGGTTTGATGTACTCTTTTGGCATACTCAAATGGACTCAGACAGAACTTGACGCCCTGGATAGGAGGGTTCGCTCACTATTGACCGCAAATCGGATGCATCACCCAAGGTCGTCAGTAATGAGACTGTATATCCCGCGGAAGTGTGGTGGTCGAGGCTTCTTAAATGCTAAGACCATGCACAACCGAGAGATATGCAGTCTCAGGGAGTACTTCCTGGAAGCCGATGTGGGGATGCACCGAGATGTGGTCTCAGTGGACAAGGGCCTCACCCCGCTCTCTTTAGCGAACGAGAACTGGCGCAAACCTATGGTGTTAGATACTAATGATCGCAAGGAAGTATGGAAGAGCAAAGAGCTTCACGAACGCTACTACCGGGCCCTACATGGGCCGGATGTTGACTTCAAGGCGTCCGTATCCTGGTTGCGCGTTGGTGACCTCTTTGGGGAAACTGAAGGTTTTGTCTGTGCTATTATGGACGAAGTTATGATGACGAACAATTACCGGAGATATATTGTGAAGGACGGTACGGTTGACATATGTCGGGCATGCCATCGTCCCGGGGAATCAATCCGTCACATTATATCTGGGTGTTCTCGTCTGGCTAACGGAGACTACTTGCATAGACACAACCTTGTAGCCAGGATTATCCACCAGCAACTTGCTCTGAAATACAGTCTTGTGGAATCGGAAGTACCATACTATAGATATGTGCCCGACCCAGTTCTTGAAAATGGGCATATCACGTTGTATTGGGACCGGTCTATCATCACTGACAGGACTATTGTAGCCAATAAGCCTGACATAGTGGTGGTAGATCGATTAGAGCGTCGCGCAATGATCGTTGATATTACTGTTCCGCATGACGAGAACCTCGTGAAAGCTGAGAAAGATAAACAAATTAAGTATCTTGATCTGGCTCGCGAGGTTGTCGACATGTGGGATGTGAATACGGCAATTATTGTGCCGATAGTTGTGACGGCCAATGGCTTAATAGCCAAGAGCCTCGACCAACACCTGAGGAGGCTCTCGTTGGGCAGTTGGATCAAGGGCTTGATTCAGAAAGCGGTACTCCTAGACACGGCGCGTATAGTTAGGAGATTCCTTTCTCAGGAGCCCTGACCACCGGTGGCTTGGACCCTGTTCCCGACGCCGGTGGGCTACTATATTTTATATTTTTAAATGTTTTTATATTTTCTACTAATATTTAAAAATGTAATTTATATGTATTTTAATTGAATAAATGAGAATTCCTAAAATAAAAGTAGGTCAAACCATACCTACCTATAGGAGTCAGATATGTATCAAACTATCCGTTTATAGAGAATAGGTTACATCGCACTTAATTTTCCTACCAAAGATTCAAGATTTTTGTTTTATTCAATGTGAAGTTTTTGCAACTCATACATCCGACTAAATATTATATACATAATGCAGTTATTAGTGTAGAAAGTGACATATCCAACCGACTGACTAAGTTTAGGTAACGTGTAATAATGTCGAAAGTGACACATCCGACAAAACGTCTGCTTTTAAGTTACATGTAACAATGTCGGAAGTGACACATCCAACAAAACGCATGCTTTTAGTTACATGTAACATTGTCGAAAGTGACACAACCAACAAAAAGATCTACTATACGTACATGTAATAATGTCAGAAGTGGTATATCCGACAAAATTGTCTGTTTGAATACCGTTGAAAATAGATGTATCTACCAGAACCTGCTTTATTAAAGGGAATATACCTATACTAGCTGTTCCCAGCGGTTACATCTGCGTCATTGGTTACTGCTCTCTTCCCGTCAGTCGTAGCGTGATGTTATATAGCCTTTACTGTGTCTCATGAGTTTGGCTATCATATACAAAAATAATTATTCAATTCGGACTGGTAGTTCCAGAGATTAGCGAGTTTAATCAAACAAACAAAAAAAAAACAATAAATCTCTTTAGCTAATAATTTATTAGTATAGAGCAAAATATGGATGGTTTCTTAATGTTAAAAATAAAATCCGTTTAGAACGTTTCGACATTATGGGATATATACTTGTTTAGACGTATAAAACAATAATTTACTAGTGCAAATTCATCTGCGCGAGCGCAAGCGCTCCTCCCGGTAACTAAGTGCGTAGTGGCAGAACCGCGCGCACCCGCGCTCTCTCCACCCCGCGGACAGCGCCGGTTCCGTCACTACCAACACTGTTGCGCGGACAAAGTTATTGCAACCGACAATATTAACCAAGAAATTTACTAAATATGATGATTTTCAATAAAATAAAATATTACGTAAGATAGATCTTTTTATTGTGATTCTATTTATGTAAAAAAGTGAAAATTGGTAAAAATGTATTTCCGACATTGTTAATAGGGACCATCGATATGCCTTGACTACAAGGAAGCGTTACTTCGAGTGCTCACTATTTTACAAATAAAATTTTCATTATATATTTTTTTTGTTATAAATTGCAAATAATAGTGCCAATCTGTGTCTTGTTACTGCGAGAGCGCATGGCTTTCGGTTCCAAAACTATGTAAAAGTAAGCATGTATATTTGGTAACACGGGTTTTACAATGCCAATAAAATATTTCATTTCCTTTATACAGTAACAATTATTCCATTGTATCGAATTTTTTTACACAAAAATTATGAAAATAAAATTAACATTAAAAGAATTACAATATAAATAAATCATTATTATAACACGAGCAAATTATTGATTATGAAGTAACATAATTCAATTCAATTCATTCATTCAATATACCAAATCATACAGAATAAAAAAAACCGAGCAAGCAGTGGAGGTTATAAAGACATTACGGTCCTTCTACAAGGAGTTGTAATGTCCGGGAAAGCTTCAACTAGAGTAGGTATTTAGTGTAGAAAGTACGCGTGAGATACGAGATGATGTACCTAAATATCGTGCTGCAAACAATCACATCGCTATTGTAATCCTTATTTAAACGTAAAACATAACGGTACTAAAATAGGTACTTATTTGCAGTTTAATTTTTAAGAGCGTATCTAGTGCCTATGTTGCAGTCAAAACTCTTAACCAGTCAAAAGTACTATTGACTAGCAGCAGCCAAAACAGGTTGGCCAAAAGTGGTTTTGACTGAAAAATATTGGTTATTAGTACTTTTGACTGCAAATTTGCGGTTAAAAGTACTTTTGACTAACGCTCTTCGTCAAAAGTAGTTTTAACTGCAATAAAGCACCAGTCAAAAGCACTATTAACTTGTCAGATGTGAATAATGCTTAAAAAGCATAGTAGAGGAGCTCCGCTTCGCGGGGCTCAAGGGTTTACAATAAAAATAACCACGAAGTGGATGGCGGGGTCTGATCGCTCGCTTCGCTCGCTCTCTAGACCCCGCCATCCCCTTCTAACCTAACCTGTCCGAGTCGGGGTGCCCCAAGTCCCGAGCTCGCTTCGCTCGCTCTTTCATCCTATAATT
This sequence comes from Caradrina clavipalpis, assembly GCA_932526535.1. NCBI lineage: Eukaryota > Metazoa > Arthropoda > Insecta > Lepidoptera > Noctuidae > Caradrina > Caradrina clavipalpis. The sequence goes on along the minus strand of OW052091.1, from coordinate 11,306,228 downwards.
TACTTTTATAAAGAATAGATATTATTATTAATTTTTATTGCAGATTAGTGACTGATTTTTAAGAGTTTTGACTGATTCGAGCAGTCAAAACCACTTTTGACGGAATCATTTAGTCAAAAGTACTTTTAACCAGCTCCATTGGGCAAAAGTACTTTTAACTGTTATTTTAGTCAAAAGTTTTATTGACTAAAGCATACGGTCAAAAGTACTTTTGACTGATTTTGCTAGTCAATAGTACTTTTGACTGGTTAAGAGTTTTAACTGCAACACCTACATACTTAAAAAATGGCAAGGAAATGAGTGGATATAATGATAAAACATACTTTTGTACCATATACTCTTTCCTTCCCATTGTTTTCTCCTACCCAACAAATCTGTAAAAACCCCAAACATTAGTCTCCTAAACTGCACATAAATAAGTGTATGCACACTCGGCCCGTATGCATTATGTGCTCAACAGTTGAGCAAACATCGCTGTAAGCGCTGTGGGACTTGGCCTATAATTCACATGCAGCCGGCAGCCATTAATCTATACCTACAGGTTGACTTTCAATTCATTGGTGATTTACAGCTGTAAAGAGCTTAAAATGAGAAGGGTCGTGTTTTGGGATAAGCGATTTTCAACCTTATATAACATTGTTTAAACACATTATGCGATGTAAATTAATGAATACATAATTATATGCCAGCTTTACTAATTAAAAACATGTTCGGATTCTTTATGTAATGCAATAATATAATTTATTATTATCTTTTTTTTTGTATGAAAATCTATGGCTGTCAGTCACGCTAAAACTCGAAAATGGCTCGACTACGGTGAATTTTTTTTTTGTTTCTTTTTTTATCTCAATACCGCGTTGGTTTAGGATAAAAGTAATTGGGAACGAAAATATTTAGATGATATAAAATTTACCGGGTCATATTTATTAATAACAACGGTTGAACACCAGTAATAACAATTCATTATTATTATTGTTATTTTTTATTTATTTTTTATTTTAGTGTTGTGCGTCGCTTACGCAAGAATAAATGGTTTTTCTTTCTTTCTTTCTTTTTTTCATTTTATAACATATAACTTAGGTACTACATGCTCAATTACTACCTACCAAATTAAACTACCAGTACTATAGTTGCCATATTAAAATAGTAGAAAACACTTATTTTTTGTAAATGTATGTACATTTTCTTAAATAATGCCATTGATTTCAAAGTCAGCCTTTACAACGTAACACAGAATACACACACCCTCTATAATGCATTTATTCCACGTGACAATTCACTCGGAGTTGCCACCTCTGTAATCGAGTTGAAAGCTTTGAGAATTGAGACGCAGGCAGGTACAATCACCAACACGACTCCCTCAACACAATGTATTTTAAGTTACTGACTATGTAACACAAAATCTTTCGTCACATCGACTACATCACATGTAGACTACGCGTAAGTAGTGTTTTGTTAATGATGCATAAATGTTAATTGACTTTTGTTGCAGACTGTACATTACATTTATTCACATAATTATGCAAATTATCAACAGACGTCATAATTAAATTAAATATATACGTAAATAAATTACTCTTGGGAAGCAATAATTACATTTGCAACACGAAATATCTCATCGGCTTAACTTTGACGCAATTTAAATTAATATATACCATCACGCCGCACGAGGTGTACACCCACAGTTCGCCGGTGTATTTAGGTCCCATGTAATAGGGGGCGAGCCTATTGCCATTAACCGGGCACAAATCCAAACTCCGAGCTGCTACTGAGAATTTCATAGAAAAACCCAATAACACTTTTTGCTCGACCTGGGAATCGAACCCAGGACCTCTAGCGTAGCAGTCGTGCTTAGGACCACTGGGCTAACGAGGCAGTTTTTTAAATTAATATAATGAATTTTATTTAAATTCATCAAAAACATCTGCCGCAGTAACTCATACGGCATAATATATTACGTAACATTTCTAAGTTACGTGGTAACTATGACGTCACATGCAAGTAGGATGTGTACGGAATTATGTCACAACACGGATGTGAAGGCGTAATGACTTATTTACACGTGTTTAGTACTTGTCATTAGTGCCTAAGCGTGTTGGCTTCAAGGGATTGGCGTGTTAGTATTTAGATTTTATCATAAAGGCTTTTAGATCACTGGCCATCTTTCAGGGGGTTAAAAAAACTCATGAATAACAACAATTATTTCTATCTTGCTGAAAAATATGAACAAACCAGCTTCTGCCCGCGACTTCATCCGCGTCAAATTTTATATATCATCTCACGGGAACCGTAAATTTTTTTGGAATAAAAAATATCCTATGTGTTATTCCACACTGCAATCTATCGCTGTGCCAAATTTCATCCAGATCCGTCCAGCCGTTTGAGCGTGAAGAATAGACAAACGAACAAACTTTCGCCTTTATAATACATACTAGCTGACCCGCCACGACTTCGTTCGCGTGGTATCTATCCTACCCCTACCCTACCCCAAATCTTTTGTATGGGAGTATAGAAAATTGTTGTTTTTAGACTTTTTCAGGTTTTTTTTTTTTTACCATATTTCTCCCCGTAAGAACCATCCTCGTACTTCAAGGAATATTTTAAAAAAAGAATTAGCGAAATCGGTCCACCCGTTCTCGAGTTATGCGCTTACCAACACATTTTGCGATTCATTTTTATATTATAGAAGATTAGTGTGAAGCTAGCTGTTCCCTATAAATGCACTATAGCAGTATCCAAATAAATGAAAATGCTGGTTTTTTTTTTGTCGTATTTCTGGGTTACTCCCACAGTATTTATTCGTAATTATGAACAGTTTCACCCCCAGAAGAGTACCTATCCAGTAAATTAATTAAACACTAATTCAGTATGTTTACACGCAATGTATTGTTGTAAGCAACGAGTACTAAACTCATGTAAACAATGCGTTAAGCTGTACTTAGATCAAAGAAACATACCTATAGCAAGAAGTTAAGAATTTGGGGCAAAGACAAACTCGCCTTGAATTTGAAGACTGCAAACTTTATGAATAAAAAATGCTCAACCGTAAACGTGTCAAATCGTGTTTAAAGCTTTGGTATTAAATATTCGAAAAAGGTTGGATATATACATGAGTATTTTCTGGAGAATTTCCATGTGAACGGTATCATACATACAAAAGTTAACGTTAAAAATTAAGCGTCTGCCCACACGACCGAGAATCGGCCGGAATCGGTCGTTTTTTCTCGCCAGCGAAGAAATCTGTCAAAAAACGGGTCGAAAATCGGCCCGATTATCGGTCGTGGGGGCAGACTCTAAAAAAGAATCTTTGTGCAATATAGGGTCTCAGCCCAAAACCGTTTTTTTGTCGGCCATGTGCGTTGGTATATTAAAAAGTATTTTATTTTATTAAAAAAGGCACATCAACAACAATTCAATGGACTAAGGCTAGTGTTCATATCTATAATATTATAGACATCCAGAACATTTACATACTAACAAATAATAAAATGCATGCAAAAAAATAAAGTATGAAAATGAAATTGTATATTTACTCCAGTACACTCACCTTTACACTATCGACCAATGAAATATTTACCTACCATAGTATCCGCTCCAAAGCGCGCCTCAACAGGGCCGCGCGCTTCTGACGTTAAAACAATCTGTGATAATTTCCTGTGGGCTCAAAACAACCGGCTTTGACACACCGCGGCTCACTGTGGCGACGGAACAACAACATGTATTTACTTGCGACGAAAAGCTTAGCTCAAAGCAGAGTGTGGTTGTAATATGTTAGATAAATTTAATGGTGTAAGATCCCACAGTCCGGAGATATGTTATTTTACCATGACTGACTTTTAAGGATAGATAAAGATAGAGGAATATGTCAATGAGAAGATATCTTTACTTACTAGCTTTATTACTGTATATGTCACCGGAAAATAACAAGATCCGTAAGTTTATCAATTTACTAGGAAGTTTATAAACTTTCGTAAGATTCTAAACGGAAGATAAATTGTAATATTTTACGTCCACATTTTCGTAAATTGATAAACTTACTGAACTCACTCGTAAAATAATAAGTAAGCAGTAACCAAACGCTACGCGCGATCTGATTGGTTGGCTGTCACGTGTCACTTCTCCTTCCTCCTATGGACACAAGCATTGCCACTATGAACATTGACCAATCAGAGAGCAGTGTGTTATTTTACGTATTTCAAAGATCGTATATTTAAAGGAGTTTCTGTGATTGGTCGAACCATATAAAATCTTACGAAAAGATATTCGTTAGTTTATAAATTTACTGTATGACGTCGGAAATTGATAAATTTACGGAAATGTGGACGTAAAATATTATAATTTATCTCCCGTTTAGAATCTTACGAAAGTTTATAAACATCCTAGTAAATTGATAAACTTACGGATCTTGTTATTTTCCGGTGACATATACATACCAACACGCCAGTATTCCCCGAAGGCTAAGGCAGAAGCGTACCAATGTACACCCCCAGTTCGCCGGTATTTTTAGGTCCCATGTAATAGGGAGTGAGCATAGTGCCATTAACCGGGCACAAATCCTTACTCCGAGCTGCTACTGAGAAATTCATAGAAAATCCCAATAACATTTTTTGCTCAACCTGGAAATCGAACCCAAGACCTCTAGTGTAGCAGTCACGCTTAGGACCACTAGGCTAACGAGGCAGTTGTTGTTGGTACTTGTACTATGTTAGATAAATATAATGGTATAAGATCTCACAGTCCGGACCTACGTCATTTTACCATGACTTTTAAGGATAGATGGAGGAATATTATAGTAGCGGAGCTCTTTGTGAAGGAGCTCGTCCGGGGAAGTACTACCACCAATCCTATTTCTACCGCAAAGCAGCGTTGCTGTGTTCCGGTTTGACGAGTATGGGTGCCGGTGTAATTACAGGCAGACATTTCATTTTTGTCTCTGGGATGGCAACGCATTTGCAAGGTCTCTGGTATTGCAGATGTCTATAGGTAGCCGCTAGTGACCACTAAACATCAGGTCAGCCGTGGGATTTTTTGCCATCCAACATAAAAAAATGACAATAAGAAGGAATTACGGTACTTACGAAGCTAGTAAGTACCGTAATTCCTTCTTACTGTGTCCATTTCCATGTATTAGGTTTGAAAATTAAGCATTAATAAATTGGTATCGTGTTGCCTGGTAACTGGGTTGTGGAGGTCGGATAGACAGTCGCTTTAAGTAAAACACTGGTATTCAGCTGCATCCGGTTAGACTGGAAGCTGACCACAACATAGTTGGTAAAGGCTACGCAGATAGATAAGTTTGAAAATTAAGCTTTATAGTTTCGAATATCGTCTGGCATCTAGCTAAAGTACCTACGAAAAGTATCTGACAATAACCAATATCCTGAAAAAATACCAATTCAATCGGATAAAAGTGAATTCAAATCAAACAAAATCTGTTAGTTATTTTATAAACTGCAATACCATTGGAACTGTATGCAATTGCTACCAATTTTTTTAAACAAAATAACAGTACCTTTTGTAATTTAATCCTGGAATATTGCAAAGGGATGCTACGTTTACAAATAAACTCAAACTGTCTGATAAAGCCAGAGTACAGCTAAACCGATAGTAATTTCACATTATTCGAATACATTTGAGCTTAGTTTGGCGAATACGAGCCCACAATCTCTTAATAATTAAATTAATAGTTTCAATCTACTTTAATATGCCAAATGTGTTTCGTTAGGTACTTTCCAGCAATAACAATTCAATGTTCATTCGTGTGCACCTATATCACCTATACTTATACCATCACGCCTGTATTCCCCGAAGGGTTAGGCAGAGGTGTACCAATGTACACCCACAGTTCGCCGGTACATTTACGTCCCATGTAATAGGGGGCGAGCCTATTGCCATTAACCGGGCACAAATCCAACTCCGAGCTGCTACTGAGAATTTCATAGAAAAACCCAATAACACTTTTTGCTCGACCTGGGAATCGAACACAGGACCTCTAGCGTAGCAGTCGCGCTCAGGACCACTAGACCAACGAGGCAGTTACTGGTGTGCGATAGTTTATAATTAGATATATAAATTATGGATTAGGTAGTTTATAGTTATTGTTTTTATTATGTACACGAATGGAGACCACGCATCGGTAAGCGTAGCGTAGGACGTCCTGCGGGTTGTTCGAAAGAGATACCGCGCCCCCGGAATGCAAAGGGCACATGAAGGAACATAGACGGGTTTTAGTCAGTAAAAGTCTGACACTCCCTCCCGCCCCGCCCAGGGCGGGGGAAGTTATTTGATCATTTCCCGTCTATAAAAAAAAAAAAAAAAAAAAGCGTAGGACGTCCACCCACAAGGGGAACGGACGACCTAATTAAGGCCGCAGGAAGACAAAAAAATAACCGTCATAGTTACGTTTTTGAATTTCTCGAAAATGCAAATCTACACCTTTTGTACTTACCATATTCAGGATCTGAAACCCACTTCAAAACGTTTGCTTGAATGCAGATTCCTCATTTGCATGACACCTGCATATTGGCTGCCTATCTGCATTATTTTGTCTTGTCAATACTTTGTGTAAAACCAGGTTGCCTAGCCACCCCTGCTAGGTGTTAATCTGTCATTATTTGTTCCAATCTTCACGTCCTGCCGGCTTATTCTGTAAGAAATCTCCCTCAGTGAATTAAGGTGAAGTGAGCTAAAACTGGGCGTCATACGATGCTAGGGATTGACAGGTCGCCACACGCTCACTTCACGGAAGGAGGGTTTTACAGAATAACATCGCTGGTAGCAGCCTAGGTGGTGGCAACCTCATTATGGTTCTACTCATACTTCATCTAATGTATGTATTAGATTAGATGATAGACATCTAAATAAAACTAGTAATTACAAAAAAAAAAAACGAATACTTTGGTCAATCATCTTTGGTCTAATCTCTGAAAGTAATGATCCGATCACAAAAATCTTTTACTGTCAGAAAGTTACACTATTGCCGAAGTGGCATAGGATATGTTTTATGTAATGGTATACGCGTCTTCCACGTGGACAATGTTGCAAACAGAAGCTAGTACTTAATACAGACAAGGCAGAATAACATACCAATACGCTTGTATTCCCCGAAGGGTAAGATAGAGATGTACCAATGTACACTTACAGTTCACCGGTATGTTTTCAGTCCCGTGTTATAGGGGGCAAGTCTATTGCCATTAACCGGCCACAAATCCTAACAAATCCTAAAGCAGAATAGTCGATTCAAATATCTAAAGACAAAAGGATTCTCAAACAAAACGGAGTTAGTTGAATCCTCGCTATTTATATTCACATCTTTCATCAAAGATCCAAACAAAATCACAGATTACCCTTATTTCATCAACATTTCACTTTAACGACGTATTTGTCGCTCGAGACGCAAGAAAATGGCTTACTCGCACTCCAAAACTGTAGTTTAACCCCATTCCATCAAAGTCCTTAAGGCCGGTTGTTATATTTATGTAAATGTTCGCGTTACACCGACTTGGAGACATTTGACTTTCCTTTTTAGCTCTAAACCCGCCGCGCGCCGTGCCCTAAAACGTCGTGCAAACACAAATATTAAGTAAACAGTGAATGGGTACCTACATGCCGTGAATGCCGCGACTAATTAATATTACGCAGTAAATCGTGTCGCCGGTAATAAATCGCTTGCATTGTAAGTCGGCTGAGCGAACACATGCACCGTACATTTATCCAGCTTCCGCTACTTAATGGCAGCATTAAATCGCTGTTGATTTTGGCCAATGATTTGCGTGTCGAGAGGAGGGGGAGTGACGCACGCCCGGGCGGGGGTGCGGCCGTTACGTCACGCGTGTCGTCACAAATCCAATGCTACGCGCCAGGCTACGAGCTACGAAGGCTACGAGCTACGGCGTAGCAATCAAATATCCCCTTCGACTCTTTTGATGAAGGTGCATTTTTTTTACTTTATCATCAAGTTGTCTCGAGATTTATAGATGAGGCAGCATATTTTCAGGCGATAAAACAGGTCCCCCGTTTATTTAGCAGTGCTATAGAATACTAAACCCAAATCCAATCAAGTTAAGAGGTCGTTTCAAACCGGTAGTCCTGTGCAGAATGCAAGTAATATTCATTACTCAACGAACTATAGGTGAATATAAAGCGTGCGCACCGCAATCATAGTCGCTGCGGTGTATCAAGCCGAATGATTTCAATAAAAGTATAGTTTGAAGTTGATAAATCAGGTCGAAGAGGTAAATTTTTCATCGGTTATTTATGAAGGAGATATTCGGAACACGCTCGTGCCTACCTATCACGGTGAACGATGAAATTGCCGAAAGATGTTCTGAATGTCAAGCACCCAGCATCCATGTACTTTCCCTACAGGTGGGTGGGAATCAGAACTTTTTGACTTTCACAATAAGACTCATTTACCTCATTAAAAGAAAACGTGATAACGAGGAAAGAATTTTGTATTATTACTTCAGTCACTCAATGTTCTTATGTAGGATTTTTTTCTTCTAAAGAACCGTGTTTTTTTTAATGATTTTAATTGTTGTTCGTACTTCTCATTGTCTTACCAGAAATAATAGTGGAATGTGCTCTCTAAAGCGTCGTGGTTTCATAATGGATAGACCGTTGGTAAGCGCACTTACCGAGCGACAGCCGTATTCTATTAAAATCTCCATCCGTGAATTTAGGTGAGGTGTGCTTGAACATACATACGGTATGTATGTAATGTAATACAGGTGTGGTGTTATGTATATATGAATTTATCCTTATCCTTACTAATATTATATATGCGAAAGTAACTCTGTCTGTCTGTCTGTCTCTTCTTCACGCCTAAACCACTGAACCGATTTCAATGACAGATATAGTCTGGGACCCGAGAAAAGACATAGGATAGTTTTCATCCCGGAAATCCCCCTGGAACGGGAACTATTAATCCACGCGGACGAAATCGAGGGCAAAAGCTAGTACGAAATAAACATGACGTCAAGTTCACTTTCCCAAAGATTTTTACAGAATAGCCCTCAACCCTTCGCGATACTCTTTAAGTCAAACGAAAGCAAAACATATAAACAGCGTTGTCATAATACATAAAAATATGTTTATAGTATTAGAGACTTGTATATACGTCGTATAAAATTAACGAAGGGGCATGCCATACGATCACGCACGTCAGAATGGCGTGACCCGTACGAAATATTTACACATTCCTAACGATTTGAGTAAATAGCCATACGGCGTAAACACTGATTCGGTTTAGTACTTAATTTAACTCTACGTTAATATTTAGTATGTTTGAACTTCAGATTTTATTAATGTTTTGAGCATTTATTTGCCTACATTTTGTTTGTGTGTTTGCATGTTTGTTTATTTGGGTGAGCGTTTCATCTTTTACGGGATGAATAGATGTCTTAATTATGTTTTGGAATGTAAATAAGGCTGAATGAATGAATTATGAATATACAAAAGGTCAGGAAACTATGAATCTATTCGACGGTCTAAATCGGACCTACCAAAAGTCGGACGTGGATAGAGGCCCTAACTGTGCAGGCATTTGAGACTTCTTGACTTGACTTTTTGACTCGCGAAACTGTTTTACAAATGATGACATAGTATGCCATGAATCTCTCCCCTGTCATGTCGGATTGCCGCTCAATCAGTATATGAGAGTGAGGAAAGGGTAAGTGCACCTGTGTTTGTTCGCTTTGAATCCCACACTTGTGCACTACAATACCTCCTGCGTACTTGGCTAGTGTTCATTAAGGTTAGCCGCGGTGGCCAATATTCGGTTGGGAGGATATTATCGCATATATGTATTTTAAATGACGGTACACCAGAGATTTTTCATTTAAACCTACAATTCTTATCATAAATCTGAATACTAGAACGTCGTCAATATTCTCAATAAACTGCGCTCAATAAGAATCTATCAGCACCATTTTTAGCGCGACCCTTGCCTTCCTTCGTTAACATTAAATTGTTTACCCAATTAAAAGTTTGTACAACAAACACGACGAACAGAACGGGCGGCGGTATATTTATACCTATATTTCTATCTCTCTGCTATCTAAAATTATCTTTTAACAGCCTCATTGGTAGCTTGAAGTTTTTAATTCCACTAGTGGCGTAAAAAGTCGTATTAAAAAAGTAAAACTCCCGTTTTGAACAAAATTTAAAATCTCGCATTTATTGTACGACTTTGGAGTGTTTCGCTTTTTTTTCTCTAATCTATACTATCCCACTGTTGGGCAAAAGAATAAAAAAAGAAACTTAGCTGTTATTTTAACTATTTTTGTTTTGTTTTGATGGCCTTCTATTACTTTACTGCCGGTGTTGTGGCGAATATAAAGCAATCACCACGCCCCTGCAAGGGACAGAATACAGTCATAAGAAAAATGTGGCTATACAACCCCACATCGATCTCTGCCAACCCTTTTCGTGAATGCCAGCGTTACACATTTTACAACATGCAGAAACCCACAGCCGCATATTATATGAAAAGATGCATGAATGTGGAAGAACCGAGCGGTATATGGAGGTAGGGATCGTAGAACGTAGCGTTGAGCTTACACCATGTAAACATAAATGTATGTATGTATGTATGTATGTGTGTACAATTACAGAAACCGTCTGTGATGTCGCGTGACTGCTGTAATAGAAAATTAAAAAAATATGTTCAACTGGGTTAAAACATTGAAATCTTATGTTTTTTTTTTAAATTTCATTTTTACTATCTTGTTTTGTGAGAAAATCTTTAGGTACCCATCATTAAATAAATAAAATTGAAGTGTTTGTAATTTCAAAATATCAGATTTTTACTAATGCATTTGTGTTTATTCAATGTTTACACGATATTTATAAAAAATAAAGCTTTTAAATTTTGTCCCTGTCTGTCTGTTTGTTTTGGCTAATCTCAAAAATGACTTGACAAATGGTTTCACCTTTTATTTTAGAAAAAAAAATACGAGTTCCGCTCAAAAAAAATAAAACTCATGAAATTGTGAATTACATGCCATTCAATAAGTCAGGTCAGTTTTACTGGCAACCAACATTCACGTGGAAGAAGTCGCAGGCAAAGCTAGTGCTAAAATAATGATGAAGATAAATGATGTGATATTTTCGAAACCGATTCCAAAGAAATGTGGTATTTGTTTTTGTTATCAAAAGAAACGCATATCATCGTCAGAACTGTCAGAATTGTTTACAAAAAAAATGGCAACCTGCTGATTTTGTAAAATCTTGATGTAGATTCAATGAAACAGAGATTTATTATTTTTCTAGACACGTCAATAACGTCATCCACCTTACCAACGACAAAAAAAAAAGTATGTGTGTCCTCTATGTGTTCCTAAACCACTGATCCGTTTGTGATGAAACTTTGGTGAGTTGTTTAGCGTACGTATTACCACTTTCTAAATAATGGATTCAGATCACAAAAATTCTTCCATTGATAGAGAGCTATTTTATCGTCAATTGCAAGACTATGTTTTATGATACACGGACGAAGTCGTGGACAGAAGCTGGTCTATAATAAATTTATTTCCACAAAATTTTAATATCCATGTGTTTTCACGGAAATAGCCGGAGGCGTGAAAATAGAACAAGTATTTATAATTTCACAGTAGCCTGTTATTAATAAACGGATTATAAATGATTGAGTACCACTGCATGTTATTTTCATTTCAATGAATTGATAGATTAACAGATTTATACAAAACCTTCATTCAGCGCAGACAAAGTAACAATATGCTAAAACAATTTCTATTCATTAATTAATAATGAACTAAAACTTAATAATCATAGAGTTCAAAATTGTTTAATTGCGTGATAACAAATGCTGCTTGGAATAATATATTGCATTCTACTTGTGACGTATTTTAGCTCATTCATCAATTAATTAATCAAATTGAAAGCGGTCACTTGTAAGAGAAAAGGGTAATGAACCTTATTTAATTCCGTGAGTATTTTACAATTTTATTTGACGTATTCTCTATTGCCTGAGGCTGTGAGTTCGATACCAGGCACTTGCCCGGTATCGAAGCTCACAAATACTCACAATGGTACTTACCATTGTGAGTATTTGTGAGCTTTCCAATTCATACTGTACTTTCTAAGTATATCTTGGATATCACTGCTATCGGTGAAAGAAAACATTTGTGAGAAATCAGAGTTGAATTAGATCTGAAATCTTAAGCAAGCATGGTGAATAATGCTCATGCCTTCTCTGCATGAGAAGACGCTTTTACCCTGTAGCGGGACATTAATAGCCTGGTATATTCTAATCTAAAGTCCCCGTCACGAGAAGCTATAAATTTTGAAAATTTGCATTTAGTGCTTCACAGCCTTATAGGTCATCATCATCATCATCATCATATCAGCCGCAGGACGTCCACTGCTGGACATAGGCCTCCCCCATAGATTTCCAAAAAGACCGGTTGGAAGCGACCTGCATCCAGCGTCTTCCTGCGGTCTTAATCAGGTCGTCCGTCCACCTTGTGGGTGGACGTCCTACGCTGCGCTTGCCGGTGCGTGGTCTCCATTCGAGAACTTTGCGACCCCATCGGCCATCAGCTCTGCGTGCCATGTGCCCTGCCCACTGCCACTTCAACTTACTGATTCTCTGGGCTATGTCGGTAATTTTGGTTTGTCTGCGGATCTCCTCATTTCTGATTCGATCTCGCAGAGAGACTCCGAGCATAGCCCTCTCCATAGCTCGTTGGGCTACTTTGAGCTTGCTAATAAGGCCCATGGTAAGAGACCACGTTTCTGTGCCGTATGTCATCACTGGCAACACACACTGATCGAAGACTTTCGACTTGAGGCACTGAGGTATTTTAGACGCCTTATAGGTACGTACTCATAAAGAAAAAAAATTATCTGATCAGAAATAACAAAATCTACAACAGTTGATTGAATTTGAGATTATTTGTTGTTGATTGAATTGTCGCTACGTAACTTGGTAGAAGTTCTTTATTTATAAAATTTACAGCTTCTCGTGACGTGGACTTTAATAATTGTTAGGCCAGCAAGTATAGTGTCATCTCAATGGTGCAGATAAGACCATACTATCAATGCAGTTTCGAATTAGTCTTCTCTGCACCATTGATTTTGCAGGTCAATGGTGCATACGACACAACGGGTCATTAACACTATAATTTTGATGAAATGCTCTTTGCAATAAGGATCAAAATTGCAGCTCAAAATCGCTAATCCTATGTACGTGTGTCAAGCTATAATTTCGTGCGCAAATTAAACTCGTCAATGGCTATTAACCAACCTCAGAGGCGTGTTGCGAAACCACTGATCTATCGGTATACAACTATACACAGACACCTAGTATACAGCATTAATAGACTACTATTGTGCGCGGAATATCTGCTACTTATTATTAAATTTGTTCTTACTTTTTGCGGTTGTAACCAACCAGTCGATGTCCAAAAAGGCTCGACTGGCTGTGCACAATGGCGTGCTGGTGCCTACACTTACGTATGGAAGTGAATGTTGGGTATGGCAAACGAGGCATGAAAGTCGGATTAATGCTGTGGAGATGCGTTCCTTGCGAAGTATGTGTGGTGTAACGTTGAACGATAGAGTGAGGAATGAAATTATACGACAGCGTTGCAGTTTAAAAGAGGATGTAGTGACAAAGGTTGAAAAGAGTATGCTTAGATGGTTCGGTCATGTTGAGAGGATGAGTGAAAGGCGACTAACAAAAGGGATTTACATGGCAGATGTGAGGGGCAATGCCGGGAGGGGACGCCCTAGAAAGACCTACCTTGACCTTATCGGTGAGGTTCTTCAGAAAGGTCAGGTGCGCAGTACTCGTAACCGGCGTGCTTGTATGACTAGATGTATGAATGTGGACGAGGCGAAAGGAGTGTGTAAGGATCGTAGCAGGTGGCGGTCCGTGGTTTCTGCCTACCCCCATGGGAAAAAGGCGTAAGTTTATGTATGTATGTATGTATGTATGTATGTACTTATCTATTACTTATTTACTAATTAACTAATATAATAAAGATGAAGAGATTTTTTTTTGTTTGTTTGTTTGTTTAAATGCGCTAATCTTTGGAGCTACCAGTCAGATGAGTTTTTTTGTAGGTAATAGCCAGATTCATAAGGAATAGTATAGGCTACCTATATAACATCACACTAAAGTCTATGGGAGCTGAGTAGTAACCAAAGATTTAAAATTTTAACGCGGGAGTGAAAAATCAAGAATACGAAATCGGGGACAAAAGCTGGTATTGGTATATAAAGAGGTAAAGTTTGCGTGTTTTTGTTTGCAAGAGATATTCTCTAGAATTACTGATTCGATTGCAAAAAATATTTCACCGACAGAAAGCTACACTACTGCCGAGTGCCATGAGTTATATTTTATCGTATACTTGCGGTCTACGCAAACGAAGTTGCGGGCAGAAACTAGCTTTTATGTGGTGAAGATAATTCATATTAATATGTGTAATTACATGAGCTACTGTGGTTAATAATATTAATATTCCTACAAAATCAAAACACTAACCGATTAATTAATAACTAGATTTTACCTGTGCATTCGTCAGTTTGAATTTCGGAATTCCTTATACAAAATTAATCACCTCATTATTGTAGTATTTATTTTAGTATTTTATTATTTACATTATTTTAGTATTTTATATTTAAAATAATGCCTATACACTTCGTCAGGGTTTAAAATATTTAGTTTTTCCATGATAATTAAACAAACAGGTAGATAAATATAAGAGATGGTGCTGTCATTGTACCTCTGACATGCATAAGTTAAGTGTGAGTTCGAGGCAAGCACAAATGTGACTATTTCAATTCATATGTTTATCTGTATATTCTTATATATTTAAGTTTATCTTGGACATCACTGACCTCAACAAATAACCTTAACTCATACTTAAAATAACTTGAAACCACCACGATAATCATGATGGTACCTTCTTATGAAAAGAGGCTTTTGCCATTAGGTACGACGATAATAGGCTAGTATTATTATTAATAAAGTTGACAGTACAAGTGTTGTACGCACACACGATAACCCGTTACGTCGTTAACCCTAAACTGATTTAGTTGAAAATAACAGCGTAACCCATTACCGGTTAACGTTGCTAATTAACGTTACGTAATAACGTACGTTTATTAATTAAGCAGGGAATTCCATGTTGTAGTAGAGGCTAATTGAATGAGCCTTAGTATTAACGGGAGACACGCGAAATAGCGATTTTCACTATTACTAAAAACTGATTACTTATTTCTAGCAGTATATTCGAAGGAACGCCCAGTGGTTTCCTTTTTTAAAAGCCTTGAAAATGATAAGAAGTTGGTTTACTACGTTGGTAATTTGATTGTGTTTTTGTGATGGTTTTTGGTCGACGTTTGCTGGTCTATAAAGATAATTTCAGCATCTACTTCGTATTTATTTTTTGACAACTGATGTTAAACGTTTTGAAATAGTTTATTCTCCTTCATATATGCTGTAATTATTTACTTTTAAAACCAGCAAAGTGGGAGTACACCTCGCATATACTCGTACCTAAAGATTTTTCGTATCATCATACGATATTTAACACTTTACACTACATCCAAAAAATACATGTTTCTTGTTTTTTTTATTGTTTGTAGTTATAACAGCCATAGTAATAAGTGTACATACATACCATCACGCCTGTATTCCTCGAAAGGATAGGCAGAGGTGCCAATGGAGATGGATGAATGATGATGGATGGTTGGTGATGGATGATGGATGGATGGTGTAAATGAGTGCAGGTGTGGGTGTACCAATGTACACCCACAGTTTGGCTATATGTTTAGGTCCTATAAATTGGGGGGCGAGCACCGAGCACAAACCCTTAACTCCGAGCTGCTACTGAGAATTTGATAGAAAAATCCTATTACAATTTTTGCTCGACCTGGGGGCATCCAACCCAAGATCACTAGCGTAGCAGTCGCTCTTAAAACCGCTAGGCTAACGAGGTAGTACCTAATAAGCAATCTATAAAATTTTCAAGTATCTACTTAATACGGTTCAAAAGATACTGCCCTGTTACAGACGGACGCACAGACAGTGGAGCTTTACTAATAGGGTCCCGTTGGCACCCTTTGGGTAAGGAACCCTAAAAATAATGAGCCTTATGCCTTCTTAAAGATCCCCCGAGCCTACACTGCGATACAAAAATATACAGTAAATAAATAAATAAATAATAAATATCTTGGGACAACTCACACACGGCTATCTGATCCCAAGCTAAGCAGAGCTTGTGTTATGGTAACCAGACAACTGATATACATACTTATATAATTTATAAATCTATACTAATATTATAAAGCTGGAGAGTTTGTTTGTTTGTTTGTTTGTTTGAACGCGCTAATCTCAGGAACTACCGGTCCGATTTAAAAAAATCTTTTTGTGTTGGATAGCCCATTTATCGAGAAAGGTTATAGGCTATATAACATCACGCTACGACCAACAGGTGCTGAGCAGCGAGGGTGAAACCGCGGGGAACAGCTAGTACATACATATTATAGATAAATCACACCCAGACACAGAACAAACAATCATGCTCATCACACAAAGTTTGTCCTGGGTGGGAATCGAACCCATGACCTCCGGCTTAGCAGTCAGGGCCACTAACCACTAGACCAACAGGCCCGTCATTCACAGTACTAGCTAACTGCCCCGACTTCACCCACGTGGTTTATTTCACCCGCGTTAAGTTACGTTTTTGACTACTGCTCCGCTCCTGTGGGTCGTAGCGTGATGTTATACAGCCTATATTACTCAGGAATAATGTAGCTATCTATTGGTAAAAAAAAATTGAAATCGGTCCAGTAGTTTGGGAGCGTATTCGTTACAAACAAACCAACAAAAAATCTTTCTTCTTTCTAATATTAGTGTAGACATTGTTCTATTGACTGCTTCACATCAAACACATGCTCTATTGTTTCAGTCAGTGCCAAAAATCAAAGCCGTAACAAAGGCTTTCATATTGCTCTGATGCCAAAACAATTCAAATTCAGTTCCACAAAAAAGAATGCGAGACTGAACCGACACTAAATTCTGAAAAACTGCATGAATTTCAACATATCGTTTCAATCCCTGAAAGTTGGTTTCACACAGTGTATCATAAAGTCATTTTATTGGTTGATATTTTTTGACCTAGGTACAATAAAACACTAGGTACCGATTTTGTTATTTTATAACTTGGAGTTAGTTGTGAACACTAGTCTGTTATGTCTTAAGTTCAATTATACTATTTAAAATCTTTCAATATCTAGTCGCAATCTCATATCTACGACAGTCGACATAGTCTCAGAGGCAAAATTGACACTTTCTTACGTCAAACATAAAAATAATGTTCTTTCGGTACATAAACATGACGCAAACTATTTTCAAGTTTGACGTATGAAGTCGTCAAATCAATCTCTGAGATTAAAAACACACTCTAGGTAAAATAAGAGCACTTTTGAGAGATTGAGACTGAGATATTAGAAACCGAACATTCCTTAAAATTACTAGAATTGATTCCCTGGCATTATATAATTTATCCTCGTGTTAGTGACTAACTTTGAGTTACATTTTTAGCGCAAGTGGACCTATATACAATTTAACATCATCATATCAACCGCAGGACGTCCACTGCTGGATATAGGCCGCCCCCATAGATTTCCAAAAGGACCGGTTGGAAGTGGTGTGCATCCAGCATTTTCCTGCAGTCTTAATCAGGTCCTCCGTCCACCTAGTGTGTAAGTGTCCTACGCTGCGCTTGCTGGTGCGTGGTCTCCATTCGTGAACTTTACGCCTTTATACAATTAAAGTCAACTAATCAACGGAAAGAGAAGGTATGAGATGCTTTATGTTTAAAACCTCCGAAAGCAAAACAAAATAAAGAGCGTTAGCCTACAAAATATTAATCCCAACTTAATATTTTATTCAGGCACACATTAATACAGAAAAAAAAACAGCCAAGTACCTTCGTTAAAACTGTCATACGAAAGAGTGCAAGGGCTGGTACTGTGGTTTGTTAATCCCCGGTTCATATCTCCACACATGCGAACCATCGGTAATTAATTACGTTTCATTAATCACCAGTGAACGGTGATCTTTCATACTAATCCCAGTTTTGTTTAAGCCTTTTTAATGTGTCTTATGAATTATAAATGTAGGTCTTTTCAAATTGAGCTGGGGATGCCTGTCGTGTTGGATTACGATGAATTGTGAATTATATAATGTGGTATTTCCTTTTAAGGATAATAGATCAAAGCATGTAGTATGCATTAAGTTTATTGTTGAGGTAATAATTTACGATAAATAAAATAATTCGTTGCGACTTTAGAATTAAGCAAAAGACCTAAATTATGCCACACAAAAGCGGGATTAAATATATCTTATGTGTTACCTACGCTAGATTCACATGTGCAATTCTCATGTGTTATAGTTTAATCTTTTAATTATGAATGGAATTACCTTAGCCAGTAATAGGAAAATCACAACACAGAGTGTAAAAAAGTTTAATTGAAATTCAATTCCAGAATCGAATTAGAAAACTAATTTTAAACACTGTTGTGTACTTTTTTACGTTTCATTTTTGCAATTGCACACGTAACTTGTTTCTTGTTCAAAAGGTCAGGTTTGAATTCCACTTTACGCATGATCAACTGAGCTGAACTGTAGTTTAGCCTACAGTGGACAGCTGTGCCAATAACGCAGCTGGATCTCTGCAATTCCTATTTCCATATAAACATCAGTCAGTTCAACTAAATGACGTGAAATTGTGCAAAC
Organism: Caradrina clavipalpis; assembly: GCA_932526535.1. Classification (NCBI taxonomy): domain Eukaryota; kingdom Metazoa; phylum Arthropoda; class Insecta; order Lepidoptera; family Noctuidae; genus Caradrina; species Caradrina clavipalpis. The sequence goes on along the minus strand of OW052091.1, from coordinate 11,287,456 downwards.
GTTTTAACGAAGTATTCAGGATAGTCAATTATAGTTTTGCATCTTTTCTGATTGTAAAGTCATTTCAATGAAAGAAGGTGATTTACTGTATTGCAAACAATATAAAATATGGCTCTACCTTTGAGGACATTGGAACACGACTGACCTAGGAATTCAGTAAAATTGAAGTTGTTTTGAAAGGAAGAAGCAATTTATAACAACAATAAAATAAAACCAGTCTTTTATTATCCCACTGCAGGGTTCCCATACTGGGAAACCATGAGTCCAATGCCTTGAGCAAGCGTGGTAATCAATATTACCAATTTAAACTTACAAAGTACATAATATGAAATAGAAATATTCTTGCTGGTACTTGCCCGGATGCGAACCCATAGTCTCGTGCATGAGAGGCGGGCGCCTTAACCATTAGACCATCACTATGATCTTCACGAACAACAATACGGGCCCAAATATCTATTAGATATCCCATTAATTCTAAAGGGTTTTAGAGTTTCAATTAACGGGATGCAGCCTCTCACGTAAAAGCCATTACTCTCCTTTGAACTCGCGCAAGTAAAACAGAACACAATCGCAATAAAGTATGACACAGTTTAAACGAAGCACGGGAAATTGCACACAATTTTTTTGTTCTTATCCGATCCCCGTGTGGGCCTGACGTGCGGTAACACAAAATAAACGAAGAATTTGTGTCTCCTATACTGAGCAGACATTTGTACGACAACGAAGCTGTTTGTAACAAAGTTCCCCTGTTTTATTGACTTGGCCAACTTGTATCAGTAGTCTTGTGCCATGTGAATATTACAGGAATACGAGCTTTAACGTGCGAAGTTTGAGTGGCGTTCGAATCGGAAACTATACGTGGATGAGGGGCTGAGGACCCTTAATGACTCAAGTGATATGGGTTATCACTACTTACATTTATTTCGTTGTAATTGAATTTAAGGTAAAATGCGACACGTACAGACAGCTGCATTAATTGTTTACCCCCTAGCGCAATAGAATACCTTATGAAAGGGGGCAACTAGTTGATGACGCAGTCTGTACAATTTTAAAACTCGTATCTACCGTTTAATACAACGTCATAAAAGCGAGACGTGGTAACCTGCACCTCATACGTGAAGTAGCACATAAACTATACATATTACTTAAAATTTTCACCTTAACTATTTGGAGCTGGCGAGTGCATGCGAAAGTTTCCAAGCGCTCGAGTGTTCTGGCGAAATTTAAGTTTGGAACGACTCCCGTAGACACGAGCACACTCTTTCTAAACGTTGAAGAGCCCCCAGTTACCAGTGTTTACACCAGAATATTAAAAAAGATAAAAAATAAACTTGTAGTTTCGTTCTCCGCAAAACGCCGCAAACCAGACCAAAAGCTTTTAAAGCAATAACTTAAATGTAAACATATATTCTGGGTTTCGTGAAATGCGCCGAACACGCCTGGGGATCGCCTCTGCACTGCTGCTTCGATAGATACGAAACTCTTGTAATATACTTTATATTTTTCAGTGAACTACTCATTCAGCGAGGCAGATGTGTGTAGGTACCGGCCGACCTTTACTAAAGTTTTATCTCATAACGCGTCTTCATGTTCACGTACGAATTCTCAAGGGTCGCGTGCGGTAATTTTAATTAAGTATATTTACTGAGACGAGCGCCGAGCGCCCGGGCACGGTAATAAATGTTGGCCGTAAAGGTAACAAATGTTGGCGGGGAGGGTTGGCGGCGCGAGTGAGCTCGTGCGAGTTGGCGCTGCGGAACTGACGCCTGCCGGCACGACAGGTGATATCCACCTGCGCGACTCCTTCCTTCCTGCCCCTCAATAGCTGTAATATTTGAACGCTCTCCTCTTTTCTCAAGCACTAAAATATTTTATCTGCAAAAGAGGAAAACGACAATTTTGTTGCCACATTTTACACACGTAGTGCTTTCGGAAACCGATATATCATATCGTAAAATGATTTCCCGAATACGCTTCGTATTTTGTAAATTGAATGTTAAATAAAGAAGGATCGCTTTAAAAAGGTCGTGTTGACGATAGCATTTTCAAAGTAAGCAATTGTCGAAAAAATACCGATTGCGATTCGGGTCAATCTCGACAAGTCAGCGAAGATTTAAATCCTTCAAATTCTAAGTTACGAAGGCGAGTTGGGAATTCAGAAATTTTCTTGCGCCGTATTCGGGTCGGGTTTTGCTCGGCTGAATTCGGGGAGCTTCCGAAAGTCTGGGAAAATTGAACGCAAATCCGATTTGTTCGGATCTGGAACCGAAATCTTCGTAAAATGTACCTATGCACATTTATAGTGCCCCTCGTGGCAATAGATTCGCTTTGTCAATATACTGTGGTGTGAATGTTTTTAAATAGAATTATTCTAAGCCAAAGGCGCTTTATGCCGGCTTCTATTTAAACTTACAGCACAGTTAACCCTAGAGTGGGCGCGCTATGAGCATTTTGCCGCCCTCACCAGAAAAACGTTAATATTTCGTAAAACAATAGTCCGATAAGTTCGCGCTTTTTAGTAGCTGGCCCTACTTTCGTTGGCAACTTGTTCCAAAAAACTGGACGCTATAAGTGCGCTGGGTGCCGAAAGAGAAGAAGATTTGTACCATCAGGTGTCGCCGGGCGGCATTTTGCTCACCGCGCGCCCACTCACGTAAGTTAAAATTGTGTCATATATTTTTTGCAAAATTGAAATGTAGAGTATATTTAATGGTACATTTATTGTAAAACTAAATTAAACGCTTTTAATTTCAGCATTTAAAAGTTTAACGTGAATATAATAAGATATAATGATGTTTAAGCCGTTTGGAATTGAAACACTAGGGCCGTGGGATCCGAGCGCTCATTTAGTTTTTCGGGACATCGTCAAGCGACTGGGCGACTCTCCACGTGACCATAGGCTTCATTCAGGTCTTGGGCCAAATAATCAGCATTGCCATAAAATGTGGTCATGCTGCCAGCCTTTTGGGTACTTGCCCTATTGACAGCGATGTGAAGTTTTTTCAAACATCTTTTTTTTATAATTCGTACAAACTTTGTAATTTATTTATTATTTAAAAGTTTTGTATTACTGTATCTAAATAAATGAATAACAAGATGAAATCTCTGAAAATGAAAATTTGAACATTTGCTGTTACGCGGTATTTGAAACAGATTGCGATGGGCCTAGTAAAGCCATATACGACCACAAGGTCTTATAATGAGACATTAAATATTTCTTCGAGGACCCAAATTGCTTGTTTTGTACCTATAGAACCACATATAGAACAATAATCATGTACAAATCAGGAGAGCAAATGCAGTAATTGTCTAACAAAAACAATAGACGCACGAAAAAAGGACGTTGCAGATGCTCAAAATTGCTGTGCAACGGACATTGCACATACCTATGTGAAGATTTTTATGCCGGAGCATATCCTGTAGATGTAGAAAATATATAATTCTGTTATATTTTTCCTTTTTTATGAGTATTACATAAGATAATGTAAGATAAGTCAAAAAAAGTCAATTAAAATTTTACGTTTTCTAAAATCTTTTATAAACCAATATTCCTATAACTAAATTCAATAAACATGATGATTTCTTATTACTTATTAGTGTTTTACTTAAATACTAAGAAAATCTATTGATTTAATTGCTGTATTCCTACTTAAAATGGGCAATGTAAAGGGGCGGCAAAATGCTCCCCACGCGCCCACTGACGTTCGGCGGAAAGACGCGCCCACTCTAGGGTTAAGTATCACAAGTACACAAATAACTTCATCGCAGCGGCATAATGAAACCGTTACTACGTACGAGGAGCTGCTTGCTAATTTTAATTCTACAATACATTAATTCTCCTTTCTGTAATTAAAGTTGGCGGGTAATATTAAGTCGGGAACGAGTATTAACGCCTGTACGTATAATGTTAGGCTACGTGGCTCGAGGCTCGTGGCTCATATCCTTTACTAAGTTTAACCCCATAAATTCTGAACTTGGGCACGTAGAGAGAAACTATGAAATGTTACCAAATCCGTTACCTCAAGTTGCGGTCTAAGGATATTGTTGAATGAGAAAATGTTAAGTAGCTGCCGTGTGTGGAATAATAGCGCGGGTTATATTATAATTTATACTGAATATAATTTACAAGCGCGCGGTGAATGTATTCCGCTCCCTCATTTTGATTTAGATGCGAGAAGTAACTTAGTTAATCCTGGCTTAGAAATATTACAACACTGAAAATTACTAATCAAGGTTTTGGAGAAGCTATACAATATTGATGTTGCGTAAATACACAAAGTATTTTAAACATCTTCGTACGTAATTAAGTCTATTTAAAACACCATCAAAATTAGTTTTTTCAAAAAGTCTATTAATTACTTAGAAAAGACCTAAAACACTCCAAATGGCTTAATAGATTTTCTTGAGCTAAGAACATTCTCGATCAAATCATCTCTCAAACAAAAAAGAAACAATATCAAAAGTGGTTTAGTCGTTTGAGAGCTACATTGCCACAGACACGTTCAACTTATAACACCCCTCTGTTTTCATCGGGTAGTAACATCTAGTTCGATATTTGCCATCTAAAATACTCTCTGAGAATATTCTCCTCTGTTCGCTTGCCAAAATAAAGTGTATTAAAAATTCTGCAGCTTATAAAAATAACATCGGAGTGTTATTAAAAATATTGTTCCCAATGGAGAAAATATAAGCAAAAAATAGAAATAAAATGCTAAAGTACGGAACGTGTTTGCTGCAAAAAACTTGTTCATATAACCGTATCAGTTCACCAATCTAGAATCTACATAAAACTATTAAAATACGTCCATTAGGTATTTTGCTGTGTACCTATAAAAACATAAATTGAAGGCGTTGTGGTAATCATATTTTTCAAACAAACGCGCTATGAAAATTAGAATTTTCGCTTCAATCACACTTTTTTATGTTAGGTAATAAACTAGGAAATAGTATACTGTATTTATTAATTAAAACGACTTCAAGCCCTTGTATTTAAATACTAGATTTTGCCCGCGATTTCGTTTTTTTATACTAAAATATAGCTTAAAGCACTTTAAAATAACATAGCCGTAGTAAAACAATTTTCAGATTTGGATCAGTATTTTCAGAGATTAACGCGATAAGCAAACTCTTCAGGTTTCTAATACTAGTATACACGTAGATTAAAACAATAGTCAAATAAATGTTATTTGAAGAATAAAATAAATATAAGAAATTCACATTATTTTCCAAAGAAATTTATCAAATCACCATTTTATTTATAAACGGACTGTTTATACCAAGTAGCAATAGTACCAACGCCATATTTTTTACCAAAACTAAATAACACTAGTGCAGGAAAACACTTTATGACAACCTACAGTGACTGTTACAAGAACAAATCAACCATCTTCAATTTTATGACGGAAAACAAATGTACTGTAATACATTTTATTTGCTGTTAGTCTCTTAAATATCCAAGGGTAGTTGTAGTTTATTAGATAGTACTTAAAAATAGTCATAAATATAAAAATGGCTGAATTGCCAAAGGAGTTTATGACCACTATCAAATGAACTGTAACGTTGTGTCAATTGACTTCCGACTCGGTAATGATGAAAGAACGACTTAGCGATTTTATGTGTGTTTTTATTAAATTTAAGAACAATATAAGGCTTTTTACCCGACTACTTTCGAGCAAAAAGAAAGTAATAAGTTTTAGAAGTTTGTGTATAATATGTTTGTTTTCATGTGTGGTAAAAATATAAAATAAATATACCATCACGCCTGTATTCCCCGAAGGGTTAGGCAGAGGTGTGCCAATGTACACCCACAGTTCACCGGTATATTTAGGTCCCATGTAATAGGGGGCGAGCCTATTGCCATTAACCGGGCACAAATCCAAACTCCGAGCCGCTACTGAGAATTTCATAGAAAAACCCAATAACACTTTTTGCTCGGCATGTGTGGTCCACCGTAGAAAAAATAAACTTATCCAATTTTGATGAATAAAGTGTCAATCTATTCGTTCTTACGGTCCGGGTGATTTAAACAATATTTTGTATTCACCAAATCAGTATTATTTCGATAAATCTGTTTTTTTTTAAAACATGTTAAGTACATGTTTTTACATGTTTACCTGCGATCAAATTTAGTTACATAAAAAAAACTTTACTGAAGGAGGCAAACTATGGAAGGCCAATTACCGTAATTAATAACGTTCAAAATCCAGTATCAATACCATCTCAGTGACAATCAAAGTCAAAAGCCCGTTAAAAATGTAAGTAAATTAGAGATATTTTTGACAGATTCAAACTGAGATTAGAAAGCGATCTTTTAAAAAAATACGGCCATTGTCCCTTTGTTGTCTGTCAGAATTGAATGAGGTAGGTAGACGAGCTATGAAAAGTCATTACCCGCTCTAATCACACTGATTGCGGAGGTTAGCGAAGGGGCCCTCAAATAGGTAGAGGGTATAATCCAGGGCACGCAGGGGCCCAAAGCTGTTTATCCAACCTACTTACACGGCTTACTCTAGCAGTTTTATCTTCATTAATCTGTATGAAACAAACCTTTTGATATCCATCTGTTTGAGTAGGCACTCACCGATGACCAGGATATTATGGAACTTGGTTGCAACTTTTGTGTTTTAATAAATAGTAAAAGATTCCAGCTTAGCGTTACGTAGGTCATTTGAGCATGGCTAAAATTAAGAAGATATAGAGGAAAATATTGTTTAAGAAATTATGCGTACTTCTTAGTATCAATGCGGGGCCACTTTTCAAAAGGTATAAATTGTACCTTATTCCATTGGTATCTCTTCTACCTGATACCTTAAAAATAGCATTGAAACTGGTAGTACGCATAGATACTTTCTTAATTACATATTTCTCTTTCTATTCTCTAAATTTCAGCTGAAAGTACACAAACGAGATCAAATACTATCGAGGGGTCGTATCTAAAAGCAGATTTAAGTAGGTACCGAAATTTCAATTAACATAAATTTCATACAGTATCTTCAGACCATAAAGACTCAAATGAATTATGATTACTCTATGTTTCGAGCTAGATTCGGTACTCAATAACATTTATCGACTTTAAGATTGTCTGTACATAAGAGCCAAACAATTTGTTTTTTAACAGTTACGTTTCGTAAGAAAGAAATACCCAAAAACAAAACACAGAAATTCCAATAAAAACAGTGGGAGTTTTACGAAAAAAAATATATCTGCTTGATCAGACAAAGGGAGAAAACGATATTGATTTAGACAGTGGAGAAATAAGAAAAGATTCTCATTGCAGTCACACTTCAATAGACGAGAGCGGTCTCGTGTGCCGAGCTACCCAGTGAACAAACAAAGTAATGGAAACATTCCATTTTTCAGCTAAAAGCCCGACTTTTCTCGCCTAGAATCTCCGACAATCATGTTTAATACAAGTTGTAATATATTCTCTATTGTTGCTTTGTACGCGATTTAAAAAATATGTCACGTCGCGTCTTGCATTTGTTATGTGCTTTCATAAAACTCGTTTGTCGTTGTTCTCGAGTGCGCTGATCCTAGGGAAAATAATAAAAAGCTGGCAAGTATGAGTCGGACTCACATATCGTCGCCGTGCAGTGAAAACCACAAAAAATGTATAAAGTGGAAATGTAAGTCTGTTTAATTACAATTAATATGTAGTAGGTACAATAAATGTAATAAAACAGAAAAAGTTCATACATTTCATGGACATTTTTTTTTTCAACAGGCAGTTTGTTTCTTCTTTTGTAAAATTACGCTTATTGCAAGCACTAGGTTTTCACTGTACGGTGTCGATATGTAAAGTTCCATACCACCGTACAATATTAAGATGCGCAAAATAGGCTGATAAATACACGTTTTTCGTATGGATTAAGATGCGCAAAATAGGCTGAAAAATACACGTTTTTCGTATGGAAAAATTGAAGGGCGTTCTTATTTTTCTTACTTTATTTCGTTTTCATTATTTGTTGTTAAAGCAGTGCCATAGTAATGCAATCTCTGTAAAAAATAGAGTGTTATATTTCAAAAGATACAACGCTGTAACGGTGCAGAAGCTTAAAACATAGCATTAAACCCAGACGTATTTGATTTTCAGTGTTAGTTCACACACTGCGCTTGGTTTAGGCGTGCAAATCTCATTTCCAAAACAAAAGTTAACGTTTCGTGTAAACTATTAAAATATAGAGTCTAGCACGAGCGCGCGAAGTGAACACGGTAACGCAAATTCGGCCGATTTTTAAAGTCAACAAGGAACCCCTAGTTTTGCCATGTCGGTCGGTCTGTTTGTTCGCGGCTTGGCTCAGAAATTCTTTGTGCTAGAAACCTATAGATATAATTGGCCGTTTTTTGAAATTGGAAATACACCCGTCACACATAATATTTATTTATTTAATTAGAAAGATTTATTCATATCAATAAGTAATACTTATTATTTATATCTGCATGTAATTTTAAATTGAACCAGAATTTTATAGGATTAAGTCGTGTTTCCAATTCAAAAATCGGCTCAAATACCTTGACGATAGCGCGCTTATGCTAAGCCTACAGACCATAGGAAATAGATAATCGGAAATTTACTCGAAGCATGCAGCAGTTTATCAAAGAATCTTTTCCTGTATCAAACTACCTGTACACAACAGAGAGGCGAAATCTAGATAATTTTAGAACTAGAACTACTCGCGTGCAAGCTAATAGAACGCTCGGAATAATGAGATTGCATCTTAATAGCTTAATGAACCTGGAAGATAAACAGCATTCTTAAGCTGGGTACTCTCTTAGCAGTGTAGCACGTAACGTATCAGATACGGTATCAACCTGCAAGTAGGTACGGCTCGTCCACGGTCCTCCGCGTATCTAGCTACGAGCTTCCTAGCCGCCTTTGTGTTCGCAGTGAAACCGCCACTCGGCGGGTCACTGCGAGCTTACAGCGCTCCACGCGCGAGCGGCTCGCAGCGGGCTCGTGCCTACGTACTCACTTGATACCGTATCTGATACGTTACGTGCTACACTGCTAAGTGAGTACCCAGCTTTTTAGCTTGCTCACAGCCTTGGAAACAGCATAAACCCATAAATATTGCATAGAGGGGCCCACCCCCTGTAATTTTCAGCCTTCCAGGAGCCTTGTTACTCTAATTAAGTTCAGCCTTGCTTTTTATCGCGATCAAATTACACTTTGTTGCATATTAAAGCGTGCACTTAAAGGTCGTGCAAATTAGCTTTTCTACCTACATTTTAATACAAGCTTTTGCCTACTTCTTCGTCCGCGTGAATCATACGGATTCTTGTTTTTCTTTATAAAAAATAACCTATAGTAACATACCATCACGCCTGTATTCCTCGAAGGATTAGGCAGAGGTGTACCAATGTATGTCTCCTATTACATAGGACATGTAATAGGGGACGAACCTATTACCAATGACCGGGCCAGATCCTAACTCCAACCTGCTTCTGAGAATTTGAAAGCAAAACCCAATAACACATTTTGCTCGACCTAGGAATCGAGCCCAACACCTCTAATGTAGCATTCGCGGTGAGAGCCAATGGCTGACGAGGCTGTTCCTAACCTGTAGTATTCATGGATAACATAGCTTCCTATTAGCGAAGGAATTTTCTGAAACGGATCAATAGATCCGAAGGATAGCGCGTTCAAATAAAAAATAAACAAACAGACTTTTCAGCTTTATAATATTAAAGTATACATTATATTTCACTCGTTACATTCTCTACCGCAGTTATTAACTATGAAATTCTCCTTTATAATACCAGTTAAAATTCTGAATTTAAATAACAGATTAAAACTCTGTAATTGGAGAGAGCAAGCGTGCATTACATATTACTATTGTTTTAATTTTAATTCACTTCAATAATGTTAATGGAAATATATTTCCGTAACTCTCGGCATGAAGCCGCGAGAATATTTGGGCAGTTTCGGGTGAAATATTATGTAAACTATGGCGGTAAAATACGTAAATTAGCACATAGTTTGTGTGAGTAGGTTACTCAGATGAAAATGTATTATCTATGTTATCTTCAAGTGTGTTACAGGTTTGTAGAAAGATGATTACATTAAAGTCTTGCATAATTTAAGTTAGTATAATCAATAGTCGAGGGTTTTCTGTACAAGAAGAGGCCTTTTCCGTGCAGAGGAAGAAAAATAGGCTGGTGTCATTATATTATTCTAGATTCTACCCGTGACTTAGACTGTGTAGATTTCACAATAAAGCTCAAGTCCTAAATTATCCCATGGGAACACAAAAACTATGATTTATTTATTGTTTATTTATTTAAACTTTATGCAACAAAAAGTACAAAGGCGGACTTAATGCCTTAGGCATTCTCTATCAGTCAACCAAAGGTGGTGAAGAGATAACACGGTCACGGTATGATTGTGTTGGCTAAACCAATATTTATCGTGTCTTTTAACTAATTTTGTTCAGCTGTTTAAAAATGAAAGAGTAACAAACGTCCATCCATCCCCACAAACACTTTTAGCAAGTAGTAAGATAAGAGAGTTGTTATAATTAAAACAACATTTACTTGTATTCGTCTGTATTACTCCTCCCTTATTGCCAATTTAAGATCACTCCGTTTATCCACTCGAGACTGAAGACCCTACTTATTAGACGCTTAGTCTCTGCAACTAATGTTCGTCGCGCATCTCGTTAACATGTGTAAATATTCATCAGCGTGGCGCAAGATAAATGAGGGCTGCCACCTGCCGCCGCCGCAGTCTGATACCGGCCGCACACTTACCGCTTTTTAATCCTTTATTACCGGCATAAAGCGGTATGAACCGTTATTTAGCTTCACGCCTATGTCGCGATGTGATATAACATTTTCATTATTGAATTTTCGGACTACGGGTCGCAGACTTGCGGCAAACATGGTGAAGGCGGGTGGAACGGAATCCTAAGTGAATGGATATCGACAAACGGTAGAAAGATTACTGCTATTAAGCTTGCTGGTATACAAGACTACGTTCTACCCGATGCTAATTGATAGTCACCGCCCCCTACAGACTGCAATAACAGAAGCCTCGCAGATGCTTTGTGTCATCATAGAGACAACGCTGTAATGTCTCAAGTCCATACCCTAGTCCCTAACTAAACGGAACACAGCACACTGCTTTGCGTCAGAAATCGGTATGAGAAATTTAAAAATGTTTATTAATAAAGATGTCATTATTTTTATGTGTGGAATGAAATTTTTTATACTGGACTGGACTTACTTTTACCAGGCCTCCGTCACTCTATGTACTTGCGCGCTATAATTGCCTACCGCCCGGGAGAGCGGTCTCGGGCCGTTTGCGAACCAAATTCAGTGCGGTTTTTGCAAACGAAGTGCACGCACGTTATTACATTTTAATAGTTCCATTCGTTACCTACGATGCCGTCTGGTGCCTTATGTGCTGTAGATGGGTAAAAATATTTTATAAACATTTACGATACAATTTTAAACTGCCACATATAAGTCAGAACATATTCACAGTTCTCAATAACATAGACGCAAAAAGTTATGTTAATTTAATTTTATCGAGGAGGCGGCCCTACGATTGTTGTGGGATCGCGCGGTGCGAAGCGATCACAACTGTACGCTTGAGCATTTAGGCACATTTTAGTTTGCAGTGGTTGCTGACGCGAGTTGACGCGACGGAGTAGGCTATTATAGCAGTAGGTATTGGAAATTTTCTACTGAGTGAAGTATCTGTACTTATTTAATCTGTGCTTTTACGATCAACGCCTAACCTTGCACACAATTTTCACTCGAATGTGACTTCATTTACGAGAGCGTATATCTCACGTCACAAAGCCATTATTATTAGACTGCAAGCTAGAATTTTTCATCTCAATGCAATACGAAATCAACGCTGCTAATCTCCGTATTTACTCACTAAACAAAAGACGATGACAACAACGTTTTAACACCATATAAATAGAATCCGTAATCCACACGCAGCGATTTATCTCGAGTTACCAAATAAACGTTAGTTCAAGGAAATATTTCTGGTTATTGACTCAATCGGACGCAAATATTGTTAATCTATTAATAGTCAATTATTAGGAGTAATTATTAGGTTGGGTAATTATTAGGATTTGTGCCCGATTAGGTAATGGCAATAGGCTCGCCCCCTATTATCATCATCATCATCTACTTAGCCTTTTTCCCAACTGCGTTGGGGTCGGCTTCCAGTCTAACCGGATGCAGCTGAGTTTTAGGAGCGACTGCCTATCTGACCTCCACAACCCAGTAACTGGGCAACACGAATGATATATGGCCCGCCCCCTATTATATGAGACTTAAAAACTTTCGGCGAACTGTGGGTGTACAAGTACTCCTCTGCCTAACCCTTCGGAGAATACAGGCGTGATTGTTGATTGTCTATTAATAGTCAGCTTCGAAGTCGTAATGACTCATTAAGTCATTAACGCCCGGTCTCTGAAATATTCTTAGTCGAAGTTCATCTGATCGGTAGGCAGTGATATGATATCTTAACACAAAGGGTTATTGAACATTCAGTGGGAGAATAATAGGCTGGTATTATTATTAAATTATTGAAACAAAGTTAATAGAGATATGTAAAACAATTGACTACTCAGCGCACTTACAATATAGCTTAAAAGTAGTTTAAAGTCAAAGTCAAAGTCAAAAGCTACAGGTCTATGGTTCGATTTCCAGGTAAAGCAAAAGTGTTATTGGGTTTTTCCGTAAAATTCTTAGTAGCGGCTCGGATTAAGGATTTGTGCCCGGTTAAGTGCAATAGCACCACCATGGGACCTAAAAGATACCGGCGGTCTGTGGGTGTACATTGTTACAACTCTGCCTAACTTTTAGGGGAATACAGGCGTGATGGTTCGATTAAAGGGCACTTTCGATCTGAGTTGTAAGTTACCTGTCTGTAAACCAAACAGCTTGTTCCACGCTACCTAATGTAAAATTCAAATAGAGAGACATCGTAAAGTAAATTGGTAGCCTAACATATTCACGTATTGCTCTAATAAATTGCATTTATTGCACTACTTTAGTGTTGCTCACTCCATCAGGCATGATATGGGAAGTTTTTCGTTTTTTCCCACAACTACAGAAAACCCTCAGACCCTTAGGGAAATCAGCCCTTCGCAGTATGGTGGAGCTGTTGTCAATTTAAGTAAGTAGGCACACATTCAGGAGAATGTTGTTATCTGTCTAACCAGCTACCCTTGAATTGTGGCTTGTGTCTGTGATGAGAAGGCCTAAAATTGAGTACCACTACTCATCAATTACCCACTGAAGTAATATTAATAATGAGCTGTCAAACGTGATTTCTCAATAGATTTTGTATGGCGATAGCAATCTGTGACGTCCACTTTTTTGTCAACTGTTTCTTGTTTGAAGCAATTAAAAGTTTGACTGTACAGTTAACTATTAGGAAATAAAATAAGAAAATAATCGGGTTTTCAGGGGTCTTGCAATTATTGCCTATTTTTGGTATCAACTAGGTACCTAATTGCTGAAATCGTAGCTGGTTGAAATAGGTACAGTAGGTCCAAATCTTTAAATAAAAACAACTGAAATTATTTCAAGCAAAATCATTTTGAATTAAAATAATGTGATAATGTTTTTTTTATGATTTATTACTATGGCCGGTGTGTACGATTTCTCAACTACATTACCGAACCAATTTGGTTGTTGGCAGAAAAATAACTTGGCATCTCGAAAAGTGCATCTAAATGTGCAATAAAATTCATGTCTCGGAAAATCGGAACTATAAAAATATGAGCCAGAAGCATTGCCTTACACACCATACACCAGTCATGTTTAGCCCATATGGTATATCCTACCTACCTAACTAAAACATTATACTTAAATGAGGGTTAAAAAAAGTCAGAGATTAAAACCTTTTTTTTAAGGATGGAAAATCATCAAATGACTTCTTCCGCTCTCGGTGGAGCGCAAGAGAGTGTCAGACTCTTACTGACAAAAACCCATCCGTGTTTTTTCTAATGCCCTTTGCGTTTTAGGGCCGCGGTGACTCTATCGAACACATTCCGCAACCCTGTCAGGCACTGAGGGATTAAATCCTACAGTTGCATAATTTGTAAAAGGAGTTCTAAATCATTGTGGTCTATGACGTCATAATGCAGCCAAAGCACTGGCTTATTCATCAAACAATATCAGCTAATATATGGCAGCCGCTATCACTCCATTACGACTAGGCAGAAAGGTACATATTTATGTATGGACGAGCGCAGTTAGCATGAAACACAATAGAAACGTTGATTTGTGTGAATATTTTCAGGGCGTCGTGTAAAATGACATATGGCATGGAGGTAATCTATATTTATAAAGCAATTCTCTTTACATATAAAACAGTTCCGTGACTGACTCAATGCATCTCTGAATAGGTATATAAAACTTAAACGAAAACTCCTTTGACGGTACAATCTTTAACACCATGACACTCGATTTTTATTTCTGCCAATTCTAATTTCAACTTAACCTAAAAATTATATGTAGATATAAACTTAGGCACACTTCCACCAAATTTTTAAACACGAGGAGACTAATGATTATAATATCATAAATAAACGGCCAGTGTTATTAACTAACTTGGAGTTCGGAGTTAAAAGATAACCATGACTGGGGCAAACGGGCCTAGAGCCGTTTTAAAATTCGAACACAAAACTGTTAATCAGCCATGCTCCGTTACATTTTATTGTGTAGGTATTTCAAGTACCTATTGCCCACGCTTTAAAGATTGATAAACTGCTTAAGTTACTTGTTGGAAACTCTTGAAATGATACCTTTGAAAGGGAAACCGTCGAGAGAGTTTCACGAAGTTGCCTCTTCCAGTCAAATAAAGACGTTTTGTGAGAGCTTGCCCTTTACTTCGTCCGTGGCGTGTGATGTTCACATTTGTAAGATTTCGTTTATTTTCCTTTCACGTTGTCAGATTTTATTTTGAAAGTTTTTGTAGTTAGTATAATTTATTATTTAATTTATGTTGAATTTTATATTAGGTTAAGAGGTTATATTATTATGTTGTTCATAACGTTCGAATAAACAGAAATACAAAAAAAATAACTTATAAGCGTTTCATAAAACATTCTTGTCCAATCTAAATTCCAAATCTTAATTCAAATTCCACATACATATCTATGTACCTAAGTTTAATTAATTAAAAACAAGGGTGTAAACCTTTGTTGAAACTTAATAAATTGTAGCTAATAATAAAATTATTTCTATATTTTACTGGTACTTACTGTGTGAAATTATTGCGACCACTAATTAGTATTATGCAGTTAAAATTCGACTTTAATGTGCAAGATTGCACACTAAATTTACAGGGATGAATTGCTGGTCTAAATACTTTTCGCATTAAATATATTTAGGTAATTCAAGTTGCAAATAAGTCTAAATATTCAACTACAGTTTTGAAACCCAATAATTCACGCTACGATCGCTAGCGGCTGATATAATTAGCGGCAGAATTACGAATATCGAGTCCCAAGCGGCGTCAGATAGAGTATCCATTAGCAACTGTTATAGTCCTGAATAATGGGAACTGGGATGACATGGGGATGTGTTTCATAGAAAGATCTATGTAGGAATAAATAATAATGTAAATACTAGCCTTTTAATATCTCACTACAAGGCAAAGGCTTTTTCTCAGGTAAGGCGGATGAAATACCTAAGCCACGCGAACGAAGCGGGCAGTTCATAGATAAAAAGACGAGTGAAATTTCGAAATGAGAACTCATCATAAAAACCGATGTTAACCAAAGTAAAGTGGTCATTACAAAATAAAGATGTCACGTTTTTGCCATAAAATAATAGTGCGATAAAATCGTAATGCTTGTACGCTCTAAATCATTCAACCACACTTGCTTAGCTGAAATTCAGTACTTAACTAATTATGTGTTTTGTTTACGTTTCAGGTACTTACACAAGCCCGTGACCACCTTAACCTTTAAAATAACAAAGACTGTTATAACGAGGTAGGTAAGTAGAGAGAAACCCTTCCAGTTGCCATGTCAAAGCCCCCGCGTATAATAGAACACGCCTTGAAAAATCATGTGGAAGATTCTAATAAAACGAAAGAGTTGGAAGATGGTTTGACCTCTTCTAATCCGGGGCCCTCATTCCGGGCCCCTCATTCCGGGGCCCGGTCCGTAATGGGTCGCTTCATTTCCGTCTCCATCTATTGATGAGGCCCGTTTTCTGTTAGCTCTTCTACTTGATGTAGTTATATTTTGTCTGTGATGTTACTATGTTATTGATTTAGTAGTAAAGTGGCTACTATTTTTATGAGTATGTGGCTGGTTCAGTGGGTGTATTCTGTAGTTTCTCGCAGTGAATTTTGGTGGAAAGATGTGTGATTACTGCTGATGCTAAGGCTAGCTAGAACTCACCTCACGCTCTCTTACAAAACTTAGATTAACCGACGGATATTTTTACAGAATATTCTGCACTATTGACTACACAGTAGACTATAACGTTTCACATGCACTATGATCAAATATCATAAATTTTCTTTTTTCTTATTTAAACATTGCCCCACACCAGTAAACCATATAAATATTATTACCGTGCTAACATTGAACCTGCGACATGCAGCGCAAGCAGTAATTCGCTCAGCCACTGCGCCAACGGTGTCGTCAAATTATATTTCATTCATATACACGCCAATTTACCAGCACAAATACTCAGGATGCCTTGTTGGGACCAGTATTGACGTGGAACGTCATTCAAAACAGTATAGGGGTAATTTGCTAAAACCGGTGAGACGAAAACACGTTGCCTCGGCGAGGGCTTTAGCTCCGTAACTACGTGTCGTACACAATTAATTTATATACCGTTGGATAGAACAAAGTAGCCACTACTCAGATCAAGTATAAGTGTGTTTATGATTTATTTTTATTTATTTATGCTAACACGGGTCTGATGAACCAAGTACGCTCACATAACATATTGACAAATAATATCAAATTTATATAAAAAAGTACAAAGGTGGACTTTATGCCTTAGACATTCTCTACCAGTCAACCAAAGGTGGTAAAGAGATAACATGACTGGTGCAAATTACAAAATTAATTTAAAAAAAATGATTGTTGAAATCTAGGTTCTACATATTGCATCATCAAGTCATCTAAACCAATATTATAAAGAAGTTATGTTTGTTTATTTGCAAGAGATCATCTCTGGAAGTACTGGTCCAATACAAAAACGCCTCCACTGATGGAAAGTTAAGTACACTATTTTCGAGTTCCATGTAGAAAAAGTTGCAAACAGAAGCTAGACAATTAAAATATATATGATACATAGACGTTTCACGTTAAACCAACGGCTGTGTACCACGACACAGCCTCACCTGTTTTTTATAAGTGAAATGTATGAATAAGCCTTGTCTGGACAAATGTGCAGAACAATAGATAAATAGCAAAATATTCGCCTCCTATAATACAGGCTAACTTTTAATTCACTGCGTATCTTCAGGGGGTGAAAGTACTCATGAATACGAACAACTTTTATTATGGGACCGACCCGGAAATGTGGAAAAGAAACTAGTAGTTCCATTCATTTTGATAGCGTTGTGTGTAGGTAGTGCATTTTTGTAGGGAATTGTTTCTTTTTTTATATATTTCAGACTCGCTTATGCCCGTGACTTCGTTCGCGTGTATGGTGGTCATCACGGCGTTTTTTTTTTTGCACGGAGCCTTAAGTGCTCTTATTGCCATAATTGCTCTAAGTGTCCTCTAATAAAAATAGCTAAGTTATACCTTATAACATTAGCTATCTGCCAGTGAAAGTTGCATCAAAATCTGTCCAGCCGTTTCGGAGATTAGCCAGAACAAACAGAGACAAACATTTTTAAATTGTTTTTAGTGTAAATACCATGTATATGTATACCATACGAAAAAAAAACAATTTACAAAATACATCTTTACAAATAACTGAAATTGAAGTGTCCATATCCATAAATATTAGTTATTTATAAGATTTGGTCCCTTAATAAAAGTTGTTCTAATTTATGAGTACATTGACCTGGAAGTTGCGCAGCGAATTAAAAGTGCACGCAGTTTGGATGACAGAATAGTCAAAAAGTATATAAATGAAAGTGCACATATCTGGCGATTAGCACAGTTTTCACAGTATTCTATTTTCAAAAACACATGTACGTACCATTGTTCCGTAGTGTTGTGGAATATGCAAAAATGTAGTGTATTCTCTCTTTGTTTTCTGAGGGTAGTGCTAGGCGGCAGCCCGGGGAATCGTGTTATGTTCGTACTCGTAAATAAGAATACTTCGGGCACATGCGGGTGCATTTTTATTTCGGTATTGTATCTACATATTTTGTGTTTTATGCATTAGGTACTAGGTTTTGTCCGGGAATTTGTCTGCGTGGATTTTCTGATGGTAATATCTAATATACATAATATATCTACAGCCCATAGCACACAGACGTATAAATAACATAGCTTCCTATTAGTCTAAGAATTTTCAGAATCTAACCAGTAGTTCTGGAGATTAACTCGTTTGAACTAACAAACAAACAGACGAACTCCTAGTTTTAAAATATTAGTATAGATTTATTTTTGAGACTTTATTTTGTAAACTTTTTGAGGGAAACGAAAATTATAATATTTATTATAGTGACAGCTGTTTCATGAGTAGGTATAACTTAGTACAATGATTTCGCAATATCACATGATAGTATTAAATTGTACTACAAAATTAAAATGGTTTTAATTTACAAAGGATGGCATTAAACTCGTGACAGTTTTACCACAAACCCGTGTTGTTAGCTCATAAATAAAAATTTGTAGCAAATAAAATATTATAATAGGAAGAATAAAAATCAAATTAACGCCTTGTTAGAAAGAAAAACTTTTGATACAAAAAAATATCTATATATGAACTCTACGATGATAGAAAATAATATAATATCGTATTATCCCCTAGAGACCATTAGTTATTTTTATAAATAGACTTCCTGAAAATAATATCTCACTCTATAAATAACCGTATAATAATACCGATAGAAGTTATTTTTAAGATAACACCGTTACCTACAGTTTATGTATTGAATTATTATATGTGATTATATTGGAAGGTACTTCATAATTCTTATAAAATAGAAGACAATCGGCAACACCACGTAGATACGGCCCGGACTAACCAGAGAGTTTCTGACATTGGAATATTTAGATTGAACCCACTCATGGCTACAACTAAGCCAAGCTAAGATAAACATAGTATTAACTTTAAGTAAATAATTGTTATGAGTACCTACCTAACGTCTTTGATTACTGCTCAGCTCCCGCTGGTCTGGTGATGTTCTATACGAATAAACCTTTCTCTTGAATCACTGTGTCTATTGGTGAAAACCGCGTTAAGGCCTATTCAAACCTAAGCGATATTCGCTGCCGCTGTGGGTAGAGGTACATACCGCGCGGGTTTCGCTCAGGTATTTAGTATCAAGTACCGCGGCTAGAGCGACCTGAGCGATATTCGCTGCCGCTGTGGGTAGAGGTACATTACCACGCGGGTTACGAACGGTAGCGAATACCGCTTAGGTCTGAACCATAGATTTATTAACGTCCAGATAGAGTGTACCGTACAAATCGCAACGTTCTAATAGAATGCATTTTGTGATGCGCGTGTGCGACCGGACCGCCCACCGCATGTGTATTATTATCGTTACTGCATTAGTGTGCGTGACGTTTTCTAATACCAGACCAAAATGATTACCCCAAAATATGGGAAAATTCAGGCAGTTTTTTTATTCATGTTGACATATCTATACTAATATTATAAAGCTGAAGAGTTTGTTTGTTTGTTTGTTCGCGCTAATCTCAGGAACTACCGGTGCGATTTGAAAAAAATTTTTTTTTTTGGATAGCCCATTTATCGAGGAAGGTTATAGGCATAACATCACGCTACGACTTACGGGAGCGAAGCAGTATTCAAAAATGTAACTTAAGGCGGATGAATAAAGCCACGCGAACGAACAAAACATACATTTACCTAAATTTATTAATTTGAAGAAAGCGCATTATTTAGTTTCAATTATAATTCATAACTTGTATGTATAAATATCTTGATATCTGCTGAAGCAATTTTGATGCAATAATATCGCAGTATTATAAGAGATGGTTAAAGTATTTCATACCCCTGGCAACCATTGACACCATTTTTTTTGTTAATAATAATGTTGATTTCGTAACATTTTACAATATTAAAATATCGCAGCACAAAAAAAGGGTAAAAATATTTCATACTTTGGCAATACTCAAATATTATGGAGTCGTTTTGTTTTTATTATGGTTTGCGTAATATTTTCAATGAAATACGTAGAAATTCATCATAAAATTGCAAACATATCTGTGAAAAGTAATGTTCGTATCCTTGTCTTTTTTTGGAGTGTAGTTTTTACACGATTTCACCGCACAAACAGTCATTTTTTCAATTATTTTAACTGCGATTTATAATGTAGACGCGCTTTGAACGTCAGTCGCGTAATGGTGGCCTGTGGGCGGGGCTAACGAACGAAGACGCTATTTTGGCGTCTTTGAATTTGAAGCATTTGGACAGCGCGTTCTAGGCATCTGGACGTTAATAAATCTATGGTCTGAACAGTAATATTACCGCATACCCACTGGGTTTTCTCTGCCGCAGACGGTAGCGAATACCGCTTAGGTCTGAATAGGCCTTTAAAATCCGTTGCACAGTTTAAAAGATCTAAGCGTAAAGGCGGCGGGATGCCACTTTGTACAAGCTTGTTCCCGCGACTTCATCCGCGTCAAATTTGAGATATACCACGGGAACTGTACATTTTTCCGGGATAAAAAGTACCCTAAGTATTATTACTTACTTTAATCTATCTCAGTGCCAAATTTCATCCAAATCCGTTCAGCTGTTTAGGCGTGAAAGAGGAACAAACATCCATCCATTCATACATCCTCACAAACTTATTAGTAGGATACTATTATATTATTAGTAGGATATTATAAATGATCTATTATGCAAATAGCATAAGTTATCTTTTTACAAAAGGGCAAATTCGGAAACCCTGTTTTTAAGACTGATGGCGCCTTAACTCTCGAAAATGGAAATTTTCGCAAGCAAAAGCGCTTCCATCCCATTATGTTTCCTTAAAAAAGTGTAGGTACCTACTGTAAATCATAAATATTACGGGAGGCACGCATATGGGGTGCAAAAAGCTGTCGTTACCTCATATATTGAAGGAGCAGGTTCGATTACCAGTGCACCTGACAGTTATGAGCCAGCCCGAGTAAGATTACGCACGCAACACATGAAACCTTTTTAGATACGACCTTTTTACACATGCGGCTAAAAAAACGAAGCGTGCAAGGAAAAATGTTAAGAAAGTCGATTTTACAAAGGCAAAAGTAAGTTTGCCATATAAAAAAATATGAATGTTAAAAAACTCACTTATCTATCGTGTTTATGGTATATATGTATGCATGTGTTGTGCTGTTATCTTCTAAATTAGAACGTCACTGTTTATTTGCGGTGATCACATTTTAAGTCGGTTTTAATAACTTCTCGTAATGTGAACTAACTTATTGGTTTTATCTACACAAAAAACTATAACAATGTAATTCAATAAGTTCCGAAAATAACGGACCTATTTAAACATATTTTTCCACAAATTAATAGCTAAATTATCAGGAAGTAACATAAGCTATACGTATAATATGGCGCTATGACGGAAGGGAGCGGAGCAGTCACCAAAGACATAACTTAAAGCTGGTGAAATAAGCCACGCGAACTATACAACGCTAAGTAGCTTCTGCCCGCGACATACGTGCAGATTAGTAGCTAGTATTGTATACTTATTTACTTCAACATTGATCTATAACAATAAATTATAACCGTCTTCAATAGCCTATTTATAATCTGGCCTTGTTTCATAATATTTATAAGTAAATATTGCGCAGTATTTACACAACAAATAATATTCTGTAGATGTTCAGTGTTCATATTACTTGGCCGAACATTAATAACTTCATACTCGTGAAATATACGTATTACGTATAATATTTCATTGGGTTCACCTCGCCTGCTACACACGAGAATTTTCCCTCCAAACTTCGCCCACCATTCAAAACTTTTAAATCTATTAAACAAGTTACAAACACACCTACCTATCATCGTCGGCTTATGAACACAAAATGAAAGCGATATCAGAGAGTGCAAACTGTTCCGTAACACGCACACGACACGCAGTACCGACGCATCGCTAACGCCGTGACGTCACGAAACGCAGATAAACAGAATACACATTTACCCTCAGGAAAAGATTTACCTTCAATATTTATGTTAGTACCTACCTCGTTTATTTTCGGTGACACTTTCATTGAGAATTGCGCCGTTGAGGACAAATACATAGTAACCTCGGCCTTTACAATGACGACAGCAAGATACCTACCGAGCTAACTACGTAGGAAAATCGTAACTTTGTTAGAATGCTGACTCAGCGGTCGACCGTACCCATTTGTGGCGACGCAACGAGAATTTTCCTAAGTGACACTCAAAAAGTAAAAGGTTCATCGCCCTGCAAGCTACTGCGTCTGTGTTGAGCAGCGCAGGGGCAATAAAATGCGAGCTAGGGTCACCACAGCAATGTTTAGTGTAATGTTCGTCTACTCCCGTCGAATGGCCCGCTGCTATTTGAATTTCTGAAGATGTTTCCTAGGGGATCGGCCCTGAGTAGATAGCGTCGGAGTCCTCCCCGAGCTGTGTTTTGGCAACCCTGCTCGAGCCACTCGGAGACTCAGCTCTCGGATAATACTTTGAATAGAAATTACGTAATCGACAAAATTTTGACGCAGCCTGCGGCGTCCTCCCCCTCCCCTCTTTATCGACGCTACATCGCCATTGCATTAGACTCTTTCCCTTCAGAATACCGACGCGCTGATTTAATTTTCTTTTGACCTGCAAATTAGACCCGTTATCGACGAAAAGTAAATGAATTTTGTACCGGTAATTGAATGACATTTTCAGTTAAGAGGACTTGATACTGAATATTTAATAACTTTAGAAGATGTTTACCTACTTCTTAGGTCCATTTACAGTATCTACGACAGTATTAAGAGAGATGAAGTTTGTTATCAGTTTAGTTCCAATCTGAATCTTTAAGTCCCTATTTTCTAATTTTTCTTTTCCTTTTAAATATTAATATCTGCACACAGCTTTGTCCGCGTAAAAGTCAAGTATATAATGCAAGTAAGTAGACTAATGCACGGCAATCGATTTGTATATACACAACGTTATTTTTGTTTACAAGAAACCTGCAAAGGGGTCATTGTCATCATTTCAACAACTTTTACTGTGGGAACAATCCCAAAAACTCGAAAAAAATAATCAGCGTCATCGGGTTCAGAATCATCATCATCTTCCTGCCCTTATCCCTTAAACGAATTTTATTTTTGTTAGCTTATACTGTGTCCCATTCCCAGCAATAGGACAGTGACTCAGTTTGCCCAGGCAAACGCCTTCAGTTATTGAGTATTCATACCTTCAGTTATTCACTTAATGATATTGACTTCTCCAAAGAGACCTACGTTTTGAACAACTACCTAGCAACTATAACTTCAACTTTCTGTATAACTTTTTGGCAATTCAAAAGTGTCTGTAAATGGTCTAAATTAAATGCTTTGACTTTGACTTTGACATTTAAACCACGTGTGTTTATACCGCGGTACCTTAGCAATCATACCATAGTAATTTGTGCAAATCCAAGCAAGATTGCAATTTGCAGGGCGGTCGTGAGAAGAGGTCCTACCTTACGCTAGACAGAGAAAGTCCATTAGGTTTTATAGGTTCCACTTCGCAGGACGAATAGCGCTTCAAACGCTGAAATTAATTAAATTCTCACCTAAACGCGACTCAAAAGCGAATTGTGCTCTTTCAAAGATATATATTTTTTCGCTAGCTCTTTTTTTGTTGTTCATGAAATGAATGTTTTCTCTCTTATTTCTGATTCTGGGATAACTTTAGATTCGTCATCATTTTTAGTCAATGTAAATCAAAGTTAAAGTCAAATCATTTATTTTAATTAGAACATTAAAGGTACTTTTGAACGTTATATACAAGGAAGAAAAAGTATTTATCGATGATTCTGATGACACTGGGTCGACTAAATGAACTCTTCTCATACAACAGAAAATTTCAACGTCTCTCTCCTTTTGCTTTTCAAAACACCAAATGCAATCGTTTTCTACCAATTTTTTGACGACTGTCACGTCACCTAACTACAGATTTTTGAATTAAATTTTTCAAAATTATTAAATGTAGTGTAATGTTAGTACATAATATGTACTTACTTCGTGACTTCCCCATACTTTTAAAAGGGCAATGACCTCTCTTTAGATAGGTACACATTTCTGGCAACTTTCCTAAATTCAACGGTTTACTTATGGTACAATTATCAAAATGGCTTTCGAGGTTCTAATGCACGAAATGGTATACGAAGACCTGTTTTCGTATATGTTTACCTTATAACATATGGATATATTATTTTCTTTCTTCTAAGAAATATTCTGCATATTTGCATCTTGATTGTAGTAGTAGTGGGCGTGTACCAATGTTAGAAATAGCCCTATAAGATGTTTGTTTTAATGTCTTTATTTTTTTTTTGTTTCATTGTTACCTACTATTTATAACAGTGATTATTATCCCTGATAAAGACAATAGCTGAATGAAGCTGAATAAGTGTATTTAGGGGACTAATGTCTATAGAAAATGCCGGTTTTTAATAGCATTCGTTCAGCCGCGGAAAGCTGAACGCACGCGTACGCGTCTCCGTACTACAATAGTGTTTTCTATAGGCAAAAGCTGAATAGAGCTAAATAAGTGTGTTTGTCCCTTAATGTTTATTCTCTAGTTTTAATTACTTTCGTTTTAAACATTTTTTAATGCCTAATTGTTGACTATCGACACGTGTTGGTTGTAATTGTAAGTGTAGAAAGTTATACTTAGAAATAATATTAATAAAAATTGTTAGTGTTAGTAAACACACTCACTATACAACTGGACCCGCCCGACCGACTAATGATCTAGGAATGACGTAGGTCTCGCGACTGTCATGTGGGTTCTTTGACAAAACATAATACACCTTCAACAAAATAAAATACACCGACACTTTTTCATATTTACGTTACTTTCTTCGTCTGTCAGTTATTTTAATCACAAAACCACATAGCTACATCGACACAAACCTCTTTCATCTTAAGCGGACATCGTAATGACTTTCTCTAAACATTTCCTCAGCAATCCTTTAGAAAAGCAACGCGGCTATGTTTTAACGAGGGAAAATTTCGCCCTTTGTAGACATCTTTCGCCGGTGCAACCCAGCAATCCAACGACTATTCATTTAAGATCTATTCCGGTGAGACGTCATCAAATTAAGAAATTCTACCTCCATTTTGCCTGGAGATACCCAAAACATCCAAGGCCCTTGCTTCCAAAATTATTTTACAAATTACACTCGCACTGTTAGGGGTTGCAATTAAAACTACGTACAACCATGAATAATTCATAAGGAAGCAATTTGCAATGTTCAGACCGGCGGCATGTGTCATGTGTGAGCACTACGCCCAATTACTCATAGGAGCGGAGTACGGTTTACAAGGAACATAACTCTCTCTTTAGTTCTCGTGTCCCCGGAGACGGGCGAAACAGATCCGCTATTGTATCCCCGTCATTATGATGTGGGACGTTTACTCGCTATTGGGGGTTTCCTTCCACACGCCGCCGCGACCCGCAAAACGAAACTTATTCGATTTCAAAACCACATTAAAACGCGTGACGGAGGTACACAGTTACATTTTATTTGAGTTGAAAACTTTGTTATTGTTTTCAAAGTACTTAATACCTATCTCTATCATTTACGGGCGGCTGTTTGTGCAAATGCAAATTTCATGTTTAATCACTTCTCCCTGAACGGTCCCAGCTTTTGCGCATTATATCTGAAAAGTTTACTCGTAAAAATCTGGCATACTGGGGCTAAATCGTAAACCAGTAGAGTTACAAAAGCGCCCACTTTTTAGCAGCAATGTCTCCGGCGGCCGTGTCGAACTTCCGAACTTACGACTCTAATTTTAATAAACGTGGGCGGCGGTTGCGCCACCCGAAATTCATTTGTTTTACTGTGCAAGTTGTTTAAATTATAGCAGACCAATACAACGTCGCCGCCGGAAAAAGTTGGCAAAATTGTTGCTAGGCAGCTAAGTTTATAGCAGCGGTCTCTCATGCGGTCTGTACGTTGCCGATATAAATCTCTTCCCTGCAGATTTCGATTTTCTCTCTATTTCAGTTCCCTGAAATATCTTGCTCAAGTCGGTGTCACGTAGCGAGGTGCATAGCAAAACTAGTAGGGGAACAATTTATCGACAAAATTCCGGGTTTCGGCAGACTATTACTTGGATAAAACAGAAATTGGTTTAGATGCTCACCGCGGCCGTATTTCGGCGAGATATAAATCATAACTCAATCCCAAACAATGTCAATAAATTATGACACAAGAGGAAAAACACGTGAAAAAAAAATACAATAAAAATATTGCCGACAATCGTTTGGTGGACATTTAATTCAATAATGGATTCTTACGTCGTAATGCGTATCTTTAAGAGGACCGTACCGATGGCTTCATACAAAAGTAGTCTACTCATATTTTGCTTAATAAATGAAACTCGATGAAATTTTTGAGAAGGGTGAGTGTACTAATATCTATGTATATTCTTAGTCAGTTTCCCGTCCGAATAACTTAATTTCAAAATGATCATGTTTTTAACAACATTTTTAATTACCCGAGTTTTAATTAGACATTTTTGTGTTGTCGTGAAATTGTCTAAATGGCGTGCTTAGAACATTTTTTTTTTTTTTTAAGAAATCCATATTTCAAATATATTCCTATATTTTTGGTATCTATACTGTCCTTTATCTACTATATTTAAATAATAACTTACTCGAAGATAAACTGCTATGCGAAAATGACTCCTAATCTCAACAAAACATTACCAAGCGAAACATTTATTTGCATATCCACATATTGAAACGCATTGAATATTCTAATTGGCGTAGCATTAAACGCTCTCCAAAACAATGACACAGTCAAACGCATGTGAACCAAGTAATTCACTCCCTGAATAGCTAGCAATATTAGCAACGCAACCAACACTATGATTGACTGCCTCGTTGGCCTAGTGGTCCTAAGCGCGACTGCTACGCCAGAGGTCTTGGGTTCAATTCCCAGGTCAAGCAAAAAGTGTTATTGGGTTTTTTTTTAATAAAATACTCAGTAGTAGCTCGTAGTTAGGATTTGTGCCCGGTTAATGGCAATAGGCTCGCCCCCATATTACATGGGATCTAAAGCATACCGGCGAACTGTGGGTGTACATTGGTACACCTCTGCGTAACCCTTCGGAGAATACAGGCGTGATGATATGTATGTATGTACCAACACTATAAAAGACCGCGATTTAATAAATGGTGACTCAATCAAACTACAGATTCATATTTCATTTCCGACAGACAGTTTTTGTTGCAAAATATTTTTTAATCGATGTGATGCTCGCGTTACGGGATTAAAACGTGATACCGGGAATTCCAGTTTGTTGGTATGTTCAATTTAATTGCGTCATTGGGTTGGGAGGTCAATGTCAATGTCAGTTTTATTTATTTTCCTTTAAAGCTTTAAAGCAGGAAGTTCCTACTATCCCTTTAATCCTCTAATCACCTTATATTATAAATGCGAAAGTTTGTGAGGATGGATATTTGTTACTCTTTCACGCTAAAACGGCTGAACGGATCTGGATTAAATTTGGCACTGAGATATATTCCACTGTGGAATGATGGTTCCCGTGAGATAATATACCAAATTAGACGCGGACAAAACTGCGGGCCAAAGCTTGTACATCATATAAACTTAATATAACATCTGCCAAACTGCAAAACAATTTGTCTGCTTTTAGTTCTCTTTCTTATTTAAGGTCGTTATCTTATTTTAAGGTCGTAAATATTTAAATCTATACAAATAAAGAGTTAATTACTGAACCATATAATGAAACCATGATAAAACATTTTGACACGATGTCTCTTCCAAATGTAATCTAAGAAGACATTGCTTGGCTTCATTTTGTATTCATTTCATGTAGTCTATCTTTTCATTGTTAAGAACTAAACGAACGCACAGTTTGAATAAATAAAATCCGTGTAACAAAAGTTCGGTAGTTTACCGATGGCTTATCACATATGAAGTGCTGGAGATCTCGTTAGCTCTCGGCCCACAATCCTATTACGCACGTCAAGCTTTTGCAATTACGGGGAACCGAATCCTGTTTGAAACACACCTCGTTGTATTGGAGGTATTAAGCTGTTAAACACAGGAACACTGAAATTATTGATAGGTGCTTTCACGGTTAAAATGGGTAGATGATACCACTAATCAATTAACATGCTTTTTATGAGCTGTCAAAACGCGATTTCCTTTAAGATTTTTTATGACAGTACTAAATTGTGACGTCACTTATTTGCCAACTCAATTGACTCACTATTTATTGATTGCAAAGCAACTAAAATTTTAATTTTAGAGTTATTTAAATATCAAACGCGTTAACAGTAAACATGGCTAATGTTTGTATTTTTAGAAAAGTTGTGTCTTCAAATAATTGTTTATTGGTTAGACAATTTATACTTTAAAAATTTACTTTAAAATAAATGACATTTAAGAATTAGGATTTAGAATTTACTGTTTTAAGTTATTACTTAACATACCATTACGCCTGTATTCCCCGAAGGGTTAGGCAGAGGTGTAACCAATTACCCACAGTTCGCCGGTATGTTCTAAAGTCCCATGTAATAGGGGGCGAGTCTATTGCCATTAACTGAGAAATTATTTATTTAATATGAAGGCACTTCAACAACACAAACACAGACATTTACAAATAACAGAGAACAGAGGCAAAATAAAAAATAAAATAAAACAAGGATTTCATAGAAAAACCCAAAAACACTTTTTGCTCGACCTGAGAATCGAACCTAAAACTTCTAGCGTAGCAGTCGCACTAAGGACCACTAGGGTAACGAAACATCTTTTCCTTTAAAGTTCGTTCAATTTCTCCATCTTCAATTTTCCAAGTTCGTTAGAAATAATCGTAGCTGGGTCAGCGGAAACACTCAATCAGCCTCGCGGTTATTCGGTTTGACACGTTTGATTAAGTTTCTGTGCAAGTTCGTCCGGCTCTCTGATGAATTGCACTTATTTCCGGTCCAAAATGTTTAAGTTAATCTTTAAAAAGATGTATGTAACTTGTGAAGGAACATTATGCATTTTTATTGATTGTTTAAGATAACATCGTAGGAGTAAATTCAAAATAATTCTTAAATACAACTGCGCGACTTCATGTGCATAATTATGTGACAATGATCCAAAATCTTTGTTAAAGGTAAGCTCATCTTTTAAGTTGCACACAAAAATCGCTTTTGATTTTGTGTAGGTAATTCTAAGATATTTATGCCCGTGACTGTACTTTTTATATTTTATTTTATAGGAAAAAGGATCGGTCATAAGGAAACATAAAAATGGTGTGGAAAGGGACACAGGAAGAGCTACCAACGGAGCACAGTGGAAGGGCAGATACGACAGATACGGGCCTATTCTGGCGCCATAATAAGTCACGAGCGATATTTACATAACAAAATGCATTTAGGAAATGAGATAGCTCGCACAATGCCATCTTAATTTCATCGGGAAATTAGTCGTCAGTTCGTGAAAGTCGTGATCGCCGAAATTCGCACGTTACTCGGGTGCCGAGGCCGAACACGTGACGCTTTCGCCTCTTTATAACGCATTTTATTATTCGAAATAAGGAAGTGGTCATGCGATGTCGTGTTGACAAAGTTTTATAGGACTTCTATCATAAATAGGCGCTGAATAAACTTTTATTTAATGAAAGCTTACTTTTATGAGCTTCTAATGTAATGTAGGCGACACGTTTGACGCAGTGGTTGAGCGTTTGGCTGTTGCGTTGCATGTTGCGGGTCCGATCCCCGCATGGAACAAATATTTATATTTATATGGTCTACAGGTTGTTTGTGTATGTAAGTTTATTTGTTTGTGAACGCAACCGCTGTAATAAAGGAGACGTCTTCGCACACTAGTGTGGGGCAATATATATTTATAAAAAACTAGCTGACCCGGAAAACGTTGTTTTGCCATATTTCTAGGGGTTTTTTTAGACGTATAAACAATAGTTTACGACCTATTCTCAAACCTACCGAATATACACAAAAATCGGTTAAGCCGTTTCGGAAGAGTGTGGTTACAAGCACCGTGACACGAGAATTTTATATAAACTTAAAGATGTGTTCTAGAATAGATACAGTTCATGTAGAACTACCTATTTCAGAATACTTTTGTGTGCGAGAATTACGACTGTAAAAAGACTGACGCGGGTAAATGTAATCTGGCACGCAAAACGGAGCCACCTATCAGATTAGTCGGTGATAAAGCAGTTCGGTTTAGTACGCCTAATTACTGTTAGATAAGGCTGGTGTTGGACATGCGAGGCTAACGCTGCGTGCACGCAACCGAACCGCCGCGTTCACGCTATCGGGACCATATCCGGAGTATACAATGTAGTCGGAAGCGCTTCATCTCCTGTGTAGTTAGGTTAGGCGATAAGTGAGCCTAATCTTGAGCGGTGTGAACTAACTGAGAGGGTTATTGTTAGCGTGTTCTCTGAGAAGTTGAGCAAACAATTAACTTAACAAACATGATTGCTTTGTCTTGTAGAGCCAATATGTTTATTTACTGCTACGCACACACACTCTTACACACATACACGGGAGAATTAATACCAAAAATCTGCTGTTATATAGAAAAGTAGGTACCTAGTTATTTTAATTTTACATTAAAAATGAATGGAATAGCTATTTTATTTAAACCAACAAAAAATGTTAACCCTAAATGGTCTAGAATGAATGTAATTCTCCAGACCAGCGGCTAATCTTAATGCAGACTAGCCAAGTACGCAGGAGATATTATAGTGCACAAGTGTGTGAGCAAACACCGATACACTCCCTCTTCCCTAACTCTCATAACCCGATAGAACGGCAATCCGTCACAACCGGAGAGACATCAGGCGCAGGACCAACGGCTTTGCCGGGCTGTTAGTGAGAAATTCCTAATGGGAAAACCCAATGGCATGTTTTGCCCGACCTGGCAATCAAATTCCTAATGGGAAAACCCAATGGCATGTTTTGCCCGACCTGGCAATCTAACCCAGGATCCCTCGCTTATCAGTCGTGCTTGCGACCACGAGACCATCGGAGCAGTTACATCGGAGTTAGCTTTATGTGTACCTACTGAATCCATGGACAAAGTTTTCGTCACTATATCCTTTCCTGTTTGTAGTCTGGTTAAAAAGATATTTCCTACATGTTACGCGTTTTATAATTAAATTTTGGCCCATACTAGTAATTTCCCCTGCATCGTAGGTGCGTTTACAAACATAATTATAATACACAAACAACCACACCGGAACAACTACCTGTAGACCATACAAATATTTGTTTATAATGTGCGTTATGTCTGTGAATTTAATTTATTTTTATATTTTTACTATACATAATGTATAGGGAAAGAAAGTATTTAGTAAATAAACAAACATCAGGATTTAAAAATATGTGCTTCGCACAAAAAAAAATGATACATATTTTGGAGGCTTTATTAATATCGATCAATAATACTAATTTTGCTTGTCTTATAAAACAAAACCAACATGCTACGGACAGTCGCAATTCCAATTCGAAAATCGAACACAAAAACTTTTAGGTTAGGCCAACAGGCCATCCGGGGCTGCGGGTTGTTCGAAAGAGATACCGCGCCCCCGGAACGCAAAGGGCACATGAAGGAACATAGACGGGTTTTAGTCAGTAAAAGTCTGACACTCCCTCCCGCCCCGCCCAGGGCGGGGGAAGTTATTTGATGATTTCCCGTCTATAAAAAAAAAAAAAGGCCAACAGGCCATTCACTGCCAAATGTACAGTTATTCCCAAAATAGACACAAATAAATTCGGCATGGAAGCTACATAGCAGACCAGACTGATAAGCTAAGCACAGGCGAGCTATATCTGAACATCTAACCTTCACCTGCCTCTTGACCTACGGCATCAAGGGGTTCAGGTAATAGAATAACGTTATCGGGTGCCGGCGCGGATTACTTAGCAAATGGAGTGCTATTAGGACTCTACTGCTGAATTATATATGGCTTTATTCGCATTCGTATTGTTTAATGCATAAGTAAGGAATGGTTGTTTGGTTGGCTCTAGGTATTCGGTTGACATATTTTGTATTACAATTTGAATCAAAGATAGGTCCTATCTTTATGATTTTGACAGAGAGTGTGGTATACTATTTTAAGTCGTCTCCGATAAGCA
Source organism: Caradrina clavipalpis (assembly GCA_932526535.1). Lineage (NCBI taxonomy): Eukaryota > Metazoa > Arthropoda > Insecta > Lepidoptera > Noctuidae > Caradrina > Caradrina clavipalpis. The sequence continues at coordinate 11,255,014 of OW052091.1, read as the reverse complement.
CCAATCAAGGCTTCGGGCTTTAAGGAGTTGCAGTGGTTGGGAATAGAGTGGCTGGCTGACTAGTTCCATTAAAAACAAAATGCCAATCAAGTTAGTTACACTTTATATACTTCAATATTGGTAACCACTAAAATCGTGTAAAAAACATTATCCAAAAAAACATAATAACATGACCACATCACAAATATCTTTTCACGCCATTTACTTAAGCATTGTCACTCCATTTCCTACCTACTCAGTGGAGAAGGGCTATCAAGATTTCCAGGGCGCGGCGCGGCGGCTTGCTATTCATCATCGAACGTCCCAGCTGATCGATCGCAGGCGCGATTACGAGACCCGGCGGCCCTGCCCTGACACTCTGTAACAAACAGTCTGCCGTTATTGGAAATTGTTTAGATTTTACTTTAAAATTAGTTTGAAAATTGATTTTGTGGGACTTGCGATTGCTATCGAAGAAATGGAAATGTTTATGAGATTTTGTATCATTTTGTAACATTTTTGCTAAAGTTTTTCGGCCTCATAAATTGGGTTCTGTAAAAGGTCGAACTTAACTTTCTGATAACGTAGTACTTATCTACGATTCACGTGTTCTGTTGATAAAAAAACTACCTTCTTTTAAAGTACAATAAAGAACTTTCTTCAATAGAGAACTTAAACAAAATACAAAGCCTTATCTCCGGTATCCTGTTCGCGTAAAACTTTTGACTTCGTAAGCTAGACAGATAGTAGAGTATTTTTTTAAAGCACCTCTTTTGTAGCATGCAATGGCAACTTTATAGGAACTCGCAGGATGGAAGGGCAGCTTACTCAGATGTTTAGCAATTCTAATTCAGTTCCGAGTCCTATCAGTGTTGCCATTGTGAATAAAGTTTAAAGGGCAACCCCGACACGCGAGCTTTTGGACAAATAAGCCGTTAATAATGGTAATGTGCCGCAGATACAAGCTCGGGAATTTGAATTTGTATTTTTTTATGGTTTAATGGAGCAGTTTTTTAATGAGTTTCGAGTATTAAGTACATTACTGAATGAAAGAGATCATAATATGCTTCCTGCCATTTTTTACTTACTTATTACTTTTTTTACTTACCTTTTACTTTTTTTTTACTTATTTCTTACGGGGCCCAAATTTTCGATCAGAGAGATAAATAGAGAGATTAGTTGTTCCATAGATAAGTGTATCCAAACAAAAAAACAAATTTTCCAGCTTTATAAAACTAGTATAGATTAACGAGATCGAAAGCATTACTATCGAAAAGCTAATTTAAATCTCTAAAACATTTATCTCTAGAGGTTAAACCAGTATTTAACATAAACCTATTCATTTAAACGAAGACTGTATATAATTACGGAAGGAACTAGCCATGAAGCTAATGAGCTACTTGCTAATGAGCGTAAGAAAAACGCCTAGACCGAGACATAAATAAAAATAAAGGGTGAGTTCGTTAGTCAGTAAAAACACCAGCCTGTATAATATGCTAGTGGTGCCAGTTGCTTTCTGTGGAGGTTGGTTTTTAGATCAAACTAGAGAGTCATTCTATCCACATTCTACTAAATTCTCTTTGTGTAAACAGAGAAAGAGCATATTACATGTTTCTTTTCATACAGAAATTTAAAAAAAACTTTTAAAATAATTTCTACTCTAACTTTTATTCTAGTACTTTCAGACATAGAACATAATATTGATCACGAATGTGATCGTGACCGCTTGGTCACTGAACATATTTTTCATATCAGGCGGGCATTTCTATTGTCTTTAAGGAACGATCACATTCCGTCAAAAATGGCTTAAGTTTACTAAATTTTTTTTTACATTTATTGTCACTAAGATGAAATTGCGACTAGATTTTGAATGTTTTTAATCCGCAGAATTGGCCTCCAGAGCCTATCGTCCATTTAGTTTTTTCACTGTAAATTCAATTCATCTTCAGACCGCCTTTAAATGTATAAATCCGAACAACTTTTACCATGGCTGCAACTCCGAAATATGAAAAAAACTCAATGGGATATTTTATAATTATTCGTATTCAAGAGTACTTTCACTCCTTAAAAGATAAATATGGAATTAAAATCTAAGATTACATCGGTAAAGAATAATCAAAGTACCAAAGTATGTACCTACGTCGAGATTGTGACTCGTAAATTTTTTACGTTGCTATTTCATAAAATAAATCTCATACAGTGTTACAACGCTCGTAAAATTATTTTAGGTACCATGTAATGACCAAACAATTAGGCATTACATTATAGCTAGCCTACATGCGATTAGGTAGTCTAGCGTAGTGCCTAAACGCTGAACTAAACTTTATTGTTATTATAACATACGGTACTTTCCGGATTGTGATAAAATAAAGTTATCAAAAGAACTAAAGGAGATGGTCAAAAATTATATGAGACTGTGCCCCAGATTGTACAGAAATAAAGTGGGTGTCATTTAAAAGTAAAAATCTTGTATTACATGAATAACAGGATGCATACTGCTCAGCAGTCGTGGATAATTTATTTATTTGTAATCTCTGAATCGATTACAAAAAGTCTTTCACTTATATAAAACTACACTATAGCCGCACTATAGAGCCATAGGATATGTTCTATGTTATACTTAGCTTCCACACAGACGAAATTGAAAGTAGAAAGTAATACATACATTTAAATTTACAATAATAAACAGTCCACGAGGAAACGCAATATTCCAGTGAAATCTAAAACAGAACAACGGAAAACATGTTATAAATGCTTGCACACAAAGTGCAAAGGAAACAGCATAGTTATAAACAAAATGGATATGTTACATGTACAATATATTTATAGCCTCGTATATCCCACTTTGCATTATATTACAAAGGCCGTATTGCAAGCATTATACCCGACCAGCATTATTTCGACTGCACGCTTCAGGAAGCGCTCACAACGCTTAAACTACCAGTTCCGAAAGATTTTAAACTGTGATACCGCCCATGTTTTACCCAAATTACGTACCTGTTGTACCTAATCAATGGTTGTAAGTTTGTAAACTTATGTAGGTTAAAAGGAAAGCTGCGCTATTTAAAGAATGTTGAGGTATAAATTGCCGCTATCGGGTGTCTTATTTTTTTAAATTGCATCGCGTGACTTGGTACTATGGCTAAAACTTTGATAGTCACATTCGATTCAATCTCATTCCACTTCCTCCGCTGAATGTTTAATAGTTTTCCCGAGCTCTTCACGCACCTATACATGTAGGTGTCTAGTTAGTTAAAAGTAGGTAAATATTTAGTTCACAGAAACACCAGCATTCCTTTGTGAGTGGCATAGTAATTAATGTTGCTACTACATAATTTCCCTAAAGGCCGAACACAAGAATGAACAAAAGGACCTAAATAAAAGAAAACAAATTACAGCCTCGGTGCGTCTAAATAGTGAAAAATATAGGGTTGATACTTAAATAGTGAGCAAGGTCCCGCTAGCCGCGAGTGGCGACCCTGAGTTCCTCACAAACGCCATTTCCGGACACCGAATCAGAGTGAACACGCGAGCCGGCTTCACAAAGGGTGTTAATTTAGTTGCTGTGAAAAACCTCCGCGAGTTATTGCGCTGAAACGTGCGAAATTAGCATTTCCATTACTACATTAAATGCTATAAATCATTTTCGCGTACGGACTGTGCCCGTTATTCCGAATATCCACTTTAATATTCCGTTGCATTTACATATTAGGAAGCGAAGGACGATTTTGTGACAGATTTAGTGCCCCTCGTGTTTACCTTTAAATTTAATTGAATCCCCCAATCTTGTTGTTTGTCTTAGTTGTACGTATACTAGAGGGTAGTTCCAGGCGGACCGTGGACGGGCACGGTCGTGTGGGGAACGTTTGTGGACACTAAACTAAATTCTAGTCCTGGCCGCTCGTTAGAGCAGATTGAAATGTTAGTTTTATTTATTTTCTTATGTATACAATGAAACCGGTTCGTACACAATGAAACAGTTTTATGTATAGTACAAAAAATATACTATAATCATAAATACCCTCTGTACCTGCATCTCTATTTCCGAACGCATCCAACCCTGCTCTTCAAACTTAGAGTAAACAGGTTTCTTCTGAGTAAGTTCACTTCATCGTCGACTTTGTCTCTGTCACTTGTGACTTAGACTTAATTCAAAAGCAAACGCATCTGAAAATAAAATAAAAAGTACCTATTTATAATATTTTAAGCCAACTAAGAAAATTAGCGGTACCCATATTCAGAAGACGAGTTGGCAAACTGGTCAGTGGCCACCTAATGACATGAGATAGATAGAGGTCTGGAAGTTTAATTAGTGTGAGCGGGCCGGTACGTGTAGCCGTGTGGCTCTACTGACGGAAACTTTCCTAGTCTGTGGATACTGCTTGCTAGTCAACTTGCCCTGTAAAGGCGCCTTGTCGATGTTGTATTGTTTTACTTGATAAAAAATTTAAATTTAGAACTTTATTTCTTTTTAAGTTACACGGCGTGTCTTTATAAACGGTGATAGAGGCGTCAAAGCGCAACCTGTTACCATAGATATGTAAAAAAATCGACGCTTATTAAAAAAAATTGCTGTTCCATAATTTTGACTTTGCAAACTTTTGAATGGAACGGCTGATTTAAAAAAAATAACGGCTATTAATTGTAGGCCCGTGAGGTTTAAGATTACGTACATATGTATTGAATCCATCGAGTTTACACGACCATTTCCCTTCCCCCATGTATTTTCCTACGCTGATGCTGACTTGTATGTATAAAACTGTTATAAGCTTTATCATTTTTAATTCCAGTACTATCACGATATACGTAACACAAAAAAGTCACTTGAAAAATGTTGAGCACAGGAACACCGCAAAGGAAATGACAATAAACAATTTAAGTACATTTTTATAATGTGTGTTTATAGCGACGCTTTTAAAATACCGTACCGACCACAAAACGTCATTTCTTTATTGCTTCAGGTCACAAACATTACAAATTTTTAATTTCCTGAACACATAAAACAAAATATTTTCCATCATGATCACCGCGTTACCTCCTAAGATGCGTTTTTACGACTTCAATAAAACTTAGTACTGAAGCCGCATTTCAAGTCGTATCGTCGTTAAAGTCGTGTCGCACAACACGTTACGACTTTCATTTTGGCTTAAGTAATCATTGACATAATAGTTGACGTCGGTTTTGTAATACAAAATGTGAACTTAATCATAATTTTTTTTTTCTCGTTTGCTTTGTGTCCCTGAGCGCGACTGCTACGTTAGAGGTCCTGGGTTCGATTCCCAGGTCGAGCAAAAGTGTTATGGGGTTTTTCTATGAAATTCTCAGTAGCAGCTCGGAGTTTGGATTTGTGCCCGGCTAATGGCAATAGGCTCGCCCCCTATTTAATGGGGCCTAAATATACCGGCGAACTGTGGGTGTACTATCGACAAAAGTTTTGCATGACCACCTTTAAGGCGATAATAGTATAGCACGGCTCTTGACTCGATCGCCGTAAGCATGCGTTTTGACCAATAGGAAGCGTATTTTAGTTGTGTTCGTCGTAACACAATGATGTGTAGAAGTGGACACTCGCACTAGTGTGCAGGGGCGCACGTGTTCCTTTGTTTGTGAGATGTTTTTTCAATGGTCACAAAATTAGAATTGTCGTTTCGGTTTCGAATTAGGATACGGCGTCCGTGAGCTTTTTAAACAATATTGTTGACAAAAAGTAACTTCGTAGACTTATAATATGCCTATTCTATAAATAATATACCTATTCTGTTTGGCTTACAAAATGTGTTATTGGTAGGTATTACTTTATTCAATTAGTATCAATCTTCCATAAAAATGAAATATATTATATGTAAACCCCCTAATCACTATTAATTTCGATTTTAATTTGATTTTCTCTTATTTTTACCCTATTTTACAATTTTACCGATGAATTCCGATTTTTATCAATGTTTACCACTTTTAGCAAATGCATGTATTTTTATTATTTTTTTATTTTACTATCAATCTCCTCAAGTCACTTTTGTGAATTTTATCAGTTTGTTCAGTTTCATCAATTTCATTAATTATAACAATTTTATTAATTCTGACAATTTTATTATTTTTTAGTTTTATTTTATTTTTAATTTCAACAAATTGTATTAAATTTCATTTATAATTAATTGTATTACTATATAATTAGCGCTTATTACTTTGTAAGTTAGCTTTGTGATTATTTGAATTGTGAATGCGGTGTTTGCCTATAAGTAATTGTTGCACAATATGATTATTTTAAGCATGTAAATTTTGTTACAATTAAGTGTAAACAATTGTTGGTGAACCTAATAAAATAAATAAATAAATAAACCTAACTTTTTAAATACAGTAGTCCGAACTAATTGGGACCAAGACAAGTTCGGATAATCGAAATGTGGGTTTTTTGGGATAAGATCAAACAAAAACAACACCTTTCACCTAAAACTGTACAGTCTATTAAAATGTGACATACGTTGAAAATTAAAACACCTAAAAAAAGTCAAATGCTTTTCTAATAAAATAATATATTTTTAATTGGCGAACACCTGTAACGCGTTTTCACCAACAAATTCTCGCCTATGTTCGGATAATTGAGGGTTCGGATAAAGTAAGTCAGAGTTCGGATAATTGAGGGATCGGATAATCGAGGTTCGGATAACCGAGGTCCGGCTAACCGAGGTTTGGATAATTGAGGTTCTACTGTATCTATTTTAGGTATTAGCATTTCTTCTGTATTTTACAAATATTTAACTATATCATTGTGGCAAATTGCAATATTGTATGGAACTCTGTACACGCAAATTTGAGCTTTATTTTGAACGACTTAAGAGCGATAACCCAATTTAAAAATGGAGTGATGACTTGAAGTGAAGAGCTATTGTTTAGGAGTTGAAAGAGTTGTTATGGGGTCATAAAAGGTCCGAACAATGTCTTTAAACGCGCCGATATAAGACGGACGAAAACAAAAACACCTACTAGGTATTAAAATCACAATATTTTGATTATCTTAACTTAATTTCTTATTTTATTATTAGCTCCTACCCGCGACTTCGTCCTTGTCAAATTTGATATTATTGTCCCATGAAAACAGTACATTTTTCCCGGATAAAAATATCTTATGTTATGTTATTGTTTGTTGTGTTCTTGTGTTATGTTATTCCATACTACAATCTATCTCAGTGCCAAATTTCAATTAGATGCGTTCAGCCGTTTAAGCGTGAAAGAGTAAACAAACACCACAATCCATCCTCAAAAAACTTTCGTATTTATAAATAATATTTAGGGACTAGAGAACTGCCCGCGACTTCGTCCGGGTGGCTTATTTCACCCGCTTTTAGTTATGTCTTTGGTAACTGCTCTGCTCCCGTGGGTCGCAGCATGATGTTATAGAATAGCCTATGTTACTCCCGAATAATGTAGCTATCTATTGGTAAAAAAATGATTCAAATCGGTCAAGTAGTTTTGGAGCCTATTCGTTACAAATAAACAAAAAATCTTACCTCTTTATAATATTATAGACTAGCTGTGCCCCGCAGTTTGACCCGCGTTGCGTTTGGCTTTTGGTAAGGCTCTAGACAGATGGACTGCAAATTTGCAGTTTGAATGCAGTTGTAATGCAGTCCCTCTGTCATTATAGTGTCTAGTGTGTTATTGCAGTCGTACTAACTGCATTCAAACTGCAGCAGTCCGTCTGTCTAGAGCCTTACTGGTCCGTTCCCGTGGCTGATATGTAGCCTATAATCTGTTATTCTGAGGTATAAGCTACGGAATGTCTCGCAGAGTCATTATTTTGTTGCGAAGTTATTTTAAAACTGTGATATCTCCTAAGATATTCATTGAAATTAAATAGTGTAAAGCGCAATTTTGTTCAAAATTAAACGCTTGTGATGAATAACGTATTTATGTTGATAAGGATTAATATTATGTTCATAAAAACACCTTCGCAAATAATGCATTATTTGAAAACCATTTTTCGGTCCATAAAAATGGCTATAGTGAGTCAACCTTAAAAGTTAGGCATTTACTACCACAGACTTTTTTTTAGTATATTTTAAGGGGAACAATTCTTTCACACATTATTTTTGCGTAGCTTTAACCGTTTACGCTGCGCACGCAACGAAAGCCCTCAAAAGGAATATTTCTCCCCGTTTTTGCCACATTTTTCATTGATTCTACGCTCCAATTGGTCGTAGCGCTATGTTACATAGGCTATATATCCTTTCTAGATAAATGGGTTATCCAACACCAAAAAAAAAATACAAATCGGACCGGTAGTTCCTAAGATTAGCGCGTTCAAACAAACAAACAATCTCTTCAGCTTTATAATATTAGTATAAATTATTAGTAAATAAATGATAGGATGGGATAGTGAGATTGCAAAATTGAAATTATATATGTTATGTATTTTATTAATATTTATCATTAACTAGCGATCCACCCCGACTTCGCAACCGATAAGTCAGTCGGCAGGCAACCAGACCGATAGAAATAAACAGGTCATAAATAAAATTGCGATGAGAACAGGAAGCGTGAACAATACTAACTGGCACTTAGCTAACGTTTGTTGATATTTTTTGTCACACGCACTTACTGCACTCACACAAATATGTATTGTCTCTAATTGGGTGGAGCAAGGAAGGGGCGTGGTCTGTCACTAGCTGCGCTTCCGCACGAAATTTTTCTTAAGTGAGCATGCTTATGTTTTGCCGATAGTACATTGGTACACCTCTGCCTAACCCTTCGGGGAATACAGGCGTGATAGTATTTTTTTTGCGTTTTATTTTTTGTCTAACTGACTGACTATTTTTGACAATTCAACAGTGTCTGTAAATTATTTAATCCTACTAATATTATAAATGCGAAAGTTTGTATGTTTGTCTTTACTTCACGCTCAAACGGCTGAACGGATCTGAATGAAATTGGCACTGAGATAGGTAGGTAATAATGCGGAATAATACATAAGAAAAAATATACGGTTCCCGTGGGATAATATGTCAACTTGGACGCGAACGAAGTCGCGGGCGTAAGCTAGTTTAAAATAAGTGATTTGACTTTAAACCGTAATATTATGACGTTGTAATTCAAATTTGAAACACTGACATAACACCGTGTAGCATTTGTTTTACGACGATTAAATTTGTTTAAACTTTAATGACAAGTCATTAAGGTATGTTATGCTTCGTCACACCGTGCCTTACCGTGCCGTGCCGCTACTAGGCGCCAAGACATAGAGTTAGTTAGCTCTATCGAACATAATCTTCTAGTTGTCCCTGAAGACACTCACAGAAAGGAGGTTCTATTCTTAGATTTGTGTTTGAGCAATCTTAATCAAAGACTAATCTAACATTGAAAGGTCAAGATCAATCAAATGAACTAACAAGTAACATGGATTATTTTGAATTGAACTAACGAACTACTTCTATTAACGGGCTAACAAACCAAAACAGTGTCATTTTGATGGTAAACCCGGTTAATCTGTCGTTTATTTATGTGTATTTTAAGAAGCACGTGTATTATTGGTATGCCTTTAATTCAAATTAAAATTGTATACTAAGTTATATGTTACACTTATGAGTAAATTGTGAATAAAAGTGACTTTTTATTTTTAAAATTGTTTTATTGTAAGTATTTTTACTTAGTGGTTGACATAATATTAAACGACCTGTAAAATAATCCTCATCAAATACTTAACACCATTTTTTATACATTTGATAAGGGGTGTAAAAAGACACGTAATAAAGCCTAAACTTACATGTTATTCACATCGTTACTATATTTCATTTTACTCTGAACTATACAAATGGGAACCTTCTGATTACGGAGAAACTGAAAGTCAAAATTCCACCATTTTATTTATATATTTTTACGAAAACAAGTTTTAAAATTTATTTCTATCTGAACTTTACATACGCCCACGAAGTCCGTTTTGTAACATACACCCACGCACAATATTTTGCATGCAAAACATCGCGCTATCAAAAACAAAAAATTTTACTCGCCAAAAAAAGACGATTGTCTGTATAACTTTTGCTCAAATTTACTTAATCTGATGGACAGCATACATAGTTAATGGCCATGTGACGTATCTGATTACACTTGTATAAATAAATCACCAACACAGACCAATCATAGAAACTAATCAAGCAACTGCCACACATCATGTCTGGAAACTCCTCAGCATAACATTACGCGCATGCATGTATCATATTCATTCTGACAGCTGTAGTGTCAGCGCCGCACTGAGGCACCGCCACATCGCGCGGGATATCAATCATCTTGACAGTCTGTGCACTTTGCTCTGCTCTTTGACGTTGCAACGCCACTAAGCTATTGATATAAAGGGTGTAGCTTTTCTGTTGGGAAATAAAATAGTGTTGACAATGTTTTTGTTTTAGAAAGTTTTGTTAGATGATTTTCTTACAACAATTAATTTGTAGGTAGTGCATTTTTCAATTAATACTTTAGTTTAGTAACGCGTTTATTGGTATGGGCAAATTAATTAATTCATAATATATATTAAATTTTCTAATCGGTAGGTTATAGGTGTCCCGTTCCCGATGAACGCATTTGTATCACATGGACCGCTCAAATTAGTCCTTATTGTCACTAATTACGTACAGTACTGTCCTCATTCCGTACTAAATTCGCAACAAAACGTAGGTACGTAGCCAATACGTGCACGTATCGAAAACGAATGGAATACCGCTCCAATAATCCAAAATTGATAACTGCCATTCTAAAATGTTCACGGCACAGGGCTATATTGTTCGCACGCCTCGTCGATGGAGCGATTCGAGCAAATTATTGGCGTGTGTAAAATCAATACAAAACCGGGAATTGATTGTGAACATTTCCAATTAACAACTTTGACGTTGGAATGATGAAGAAATGCGAAAACAAAAGTTTTGCCACCACTTGTGCTCGCGCGAATCGAATGTACGAGTGCGAAACGATACGGTGCGGCGCGCTGGGTGAATTATGTAGTCGTAAAAACGATGTGAAAGTTGAAACTACTTATAGGCAATCTATAGGTCGATCAAATTGTTTTATTCATTTAGAGCACTACTTTTTTATGAATTCAGAACTAGCGGAACTAAAGCCTTTGTCTGAAATTAAAGTTACTTTTTATTTTGTAGTTTTTAGAAGCTGTCATTTTCGTAAAAAAAAATTGTTGGCCCTGGGGCCCATTATTTTAAAAGTATGTTAATACTAGTTAATAAAAAGACTAAAAAAAATACAAGTATGATTAAGTACTATAGAAATTCCTAAAATGAATACGAACCGTGTCATTCTGAGAAACACCACTTAATTAGGAAGCAAAACTATCTACCAACTTATTACTTCTAGTAACAATACAAGACCGAGTCACAATCACAACGAACACCTCAGACGTTGTGTCGACTCTGCTCTGTCAAAAGACTAGCCCGTAAAGTTTGTGCAGCATTGCCACATTGCCACAGTGCCACGGTGCAGTACTTTTTATGAAAAATAATGAGTCGCGTCTACGATGCGCTAACGCGTACTTTCCGCATTGCCGCGCCCGGCTGTTACTTACAATGTTGTTTATATTTGCTCATACTACTGAAGAAACATAATCTTTTTACTTTAAATACTCTGTACTAACAATATAAAACTGAAGAGTTTGTATGTTTGTTTATTTTTTGTTTAAATGCGCTTTTCTGTGAAACTACTGGTCCGATTCTGGAAATTCTTTCACTAGTATGAAGTTACGTTATATCTGACTCTTATACAGGAAAAAAATTTAACCAGTGCGTAAATTTTGCCATTATAAACTTCAACACGTTTTATTAAACACGTATGTTTTATTTTGATATGTCTTAGTACTAAAAAAAAAAGTTATCGCTTACGAAACATGTTTACTTAAAAACCATATTTCATTGTCACTCGGCGCTAGCGCATTCCCCACCCCCTCACCCCAGCCATGCGCCCGGGCGGCGGCGGCGGCCGCGAGTTTTCATTGATAGTATGGCGAATAGATTATGTCCTGGATGTTTTGCTTATTTCAAACTCGGATAAGGATGAAATTTTTTTTAATTTTTTTTTTTAACTAAACACGGAAATGTGTTCTATTACTGACACTGAACTACCAAAAAAAATTTACGCACTGGTTAAAAACTTATCCTGTATACCTAGTTTAAAATCATAAAAAAAATGCGGACTAAGCCGCGGGCCAAAGCTAGTTACGTATATTTAGCCTTTTATTTATACTAATCTGTAATGTAATATAGGGCTTATTAATTACTTTCAGAGTAATGGCTTTTTTAAACATTATATGGTTAAATTATACCTTCCATATAAAAAGTCAAGTATGAATGTGAAACTTCAAATGTAAATACTACACTGAGTTATTCAGTAAGAATTATTAGGTATGTTCTAGTTTCACAAAAAGTGGCAAAAATATAAGTGGACGACGAAATGTCGTGATTGCTGTTCTCATTAGCACAACTAAACTGTTTATTACTTTAAAATATGTAGCAACGTTTTAAAATGCTACCATCATTACTGCACTATGTACCTAACTATTTTAGCTAGCTTCACTCCGTCAACAATGTAACACTGCGCCAGACACTGCAACAATCTTTGTGCGAGATTACAAAAAGTTCAACAACTATTTGCTTTCAAGAGAACCTTGCCAATACTTTATAGGCAGCTAAAGTTCTTTTATCTCAGCAACTATAGCACTTTTGTACACATATCAGTGTAGTGCACATATAGGTATAGTTTCTCAGAGTTGTCGGTTCTAGTCAATATGGTATTCAATGTTTGCCTACCCGGCTCGACTTATACGCAATTTTCTTTTACTTCTTTTCAAATAAATTCAACCAGTATCGAGATTCGTGCGATGAGACCGCGTCTTTTGAATGAATATTAGAACGTAAGCCGGTGTCTAGCTCCTAGTTTTTTAGGGTTCAGCGGTGTTATTCTGTGAAACCCTCCTTCCGTGAAGTGAGCGTGTCAGTGAACCTGTCAATCCCTAGCATCGTATAGTGACGGCCCAGTTTTAGCTCACTTCACCTTAATTCACTGAGGGAGATTTCTTACAGAATAAGCCGGCTGTACACGGAGGGTGTCAACGGGACCCTGTTGCTAAGCCTCTGTGGTCTATCCGTCTATCTGTCAGTGAATTGTATCTAATGAAACATTATAGTTACAGAGATGGAATTTACACAAAGTGTGTATTGCTATTGCCGCTATTATAAAAAATTATAAAAATAAAATGACACGTAATTTTTTTTACAATTAAAAAAAAAAGCACGACTGCTACGCTAGAGGTCCTGAGTTCGATTCCCAGGTCGAGCAAAAAGTGTTATTAGGTTTTTCTATGAAAATTCTCAGTAGCTACTCGGAGTTTGGATTTGTGCCCGGTTAATGGCAATAAGCTCGCCCCCTATTACATGGGACCTAAATATACCGGCGAACTGTGGGTGTGCACTGGTAGGTACACCTCTGCCTAACCCTTCGGAGAATATAGGCGTGATGGTACATTTAAAAAAAAATAGTTGTGATCGCCTACCAAAAAAAGGCGTGAGTTTATGTTAATAAAATATGTGTGTAAGAAACATGTCTTTTTATGTAGTGTAAAATATTGTATGGTGGTGCGTAACCCTTCGTGTGAGTCACACACGCGCTTGGCCGGTCTCATATTGACAACGTGAGGCAAAAAACCTGCCGCGCGACTTGAATTGACAATGTGCTGAGTCTCGAGACAAATCTTCATAATAGACGCAATCTTTCATATACCTCACGGATTTCAATTCAGAGGTAATTGGGTGTGCTCTGCATAACGACTTAATCTAAAGTTTGGGGTCTTGATAACTGGCATTTAGCAAATTAACGTAATATGGATAGAATTTGTTAATTAGTAACTGCCTTGTTGTACTAGTGGTCTTAAACAAGACTACTACGCTAGCGGTTTGGGTTTGATTCCTAGATCGAGCAAAGAGTGTTTCTCATTGGGTTTCTGTATGAAATTCTCAGTAGCAGCTCGGAGTTGGGATATGTACCCGGTTAATGGCAATAAGCTCGCCCCTATGTACCTACCGGGGACCTATGGATGTACATTGGTACACCTGGCTCACCCTTCGGGGAATACAGGTGTGATGGTATGTGCTTATGTTACTAAACCTCATAATCAGTAGGTACTTACGGATTCATGGGCGCTCATTGGTTTCACAATCACGTTCAGGAGTGCAGGAAGGAGGATCACGTGATGGATTGAGAACTCACCTGAAGCTCACTGCAGCTTCAGGTGACCAATTCAAAGAGAGAGAATTTTTACAAAATATTCCTTCAGACCACAGAGAACATGGCACGCCGAAACTTCTGAAGAAGGATATTTTTCCCGACACAATGGGTAGCTCCCTAGAGATGTACACTGTACAATATTTCATTTATACTATCTATATTTCTATATAAATATTTATAAAGCGGGAGTGTTGGTTTGTTTGAACACGCTAATCTTTGAAACTGCTGGTCCGATTTGGAATATTCTTTGGCTAATAGAAAGCTACTTTATTTCTAAATGCTTTAAGCATATTTTTTTTTTCAAAATATCTGGATCCGTAATAAAATTCACACGGATGAAGTTGCGGAAAAAATCTAGTCGTACTAGAAAATTATTTATCTTTTTCACTTCACCATGGCTCTGTGGATCGATAATTTTGTCGAAACAAAATAGTATTACAAAGTTTAAAAGGTTTCCAAAGACATATTTTCTAGTGTTGAACCAAGTTTAATTCGCTGTCTATACGAAACAGTGAGCGTTAGTTCTTCGTATAAACTTGGTCGTGTAGATAGCAGATGAGACTGCATCGTTTTGTGTTTTATACAACACCAGAACACACGATCTGAGCCAGTGGGCACAGGGCCGGATTAGTTATGTTAGGGCCCCTAAGTAATGCAAGTCTCAAAGCTCCTTTGATTTTCCAAAAAAGCATTTTCTACAGCAATGCTATTTTATTCATAATTACCTACGCTGTGTTTTTACTACATAAAACATAATACGAAAGAAATATAATACTTATGTGTGTTTTCTAATGGTTTTTTTTTTTCATTGAGGATTTGTTACAAATATTCAAATTTATTTTTCTTGGTTTTCCTCGGACTTGGGGCCCCCACCCCATATGGGGTCCCAAGGCAATTACCTACACTGCTTAATAGATAATCCGGCCCTGGATGAGCAAAGTTGGTGCGGCTTGAAACTCGCAGCTGGTCAATTAAACTTCGTCAATATAATGCGGCGGCTACAAGCTGCGGCTTTACTTCGATATTACAATGCATTGATATCAGATTGAAACTTTAATTAATAATAATTTTAAATGGATTTTTAATAGAGATTAATGAGTTTTATCGTACGATCTGCGTTCATTACTGAACAAAACTATTAAGCACTTTTAAAGTGAGTGCTCTCTGCGATGCGAATTTTTTACAGCGAGATTTTATCATCGCTGTAAAAATAACGAATCGCTGTAAATACCTACACAAGTGCCTAGTTTTCGTTGCAATTTTAAATTCATCGCCATTATGAATTCAAATGGCGCATTCCCGCGATAAAATTATCGTTCCGAATCAAAACGCGCGTGCTTACATTGTTATAAATAATTTGATACAACACATTTTTTCCAATTACATAAAAGATTAGCTATAGCTAATCTCACTAACTACCAATTAACATTAACTAGCTAATTTATAAATTGACGCGATTGAAAACCGCGGGATATACCACACGGTTTCAATCGCGTTACGAGCGTGGGCGCGTTGATCTTTAGTTCGTTCGTTACTGCTCGCTCCCATGTGTCATTGCGTGATATTATGTAGCCTATACCGAACCTTATTCAATAAATGGCTTGTATGACGCAAAAGGATTGTTTCAAGACTGCTGCTATGCTATTCTGAAATAGGCAAATCACTTCGAAAGTCATCACGCAAGTTGCACTCACTTCGCAGAATACCAAATCCTATTGAAAAACGTCAAAATACTCACTCGCCATAATACTTCTCACTTACATCATTATGCGGTGACACTAGTGTCGAAATCACTCATTTTAAGAATAAAAAACTAAAATCTCACCGCAGATTCAGAACCTTCAGAAATGATTTCGCAAATGACCTTTTTAAAATAGCACTACAGTAATTTTTAAGATTTCAAACGTGTAAACAAACAAACTCTTTTTTTTTATAATATTGGTATAGACATAGAAAATGCCATAGAAGGCAGTAAGGGCCATTATAATAACAAGTAGATAAGTATAAACTATCGATATTACCTACTTAATGCCACTATCGTTTCCCGAGGTAACTCAATTTAGCGCCCCTGCCTATTCCGATAGGAAAGTAACTTAATGATTTAAAAATAACAGCGTTTGCAACACCCAGCAAGAAAATTGCTTGAGTTTAAAACATTTTCTTGAAAGGTAATCAAGCAATTGGTTTCATACAACTTAACTTTGAAGTCATTGCCGATGTTTCAGGGGGTGTAAGTACTCATGATCTCAAAGTAGATGTATGGGCATATGTAGCAGAATTCTGTTCTAAATTTCGCAGTTGGTCCCATAATAAAAGTTTTTCAGATCCATGACCATAAATACCTACCAATCCTTCACTTCTTAAAAGATTGGTACAAAATTAAAAGTCACCAATATTTTAAGTAAATAACCAGAAGAAATAGGCAGATAGGTACTACCTATTATTTTTTTCATTTTTTTTTATTTTGTTGTCTTTTTTTAAGCTTCTGTATTTCTATAAATTTAAATAAAAGAGCAGAAGTTGGAAACAAGCAAGCAAAACATCTTAATTACATACAAAACCCTCTTCCGTTTCAACTTCGACCATAAACCCAAATTAATATTTTATATTTCAAAGGATCCCCGGCTTAATAGGAAAATCTCGAATTGATTACCATCAAATCAAAGGAGAGCGTAGAATAATACACAATAAAAGTGGCGAGGTATGTCATTTAGCCGTATCTCCCGTCCTCACTCCGAAACGAGCTAAAAAGGAGCACGGCTTGAATTTTCCGATTCATATCCCTTTGAATTTTTCCGGGCCGCGTACTACCGTGCGGTACGAATTTTTATTTCATTTGCTTCCTACTAACAAAACGAATGCATGGTCCTGTGAGCACTAATGAACCTGCCTTCAGAGCATTCAGCCGGCTGAAATGCGCGACTACAAAGATACATTTGCGACTTAATAAGCACCTGTGCCGTTCAATTTTGTCCCTTATGTTTTTGTTAATAGGGGCATTCGGTTTGACTTTTGGTGCGGGCCAGGTGCAGTTTAATGTTTGTGAGGGTAAAAGGGGAGATTATCGGGGAAGCGCGGACGTTTCCATAACAGGGCTCTAGTGAGTGCGGTATGTAGCCGCTTGAAGTGAAAACCGTTAATTATAATGAGACAGAAAAATTAAGGAACGAGAAGTCGGAGGAGTTTTTAATTAGGTTTGGTTCACGGGGATGAGAGTACTAATTAACGTAGTGATATTGTGTTTTAACGTCCCATTAACGTGGGTGAAGACGGTCGCGTCGTGGGGTGGGGGTTAAAGTAGGGAAATGACTTTGCTTGGGAAAATAAGAATTTGCATTATGCCAATATATCAGAGGTTGTG
The DNA here is from genome assembly GCA_932526535.1 of Caradrina clavipalpis. Taxonomy (NCBI): domain Eukaryota; kingdom Metazoa; phylum Arthropoda; class Insecta; order Lepidoptera; family Noctuidae; genus Caradrina; species Caradrina clavipalpis. Next base: position 11,237,403 of record OW052091.1, on the reverse strand, counting down.
CTTTTAATTTTTATTTCCTCCTTATTATGAGTGGTATATTTTGAGACTATTTTTCTTGTTTAATTAACTATCTAATTTCGAATTTTTATTTTTTGCAGGTACGTATTTCGTGGATGAAACTGCAACAGATTCAGGAAAGTTCCTAGCTAGTAACAAAGTCAAAAGTTTTTTTTTTGTTTTGCTATCTATCAATAATTTGCATCCGCCATTTTATTTCTACCACCCCTTTTGGTACAGAATGCCAAGGTATTGAATCCACTTTTTTACTTTTTCTTACATACATTTTAAATAAATAAACGTCGAAAACCCCTTGAAATTATTTTCTACATCATAGCTATCAGCCTAGGTCTGACTTTTTTTGTCAGCCCCTACAAAAAACACATTAATTTCTCCACCAAAATGAATAGGTTTAGGTTACAACCACTTGCAACTATTTACGTAACTATAAAGCATATATCATGAAGATTTAATTTCACATCGCCACCAAATTGTAGCTTGGTAAGCACTTTTGGCTCTCATTAGCGCTAACCGCTATTAAATTCATTTTAATATATGCATGTAATTACGTTGTAGTTAAGGGTGCAAGCGTACAATTACAATTAGTAAATAGTAAATATACAAGGTATAGTTTTGCAACCACGTAAAATTTTAGGAGGTTATCATAATATGTAAAAACTTGTGGTCACGATTACACCTTCACGTAAAATATGACAATGTCGCATTTTCTTAGCTATCAATATGAATGATTGGTTTGAATTAAAATTAATACATCTTTACACTATTGCAATGTGTGGCAACGTCGCAAAAGTGAAGATTCGTCATAAGGGTGTAAATTTTTGACCTAAATTAATTAAATTAATTATGTTTGTTGATATCTTAAACTATGCATTTTTGGAGCACATATTGTCGGACTTATTGTATTATTTTTACTTATAGAATATAACCCTTGAGTTATCCGTACTAATATTATGAATGCAAAAGTAACTCTGTCTGTCTGTCTGTCTCTTCTTCACGCCTAAACCACTGAACCGATTGCAATGAAATTTGGTACAGATATAGTCTGGGACCCGAGAAAGGACATAGGATAGTTTTCATCCCGGAAATCCCCCGGGAACGGGAACTATTAATCCACGCGGAGGAAGTCGCGGGCAAAAGCTAATAATATATAAATACTTGTGGTCACGATTATTAATGTAAAACACCTTTACGTGAAATATGACAACGTCGCATTCTTAGCTATCAATATGAATGATTGGTTTGATTAAAATTAATACATCTTCACTACACTACTGCAAAGTGTGGCAACGTCGCAAAAGTGAAGATTCGTCATGAGGGTGACAATTTATGACCTAGGTATATTGATTAAATTATTTATAATTGATGATATCTTCGAAACTATACATTTTAGACCACATATTCTGGGAGCTATTGTATTATCTTTACTTATAGAATATAACCCTTGAGTTATCCGTACTAATATTATAAATGCAAAAGTAACTCTGTCTGTCTGTCTCTTCTTCACGCCTAAACCACTGAACCGATTTCAATGAAATTTGGTACAGATATATTTTGGGACCCGAGAAAGGACATAGGATAGTTTTTATCCCGGAAATCCCCCGGGAACGGGAACTATTAATCCACGCGAAAGAAATCGCGGGCAAAAGCTAGTAGGATATGAAAAAAACAGGTTGTATACACCAGTACCGTGCACAAATTAGAAATGCTATTCCCATGACGTGCGAAGCGTGCACCTTGGACAGACAGCACGGGTTGCGAGCGTTCGCCCCATAAAAGCGTAAACAAATGGCTAAATGTAGTATAGCTTCACTTCGTTAATCTTGATTCTGTACGTGGAATGAATATTCGTACCATGGTTTCTTTTTTAGGGATTCTATTTTTAGATGTAACGAAATCTTTTGCTATTGATTTAGTATGTTATTCTAAACTATTACCGTGAAGCTATTACCGTTTACTATAAATAAGGGCCTATTCCTAAAAATTCAGATAACAACTATCTACCAGATAAATTAAACAAACTGAAACAGAATACGTAATAAACTATTCACCATTATTCTTTAACCGGAACTTAACCGAAGGTGTTTCAGGCAATTTTCCCTCCGCACCACAATATATGCAAACCCATAACACAGCCGATTGAAGCCCCCATTGTATGCTTCCGAGCAGTTAGCCTGTTTTACGAGCCTTTGCTTCGACGCTTCGACTAACAGATAAAGTTTACGAGGTCGTGTTAAATAACGTAATGAATCTCCCCTAAACTAACCACCACCTATATTACTACATCTATAAAAGTATCTGCTCATGTCTGATTGTATGTTATGTGAGAAATTGTATCTTTGAGTTATTGCTTTGTCTATTATTCTTGTATGCTAATTATATATTACTAGTTCGTGGTTCGTGGTTGGTGGTTCGTGCTAGTTTGTTCGTGGTGTAACTGCCTCGTTGGTCTAGTGGTCCAAGGTACGACTGCTACGCTAGAGGTCCTGGGTTCGATTCCCAGGTCGAGCAAAAAGTGTTATTGGGTTTTTCTACGAAATTCTCAGTAGCAGCTCGGAGTTTGGATTTGTGCCCGGTTAATGGCAATAGGCTCGCCCCCTATTACATGGGACCTAAATATACCGGCGAATTGTGGGTGTACATTGGTACACCTCTGCCTAACCCTTCGGGCAATACAGGCGTGATAGTATATTTATATTTTTTTTTATATTACTAGTTCCGCATCAAAGTTGATACATTATCCCTCGGTAACCGTACATTATCCGGGATAAAAAGTATCCTTTGTGTTATTCCACACTACAATCTATCTCAGTGCCAAAATTCATCCAGATCCGCTCAGCCGTTAAAGAGTGAAAGAGTAGCAAACATCCATCCATCCTTACAAACTTTCGCATGTATAATATTGGTAGGATAGTAGGATTAGTAGGATAGGATAGTAAAGGACTAGCTTTTGCTTACAACGCAGCATTCTCCGCGTGGTAAAGAGAAATTAGCTTTAAAATATGCATCAAACAAAATACGCCACAATTCATTTTTAGCATTTTAGTAATACCACAAAAGGTAAAAAATTCTCGTCATAATATTTACCTCATACAGAATTCAAGCCTTAAAATATATATTTAAATCCACTATTAGCATAAGTCCCGAGGTGCCCACCGCCCTGCCGAATGCGCTCTCCTATGCAACAGGGTTGCCACTCTGAATATCTAAAAAACTGGACGGAAGCTATGATTTTTGCCGGTCATTATTCTTTCATACCGGATTTCATTTTGACATTTTTGAACGTAACGTATGATATAGTAGCGTGAGCAGCCAATGTGTATTATTAACTTTGGATTCTCAGAATTTCAGTTGTGAAAATTAAGGTATACGTACATATATCTTAAAATGAATAACATAATCCGATCATAAGTCACACATATAAGTTAGTAGTTAAATCCTACAAATATTGTAAATGCGAAAGTTCGTGAAGATGAATGAATTGATGTTTGTTACTCTTTCACGCTTAAACGACTGAACGGATCTGGACGAAATTTGGCACTGAGATAGATTCTTCTTCTTCTTCCTGCTCTTATCCCAAGTTACTTGGGGTCGGCGCAACACGTTTTCTTCTTCCATGCCGTCCTGTCAGCTGTCATACTATCACTGACTCCCTTCATTCTTCACACAATCCATCCATCTTTTCTTTGGCCTCCCTCTTCCTTTCCATCCATCCACAATTATGTACTGTATATTATATCAGGCACTGAGATAGATTGTAGTGTGGATAATTTTTATCTTGGAAAAATGTACGGTTTCCATGGGATCACATCTTTGATTCAAAGTAAATTCCAAGGTCCATTAAAATCTCGACTATTCGTATCGTGCCAACCCTAGCCGCGGCACTGAGTGCTGATTGTTTCCTGTAGCCAAATGGCGGATTTAATTCAATATTACACGCCAATTAACATGCGTATGCGCGACTGTTTTATTTAAACGATCCATTAACTGGCTGCCAGATTGTAATGAAGAAACTTATGTAAGTATGTAGCTTAATAACCTATAAAATAAATAAAATTTAAGAGTCTGTTTGTAATGTTAATATAACAGCTTTTTAATAACGGTACTTATAATGAAAAAAACTTTGTTTTCGTTTGTTTGTTCCGTCTAATCTCTTAAACGGCTTCACCGATTTTGACGGGATTTTCACTGACGGATAGCTGATGTTATAAGAAGTTACTTAGGCTACTATTATTTTAGAAAAAGAATTAGGGATCCGCGCAATAAAAAACATTACAAATAACCGAAATTCATGCGGACGATGTCGCCTATAAGCTACGTCATAATAAAATAACTCTTTTGTACCTTCAAGAGTATTTCCAAAAAAGTTTATCAAAGTATTTTAATGGCAAAGAATCTAAAATGAAAATGAAAACACATTCATGATGAAAAATACTTTCAAAAATTTTCCATGAAAATATAATTCAAACAATGAATGCAAATGAATCCAAAAAGTTTGTTTCACTTTCATGAATAAAGTTGTCGCATTAAAAATACATAATGTTGGATAAATTCTCTCCACCTTGGTTAGATTTAATGAAGACGTCTTATTTCTTTGAAGAACGTGAATTCTGGACAATGTTTTGATCGTTCCATCAAGCCTTAGGTAAGCCAAGAAAAAAAAAACGTAATGTACTCGTAGTTAATATACAAACATAAACTTACGACTTTTTCCCACGAGTGTAGGCAGAAACCACAGAACGCCACCTGCTACGATCCTTACATACTCTTTTCACCTCATCCACGTTCATATATTTGGTCATACAAGCACGCCGGTCACGAGTACTGCACATCCGACCTTTTTGAAGAACCTCACCTATAAGGTCAATGTAGATCTTTCTAGGGCCTTCCTTAAGGTAGCTAATTCCCCTATCCATTTGCTTTTCAGTTTAAAAAGAGGTAAAAAATAAAAACTTTTATCTAGTTCCCTATTCCCTCTGCAGCAAGGTATTCAAAAGTCCCAAAAAGACAAACTCCCAGAGGGCAGCAGAGCCATCTATCCTTGTACAACGCTTTACATCTTTACATAACTAAAGCAGTATACAAAGCGTGTAATGAAAAACTACACTAACAAAGTAAAGTCAACGAGATAACACCAAGCTGAATGTATCTACTTAAAGTTTTTAAAGTAAAATTCACTTTAAGTTTGTGCTTAACTGCGCTCCGAGGACAAACACGAGATGCTAAAGAAAATGTATCTGAATATAGGCGCTCCACACCCCGCGCCATGCATTTGTGTAATGAAAGCCGCTCAGTAGCGCAACAGGTATCATAGCTAATATCACTGCCTTGAAACACGCTAAAGAGCTTAAGTTTTTTTTATTCTAAATCACATTTCCACAAGCACCCGCCGCGCCTCCGCCTCCGCGGCTAACGCTCCAGGCGTCTCTCTTTACGCCTCTTTGCGCTTACATCGTCTCATTTCATATTCACATTACCAACATTATACCACTCTTTATGCGATTCTGATCTTCATATCATATCAGTTTTTTACATCACCGCAAAAACATATTCCATTTATGATGATATCATTTTGTTGTACATTCGCAGCTTGGAAATGTGACTGTTCCAAATGGACCGCGTTAACCGTGTTACAATAAAAATGATTTACTGTGCTCCGCGTCACGTGTCCGGATGAAATCATTCATGCTAACTCTTCCGTGTTTCAGAGGCGGTAAGCTTTTGTATAAAACGCTTTGGGAAGCTCTAAAGCGCTCCAAACGAGCGCTGCATTGTGCAAGGAATACGTGCACGAGGAACAGCCAAGTGTACCGTAAATTATGCTTTAGGCTTACGATCGAGTCCAACAAATTTGGAATGATTCCGAAGCAGAGCCATACAAGATAGATTGATCGTTCGACAGCAGCACTAGAAATAAATTGTGTAACAGCGAAGCATCTCCCAGAGATCACAAAAGGCTGCAAAATCAATTCGGTCGCGACGCATGTAGTTGGCAATATTTCAAATTCTCTTTGATGCAATATTTCCCTTCGTCTGTTTTCGCCGCATTACGTAACCGGGAGAATGTGCTATCCGCATTTTGTTAAGTTGACATCTCAAGAAATTTGATACTTCCGAAATGTACACATTAAACACTGATATGTTTTGCGCTAACGTACGTTAAAGATTTTAAACTTTAAAATATCGCAGACTTTTCGATGTCTAAGCTTTTTATTGACGACTAGCGACCCGCCCGGCTTCGGACGGGAGCAATTTACTGAACGGAACAATATTTTGCTTGACATTTTTATTCTAAAATACTATCAAAATTTCCGTCTTTTCCGTATCATAATAAATATCGTTCGTTATCAGTCGAGCCGATCTCAATAGATAACCTTATGCGGCAATTGATTTATTTTTATATAGAAAAAGAAAAATATAGAAAATACCGCATACATTTTAATTCTGTTTATGCACTTATTGTATAATTATATTAGATAAATTATTCCCATATTTTCCACATAACAATAAAATTCCTCAGTATATAACCACTGCAAGTTTACTTCATTACTTCCATGCACAGAATGCTGAACGCACACCACCTATTAAATTCCTAATTCCATACGCTTTAGTTATAAAACTTTATGAATCTCCATTTATCATGTTTAACGATAGTAGCCAATAACCACAAGTCAGTTTAACGAGAAGATTATTAATTGAGATAATATTATCCGTGAAATTAAATTCAACAAATTATGGTAATGGCGCGGATGTGAGTAAAATTATTGCATTCCGAATTAAGTTTGTGAATTTCAAAATGACTAATTCGCTGGAGGAGAGAGAAAGAGAGATTAAAATGAAAGAGGATTGTGATGGCTAAATGGCTGTCTCATTGTTACCGAACAAACTTTTTGGAAGGGTGCAAACTTACCGTTGGAATTGTACCTCGTTCATTAGAAAGTATTTTCAACGGTAACTTTCACTGTTGGTAATTTCAGTCGGTTTGTAGGCTACGGGGATAACCCACAAATGTAATAGGTATATTTAGCAATGAAAATGTCGTGATGGTTTAGTTAGTGGGTAAGGCAACAAATATATGAAGTTGTGGGTTCGCAACTGAGCACCGGCAAGTTGGAACCAATGTGATTTTTTTTAATTCATATGTACTATTTAAGTTTATCTTGGACATCACTGATAATGGTGAAGGAAAACGTCGTCATCGAGGATACCTGGATTTTGAATGAATATACTTTTGAAATCGCTAATCCGCCTTGAGCAAGTGTCGAGATCAATGCTCATGCCTTCTCTGTATGAGAAGAGGCCTTTGCTTTGCAGTAGGACAATTATTGGCTGGTATTATTTTTAACCAATGTAAACTGCAGTCCCAAATCTCATTAAAATATATTCAGTAATAATTACCAATCAGTACCTAATCTAAGTAAAGTAGTTTTACATACATTATAAAAATTACTTTTTCGTAGCAACCGTAGCCAGTGCTACGCAGCTCCTGTGCTACGATACGGTCTACAGAATATCAAACCCCGGCACATAACCCATAGCTGCACTCTTACGCAAGAGGTCTATTAAAGTTGTTAGTATTCCAGCAATGGACGTCGAAGTGAGTCAGTCGTTGCTTTGTGTACGGAAGCCATATGCTTGGCGAACTTTTGACGAAAATTGTACTCAGGGAGTGTGCAATTTTCGTCGACGATTTGCTCTAACTCGGAAGTCTGTAATCATAATATTAGGTCTTGGAATCAGGTATGCAGTATGTTGGAAACACTCGCAAGGCTTCAGCGAATTGGCCTGCTATTGTAATAAGTGGAATGTTGGAGTTTTTGAACATAATAAATCTAAGCTAATTTGGTCAACAAATTGGCCCGTACCTAAAAATAGGCTACGGCTGTATTTTACATACATTTAGATCGTGTTGTATGAAACAATTTTTATTCAGAATTGGTTCCATAGTAAAAGTTGCGCATATTTATGAGTGCTTTTACTTTACTTAACTTTTTTTTCCTAGGGGAAATCCTCACGGCTACCCTCCGTCTGGGGAGAACGGCGGGTTTTGTCGGACTATTACTGATTAAAATCCCACGGTTCCTCCTACTACTATGGGCCAGGAGCCCCAACTGGTATTGTCAAATCAAAGTCAAAGAAAATACTTCAATTAGACCACTAAAAGGCGCTTTTGAACGTCAATTACAAGAGAGAAAAATAATAATATTGAATCTAGTTGGTCCGCTATTTCTGTCAAAGATCTACGAATGGCAGCCGGGACCAACAGCTTGCTTTACAAGTCACGGTGGTGTCACACCACCAACTTCCAAACTCCGGGCTGTTACTGAGAACTTCCTATTGGAAAAACCCAATAACACATTTTGCCCGACCTGGGAATCGAACCTGTGAACGATAAATTAAAAGTCATTTTGTACTTTCTAGAGCACCTAATTTTACAGACTAATGTGATGAAATCTATAGTACGTCCTTTATTACCCGTGTTTAGTAGGTCCCTAATGAGGCTATCGCTCGTAATTACCTGACTGTTTGATCTCTAAATAAAGCGCTCGCTAATGACTGCTTGTAGGAGACACAGTACTTAGGTAGGTACTAACAAGATACCTATCTTTAAAAGAAGACTTGTTCCTTTTCGTTTATTTTTAGGGATTCGATAATCGAAAGCTTACCTAAACTTCAGGTGTTGGGAAAAATGGAATGGACTTTTGAATCGAAAAATTCCTGCAATCATGTCAATGTCAATTAAAACAAGGTATTTTGCACAATTATTAGCTTTTGCTGGCGACTTCGTTCACGTAAATTTCAGTAATTTATTTATTTAAACTTTATTCAACAAAAAGTACAAAGGTGGTCTGAAAACCTTAGGCTTTCTCTACCAGTCAACCAAAGGTGGTGAAGGGATAACAGGATAAGGTGCAAATCATAAGTACATAAAAGAACAAAATTTGATACTTTCAAAAATAAAATAAAAAATTAACCCAATGCAATTATATAAATAAATTAATTTGTACACAAGTACAAAATAACTGAAATTATCCACACTAATACATACCGCAGACTAAGTCGCGGAATAAAAGTAGCCTTATGTGTCCATTTTTAGGGTTCAAACTTACCCGCACCCAAATTTCATTAAAATCGTTTCAGTTGTTTAAACGTGAAAGCGATTTTATACAGACAGATTTACTTTCATATTTATAATATTACAATTAGTGTATAAATATAGCTGATAGCAAATAGAATAATCATACTTCTAATTCCAAAATCGACTCAAACCGAACACTTTTACGCTAGCGCGCGTGCTAGGCCTACAGCATACAGAAATAGTTCACAGTAGTACACAACTTTTCTATTTATAACCTTACCGTCGAGGCGTAGCGTGTATAAATAGCATGGAATTAACAACAGCTAACACTAGCTATACAATACCGCGAATCTGCGATCTTTTATTCTGATAAGTCGGTTACAAAGAGGCTAAATAGTCTATACTTCTATAGTTACGAACGATTCACCTAAGTTCATGTCTTGGCCCGCTTGCTCCTGCCAAGATTATCTTTTAAGTCAGGGTTAGTTGCTAAAACGGGCCTATTATGTAGTTTGACCTCGTATTAGCAACTAACTTTGGGTTATTTTTGGCGAGTGTGGAATTTAGTACAGTATGTTTAACTGTAGTTACGTTAATTAGTATACAGCTGAAGAATTCATTCTTTTAAAATTATAGGACAATAGAATCAGGATGGACGGACAAACAATTACAGACGTTTATGAAAATGCGTGATCAATACATCGATATGCGCTGCTTTATTCACATGAAATCAACGAGAAAAATAATATAATTTGTTAAAGGCCCATACAGGTGCCCTTTTTCCATGAAAAGCCGTAGCTTTTGGTTTTTCAAAAAGATTATTTCACAACAAAGCTTTGACGAACTTTTGAAAAGTTCTCTTGAATCGACACTACTTAAGTTTTCCTAGTACAGTCTCAGTCAGACAGCCTCGATGTTCTACTGCTGAGTCTAGGGTTCGATTCACAGGTCGGACATAGCCTAATTAGGTTTTTCTATCAATTTTTAATTCCTTTTTACGCCCTGAGCCTGGACTTATATTTGTTTGATTGATGGCCATAAATTCAACTCCTCTCACATGAGAATTAAACTGACAAAATGAGGCTGTAGAGCCTACTATTCTGCCAAACCTTCCAGAGTAACAAGCGTGAAGTTTATAACATTTCCAGAACAGACTACAGTAAAGTTATCACAGCATTCGCCTCGACCAGCCGCCTTATCTCTCTGATTTATGACGCTTATCAGCCGCGCGCCTCTCCCACTGATAGTGAACTTAACAAAGTGGTATTTGAATCAATCACTTAGTCGCTAGCGTTTTCAATTTGTCCTTTTAAGCATTCCCTTATCTGCAACAACTTTTAAGAATACAAATTCGATTAAGAGCCCGGTTTTTAACCCTCTTGTGGCACGCTTTTTAAACGAAAAAGCTACTTACATATTTTTAAGGGGAAGTAAAAAGTAAGTGGCTTTTTTTTTCTGGGAAATTCCTCGTGTATGTAAAACGCGATTATTGCATGTAGCTTGAATCTGAAAATTTATTTTGGATATGTGAGAACACATTTCAGTACCTATGCCTTTGAACTGAAGAAGGCTTATTTTCCTAATGAAAAACGTCCAAAATTTATAAGCGCAATCTCATTTTAGCGACAACGTTGTAAAAAAATATTGATGTATTTATTAGAGGTATTTTTGATAAGTACCTATAATGAGATTGTTCCTAAAAGTTACTAGAATGCTCCTGGATTGCAACAGCAACATTGTGGGATATCCGTAGAAAAGCCTTCCTTCCATGTAGAAAATCTTGAAAGGTTTAGAAATCATGAACTCTATCCTATAACTATGTTGTGTAGGAGTAATGTCCGAAAACTTGTTTTAAAACTTGCAACTTGAATTCCTATTCATTGTAACTGATAGTAGTTTCCTGGTTTCTGACACTACCGATGAGAAGAATTTTAACTTTGTTTTAAGAAACTACAAAAGAAATCTTTTTTGTTTTTTTTTTTTAACTTACGTTTCACTCCAAAATGTTAGTAACGTACTGAACAGCAGAATTTCAAATTGACGATTAGCCGGACTATGGACCGTAGCTTAATAGATATAAAGGTGAAAGATATGGGCTTTGAAGAGTATATATAGCCAGGCTAAAGTAGGAGTGGGCAAACCACGTCGCGTAAATGCACCCGGAGAGAGGGGCAAAGATCGTCACTTACTGGACGCTTGTAAGAGGACTATGCCCACGAGGTCAACCGCGGCGAAGGTAGAGTGACGATCAGAAGGGCAATTCGTCTACTTAAAAACGTTCAAAAACAAATCGCAATTTGATCTTAGCGACAATAAAAAAAAATATAAGGAAAATCAAAGGTGTTTTTGACAGATTAAAGAATAAGATCAGGGTTCGATCGCTCCTAAAAATAATAAGAACTGTCTCACTGATCAGGTTAACAGTAAAAACGTGACCAGAAATCACATAAGAAGAGAAGAGAAGTTTGAAAGGAGAAAAGAGAGATTTATGCCCAGCAGTGGGACACACAATAACAATAAAAAACCAGCAATCGCAATAACGAGTGCCTGTATTAACGCTTCAGCGGTGCTCTCGAGGTCCCGACACTGCATACAATTGGGTGTAATGAAATTTGTCGAACAACGCGGCATTCGGCGCACGTCCCCGCACCGGGCGCCCGTTCAAATTGACGCCTAATTAAATTACAAGCCGCTGCAGCCATGCCGACACAGAATTCATTTCGACCTCTTAAACTCCTCTTTTACAGTTCAAGAGACGATCAATACAGATGAATTTACACTGAGTGAACAAACACGATGTTTGAACATGTTTTCTGCGAAAATCTGCTTTATCTTTTGATACTGTTTGTCCCGAGAAAACTGTGTTTACTGTATGCGAATGTCTCTCGGCACTGAGTCTCAATGGACAGTAAGCTTTTATCACATTTCCATTTGTTCGGATTCCCTCACATAATATATGAGTGCATATGACAACATACAGATAAAACTCTTTTCCGTAATCTCGGTGGAAAATCTCGGCTCTGGAAAATCGGTCGCGGGACGCGTTCTATTGTTTTGGAGACAAGGCCCCTTCTCCGCTCTCGGGCGGGACGGCACCAACGACTGCATTATTCCAACGATGTATTGCCAACTGTCCCAGACTCTTCACTAAGAAACTAGTAACAATGAAGTATCGTTTATTACGCCACCAACATAATTTTTCATTACAAATAGGTAAGTTTGACTTTTAAAGGAAAATACGAGCTTCTAGATCGCCTCGACGGGGAAGTTATTGCTTGTAAGATTGTGCTGTGGTGTTATGTTTTCAATTTTCAAACGAACCAAAAAATATTTATGTGCCCATTGAATTGAACAATTATGACTTGCTTTATAATAATAAAAATGTTTTTTTAAGTAATTTCTCCAAAAGATATCTGGAAGTAACTTTTCACTGATCAAGAAAGCCTTGAATGTTACACAACGGACGACCTATTAACCCCTATTATTCTCCGTCTAAAGACTATTAAACAGTTTATTATCTCCCAAACTAGAATATAATACTAGATAACAGTGCTACAAGGAATACAAAAATAAAGTTTTATGTAAATGTCGCCTCCTTTGAGTCATAGTGGCGCTGATAACGCAGCCTCCGGGGAGCGCGCCTGTCGTCTGATCCCAAGATGTATGCAAAATTGCCAATACGTGCTATAATATTGAACAGAATTACATTTTTAATACTTGCTAACATTTCCACATTGTATGTGAAATGTTACAAGATTTCTAAAGAAGAAATGGAAATATTAAGTATTTTTTCAATTCATTCATCAAGTGTCTCAAAACGTTCGTTGTTTAAATTAGGTGCGAGTCAATAAATAAAATCATTTCGAAATAAATACTTTTTCAATGTCAGACCTTTTTTTTAAAAAGTCTTGTCTACACTGGCCGTTTTAGACCGAAAAACAATCGGATGCCATTAAAGATTTTTTTATTTTGTTTTTTTTTTACTGGCAAATGGCCAGCCATTTATTTTTCTTCGAAAACAGCCATTATTCTTGACGTTATTACAACAAAACCTTTTTTCTTGTAAAATGAAAACCAACTTGGTTGGCTGTCTTCAGCAACTGGTTATTTTAACTTTTTAGCTTCCTAAGGTTTTCATCTTTTGCATTGAGAAAATTTTTCATGCATAACTTAAGAGGGAGGAAAGTTTGCGCATTTTTATAGTAGAAGGTAGTGAGAAAATAAATTAATTAATAAAGCAGTCTTAACGTACTTTGAACAAGGCAGAATGGTAAATACTTTTACAACGTGATATTAAAAATATAGAAAGTCATGTATCATGCCTATGTAGCCTCATGTAAATTGAACTTCGTAGATGATCAGTTTTTTTAGTGATTTTAATAATAAAAATCTGTACGCCAGTGCATATTGTGATAGATTTAGTAAATCTATATAAGATAGCGCATCGATTTGTTCATTGTCATGTAAGGAAACACTACTTATCTTTAATTTATGAAATACGCCAAAGGTTTCAGTTACGAAGGTACGTAAATAAGTTATAGTCTTATATTATCTAATACTTTTAAAACAGGTTACACTCGAACAGCATAATATTCCTTACACTTACAGTACTTCTTTTTAAAGGAAAATCAAGTTTCACTGCACAGTTACAAGATTAAATTAAGTGTAATCAGTGCGTTAAGTTTCGTTAATTCACTCGTATAGAAGTTTATTTGTCGTTTACCAGAAACTTGAAAGGACAACGTCTCAATCGTCAAATTGTACTCATCATTTTGAACAACAATAATCACATGTCGACATAATGTGTGGATCAGCTAATTTCTTTACTGCCGCCATTTTAAGTTTGGTGCCACAGTTAAAAAATATTATAAAGATGAGTTCATTGACCTCTTTTCTGGTAAACAAAAATAAGGTTGTATATTTAACATCTCATAACAATCATAGACACAACGACAGCCGTCAAACAAAGAAATTTGATATAGATAATGAATGATAATATCTGACCACGTTGCCTCGACTAAGTTTAGACAGGGAAGGAATGTTCCAATGTTCACGGAAACCGATTAATTTCAGATTCAGACATTTACGCAGAAATTATGCCTTATTCAATGGGAATGGGAAGGAAGGATGTTTAGGGTACGACTACACAGGGAGCGAACAAAGATATTGTAAATCGTACTGTAAGATAGCGTTGCTATGTCATTGCGGGTTTTCTTTTTTTAATTTGTTTCATTAAAATACAGAGCATTTTTGGTTCCAGATAATTATTTATTTCTTTATAAATTTATAGAAGAGATTATAACTCCGTCAATTCAATAACACTAAAATCAAAATAATAAAATAGCCAAATTACAAACTATATTATAATTACCTTATAAATTAAACGAACTCACCAAGTCCTATTTTAATGATATCTTAAAATCCTAATTATCGTATAATATTAGATGTTATCATGGTAATTTTTCGGGCAACGTTTTGACACATATTTCATTGAAGCATCACATAATCTATACATATAATAAAATCGTAACGAGACCAATTCTGTACATTCAATATTTTTTTCGAAAAGTGATTTCTACTTGACAAATACATCATACTGAATCCAAAATTATAGTTTTTGGAATTTTTGTCTGATTGTTTGTTTGTTTGTTTGTTTGTATGTACGCGCATAACTCAGTAACTCCTGCACCGATTTGAAAAATTCTTTTTTTGTTGGATAGCCCATTTATCGAGGAAGGTTATAGGCTATATAACATCACGCTACTACTTACGGGAGTGAAGCAGTATTAAAAAACGTAACTTAAGGTGGATGAATAAAGCCACGCGAACGAAGTCGCGGGCAGAAGCTAGTAACATATAAACCCTCGTTTATCGAGGCCGTTAGAAGCTTAGCTTACCTGAAAACAAATTAACTACCTCGACACTATCTTCAACAAAAAGAACGACAGCTTGAACGAAACAGCAACAAAACAAATAGCACCTGAGGCAAGTCGATTAGCGCTAAGCTAGATAGCCTCGCGTCGCGTGCGGTGGAGCGGGGGCTAATAGCCACCGATTTTAACAAATCACTTCATTGGAACATCGAGCGGGTAACTTATTGCCTAATTCGTTTGCCAGCCAGTACCCTTCCCTCGCCCTTATGCTCCCCGCAATCGCTTGATTAATTGAATTAAATAATTACAAGGATAAAGCTTGTTTTCTTCGTGAAAGTTTTCGTTGATTGATGAAAGTTTTTCTTTTTAAAATATGATTCTGATTATAAATGAGGCTAGTTCTATTTTTAAAACAAAAGTTGGCTGCTGATTCTTTTTTGTTTTTCTTTAAATAGCTTTAATTGTATGTAGGTAATAAATTCGTTATATTTTTAATCACGAAAATTGTTATAAACAGTAACTTCACGTACATTATAGGTACTACCTTTTGCCCGCGATTTCATCATCATCATATCAGCCGCAGGACGTCCACTGCTGGACTTAGGTCTCCCCCATAGATACCTTCGATTAACAGATCCCTGTTTTATTTTTCATAATATTAAAAATTCATAGCCTATACCATCCACGCATAACGTAGCTTTTTCTTAGCGTAAGAATTTGCAAAATCGGACCGGAGGTAATTGCTTTCACAAAAACAAAGAAACTCTATAGCTAACATTAGTATAGATATCGTCTAAGAATAGAAGAATGTTTACAGCAACACAATACCACTTCACTATCAGGTAAACAACCGTTTTGAATTAACATAAGTATCCAATTCTGTTCGTACTAATCAGTAAATCAATTGCAATAGGCACTGTGTTATAACCGTAGTATAATGAGATAGTAGAAATGTAATCTGCATATTCACTAACACAGCTAAACTCCTATTATGTTTATCACAAATGATGAACTTGTGTTAAATAAATTACAACTGTATGTCTTGTAGTATACAGTTCTAATTTATTTAACACAATTCCGTAAGCTAGGGACAAAATTTGAACGGGCGAGTGCGGTGAAGAAATTGCGTGGAGTATTTTTGTCTCTAGATAAAGCAAATTTAGGAAAACGTATGGTTATTTAATATTAATGTACACATGAGACAAAAAAACGTGTATAGGTAACCAAATATACTTCTATACGAATATTATTTATTTTTTAACCGACTTCAAAAAAAGGAGGAGGTTATCAATTCGACTGTATTTTTGTTTGTTTGTTACCTCGAATTTACCGACTGGGTGAACCGATTGTCATGATTCTTTTTTTATTTGAAAGCTGATGCTTCCCCTGTGGTCCCATTGTCACCATTTCAATATCTGATGATGGGATCTTGTCGAAATCGGGGGAACTCTTCAATAAATAACAGCAGATTAACCGCGATTGTTGCTATATCATATCTAAGCATTGTTTACACCATCACACAACATAACATCACGCGTGCACACTCGAAAGGGTAACACAGATATATTCAGTAGTATTCGAAAATTTGTCCTCCAAGTAAACGAAATCGCATAAGTATTCTGCTTTCTTATGACTTTTTAGTGGTGTCAAGTTAATTTACGTAGTATGACAGTTCCTTTATGGATTTGAATGACAGGAAGTTGATAATAAAAAGCAAAAAAATAAAAAAAACATTAAATAAAAAAAACAACCGCCTTCAAAAACTAAAAAGTGAAAAATAACTTTAGCTTTGGAAGTCGGTGGCAATACAAAACAACAAACACAACCAAAGCCGGTGCCGGTTATGGTGAATGCAATAATGTTAATGCCGAAGTACAATTTGTGACCATGCACAACATTTTATAAATGATTTAAAATTATAATACCTTCGATAATAATTATTATTTATTGATGTATCAAGAATATCTTATTTATAGGTACAAATTTAAGATCCATCTCTATTCCTGTTACGTAAAATCATGTAAGACAAGCAAAGCAAACTACATATTTTGACGCAGATATTTCAACCAAATGATTCACATTTCATTTTGTTTACAAGATGCCATAACACGAAAATATTTTTTAAAGAGCAACGCATACACTAATTGAAATACATTACAAAGAATTTTTAAAGTACGGTTTATTACAAACAGTGCTAAAATACTTTTGTGAATGTAGGAATGGTAGTTGCCTAGCCGGTTGAAATAATTTTACAATTGCTGACTAGCATACTAACAATTTAGCGTACTGAGCATTCAGCAATTCGCAATAGTTCGCAGAAAGTTTACAAATTAATTTTTCATCTCTCAGCAATAAAAAATTAAAAGTCATTTTTTTTTATTAATAATGTCGTGATGGCCCAGTGATTATGCACGTGGCACTACCAATAGGACTTTTGCAATTCATTTGTACTTTCTAAGTTTATCTTGGAAATCACAGACATGGGTTAAGAAAAACATCGTGAGGAAACCTGGATTTATAATTATTATAAGTCTATGGTCTTGAGCAAGCGTGGTGAGCAATGCTCTTACCTTCTAAATAAGAAAAGATACCTTTGCAATACAGTAAGACTATACAGGGTGTTTGGTGCAACGTGTGCCAAATTGAAATGGTCGACTGAGGGGGTCATCTGCTATCCTTTCAGACCCCTAAACACTTCTCATGCCATGTGTATTATTTTTCATCGACTTTTTAAAGTTTTATAAAAAAAATGCCAAAATTTTACATTCAAGTACGTTTTTTTTTAAAAGTTCACGTCGTAGGCTCTGTATTTTAATTTTATTTAGATGTGCATTGTACTACAGTACTTTTAAATTCAAAATCAGTGACATTAGCCATATAGTTTTCTATTTATTTACTCGCAAAGTTTTGGACTTCAATTAAAGCTGTCCATGTAACAGCTATTTACATGGCTATAAAAAAAAAACCAAATGAGACCGGGATCTAAGAACTTCGTCAAAAATTCTCTAGTCTATCCTCTTGCTAGTGATGTGCCACATGCCATAAAAATCTTTTTACAACTTCGTGAATTCGCTAAAATTGTGAACCGAGTCACAAAATACAAAATCCAAATTATGGTTTAAAAAATTTGTTTTGCTTAAATAACACCTGAAAAACGTATTAAATATGTTATCTCACTCTTATAAGATAATATCTGTCTCGTACATCTCTTTTTTGGGGGAGGGGGTACTAGAAATAATAAAAAATGCATTTTTAACATTTAATTCATATTTTTTTGCATATTCTGCTTAAATTGTTGGCTTCTATTGCGAATGCAGGCCAGACATCTATTTCGTATTTCCACAGTTGTTGTACGAAGTCGTATTTCCTCCGTAACCTCCTTTGAAAAGATTTCTGACTTTTAGCCAGAAAAAAAAGGAAAGGTTTAGTGTAAACGTTTGGGCAAGAATGATTGGAATCAGGTAGTTGGACCGCATTACCTGCCCGAAAACTTCAATGACGACAACTATTTGGAGTTTCTTCAAAATGACGTGCCCGAATTAGTGGCCGAGGTGGTATGTAATGAAAATGTGCCCAAAGTATTCCAGCATGACGGCTGTCCCGCGCATTGGCGTTTGACTGTGAGGGAATATCTTGATAATGTGTTCCATAATGCGCGGATTGGTGGCCCTATTGCATGACCGGCACGGTCCCCAGGCCTGACTCCGCTAGACTTTTAACTAGTTTTTGACTAGTATACGCCACGGAGGTTCAGACTAGGGATGTACTACTTCAATGCATTCAAACGGCGTTCAATAAAATTAAGGAGAATATTCGACTTCGTACAACAACTGTGGAAATACGAAATAGATGTCTGGCCTGCATTCGCAATAGAAGCCAACAATTTAAGCAGAATATGCAAAAAAATATGAATTAAGTGTTAAAAATGCATTTTTTATTATTTCTAGTACCCCCTCCCCCAAAAAGGAGAGGTACGAGACAGATATTATCTTATAAGAGTGAGATAACATATTTAATATGTTTTTCAGGTGTTATTTAAGCAAAACAACATTTTTAAACCATAATTTGGAATTTTGTATTTTGTGACTTGGTTCACAATTCTAGCGAATTCACGAAGTTGTAAAAAGATTTTTATGGCATGTGGCACATCACTAGCAAGAGGATAGACTAGAGAATTTTTGACAAAGTTCTTAGATCCCGGTCTCATTTGGTTTTTTTTTTATAGCCATGTAAATAGCTGTAACAGGGACAGCTTTAATTGAAGTCCAAAACTTTGCGAGTAAATAAATAGAAAACTAGATGGCTAATGTCACTAATTTTGAATTTAAAAGTACTGTAGTACAATGCACATCTGAATAAAATTAAAATACAGAGTCTACGACGTGTACTTTTAAAAAAAAACGTATTTGAATGTAAAATTTTGGCATTTTTTTTATAAAACTTTAAAAAGTCGATGAAAAATAATACACAGGGTATGAGAAGTGTTTAGGGGTCTGAAAGGATAGCAGATGACCCCCTCAGTCGACCATTTCAATTTGGCACACGATGCACCAAACACCCTGTATAATAGACTGGTATTATTAAAAGTCTTTTTTTAATTCACTCTACATTTAGGCTTCCAATAAATCACATTAAACCTGATTGTAAATCTAAAATTAACATTTCCTAGTGTCATTTGTATCAGAATCGCTATAAATTGGCGACGCGACGTACAATTACCGTTGAACCGCGATGACAGATATTCGTGGCGATTGCAATAAATTATTTACGATTGCATTTATTCATCTGGTTTATACCATCACCATCACGCCTGTATTCCCCAAAGGGTTAGGCAGAGGTGTACCAAAGTACACCCACAGTTCGCCGGTATATTTAGGTCCCATGTAATAGGGGGCGAGCCTATTGCCATTAACCGGGCACAAATCCAAACTCCGAGCTGCTACTGAGAATTTCATAGAAAAACCCAATAACACTTTTTGCTCGACCTGGGAATCGAACCCGGGACCCCTTGCACAGCAGTAGCACTTGCGACCACGAGACCAATGGGGCAGTTCATTTCATTTATTCATCTAGTTTATAGTTTATGGGATTTCATCAAAGGGGTTGAATGAAAGTGGGGGTTGAGTCTAGGGGTTGTGTCTTAACATAGATTTAGTGTGACTCTTCCTCACACAAGATTATTTATTGTGTCTTTTCATGGAAAAGCCTTGCAAGTCGTAAAATTTGTCGGCACCATTTCCTCTTTACAGAATTCACTTAGTAAAACCGTGTTAATGTCTGGGTGTCGTCAGAAATTCTAGTAATATTATAAATGTGAAAGTTTGTGAAGATGTTTGGATGTTTGTTAGTCAATCACGCGTAAACCGTCGAGTAGGTTTGGATGAAAATTGACACATAGATAGACTATTTTTTGGATTAACACATAGGATAGTTTTTATCCCGGTAATGTGTTCCCTTGGGATACAATTTCATCTTATCAACGTTACTTTTTACGCAGGCGAAGCCGCGGGCAGATCCTAGTCTATGATAATAACATTACACTGACGAAGCCTCATTAGCCTAGTGGTCCTATGCGCGACTGCTACGCTTGCGTTCGATTCATAGGTCGAGCAAAAAGTGTTATTAGGATTTTCTTCGCAATTCCCCTTAGCAGCTCGGAGTTAGAATTTGTGCCCAGTTAATGGCAGTAGGCTCATCCCCTATTACATGATACCTAAAACATGCGGCACGAACTGTGGGTGTACATTGCTATACCTCTGCCTAACCTTTAGGGGAATACAGGCGAGATGGTATGTTATAAGGAAGCGTCTAGAAGCAGTAGGTACACCAAGCTATTTATAGCAACAAACTAAATATAATTTAAACAGACAGGTTTATAAATAGCCCCTGTTAACAGTTAATGATAGCTCAAACAAAGTGGCTGGCATTTAGTTCGCTAATGGGTATTTTTCGTACAACATTTACAGTGTGGGTGGGGCCATAAGATTCGCTTGGACACCAACTGTACTTAAAAGCAGCTCAAATTACTAAAAACATTAAATTGACATGATATGACTACTGAAGGCTGTTTTTTTTTTTTAAATTATGTTTACCTACTGGTCTGCTCATGACTTCGTCCGCGTGGTTTTAATTTACGTCTTTGGTTACTGCTCCGCGTCCGTGTGTTGTAGCGTGGTGTTATCTAAATATATATAACTCAAAGGTGACTGACTGACATAATGATCTATCAACGCACAGCCCAAACCACTGGACGGATCGGGCTGAAATTTGGCATGCAGGTAGATGTTATGACGTAAGCATCCGCTTAGAAAGGATTTTGATCAATTCTACCCCCAAGGGGATGAAATAGGGGTTGAAAGTTTGTATGAAACTTTGTCAATTTTAAACCGATCGGGCTGAGACTTTGCATGCATAAAACTATTATGACGTAGGCATCCCCTAAGAAAGAATTTTGATAAATTCCACCCGTAAGGGGATAAAATAAGGGATGAAAGATAATACTTCTTAACGCGAACGAAGCCGCGAGCAAAAGCTAGTTTAGCTTATATTCCTTATGAATCTAGCTGTCATATACAAAAAGATTTTCCCAATTCAACTGTCATTTCCAGAAATTAGTTTAAACAAACAAAAAAGCTTTCAGGTGTATTATATAATAGTGTAGATGTGTGAAGAAAATCTCATTCTTTTTTTAATTTATTTTTGTAAATTGTCCTGGTAGAATTACAGACCGGTAGCCATTATTATTAAATTTTAAAGCGTATCAATTCAATTTAATTTATTCAGTAACAATATACATTGTGTTCCAATATAAACATCATAAAACATGAACATTAAAATTCAAAGTAAACACGAGATATTTTAATTACACAAAAAATACATTAACAATAATATTGCAAACAACATTAAGTAATGTGTAATTTAATATCATAATGAAAAAATTAAATGCAAAATATTACTAGGCGTCAATACACCGATAACATCAATGTATAACTCAGCAACTATGTAGAGACATCCAACAGAAACTCAGCATTCAGCAAATCTAGAAACACAAAACTTCGTCAGCTCTCGCTTCAGTCTGTGGTCAGTCTTAGACTTAGTAGCCACAAAGTGTGAGTCATCATTAGCTAAGTGGGATCTCGCACAGCACCGCACCCTGCACATAATGTTACCGCGAAGTTTACACCCTGCATAGCGAAACTGTCGAATCACCGCACTATTCATTTGATAATAAAGTTTTGAAAACAGAGCTCAAATACTACTAGAACGAAAGAAGTTATAAAAAAAAACGTTTATTTCAGCATAGTACATACGTTAATTAGACACGGAAGGTGTCTATTTTTTTTGTTGCGAATGTTGTGTCCACAGCTGGGCATAAAACCTTTACAGCAAGGGTGGCCTACCAGTCCATCGATTATTATCGATTGGTCAAATCGATCCCAGATAAACGCTCACACTGATATAAATAGTTGTGCACTAAATTAATCTTCAATATTGTTGTTTCCTCTCTCTGTTAAATAAAAAATATTATTCTATGTATATTGTTTAATTTTGTAATTATGTAAAAAAGATTCTATAATACATTTAAAAAAATAGTAGATCGCACAGAGTCTAGTCAGTAAACAGTAGATCTTGGGTCTACTCAAGTTGGCCACCCCTGCTATACAGAGTGACTTTTCATTCACCTGCCATCTTTCGCATCCATGAATACTTTTACCCCGGAAAGATGAAAGAATAAGTCAACCTGTATACTTTAAAAATAAAAAAACTCTAAGCCGATTTTCCGTGTTTATTGATAGACTGTTCATTATTAGACTGCGGTTTTTACTAGTTCTCAAAGTAACAATAATTTTAATTTAACGCACACAATTTTATGCGCTATAAAATCAATTTTTAATATTATAAACGGTACAGCGTAAAACAGACATGAATATCAAACAATTACGCGAATTATTGGCACGTACAATAGCAATAATTAGCTTTATTGATACACGACATTGATCCGTATTGTGCTATTGTTAATGTTCATTTTAAAATAACTATTGAACGTTTAATGTCTGTAGTTAATGTCTGCTCATAGTGAAGTTATTAACTAGTATTTTTAACACATAAATGTTTTGTTACAGGTGTGTGAGGACCGTAGCGTATGTAAACAGTGCATGGCATAAACACCACAGGCGCCTGGTAAACGTGAGTTATTTTTGTATCAATCAAAACATATTCCTTTGATTTTTATAATGTTTTTATTATGAAGTACACATGGCGAGACAATTTAGTGTGCAGGCTGTTAACAAGCCTTTACTGAATGTTCGCAGCTGTCGTAAATATGATGTTTTTTCTCAGCTCAGTTTTCAAAGTACCTAGTGGACTATAGAATGTATGACAGGGCATTGATACTGAATGCCGTATCATTCATTCTATAGTCGGCTAAGTCCTATTTATTCGGCAGGCCATCTACGAAGTGGATAACGACGAAAACTTCTATCAATATATTTTTTACAGGATCAGTACATGATTCTGGACACAGATACCACAATATTCGCCGGTAATTAAAAAAGTCTGCTAGTCCATAGATTTTGACCGTAGGTGTTGCACTTTTGTATTCAGCATTTTTTTTCGGGATGGCATTCGCGAGGGTCAATAATCATGTACTGAGTACAATGTAAAAGTTTTCATTACAAAGTCCTAACCGTTACAACCGACACTCGAAAAAAATACATTCTTAAAGATACCAAAAACTGCATTCATTAGCATGGCAGTTAATACCTGCTCACTTATTTCTTTTGCCTACTGTACCTAGGTGCTACAATTTACTAGCTAGCTACCTGCAACTACAGTACCTACCAATGTAGCAAAGAACTCATTTTAATTCCAAGCTGTCCCAGTGCCGCAATAAATAATGGCGGACTATAAAAAAGCTAAAAACTGTCGGACCGTTTCGTTTCATTTAAATACCTACAGAAACTTTATTTCACGGACTACTGGATATGGTCGAAAATGGCACTACCACTATTGAGAACTATATTTTAATGTACTTTCGGTGGTGGCATACTGAAGGGTTATTGAAACACAACTATTTTTGAATACAGGCAATTTGTTCGATTGTGTGGATGCTACAGTTTTGTAACTTATTTTGTTGAACTGCCTCAATTCCGCTCGGATTACGGTCGATTCCCAGGTCGAGCAAAGTGTTTTTGGGTTTTTCGATGAAATTCTCAGTAGCAGCTCAGGATCGCCCCCTATTATGTGGGACCTAAACATACCGGCGAATAGTGGGTGTACATTGGTACACCTCTGACTAACCCTTCGGGGAATGCACAGAGATGTCAGCCATTGGAAGGGGCCACTAAGGGCCAAATGCCTGCCGGGGCTGCGGGTTGTTCGAAAGAGATACCGCGCCCCCGGAACGCAAAGGGCACATGAAGGAACATAGATGGTTTTTAGTCAGGAAAAGTCTGACACTCCCTCCCGCCCCGCCCAGGACGGGGGGGGTCATTTGATGACTTTTCCATATTTAAAAAAAAAAAAAAAAAAACCCTTCGTGGAATACAGTTAGGCGTAATGGTATACAGGGTGGAAATTTATTATGCTACCTGGAGGGAAAGTACTCTAAATACTGAAGATAGCAAACTTTACTTAAAGGAAACATTCTTTTATTTTTAAAAAGAAACTAAACTGCATTTAAATAATTTTGAAAATTCCGTTACCTCACCTGGGAATCGAACCGACTAAAATCCGAAAAAATAGCATCCTGTATTTTTATGGCACTAATCGATAGGGTCAATCATAGGGATCAAATCTCTGCAAACATGGTAAATTAAATTAAACAAAAACCATGAAATTTTAACCTAAACTTATTTAATTCGGACGAAAAAAACGAACAAATGAACTAAGTAGTTGCTGGAAATGAGCTTCACTTTCATGGATACACAAATTTATTCCTTTAAAAAAACTGGTGCCATACATGCGGTTGTAACCAACCAGTCGATGTCCAAAAAGGCTCGACTGGCTGTGCATAATGGCGTGCTGGTACCTACACTTATGTATGGAAGTGAATGTTGGGTATGGCAAACGAGGCATGAAAGTAGGATTAATGCTGTGGAGATGCGTTCCTTGCGAAGTATGTGTGGTGTAACTTTGAACGATAGAGTGAGGAATGAGATTATACGAGAACGTTGCGACTTAAAAGAGGATGTAGTGACAAAGGTTCAAAAGGGTATGCTTAGATGGTTCGGTCATATTGAGAGGATGAGTGAAAGGCGACTAACAAAAGGTATTTATGTGGCAGATGTGAGTGGCAACGCCGGGAGGGGACGCCCTAGAAAGACCTACCCTGACCTTATCGGTGAGGTTCTTCAGAAAGGTCGGGTGTGCAGTACTCGTAACCGGCGTGCTTGTATGACCAGATGTATGAACGTGAACGAGGCGAAAGTAGTATGTCAGGATCGTAGCAGGTGGCGTTCTGTGGTTTCTGCCTACCCCCATGGGAAAAAGGCGTGAGTTTATGTATGTATGTATGTGTATGTAAAAAAACTCATTTTGAGTGAGTTTTGGTAGCAAAAAATTTTCAATATTCACCAGAACACCCTACTAAAAGTTATTCACAATGAATTCCTTAAAATAATAAATTTGTACATCCAAGAAAATGGAGCTCATTTCGAGCATGCAATTAGTCAATTCTCGATTTTTTCGTCCGAATAAAATAAGTTTTGGTTAAAATTTCATGGCTTTTTTTAAATTTAATTTATCATGTTTGCAGATATTTGAGCCTTATGATTGACCCTATCTATTAGTGCCATAAAAGTACAAGATGCTATTTTTTCGGATTTTAGTCGGTTCGATTCCCGGGTGTGGCAACTGTATTTTCAAAATTATTTAAATGCAGTTCTGTTTCTTTTTAAAAATAAAGGAATGTTTCCTTTAAGTAAAATTTGCTATCTTCAGTATTTAGAGTACTTTCCCTCCAGGTAGCATAATAAATTTCCACCCTGTATATGTTTGTTTGTTAGAATGTTTTTCGATTTTTGTTCACTAACGACGCACATTTAATTAGTGTTTGCTAGGATAAGCTGCTTGCATGAGAGGATTTTAACTTGAACGGCTTCAAGTGTTAAAGATTTATGTATTCCATGCCTTACTTTTATGCATCACTAGATGTTATACTGCTTAAATTAATAAGCTCACGATAAATTTTCTCCCATTTTTCGAAATAATTATTATGATTAACGCTCGTATATTCTAAACAACATATTGGGCATATACATAGTAATGTATAGTTTGACATAATTAATTAAATTATGAAGACATTACAGGTCGGCTCTTATAAGCAGACTAAGAACAATAAATAAAAAAATACAGATAATATAACTCTAATCTATTCAGTACATTTCTTTAAAAAAAACTTCTACAATAAACTGCTACCAAAAAAGAATCCGCCCAAAAAAATATACAAAACCGACAAAAAACGGTAATCCGATACGAAGTATACGTTTATAGAGCCGTTTAACCACATTCAAGTTGATGGCGTCGTCGGGAACGCAGTAAAATAACATTTTCCTGAACACAAAGTTATGCGGGCAAAGTTGCAGCCATTGTGGACGTATAGAATAATACATTATTTATTCAGAATGAAAAGTAACCTGAACTGTGGAAGGTACCTAACTGTGCTGACTAGGCACGGTCGGTAACAAAAGTCGGCTAACAATGTTAGTTTTTCATTCATACATACATACATAGACTCACGCCTTTTTCCCATGGGGGTAGGCAGAAACTACCGAACGCCACCTGCTACGATCCTTACATACTTCTTTCGCCTCGTCCACATTCATACATCTGGTCATACAAGCACGCCGGTTACGAGTACTGCGCACCTGACCTATCTGGAGAATCCCACCAATAGGGTCATGGTAGGTCACTTTTTCATATCATTGAAATAGTATATAGGCACGAAATAACACAATTCATTGCCACTCAGAATTTTAGGCAATACCAAAGAGTTCGTTTTATTTTAATTTTAAATCCATTTCGTTTTCCTTTGATATTGTGCTTAATAATAAATATCTGAAATGTTAATCTACTTTTGTTGCTGACTGTACCTACCTGTGCAAGCTGGGTTTGTATACCCGTCACAACGGTTTGAGCACAACCTTTGTTTATTTGCATAATGTTCTGAATTTATGCACGTATGCATAAATTGCGCAAATTAGCTGCTGCTATTGTTTTTGTAATTAGGAAATATTGCTATGAAACTGAAACTGTTATGAATTTCCTAGAACCTTTGTAATTAACACATAACAAACAGCGCTGTTACCGTCAACTGCTGGTTTTAGGTGGAATTTAGGTAGCCTAGGTAGGTTGGCAATAGGCTTGCACTCTGTTACATGGGACCTAAAAACATACCGGCGAATTGGGTGTCATTGGTACACCTCTGCCTAGCCCTTCGGGGAATACAGGCGTGATGGTATATATATATTTTTTTAAATAGCTCTGTTGATTATGAAAATCTTGCAATAGAAAATGGAAAAACATATTATAGTATATGGTGGCTAAACAAAAGAACATATCATGCCCTTTCACTCGCACAATATAGAGAGCAAGTGAGAAAACATGAAAACCACCGAAGTAAATGGCGCAAGTTATACAAACTTTGTAACTCAATCAAGGTTTACGACTGAACAGACTGAGTCAAAATGAAGTTCACAGGTAAACTATGACTACATAAAGGATACTTCATATCTTAGTACCCACATTTTGCAGTTCAACTAGGATATTTATTTATTTAAACTTCATAAAACAAAGTCAAAGTCAAAACATTTATTTCAATTAGACCATTTACAGGCACTTTTGAACGTCAAGAAGTTACAGTTTGAAATTGAAGCTAGTAGTACAAACAGTAGAAAGGGGGACTTAGAGCCACTTTAACCAAAACCACTAAATAAATAAATAAATATCTTGGGACAACTCACACACGGCTATCTGATCCCAAGCTAAGCAGAGCTTGTGTTATGGTAACCAGACAACTGATATACATACTTATATAATTTATAAATACATACATATTATAGATAAATCACACCCAGACACAGAACAAACAATCATGCTCATCACACAAAGTTTGTCCTGGGTGGGAATCGAACCCACGACCTCCGGCTTAGCAGTCAGGGCCGCTAACCACTAGACCAACAGGCCCGTCGTTAATACGTTTATTTAGTGCCTAAATGTATTTAAAACATCATTGCATCCCTGTCACATTACTATAAAGTGACAGTGACAGAATAATAATTTAAACACATTTAACGCTAAACATTTGTTTAGAGATTTTGGTGAAAATGGGCCTTAATGTCTTAGGCATTCTCTACAAGTCAACCAAAGGTGGTAAAGAGATAACATACCAGTAAATTAATATTCGAGAGGAATACAAAAAATAAATGAGATAAAAAAAAACTCAAAGCAATATAAATAAATTGAAACGTACATACACAAGTACAAAACAATGAGACCTCTAGGATACGAGTAAAGCCGCGAGAAATAGCTAGCCTAGTAAATTAATAAAATACAGAAAAGCTTGTATTTTATAAAATGTCGCTTATTGTGACATAATTATGTGTGACGGGACAACACCCGGCCCCTGTGAAGGGATTTGCATTACACCAATAGTTTGTGTAGCACATGGGACAAGTGACAGGTCTGCCTATACCCTATTCAACATTTTTTGGACTGCATAATATCAGAATATATTGAGTTATAAAATAAAACGTATAAGTTTCATACCGGAGAACTGTGGGTGTACATTGGAACATCTCTGCCAGCCCTTTGGGGAATACAGGCGTGATGGTATGTTATAAAATAAATATGCGACAAGTAAATTACTTCATGTTTATAAAATAAACTGAATTGCTTCTGCCCGAACTGACTTCGTCCGCGTGTTTTTTTTACCTTGGTTTAGGTTACATCTTTGGTTACTGCTCTGCTCCTGTGGGTATCATCGTGATGTTCTATAGCCTATACTATTCCTCATGAATCTGGCTATCATATTTTTCCCTATCCAATTGGTGTTTTTAGAGATACGCGCTTTTAAACAAACAAGAAACCTTCAGATTTATAATATTGATATAGATTTTGGCATAAACATCTCGAAGACTAATTACTTAATCATCAAACATCTTCAAATCAACGGAAGTTGTAAATAAATTAACAACTTTGTTTACATCCCAAGTGACATCTTGACGCATGAGAGTAATACAAAATGTTCCTACGCAAGTGTTTATTTCCGTTTCACATCTGACGCACACATCTCAAAAGAAAATAAACCCAAGGAAATCACGTAGCGTAACATAAAAGACACATTACACATTAGCCGAGAAGATATCACGAAACTAGTTCAGGTACAAATCCGAATAAATTGCATCGAGTAACCGACGGACTCGTTGTTGTAAATTTTTTATGGGCCCGAACGTACCGGGGCTCGGCGCGACTAATAAATTGGGATCTGACCCGCAGGAGGCCGTTTGTTCCCGCCTCGGTCCCGGGAGCCCGAGATTCGGCCATTAAGCACACCCGCTACACGGTCACAATCTTGTTTTCCAATACGATATCGAGAACACCTATACATAGATCTTTTATTGGGACTAATCTTCGAACAACCACGTTTCAGTGTCATGCTGAAAACATTACACGATTTTTCTCGTACGCCTTTTTCTAGTTACTCGTTGGATACATATGATATGGAAACACGGCAAGATTTTTCTTTAGTGCTTCCAAATCGAACTAACACGTCAAAGGTGATTTTGTTTTTCATAGTACTTGATTTAGGATATTCAAGCTGATTAATTTAAAACCTATTCTAAACTATCCATTTAGCATATTTAAATAAGTTTGACGTAATTCATTTAATTACTGAGAGATTGTAATTGGCTCGTTCCAACAGAATAAAGCTCATTTTTAACGATATAATCCAACCTACATGAACGAGTTTTAACCGTGATGAAAGGACCGGATTAGAATACTGTAAGTGCAGGTTAAAGTGAATAAAGGGTGGTAGGTAATCCATTTTGCCAGTAATCCATTTTGCTGGCTTGACGGTCGCCACCCGTGCGGTCAGATAAGCCGTGAACATACTTTTATGGGAATAGCCGCATACAGCACTCCGTTAGCCTGCCCCGCCTTTAAATCTTTTTATAGAAATTTTGTTTATTTATGGAACAAGGTACGAAAAATTGGGGTAAGAATAGAGGTACGTTTTTTGTTAGCTTGTACTGACCCACTTTTGGGCAAAAGGCTCGTCCCATTTCTTCTATCTCTCTCGATGTTGTGCCTCATTTTGCTAATCCTTTAGAAAGCCATCTAAGGCATCTCACCATCTTCTAATCTACACGAAATTAGGAATAATGACTGAAAAAGCTGTGGAAAAAAGAATTACGTGGAAGCTTCATAGCAGTCATACAGATTTGTATTGCAAAAAAGACGGACTATTAAAAAAAATGTTGGTAAATATTTCTGTTTGTAATTAATAACTTAAATTATGAAAAACTACTTAACTGATTTTTTCACCTACATCCGTTTTAACAAATTTCATTCACGTATGGAAAGCTACATTATCAACAAATAACATAAGCTGTTATTATTTTCACAAAATAGCTAGTTAGAGGTATTTTTGACAAACTGAGACTGAGATTAGATTACGATCATTCCTAAAAGTTAGGAGAATTGCCCCCCTGTGGCTCCTGTGTACATCAGTTCGATATCAGTTTGGGTCGTCATTGAGAATCTTTCAAACCATTTGTTTTCAGTTGAGATGTATAACATTCTTACAATCTATCTCTTTTTATCACTGACTATCTACTGCTAGCTATCTACTGGGAAATGTTAGAATTGGAAAAAAACTTGCATTTCCCGAAGAAAGAGCACAGCATTATATTTTATCGACTGTCAAACGCCATTGTGTTTTAGTATTCTACTACTACCTGCAAGGAATTCCAAAGAAAGTTTGTTTATGAAAATGACTACCTATTATACCCGTTTGCACCAGGCAGGGTTATCCTATTAACTTAGAGTAACGCGCTAATATAAACAAAAACGCTAATAAATAAATAAATAATAATCCCCTTATGTATGATATTTGTCATTTATCCTCAGGTTAGCAACTAACTTTTAGTTAAGTTTTTGGCGAAAATAGGCGTTTACGTACGTTGCACGGTAACATACAAACAAGTCCAAGTTTAAGTCTAAAGAGATAAACTCTCTCAAAGATCCTTTCAAAAATAGTCTCTACTCATACGGCTTACGTATCTTGCGTATACATATGTTAAATTTTATCAAAATCGTTTCATTAATTTCCAAGATTTTGAACTTGAAAGTTTATATGAGTTATCGTGTGGAATAAACGCCCTTAAACACTAGACTTAAAGTCAACTTTCAAACAACTGTAATCCTACTACTATTATAAAGGCGAAAGTTTGTAAGTATGGATGTATGGATGTTTGTTACTCTTTCACGCTTAAACGGCTGAATGGATCTGGATGAAATTTGGCACAAAGATAGATTATAGTCTGGAATAACACATAGGCTACTTTTTATCCCGGGAAAATGTACGGTACCCGTAGGATAACACATCAACTGTGACGCGGACGAAGTCGCGGGCAGAAGCTAGTGGACAATAAAAACAATCATGTAGTTATAGAACAATCATAGCGCTACATGTTAATAGTGCAGCTCTGTTTGCAACAAGTTGTTGATCCACGGCACACAAACATAGGATCTATTATTTGTTGAGGCAAATGTACCTATAACTAGACTGTAGCAGTAAGTACCAAACTTAGACAGGTGATAGTACCTAATGTTAATTTGATAGTTTAGGATCATGAAGGCCAGTAAATCTAGATTTAGGTATTAGTAGGTAGGTGGTGATATTTTTTTGTAGACGAATGTGATTTGATTTCTGTCGGTGAATTTGATTTTAAATTTCAATTATTGGTAAACTAGCTTCTGCGCGCGCCTTCCTCCGCGTCAAAATTGATATTATTCGACGGGAACAGTACATTTTTTTGGGACAAAATGTATCCTATGTGCCATTCGACACTACAATCTATGTCAGTGCCAAATTTCATCCGGATCCGTTTAGTTTTTCTATCGTGATTGAGAGTAACACATATCCATTCATACTCACAAAGTTTCGCACTTGCCTATAATATTAGTGGGACTTACTTACTGCTAATAACGCATATATAGAATTTGTTGAAATGGAGCTTACATTTGTATACGAGTAATATCTTACTCTCAAATAAACAAATACATTAATTTTACAGCCACACAACATAATAAAAGTATGAAACAACATCATAATTCCGTTTTTTTACGTCTCACTCTCCAGCCGCTATTTATACGAACATTATAGGAGGTACTACGCAAAATGTGTTATAAAATTGTTCGTTATAGGTAGGTATATAAAACGTAATAGAATTTCAGTGAGTCCTCCGCTGTTATTATTGGTTTTCCCCGGGGATATTTCAAGATCTGACGCCGAGACATTTCTCTTCATTGAAAGTGTTAACGCCGTTTTTCAGATGAACATTTTGATACCCCTTTTTATAGGAATACTGAAATATCTGAAATTGACGACAGTCTGTGCTGCGACACAAAATATATATCGTGTATTATGTATTTACCTACCTACCTCCACTACCTATAGGCGTTGATTTAAAAAGATCTAGTTTCAACACCTATTTCGAATTACTTTATTTTTGCCGAGGGCATTGTAGCATTACCCAAAATCATTAGTTGTTACATTTCATCTGTCTGTCGGGAAGTAATTTTATTACCGTCGAGTTTCAATGCCCTACACAAATTCATAGTGCAGTTTAATCACTTGAACCGAACATATACTGCATGTATTATACTTAGCATTAGAAAACTAACGGCAGTTAGTGTGTTTCAGTTAGGTGATGTTGTTTTCTGTAAATTATAGCTAACAGCAATCTACATTGCTGTATATTTATCGTAAAATAACGGAGCCTATAACACGCTAACATTGAAATAACGATAACCTTATAACGTTATTATTGTAAGGTTACATTAAAGGGAGTATAGTTTAACATGATATCCTGTCATTTTATGTTTTCCGAAGGGATCTAATTTCTTCGTGATAAGCTCGTGGAACATAAGGCATTGGCAACTAAAGGCCCCTGTGGGAAATTAAATATCGATAAATAAACCGATCACAAAGTTTGTAGTGCGGATAACATAATTAACTCACTTATATGTTGACTTTTACACTAACGGGGCTTTACGGGGCATGTCTTTACAAAGTTAAAGCATTTATTTCAATTAGACCATTTACAGGCACTTTTGAATTGTCAAGAAGTTACAGTTTAAAATTGAAGCTAGTTGCTCGTTCCAAAACGTAGGTCTCTATGGAGAAGAACGAGCAAGAAACTCCATGGACACTCTTACATTGACAGCATTTAGATTAAGGACTTTGTTGCACTCACACCTTGGGGCAACTTTTTTTAGGCGTTTCGGCTAACTTAAATAATAGTTTAATTGTACGTATACATTGACCGAGAAATCAACAAATTGACATGAATTTGGTTACAAATAGAATATATTTTTTAAATTTAAAATCAAATAACTGATTAAAAACACAACTGACATAATTGACTACTTTTATGGTTTTAATATTTACCTATAATTTCCTAGCTATACCCCACGGTTCACCCGCAGTCGGTTACGTCTTTGGTTCCTTGGCTCCCGTGTATCGTAGCGTGAAATTATGTAGCCTATACGTATACCATACCATACTCTGTACATATACCATGTTTCTGGCAAATAAATATTCTATTCTATTCTATTCTATTCTACTATTCTTCATGAATGTAGCTATCATATACAAAAAGAATTGTTCTGATCCGACTGGCAGTACCATACCTGGGAACCTTCTGGTTATAAAGATAATGATCGTCAAAGTTGCAACTTTAAGTTACTCTTTTAACGAAACCGAGTTTAAAATTTTCTATCTACACTTAAAATACCCCCACGACCCCTCTACTGTTATACGCCATAAGCATAATAACTTGCATGTGTTACATAGCGTAGCACTATAAAGAGTGATTTTACACACCTGAAAAAGAAAGTTTACCCAGCAATATTTTTTCAAGGGACAGTATGCGTAGTTAATGCGTATATGATGTGTCTTTATAAACCCCCTAGTGTCGTTATTTTCTTTTTTAACCATAAAAAAATACTAAGTCACAACACCGAACATCTTAATTAATATTTTATAACAACTTTTCAATCTCCACTTTACACTTGGATGAGCAGCGCTGCAATTGCACTTTAATTATCTTCCGAGCCCTCCTCTATAGCGGTCCCTGTAACGGTTTCAAACAAATTGATGAAATATTGCATTGGACAAGAATTTATTTCATTCTGAAAATTGTAGCAAGAGATTTCTTTAGAATTGTCAATATAGAGTTCATCAATATTGTACTGAAGTTGCATTTAATTAAGAAGATTTTGGTTTTCCTTGCGAGCTTTTGTATTTTTAGTTTTAAGTGAAATTGAGTAACTACCAGGATACATAATATATCTGGGTAGTATTTACTACTGTTTAGTGAAGCTTACATAGAGGAATTCAATCACTCTTTATTTATCTATACTAATAATATAATGTATTATAAAAGTATATTTCGCCTAAGATTTTCTTGGAAACTGCCCCGTTAGTCTCGTGGTCGCAAGTGCGACTGCTGTACAAGGGGTCCCGGGTTTGATTCCCAGGTCGAGCAAAAAGTGTTATTGGGTTTTTCTATAAAATTCTCAGTAGCAGCTCGGAGTTTCGATTTGTGTCCGGTTAATGGCAATAGGCTCGCCCCCTATTACATGGGACCTAAATATACCGGCGAACTGTGGGTGTACATTGGTACACCTCTGCCTAACCCTTCGGGGAATACAGGCGTGATGGTATATATTTTCTTGGAAACATCTAATGATATTCATGCCATTTTCTTACGCTACAAGTTTTCCTTGTTTGTCAATTTCCTATCACCCAATGTTGTTAGCAGAGGGAACCTCTCATCTCACTGCAAACTTTGTTTTAAATTGTCTGTTTGCATGCGGATGCTGCATATTCGACGAGAGTGTCAAAGCAATTGAGATAACTCAAAGACTTTGAAGTGACAGTTATACAACTAGGTTTAAATACTTTTGCAGTAACTAAGGAAATTGAATTCTTGTAATATTGCTGTTAATTTTGAAGGGATTTTTATAACGATATCTTAAGAATCACGAATTTAGCTCTCTTTTGCTTTTGTGGAATTTGTTCGAAAGCGTTACCGCTCTTCCGCTCCGCTCAGAGCAGAAGAAGCCATATTTGATGGCATCCCATTCTTAAAAAAAAGCTCTCTTTTTCTTCTTTATTTATTTATTTAATTACGGCACTCCAACGACTTATTCACTAATACATTTTTGGGGTCCTGTTACAATTGAGCTTAAAATCTAGTGCACACCTGTAAGTGACAAATCTTACAGGTGTGCACAGCACTTACATAATCCAAGTTTTATAATATTACATATAGTACAATTTTGGCTAGAAAATAACCAAGACTACTTAAAACCTATCTTCTCATCTAATAGTCTGTTTAACTTCCTCAGGAGGTGGTATAAAATACTTCCTTTATTATATTCTGCTATATGCTGATAAATTCTGCTTAACTTATCTAAAATTTATCTTTTAGCTTCATTTTTTTTTGTTGGCTATAGTGCCTATCTTTCCTATGTGGTCTTTCACTATAGGTAGCTAGTGCATTCTCATCATTAAAACAAAAGGTTACTCTCGTGATAGCCCATGAATTTGCGGATGAAGTATATCCTGCAACCACTGATATGTTTCTTTTTCACTCCATATGTATTTTCTAAGTTTCTTAATTAATCTTGGACATTTGATATCAGTGAAGACAAACATCGTGAAAAATTCTAGACGTATGTAATATGTATAAGTCTGAATTCGCCAACCCGCCGTGGTGACCAAAGCTCTTGTATTCTTTGTATGAGAAACTCCCTGCAATATCCAATCGTATTTCCCTAGTAACTTACACATAGCTTCATAGTCCCGCAACGTGTCTTGTAGTGCAAGTTGGTAACGAGGCAGTCTAGTTTATCCGATGTTAGGCACTAGATCCGACCGCTAGGCCGACTCAAGTGGCCGCTGCTAAGTCACCCAGGCTAATGAGTTGCGGCTCACATCCAGACTTCGCCTGGATTATGTATTTATATACTCGTATGTGAATTTCGATTTTCTCGTGAATGTGCGATTGCAACGTTGAGATAAGACCTACCGACCTCCCAACCGATTTCATAGTAGTATGGGGTCCAGAATATGATAATTGGAACACCATTACATTGGAATCAGTCCTTTGGGAGGAAATTGCTTCAGAATGTTGCTAAGTGTACCTACCTAAATGTTTTTGCTCGTGACTGTATGTGTAAATGGTGGGTTCGGAATCTAGGTAGGTACTACTTTTTGTATAGTTAATTTTTATTTAAGTAGTATAATTTGACTGAATTTCTTCAAAGCACGCCCTTTCGTTTTTTTTTCGTTTCGTTCCTTTAGTTTCCGATAAATTTATTTATACTCAAAATAAGTCTATCAGTTCAATAGATAGTTGGATGGATGTACGCATCATAACTTATACTTAATACAAACAAAACGCGACCAGATCCAGAGTATTGTACATGTAGGTCATACAAACATTTGTTACTTTTAGAAATCAAACCCGCGACTCGCACCATAGCAGCTGACAACCGCTAGGCCACTGCGCCAAGGAGTTGGTCAGTCAAAAAGTTAAAACTAGTTCAAAGCGTAGTATGTTCCAATGTAGAATAACTCCACGTTTTTTCACAAGCTAGATCAA
Source organism: Caradrina clavipalpis (assembly GCA_932526535.1). NCBI lineage: Eukaryota > Metazoa > Arthropoda > Insecta > Lepidoptera > Noctuidae > Caradrina > Caradrina clavipalpis. Next base: position 11,200,537 of record OW052091.1, on the reverse strand, counting down.
ATATTTATCATAGCTAGAATTTAATAAATTGAGGTTCTGAACAAATTGATATGCAACAACCTTGGCTGAACATTTCATGTTTATTTCATCTCATATGTACAGTTCTACATTCCTCCACGTTCCCAACGCTCTGTGCAGCGTTTGTAATCAGAGAAGAACTCCCGTTTATGATCATCCGCAGATATAAGTCAAATAAAATGTCACAATTTATTATGAAACCCAACATTCATTCATCCATATTCTTTTATTGATTTACGCTAGCGCAGCTTCATTTATCCAATCTAACTAATTTTCTTTACGATTCATATAACTGAGGACTTATTTTATCCCATAATGGAGAATGATCTCTTGAGTTAATATAAACCAACACATTCAAAGTTGAGTCAGTCAGTCCCCGAGGATGCTACATTCGCAAAGTTAAAATGGAATATGGCGTCAAAATGTTTTTATGGAGTCACAACACAATGAAAATTGAATGCGGTCAACTCGTGGTGGATTTATTTAAAGCATTATTCACCCTGTGTAGCACTCCGGGGTCTATTAACGTAGCTTGGGAGCTCAAACTAATGATCTGGAATCGAGATGTGAAATCGATTGGACCTCCTACATCAGGATTATGCTATCGGATCGCAATCTCGATTTGAAATGTTCAGTTTCGTGTTTGGAATGCTATTACAATAGTGATTCGAGATAAGTTTGAGATGAGGGCACTGGAGGATGGAGACGGTGTAACGATCTTGTTACTGAGCGCTGAGCGAGCCAGCGAGCTGCACCGCACGGCTCAGAGTAATGAACCACGATTGAGCGGCTCTTGCACTAACCAAACTATCTCGACGAATATCTTACATAAACGGTGATAAATCCCATTCAAAACAACTCTTCAATAAAGAAATCGTTTTCACTGACTTGAAGTGTATTTACATTGAAATTATCAGCACTCGTTAAACTTTAACATCTGTTCGTATTGAATAAATACACAAACGAAAGCGGTAACTATTTTATTAACAATCTCGTTCTTAAATTAGCCACTTTAAATCAACTTCGGGAACATTATAAATATTCAACGCAGAACTCTTTGGTGTAACGAGGAACAATTTCACTCCAGTAAAGGTAAAGCTGCCTTAATAGTGGATTATCTTACATTTTCATTTTATACGCGGGCTACGTTAAGCGAAAAACGAGAGAGGAACCCTAACAACTTTTAATTGACGTATAAACTCATAACAATTTTCTGACAACGTTATACAAAGTGCACATTTGCACAGACAATACCGACACAGTGGGCTAACCGCCCACAAACGGCATAGGAAACCCTTGAACCACAAAAAATAAAGTGTATTTTTATTGCCCTCCGAGATACAAACACAAGGTATTATTAAATTTTTATAGGCCTTTTTGCTCGATTGTTTGTTTTTATGTTCTTTTCTAAATATTACATTTCCCTTACTCTAGGTACTGTCATGGCGGTCAGCGTTTTGTTTTCAATGTATTAATAGAAATACGGAAATAGCTAGACTAGATTATTTTGCTCGATTCTTAAGTAAATAATAGGTACAATCGAGGGCTAGATGCATAAACGTCGCTCAACAGTTACTGAAATTACCATCAGGCTCGACGTTTTGGGAAAACTTTGTCTTCGGTAGATTAACGTGATTCACATGTAAATGAGTAGGTACTGTAAGTTGACTGTGAGTCTGTGCCCAAATACCAGCGCCAACTAATCCATCGCATTCACGATAAGCGTGACAGCGAAGGCACGCGACGTGTCACGTGGCGTGAATGGCACGTCGGCGTGACAGACGTGACACCGACCCGGCCGATTGTGTGCGCCCTGCATCCGCACACGACTGCATTCGATAGGCATTCGATATTCGAATTGTACCCATCAGCCAATGGAAAGCACGTATGTACATACTATAGAATTGTTAATTAAAAGTTACCTGTACAAATATTTGCAAGCACAGTACAAAAATAGCGGAAAATCTGATATAACAATATTGGATTTACCTACCGGAGGTGTATGAAACTAAAAAACTTTTCAGTGTACGTTTCATAACACGTGTGTTGCGAAATTTTCATAAAAAAGTCAAAATAAACAAGGGAAATTCAGGCGCATCGGTTTAACTCGCTACGGCTGCCACGTACATTGCTCGTTACGTGAATTTCAACAATATACAAAGGTATTCTCGTAAATAAGGACACACACAAAGCGTAAAATGAAAGCAAAGGGAAGCACCGACATGATTTAGAGAGAGGTAGCTAGATAATAATATTCAAGAAGGAGATTACCATAACTTAACGGAGAGATTGGCTCGGCCTACCGTGGATCATTATTTAAATCACTGGCTGTATGCAAATTACTCAGATATCGGATAAACATGAATTGAAAATTAAACAGCGGTAGGTCGCATTCCGGTAATCCGTGAAACAATAAAGGAATAAATATATTTTCGTGCGGATCGCTTTTTTGTAATAAGTAGCGATTGTGTACTCAACAATTATTGATGAAAGGCTTTGATGATTGGAGACTCAATTACATGCTTTAAATAATTAACCAATTTAGCCCTTGATTTTGCTGCGGGTTGTTCGAAAGAGATACCGCGCCCCCGGAACGCAAAGGGCACATGAAGGAACATAGATGGGTTTTAGTCAGTAAAAGTCTGACACTCCCTCCCGTCCCACCCAGGGCGGGGTAAGTTATTTGATCATTTCCCATGTATAAAAAAAGCCCTTGATTTACTTATAAATACTCTAGCTATTGCCCGCGGCATTGTTTATAGAAAAGTCGGATATCGCGCCCGCAAATAACCGACATTCACACGGAAAAAATGGGTAATCTTAATTAAGGCAAAGTTTTAATATACACCGTGATGAGGAATCAGACAGACAGACAGACCACATTTATAACATTAGTGTGGAGTACTTTGATACACCGCACCAGTTTTGTTTTTTATTTCAACGGACCCGTTACATCGGTGTAAAAAACTCAAACCGACTGTTGACCGGTCGGGTCTTTTGTGCTTTTACTCACCTATTTCATTTGATGCTGCCACACACCCTTGTTTGAGGTCAATAAAGGCTTTTGTAAAACCTTCCGAATACCGCTCACATTTAACTCTTTTACTTTGTAACCTCTAATGGACTTCGAATAAATTAACCAAAGTTTTTTACCAATTGGCATCATGAAACACGGAACACGGAATTCAGATCTCTTTCTCCTCTTTTATTTACAGAGAGATCTGTATTTACAATGGGCATTCCGTCCTACTTACCTAAATGCAAAGAAAATAATCTTGAAAGCGTGTAAGATGAAGTTTTAAAGATTTCAATCAAGTCCGTCCCGTTTTACTTTAAAAGACTTTCTGTAGTCTTGTTATAAAGTATAAATAGAGCTCAGTCGTATTCATAGTAGGTAAATCCCGACAAGCCCCTTTACAGACGAGACACTCCCACGGAAAATGAATGTCGCCTACGCCTCACCTTGGCGATATTACATTTTTTTTTTAAACCCTTTTATGATCAATATTACCTGGTATCTTCTTGGCTCGTTTTTGCCGATATCAACTACATCCTATGGGAAAAACAAGATATTTTATGCAAATTTTCGACTCAGCGAGAATTCACCGATCATATTAAGTACCTGAGTGAAATTGGCCCGATGTCACTGAATATAAGCCGTGTAATTCGGGTTCAATTATATTGATATATCATGTCTCAACGTGGACAGAGGCGTATGTAACCGAGCCCCTCATCAATTTTAAACCGTAACCAGAGGTGTGTGTAACCTAACATGTACTAGTAAACAATAGGGCGATAAAGCCGCAATCAATCACTTAGTTAGTGAGTTACGTGTTGCGGTGCACAAGTTTGTAAGCGAGGTTGTTCATCCGACGTCTTCTCCGAACAAGTCGACAGCGCCAACTGAATCCCCAGAGAACCGAGATTTATAGAACAGACGCTGGACCAGCTGAGAACCGTATTGTTCGCGCCAGGATATTAAACGTCACATCTATCAATATTACACTGCATTATAATCTAGAAATGGGTCAAACATTTTATTATGTCAATCGACACTTAATTAAGAATGGAGTTATATATACTCGTGTTAAAACCAAAATAAACAAACGTCTAATAAATTTCGCAGAGTAGACACTATTAATACAGGCAACGAGCCAGATAAATTCATCAAACTGCGTAAATAATGTTAGTATTGAAAGAATGTATGTACATACCAAACATCTTTATTTACCCACATTATCAATCTGAATGAGTACATTGAAAGTGTTTTTCACTTATTCTTAAATTACAGGAAGAAAATGTTGAACATTTTTTAACATAACATATCATCACGCCTGTTTTCCCCGAAGGGTTAGGCAGAGATGTACCAATGTACACCCACAGTTCGCGCGTATGTTTAGATCCCATGTAATAGGGGGCGAGCCTATTGCCCTTAACCGGACCCAAATCTTAACTCCGAGCTGCTACTGAGAATTTTATAGAAAATCCTAGTAACACTTTTTGCTCGACCTGGGAATCAAACCCAGTAGTAGTAATACCTCTAGCGTAGCAGTCGCGCTTAGGACCACTAGGCCAACGAGGCAGTTGAGTTGGCGAGTATTTACCACTTATTCTTAAATTATGAGGAGAAAATATAGAACATTTTTTCTTGAGTATTTTTGTCATATCGGTCAATGCCGCTATGAGTTTTCGAATACCTCGATCGTAATATTTGTTATATTCATAGCCTTCTACAAGTCGATGGACTATGAATAACGAAAAATTTCAAGCTCGGTACAGGTGCGAGGATGGGCGGCTCGCCAAGTGAAATTAAATTATTAGCTGAGGCAGCGCAGCGTCGAGATCTTGCACCGATATCATAGTGGCAATCATTTTGCTATTTAGCCGCCGCATAACAGTCGCAGATTGAATTAAAGAAATAAAAGGTGATGAATTTTTTTGTTCTACCCCATAGGCAAAATGCTGCTAAAGCTTGAAAAAAATAAAAGAGGAATATCGGTTAACGATGCGGCGAGGTTTTGTATTCCCTGGAAAATGGACATTCTTGATGGTCTGGTTTTTTTGCCAACCTTTTGGTTTGTTACAGCATTTTTTTCATTGTTTCACCACATACGTAGTTCGGAATGCACACATTCGCCTAGTTTTATCAAAATGATTTCCTGAAACCCTGACGCAAACTCAGCAATAATCGTAAACTGGATTGACGCTGTAATATAATAAAACCTTCAGATAAACGGTGGACGCTATCGTTGGATCTGAACGATGAGTAAATTAACACATTATCTAGATTTAACAAAAAGTCTCATAATACAAGTGGAAGCCGGAGCACATTTAACCGCGATAAAAAGATTACGTCGCCGCACGGTTTAACTGGCGACTGCCGACTTGACACCTTGGGACTTGGAGTAATATATTATTATTCTCTCGACCGAATTTCGGTTACGGTGAAGTCAGAATGTATTCTACTCAAGTACGGAGGAGGTTTTATATGGTACAAGTGTGTGCAAATACAGGTGCAGTACCTCTTCCCTCTCACAGTCCGATGGACGTCAATCTTATATGACCTGGGAGAGATCAGACGCAAGACCATCTGCTTTACGTGATTTTCGAAGCACGAGGGTGGCATACCACGAACCTTCAAACTCTGGACCGTGATTTTTTTTGTGGGAAAATTTTATTACATTTTGTCTGCATGTGGAGGTATGAGAGACACAGTGTAAAGTCTCTAATCCTTCATTGAAAAGGGAGGATCCTACTTTTCTCTGTCTCCCATACTTTCACACTGGTGAACCCGACGTCATTCACATGAGCATTTTTTTTGTCCGGCTTGGGAATCGAGCCTAAGACCCCTGCGGCTACAAGATCAACACGGCAGTCACTTAGAGTGTGTCTAAAGATACTAGTTGGCTGTAGCGCACCGTCATGAATAATGCGCAAGCTACGCTTCGTATCAATTAGCTCGCAAATAGTTTGACGCGCGGAAGGCATTTATGCTGAAAGCCTGCCTACAACTTTCAATAAGCATTGTTACTAGCGGGCTTTATTAATTTATTACAAATACAGTTTACGGTAGGCAGGTTTTATTATTTTACTTTTATGAAACCTGTTTGCTTTTTTGTTTCTTCGCACCTACTGGTCCGATTCTAAAATTTATTTATTTAATAGGACGCTGCGTTTTCCCTGAGTGTAATAGGCACACAGGAACTCTATCATTTTGAACCTGGCAAAAGATAGTTAAACGCAAAATAGACCTAAGTCCATTTTGCGTTTAATTTAATAAAAATCTTAATATTAGTCAGAACAATATCCTGTAAAATAAAAATCTGTCGTCTCACTTCAATGTAAGTGAGTAAGGTACCTTTTATATCTAATACTCCAAAACGGATGAACTATTGTAGTTATCACAACACATACCTTAACCACCTTAACGACACCCTCCTCTATCTAACGTCAAAATTTTGACTCAAAATCAATATTTATGTATATTTCTATTCTTTTTTTTTTTATCAAATTTCATAACTGATTTAGCACAACCGAAAGTACCCGCCTGTATATCTTACTATTATCATTCATACTTTCACCGCGACAGATTTCCAACGTGTAACACCCAACCCTTCTATTTTCAACGGGTTCTTGATAAAGAGCTGTCGTTGTTTTCACTCGCTGAAACGTGCAAGTTATGGGAGCTTAGGGGAGAATGTTTTGTTCGCTATATTTTTTTTTCTCTTGCTGGCTTCCTCATACTGTTTCTTCATGTTGTTTTCCTTCTAAGCTAGTAAAAACTCGACTAGTTTTGATGTTAGTAAAATATACTTACTGTCGCCGTACATCGCTGAGAATAAAGTTCTATTTGTTGTATCACATTTTTAAAATAAACATAACTCAATAATCTTTTTTTTCTTAATATTTATAATTAATAATTTATTGATATAACAAAGTTATTTATAGTACATGAAGTGCTTAGAAAGTATTGACATAATAGAAACAAAACAAAAAATATGTTGTACACACGAATAACAAACCACTAAGTGGGCACTTACCTACACCAAAAAGTTAACTTAAAGTAACACGAGGTTAAATTATAAAATGTCACTTATGATGGGCGCTAGTTAGCAACAAATTAGATGCTAGTTAGCTAGCTAACGCAAGCGGGCCTGAGTGAGTTAATTCTCTTTCACATAATCGTCTATTGTATTACATAACCCCTTGATGTTTTTCAGCCGGCAAAAGCCATCGCCATTTCCGGCTGGCTGAACTACACCACAGAATGGCCGCAAGGACCATTGACTTTGGGAACTAGAAACGTATCTGTTAGGGGAGATGTAAATGTTAACAGCAAAAATATAACGTTTCACGAATCAACATAACGCTTTTATAATAAACCCTCGAGTATTCATAAAATTAATCACACGCAATAATTATTATATCTACATTAGGTACACTGACGGTAACTAAATGTCAAATCGTGAAATAAAAGACATTAAAAACTCCTATATGAACTAGTTAGTCCATTTTTTCACAATAAAATTATGGCGTTAAAACGAAACACATTAACGGAACAAGGTTTAATAGCTTTTATGGCATCGTAAAAAAATATCAAGCGAAATAAACTGCGGCCCTAGGGTGTACAAATTGAATTAGATCCTGGACCTGCGCCAGGATGCGACCGGCCTTGACATACTATAACTAATCTAGATTTAAAAGGACAATAGTACAATAAAATTGGAGTGACAACGGCAAGCTGCACTTGTCTGCGTAACTGGGATTTCGTCGCCAATACTGGCGGACGAAAGTGCAATGGTCTACAGCTGTTTACACACCATTTGACGTCGTCTGGTGTGCAAGGGGTCCCGGGTTCGATTCCCAGGTCGAGCAAAAAGAGTTATTGGGTTTTTCTATGAAATTCTCAGTAGCAGCTCGGAGTTTGGATTTGTGCCCGGTTAATGGCAATAGGCTCGCCCCCTATTACATGGGACCTAAAATATACCGGCGAACTGTGGGTGGTACATTGGTACACCTCTGCCTAACCCTTCGGGGAATACAGGCGTGATGGTGATGGTTGACGTCGACGGTAACTGAAAGCCCGCGTATGTTTGAATTGCCCCATTCACTGGTCTGAGAATTTCTCAAATAAAACAACCTAAACTCTCGCTTTGCGTGTAATCCAAATTAAATAAGTAAACTTACACTAAGTACTTTCTGTCTTCTGTACCAAACAAACGCCTAAAATTTATGTGAGTACAATACAGCAGAAAGTTTAACAATAAAGGCACATAACTGTGTGTGACCATGAGATCTTAAACGAAATCGTTTCGGACAAGAGGTCGTGGGGAAGTGGTCGCGGTGGCAACAAACTTGTCGAATGGCTCCGGAGTACTCCGAAGCGGGATAGTAATAAATCCTCACTTACTTAATTAACGCTATAAATCCGTACCAGCATTCCAGGTGGAGCTTGTCGCAATCCCACTGCAGACCGCTGCACTATACAAAGTGTTATCTACATATTTTATTTCCTTTGCGGCGTATGTTAGTTTTAAAAGTTTGATTTTTCACTGGATACTAGGCAGCGGGCACAAATCCTATCTACTACCTTATCCCCCCCCCTCCCTCCCCCCCCCCCTCCCTTATCCTTTCTACTTCTCAGTAGCGGCTCGGAGTTTGGATTTGTGCCCGGTTAATGGCAATAGGCTCGCCCCCTATTACATGGGACCTAAATATACCGGCGAACTGTGGGTGTACATTGGTACACCTCTGCCTAACCCTTCGGGGAATACAGGCGTGATGGTATATTTTTTTTTTTTTTTTTTAATCCTATCTCTGAGCTGCTACTGAAAATTTCAGAGAAAAACCCAATAACACTTTCCTCGACCTGGGAAGCGAATCCAATACCTCTAGCGTAGCAGTCGCGCTTAGAACCACTAGGCTAAGGATAAAGAGGCAGGTCAAAATCAATTGAATAAACCAATAAATCTCACTCAGCGAATGTAGATGAAGTGAGCTTGGGCCTATCATCCCTACGGATACCAGGGGTTTACAGCAAGTCACTGCACCTAAAATTCGCCGAGAAAGTTCATGATTTTATAAAATAACACTGATTTATCTACTGTTGCAAGCAGCAGTTATGAAAGCAAAAAGAAAGATATTACTGTGACATTACTTTGCTTCCGGACTCTGAATTTCGTCCGTAAATTGTATGCAAACATTATTTACATTCCAAAAACGAAGTCGGATGCAAAGCGAACGGCATTACAGCCACTTGGAAGCTATAAAGGCTCAACATAAATGCCTGCAAAGCTAATTATAAGAAACATGTTTAATGCTTAAAATTGGGGTTCCTTGGCCGCACTTTGCCAGGCTTAGTCTACGCCACGTCATTAATCTGCTGCACCAACTTTTCACTGCAAAAGTTTGCTTCTCGCCTTACCGGAAGACACTTGACTTAAGTTTGAATACTGTTTAAAGTTTTGTTGAAGGAAGAAAAAGTTATGGGCTCGATAACTTGAAATCGATGGAAGAAGAAAAAGGAGTATTTAACCGTAGCCTATAATTAGTGCTCTATGCTCTAGTTCATCCTAAAAGGAAGAAATATCAACAGTATCCTTGCCAAGTGTGCACGGCGACCACACGACGCCAGCCGGCCTACGGGCATGCTGCCCAAGTCATAAGGCATCGCAAGTAATTTACAAAGCAGTAATTTTTACAGACATTTATTTTAGACTAGCTTCTGCCAGCGACTTCGTTCGCGTGGCTTTATTCATCCACCTTAAGTTACGTTTTTGAATACTGCTTCGCTCCCGTAAGTCGTAGCGTGATGTTATATAGCCTATAACCTTCCTCGATAAATGGGCTATCCAACACAATAAGAATTTTTCAAATCGGACCGGTGGTTCCTGAGATTAGCGCGTTCAAACAAACAAACAAACTCTTCAGCTTTATAATATTAGTATAGATTTATTTACTATCTTGTAAACGTATTCTCCTCACTGTAATGATCGACTGATCTGAATATTTCGGTAATAAAAACGGCATTCATCTAAAAATCGCAACGAGAGAGCAGTTGAAATAATAGTTAAACGAAGTCGTAAAGTTGGCGTAGAGCGAATGAATAAAGTAGGTAGTGCGAGTGTGCGCGAGAGTTGGCAGAGAGCCAGCACCCCACGCCACTTCGCATTGACAGGCCGCGTCAGCGAAAACAATTAACAAATTATCTATTACCCCGCCTCGCGCTTGAAAACATCGCATTACTATCAAACTAATTTCCTTACTTTTGTTAAAAAGTATCTTTTAACTGTACACTATATATTGTGTATTGCAACAATTCACAAAAAGCGTACCAAATACCAAAAGTTCGCTTTCGTGTATTTTGCGCAATAGTTTGCAAAAACTGTAAAAAGAATCAAGAGTCGTAGAATGTGGAGGTTGGTCTCGTACCAATTTTTCAAGCAGATGCGCGTCGTCTGCGGTCGGCTCGCCACTGTAGTGGTCCTATGAAGCGACCGACTGCACGCATTGCGGTCCTGTTTTGTTCCTTTTCACCGCATAAAATTGAAAATTCAGCTTAAACAAGAGCAGTTACGCCAGTAAATGCCACTTTTATTTCGCCTTGCCGAGAAACCCGCAACATTCGGTTAGATTTTGTTCCTCTACAATCGTATTGAAGATAATAGGAACAATTTGAAGCCACATTAGCGCAAAATGAAGTCTGTTTATCATGCATTATTCTAGCTATGCTATGCGATTAATAATTTAACTATGCTGTGGAAGCAGTAAATTAGATATATCGACAAGCCATGTATAATAAAATCAGACTGAAGGTCACCACAATTCTATGGTACCTAATCTAAAACTTATTGTCACCAGTGATGGGGCGGATTCCGCGCACGCGGCGCAGCGGAGCGGCAGGCGGCGGGCCGGAGGGCGCGGCGGGCGCGGCAGCGTAGCGCGGCGCGGTGGCGGGTGCGCGCGCGTCGGCGCCGGCGCATGCACGCCACCGGCCACACGGACCGCTCGGGCGGCGGCGGCGGCGGCGGCTCCTGGCGCCTCCCGCCCGACGAGACCCTGCAAGTCGCCGACCCCAAGTCCGCCAAGGAGGAGGTGAGATTACCACTATATATTTTTTTCGCTGCCTTCTTCGAATTCATTCAAATATTCTTTTCCTGCACCACCTTGAACTACTCGAAAGACTAGGTATTACTCGATGAAGTTATATTTTTGTGACGAGTAATTTAAAGTAAGTTAGCGAATCGACAGGACTGACTAAAGCAGACAAACTATAGACAATATATCACGCTGTAGCCGCTACCTAGCTATGTAGTAGCTTTAAATCGTAACTACAGCGTTTAGTCTTCAATTTTCCAGAAGGAAGGAAGGAAGGAACGGAAGAAAATAATCCCTTATAATATACTTCTAAATCACAGCTTCCAAAGGAAATAAATCAAATAACTTTAAAATGCAAAATTCATAAAAGACAATATTCAATGTTCCGGCGAAGAGCAATCGAAGTTATACAGCCTTCGTCGGCGGAATGGTCGTAATATCGCGTCATTGAACCCGACACCATCCGGCGTCATAAATCAAATCCCGGTTTCTTTGCCTATTTTTAGCGACGCTCGAGATTGTTGACGAATGTCATTTTTACTTTGCCACACCTCCGTCGCCCTCTTCTTTTTAAACGAAGTAACGAACAAATATTTTTCCAGGACTTATATCAAGGAGATGGCCACAACTGGCGGAGCATCATATTTTCTTTGATGGTCATCAGTTTTGTCATAGCCGGTATTGTCACAGCTATTTATCTATTAGGGTGAGTGGCCATATTCTACTGTTCTTGCTCAACTTTATCTTGGATCTTGAAAAACACTTAGTTAACTCTTTTATAAATGACTTAAGTATGCGCAAGTTGGCGAGGCAAACTTTGATTAGAGAACTTTTGTTGAGAAAAGAAAGTTAAGTCTGCCATTGTCATCGTTTTAAAAGCTAAAAAGTGAGAATTACATTGCGGATATTAAAAATTACGTATATTTGCGGGCAGGTATGTGGACGAGTTATTGTACTGGTCGGGTCGTCGCATGCGGCTGGACGAGTTCCTGCACGGAGACCTGACGGGCGAGCGGCTGCCGACCACGTGGGTCAGCTCGCACCAGCTGGTGTACCAGGCGGACGACGGCGGCCTGCTCGCGCTCGACACCTTCAACAATACGCTCTCTGTTCTCGTCACCAATCACACACTAGTGAGTCACAAACTTTATCAGTTCCACTTTATAATTAGCTGGTTAAAGCCAGCAAGAGTTGAAAGGCAGTAGCGTACATAATGATAACTTAATGTGTAGTTACGGTTCTTCCGACTATACAATTCAACATTTTATAACCAACTTCCATAAACAGAAAAAAAAGAAATGAAACTGTTTTATCTTTTTCATACCTCAGCTCTCATGTTAGTACCCAAGTTCTGTAAGTGCGGACGGTATTACTTCGATGCTCTTTACTGTAAAATTTATGGCGACATCCCCGATTCTCCATAATGGCGTTATTATGCTGCGGGTAGCGGGCTTCGGGGAATGAAAATTTGAGTATGCCGCCGACTTTAAAGAGGATATTTCGCATTATGAAAGAATGAAGTCGTTTACGAATATTACTGAAGTAAAACGTGAAATTTGTCAGTTCAGCTTTTCACTTGACTCTGTTCCCGCGACCTTTACCGTGTCGGGTACTTATCGAGTCGGCGCGCGTCCCGCACGCTCTATTATTACATCAACACTCGCTCCCAGAAAGCTTCGCTCGGACCGCACTATGGCCGTGTGACCGCAACTCACCCCTCGTCCGCAAAGTATATTTTACGCTAACCCTAAGAGGTTTTTCACAGAGTTCACTCGGACTTTTGTGTTACTTAAAACAATGCATTACTTTAGTACTTTTTTGTTGTTTTAAAGCTAATTAGTTGGACACAAACTTTATAATTTGATTTAGTACTTATTATTTTTATGATTTGATCACAGAGGCAGCTAAATGTGCGCGGATACCAGTGCTCCCCGAACTTGCGCTTCGTGCTCTTTCAACACAATATCAAGGAGGTTCGTAGCACCATTAGATATTAGACATTTAATCACTACTTTTTCTTTAAAATAAATAATATGAGTATTACCAAGTCAGCACCTCATTCGGACACAGTTATCAAACTTTTATTATTTCACAGGTTTACCGACGGACGTTTACTGCGCACTACACCGTTTATGACGTCACAAATGAGTGAGTCGCTTTTGATATTTGATGCTTGAACGCCGTAAAGGTCTCAGTTAATAGCACCCCAAAGTTTTCATATTTTTCCGACTGAAAATTTAATTTTGCGTCCCAAATTGGTTTTTAGTTACCGCGCCTTGCCGAGTGGTGTTTGTTTGGCATGACAGAGGACGTCAAGTATTTCACATTGATATTTTGCTTGAAAATTATTCGCAGCGTCGGGTTATTGCTGTGTAAAGTATAATAAATATGGGGGACGCGCGCACGGCATGCCTCGTGTCCCCGGAGGAATATAAAATATCTACACGATCTCAATTTGTTTCCTTTACACATTCATCTCCCACTAGAATTTCAATGTCTGCAGTATTTTATACTTTTGCGGTTATTGAATATACATTTTAATTTACAAACGATCAGAGGAAAGGAAATTACTATATTGAGTTTAAGAAGTAAGCTCGAAATAAATTGAATGCGATATGACCTGCAACCGCTGCAATAAATTATTTATCATACCCCGACTGTAACTAAATATTTTGCTCTCTTTTACCGTTGCAGAGCTAAACAAATTGACAATAAAAGTTATTGGTATGATAAAACAAATTTACCGGAATATTTATATGGATGTTTTGATTTAAAATTGCACTACCTTCCACTGCTTGTGTCGTTTAGAGTTGAATACAATTTTAAATTAAAACATCTCTAGCTTATACCATTTTTAAAATTCGCAAAACTATCAGTTAATAATCCGAAGCTAGGAAGTACGGCGAAATACTCGAGTTGGTATATAACAAAAGTGACTGTCGAAAACAATTTAAAACTCATATTTCATGGGACATTACCTCAAAAAAAAGTTTTAAAAGCGTATCCGCAGGCGACTAGCTTTTAAAAAGCCGATATTAAAGAGAGTCGTTTCTCCCTAGTTTGTTTTTTTTTTCTTTTAAATCATATCTCTTTTGTGAATTTTCTTCCCCGGTCGTCTCGCGGGTGAAGAAATCGATTTGACGATAGGTAGGTACGTGAATGCGATTTCCAATTTATTTCAAAATTTGCGAGAGGAATTTTAATGCGGTGGGGTAGGGGGGGGCAGCATTTGGGTAGAGGGAGGCAATACTTTACAGCTTCGAATGACCGTTTCGCAAACTAACTGCACCGTCGAGAATTTAAGATACACTTTAAGTTATAACTTTAAGCTTGTTCTTGTTTCGAAATAGAGGCATGGTCGGATATTTTTTTGGCAAACACACACCTGTTGCCGCGGCGCCGCGCGTGGAACTGTATTCATATCATAACGATGTTCACCCCTGTTTTTAGATCTTTTATTTTGTGTGCATACGATTTCGTGGGGAACCATTATTGTTTACGGTATTGGTGTTTGGAACTTGTATGATAATCGTATCAACATTACTTAAAAAGGAACTTGGAGCCGTTTCAAATGTAGTTAAAACGCTGTTATATAGGATTTATAGTTAGGAAAGCAGTAGCGGTAGTGGTAGTAGTAGTTAGGTAGTTTTGGGTTATTTATGGTGAGGGTAGATGCATAAGATCAGCTGTAAGTTTTCCTAAAATTCTTAAAACAAAATAAATTAAGTTAGTAGATTACACAGTTCTTATTCTATTCTCATGTTCAATTAGGTAACAAATAGTTAATTTAAAAAACGCGCTAATAATTTCACCGGTTGCCGACAAATTAATCTCTTAGAAATACTCGTGAATTCCAACGTAAATCGTGAGTACCTATCGTCGGAGAGAGCTAGCATTCCGAACGGATTAATTAGTTTTGCAGAAAATGCGGTGGCAATCAGACTCCTCTTACTTTATTAGATACCTTCCTATTAAATAAAGTGATAGGGCTGTTAGCATTGAATAACTTATTACAATTTCCAAGTTGTAATAACTTAGTTGCTAGTTGCAGTCGTAATGCAGTCTGGTAAATTAAGTTATTTGTCGGGAAACTGACTAACCAAAAGCCTAGATGCTCGTATTAGTACTGCTAACCTATCAACAAAGTTTCATAGTTTAATTAATTATGAACCATAATGCGACTAGATACGTTTTACATAGAGTGCACAGTCGAAACAGTTCTCTTAAGTTTTTTATCTCCTTCTTCACTCGAGTGTTCTCTGACAAATAAAGCATTTTTCTTTTTTTTTTTGCTTTCAGTAATAGTTCTATATAAAATGGGCGCGCTTTAAAATATCTATTCTAAAATTCTCGTGTCACAATGTTAGTTGTCATACTCTTCCGAAACGGCATGACCGACTTTTTTTTGTGTATATTCAATACGTCTGAAAGCAGGTTTTTTTTTTATTCGAGACTCTTGACTCTAGTCTTACTCAAAGGTGACATAGACAAAGTCTACGATGGAGTGAGTTTACCCAGGTCGAAAACGATTTTTTATACAGCAAAAAAAAATGGCAAAACATAGTCAACTAGTTTTCTATAAATATCACCAGCTTCATTCCAATATCCTTACAGCCACCACATCCCACTGTTCGGCGAGGGCCAGCGCAGTTGGGAGTGGCAGCACGCGGCCTGGCTGGGGGGCGACGGGGCCCTGCTGCTGGCGGCCGACAACGAGGTGCTGGCGCGGCCCGGGCCCCCGGCGCGACGTGCGCCCCTGTTGCGCCTCACTACCGACGCCACGCCCGGCACCGTCTACAATGGCGTGTCCGACTTTCTCTATCAAGGTGGGCACACCGCAAAGAAAATCATTTACTCAACGATCCAGGGTTGCGGAATTTGTTCGGTAGAGTTACCGCGGTCCTAGAATGCAAACGGCATTAGGAGGAACGTGAATAGGTTTTAGTCAGTAAGAGTCTGACACTCCCTTCCGCTCCAACCAGAGCGTAAGGGAGTGTCAGGCAGCCATTTGATGACTTCCCATCATTAAAAAAAATGTACTCAACTATGTTTTTATTGACCACAATGTAGGGATTGGTACTTATTGACAAGAAGGTCCTTTGAAAGTGTAAATAATACAGATACAGACTGGTGCTGAAGACAATTGGAATGCAAATATATACCTTTCCAAACAGAGGAGGTGACGAAAACGCCATCAGCGACCTGGGGCTCGGCGGACGGCACGCTGGTGCTGTACGTGCAGTACGACGACCGGCTGGTGTCGCAGCTGCGCCTGCCGCGCATCGCCGACAGCGTGGGCGGCGCCGGCTCCGCGCGGCCCGGCTTCCTGCAGCTGCCCACCACCAACGCCTCGGCGCACATCGTCTTCCCCGACCAAGTCACTGTCAGATATCCCACGGTATGAAGCATTTTTTTTTTATACCACTGAAGGTGGCAAACAAGTTAACGGCCCGCCTGATGTTGGACACTTGCAACACCAGAGGCATCACTATGGTTTTTCATATTTTACCAAAACGAATACTATCTTGTCATACATTTATTATTGGTTCCATCCATATTTAGGCCATACCTATGCAATTTTTAAAGCCTAGGCCAGTCTCCCATTCACATAGCTAACTTAGCTCTACTTAATTATTTTTTTGATGATGTTATCCGTAGTCCATCCACATTCAGGCCTATGCATTTTTTTAAGCCTAGGCCAGTCTTCCATTCACATAGCTTACTTATCTGTGATTACGTTTTAGATGATGTAATCGGCAAACTGTTCATTCAGTCAGAATTCCTGTGAATCACTTATGTGCCATATGCATAACTCCGAACATTTTGGACACCTTTACCTTTCCATCGTTTATGAATGACTTTCGGGTGTGCACATATTCCCAGTAAATGCTGAGAAAGTGTCACTATGATGTTATTTTTTTACAATTTCCAGCCTGGCAGTGCTATACCAAAGGTAAAGTTATGGATAGTAAGTGTTCAAAACGCGACCTCACCGCCGAGATGGGAAGTGAGGCCTCCGAGTACGTTAGATGGAATGTACGTATTACAATACCACAATTGGGTAGATGACACCACTAATCAATTGACGTACTTTTTATGAGCTGTCAAAACGCGAGACTCCCATAGAATTTGTATGACAATACTAAATTATGACGACACTTTCTTTTGTCATCCAATTCAGTAACTAAAAATCGAATTTTATAGTTATATCTTAATTTATCGGGTGTTCAGAGGTAAAATAAAGTGTTTTTTATTGAAGTTGGGTCTTGGAATTATTGTTTAATGGTGTCTACTACCCAATTACCTTGAATATGTTATAAATGATAGGAAGTTTTAATACGGATTTTTATTTCCAGGGAATATTATCTCATATCAGCCCAGTGGGTGGGCAAAGACAATTCTCATGTAGGTGTAGTGTGGATGAATCGAGCGCAAAACCTTACAGTTTATAGCAGTTGTTATGCTCCTAACTGGACTTGTACTGAGGTAAAAGTTTAACACTTTTTGTAAAACTGCCTTTTGGAATTGGCAACTAGATTCACCTTTTTTTTTGTTTAATTTCAAAATTGCCTTTTAATGGTGTAATTAAAATAGACTATTTGTCTTTTGACTGTTTTTGTTACACTTGAAAAATTTATAATATTTTGGAAATTCTAAATCTTCTTCATCATCATATTATTATCAGCCGCAGGAAGTCCCCTGCTGAACATAGGCCTTCCCTAATAGAAATTTTAAACCTAATAACTTGGTCTTATTTCAGACACACTCAGAAAAAGCGACAGAGGAGCCTTGGTTAGAAGTTCATCAGCAGCCGGTGTACTCAGAGGACGGCAGTGCGTTCTTGCTTCTAGCTGCAGTACAAGAGGGCGGCGGGCAGTACTACACGCACATCAAGCACGTGGACGTACTGCGCCAGCGCATGGCCGTCCTCTCGCACGGGAAGGTCGAGGTCGCCGAGATCCTGGCATGGGACCAGGAGAACCATTTAGTTTATTATTTAGGTAACTTTATTTCAAACGAAATCGAGTAACTTTCCAAATGGGATATCCTCAAGTTATGTTTTCTGATTTAAAGGTTTAGACAAAGACACGTTACCAAAACTTAAACTACATCCAGATTTGGTGAAGGAAGGAAATCAAATTAAGTATTTAGATTGAGTGCAGTTGAGTGTTATTTTTCAATTAGGTCAGTTTACTAACCCAATGTCCTCGTCATACTGGTAATTAACTCCTATATATATCTCTCATGACCCCTCATTAGCATTTTGGTTCAGGGCATTGTGTGTGGTTTTTTCACTGTCCAGACATCCAGAATGTAAATGGTGTGTGGTGATTTGATTGTGGGTTTTCCGGAACAGGCAGTGCAGACAGACCTGGTCAGCGCCAGGTGTACGTAGTTAGAGACCCCTCGTACGGGGGCGGCAGTAACTCGGTGAAGGCGCGGGCGGACCGCGAGGAGCCGCGCTGCCTGACGTGCGAGCTGGCGGTGTGGCCGGCGCGGCTGCACTACGCCAACTGCTCGTACTGGCGCGCGTCCTTCTCGCCGGCGCGCGCGCGGCTCGGCATCACGCACTACGTGCTGGAGTGCGGGGGCCCCGGTCCGCCGCTCGCCGGCCTGCACGACGCCAGGACGCATAAGCTAGAGAGAATTTTGTACGATACGAGGCCTTATAGGTAAAGATTATCAACTATTTTTATTTTCCCCATATTTTTTTAGACTCCAAAACCCTTTGAAAACTAGTCTTGAAGATTTCAAACAAAATTGCCAATTTTATTATAATGCAAATAATTAATTTTGACAAATGGACTGCCTAGCCTTTTCCCAGCTATGTTGGGATCGGCGTCCAGTCTAACCGGATGCAGCTGATTACCAGTGTTTTACATGGAGCGACGGCCTATCCGACCTGGAAGATTTTCAGCCTCTAGGCTAAAAATGATGGTCATAAAATATATCTTCAAAATTCTTATCAAGTAACTCAACTAGAAAGTACTTCATAGCAGACACTCGTCTTCATCTTTCTGACCTTCAAACCGCTGTCTTATTCCTGAAGTACACAATATTTTATCATCTTATAACGTAATCCTCAGATCAGTACGACTGCGCGAGTTGGCTCTGCCGACGCGGCGGTCATTCGAGGTGGCGCTGGGCAGCGGGTCCAAGGCGCGAGTACAGCTGCTACTGCCGCCTTCATGGAGAGAGGAGCTAAGAGACGCTGCCTTTCCCGTGCTTGTACATGTGTAAGACAACATTTCTTCTTTACTCTACATTCATCATCTGCTTAACCTTTTCCCAGCTATGTTGGGGTTAACTTCCAGTCTAACCGGATGCAGCGTAATACGAGTGTTTTACATGGAGCGACTGCCTATCTGACCTCCACAACCTAGTAACTGGGCAACACGATACTTTTTGGTCAGACTGATTGTCAGGCTTCCTGGCTTCTGACTACCCGTAACGACTGTCAAAGACCTACGAATGACAGCCGGGACCAACGGCTTTACGTGCTTTCCGAGGCACGGGGGTGTCACACCACCATCTTCCAAACTCCGAGCTGCTACTGAGAAATTCCTAATGGAATTTATAAGTATCAGCTTACATTTTCTTCTAATTTCATTTTTGTGTACGACCGAGGACGATACCAGTATCGTCTTCGGTCGTACACCAGATAATGAATATATGAATGCAGATTTGGATGTGCTTAAATTACTTGCCAAATAAAACCGAAGTAATTTATTTACATGGTGCACTTGTGTCTCTAGAGGCAGTATATCATATTTAAGTTAAACTTACCAAATAAAATACAGTTTTGGCACACAGTTGTTGTTCTGCTATTAAGGCCTTGGTAATTAACAGGAGTTCTTGCCAAATGTCTTGGCAACTTGGCCACGTCTTGCTTATTAGTAAACTTGTAGCATGACTTTTAAGTAAAGCCGTAAGAAATTCTTGCAAATTTAATAGTGCAGTTGTTCATTTATAACCAGATAGAAGAACTCCAATAAAGAGTAGTCATGGAAATTACGACTTCTTCTGAAACAATCTTCTGAAATTTGCGTACATACATACCATCACGCTTGTATTCCCCGAAAGGTTAGGCAGAGGTGTACCAATGTACACCCACAGTTCGTCGGTACGTTTAGGTCCCATGTAGGTAAAAGGGGGGCGAGCTTATTGCCATTAACCGGGCACAAATCCTAGCTTCGAGCTGCTACTGAGAATTTGATAGAAAAACCCAATAACACTTTGCTCAACCTAGGAATTTAGCGGTCGCGCTTAGCACTACTAGGCTAACGAGACAGTTTTTCGGAAACATTCTTCAGAAATGTTTATGTTGTGTCATAATATTGCAGAGACGGCAGGCCGGGCAGTCAGCAGGTGACGGAGGAGTTCCTAGTGGACTGGGGCTCGTACATGTCGTCGCGGAACGACGTGGTGTACGTGAAGCTCGACGTGGCGGGCGCGCGCGGACTGCCACGCGCACTGCTGCGCGGCCGGCTCGGCGGCGTCGAGGTCGCCGATCAGTTGGCTGTTATTAGGTATGTCACAGAACAATTTTCTCATTCTCATCATCGGTTAATTTGACTTGATTTATTCGGATATAGATAAAATGGCTGTTCGTCATCTTTAGCCGTAGAATGTCCACTGCTGAAAATAGGCATCCCCCATAGATTTCCAAAAAGCAACGGTTGGAAGTGGCCTGCATCCAGCGTTTTTTTGTGGTCTTCATCAGGTCGTCTGTTCACCTTGTGGGTGGACATGCTACGCTGCGCTTGCCGGTGCGAGGTTTCCTATCGAGAACTTGGCGACCCCATCGACCATTAGTTCTTCTGCAGTTGTGCTGTAATTGCCTGTTAACCCATCCAATCATTTTCTTTTTCCAGATATTTATTAGACACGTTCAAATTCCTGGACGTGACGCGTGTGGCGGTGTGGGGCTGGGGCTACGGCGGGTATGTCACGGCGATGCTGCTCGGCTCGCAGCAGTCCACGCTCAAGTGCGGCATCGCCGTCTCGCCCATCACCGACTGGCTCTACTACAGTAAGTAGGCACCAAGATAACAACCGTTAAACTGCATGAGTCGTTACTTTCAAGGTTGAAAGTACAACAGGAATACCTATAGGCCAAAATTCAAGGTCAAAAGCACGTACGCAAACGACAAGAAACTTACAATGCAAGATGTTGAGTCATCAAATTGGGATGCAACTTATAAATGTCTAATAATTACTTCTATCTCTTCGTATGCTAAAGTAATGCAATTCTACTTTGAGAAGTTCATAGTTGTCTCGTGTAGAACAAATTATTTAGTACGATGTTGCAGACAAGTTTAACGAAAATTGCTTTCTGATTTACCTACTCGTTAATACAATCGTGTCTCCTTAGAATTAAGTTGCAGACGGTTTGCTCTCGAAACAGAAATTAGAAGTTTGGTTGAACTTTGCAATTGTAGGTAGTTTACCGGATAACTTTGCGCAATATTTATTGGAGTTCTTTCACTTTTGGGATGTCGAATACTAATTGTAGTGATTGAATTGATGACAAACGCAACTTAGCATATCTACCCACAAGGAAAGGTAAATGATATTTTTTGTTAGCTGCAGCTACCATTAATACTGCTGCACGCAATTGGGTAGATGACCCCATTAAAAAAAAAATCCAAGACACTCCCTCACAAAAAAAACCGTTTATTTTAGCCTCGAAAACCCGATGAATTTTTAAATAACTATAAAATTCCATTTTAGTCGCTTTGAAATCAATAAATGCTTAATGAATTGAGATGTCAAAAAAGTGACGTCATAGATTAGTAATATCATACAAAATCTATGGGGGAATCACGTTTTGACAGCTCATAAAACGCACGTCAATTGATTAGTGGTATCATCTACCCAATTGTTGGGGAAACTCATTCTCGCATATCCTAGTGGAAACATAGGCTTACTCAGGTGTTTAATGAACCCCACAGACGCAGCGTTCACGGAGCGCATCCTGGGCCAGCCGTCAGTGAACTACAAGGGCTACGTGGAGGCGGACGCGTCGCAGCGCGCGCACCACGTGCCGGCGCACGCGCTGTACCTGGTGCACGGGCTGGCCGACATGTCCGCGCCCTACCCGCACGCGCTGCAGCTCGCGCGCGCGCTCACTGACGCCGGCGTGCTGTTCCGATATCAGGTACATAGCATCTTCACTTAGCCGATAGATGTCCACTAGATCTCCAAAACGTCGTCACAACTTGTGCCGTAACTAGGGTGGTGCCAGCGTTGACCAGGCACAGGGCTCAGACCCTGGAGGGGCGCAAAAATGACCAGACCAGGACCAGTATTTTTTTTCAAGGGCTTAGTTATAGAAGTTCATACCGGGCGCATAACAGGCTAATTACGTTGCTGGTTACATAGACGGATCCTGTGCTTCTCGGATCCATGTAATACCCACTCTTAACTACGAATGTAAAAGAGAGACAATTTAGGTAGGTACATTTAGAATAAAAGATCCTGGAGATAATACCTTATTATAATGTTTCTATCAAACAAAGTCACTTGGAACCAGAATGAGAACTTTCGTTGCATTAAAATTGTGATGATTCCAATATACTGAACTTCAACAGAATCGACATTTTGACAAGCAAAGCCCCCGATAGTCAAGCTAATTTTGCTAGACTAATCAGTTTTTAATTGACCTTCATACACATAACAACACACATAATTTCAAAATGCCTGACAAGACATCCAGATATTTAATAAAATTAGGTTTAACGACAGCTAAAATCTAAATATGAATACTTGGACGCCATGATGCTTCTGTGAAGCTCTTGAGTCATATTAAATGCTGACATTAACCATTGGTTCCAGGCGTACGCCGACGAAGGTCACGACTTGAAGGGCGTGATCGAACACGTGTACCGGTCCATGGAGGACTACCTCCGCGAGTGCCTCTCCCTCGACCCCGAGGACACCAAGCTGCCGCCTCCCGACAGATAGACCTCTATCCTATTGTTATCGTAATTATGTAAATATGTACATGAGACATAGTGCTTTAATCAAATGTGTTCCCCACGTAATGGCGACGGCGGCGCCTCGAGACAGCGACCACCGCGTCACGTGTGAGTGCGAAACCTCTTGTGATTAGTATTAGGTACTTATGAAATTTGTTATGATGAATAAAGTTGCATGAATTGAATTACTAAAAAAACACTAGTATTAGTGAAATAATTAGGTTGATTTTATAATAGATAGAAAACAGACGACGGGCTACGAAAGTAAGATAAATTCTTCGAATTCAATATTTCCTCATCGAATCCATGATTCAGCTTCAGCACCATTCGGCTAAACTATCGTACTGTGTCTTTTGCTAGCTCCTAAGAGCCTAGATAGGGAATAAATTGTAGACACGAATGAAGTCTCGTTAGATATCGAACACATTTTGTAACCCGACGATGTACCTCGGTATGATAGGAGTCAAAGATCGTCGTAACGACTACAACCCCGAGCTTGTTCTATTAGGCTTTTACTACTATTTTCTACTGCGCCTTTACTATCAAGCTTTTCTATTTTATCTATTCCTATAGAAGAGTCCACTTGTACTGTACATAGTGTTATATTACACAGTTATAACGAATTGTTCAATTTTATGTAATGAGAGCTGACTGACAGAGACACTAACTCAATTATTTCCTTGTCGTCGAACATATTAGTTTTGTAACGATGCTTTACTTCGATGATTGTTGTTAAACACTTAAACTACGAAATGAGGAGCTTATCATTTAGGGAAAATTTACTAGGCCTTTTGAAATTAATGTTTATGTTACAGATGTTTAAAATGTTATGTTTTGTAAAATTATAGCGCTGTTGAAAATACCTCATGCGACAATGTACATAGAATAATTCTAATCATATGTAATTTGATAGAATGAAATGCGTTTTATAGTGACTTATAATGTTTAGAAATGAAGTGACCTTGATCATCCCCTAACCTTAGCTGCTTTGGCTCCATCACATCATCATTTCCTAATCTTCCTAGTCAATAAGCGCGTCCGGAGGAGAGGGTCAGCACTCAGTGCGGCAGGGCTGCGGGCCCCGCTCGCACGCTGGAGCCCTGAGCCACACACAGTCCCGATACTTCGTAGTCAGTGGACATCACTTCACTGTAGGACTCAAAACAAAACATTTGAGTAATAAGCTTGTACAAAATAGTCTATAAATTGAGCTAGAAAATTTGCCTTTCTGATAGATAATTCAGTAATGCAGTGTTTAAGTTTTTAAATCAAGATGTTTGAAGTTGTGATGTCTATGTATGTACATAGAGGGCAGATGGGAGGTAGGAGTGTCGCAGTGTGCGGCCGCCGCGAGGACGGCTCTGTCCAGGCAGCCACTGCGACACATTGTTGTTGAGTTCCGTAACTGTGACATAACTAGATAATTCATTGTTGTTGTATAGAGATAATAAACGTTTGCCGATATTGTTAAGTGTTATCGGATACCTGCATAGACGCATATCGTACATTCCATGTTTGTGAAGACTGCCAATTTGGTCTAAATTTTACAATCATTGTACTAATTAAATACCTACGATACGTCGATGAGATTCATTTCAATTGCCGTTATGGTCTTAAGGATGCTGTGATTCTTCTATTGCATAATTGTAACGATAATGGATTAAATTATATTGAATAATAATTAATAATGTCTCCATCTGACATTGCGTAGGGCCTAGTGAAATCGAATTCGTTGTAATTATTAAAAATAATTATCATGTTAAGGTTAATGTTAATTTAGATATTTTGAAAAATTCTTCCATTTTAAAAATAAACAATATTGCTTTGTTCTCCAATTATGAAACAAAATATAGACAATATAATACGGGCTACGTGTACATCACACACATATGAGATTTTATAGTTAGATAAAATACGAGAGAGTTCGGAAACCGGGTGCTTTAAATTTTACATCATGTTGTACGTATTGATTTCATTAGCGAATGTTCTCTAGTTATACATTGCGAGGCCCGGGCTGCGGCCTGCACGAGGCGCACGCCCGCCCGCCTCGCGCTAATTAAGAATACTTTCCATTTCTCATAAGTTAAATTATGGAATATTCAGCGGATAACACCAATTAAATTCATATTATAGTATTTATATAAAGAAACGACAAACTTACCGGGTTGTTACTAAATTTTAGCACAATGACGGATCTAATCGTTTGCACGCCGCTTCACTCCTGACTTTACTCCTTTCAAAGTCTATAGTCCTAGTCTTCCAGTACAGTAAAGCTTCCGTACCTTGTCTTATTCTTGATGCAGGAAAGTAGGAACTATGTGATGACTATGTCAATTATTTCACTTTTCCAACTCTGATCAGCTACGTAATTGTTAATTTCGTTTATCTAATATCCTTCGATAAAAATCTCTATATAAATTTAGATTTTCGTCCTAGTTTATCCAGATTCAATGGATGTGGTATAAATGTGAATCAGTAATGCTGTGTTCTTAGGATCCCTGCATTATACGCTACACTGCACTCAACCTACACAATATATTATTAGATAGGTGTTCAATTATGATTTGGGCCACTACAGAATAACTTACTAAGCAATACAAAAAGACCTAAGAGGAAGTTATAATCAGTAGAAACATTTGTCAATTTAGCTAAGCAATATAACAAAGTTAATAATTTAGGGTATCGATACAGAGGGTGTGGGTGGAGTGCAGTTGGGATGCAGCGTAGTGTCCGCCTTGTATCTTTAGAGTGCCGCGGATTGCTCCCTTAGCGGTTAGATTGAAGACGAACGGGACTCAATACAACACTCTGGTATACTTATTGTCGTGTCGACAAGTTGATTATCCAGTGATTGAGATCTAACAGGTCGCTACATTTTAAACAAGACAGTCCAGTTGAAGTGTTGGAGCATATGAGATGTTGTATTCAGTACCGCGCCGTTTGATGGCCCTAGAAAATCATCTAAAAATCTACGTTATTGTTAATCAGTGTTATAAATCTTATCGTCTCGTTTAAGAGTTACAGTGTTGTATAGATTGGTACGTATAATTTGTAAAAATTCTGAGATTATTCTGTTATTATTGTAAAGTTTCTTTGAATAAATAAAATTTTGAAATTTACATAATCGTTCATATGGCAGTTTTATTTAGGTCAGTAAAGAGAACAATGTCTTAAGATGATATTACTGTGCCTTATCTGGTAGTTCGAGAGTGCTGGGCGCGCTGTAGTTGCGCGACCACATCTCCACGCTGCGGAAGTACCTCTCGAGGTGCTCGTCCTTGCCGTTGATGTCGGCGGTGCTGAGGTGCGCGCTGCACGTGGTGTTGCCGCTGTACGCGCCGTCCGAGAAGCAGTTGGAGCACGACACGTTGCGCACGAGCTCGTACTGCGAGAAGTTCATGGACATCAGAGACGCGTTGTCCGTGCCCGGGTGGTAACTGGAGCTCGTGCACATGTCCATGAATATATCCGTCGCCCCCGGTCTCGTCGGGTTGATCTGCCTGCTCGTAGTGTACTCCCCGTTCACTAACTTGCTCTT
This sequence comes from Caradrina clavipalpis, assembly GCA_932526535.1. NCBI lineage: Eukaryota > Metazoa > Arthropoda > Insecta > Lepidoptera > Noctuidae > Caradrina > Caradrina clavipalpis. Next base: position 11,173,903 of record OW052091.1, on the reverse strand, counting down.
CTTCAGTCTACCCAGCGCCAAGTCTAAAGATCTCACCGCCTCGTTCACGTTAAAAGACTTTCGTTTCGCCGGTTCGCTCTTGAGTTTCATAGAAGCTGTATTGTTATGTGATCTGGCCCTATTAATATACTTTTTGTCGTTGTACAGGTCGCCATTACTTTCCATGGCTGTGAACGCAGTAATTTAGATTTGGCATTTCATTTTATTGTGAGAATTATGTTCGCTACTTTGTCTGATCTTCTTATATACCTATAATTATCACATTTTTCGCGAGCTGGTTACCAAGGCCAAAACTGTTAAAAATGACCTAATAAAAGTACTCTGTGAATATGACTTTGACAATGCATTTTGTGTCAATGGTTTCCAATGGATCACAATTCTATATTCACAATAAGTAAACCAAGTAGGTTAGTTATGTGTTTTCAAAATGCAGTTGTAATATTTGGACACAGATGGCGCTACTAATGTTTGAGTAAACGCCATCTACCTGTATGCATTGGCATTATATGAAACGGCCTAGCGTCTCCTTCCATAGTCATTTAACAGAACACATTACCACTTCAAATACTAAAAAACTACAAGTGAGTTTCAAATAAGTTTGTTTTATAGAATATTGTTGAAACTAATTTAATTTAATAATAATATCTTATAATTACTGAATAAGCCAAAACCCAGATTAAGCTGATAAATAAAATAAACGCTGCAATGTTTACTAGCGCCATCTACATTATTAGTTGTGTATTAAAATCATAACAATACTGTCACGACACGAGATGATGTAGCGGAGTGTGGCGCGTCGTGACAGATTGCGCTACTAGTACTCGTAGCACTCGTAGGCGTGTCGTAGCGGATTAGAAAATGTCTTTATTTTTTTGCACGACATTCTCGATTTTTGTATAGTACTAATAAACGATTGTTGACAATTTGTTTAAGAAAAATAAAACGTATTAAATTACTCATAAAGGTCATATTGTTACGATTACAAAATAATTTCAGATATAAAATAAGCTAGTAATGAAATCGTAATAAAAATCTATTTATTTATTATCCTAAGTAATCGTTCTGTATTATTTTTGAAGGGAGGTATGCATCGCAAAGTGCTGCCGCGGTAGGCGCTAAAGCTTCTATTTCAGCTTTCGTTCCGCTATTTAACATTACCATCAACTCTTCTTTTATGCGAGCTCCTGAAAAGTTTTGTAGGAAAATCAAAATTATTTAAATGCAGTTTTGTTTCTTTTTAAAAATAAAGGAATGTTTCCTTTCAGTAAAATTTGCTAACTCAAGTATTTAGAGTACTTTCCCTCCAGGTAGCATAATAAATTTCCACCCTGTATAGTATTATCCATTTCAAATCTATGTAATGAAATAATAAACTATCCTTATTATCAAACTACTGAAAAACCAAAAACTTTTATAACAAAAGTTATTACTTAAAAAAAACTTACCAACAGGAGTATCCAAATAGGGTCTTTTGAGAAGATTCCTCAGCTTTCGTTGATCTAGTCCAGTGAGCGGTAGCCGTGCTTCATTCGGAGCTAAAGTCATGACGTCACTGTGGCGGGCTCCTAGCATTACCAGGGAACTACAGGCCAAGGAGGATGATAGGTGAGACTGGGCCTGGAAGTAGGGGGGATATGTCAAAGTCAAAGTCAAAGCAATTATTTCAATTAGACCATTTATACAGGCACTTTTGAATTGTCAAGAAGTTACAATTTAAAATTGAAGCTAGTTGCTCGTTTCAAAACGTAGGTCTCTGTGAAGAAGAACGAGCAAGAAACTCCATGGACACTCCTTTTTTTCAATTTGGTTTTTACAAAATCTTGGTTACAATATTCTTTTTGCTTACGATAGCTACACAGTACTGGGCCTATACCACTGCCTCTTAAAACAGTACCGTTTTATTATTACCTTGTAATTTTGGTTATTGGGTTTCCAACCCTCGTTGCTAAGAGCGCAGAGCGTTGAAAATCCAACAGTGCGCAAGGGAATGTAATATTAAAATAATACTGTTTTAAGAGATGAGGCCCCCTGGTCGTTGTGGCGAAGCTTGGAAGCAACATATTTCCATAATGATGGTGATCCATACTTTAGTTTTTTAAATGCAAAAGTGTCTGTCTGTCTGTTATATTCCGCGAATTATTATTCCGCGAATTTTTCTATACGACATTTACGCCGACGAAGTTGCGGGCAAAAGCTAGTATGATATAATCTTAATGACAGCTTGGTGGGTGAAGTAGCCGAGCGATTGACTGTGCTTCGTGTCTCGAGTTTGATTACCGGACAGAACAAATATTTTTACGGCCTACAGTTAGTCGATCTGGGTCTTGTTATATGTTCTATAAAAAAGCAAATGTCGTGTAAATACTAATAAAATCGTATAATATAATATCTAAAAGGGGGTGATGACAAAAAACGACACTTACCAGTGATCCGTATTTGTAGGTGAGGAATATTTCGTAACCATGTGGATCTGCGTCAACCAGCGCCAGCGCACGCAGTCTCAACTCCGAACACAAACGACATAATAGTTGACGGGTGCAAACGTCGGGATAGCCTTTGCCCTAGAAGTTTATGAAATCATTATAATTTTTAATACGTAGTTAGTAACCCAATGGATATGTGATCTGTGTGTTGGGTCTGGTGGTATGTATAACTGCCACGTTGGTCTCGTGGCCGCAAGCGCGACTGCCGAGGGAGGGGTCCTGGGTTCGATTCCCAGGTCGGGCAAAAAGTCTTATTGGGTTTTTCCGTAAGGAATTTCTCAGTAGCAGCTCAGAGTTTGGAAGTTGGTGGTGCGACACCCCCGTGCCTCGGAAAGCACGTAAATCCGTTGGTCCTGCGCCTGATCTCGCTCCGGTCGTGTCGGAATGCCGTCCCATCGGACTATGAAAGTTAGGGAAGAGAGAGTGCACCTGTGTTTGCGCACACACTTGTGCACTATAATATCTCCTGTAGGTCTGGAGAGTTACATTTTTACATTTTTTACATGATCTGTGTGTTGTGTGTGTTGTGAGTGTTTTAGTATATGGATCCCCATATACCTACTAAAACACTTACTCGAGTAAGGGGAAATACTAAACATAAAGTAGGAAGATAAACGGGAGTTTAGTATAACTAAGGGCCTGTAGATCTTTGTTTTGATCTCGCAAACGATGGAAATTCACCTTACTCTCAAGATAAACGACTCATATTTATAAAATACATCGTATATTTTTTTTACAACAACAAAATATAGTGTGAACTATTTTAATAATCTTGAAACATCATTATGCAAGAACAGCAACAGCTGTCGTTATTATAAATCCCGTTCGGTGTCAACTGGAGTATAATCGTACGATTACAGCAAATCATCCGACTTGCCGCCGGCAGTCACATCCAGTTTGCTGGGTAAGCAAATACGAGTATGAGTGATGTTAAGAATAGTGGATGTTGAATATATTAGCTTAGAATTGTATGTTATTAAGATGTGTAATCGGTGTGAATGTTGCTGTGGAGATTTTTTTCTTAGTTTCCCTTCCTTTTAACTTTATGTGTAGGTATGCACTTAGGTACTTACTAAGTTTTAGCCTTATTATACCCAGGAGCGTGGTAGGGACTACGCTCAGCATTCGTGCTTGCGGCCAGGAGACCAACGGGACAGTCATCGTATATTTTAGTCGTTTTAAGTTACGTCTTTAATTAATGCTTCACTCCCGTGTGTCGTAGCGTGATGTTACATATACTATTCAATCCAATCTGACAGGTGGTTTCAGAGATTGGCGCGGTTAAATAAACAAACAAAAGTTTCAGCTTTACTATATGATAGAATAATAGACTAATATTATAACGCTGAAAGTTTGTTTGGTTGAACGCGCTAATCTCAGGTTCGAATTCAATTTTTGTTTTTTTTTTTTTGTGCATAGTCGATTTATCGAGGAGGGTTATATAACATCACGCCACGAGCCAAAGGAGCTAAGCAGTAACCAAACACGTAACTTAACGTGCGTGAAAAAACACAGGCGACTGAAGTCGCAGGCAGGAGCTAGTGATAGTTACAATTAGTATAGATAAAGAAAACATACAGTTATAATAATTACAGGTCCCAATCTAAGCAGTGCTCCTTCGTCCAGTAATTTCTGGAAAATGGCGTCTTTTTCTACCACAAGGATATACTTAGCGGTAGACTGGAACTCTTTGATGCCGATAATGTCTTGTGGAATAAGGACTCCTTGAATGTTGCAGAATATAGAACAAAGTAACGATGATTTTAGATCTTGAATAAAATTTCAAGGATATTGGATTGCGAAGTTACAATCTCAAATACGTTTTAATACTTTTGGCAAATGTTCGCTAAAACATATTGGCGCTTTGAGGTTTAGTGTTTCAAACATACATAAACATAAATTAAAAAGATAAAATATCTTCTTTATAGTATGATTCACTTATAAAAAAAGCGTTTTTGATAGCAATAGTTTCCCTGAGTAAAATCAATTGATTTTATTTAGTCTTTTTTCAAAGCTCGAAAATCCACAATAAAATTTGAGAGCATAATGTATACTAGTGGATCATTTTTTTGTTTTGTTTCACCGACATTTTAATAATACCTAAGCCCAAAAATGAACAGACACTGAATTACGTTCTTTTATCAAAGAAAAGGAGCGAGATGTTCATTTGTTTTTGTACTCAATCAAAAAGAACAAAGGTACTCAAATAAAACGAAGAACATAGCAAAAATAGTAGTAAATCGTCAACATACCTCCAGAAGCAGTACAATCAATCACACTTCCGTCCCGATGGTGCATGGTGAGGGGACCAGCGATCAGACCCTTAGCCGTGGCCACGATACCCAGGCTCCAGGGAGGAGTCTCCAGCAAGCAGCACACGTCTCTCACAGCCACGTCCAAGTTAGCCTGGTTACGAAGACGTATCACGTTTTGGTAGAACAGCTCCCTGAATTAAGATATAAATTATTGAACTTCTGTGACGTATAATTTATAATTACCCATGACTTGTCCTCTGTTATAGCCTTAAATGAAATAATATAATTTAATTACTTAAATATCGCAAAGACATAATTATTATTATTGTATGTTCATATTTTTTGTTAATATTCATTATTACGTTCATTTTCTAAGTCAGAGCCCGTTTACCCTGTGTACCACAGCGCTAACAAGTTCTGACCTGTTATTAAAGTTTTATGATATTTATCCATGTTTTCATAACTTTAAAATGCTACTGTTAAATATCTATGGTCAATACTTACCGCCTAGTAACAGTTAGATTCTTAGAAAGTAATTCATGTACTTTTGTTAACACAAAAACAATAATATTAAATCTTGTTTTATCTTCGCTACTGGAATAACAAAGAGTGGTTTTCTTTGCTTCATTAAAAGATTTCAATGTTACTCTGGAAATGGATATGAAAAAGTATTTTAATAAATATTCTGTTTTTTTTTTACATATAACTGTACCTATTACACTTTTTTCTTTACCTATCTAAATCATAAATGCAATTGCTCCATAGCTTTTGATTTCTCAGAACAAGTTTAGGCGTATCTCCGCTTTCTGCGCGTTTATTGATATCGCTTAGAATATCTTCGACTTTTTTGATTAGTGACTTCCTTGCGTCATTTGTTTCCTTCAATAGGACGTATGAAGGCTTGAGGGCAGCTAAAAAAGATTACAAGTTTGGTTTTCATTACTCAGGAAAATTTACATGGCTATGTAATGCAGATGAATGAGTTTTGATTTACCTTTTTCTTTGACATTCCCTTTTAAAAGCTGCTGCACCTCATTAAAGTCTAGCTTACGTTCAGGAAGCATCAAAACACCAGCAGCACCCATTAATTTCCTTTCACTACTACAAAGTTTATCAATTGCAGCCGCCAACTTTGGATCTTGTTTGAAAGCAGACTCTGTATTCAACTGCAAATCCTTCGTGAATGCCAAGAACTCCGTATTCATTAAGTCCATTCTAAAAAATGACGTCCCAAACAACCATTGAGTACAACAATAATTGACAAACAAACCCGATGGAGCTCTATTAATGTAAACCACCGGTAAAAGTGACGATGATCCCTACCTACCTAGTGGCGAGATGTTTATCAACCGCAAACAATAACAGCGTCACAAAACGGAGCTCGTAAAAGGGCCACGAGACAATAGGGCAGCTCCTCGAGTGTTTTTATAGCGAAGTCGAGCGAACAAGCGAACGGGACGAAATCATCGTCGGTGGCGCATCCGACTTGCGCGCACTGAAAAAATGACACAATAGATTTAATCGAGAGATAGTCGAGGCAGGCGTCTCGAGCAGCAGATGACACGCCGTGACGACCTCACAAAGGGCGTGAAATGACGTCATAATAGCCTCGAATTATCGCCCCCTCTTGTCTCAGGGCAAATATTTAACAGCAGTCTCGTTTTTGTCCTTCTTCTTCGGCAGGAGATCATAAATAACAGGGTTACGCAGACAAATGATGCGGACCGTTACCGCAGCGCTTTGTTACACGGTGACATATTGCAACGAGCTGATGTTTATGTCTTATTATGGATTCCGAGGTGAGTTATTGTCGGAGATGGAATTCTCGGTAAGTGGCAACTAAGTTGTGACTGTGAACCACTTTCTATGGTGCACCTGATGGATTTGATCTATTGAAGATCAATATCAATTAGTTTGTTTGACAATAACTTTATTGAGTTTACCCACGGAGTAGGTTTACCTAATTGCTTGTGATTTCTGCGCTATGAGCGGAAAATTGAAGAAAATTTGAGAGTGATAATACTTGATTGTTCATCGTTTGTGAATACCACAAGACCTGAGTTCCCGTAACCATAAGTTACAATATATTCGGTAACTACTCAAGAGCGCCCTAGGCTCTCCCTAGCCATTTTAATTAGGTACTTGAGGTGTGTGAAAATAACTACTAAAAACATTTCCCATTGGCTCCCCGAGGCGTTCGATAGCATCAGCGGGTGACAGCCCGCACAAATACCATACAAATTGCTCGATAGCTCCTTCAAATTGATTGTTGCAATTATTCGGCGAACCCTTTCGCGACGCGGCGAGTGCGCCTGCGACCACGGGGAGGTGAGAACGCACTTATCTATCAGCTCGATCGCTAGACGAACGACCCAACTCTTTGACAACGGTGTGAAGTAACAAGCCACTAGATCCGCAGTTGGGAGTCGGGAGGTCGCCGGTTGTTCGCCATTCTTTTATAAAAAGATTCCGTGTTGATATGACGCTGATAAGGTGCCGTTTCTTATTATGATTTACAGTTTACACTAAAGTGTTTAACGATTTTTTTTATCGACAGGATCTTTGCAGCTTTAGGGTTAAATTAATGGGCAAATAAATTTATTGGCAGAATAGTGGTCCATTGAAATACAAAATACTATATTGGAAATGTCTTTAAACAATTTTTTAGGTCATCAAATAAGTAAGCGCAAAAAATATGTTTCTATATTACCAACTTCCCACAATACACGACCTCTAGTGCGGTCATCGGAGCGGCAGAAAAGCAACAGTTATAAAAATAGGAAACAGTGTAGTTGCATTGTATGGGCACGAGTGGCCGACGCGCAGCCACGGGGCGCCTGCCCACAATGGACCACCATCGCGGTATCTCCATCCACGATACGTTGCCGCCTAATTGACTGCTCAAATGCTATTTAAATACTTTGTTATTGAATGCCGATTTGTGTATTAGGATCTCATGATCGGAAGCTGTTTTTTCATATAATGGTCGAAGATCTTATCAGGATCTAAAGATTATTGTATGGCCGTATATGTGAAATTAATAGCAAGTGATCTTAAGTTTCGATTGTAAAATATATTTTCAGAATTCAACTTTTAAATTTTGAAAGGAATGTCATTTCTTTTTTAAAACATACCGGCGGACTTTGGGTGTACATTGGTACATCTCTTCCTAACCCTTCAGGGATTACAGGCGTGATGGCATGTGTATGTCTTATTGTCATTCTTTTTACCTAAAGCTTTTAAATCTTTTACCTAAATAGTAAAATTAACTAAATCGCGTCTTTACTATTCAATCACAAGACCAATAACAAATACAAAGAAGATCTTCAAATTAAACGTAAGCAATCAGTACATAATACTCCAGTAGCAGTGCTACCCACATTCCCACACGCGATCTCGCGGTAAAGCAACAGTTTCTCATACTAGAGTGGCTACTTACTCTTTGTGCTCAAAACAATGCTCACAATGCGCACAATTGCTCACAAGTTATAGAAATACGTCTCTACAGTAGTATTTGTTGCTGAAGAGGTTATAAAACTAGGGGCCTATTTAATTCATTGTTAATTATTTGGCCTGTAAGTGATCGGTTTGTGATTACGTTGCTCAGTAATGGTGGCATGTATATCGTATTTTAATTAAATTAGTTGATTTTTGTTTCATTATATTAGTGAGAAATCATACTAAGTTAAGGAGTTAATGAGGCTGGAAAAAGATTTAGGCTTATTCTTACAAACTATGTACATTTTATAAAAAAGAAAAAGAAGCTGATAAGGGTAGCAAAAATCTCATCGGCATCGCTGTCAATAGGACAAGTGCCCAAAAGGCTGGCAGCATTGCCACATTGTATGGCAATGTTGTTTCTTCGACCCAAGAAAAGGCCAGCCCTATAGAGTAACGTGAGGAGTCGACCAGTCGCTTAGCGATGTCCCAAAAAAATGGCTTATTCTTGTATCGTAAATTAATTCGATTGCATTCAAATTAATAAGCAGTTGCAAACTATTTTTATGCACAAAGTTCAAAATTCAAAATTAGATTGCCATAATCTGCCGAAGTCCATCGGAAGCCCACGATTTTCTAATCAAAATTTCGAGTGTTTAAAACCATACACAATAACAGCATCGTCCCCAACCTCGGCAGTGAAGAGGCGTCCCGTCGCGCTCCAATATTGTCGGGGCTGTTCCTTTCCCACCCCACTCCACTCCAATCTTCCCCGGACATTTACATACGACAAAGCGACTGTCACACATTAAACTGTATAATTACAATACATTAGATTTATAGGCGAAAAACAATAGCCCTCAAGTACGTTCAACTCTTTTTTTTTAAATAGCGACGAAACGTAAGCTCATTTAGGGGGTAATTAATATGGAAGTTCTCATAATCCCTAGCAATTAAAAACGCTTTTATATTTCAATTTATGAGCAAAAAATTTACAATGATTCTGACCTTTATTTATCTGTTTGTTTTTATTTTTGAATGATTTATTTTGAGTATTTTTTCCCAGGGTTGATTATGTGTTCAAAATTAGTAAATTGTTTTACTTAAGTAAACTATTACTGTTCAGAATCATGCAGAACCCAAGTAATAATGTATGAATGCCAGGTATTGCTTGCAAAAACACGATCTTAATTAGATCAGTCTTTTTGCAAGCAAGCTACGATTACTTTTTCTCTTTATCCAGGCATCTTTATTTTTTTCCTTACACGCAACTCCCCGCCCGCCATTAAAAAGCCAATAATTATCAGGCTCTACATAATGTTGTCACTTTTATAAGGAAAACGTCGATATTTATGACTTTTGAATTGTAATGCGTTTGAGATTCTGCGTGTGCGGCATTAGAAATCGCAAGCAGGTGTCACCGCAGCTGCGTTCCCATGCTATAAACTAACTAAATCTAGACTTTTCTATTACATCCTCGTTTAATACACCGCACAGAGTACATGTTACCGACGTTTTTTTTTTATAACAAGCTCTGGAACCCGTTTTAATTTCTACTTTGACAGAGGATGCAAAGCTTCATAATAATATACAAATGTTTAAATAACAGACGTACTTAATACGCACCTGAAGATTTTCACAACACACACCAAAACATAATATCTTCAACAATTAGGTACATAGAGCATTATGATATCATCTGCTAGAACTTTATCTCCACTAAAAACGTTACCTACCCTATTTGTATATTTTATGAAATTAATAATTTACAGCAAACACCTTCAGACTTCAGAGAGATAGATAAACTTTTTATTTTTTGGCGCCAAGGTTAAGTTATTTTTTTATTTCAGAGCCAATCGGTATTTTTTTAATAAAATCCCGATATTCTCGATCAAAATGCTAAACCAAAGTCCAAATTCAAAAGTTTTACGTTCCATGCTGCCATACATTTGAAATTTAAAAAAATATTTTTAAAATTAGAACACAACAAAAGACATACAAATTAATTCGTGTTATGTGATCGTTGCGTGTTTTTGTTTATTTACGTTTAACAAAATAGCAATACCAGTGACAAGTTCAACCACCCACAATGCTAATGTATTTATCGGCGTATTCGTATTGCGATGTCCCCAACAAGATGATATCGGCCCAGCTGTCGCTGCCACGTGCATCCGTGCATCCCAGGTATTATTGACATAAAATGTTCTGGTTACAGTAATAAAGGGTTTTTTGTCTATTATGCAATTAATTGTCTATGGAATGTTTTACGTTTGATGGTTTATTTATTGAGTTATCTATCGTGTAACATTTAGGATTTTATGGGAACTATCTTAAAACACATAATTTGGTTTTTGTTTTAGGTTTTATTTGAAGTGATAAGATGTGGCCATGTATATTATCGAAACTTGTAGGTACAATCACAGTCGATGATAAACATAAAATAAGCTTTTTATGTAAGTTACATTCATCATTCGCCTATTACACTAGGAAATATGTTTTTTTTCTTAATCGCATTTATTAACAAAATTTTAAATGTTGATGATGATGATGTAGAGATGACAAAAAGTGAAATTAAAATCTGTCTGTCTGTGTGTGTGTATCTAACTGTTTATTACATGAATTTAGGATTACTTTTTCTTTTTAAATCGTTTATATTCCCTATTGTTGATAACAAGAAATAATAATAATTTGTAGATTAAAAACCATAAGATAAAATTGATATACTTAAAACAAAAATATTCGTTTTCCAAATTCTTAAAAAAAAATCCCTTTGAGGTCGCACACTTGGTACCAATATTATTTTGATGTTCTAAATACTTTTACAGTGTGTCACCTATATCTATGGCTTTTATTCTATAAACCACTGTACACACAAGAGCATCAAACACTTATAGACATGTAATAACACAAATTGTGAACAATCGTCGCGTAACTATCAGAGGGGGGAGGTTAAGCCGTTCATATTATCTGTTTGCTCAACATTCATGAGGTGCACCCTCCCTCACCGCTGCTACTTACTGGCATCACATTTGTTTTACTAAACTACAAATATAGGGAAATGTGTGTGTTGGAATATTTTATTTATTCGCTCCAGATGTGCAGCATACAGTGGTTCTGTTTATTTGTACTAATTATGATGTTTATTAGACGTGAAAATATCTGTGATAATATTTTTATACATAAATTCGTGAAATTTTATGTTATTACGTAATTATGGAGATTTTCTTATATGTTGCGGATAATGAATTAATTACTAATTATCTTGATGACTAGATTTTTTTTTGCGTAGTATGTGCGTACCTAATGCGCTTTTTATTAATAAAATATCTTAGCATTTTTCATTTCAATATATTTACAACTAGCTTTTGCCCGCGACTTCGTCCGCGTGGATAAATAGTTCCCGTTCCCGGGGGATTTCCGGTATGAAAACTATCCTATGTCCTTTCTCGGGTCCCAGAATATATCTGTACCAAATTTCATTTAAATCGGTTCAGTGGTTTAGGCGTGAAGAAGAGACAGACAGACAGAGTTACTTTCGCATTTATAATATTAGTAAGGATTACTATTACAAATTAACGTAAGCGTTGTGATTTAAAAATGCATTATGATAATAAAGTTAACACAATTAAAATTTCTATGCAAAATTATTCTAATGCATGTCAGATAAGTGCGTGTTCTATCTCCACATAATTCCTACTGTCCTAAAATGGTTATTATAAGTGTGCCCTCCCACGTCCGTGCCATCAACATGCGTTTTTTTATTTGACCATCAATTGTGCATCCGTCGTCGAGTGTCGAGGGAGGGCTGCATTCCCTCACACCTCGCGTCAGCTGGCGATAGTAGCGATCCTCACCCTCCGTACATTCCTATTAACTTCAATTGAGCCCGACAAATTTACATCAAGTACGAGGCCACTAAACAAGCGAACGTGATGACAGTCATCGAGAACTAAGCTTTTTGATTTCCATCCCCTATTTTCAGTTCAAAGACCAATAAAAACAATTTATATTTTTTATTTAAACTTTAAGTTTTTATATCTATTTGACACTACATTGACAACACACTGAGTTAAAGATTTAAAAAAATCTATACTTCTCTAATGAACAAATCAGACTTATTTTAGCCACTCTCAGTTTATAATGTTAATGTTCGTTCAAAATAAACGTAGGTAGTAGCCACAAAGTTACAAACCCTCTTTTCTCGAAATCCTTGATGAATACGCTATCTTCATGGGCCAACATTAGCCCGTGCGGTACGCCATATGGCCAGGGTACGCGACTCAAATCGCTATTATATTGCTTTTAATTGATAACAATTTAAATATATTTGGTGATTCACACTTATAGAGCTCATTATTATTCATCGAGTCATTATCTCCGTGTTCGCGTTTTACCGAACGATGGTATCTTTAACACGAATGTGTTTTACCTTTATGTTTTTATCGTCACGCCACTAATTTAATGTTGCTGATGTCATTGTTTAATTGTTCGTAGTTTTTTAATTGTCTATAGGTCTATTAGATTTAAATTTTAATTGTGTTCTATTTAATAATAAATTTGAATTTCTACAAACAACGGCGCAAATTGTATTCCAATTTCAAAACGCGAAATTTCTACAACAGCGAGATATTTTGTAGAAACGTCGAAAAAAAAAACTAATTCAAAAATAGAATACTAAACATTATTTTCTAAAACAGCAGAAATTTTCATAACAGCGATCGTTAAAAGGGAATTATGACCTATAAAGTTGTTCCATTTTGTGGAAATATTTTATTATTCAATAAAAGTGTGTTTGCAACAAAGGCACATTGAATCCCTGCGGTTTTCGGAGCCCGTAAATCAGGAGCAAAGACCCTTGGAGCTAGGTGGAGAGGCTTCTTGAACTGTCAAGGCCTCGTTGTGGTCATCCGCATTTCTCCGGCGAGTGCAAACAAACCTTGCTCGCTGGTCAATGTTGTTGGCACGAATTGAACAACAAATTATTCTAACAAAGATTTTGCGGGAGATTTTAAACAATTTTAGGGTTATTTTTATAATTATTACACGCGTCTTTCCCAGTTAATGTCAGTTATCGCGGATGCAGGCAGTCTAGCCTAGCCGAAAGTAGCCATTGTCCTTTCACGCGGTTCAATCTCAGCTTGTACCAAATTTCGCCATCATGAATTTAGTAGTGAACCCGTGAAAGCTTAACAAACAAACAAAAATAATCAAACTTACATACTTTCGCATTTAAAATATTAATAAAATTAAGCGATGCAACATTTATTCGATTTATCCATACAACGGAACATTAGATATCTGAGATAAAAAAAGAGACAGTAAAAAAATAAAAAAAAAAATAAAAAAAATATACCATCACGCCTGTTTTCCCCGAAAGGTTAGGCAGAGGTGTACCAATGTACACCCACAGTTCGCCGGTATACAGGAAAAAAATTTAACCAGTGCGTAAATTTTGCCATAATAAACTTCAACACGTTTTATTAAACACGTATATTTTATTTTGATATGTCTTAGTACTAAAAAAAAAAGTTATCGCTTACGAAACATGTTTACTAAAAAACCATATTTTATTGTCACTCGGCGCTAACGCATTCCCCACCCCCTCACCCCAGCCATGCGCCCGGGCGGCGGCCAAGAGTTGTCATTGATAGTATGGCGAATAGATTATGTCCATGTTTTGCTTATTTCAAACTCGGATAAGGATGAATTTTATTTTTTATTTTTTTTTAACTAAACACGGAAATGTGAACTGAACTACCAAAAAAAATTTACGCACTGGTTAAAAACTTATCCTGTATTTAGGTCCCATGTAATAGGGGGCGAGCCTATTGCCATTAACCGGGCACAAATCCAAACTCCGAGCTGCTACTGAGAATTTCATAGAAAAACCCAATAACACTTTGCTCGACCCGGGAATCGAACCCAGGGCCTCCAGCGTAGCACTCGCGCTCACGACCACTAGGCCAAAGAGGCAGTAAATAAAAATAAATGTGTAAAATACTAAAAATATTTTTAGATGAATCCTACTTGACGTGTGACTTATCCGCCAAATAATGTTCTCAATTAAAAACGATATTGAATAATGAGCTATTATAAAAGCATAAAGCAATAACAGCGGCATACAATTAGTGAAACTCGCGTGTCGATAGGAGCGTCAGATAGCGATGCAATTCACAGACCATATTGCATCCAGTCATTTACATAATTTGTTCCATGTATCGTATAAATCGTCGCAATTTAACCCTGTTGGTTTTGTTTATTTTGTGTATTTTGTGAATAAAAAGGTATTGTTCACTTCTAGCGGGTAATGCACGTTACTAAACTATCGCTATATTTACATCTACTAGAAATATACTCGGTTATCAAGATATATGTCTAAAATAGCCAATCATTGTGGCCCCATGCCCAGCAATGGACTTCAATTGACTGATATGATGATGATGAAAATCGCCAATCCGCCTTGAGCAAGAGTGGTGATTCGTGTTCGTGTCTTCTCTGTACGAGAAGAGGCCTTTGCCCTGCAGTGGGACTATTATTGGGCTCAAAAATATTATTTTGAAATTCCTGTTATATGCGCATTACGACAATTCATTCGAAAAAAGAAGCGTTAAAACCTTTACAAACTAACCGGGGAAAATACGTACCTAAATGTCAATCAAACTACCTATCTAGGCGTGTTAAAACCAATGACTAAACGATAAGAGGGAATTACCTCACTTACTATTCATATAGTATACCTGCCTACCTGCCTATTGTGTAGTAGCCAACCTACATAGAGCGCGATCGATTTTCCGCCAACCACCAACCAATGACAGCTCTCGAAATTCAAACAAGGAATACGAAAGATACATTATAATAGTTGCTGCACGTGTAAAAATTCTGAATCGGAAAACAAAGTAACATTAATTAGATAGTACTAATGTAATACATACCTATTTGTTAATTAGTGCTTCTTATTTCCTGTTAGAGTACCTGAAAAAATTAGATGAATGTTAATAAAAAAAAAAACAAAGCCATTAACTATGATACTATTTATCAGTAGGTATCAACCTGTAACTGCCTCGTTAGCCTAGTGGTTCTAAGCACGACTGGTACGCTAGAGATCTCGGGTTCGATTCCCAGGTCGAAAAAAGTGATATTGGGTTTTTCTACGAAATTCTCAGTAGCAGCTCGGAGTTTGGATTTGTGCCCGGTTAATGGCAATATGTATGCTCGCCTCTATTACATGGGACCTAAATATACCGGCGAACTGTGGGTGTACATTGATGCACCTCTGCCTAACCCTGCGGGGAATACAGGCGTGATGGTATCAACCAGTAGGTGCCAACAAAAAATAGTTCCTCAAATATTACTCGAACAAAAAAGTCACAAAATGAAAAAATGTTATAATAAAGAGAATAGCAGACAAAGAGCTTTGACCGCGCACCTCGTAGTAATCCTTGTGCCACATTCAATGGGCTAATTGCACCACATGTGAGATAAACTCATTAACAAGGATAGACGCGAGATTCCGCTGCTTCCACTGCCGTGCTTATCTGTGAATGATGCGGACACGGTAACAAGCGCAAGCGATTTTGTAGACTATAATACTCTACTACTAGTACTCGAAAACGCCAAACGTTAGGTGCACTCCCCGCCGCCCGCAAGCTGTCACCTTTTTTTTTATCTTGTCATTGAAAAATGTGGATGCATGGAGAGGAAGAGGGAGGCCAAAGAAAAGATGGATGGATTGTGTGAAGAATGATATGAAAGAGAAAGGAGTCAGTGATAGCATGACGGTTGACAGGACAGCATGGAGAAGAAAACGGATTGCGCCGACCCCAAGTAACATGGGTTAAGGATAGGAAGATGATGATGATTGAAAAATATATTTTAACGCACATGGTTCAAAGCCCTAACTGGAATGGCAAATTATTTGCTGTCTCAGAACCGTGCTATTATAAAGAGCGGTAGCGTAACCCGTAAATTAACTATATACGTAACAGAAGATGCTGACCTTAGAATGGGACAGACCTGTTAATTAATCAATACTATCGCTTCAAAAGTTACCCGCTCCGCTTCTCACTGTGTCTCAATTCAGCACACGTACAAAGGCCTTTGAGGCGAGCGGGGGCGGGTGGCGGGGGCGGGCGGGCTGCGAAGGGCGGGCAACCCGCATGATCGCGCGATCGCACCCATTTGCGGCTCGTTACACGCCGATAGCACCAAACAAAACACACCCCAAGTAATTAGGAAAAGCCTTTTCCAGATACCGTAAGCACTGCTGTGACTTGTGGCAAACTACCCTCACTTGCTGTAGTATTTGGTGACAATACGGCTCTGATGTTACAGAAGAACACCTCGATGGTCCCCATTAACAATGTCGGAAAATCATTTTTACCAATTTTTACTTTTTTACATAAATAGAATCACAATAACAAGATCTATCATAACGTAATATATTATTTGATTGAAAATCATTATATTTAGTCAGTTTCTTAGGTCATATTGTCGGTTGCAATATCTTTTTGCAGAACTGACATTGTTAGTAGGGACCATCCACCTGTATTTCAGAAACTTAAAACTCGATTCGATAAATCAAATGGCTTTAAATCTATGCTCAAGGTGAAATGCGTGTTCGAACATCGTTCTGTAATACGGTCTTTCACGTTAGATCATTTTGTTATGGAAAATGTTCATTTTCCGGAAAGGAGGATAGAGAAGACATAACTAAATATTAAAACTAGTAGTAACATTTCTTAAAATCACAATTGAAATGTAAAATAACAACAGCTTTTCGGAATATTTACTTAAACGTCTGACAATTTTCAGCGCTCTATGGACTATCATAAATATCATAATACATACGTGATATTGTCAAAACTGAAGTGTCTCTTCCAAAAAAGCTATTAATGAAGACTTGAAAATTAACGTTTTGAAGTCCGCCTATTCAGAAAAACACCATGAACACAGCACACAATGAAAAGTGAAATTTCATATCCCATAAAATAGACAAAGGAATCATTTGAGTACGTGTAAAGGTGCACAATGTTTATGGTCCCTGACCACAAACTGACCATCATGTCTCTATGGTATTTATAAAGAAATGGCCGTCGGTACGTAACACGAAATAGGAATATTTAGCTAACGCTTGAAGCTTATTTAGTTTCGACCACAGAGACTCTTCTATTAGTTGCTAAGAACATAGGTAATTGGATTTTTAAGAACCTATTTAAATCTCTAGTACTATTTTCTCGTAAATGTTTATTTACTGAAGCGTTTAGTTTTTTATTGCGCTTCATTTAAAATATTAAGTAACTATGAATTCGACTGAAATATCGTGGCAAAAAAGATCAAAGATAAAATGATGTAAATAAAATCAAATATTTAATATTAGGCCTGCATAACTTCATTGACTTAATTCAATGATTCAAGTCACAGAAAACTGAGTTTAGTTCTGTCAGAACGAACAATCACACGTCAACATTTCTCCCATTTTTCGAAATAATTGTAGATAATTATTTTAGATATTTATTTTGGTCCTAAGCATAAGTTTAAGCATATTAAACCGTGATAAATTTTATGATTGAAATATTGTGGGTTAGCTAGATGTATTAAATCAATACCTATATACCATTCTCGGCACTGTCCCATTTTTCAGTTTTTGCTTTGCATCCCTACAAATTGATAGTCCTCGGTTCAAAGATCAGGCCGGGATACCAGAGAGTGATGAATCCACGCAGGGTGCAAGATGCGTCGTGTGCCGGCTGGTTGCCTGACCACCTGGGCAGTGTGATTACCCATCTTTCTGTCACAAACCAACTGACATGACACGTAGCTATGTCTATGTCATGTCATTGAGATAATCAAATTGTAACTAGTTTACACTATTTTTGTTGTTTTTATTTTCATTTAGGTTTTTTTCTTGCTTTTTTGTCTGAATTATTTGATATCTTAAACACTGTGTAGGTTTTATTATGTAAGTACAGTTAGCATATTGGAGTTGAACTTAAGTGCTGAATGTGCATTGAGCAAAGTACTGGAAAATTTCAATAATTTTCTTAATTGTTGAAATTTTCCAGTACTTATTTAATAACATACATAAAATAAATAGGTTCATATGATTCTAAATAGTTCAAGGTCTTATCTACACAGTTGGGAATACAATAATAAAAGAAACAGCACCTATACAAACAAACAAACCCATTTCCACAGAAATAAATCGCAGAAAAGTTTGTTAACAGTTATCGTATACTATTTTCCTCAAATACTTTGCCTACCGGAGTTGCTGATGATGAATGACTCAACAATTGGCGGGTTAATACTCTTTAACAAGTATTGCATTAAGTTAGGGTGTCAGTGGAAAGTGTAACGGTATTGTACTCGCCAAAGTCCTACGTCAATCAGTGGATGCGGGCTCACAATTAAGCGCACGCGCCGCCTGGGAAAAACTCAATGCGAATACAAATAAATTCTCATATACACCCATTTAAATATATCGCGTTACGTATCATAATGTAACGGCTTTTAAATAAAACTCATTAGTTTTATTATAATATTAAAATAAAAGATTAATATTATCTCTAAACTTAAAAGCTCGCATTACTTTGTTTCTTCTAAAACTACATTTTTATCGTAATTACAAGTTATTACTCGACTTTTTTAATTTACTAGATATAGTTAATGTATTCTAATAAAGTTGTAATTAAAACTTATCTAAGTAAATAAAAATGTTGTCGTAAAAATAATGTAGCCGCGAATCTTAACATTTTTCATATCATTTTTTCAATACATAAATTGGCTTTAGTCCCATCCATCTACCATAGATAAATAGTAACCCCACGCATAGAAGGTTTTACAAGAACTAAGAAAAGTTTTAGTTAGTATGAAGTCATTAGGTTACACTTAGTGAGAATAGCATTATTTCTATTTAAATAACAGGTTTGCTGCCTTTTTCTTCACGATCTTCGGACCACCATAGTTTTTGCGATTACCTGGCACATGTGGCTTGTAATTAGCGTAAATTACTAAATTAATACTGTTCACGCGGTTAGGTACATTTATTTTACTTGAGCGCTGTTAACAGGAAGCCTTATTATAGTCAATTTCCACGGAAATGGTGTAAACACCATTGCACAAATTCAATTACAATTGCAATATTGCACTTTGTGCAAAACTTTCTTATAAAATGTTATTCTTGTACCTTGTGAAAATACTTTAAGAAGTGTAAAAAGATTCTTAACGAAGCCGTACCTAAGTGATATGTCATTCTAATCATTGTGATCTTTTTTTGTTCAGGACCATACCTGGGAAACCACTGGTTACGGAGATATTGAAAGTCAAAGTTAGAACTTTGTTACTGTTTTCCTTACCAAAACAAGTTTTTAATGTTAAATCTGAACTTTAAATCCCTCCACAATCTCTGTAGTGTATAATATAACGATGTATAATATAAAAAAAAAACAATGTTTCGCTTGCGTTACAGTCCGTGGCAAAGTTATTTTTAACACCAATAATGAATGTGATTTCCCAGCAACAATTTTTGCTTAGTATTACTTAGTTTGATGGGCAATATAGCCATAAGGTACCAACATAGTTAACGGCTATTTGATGTGCCTTTTTATCTAGTTGTACAACTAGAGAGTTTTCATGGCCTGCTAGCTAACGCTGCTTAGTATGAGTAACCAATACAATAAAATTGTCCGAAGATTTTTTTCTAAGTTTAAAGCTAGAACGACAACACGGGTAATTTACGAGTAACATTTCACAAATGTATTTTAATTTTTTAATTGTAAACTTTTCAATAAAACAAACTGAGTGTAATATAAAATTGAAAAAATCCATTAAACAGTTAACATAAACTTACAAACAAAAATGAACCCTACAATAACCAATTAAACCGCAATATCAACACATAAATTGCATTATAAAATTACATCTTACGGCAATATAAATAAACGTTGTCTTCGTATCTATTTATTCTTTTATCCGGGCAATATCATCTAATAAGTAGTCCATAAAATGGTCACAAGTTCATAGCTCCCTGGACATCTGGACTAGTGTGCACACTTAAAGGCATAGAGTTATTGCGCAATAATCTAGGCAGGCAGATGTTCGAGCTGATTGCACTGCTCAGATATATTTAGCTAACAGGTGCTGTCCTATCACCACGTGGTGGACCAGGGCTGGGCTGGAAGTCAGTTTGCATAACATTGATTTGATTATCAATGATATCACTTACAGTCTTCATTGGCATTGCAAGTTTTCTAATTGAATTTTAATGTCATTTATCATAATTCCTTTATGCGATTAACTGTCTATTAAATTTTGATTGGCTCTTTTGAAGTATGCCCGACAGTTAAGAGGATGGAAGCAACTCGGAAAATTAATATGGGCCTTACCTACTACTAAATACAACTGTTCAGATTGATAATTCTTTTCCATAAACCAATTACCAACTGAGTGAAAAAAAAAACCTAAAAGTTAAATTATCAAAAACAAATCCACGGTTATATCAAATCAAAAGGGATAGCTCTGAATTAATTTGTATTTAACCATACGCAGACAATGACTACTACGAAGTAATTCACAATAAACATAAACAGACAACCCTAACCAAGCTTGAACAGGACAGGCTGAACCAGTTGTCGCGATTTTATAGAGTGGACATTACATAATGGCTACGAACGTGATAATTACCCTATCCATGTAAGGAGCAGTTATAAAAACGACTTGTTTCGCCCAGTGTTTATACCGCGTCCTATTATAGTAACACGAGCGTTTTGTTCTTTTTGAAACAATGTTTATTTACAATATCAACACTTATGCAATTATTTTACGTTGCTTTTTATACGCTAAACAATTGAAATAAAGATAGTTTTAACATAATGATAGAATTTTCTCTACACCTCTGTAGTAATAAATATTCTAAACATGTGTAGCTTAAAATGAGTTAATTAAAGTTATCTATCTTTATCGCAATATCTCCTGTTGGTCATTACAATAATCTAGTTTCATTAAAGCTCTGGTCAACGTGATAAATGGCTACATCGGTACACGTGTCGTCGACAAACGACGTGTGCGCAACCATGATTAGAAACAGATAATGTTGAATCACGCAGGTGGCTTTCCTCGTAGAAAAGTTTTTGCACAGATACATATAGTAGGAGGCAGCTGCCGATGTGAAAATTGCAAGCCCCTATGTCCACTACCAGTCATAATCCAAGAATTAATAGCCGATTGCTAATGACAAAATGGAAATGCAAGCAAACGTTTGGTCAAACGTTACGCAATTACCTGCGCACGTTAGATTCGAACATCGGTTGCAAACGATACGGGCTTAGACACGTGCTGGCTGTCATGTGGACCTCTACTTATTTATAAAGACAACGAACCTAATGGACTATATTTGTATGTATTGGTATTAAATAAAACATATTTTGATAAGCAGTTGTGTCGTGTTCCCCTAACAGATACTACTATATTGGCCACTCATGCATAAGATTGCGGATTCGGTAGGTACCTGCCAAGTACTATTGTTACTTTTTTAATTCTTATGTAGTAAGTTGATCTTGGACATCACTGACTCCGGTAAAAGAAACCTAGAATATAATTAATATAAGTCTAAAATCGCTAACCTGCCTTGAGCAAGCGTAGTGATCAATAGTCGTATCTTGTCTGCAGTGGAATAATTATATGCTGGTAATATAATTATTTGGTAATTAATAATTTTGTAATAGCCATTAGCACCCACATAATACGTGTTACTTTGATACATGCGTATAAATAATCATCAAACATTCATGTAATTAAATTAAAATTAAATAACGTTTTATCAAAACACGCATCCTGCATGAATTAAACGAGATAAGGTGCAAAAACAATGTATAAATAGGTACTTATTGTTTATTTGTTTGAGCCAAATCGCAGCAGACATCAATAAATAGAAGAGGTTGTGCAAAGCCTCGCGAAGCTTTTGTGAGCGGCGCACATGCGCGCTCTCAATATGGATGGAATACCGCACAAAACGCTTTTCATTTCGTTTGAATCGCTCGCGCACTTTGTGCGTATACGCAAGATGAGTCAGTAGCAATGATTAGTTTCAAATCAGATGTGGCATTCAACTTTTAGTTGAAGATTTGCAATAGAGTTCTTATGATAATATTTATTTTGTACGCAGACATAATAATATGATGTCCTCCCACGTCAAACAATCGGTGACGGATTTTTTGTCGGAGAGAATGGAACATATGAATTTTACTATACCAACGCACACCTCCTGCAAAAATTTGGTCCCACAAAACTATGTGTCTATGAAACGGTCCGATAAATCGATGCTACAAAAAGTCGGACGTGGGCGGAGGCCCTAAGGCTAAACATGATTGGACTTTAACTGATGAAATATCTTTCACATGTTTAAATAAATAATAAAATGCTATCCTCACTGTCTTAGTTTCTATCATCATTGCAGTTCACAGTTTTAGAAAGATCTACATTGAAAAAGAGGTTTAAACAGTGTGGGAGGACGTCATTATCGGATGGTTTTATTTTGCCCCGTTTTTTAATACTTATAGTTATACAACTCTCGTTCATTAAACTTTTATGCAACAAAACGTTAAAAACAAATACCCAAATATTAACAAACTCAACTTGAAAGCTCTACAGCTTCCTCATTGAGCATTTAGGCAAAATGCTTTCACCCAAAGGCTCCATAGTCTTTGGCCTCGCGTAATTAGTAGCGGGGTGAGTTGTCTGCCAGGAATTCTTTTGACGGGAGACAAACGGAGGAGGCTCCGCCGAGCTGGCACACAATAGCGTATCGTATGTCGGCCACCTGCATGTAAGCGGCCCTTTCATAGCGTGATGCGCGGGCGCATGGCCGTGCGCAGGAGTGATGCTGTACGCGCTTGCAGAATTTGACTGGATATCGATTGCATTATGAACTAAAATGGATTTTGTCAAAAATTTCTTGTTGTTTTTATTAAGAGCTTCCGCCTACGTCCGATTTTTTGTAGGACCGTTTTTCGGACCGTTCAATAAATCCATAGTTTCGAGGACTGACTATTTATAGGACGTGTTCATTGGTGTACCTATGTATTTTCATATGTTCCATTCTCACCGACAAAAAAATCGGTCGTCGATTGTCTGACGTGTGTGGGCAGCGTAAGAGTTAAAATGTTGTGGTAGGTAGAAAGATCTTTAATAATTTTGTCATCTTTTAGGTATAACATGCAAAGGTTAAGATTTACTTCATAGATTATGAACTACTAATTAGGGTTTCGAATAATTCACGCTATAGCAATGCACCGTAGGCGACGTTGTTACAAAAAATAACAACAAACAAAACAAGAAAAGGTTATTGTAGACAACCACAAAACATTCGCCAAACCCATGTAACTGTATCGCCGTGAAACCTTTCATAATTGTTACTGTTTCTTTACCGTACGACCAACAAGTCAATAATACAATAACAATTACTAAGTAGCTACCTCATTGGAAGCCAGAAACCCGTAAACAATAATCGTAATTTTACAACGCGGTTGTTACAGCTATTGTGGAGTTGGTCGTAAAATCGGCAGATCTCACACGGAGATACGGTCGCCCCCAAAACTCCTGCTGCTCCTGAGAACGTCACTTATTACAAAACAGTAATTTCCTATCGATTTATAAAGTTCAGTTTCTCGATATAAATTGGCGTATCGATTTTATCGCGAGCTTTTTGCGGTTTGTGCGGGAATCGTTTTTGACGATTTACCTTAAGAATGTTAGCACGTGCTGGCTTTTGTTTTAGTCCTACAGCTGCTACCTACATTTAAATAGACGAGTGTGGCCGTGTGATTACTTTAGGTGGTCGTAAATAACCGCATGAAAGTACGAAGTTACTTTAAAACGGATACAGTAATTTTCAATGGAACGAAATTCCCTAAACGGGGTGAATACAAAAAATAAGTCTATTAAAGCTAAATAAAGAAGTGTCTTTACTTTGACGATACGGCTGGCACAGTGGCAAAGCGATTGGCTGCTGCTCTGCGTATCGCGGTTTCGATTCCCGCACGAAACACATACTTGCATGGCGTGCTTTATATATTTTTGTAAACGCACCCACGATGCAGGAGAAATTCTTAGGGTAGGGCAACGTTTTTATAATTAGAAGTTTTGCTGTGAAAAACCGTCCACTGCTCTTTATAAACCTTATCAGTGAAAACAGAAGACAAGTAAGCTTGATTAAAATGACCTCAACTGCCTCTGACATTATCACCAATTACATTAATAGGTAGAAATACATCCCTCGCCAAAACAGCTCATTACTATCAGTGTATCAGCGCTAACCGGGTAACGCACGGAGCCACCCTATCGACTGATTGTGGGAAAGGGCAAAGACAATGGTGATTATATCAGAGTTAATAGCAGCCATCTAGTATCTGACGGAGGGAGGGTTGACCGGTTATCTGTAAGGATTAGCCGGCGGAAACTTAGCTTGGATGATTGCGATAGATATATCGGTAATTTGTCGGGGTTTGTTTGATACCATGTAGGAAAATAAACAGATAGAGTGTAGTCTAGACAATGATTATTAAACAATTCAGAGTGAAAAAAGAACGAATATTTACTTATTTTCCCATTGCAGCACAAAGGCCGCTTCATAGTCTCATGAAAATTAATCATCAAGCTTGTTCAAGGCGGATTGATAATTTCAAAGTAATATCTATACTTACGAATATTATAAAGAGGGAACTTTTCTTTGTTTTAGAAGAAGTTATGTAATCTCTGGAAGAATACTGCTGAGTGCTAAGATTCCAAAATTTATTACAGCTATGTTTTATGGTAAAAAACATATGGTATGGTGTGATTTGTATGGTCTGCCTTACCCTTCGGGGTATACAGGCATGATGGTATATATGTTTTATGGTATAGGTACTTGACTTCCACAAGAACGAAGTCGCGTACAAAAGCCCTTATAAGTTTTTTTTTGTAGTAATTACCCCAGGTTTTCTCACCATATTTTCTTTCACCGATATCAGCGATGTCTAAAATAACCTTAGAAAGTACCTAGAAATGAATTGAAGAAATCACATTAGCACTTGCTCGATTCTGAAAATTGTTCATCTCCATAGGCGGCCGACGGCCGCCGCAATCTACAATCCGACGCTAAACATCGTGTTTAAACAAAATCGATATAATTTTATTATCAACTTGAAACAGTTAAGGCGTATCGTAAGGAAACCCACATGACAGTGAACTGTAAGTGTAATGCCCTTGTTACGATACGTGGTGTTGGTAGCAACAGCACCTGACCCGCGTGTGACGTCATCGATGATAAACTACCAGTCAAATCGTCAGGTGCTGACTTAATCATAACATCTAACTACTTTATACTAAGTTAAAAATACGTAACTTGCTTCGGGGATATTTCAATTTAAATACAAAATAAAACAATAGTTGAAAATTAAGATGACAAATAAAATATTAATACTTAAAACCATTTAATACCCTTTGTCACGGTTATAAGTAAAATAATCAAAATTGTAACACACATACCAACAATAAGATCCATTTAAGTGTACCAAAACGTAAAAAGCAATCAAATCACATCCTATAGAAATATGAACCATAGTCCACACAACTAGAAAGATGACTATTGCTCATCATAACGATTGCATTTTATTGAGGGGAGAATTCATTGTGTTAATATCACAATATGGTGCTGTCAGTTAATTGGAATAGATTATGGGAATGAGGGAAGAAGTATGCCATGGAGTGGTCCCAGGGGATGCTTTGCGGATGGACTTTTTATATTTTTTTATCAAGTCATCGAGTGACAATAGAGAATGGACGGATTATCACAATATTTGGAGGCGGTCGTGTGGCTCCGCTGAAAATTGACACCGGCTGTGGTGGTTCGACAATAGGAGGAGTAAATAAATATACTTAATCATGTTTAATAAACCATTTGAGTAGATAATTACTAGGTAAGTAGTCATTGTCATTTTGCTCGGCATTATACAGTCATGACATCGAAAGATCGCTAGATATTCCGACTATAGTGAAGAATTCGTCTAACTAATTTTAACGACGTGTACACAATCAGCCAATTAGCCACACCAGATGTCCAACACGTCTTCCACATAAGTGACCTTCCCCAAGCTTCGATTAGTCCCAATTATAACCGAATTACGTGTCAAATGGGCGCTAGCTGTCGGTACCGCGGTCGTGACCCAGTGAGAGGCCCGCATGTCTGAGCCACCAGACGGCGGGGCTCCGCTCTCAGATGACCACCAAGACCTTAAACGAACCGTCTCGAGTGATCCGTGATTCACCGTGGGACTTACAGACGGATGTCGAAGCTTCTATGTAGCTACTGTTGGGGGAAGGTACGTTTCCGGCAGTGGGGACGTCTTGCCAGATTTATTTGTTTTAACTACATATATACAACAAAAAGTACAAAGGCGGACTTAATGCCCAAGGCATTCTTTGCCAGTCAACCAAAGGTGGTGAAGAGATAACATGAATGATGATGATTTTTGACGATTTATGTATGCGTTTCTGCATAGGACCGTATTCTAGATGTGATCTTCTTTTTAACGGGTGGAAAGAAAATCGTAGCGAAAACTGACCATGAATTCGGTACATAATATGTAACGTAAAAAAGGAAATGTTAGTCGGGTAAAAAAAAGAACTTATAGTTGTCTAAAAAAATATAAGAATATTAGCTATTACAACCTTATACTAATAAAATCAAACACAAATAAACGAAATCTGAGAACTTTATTTGCTTGGCTAATCTGAAAAATTCTCAACAATTCCCCTAATAAAGGAATCACAGTGGCTGAATTATAGCGTGAAAACATACATCGTTGTCGGCCGACATTTTTATTGATAAAAAGCAAATAAAAGATGTAACAAAGCTAACAAAGCTTTGAAGATGCGCAATAAATGTGCAATAACGTGAGTTCTTGTGCGCGCTCCATTGGAGCCGTGTGATGAGCGTGTCGGGCGTGACAATGGACGCGGCGGCGCGTGCGCACCCGACGAGCACACCTTGTTGCGCCGAACAACCCCGACAGTACAGGACGCGCGTACAGTATTGATATAGGTACACGTTTATTTACTACCTGTGTATTCTATTACTTTTATTACCACAAAATAGAATAGAAAAAAAATAAACATGAAGTAGAATAGTGTCATAGTAGTAGAGCTCTTTCTTTCTATTTCTGCCGCAAAGCAGCGTTGCTGTATTTCAGTTTAAAGGGTATGGGTGCCGGTGTAATTACAAGCACATGAGACATTTCAATTTTGTCTCTGGGATGGCAACGCATTCGCAAAGCCTCTGGTATTGTAGATGTCTAAAGGTAGTGGTGACCATTTAACATCAGGTGGCCTGTCGGCTTGTTTGCCATCCAATGACATAAAAGAAAAAAAAATCGACATTTCATTATTTTTTTTATAAGACTTACCCAACTTTTGACCCCGTCCTTATCGCAAAATCCTATTGGGCTTCAATCAAAAATAAGCTCCTATATTCCATTGTAGTAATGTCCGAAAAAAAACAAGCTTATCGCACGAATAATAACCGCCAAAAATATTGAATGCAGATCTTGAACGGTCCATTGTGCGCTGTTTCCTTTCATATTTGATTTGTTGCTACAAATAGCGCACATGAAAAGCGTTTAAGGTACTTAATGTCCAGTAATTGGCGATCAATGAGGATCAGTGGGCACATTGTGCTAAAGTATCGAATGGCTCCACTTCCATTGTCCGAACATTGGGTAAAAAAACACTAATAAAAAATGTTCCTAAGCCAAATAAGCACCCGTCAAGGGTCAGCCTTCAATGGCGAGCTGTCGATTTGTGACAGATTAAAATAATAACTAATGAAACTTAACACTTAAAAAAAACTTGTATTATGTCCCTTTAAACTTTTGGATGTAACGAAATATTAAAAAGGTTTGTTGCAAAATGAGACCATTTTTTAAATTGCAAGCCATTTTCGTCTTAACTTATTCTTATTCACGCGTTCTTTTTTTTAAACACCGTAAACTTTTGACGGTTTATTAAAGTAGTTTGCCTATATTTGTCATTAAATTAAAACAACAAGGTGTTCGTAACGGTCCTCCCTAAACGTTTTAAATTCAAACAGACAGTGCAAGCGCAATCACCGGGCGCAGTCCCACGCACTCTGAATAAGAAATATGAGCTGAACGGATACTGCTATTATCAAAACATTATTACAACACTCGAAACGCATCGCCCTACCACTAAAAATTAAACAACAATTGCCTTTAATATTCGCTCGTCTGTGCTGAACTACCCTCGCCGGTATTATAAAAAAATCTGTCAATCTGCCATAGATCAATCATCCTTGGTGAATGGCCGGGGGGTGAGAGACACGCTTCTCGACCACAATCAAACTTCGCAGATAATAAAAGGTAGTCTATATTTACGTAAACGCATCCATTTGATGTCCAATATTATGCGCGGGCGCATCCGACACTGATTTCCTTTTGTTCGTCCCCATTCACTCCTTTGTGGGAGTTTAACACTTGAATGACGTTTTGCAAATATCACACAAAAGTCAAGTAGGCGGTTTGAAGTCAACTTTTAGGACACTACACAATAAAAACATGTTATTGTAATCTACAAATGGTAGGTCTATAACGCTAGAAAAAAAAAACAAACATGCAGTCTTCTTTCTTCTTCTTTTTTTTTAGTAATATATTCTAACCATCAAGTTAACTCAGGTGACCCTTTGCATGAAAGGGGTTGTTTTTTTAAATTAAATTATACAATAAGATAAACCTAAAAGCTCATTCAAAAGCACTAATATTCACTCAATTGTTGCATGACAGTGTGAAATGGACCTTCCCTGGAACAAGACCAAGCACTCTGCTGACCGTCAGTGCGGCGATGCGCGCCACCGCATCCACGTGCGAGCACGCACCGGCGCGCCCACGTGCCGACGCGCATCGCACGCGCCAGGTACACGTAACGCGCGACGCGTGCCCAAGATAACGTGAAGGTAAGAATAGGTATGATAATAAAAGGTAAAACTATTCTTGACAATACATAGAAATGTTGACTTAGGAGATACCTTGAGTATGTTGTGCCTTGAGTGAAACATTTGACAATAGGCATGTATGCAATATTATTAATTCTAAAATATTGAAAGCGTATATACTAATAAATACCTAGGTAAAATTATTAATAACTGTAAAAGACAATGCTTGATCTTCAGATTATTCGTAGCATTTCGTAGTAGTTCGTAGCACATTCGTAGCAGCCTACGAAAATTTTATATTTTACAAGAGTAAGAGGAAGAGGCCAGAAAGACAGAGGAAATCTTGGAATGGGATGAGAATTCATTTTATCCTATAATGATCGCTACATTCATAGCCATACTGAGTCAATAGAATGGTATTAAAAAAAATTAGTTCGTTGTAAGCCATCACCCTTTTCGCACAAAAATACTCAAATTCCTCAAAATACAATCTAATGAGTGTTTACGATGCTCAGCGCTGGTACCAGCTAATCGTAATGTCAGGCGTGCACTTTATCACCACGGCTAATCGCGTCGATTCGCGACCCCTGACGAGCGCCGTCTTATTGATGATCTGTCAATAGAAATCAATGGGTTTTTGTGGTAGAAGGCTTAGCATGGGTCGTAAATAATGTAAACAGTTGTAAAGTAGCCATGGATCAAATCCCAGTAAAAAATTAAAAACTGTTAAATACATACTGCTAAGCACTGTTTATACATTGTTATAAACAGTGCTTAGCAGTATGTATTTAACAGTTTTTGCATTATGATAGCTTCCTGTCTCTTACAAAGATTAAAACATACCAAATATTCCTTTTTAGAATATTGTAATTACAAGTATCTAAGCATAATAATTTTCACGCTCGATTTTATGTCCATGTTTCAAAACACGTCCGTATTCGGAATTTATAGTTATCACAGCTTTGTTAACAAAAGCTTAATAATAAGTAAAGTTCGTTAAAATCACATTAAATTCCACTATTATGTATATTGTAAACAAATAATCGGCTAAATACATCAATCGTTTGCAACAAAAGAGGATGGCTGGACGCGTGCCCACAGTCGGACAATCTATTGACACCACCAGTTAAATGGCCACCGATGGGATTACAATAGCCTGCTTGCTTCCGCATCTGACCACAGGGGAGCCTGATTGATCATTGAATATGAAGAATATACCTTTAATTTTACTAATCCGGAAATATATTTTCTATAGCACTTCCCCACTTTCACATTATTTTTAATTCCCACTTTTTACCGTAACGACAAAAGCGATTCAATATGGAATTGTATTGTTGAATCTGTCGATAAATACAGGAAGGTAATTTTCAGATGCGTTGAATATGATACGTCGGCAATAACCGTACATCTCGGATGTACAAATATTGTTCTAATAACAATAAACATAAAGTATTCGCGGCCGAGGCGGCGCACGCGCAACCCTTTCCCACCGCTCTAATTTTACTAATGCGTTCGACTAACAGAGGGGCAATGAGTATTAGGTTAAATAAATGCATTAAAACTGTGTTTAACCTTTGAATTTACAAATTACTTTTGGATTGAGTTTCGTTTTTGTTTCAATTGAAAAGTAACTGTCGTATCTTAGAAATAAAGACTTTTAACGCAAAAGATTATATTTTTGTATAGATATTGGATATTCCTAACCTAAACAGCATTATAATATATCTAGCCGGCCCGGCAAATGTTGTTTTGCATTTTTTTTGTTTTAGTGGCCAAAAATAGATTACGATCTATTATCAGAAGTACCGAATATAAAATTTCATAAAAATCGGTCAAGCCGTTTCGAAGAAGTATCGCATCTAACATTGTAACACAAGAATAGATAAAATTACTAGATCCTGAGACACATTTGATTAATGTCTAATTAAACAGGCACGCGTTGAAATCTTTTAAAGACCATTCAACTGACAATGGTACTGAAATCCGTTCACATAGTATTCGCTGTCACAATCGTCGCTAATTGCGCATAATGAGTGGAGCAACAAACGCAATATGTTTTTTGCCATTATTTATGTGTACGAGCCCTTACACTGTGGCCACCCTTCGGCATTCGCGGGTTGAAATAAAATTTAATGGTCCGCCGCGCCGGCTACATTTAGCTCTTAACACTCAATGCTATGTGAAATATCGGATTTCCGGAGTTTAAAGAAATATCAGATTATCATTTAAAGTATTTTTATTGTGAATCATCATTGGTAGAGCATTGAGTAGCTTGCGGTGGATGACAATAATTTTATTTTATTTCATCAAAAATGTGGCCTTATTTCTAGAGACTTACATTTTAACCTTTCTCTACTTTGAACATTCTAATTTAAAAATAATAATTTCAGTGAATTAGATACATTTTATAACTTATCAAAAAAAATCGCTAATTTATCAAAATAATAGACTCGGCGGCGTAACATAATCTCAAAATGATGGTTATAATGTTATTTTCCATTATTAATTCAGAACTTACGTTATCATGTCAAAATTAATAATATGACGGAAAACTGGCAAACCACAAGCAAGCCTATCTCAGCGTCGATACGCCTGTTTTCTAAGATAAAATAACTATAAATAAAGTACCTGCTTTTATTCAATGCTGTTTACAAAACTTTTAAACAAAAAAAAATAACCGCCTTCAAAAACAAAAAAGTGAAAAATAACTTTAGTTTTGGAAATCGGTGGCTTTGGTTTAGTTTGTTGTTTTGTATTGCCACCGACTTCCAAAGCTAAAGTTATTTCTCACTTTTTTGTTTTTGAAGGCGGTTATTTTTTTTTTGTTTAAAAGTTCTTTATTTTTTGCTTTTTAGTATCAACTTCCTGTCATCCAAATCCATGAAGGAACTGTCATACTACGTAAATTAACTTAACACCACTAAAAAGTCATAAGAAATCAGAATACTTATGCGATTTCGTTTACTTGGAGGACAAATTTTCGAATACTACTGAATATATCTGTGTTACCCTTTCGAGTGTACACGCGTGATGTTATGTTGTGTGATGGTATAAACAATGCTTAGATATGATATAGCAACAATCGCGGTTAATCTGCTGTTATTTATTGAAGAGTTCCCTCGATTTTTACAAGATCCCATCATCAGATATTGAAATGGTGGCAATGGGACCACACGGGAAGCACCAGCTTTCAAATAAAAAAAGAATCATGACAATCGGTTCACCCAGTCGGGAAATTCGAGGTAAAAAACATAAAAAAAAAAAAAAAAAAAAATACAGTCGAATTGATAACCTCCTCCTTTTTTTGAAGTCGGTTAAAAACACACAATTACTGGATTCCTTTTCTATTTACTACAACTCTACTCATCTCGGCACTCTACACACTCGAGTTTACTCAGTGACTATAAATCCTTTTCGACGACGACAATCCTGCCAGCTATCCCATATAACACAATTTTGAACATCACCCACGTACAACATGTATCATTCGCACCTAAAATCAATCCAAAGTATAAACGCCTTTCCCACGGTAAGCCACAAATGAACATCAATTAATTAAACTCACCAATCAAGGTTCCCACGTTATGATATCTAGAAATCACGCAACATCTTTATTCGTTTATTAGATTATTCCCCCATCGCCTCCCCATCGAAAACCCATTGTTTTTGGGGTTAGCGTGAAATGGGCCGACCGGTGAGACCATAATTACTTTCGTAATATTGCTACTCGTCAAAAATTTAATGTTGAGGGGTGGCTTACTCTGTAATTTACTTATTAAGTTAGCTAGATAGCGATGCATAAAAATGGAGCTAATTAAGTTAATTTTATTCAAAACACTTCAATTTTTTTGCATCTTCTTTTGACAATCTCCGAATCTCTATCTGTATGGAGAACATTAAAGCCTTGCAATAAATATCAATTTTATGGTATAATCGCACAATACCAACAATGTCTACGACGCACTGCAATTAGTATAATACCACCATATATCAATCTCTCCTATAGAAACGTTCGCATAATTATGCGGAAATGTCGCGACAAGCCCATGTTTATGCAAAATAAACGTTTTTGAAAATTCAAATGATCCAACAAATTGGTCGGGGTGAATACAATACAGGAAATATTTGTAGAATTTTGCGAGCGTAAATCTTTTATATTATTATACTAGAGCAAAGCTATACCGTTTGCAAAAGTATGTACATTTATCTACCAATTTTACCCCTGCATCTTAAAAGATGTACGACTGAGATATCATGTTGGCTGACTGGTTTTAGGAAACAATCACGCCTTTTCCGCAATTCTATGACTATGACCTGATTCCCGCAGGTACAATTCGATTAATACTGCTTTTACACATTTCTGATACAGTCGGTTTTTGTGTCCATATTTAAAAAAAAACATTTTCGAGCTCAGTAAAAATAAAACATAAAAACAAAAATAAAGAAACAGTTGTCATAGTCGCGTGCTGCATGTTAAAAAGCAGCAGCTATCATCAGCGAGGTGGGGCGTCGCCATGACTGCCGACCGGCGCGCGCGCACCCGCATCCTACAGATAACGGGCGACAATAAATTAACTAACGCACACCTACTGCCTTTCACAACTATGAGTTTTCACCTTGTGTCTTTATCATTCACAATAAATGTTAGCGGCCAGGTTAATAAAATTATAAATTAACGTTTACTGCGAAATTAATGTCTGAATTTAGAAAATTAATAGGTAAAGTAATTGTTTCTTTTCAAGTTTATCTTTAGTACCTATTTAAACATCATGTCTGAATTGATGTTCGTACATAAAAATGGCAACAATAATGTGAAAAAACGATGAGTTTACTAAAGTTCAACGAAGTGATCGATATCGAAATATCTTAATAATCGAAAGGATGACACTCAAAATATAATCCAATTGACATCCATATTGAATAACTCACACAAGACACAATCAATCCAAACGCAGCCGGCCAAGCTGAAGCTTTTGCAAAGTCAAAAGTATTGCGCATTTTCACCAACGCATTAGTTACACTCCACACAATCGACACAGAGGTCAATCACCATGCATTTGTTGCATGACAGTTGAGTCGCGGGGGCGTGCTATTTGTACTAACTCCCAAATACTTATTTGATTAACTCTCTTTCATGTATTCACCGGTATTCGCCTCTGTTCAGTATCCGCGATTGTCTGCGGATTTTGTTTAATTTGATCCTTTGTTTGAACACCGTTTGTGTGGAAAGGCTTATGGGATGGGGAGTGTGGGGTACAATGCAGATATGGAGATCCGCTATCAATGGCCGCAAAGGGTTATCTGTGACGTCACGAACAGATCGCTACGTGTAGTTGATTTGGTGCGGTTTATCTGACTGGACTATATTACTGATAACTATGTAGAAAGGATTCGGATCTATCTGGCCCTATTTAATAAAGCTGACAAGCTGACTTTTTTGTCAAAATCGGCAAATTGTCTTGACAAGTGCTGTTTAATAAAACCGACATGTATGACATAAGTCATGCAAGATAAATATGCCTGTGACAATTTTTCTGTTCCTTTTCACTCTTGAACTTTACCGCGATTTACAAATTATGATTTAATGTTTTTGCTGCGACCTAAAATTATAGTCGTAAAATACGGAATTAACTAAATAACTACTAATTAAATTAAATACTGCCAAAATATTACTGTCTATAAAGAAAACCAAATTGAAAGAAAATTCAAGCATAGTGATATGTGTGTAACGTAATGTGTTTAGTGATGGGATGTTTTTATATGATGGATTATCGATATTTTTTATAGAAAACGAAGTTTACGGCATGTATTTTAAAATATAATTTTTTACAGTTAAATGTGTCCGGTACGTAGGCGACCATTTTGCAACGCGACAAAAGGGTACGTACAAAGAATTTTTTGTTTTGATTAATATCGATTGTGTTTTGAATGTATTTTTTATATTTTGTATTTGTCGGCGCACATAAAAATGTCATTGTCAAAAGTGACAGGTCGTTAACGTCACTAGCGGAGCGTCGAGTGGAGGGTAGCGCGACTGTCATCTTGGAAGGGACTTCTTCTTGGAGAGCGGTCACCAGCGCACCACGCTATCGACGAATCGCTGTCCATCGCCGGAATTGTAGCTTAATTTAAAAGTGATTAGTGTTATCAACAATACTAATGGACTTCGATGAAGTCCGCCTCCGTCTTGAGCTTATATCAGAAGTGGGATTACCTTGGACAGCGAGTTTATTCTAGATCATTCTAAGAAAGCAAGACGTCGTAAAGTGTTGTGTGTCGTGCATCGTGTGCAGTGCGTCGTGCGCCGTGTGTTGGTGTTAAAGCTGAGAGTTGCAAGCTTGTTGCGGTCGGACGTTCGGCGGTAATTCGGAGCGTCGACGCGAGCGTAACTGCGAGCTAATGAAGTCTGTGATGGCGCATGACTCGTTTGAGTTGTATCCTTTTTGTTTTCAATTTAATTGGAACCATAGAATGATATCATTGTTCAAATTGTAACCTAGCGTGAGCGTGTATGGCTAATGTTCACGTTACGACAAGACTGGTCAAGTGATTCATCAAATCGTTGTATTTGTCGGACATGGGTTCGCATCGCGGCGTTGCCGTTACATTCTTTGGCGCGTCTTATGTGCGTGTGGGTAAGTTTGAGAAGAGAAATGTGTGCAGTCTATTACAACGTAATTTTCATGTTTTGATTGGTAATAGTAAGTACTAGCAGTGGCAATAGTACGTACTAGCCACGGCTATGGTAGGTACCATTCATGGGCATGATAAGCGCTAGAAAATGTAAGTGAAAGATAGCCGGGGAACGGGTGTAGTAAGACACTGGTGTTACGGATAATATAAATGGTCAGGTAGATCATACAATCACACAATTTACATAGTAAAACCCATTTGGTCTCGAGCGCACACACAGTGGGTAGGTAAACTTCTTAACGTTACGTACGCATAGACTAGACTAACTAAAAACCATAGAGACCAAACTCTCTAGAGCCAGCGCGAGCGCCCTCTCACAGGCGTCCGGGTAACTCCCTGGGTTGCCACTTTACACACACGCTATACTCTAAGCGCTATAGGCTTTGCAAAACCATGACTACCATTGAGTTAGACTTTTAACTACTCAGCAAGACCGTAAAAGCGTTTTACTTAAAATTAACGGTTTTCCAATTATTCGTGTGAGGACAGGTGAATTAAGAGGTACGGCAACATGCCATAGAGGTATACTTCGTAGGAACACCTTATCTCGTCCTATGTATCAACTACGTAACTCATGAAGTTTCTACGAGGAAGGAGTTTTATAGTAACTGCGTGAGTAAGAGTTTCAAACTTCATTTTATAACTGCTGGCTCATGTAATGTGACTTGTGAATGATGAGCGGTTATGATGGTGTTAAAATCGATGTGTAACATAGTAA
This sequence comes from Caradrina clavipalpis, assembly GCA_932526535.1. Taxonomy (NCBI): domain Eukaryota; kingdom Metazoa; phylum Arthropoda; class Insecta; order Lepidoptera; family Noctuidae; genus Caradrina; species Caradrina clavipalpis. Next base: position 11,137,342 of record OW052091.1, on the reverse strand, counting down.
AGCTTGGTCTGAGTGTTTGAAGATAATAGAAATAACTAAAGTTAGCCTAATTAATTAGTCCTAATAGATTCTCATAGGTATGAGAGTTGTTTTATTGATTTTTTTCTAATGATTAATAATGACGCGATGTCGTTACACACTGAAAGCTTTAAATTCTAAGCGTACTTACAAATATGCGCACGATAGGCTAAGAAAGATGCCAGGAGGTCATATACCAGTTGATGTTGATAAGAATTTTGATGATGATGAGCAAGCTTAAGTTGTGGTAGAAAGTCGAAGTAAGGCATTCTAACGGTCGTATTGTGTTTGACCGTACCAGTGGTTATCACATAGTCGTAGCCCGGTAGAAATCGGTGTCGCTTGAGGCAACTCAAGTGGTCCGTGGGTACGCGATGCATGTTTAACTCAGCCGGAGGTCGGGATCTAGAGAGACCGCAGTGTGTAGTCAGAGGGTGATGCACACGGGCGATCCACTTGATGGATATGCGTACAGTAGTGCTGTTCTAAAAAGTTAGCTGCGAAATCGTTTTTGAATCTGCGGTGAGATTTTAGTTTCGTATTCTTACAATGACTGAGTTCGGCATTCTAGCGCCACCACGTGATGACGTAAGTGGGAGGTGTTGTATCGAGTGAGTGTTTTAACGTTCTTCAATGGGATTTGATATTCTGCGAAGCAGGCGTGACTATCGAGATGACTTGCGTGATGACTTTCGAAGAGATTTGCCTGTTTCAGAGTAGCATAGCTGATCCATGCGCTGGATGTGTGAGAGCAATGCGATTGCTGGTCGGCTGGAGAGCCGTGGCGTTGGAGGTTTTATTCGAATTTCTGTAAGCTTGGCAGTTTTTCTTGCAGTAATTTTAAGGGTTGTTTCGAACGACTATGGTACATGACTAGGTAGGTAATGATTATTGTATTTTCAATGATTTCTAATTTTACAAAGTCAGAAAGTTTACCCGCCAAAGGGGTTGATGATCGCGCGCGCGTTTCCTCTTTTATTTGTGAATTTTGTCACTAATAAGTATAGAGCTCGTCGGGTTTGCTTTATAGAATGAGAAACACTACCAATGAAATTGTTGATTAGCAAGCTTTACAAATGAAAGTCCCTCAATATAAATGTACTTACAGCAGTGCGATTCTCTAAGCCTCACTCGTAATTCTAAAGCTGAATCTGTAGTGAGATAACAAAATGGTATTCTGTTAAATACGATCGCACCGGTAACGTCACCACAGCAAACGAATACACAACCAATGTCAAGTGGGTTCGTTATCGAAGTGAGCGCGGTCACTTGAGTGTGACTTGTTTTCGAGTTTGCATTTTAGAGAATTGCACTACAGGTTCGTGATCATTTTGAAAAGGGCAAACTTTTCAGCCCAAGGGCCAAGCACCTATTGAAGTTCCAGTAAAATACGAGACAGACATTAAACTGGCATTTGTTTAATTTCGATACTACAAGTTCTCAGTTCGATGAGTTATGGAATCAAGGATTGATTCGGTATTCCGTTGGGTAATGCGTACTATGTAGCAAATGTGTTTGCTGAGCTATTGTTGTATCTGATGTTGACCACGAATAAGACACCTGGAGTTCAGTTAACTTTGATGCTTTTGAAGGGAACTAAGAGTGGTTTATTTGTGAATAATGACTGTTCAATGATGCTTGGTCTCGGTGATGTTGAGTATTGTTCAAATTTGATCAAAGCCAGCATTGTGTGATTTAGCCCTTAAAATTTTAATTAGTTTAGAATTAGACAGTGATAGAAAGAATCCAGAGTAGATAGCAATAGCGAAAGTACTTCCGCTATTGTTTGAATATGACGCACACTAGAATGACTAATTAACCTTTGTTAATCAAACTGTAGTTTGGTCGTAGTTGTAACTGTGATTTTATGACTCGTTCAGGGTGCAATGCGCGGTTAGATGTATGTATAGTGGCCGAATCTAAGTATATGATTATAACTTGGGTCTCAAAAAGAGTAAGGGGCTCTGAGAGACTAGGTACTGTTCAGGTCTATATGACTATTGTCTGGGTCTGAATAAGAATACTGTTTAGGTTTCAATGAGACTACGCTGCCGAACAGCCGGGCCTTTTAGTGTTGTGTGTTTGTGTTTCATAACCGAGAGTAAAATAAGTAAAGTGATAGTGCCAGTAAGGGCACTGATGTTGAATAAAGCATCTTAACGTGATTTGTTAACTAGCCTGTGTGGCACTGACGCCTGTATGGCAATGACGCCTGTGTGGCAATGACGCCTGTGTGGCAATGATACCTGTGTGGCAACGACTAGTCTGTGGTAGTAGTTTGTGGTGTTGCACGGCCGAAATCAGCCTCAGTCGTAGAGCTCCAGCTAACCATTGCTGACGTAGACGTGCGGCGTAGGGCTGATTATGTCGTGGCACCTGGGTTTGATGACTGGCACGCCTTAAGTGCTTCGTCGTCAGCCCAACTTGACTTATAACGGACCCATAAATGGTGTGATGGTTTTATGTTGTTGACTGATAATGATCTTGATTTGATAATGATTTTGACTATGGACTATCGATGACTTTTGATTAACATCTATTGTAATTTTTGGAAAATTTTGATAACACGAGTGCAACCTCGCGGACACGAAGGTTTAAATCACTTCTAACCTTTTGAATTATGATGAGGCCGAGTCGGCGGCAGAAGATGTAGATGCTAGGAATGACTTGTTATCCCCAATCGATAGTGACACCTTGACCGCATGCTCTTCCGCTATTACTGGTAATTCAGACTGTCAGGGCACACTCAGATCCTGAATAACAGAATCGAAATATAGGATGATAGGATATTCCGCAATCATAGGTATGACGTCAGTATGTTTGATGTCTTGCATGGGTCCGTTGGTTATTGTAAGCACTATTTAATCCAGAATTACCTGGATGAAAGGAGAGTGTCGTCCGGGCCACACCCAGTGGGGTTGGTTGAAGGGATGCACTCGTCCGATCAAGAAGTAATATCCTTATAGTCTATCCTGGTCGTAAGGACAATGTCGTCCGGGCCACACCCAGTGGGGTTGGTTGAAGGGATGCATTCGTCCGGTCCAGATGTGTTATGTTTATCCTGGTCGAAGGGACAGTGTCGTCCGGGCCAGACCCGTCAGGGTTGGTTGAAGGGATGCACTCGTCCGGTCCAGATGTGTTATGTTTATCCTGGTCGAAAGGACAATGTCGTCCGGGCCACACCCAGTGGGGTTGGTTGAAGGGATGCATTCGTCCGGTCCAGATGTGTTATGTTGATCCTGGTCGAAGGGACAGTGTCGTCCGGGCCAGACCCGTCAGGGTTGGTTGGAGGGATGCACTCGTCCGGTCCAGATGTGTACTGTTGGTAAAAAGTTCCAAGTCACTATGGTAATGGTCAATAGACTGACTTTGTGTTTGATGTCGTTGGAGCGCATTCATGTAAGAAGTAGTATTAGCAGAATGGACGAGCGGATGTCTTGGTGATTAGACCTTGTCTGGTTCCGGAAATACAATAACGCCCGAGGACGGTCGTATGTCAGTCTGGCCGTGTCGGCGCACATAAAAATGTCATTGTCAAAAGTGACAGGTCGTTAACGTCACTAGCGGAGCGTCGAGTGGAGGGTAGCGCGACTGTCATCTTGGAAGGGACTTCTTCTTGGAGAGCGGTCACCAGCGCACCACGCTATCGACGAATCGCTGTCCATCGCCGGAATTGTAGCTTAATTTAAAAGTGATTAGTGTTATCAACAATACTAATGGACTTCGATGAAGTCCGCCTCCGTCTTGAGCTTATATATTAAATAAATATTTAAAAACAAATTTCAAAATAATAAAGCATTTTTAAAATATTAATAAAGAGAATGAGATTTTAACGACTTACAATCGATATTAATAAAATTGATTTGCAAAATGTCACTGCCCTAGTATTTGCCATTCTGGCATGTGTCACAGCCAACATGCCAACATCCTTGGACGCATAAATACGTACTCATACTGAGTTACATTTACTTATTTCAACCAAAATATTTAGGAATTTATTTGAGTAGTGGTTGATAATATTTATTGAATTTGAATGACAGTTCCCTGTAAATACACATCAAACAAAAACTTATCGAGTAAAAAGAAATGAAACAGCACAGTACAGTTATTATTGTATTTATTTACTCAATTACATTTGAAATAATCAGTTGATATAATTACTTATATGTTTCCCGGCCACTGATTTGAACCAGCCTTTGCACGTCATTCGACTCACCGAAATTCACCGAATTAAGTATTTGATAACACAATTATTATTATTTGACCATAATCCATGATAGAAACAGCCCAGGCCACCTTAGCCAGTTTGATCGCCTTCTTTCTTATCCGGGCATAGTATTAGTAATAGAATTCCCGTAATCATGATAAATGTTATCCGTGTTGTGAAAATCACATGCAACAACATGACAGCTCTTCTTGAAATTGCGAATCGGTCAACAATGATCTATCTTCTTGTATAATGAATGCACATCGATACATTTTCGGAACAATAGACGTTTATGCATATTATACAAAATCACAGCGATTGTAAATTAATTTAACATTTTAAAAAGTATACACGAGAAATCACTCCAAGTATTCGAACGTCAAAAACTCATATATTTCAACTATACTATAGTCCAACAAGATGGTTCTCGACCACCATCAAAGGGGCAGTATAAACAGAGTAGCTATATGTTTGAGCACTTTGTCTTTTATAAATTAGTAATTTGATTTGAAAAACAATTTTCAACTTTATTTTTAATGTTTATGAGTTAAACATTAAAAATAGAGTTGAAATTTTTTTGCAATAAAAAATTTCGTGCCATTATTGGCACGTAAATACAGTACGTACATAGTACGGTACATTGATCTGACACGTAAATACAGAATTTTTTTAAATAATGTGCCATCGAAAATACTCCGCTTTTACTATATCACCGCAGAGCAAAGGCCTCCTCTTATACAGAAAAGGCAAGAAACGTGAAACACCACCACACTTGTTCAAGGACAAAAAAAAATGTAACAATGTAGGTATCGTAGACTATTTTTTCGTATGAATACGCCCGTAGCTTGCTCTGAAGTTACCCTAGTTCGTAAAATTATGTACAACAAACGAAATAATGTATCGCTGAGTTTTCAACGCGAAAAGCCGCAACTACAGCTGTCGGACTATGATGATTTTTCAGTTTGACGTAACTGAGTCAGACACTGTCAACACAATGTAGAATACCATATCAGATAATTAAAACTATAGGGAATAAAAGAGGTTACAACCAAAAACGTAATATGACTGCCTCGTTGGTTTGGCCGCATTCGTCTATTAGAACAACTACGCTGCGCGCGCTGCCCTCTTTTGTCAAATCCTTTCGCCATCTGTCTTTGGAGCTTTTTATAATCCTACCAAATTTGATATAAAGTAAAATGACCATACAATGATGCCATTTTAGTGAATTTTAAATTCTGTCGTTTATTTTTTATCATTGTGATTTAAATTCATGTTTTTGTTACATGTCAATTTTTTTTGTGGTTTATCGTATTATTTCTTAGTAAAAAGCTATTTGATTTATGAAGAAGTGTGTATTCCTGACTCTTTAAGAAACTAAAATCTCGTAACGGATTTAAATAAAGTCCAATGAACACATTAGTACCTCAAGTAAGTATGCTATATGTATTACAGATTATTACGTGTTTATTTGCAGATTTTCTTCTACACTAATTCTGTTAATATTATTTATTATCATAATCATATCAGCCGACCGACTTCCACAACCACCGGACACTTCATCCCTTTCAGGAGAAATAGAACAAACTATTTTGCTGTAGTAAAATTTTAGGTGCAACTTTCGTGATGTCAAATGACCTACCACCACAAGAATAATTTATATTCGTTGATAAACCTTTGTTTTTATGTTTTCAGCTTAAAATCTACTTAAGGCGAAGAACCACTGGCCTTTGCGTTCGAGCTAACAGTGCGCAGGCATCATTTCAGAAATGTTCAGCTATATCTTATCACATGATGCAACGTGTTCAGCTCACTATAACTTAATTTTGTAATTTGTTTAATGTTACACTGATATTAAAGCTTGATCTGACAAAATCGATTCAATCGTTTTACTTATAAAATCGCTCGCACCTTAGAAACACAATTAGTTTCCATCTATATAGTAATATTATAAAAGAAAACACATACATATCATCACGCCTGTATTCCCCGAAGGGTTAGGCAGAGGTGTACCAATGTACACCCACAGTTCGCCGGTATGTTTAGGTCCCATGTAATAGGGAGCAAGCCTATCGCCATTAAGCGGGCATAAATCCAAACTCCATAAAAGAAAAGATTTGAGAATTCTATCAAAAAGGAGTAAAAGAGGAAGTGGGTGAAGAGTGAAAGCTTCTATGAGAAATACATAGTCTACACCGACAAAAACAATAGCGAAGTGATAATTTTCTAATAAGTATTCGTTGTCCCTATTCGACGTAATATATTTTTAACCATTTCAGCAAGAAAAAAGAAATTTAAAATTCTCAACATACGGCTTAGTTGCCGGTCAAATTCCAGTGACAATTCGCAATTTCATGTTATCACGTGATGTATTCAAATAAACGTCAATCTACTGTCAACCAGAAATATGTCACGATTTTCTATGTATTTTGGGCTTTATTAAACAGAAAATTGACAAAACCTGGAACTGTCACCGTTATTTTGTCAAATGTCACCTGTCAGCTTTATTAAATAGGCCCGAAGTGGTTAATTAGATGGTATAGATGCTTGACAGGTGAATTTAGAGATAGCGATCCAAAAGATGTCAAACACAAGTCACATTTTTTTCCTATGTCATAGAATAAAATATTTATTTTCCAAAAACATGGAATGTTTACAAAGGTGTTCATAATAATGTATACTGCAATATATCTCATCGTGAAGGATATATTTCGAAAAAATAAATAAGGCAAGATTAATTGAGGATGTAAATCTCCAAAAAATATACCTAGTTTTACGCATGCCGTTGCAAACAACACATAAAACAGTAACCTCCCCAGTTCGTGTACGAGGAAAACTTTAAATCGAATGAAAACGCGTGTGAAAATGTATTGCAGCGGCACATGTCGCGATGTCGCTTTGATTGCTGTTGACAGTGCGCTGTGCGCCGCTAATTCCGTGTTTGTACACCCCCTGCCCACCCTGCCTGATATAAGCCTCCACTGACAAATACACTGCACATGTACTGACGTTGGTATACATTTTTATTTGTTTGAAATGTAAAAAGTGGAAAGGAAATTGTGGCGAAAACTTTTACCATGGTTAGTAGATGATTCTGGACACCCCAGAGATAACATTTTTCGTCGATACTAAAACCATAAAAAAACATAAATCAGCAATTTCATACAAAATTGCAACACCATACAAAAGATGATTTTTCGAAATGTATGGAACGGATGTTCGTTTTTTAAACCAGCGCAATAGATGTAATAAGTATTATTTGTTTCTTCATAAAAAAAAAAAAAAAAAAAAAAAAAAAAACATTTATTTCAGGTAATTATAATCCATATTATTCTATTGACAAAATATTTATATATATTCATAAGATACCTCTTAAAATAATTACCTCTCTTTAAATACCTATCTACCTATTATTACCATAACAAGTTGTTATTATAAGAGATAGTTTAACGTAAAAATAAACACACTTAAACAAGAATTGCTTATTAAAATAGCTTTGGCAGCACTTTTCATACGTGTTGATCCCAAATTTAACAACGCCGCAATTTGTCATAAAAATAAGTGCATTGTTGTAAATAGCAGAAAATTAATATCCATTACCTTAATCATTATAAAAATGCTTGAATCAATGACATCCACATAGCTCAACACTGTTCGAAATGATTCCCGTCAGAGAGAGGTATCTAGGATACAACCGGTGGATAGAACTGTCTGAAACTTGCCAAAGATAAGCATCCCCTGCAAAGTTAATCCGCTAAATAGTCCAGTACAAGGCAAGTTGCCGGCGGCGGGCGCAAGTCAAGAGCCAAAGTAGTTCAGTTTGTAGGTACTACTACAACTAGGTAGGTACATGGTGTAGCTGAAAATGTAGCTATTTGTGTAAAGTGCACAATTAACTGGTGTAAAAGTAAAGAATTATTTTGTGTATTTATAGTCTTGAAAACTTGTATGTAATAAAAACCTAGATAATACCGGCCTATTACTGTCTCATTGCTTGCCAGCAGCCACTTCTCATTCAAAGAAGACACGAGCATTGATCACCATGCGTACTTAAGACGGATTGACGATTTTAGACTTGTACATACCTTACACATAGGTACCATCACGTCTGTATTTCCCGAAGGATTAGGCAGAGGTATACCAATGTACACCCTCAGTTCGCCGATATATTTTAGGTCTCATGTAGTATGGGGCGAGCCTATTGCCATTAAACGGGCACAATTAAATCCTGATTCCGACCTACTACTAAGATCTACTGTTACTACTACTTTAGACTTGTATTAATTTATTATACCAGAAGTCCAGGGTTCCTCACGATGTTTCTGAAAATGTTATGCAGTCGATAACGTCAGAGGCAAATTCACACGTGTTTTCGGGTCTCCCTCTTACCTCCATAAAGTTCTAGGCCGGAACTGTCCCCAATTTTGCGAATTGGCTACTTCCTTAGGGCTGGGGACGCAAATTGTTCGCAGGACTAATCGACTCTTGGGCGTCAATTGGTGACCGAGGCGATAACTAAAGGGGGATCTGAACCAATCATATCCTTCCTTTAATACAACACGGAAAAACTGCACTGGAAAATACGTCAAAAATTCGCTTTCAATCCAGTTTCATAATTCAACGAACTGACTAAAGAAGGTCATTAAAGTACCGACCAACAGAGATTAATACAAATCTGGACAAGAGAAACTAGCGAAACACAAATGTTTTTGTTTTTTTATCAATTTAATCTGCTTAGTTTAAATCCACAAATGAAACGGCTCAGTCACCAAATGGTTGTCGTCAAAAACAGCCGATCGCGTAAACACGAAGATGTCAGCTAGAAAAAAATGGGTAAACCAGTCCCAACATGTTCCAGTTTCCAATCTTCAGTCGACAAAATCACCCTGAAGTTTTGCCGGTCTAAATCTTAACGTAGACTCCGAAATATTTTAAACGATAAAGCAATCTCCAAATCCTGGATTAAGAGGACAGCAATGAAAACAAAAGGAAGATTAAAAACAAAACAATTGATCAGATTAACTCGAATTGTCTCAACGACTAGTCGTTGAATTGTCTGTATTTCGGTGCCACCGTTACACTTAAATACTGTAAATAAACAAAAGATTCGTGGAAACAATAAAAGGTTTGATTTTTCAAATTTTGAAATTGATATTTATCAGCAAAAATTGTAGGTGTATGAATAACCTAATCATGTGAATAGATGGTTTTTGCATCGACTACCTATAGACTACTCGATTTAAAATTTAACATAAGCGAGTGTATCCGTCTATTATTAGAATAAAAGCTAAGATTATTTGATTATTGATTAGGTGTTAGGGGAATTATTTTGCAGAAATGACTAGACGCTATATACATATGTATATCTAACTGCAACTATTTGATGTGCATCAAACGGCATAAAACCTTGTCATGAAAAATTTGAATCCTAATTCTTATCTTATTCTTACTCGGTTAAAAACAAGAGCATTTTAAGTCTCGTAGAAACTTTGGTGCAAGCATAAACTGCTGAAAGGATTTAAGAAACATGAAGATTAATTTAATCCAAGCTCCAGAAACCGGATTAACGAAGGATTATGTCACGTTGAACGAACAGTTAGCTGGCGTAATTACACAAACGATTTTACTGTTTAGATTATTCTAGATGCCGATGTCTAAGAATTACTTAGCCGTTCGGTATATGGTTGTTCCGTAAAAAAAAATTAAGACGCAATAAAAATAAAAATGGGCCATCATTTACCCGCCATTTTGTCTTTCATATTTTTTTACCCAAAGAAACGAATTTTCCAGTAAGTATAGTTACTAAATTAATATAAATAAAATCGTATTTTTTTGCAACACAACATTGCAATGACTGCTGAAAGCAGCTTTCCCATGCCCAGTGTATGCGCACGCGCCGTCATCGTAACGTGCGCCCGCATGGAGCGCCCTGCCTCATTTTATTGTAGGACGCTCCACATCTTGAACATACTTGCCTTATATATGGTGTTCTGTAATTATTATGCTACTGCAGCTGCACTAGGAAAATACGTTGAAACCATTTTACATTTTGCCACGTAGCTTCTTAAAAAGGTGCATATTATGTATATTTTCTTTGTAAGTCTTTGCTTCGAAAAGCCTTCGCCATCGCGCTTGGAAAATGGATCAACAATCATGAAAAGACTGTACACTCCTATAACTTACATAAATACTCGTAGGTAGGTAAAGCTCGTGAACCTAATTTGGTCAGAGTTGTCTTTGACTCTTTCCGCCCATATTTCGTCATCGTAGAATTCGGAAAGAGTGAGTTCATACCGTGGTAATTTTAAATTAACCTATAAATTGAAATAACAATGTACCTAGTTCAAGAAATTTAACATACACATACATACATACATAATCAAACGCCTTTTTCCCATGGGGGTAGGCAGAAACCACGGACCACCACCTGCTACGATCCTTACACACTCCTTTCGCCTCGTCCACATTCATACTTCTGGTCATACAAGCACGCCGGTTACGAGTACTGCGCACCTGACCTTCCTGAAGAACCTCACCGATAAGGTCAAGGTAGGTCTTTCTAGGGCGAAAAAAGAAAAAAGAAAAAAATAAAAAAAGCAAGCAAGAAAAGCAAGAAAAACAAGAAATTTAATTTCAGTTATTAACACCATCGAAGCTTCCGAGTGACCTGTATAGTTTACATGTCGCCATAGCATGTCAAAAAGTGGGTATCAGTGCTGGCTGCACACCCTATCACCTAAAAGTGACACAACAAATCATTTCCTGTCCCAAACTACTTAGAATCCGCATCCAACGAACCACACTCGTGATAACCATAAGTTTCAAAATCTCAAGTCGTAGGTACGGTGAAAATTATTATGCATAAAGAATTTTACTACCAAGAAAACTAGTGCTTTTCAGAAACTATTACATTATTTTATTAGGGTGAAAAAACAACCTATATTATCTTTAACATTTTCACGAAAACTCGACCGCACTGTTAGCTAACGCTACGCATTAGGTACGTCAACTTAATTTAATATTTCATGATATTCGTTATTTTCAGGTTCATAAAATATTGGCCATAATAGGTACTAAGTACCTGCTAACTCACAAAATAAGCTAGGTAACCAAAACCACGTCACATAGGTAAGTAGTTAACATTTTTACAAAACACGTTACCAACTTTACCAAGTACTGATAACGATATTCTAAAAATGGCAGCGCACTGAAATTTCCCATTTTTACCTGAAAAATAGAAACGTAACATTTTGGAAAACCGTCATTGGTGTTCAAGTTTGTGTTGCGATTGGTCGGGAGGCGGTGTCATGGGACTGGGGCATGTTGATTGGTTGGTTGCGGTCCCCACCTCGCCGTATGGTGGGGCTCATCATCCCTATGTTTATTTTTGTTGTTCAACTTAGTGGGCTATAAGCTTTCATCGTGTGTAGATGTGTAATACAAACAGTATCGATATTCGCGACTAATCGTTGACGTGTGCAGTGGCTTAATGGACTGTGATTGTTGTATAAGACTGGACAGAATACCTGCATTGTGATTGTGAAGCTTTTGCATCATTTCGGAGATGGTTATCCTGTAAGTACCTCTTTATTGTTATTTATTGTATCAATAAGTGTAACATTTATTTATATTTTAATAAAAATGGCTGTTGAGTATAATAGAGAAGGTAACGAAAGGGTTTACTAGTTTAAAGATAGGGTAGCTCTTTAATTAGGTAGACTTACACCCTATAATTTACGTTAAAATCTGGGATCGAATTCCAAGTCCGCAAAACACTATAGTGTTTTTGGGGCTATCCATTAAAAATTCTTAGTACTAGCTCGAAGTCTGGATTTATGCCTGGTTTATGACAAAACGTAGGTGTACTATTACTTCTCTGCTTATCTTTTTATGTGAACGTAGGTGTTATATTAGGTACGTAAATTTTGTTTCGTGTTATCATGTAATTTTGTGACTGTTATCATGCAAATTTTACTTATTCAATCTAAACACTTCCTGGATAGAAAGAAAAAATAAAAATAATTTATTCAATATAATTTTTTTTTTAAAACAATACCTAATATATTGTGCTTAAACACCCCAGCGTTTTTAAAAAGCAAGAATAAGTACATTTATTAAGTTTTTGCAATCTGGTTTGTATATTTTGGCACTCCCAAGCTTATACATTATTATTTTACTAGAATTATGAGGTGAGAATGAAATAATAAGTCTAGATCGGACCATTTATTAATTTAAGAGGACTAGCAACTCGCTCCATACAAAAGTAGGATAAGGGCACTAATCTCTAGACTTGTCGTTAGACGATTTATCTCGTAAGAGTTTTTGATCACCATCTATATACCTAATTTAAATAGATAGGTATAAGCACCCTTGTAATAAAACTAAGAGTAGGTACTAAATAAGTTAGGAATGTTTTTTAGATATTTCTAGAAAATTTCATAGAGTTTACCTAATTAGTTATTAATCAGAATATGATTACCTACATTACGTTTTATATGGAGCACGCTGTCGGTGTTGTTTTCCTCAATTAATTAATTTAAAAAAGTAAATAAATAATAATTAAACCATAAATAATTACATATTCAAAGAAAAATATATAATAAAATCATTTATGATAAATTTTTCAAAACTATATAAAAAAAATACGCGTCAATAAAGAATACGAGAGCACCAAATTAAACTATAAAAATACAATAAAGAGAACTCAATAAAAATAATAAAATTACCTCATTAATTAAAAAAATAATCATGGCTGTAATATTTATGCGTTAATGAAAATACATTTATTAGCAGACAAGAATGGAACCAGCGTCTACCAATGGATATCCACATACCTACCTATCTAAAGATATTTATTCCATAAAATGAATTAACTTTGTAGGTACATACATATAAACTTTCAAATAAGACCAAAATAAAAGTTGTCTAAAAAAATCTTAAAAGATTTATCTCCGACGCCTATTTTACCCAGCATATAAGCTTACACTACGACACAGTACCTATATTATAAGACGAATCATAAAATAACATTCAACCTAAACATAAATAAATAACAAGTAGAAGAAACATTCAATAAATTCAAAGGCAAACTGGTCAGGGTTGGGGAAGGTGCTGGAGGGAGTCAATTGATTCTAATTGAAACTCATTGAAACTGTGACGTTGCTTTGTTGGCGCATTAAGCCGCCAGTTTATTTTGAATAGGCGAAAATACTGAGCCGTGTTGTGTGTCGCGTGATTTGTTCAATATATTGGGATAGGCAGAACTCAAGGTTTGGAAATCAGAGTTTTTTAAAATGTAGGTAGATAGATTTATTATCTTTAAAGACTTGTAAACGAAAGACAAGATAAACAATCGTATAACCTTGTGTGTATTTTGTTTACATGATTAATTTTATGTTAACCTTCGTATACTCGCGCATTAGTCTCTCAGACCGACAATAACAGTTGATAATACTCTCTTCATAATAATGAATTAATGATGCCACCTTGCTACGGGCAAGTCACTCTTGATTTTGCTTTGCATTTTGAATTTTTTCTTGATAAACTGGTAAATTCAAAAATACCTAGAAGAAAGAAATACGTACTTACCTACTTCATTTTTTTTTGTTTTCTTTTTTAACTTAAACTTTGCCCCATGCTAGCTTTTTCTATATCACATGGGTGTGTTTATGAACATTATATAAATAAACAAATAGATCCGACTTAGGTAGGTCCTACCTACCTAACCTATCTATATAATTAAAAACGAAGCATTCCGATTCATATTCCATTGAGACAATGTAAGAATATGTTCAAAGACTCGTCTTTATTTACTTACTCCCTCGTAAGTGGATATCTACACAAAGTTATTTGCCCAATTAAGGCGCGGCCGCCCCTTCAGACGATGTAATTCTGAAGCAATTGGCTCAACGAGGGCTTGCGAGGGGGAACCGAGCTTTCTCCGCGATTTAGATGTTTACTTGCTTTTTATTCTGTTAGGAATTTTAACAAAAGATTACAAATATTTATGTCAGAAGATAGGTAAAGTATTGTTTGTAGGTAGATATGATTAGGTAGTATTTAGTTACCTAGCTGGGTCTACTTGAGCTTTTACGTTCATAGTTACATATTTTCATCACAAAATCAAGATTCATAATTTAGGGGTTCTATGCGTATACAACATTTCTATAACCTCCCATTCCTCCATCAGCACCAGCAGTCGCGACATGTCGGAGGGCCAAACACCGGACTGGGACATAAACGACGCGGTAGTGCCGCGCGTGGCCGCATTCGACACATTCGGAGAGTGGTGTGACGGGCACGTGCGTCGAGTCTACCCACCAGGGTGCGAGGAAGCCCGGAGACACGCCTCGGGATGGGCCATGAGGAACACAAACAACCACAACGTACACATACTCAAGAAGAGCTGCCTTGGAGTATTGGTGTGCTCGCAACGGTGCAGATTACCTGATGGCTCCAGAGTGCATCTTCGGCCCGCAATATGTGATAAGGCGAGGAAAAAGCAGCAAGGTAATGGACTAGGAGGTATATTTTAACAAATCACTATACTGTAGACTGAACATTCTAATTTCTATTGACCTATAAAGCCTAAACTCCCCTGCTAAATATACCAATTATCATTTGGAAGTAAGACTCGATTCTCGTTTATATTGTGACGATAAAGATTATAATTTTCAACGAATTAAATAGAACGTTCCTTATTGTTTATTTTTCCTTCAACAGGCAAACCATGTCCAAACAGACTCTGCAGCGGTGGTCGCTTAGAAGTCCTCCCATGTCGAGGACACTGCGGCTACCCAGTGACTCACTTCTGGAGACATACGGAACACGCAATCTTCTTCCAAGCGAAGGGCGCCCATGATCATCCAAGACCAGAGGCCAAGGGAGCCAGCGAAGTGCGAAGGTCCCTTGGAGCCGGTAGAAGGGTACGAGGCTTAGCATTACTGCTGGCGAGAGAAGCGGCCATAGCAGACAAGATATTAACAGTGAAACCTGATAAGCAAATGGCGCAGAAAGTGTGCAATCCACATCCTCAACCTCCACCGCTTATACCAGATAACCAAAGAGGTGAGTTGCATTTTGTTTTATTGAGATAGCTACCGATAGATAGATATTAGAGTATCAGTACATCCAAGGATGTTCACTTTGTTGAGTTTTAGTCATTTTTGTCTGTCTATTAAAGTCTAGGACTTCATAGACTTCGAAAGAACTCGTTTCTCAATCATTTTTTTGTCCTAACAGTTCAACTGACATGCACTTGTGGGCCATTCGAGTGTTCGTGTCGGTGGCGTCCGGAGCAGACGACAGAAAGTTACGCGACCGCGGCGTGGACCCCCCAGGAGCCGCAGTACCAGGCCTACGCCCCACCCGCGCCCCCCGGCCCCTCCCTCCAGCCACAACAACACTACGACCCGACCGCGTTACCAGCAGACGACATCTTCCACCCCGAGGAAATCTTCCAGCTCGACCAACCTATCAGACTGGACTTCCCATTGGAAGAGCACACCTTAGAATCACCGCCTACCTTCGCAGATCTCAACAGCGAGAACTCCAGGCCTGAAGAAGCTTACTGGTTGGACTGGCAACGTGCTGCAGGTGGCTCGGAATCTAGTGAAACCCCCTCTCCGGAGCTGTTCGGTGGATACCAGCAAACTGAACCGTATTGTGAACAACAAGCATACATTCCCCAAGCATATTACCCTGAAGAGGCTCAACAATACTATCCCGCTGAGAGCAGAACCTCGCCTGTAATGGACATGCAGGAGCAAAGGTTCTACAGGTACGGACAGGATTGTACGCAAACTAACTTAGATATGCAGACGTGGAACTACTCAGACTGCGCTTTTACCACCAACGACATGTCGGAATGTAAACAGTACTTCGACGTTCAGCACCAACAAGCGGTGAACGCATTCAGTGGCCTCTTATAATAATGTTCCTGTACATAGTTCTGTAAATTGTAAATATTGTACCTGTAAGCTAGCCTAAGTTGTTAATTTTGTCTCTAAGATACAAAGATAGATTTATTATAAGCATTATGTTCCTACAATGGTTTTAAGGAAAATTATCTCCTTCATTTGAAATGTGAGAAAATAAAAAACAGTTTGTATAAAATGGTCTATTTATTGTATATAAAAATTACATTAAAATTGTCAATTTTACATTTTTAATTTCTAACAATAAAATTGGTCACTACAAAATAGTCCATTAAGCGATCGCACGATTGTATTATGCATTTGCAGAACATTCCGAAAACCTTCATAATGACACGTTACACGACACCATAATTTTGACGACACACGTCCGCGACCCAAGCCTAATTGCAAATGAGCTTATTCGTGTCCAGCACAAATAAAACTATGCGACAAACCACTGATCCAGCACGACGACCACAAGCACTTCTCTTTTTACTTCTAAAACCTTCACATTCCATCACGAATTTTGGCTGATACCGAAATATCATAACTTAATTAAATTCGACACAATTATGGGTACCTATAACGATATCTCAAACAAGTATTTACAAACGATTGCGTTAATATTGCAGTGTATTGCAACATGCGGGTTGGTATTGCACTATAAGGACATAGAGCGCAGCCTGCAGGCTGCCCCGCACATCACGCACCACGGGTATTGCAAGACTCGCGCGCGAGTCGACCACACCATCGTCTCCTGCAGTCTCAACAAAGTTATCATAGTAAATATTGAGAATCTATATAACGGAAAATTATATCATTGATATGAATGTTTACACTAAATACTATATGAAAGAAAAGTGTAACATGGTCATAAATATTTTTAAATTCTGTATATTGCTAATGGAGCCAATTATGTTCGAACGGTTTTACATGTACAAAATATTCATACAGATAATTTTTTGCATTAATTTTACACTTAATAATAGGCCCCTAACTCACTAATTACACAAATGTTGTTAGTTTGCACATGTAGAACCGTTCGGCGAGGGGTCGAGGAGAGCACAGCACGCACTATCACAGCAGTCGGCACTCAGCCGCTAGGTGCCTCTAGCCGTATCCCCATCGCCACGTGTGGTGTGGAAGTAGGACTAGAGACACCTGTAGCCCCACGTCGGGCGCCACTTATAATAAGGCCACAAACAAATTTCAACGTGAAGCATGTCTTCTTATCTTATAATAACATCATAATTTGCGCTTCGAACGAATCTAGTTTAGTGTTAGAAGGCTAAAACAATATTCGGACGCAAGTGTCTGTGCCTCACTATTCATAATTTATAATATTCTTCTCTCTTCCTCCCACCGGAGCGTAGGACAAACAAATCACCGTCAGCTCGAGTGATCACTTCACTCTAGCGAAACTATAAATATCATAAGTATTATCTAAGCTACGATGTGGACTCGGTAAGGATTCAGAGCTCAAATAGGGGCGAGATCGTGTTTAAAGCATTAACATTGCTGAAGCCTATCGTCAAATCGTAAGAAGAATGCCTAAGAGGAACGACTGTCCTACTAAATAATCACTATGACTTAGTATCAAGATAGTACTTATACAGGTAGGAGAACCTTAAGGAGAATGTGACTCTAACCATATTAGACACGTATCTAGGTATTACACATATAATGTACTTCGTCGATTTGTGAACAAAGCGCTAAGTATGAAATCAAGTATACAGCGATAATATTTTTTGTGCTAGAATATAACTCGATAATCATCAATAACACTATACTACAATAAAATAGCTAACATAGTTTGGTATTCAATAAGAAAATAAAATGATTCTATCTGAAATAAGAGGGTATTAAAGGAACTAAAATATAACACAACACAACGTAGAGATAGAAATATAAAAAATACGAATACATTCGCAACATAAGATCACGTAAAGCTTCAACACGACTAAACAAATTTGTACTATTGAGAAGAAATCACTGCCTAATTGAGATACGAACTTCAATAGAGGGAAACGGAGACGGGTAATTTCTACGTTATATTCTAAATAGACAGAATATAGGAGAGAGAGGGAAACACAGAGCTCGCGGCTTCACCGACAGCAGGACCGACCGCTCTGATGACCGCGCGACCTTCAGACGCGTGCCTCACAGCTGAATCATTTCATTCATTCCCGACGAGCACGCTGCAGGCGGCGCACGGAGTAGTAAATAAATGGAGTGCTAGTACTCTTTCCCTTGCTATCTCATTTGCCAGCGTCTTAGGGGTAAGAGTCGTAATCAAAGTGCGATTACCGCCATATGCCACGTTCATTACGCAAGCGTTCATGCACTTTAGCCTGCCAATCTTCATGCCTTCCGGCTGATCATGTGAGTGTATCTCACTATATTGTCACTCCATTAGTTTACTATGCGTCGCGGGATACTAGGTGGTGGTCGATGGTGGGTCGGTGTGTCAGGGTTCGGCCTCCTCTGCCAACTCGGAGGTTCCCACGTCTCCCCGGGATACGACAGCCACTGCGCTCACCGTCAGTTCCAAGGGCTCTGCTCCTACGCAGCGACCGACGCTGCATTCCATGTCCGTACTGCAATAATAAATTACAATGGTGAGTACAAAGAACTGAACTAGGTAGTAGGACTCTGCCATGAAACACACGCCATGTTTTTTATTTAAAACATGAAATGTTTTACAATGCATTATTACCATTTAGGGTCAGTTCACAGCGAGACGCTGCGCGCACATTTTCATAGAGCAGCTCAAAATATAACTTTATTTACTACAGGATAAGATACACATTTCAAAGTCACAATTCAGAATGCCTTACACCGTCTCACAATGAAATTCTCGCAATGAAATGTGTATCTTTTCATGTAGTGAATAAAGTTGAATTTTGAATCGCTCTATAAAAAGGTGAGCGCAGCGTCACATTGCGTCTCGAACTGACTCTTAGCGTGGTGATCAATGCTCATAAACTTCGCTGGAATAGGACAATAATAGGCTAGTAAGATTATTATGTGTTACTTACACAGCACTTATAGTAGAAAGATGCATCCTAGCGTTCTGCCACTGCTCGCTAGCTTCAATAGAGTCCAGTTGATCTTCGGAGTGCGTATGCGCAGACGCAGCGGAGACGGGGTCACTGCAGGACACGGGAGATTCCAGGTTGATCAGCGTGCCCGTCGCTACCTCGGCCGCGCGAGCACTCTCCTCGGTCGTTGAACTAGTCGATTGACTCGTGTCCACTGACTTTTGTGGGTCTGTTTAGAAGGAAAGACGTTTAGTTTTTGAAGCGATATTTTTGAGACAGCGATTGCCAGGGTGAAAATAAGTAAATAAAATAGAAGAAGTAGAAAGAAATATTGTTGGTTAATTTTATTTATTGGGGTTAAAATAAAGATATACAGTGTAGCACTGCACTTACGCTATTATAATAGCATGCGGGACGCCGCAGTAGAAAATTTATACATTTTTTTCTTCAATTGCAATTACTATTTCTTCATTGTTTTACTACGGCAACCCTTTCAATACTCAATCTGCTTGAGCTCTTAAACGTCCACCATCTTAATACTAAAATGTGAACCCAGATGGCGGTGAAGCAAAACAAACAAGCGTGACGTGTGGCTCAGCAAGCTAATGAAAACGTGAGAGATGAAGAGAAACAAGCAAAGACCTGGGGCATGCATGTAGGTCAACCACTTCTTGAGCGGGCGGGCGTCACCGAACACAGGCAGCACGCCGCCCCTCAACGTATCTGCAACGCAACGCGCGTGCACGGTTAAACAACGACAACAAACCGTACTATGAACAAAGTCATCACTGTTTCATTGCAAAGGAAAGGTGCTATTTTTATTTATTTTTGTTTAAAGAATCGTTGCCCCACTTTCGTGCGTTAACAAACATGTAAACACACAAACAGCCAAACCCGGAACAACTATCTGTAAGTCACACAAATATTAGTTCCGTGCGGGAATCTAACCCGCGACACGCAGCGCAGCAGTCGATTGCTCAGCCATTGCGCCAACCCTGTCGTTTTTATTTATTCTGTATAGCTCTAACTCTCTCTTACACTGAAACAATGACGTCATAGTACGGTCGACAATGGCACACATCGCATTTAAATTAGAATGTTTACTAAATGGGATACGATTGTGAAGAAAAGGGGTTTCAAACACGCTTTTAGTGCCGTCTTGCTTTAATATTGCAAAATACATTAAGTACGATTTTCTTCAACTGTTCATAGAATACGGTTCGTCTCATATAATTGACGTATAATTTCGGAGCAGTATTGACTTACAATCTTGCAATGGTCATTTATGGTTATTTATTTATTTTTATTTTTTGGTCTTTTTGGTGTTGTGTTTTTTTTTATGGCGGTTTAGAAACTCTGACACTAGGGTGTGTGGGGTCGTTAGACCTTACTGCCCACACGATAAGAAGAAGAATGCTCATTGACATTACTTACCAATATGGTATAAGTTTTTTTTTTGCCTGTTATCGTAAGAATTCTTTTGCAATATTAAAGCAAGGTAAATTAACAGGGGGTTTCAAAGGCACTGTGGAATTAACACACTAACTTGGACTATCTATAGGGCGTGTATAAGCACAGGGGCGGAAGCAAAGACTACACATTGATGGTGCTAGTTTAAAACCAGTGAGACACCATAAAATTCTTTTTACCAAAGAACTTGTGTCGTATATTTTAAGCACAGTGTGCAAGATAGCAGTTTAATTTTCGCTGTGCATGTGCACTCCACGGCAACTGGGTAGTTGACACCATTAACCAATAATTCCAAAATGTCAAAGAAGTTTGAAAAACAATTTATTTTAGCCCTGAAAACCTGATTAATTTTGAATTACCCTCTCCGTGCACGACCGAATCGGTCAATAAAATCGGTCGTGTGCAGAGAACCTTACCGTTAAGCCCACGACCAACTTTTTTCACAGATTTCTTTATCCGCGAAAGGAATCTGTCAAAAAACAGTCGTAGGCGGAGAGCCCAAATTAGATTTTCAGGTGCTTTGAATTCAATGATTAGTTAGTCAGTAAAGTCGCGGTTTACTATTGCTATACAAAATCTACAGGTAAATCGAGTTTTGACAGCTCATAAAGTGTGTAAATTGATTGGTGGTGTCAAGTACCCAATAATGGCATACTCATAGATAAAATTACCCTCTTGTTTTTTCCGGCTTTCACACCTCACTGTAAAATTTCAACATAATCGATAACCATTTAATAATGTTTTTTTTTGTATTCATAATCAATTTTATGGTGTCACACCGGGTTAGAACCAAAGTTGGGATCTTGTAGTTTCCGTTATTACTCAGCTTATCGTACAAAATACTTACATGTATTCAATTTTACGTTTCCATTAATTAATTTATTGATTAAATTAATTCAACAATTGCTGTTATAATAAATGTGACCATATTATATTCTATACATGAGGTAAAATTGTTTGTTTGTAAGAGGTAATTTCTTGGTGTAGTGGCCGGATTACAAAATTCTATCACTGATAGAAAGCTATGCTATTGCCAAGTGTTAAAGGATATGTTTTTGGTATATTTAACTTGACTGCCCCGTTGGTCTCGTGGTCGCAAGCGCGACTGCCGAGCAAGGGGTCCCGGGTTCGATTCCCAGGTCGGGCAAAAAGTGTTATTGAGTTTTTCCATTAGGAATTTCTCAGTAGCAGCCCGGAGTTTGGATTTGTGCCCGGTTAATGGCAATAGGCTCGCCCCCTATTACATGGGACCTAAATATACCGGCGAACTGTGGGTGTACCTAAATCGGAGCACCTCTGCCTAACCCTTCGGGGAATACAGGCGTGATGGTATATTTATATTTTATTTTTATTTTTTTTTTATTTAACTTGAACGCGGAAAGAAACTAAATATTTTATAAACTGATTGTATTCTTTTCTATTAAACTTCGCCAGGTCCCAAGAAACCTAAAAATAACTGGCCAAATTTATATAGGTGCACTATAATACAAATTAGATCTGCCTACCTATTTCAGGAATACAGGCTTGATATTGTGTTTTTTTTTTATCTATCTAGGATTGGGTATATTGTAGTGTGTATAGGTGTAGTATTTATAAGACATAGTGAGCAGTAGGTGCAGTACTGACCGGTCCTGTGCTTATGCTCGCAGCAGGGCGGCAGCGGCGCGGGCGAGGCGCGCGGCGGCCGCACGCGCACGCGGTAGAAGCGCGAGCCGCGCGGCATGCCGTACCTGTTGCCGCTCTGTACAGCATTTGAAGAAACGAACTTGTTATATGAGCGATTGATCTATAAGCTAGCATGTTAATATGATAAATAAACAAATTTTAATATACTACACAAACCGTTTCGTGTAGCTGTAAGTCAATTGCATCATCATCATCATATCATCCGCAGGACGTCCACTAATAGACATAGGCTTCCCCCATAGATTTCCAAAAAGACCGGTTGGAAGCGGCATGCATCTTCCTGCGGTCTTTTACAGGTCGTCCGTTCACCTTGTGGGTGGAAATCCGACGCTGCGCTTGCCAGTGCGTTGCGGTGCCATAATACATAAATAAATATGTATAGAATGTCATTTTTTGACGTCAAACCACGTAACCCACCTTCTTAGCATAGCAGTACTCCTTAGACTCGACAGTGGCGACTGCGTACAGTCGCCTCTCGCTCTCGTTCTTAGCTGGTATGCTCAGTTCTAGAGCCGACAGACAGTCCGAGTGCACGAAGTACATTATTGATGCTTCCTAAAACAATAATATTTAGGGTTATATTCATTTGTACGATTATTTTAAACCACGGCATCATTTTTACACAATCTTCAGAAGAAATATTGTAAAAGATTAAATATCGGTTCGTAAAAGACAATATATAAGACATTAAGTCCGCCTTTGTACCTTTTGCTTCATAAAGTTTAAATAAATATATTTATAACTCAAAAAAATCCTAAAGGTGAGGCCACACGAATGTAATTTTGTGAGTTGAAACTCTCGTTTTTTGAGTCGCGCAATTTATTTTCTACTGAAACTGACAAGTCATTTTGCGTCACCGCAAGAACGAAGCAGGAATTATGTATGAAACCAAATGTAGCAGAAATCACGCGACTCACAACAAAATGTTTTATTCCAACTGAAATATTTGATTACATAAAAATTGGTACCAGTACTATTTGGTAAACAAGTTATTGTTTAAACAAACTTGCCAAACATGAGGTTTGCGTTACAATTATTTGTGAAAAGATTGTTTGCTTAGTAATAATTTGGCAAATGAAACTAAGCGGATTTTTTTTTTTGGGAAGTGATAATTTGGCAATTTTTTTTTCGGTAAAACAAGGGAGGCCCAAATAAACCTTTAACATATAAATAATGGCAGTGTTCGGCCTGCTTACTTGTAACACAGTATAGTTGAGATGCGCAGGATCCCACATGACGAGTACGGTGTGTCCAGGCAGACATGACGACAATGATAGAGTGCCAGCGGAAAGACCGAACGGTGTGTGACAGCGACCGCGACACTTCTTGCTGTCTTCCTTCTTCGGTGATGATCTGCAAGAAAAGGTACATAAATAAAGATATAAAGAAAGGTATAAATTAAGAAGTTAATATAGAAAAATTAAATCCTCAGGGTGTATAATACGTCTCAAACACTAAAGCTAATAGTGCTACTTAGAGCGCAAAGCGTACGATGCAGGAGTTTTTGTATGAAATATAATTTTGCCTATGGTTGCAGCTATGCCGTGTACAGTTAGAGCCGTTCACATTCATACAAATTAAGGTGAATGCGTTTTTTTGTATGTTTATGTATATATTTATGTTTATTTCGCAACACATTATCTAATGGATAAGTTAAAATTCCTCACCTGCCATCGCTATCGTCTTCTCTGTTTTTATCTTCTTCAGTTTTCTTTTCCAAGTCTTTCTTCAAATCTTTAACTTGCTGCTTCAAAACTTCGTTCTCGTTCTCGAGGGAAGCCAACTAGAATATAACATTTAAGTTACACTTTGTTATCATAATGTTATGTATTATATCGTTTCTCCAAGAAACGATATAATACATAACATATCTGATATAATTATAAGAAATACAGTATGAATTTTCTTAGTGGAAACAATAATTATTCTTAACATGCTTTACAGAGATCTAAGAGCATTATGTAGTTGCGTCTTCAGAAGGTATTTGACATCAAAAGCGATACCGGACTATAATTATAACATTACTACTACATTAAAAACTACTTGCAAATCAAAAGTATTACATTAACCTAAAGCATAGCCAAGATATACCAATGCTCGGTGCAGACATTGAATAATAAATCTTATTCACAATGCCTTAAAATCCAAAAAACCCACCCATTTCATACAACTTTGGACTTAATGCCATTGAAAATAAAGTGCATTATTCAATGTTACCAAATATATTTTTCTGCTCCTCTTTGCTCTGCCTAGATCCTAAAGCACACATACCTGTGTCTTAAGCAGCGCATCAAGGTCGTTAGTCTCGGGATCAGTGAGCTGTTGTATAGTGTCGCGGTACTTGCCGCACTCCCGCACTAGTGCGACCTCTCGCTCACGCAACGCGTCTATCTGTCTCTCTTTTTCCGACAATAACCGACGGGTCACGTCGTTTGTCGACATCGACGATGAAAGCTATAAGCGAAATGTGTATGTGAGCAAATAAAGTGTGATAGCTAATCTAGATGTGTAGTGAGGAAGTAGCGCTATTGTAATGCGATTCAGACTTATTGGCCACTCGGAAGTTAGCTGCGAGTGCAGGTTCGCACAGGTTTATTCAGGTCCAGTAATTTAGGTTCCATTTAATTATTTATGGAAATATATAATAATACTATAGAAGTTACTAAATGGAGCCGAGCCAAAATTAAGTTTGAATCGTATTATACAGATTAATTTACAACGATTTACACCTGATTTCCGGAACGAATGTTTAAACTCATGTGTGATGTGATTGCCTATACATTTATTAATTCAGCCTATCACAGCACTTAAAAATTTGTTGGCATATTTTTATGTAGATATTCGTTACAGAAACCGAGTGTTACAAATTACTTCATACTGTTTAAAGCACATTGTACAATGTAAATAAAAATAAAAGCTATCTAATTTTCTTTTTCGATTGATGCTTTATGCAATTATGTCATTTTCAGCCAGCAACAGCAGTTTTTAACGTCTACAAGTACTATTTCTATTACAATCAACATACCAATTATGAAGGCATTTCAAATACTGGTAAGATTACTGATATATAGATCGCTCCACGTAAAAGGAACGCTGGACTCTTACCGCACCAGTTCAAAAGAGCGCTCTTTTTATGTGATGTGAACTTTATCATAATATACAAGAAACTAAACACTTGAACTTTTAAAATAAAGTCTTACAATATTTTATATACATGAATTACACGTAAATGCAATATACGATCAGCAACAGAGTCACTTAAAAATGTTACTTTTACATATCATTTAAATAGACGCGAAATAACACAATTCACTGCTATTCAGAATTTAGGCAATACCTAAGAGATTATTTTACATTAATTTTAAATCTATTTTTTGTTTTAAATTTCCTTTGATATTGTGTTCAATAATTAGGATTATAAAATCAGAAATGTTAATCGACTTCTGTTGAGTCAAATGAGTTAAAGCATTTATTTCAATTAGAACATTTACAGGCACTTTGGAACTGTCAAGAAGTTACAGTTTAAAATTGAAGCTAGTTGTTCGTTCCAAAACGTAGGTCTCCGTGGAGAAGAATGAGCAAGAAACTCCATGGACACTTGTTGCTGACTGTACTTTGCATTACAGTGAATGCTCAAGTTGCATCGCCTTATCACATACCTGTCTCCCCGAATCATATTTCGTACTAATAGCTGCGATATCGCCCTCCATCTTGAGTTTCCACTCAGCCTCGGCCTTGGCCAGCGCCTCTCTCACAGCCTCCTCCTTCTCCACTTCGGCGTTCTCTTTAGTCTGCATGACGATCGCGTTGTGACTCGATATCTCGATGACGTCAGTGCGCTCGATCTTCTCGAGACTCGACTCGGATGGCGATCGGTCCATGTTTGTTAGGGCTACTAGGCGGAACCTAGGGGAAAAGGGTCGTTATAGATAGTTGTGACATATTATTTATTTATTTACTTTAATCGAAACAGTAGTATATCTCGTAGTATTTTTTACTTAGTTTATAATAAAGTAAAATATCTATAAATGTTAAATAAAAAAATATTCATACAAATGACAAATGCAGCTAAACTCTGCAAATTGAATCTGTCAAAACATAACTAGCCATAGTCCAATGAAATGACGTGCCATTTTTGAAATAAATTAATAAATAAGACATGGTTACATACTGTTTAAAATATGGAAGGAGAAAGTTACTAAACTATCATAAAATAAATAAATATACCATCACGCCTGTATTCCCCGAAGGGTTAGGCAGAGGTGTACAAATGTACACCCACAGTTCGCCGGTATATTAAGGTCCCATGTAATAGGGGGCGAGCCTATTGCCATTAACCGGGCACAAATCCAAACTCCGAGCTGCTACTGAGAATTTCATAGAAAAACCCAATAACACTTTTTGCTCGACCTGGGAATCGAGCCCGGGACCCCTTGCAAAAAAGTCGCACTTGCGACCACGAGACCAACGGGGCACTAAACTATCAAAGTTTAATATTTAAATCAAAGAAATGACTTAATCTTACCTCGACCGTAAAGACTCAATCTCAGCCTTATAATCCAGATGCATCTTCTCCTGCAAGTCTTTCATCTCCTTCTGTTTCTGTGCTTCAATCTCTTCTAACTTCTTCTCAAATCCCTGTATTTCTTCTCGAGTCTTCTCCAGTAAATCTTTCGTCTCTTGATGTTCTTTTTCTAATCTTTCTATCTCTTTCTGGTGTGAGTTTTTGATATTTTCTGTCTCTGTTTTGAGTGTGGCGATAACCTCGTCCTTTTCATTTAGAGCTGCTTTCATATCACTTAGCTCTAGTTCGTGGTCTACCGTCAGCCTCTGCGTTTCTTCACGGAACCTTATCGCACTCTCAACATTACTCTTCTCCCACGCTTCTAATATCTCTATGTACTTACTCGTCATAAACGATTTCTGCTCATTAACCTCATTCCTCAACTTGGTTAACTCTTCTACTATAAATACTATATTAACTTTACATACAGCATAAACTTTTATTAAAAACTCTTGCAATTTCTCCATGTTTATTCTGTGAGTATCCATGTTGTCCTGAAATGTAAAAAGACCTTCAGAATATTGAGTAAATAAAGTTTATACGAGCATTAACGTGCGGCATAATTCTACATTACAAAAAAATACGAGTGTGCTTTATACCACATGACTGAAGTAAAACTTCTTTAGCTCCATCTAATAACTGGCTATGAGAGGAAGTGAGAGGGAAAATGTGCGCACGCACCTCTCTCTCTTGGCCCTACAGTAATATACGAACCGTAACTCTCTTTCTATCTTCAATAACTTATGTCTCCCTCTCACCTTCCGTTCGCCTCGCCCGATCACACTTTTCGTAACGCTCTCGTCACGCATTCACCCCCTCAGTCAAGCGAGCGTAAAGAAGTTTTACTTCAACTAATATGAAGAAAAACAAAATGAAACAATTACGCAAAATAAAAATAACATGATGCAGCTCATACGGGGCCGGTGAAGACAGGAGCAAATAAAATAATAACGAAACGGCAACCACTCTAATAAGAGCTCCGAAAGCGGAGTACATGTAGCGAGGAGGTCTTACGAGAGTGGCGTGTTGGTACGAAGTAGATAGGCACTGAACACCGGCTCTATACAATGAGCGAAGACGCGCGCATACATACAGTTCGCGTCAAATAACTTTGCTCTGAAGCTAGGTTTTTCGAACAACCGCGCAGGTACTATAGCTTAAAAGTGTTTGCTTAAGCAAAAATATTTTAAGTGTATAAGTATAATTATAGACAAAATGAAAATAAATTATGAGTTTTTTTGTACATAAGGCAAGGATAACAAAATCAATAAGAAAAACTAGAAACAATGTAAACGCGTAACACTTTTGACATCGACAGCCAACCGTACTGTGCGAGCGAAACACAAGCAAGCATCAGTCGTATACGAGCGACTGAGATATAAACATAACTCTCTTGTCCGCCCTTTGCGTCACTAGCCGCGCATGCGCGTTGCTGTTTCATTAGTAAGATTGACTACTGCGCAGTTATTTGTAGCCTACTTCAGAGCGGCAAAGTTAAGAGGGTTTACGCCGGCGGCGCGCCGTCCACGCGCTATTTGCCTCAAAATCAATGATTTTCAAACCTGTTAATACCCATTAATAACTTATCGTACAAACATGCAATTTGCGAATAATATTAGGAAATTTTGTCTTCTAGAGGACGTGAGAGGTTTTTTTTAAAATTAAATAGCATGCTTGTAAATTATATTAAGATAACTAAAGTGAGATTTGCGTATTTTACGTTCAGAGTCAATTTCGAAGCCGTTAATCTCCAAAAATTGCTGATAGAATCAATAAACAAAAATATTTACTAATTGGTAATATCCTTAATAATTTTTTTGTCAAGACAGATTTTCTGATTTAGGTTACTTACTACGGAAAATAAAATCAAAACAATGTCTAATTATTAAGAAATTACGCGTAGATAAAATGATCTTTTTCAACGTTTTAACTTGCATTTATCATTATAATAATAGCATATTCTAATAGAAGAACATCTCTTTTAAAACTTACAATTCAAAATTTTCGTGTGATTAGCTTTATAATTTTTTAATAAATATTTTAAAACTACTATAAATTTGGACGCGCGGCCGGTAGCCAGTTCAGAATTGGATTGAATTGCCTACCGGCCGCGCGCCTCAATTTATAGTAGTTTTAAAATATTTATTAAAAAATTATAAAGCTAATCACACGAAAATTTTGAATTGTAAGTTTTAAAAGAGATGTTCTTCTATTAGAATATGCTATTATTATAATGATAAATGCAAGTTAAAACGTTGAAAAAGATCATTTTATCTACGCGTAATTTCTTAATAATTAGACATTGTTTTGATTTTATTTTCCGTAGTAAGTAACCTAAATCAGAAAATCTGTCTTGACAAAAAAATTATTAAGGATATTACCAATTAGTAAATATTTTTGTTTATTGATTCTATCAGCAATTTTTGGAGATTAACGGCTTCGAAATTGACTCTGAACGTAAAATACGCAAATCTCACTTTAGTTATCTTAATATAATTTACAAGCATGCTATTTAATTTTAAAAAAACCTCTCACGTCCTCTAGAAGACAAAATTTCCTAATATTATTCGCAAATTGCATGTTTGTATGATAAGTTATTAATGGGTATTAACAGGTTTGAAAATCATTGATTTTGAGGCAAATAGCGCGTGGACGGCGCGCCGCCGGCGTAAACCCTCTTAACGTACGGCCGAGTTATATTGGCGAGTCTGAAGTAAGCCGTTTGTCTGCGCAATGGATGTTTTAGAAACAAAATTGTGTACTGCGCAGCTAATCGGCTAACTTCAGACTCGCCAAGATACGTTGACCGTACTTTATTTGACGTGAACTGTACACTGAGTCTACATACAGTGAGTGCAAGTGCACTCGCAACTGTCGAACATTCGAGATCGTATGCGCACGCGCCGTTAGCTCGCAGTATGGAGCCGATGTGATGTACATATCCATTTCGTGGTGTAGTGTGTGTCGCGGGGTCGATGTACACCTGTCGTTCGTCCCGGCCCCATTCCAAGCTCGACGGTAGCGACTCCTCGATGTAATAATCAGAGTTTTCGAACTCGTTTGATTTCGGGCTCTCCGCGGTTTCCAATATAACCGGTAGTTTTCGCACCTCGGTTACCGTCGACACGGCCATGGTTTCGGGGACGCATATAGTGGAGATGTCGACTTTCTGTTTTTGTGTTGCACTCTGTCCGCCTAGCTTTTCGAAGTCACTGGCTTCCGTTACTGATTCGAAATCTCTGTGAAGTGAGAAAATGATAGCGTTAATACTGACATTCACAAAAGGCAATTGAAAATCGAAAGAAAATTAATTCATACTTACTTATCCATATCCACTTGAATATCTATGTCTTTGCTTTCATATTCCGAAGCTCGTATTCTGAAAAATATACCAAAGTTTTTTAATTAGTAACCACAATTTCGCCCGCGGTAAGTTACGTCTTTGGTTACTGCTATGCAACCGTGTGTACAAGCTTGATGTTATTGAAAGCCTATTTATAACGTTCCCTGATAAACGGCCTATATAACGAACCGGATTTTTTCAAATCGGGCCAGTATATCTTAAGATTAACGCTTTCAAACAAACTCTTTAGCTTTATACTATTATAGTAGAGATTAACCTAAATCGACCCTACAACAGACCTATACAACACAAGCTTACCTCTGTTGAAAAAACTGCACAGTGGCATCCATATCATAGCTAGGTATATCTTGACTAAGATCAGGGAACGCATTGGCTATGTACGCCACATCCGCCTCCGTGAGCTTGGGCAGGTTGGCGTCAAATGTTGGCGGTCCTTGTGTGGCAAACGTTGGCGGTAGCTCCGTCATGCCGGGGAACAGACTTCTCAGGAAGTGACCTTCGAACACTGTGTTGAACTCTTGCCGCCTGCTGATCTCCTCGTCGTGTATTTTGAGCAGTTTCTCTGCGAGGTCTGTCGCCCACTGGAATTTAAATAAGGGTTTATAGTTGACAATAATATAACTATTGAAATAAGGGATTTTAGTTGATAAAAAAAGACTACTAATATTAAAGTTGATTGGAATAAAATAACATTTATTGTTTTGTTATTGAAAGTGCAAGATCCCAGATAGAGACTACACAAACAAGTATAAAGAAGGGTTATGAGTTATCTCGTATACCTCCTTCCTATACTTTATATAATTTTGTTTGTTATTCTACACAAATCTATACAATGTTCGTAGGTATATCATTTATTTCTATAATTTTCAATAAATTGCAATGGTGCAACCATAGATTACAATTTAATTGTGTGTGTTACTTGTGATTTTAATTGAATGCGGATAATTTTATTTTAGTTTATTTTTATTGATTTATTACTATTTATTTTTGGCTATATATTTTTGATTTGGAAATGATAATGTTGTATACTATGGATCTAAGTTAAGTATCTGAAATAAATGTTTTTTTTTTATAGATGGCTATGGTTGACAGGTAGAGAATACCTCAAGCATTATTTCTGCCTTTGTACCTTTTGTTACATAAAGTTTTAATAAATGAATAAACAACCAAGATTCAAGACTCTAGCTAGACGGTGTTTTAGTCAAATCCAGTCTACTCAACATTATAGGCCCCAGCTTTCACCACATCACTCAATTCACCAGTATTCCAACCTTCTACTGCTAAAGACCCGTCTCACCTTAAGATGAGCTTGCGAGAAGGTCCGTCTCCGTGACACCTCGTGCACCGCCCTGACGAACACCTGCGGAGCTCGGTGTAGCTGCGCCACGATGCCGAAGTACCGCGACAGACGGTTGAAGCACTGGAACGACAGCATCGCGTGCGCGTCCTGCACTGACATCGAGTTCTCGATCATTAGGACCGCCCTGGAATTTTAAGGGAGGAGGAGGTTAGTTGATGGGTTATGTCACATGGGGGTAGGTAGCTAAATCGAATTATATACTACTAGCTGTGCCCCGCGGTTTCACCCGCGTTGTTGATTTTGGTTACTTTTCCGTTCCCGTGGCTCATAGTGTGATGTTATGTAGCCTATAATCTGTTATTCTGAGGTACAGGCTACGGAATGTCACGCAGAGTCATTATTTTGCTGCGAAGTTATTTTAAAACTGCGATATCTCCTAAGATATTCATTGAAATTAAATGATGTAAAGGGCAATTTTGTTCAAAATTAAACACTTGTGATGAATAACGTATTTATGTTGATAAGGATTAATACTATGTTCATAAAAACACCTTCGCAAATAATGCATTATTTTAAAACAAATTTTCTGACTATAAAAATGGCTATACTGAGTCAACCTTTAAAGTTAGGCATGTACTACCGCGGACTTTTTTTTAGAATATTGTAAGAAGAACAATTCTCTCATACATTATTTTTGCGTAACTTTAACTGTTTACGCAGCGCACGCAACAAAAGCCCTCGAAAAGAATATTTTTTCCCCGTTTTTGCCACATTTTTCATTGATACTCCGCTCCAATTGGTCGCAGCGTGATGTTATATAGCCTATAGCACTCACGAATAATGTAGCTTTCTATCAGTGAAACAATTTTTAAAATCGGTTCACTACTTCCGGAGATTACCCCCTACATACAAACTTACAAACTTACAAACTTACAAACAAATTCTACCTCTTTATAATATTAGTATAGATGTAGAGATACATAGTATAAAATAGAACAAAGTCGCTTTCCGCAGTCTGTACGCTTAGATCTTTTAAACTACCCATCATAAAATTTTAATGCGGTTATCATTATTGTAGAGAGTGATTCAGATGAAAGGTTATAGGTTTATTTAACATCACAATGTGTCGTGATGGCCCAGTGGTTGAGGCGCCCGCCTCTCATGTAAGAAGTTGTGGGTTCGCAACCGGACACGGGCAAGTACCAATGTGACTTTTTCTAATTCATATATACTATCTAAATATATCTTGGACATCACTGACCGGTAACCCTGTTAGAGGCCCTTAAGGCGGTTTACAAACTCTGATACTAGTGTAGTGTGTGGGTCCATTAGACCTTACTGCCCACACGATAAACAAGAAGAATAAAAACATCTACTCACTCTAATCTCGCCTTCAATATATGTGAGAGTTCGTCCTTTGACTTGGCGATGCGCCGCCTGATGTCGATGAGCATCTGGTGTCCTTTCAGCAACTTCTTCAGCTGGCACCAGTGGGACTGGACTAGGGTGGGCAGGACGGAAGGGTCGCATGCTGTGTTTAGACGCTCGCGGCACTGAGGAACAGAAATAATTGTTTTGTTAGAAGGCAATTAGTATAAACGAGGCTTTATTTTGTGAGCTGTCAGTGTGATGCTTAGGTCATTGAAATATCAGTCCTATATCCATGTACTACAAAATGTCAGTAATTCTGTCACAAAAAAACCACATTAGTGATCCAAACATAATAAATGACGAATTAAAAAACCCATGAATATCTTCACATTTAGATATGTTTCTTTAACGACTAACTTTTTAAAATGTAAGCATTATATAATATCCATAAATGTAACTAATTCAAAATGTACGCTTTAAAATATTATTCCATTGTTTCTACTATTTTCCACATCGTAATTGCATGGTGTCAACGTTTTGTCTATAATGCCCATATTTGGGTAGATGACACCACTAACCAATAATTTCAAGAAACAACTTCACAAAAAAACATTTAATTTTAGCACTAAAAACCCGATGATTTTTAAATAACTATAAAAATCGATTTTTAGTTGCTTTGAAATCAATAAATAGTGAGTGAATTGAGATGACAAAAAAGTGACGTCATAGTTGAGTATTGTCATAGAAAATCTATGGGAATAGCGTTTTGACAGCTCATAAAAAGTACGTCAATTGATTAGTGGTGTCATCTACCCATTTGTTATATGGCGGCATTGAGCAACAATTTGCAACATTATGGGTATGTCATAGCTCCATTCTTCCTTTGATTTTTACCAATTATTGATAACATTATGATGATATCAATGTTTGACACTGAAGAGGGACTTCACCAAAAAGATTTGTTATCAATAAATTTTTGGAATGTGACCTGTTTTACAGCAAATGAACATTTATAATCAGTGCACGTACATTTTATTATTTTTTAACTTGGTAGTTTCGGAGTCCATAGGTCCATAGGGTTTTATGGCTATGCCATAGTCGGTTTTGAATAGTCTGAATTCGCAAGAATTTCACCAGACGAGCAAAGCCGAAGCAAGCACATAAGTAAGTTAGACCATAATTGAAAACTTTAGTGTCATGTAAAAGAGTATGTATGTAAGTATAGAGTGTACCTGCCCATGCCACTCTATATGAAACTACTTTTTGGAAGGGGCCAACTACATCCAATTCCTTTTGTTTTAATAACTTTCAAAAGTGCCTTATAATGCTTTAATTGAAAATAAATAATCTGACTTTGACTATCAATTTTGACTTTGTATCATCTAAACTTCACTTCACCTGTATAAGCGACGCAGCCTGATCGCGTTGATCTCTCTCAAGTTTCTTCACATCATTCAGGAGCTGATCAAGGCCGTACAGCCTCTCTTCAATCCCCTTGATATGCTTCAGACCATGCATGTTGGCGTACTCCAGAATATGGTACAGTTCCGCCTCACGCTCCTTCAAAGGATCTGCGTCTAGCTGTAATAAGATTTCAGGTATTATAATACAAAGACCCCAATTTTGGGGTCTTTGTATTTCTTCCTAACAAGCAAGAAAAATTGTAGTCTGAACATACAAGAATTTAGCCGTGTAATATTAAATTGTATGGAAATATTAGTTCAACTAAAATTAACAGCTCTTATTTTTTGTCTGTCTCTTTCAAGTTTAACTAGAGAAAAACAGAAATGTAAAAAGGTAGGCCAATATTCTGATTTCTATGTAAACACTAAACACATGTGGATCTGAAAGTATTTTTGTTACATACCATTTTACATAAATACATAAGTTCGTATTCGTATTGGTAAATATGTTTTAGAAAAGAGAAATGTTTAAGATTCGAACAAAGCTTCATACACATTAGGAGTACAATAATTCCACAATAACCCATAGATTGTGTAGTTCTAACAATTTTAATGACTTTACGAGTACGTACGCAAGAAAATGTGTGGCCTTAAAACATACTTTGATAAAGGTTTTATGCGTTTTGATAAAATTTAATACGCGTTCACTCTCATGGACGTGGTAAAAATTTAAATTGTATTTGTAAAATTCAGAGCAAACCTAATGCACCCACACTAGTATTATTACTGTCTGTCTGTTTGTAAACTCTTACGGCAGAACCACTAAACCCCGGGGCTGCGGGTTGTTCGAAAGAGATACCGCGCCCCCGGAACGCAAAGAGCACATGAACATAGATGGGTTTTAGTCAGTAAAAGTCTGACACTCCCCCCCGTCCCGCCCAGGGCGGGGGAAGTTATTTGATGATTTCCCATCTATAAAAAAAACAAACCACTAAACCGATAATAAAAATCTAATTTAATTTTCTCTTTTAATCCAAATCTAGTTTCAACAATGTCTACTTACTAAAGCCAATCCTTTCTGACAATAGTCCAGAATATCTTGTAGCGAGGCTTTATTCCCTTGCGCGAGGATCCAGTGCAGCAAGGAAGGCTCCTCCTTGCTCTCATAGGACTGCGCCTTGAACGTGACTCCTTCATCAGACTCCTCGACGAGAGGAACTGGCTCTGCTGACGACGCTCCTTCGTTGCCTGACGATAATTTTTGGTCGAACACTGTAAAAATGGTTAATAAAGTCTGTAATCGCCAATCAGCTTTGAACAAGCATGGTGTTCAGTAATCGTAGTAACTTCTCTGTATGAGAAGCGGCCTTTGCCTTGCAGTGGGACAATAACAGCCTGGTATTATTATTATTTTATTTACTGTAGAAATGTATATGTGTAAGTACTAGATATTTTTTAATTATTCCTGAATACCTGATCAATTTAGAGCTGATTTTTCAATGGTCGAATAACTTTTACCTGTAAAATAACATAGGGTTGACAGCTTTTGTATACATAATAATTATGTCAAACATCATCATCTGCTTAGCCTTTACCCAACTGCGTTGGGGTCGGCTTCCAGTCTAACCGGATGCAGCTGAATACCAGTGTTTTACATGGAGTGACTGCCTATCTGATCTCCACAACCCAGTAACTGGGCAACACGATACTTTTTGGTTAGACTGGTTGTCAGACTTCTTGGCTTCTGACTATCCGTCACGACTGTCAAAGATCTACGAATGACAGCCGGGACCAACGGCTTTACGTGCTATCCGAGGCACGGGGGTATCACACCACCAACTTCCAAGCGAATAATTATGTCAAACGTGAACGGCATATTTATTCTTCAGATAAATGTTATCTGACCACAAAAACATTAGTTAATAAATCTCACGTCAAAAGACTTGCGTGGGTAAACTTTCACAAACACAACAGTGCCGCCGATATTAAAATATCGGAGAATTGTTGACGTTCAAAAGTGCCTTTTATTAGTCTAATTGAAATAATTAATTTGACATTGACTTTGATAACCCTTTCAGATACCGTGCGTGTCATCAATCATGAATATGAGACAGCTAACACGAATCCCCCGTACAGTTCAATGACCTTTTCCGTACTCTATATTTTACGAGCGTGTTAGAAGTACCTCTCTGACCTATCTTTTACGCGACTCAAGATGCTCATAACGGCATAATTTACCGGTCCAATAAAATGTACCTGCAAGAGATTTTATGCCTTATACCGTAAGAGTTTAGATTCATAATAACTAATCAAATATCATTGCTTTCCTTTTGAGAAAATGTAAGTGGTTTCGATTTTGTTGTGCACAAGCTAAACTTAACTTGGTCTATTTCTAACCTTTTCTCTCTATTTCAACAAAAAGAGGACGGCTATAAATAAGAGCTGTCGATTCAAATTTATCTTATAATTGCATTCAAATAGTTAACATGTCAAAAAGTTGATAAAAACACGGTATAGTTCAAGGCAAAACAAGTGGCATATCTAGCTTAATTCTCATTTTTCACCGTCTTTTTCTTTAACCGTCTATTAGTAAGAGATGGCTATTCACTAATTATAGTTTACTTCGTAAATAACCGAATCGGCGCCATTATCAGGTACGACTTACTACAATCACGTGCACAGCACATGTAGTAATGAACACTAAATAACGATAATTTATTGTTGCTAGATTGAGAGTAAATAAATAGAGATAATTAAAACGATAACTGACACAATGTAAACAAAACAATGTATCAAATGGTAATCTTTCCAGTGTAACTGTACTGACCGACTATATTTTTTTTTCGAATGTTTACACCTTTATATCTAGAGCTTTGCTTCCATATTGTTCAATAAACATAAATATTAACTTGTATTTGAGATTTTTGTTTTTGTTTGTGCGCGACTGGTATGCTGGAGGTCTTGGGTTCGATCCCTAAGTCGAGCAAACTGTTACTGGGATTTTCTATGCAAGTCACAGTCGCAGCTCAGAGTTAGGATTCGTGTTCGGTTAATGGCAATAGGCTCGCCCCCTATTACATGGGACCTAAACATGCCACTGAACGGTGGGTGTACGTTGGCACACCTCTGCCTAACCCTTCGGGGAATACAGGCGTGATGGAATGTTGTATTGATAAAGGAAAGTGAAATCAATGCCACGCAAAACAAAACATTTTATTTTTGTTGTCAATACTCAATGACCCTTGAATTTCGTACGGCCCGACACATATTTTGCATATTGAATTATTAATGATATTAATAACATCGGATATCACTGTTTTGGGCAGTGTCACACGCGTGTATGTGCACGCCGGACAATTAATAGCACAACTCACAACAAAGATAAGCCAAAGCACTGTCTCAGATGTGTTATAATTGGGGAATACGTTATCAGTCAGTGCCCTATCTTTAAGCTTAAAACATAGGCACAATAATCTCTTTATAATTGTCGTAAAAAAGGCCCTTCAAATCACATGGCTGACGTCACTGCTGCCCATAATCGTTTCCGCTCAAACCTGTTTGCGTTAAAAAGTCATTAGCTAAATATAGATAGGTCGTCGGTACCGACTCATTGACATTGGAAGCTAAATTAATTCACCGACTAGCCTACTTACATCATGAAATCGTACAATCAGTTCCCTATAGTTACACTCCTAGAGACGCGACGATTGGCTTGCGTGAATGATGAAGCAGTAACAACGAATTAATTGTAACACGTTTTCGTAAAACATGGATGAAGAACTATTTACTTTGAACAACCACAACATACCTGTTTACAATTTAAATAAGAACTCATTACACAAATAGTAACGTGATAAAAACTCGGTAATTTAAACAGACATGTATTACTAAACCACTTACCATCTTCGTCGGACAGTTTGAACGCCTCGACGCCAAAGTCTTGTGCGGCCTTATTTTCTGAACTGTTGTCCAAGGGATGAGTGATCCGGTAGTGAGGACCCTCAAAATCTGTGTCTTCGAATACATCAAACGCCGAGAATCGGTGAGCCTCGGCATTTAATTGGAGTGGGGGCAGTATTGGGATCTTGCCTAGAGATTCTAAAACTTCGTTGAGCCTAGAAAATGAAATATTCAAAGGTTTATTTATTGATAGACCATCTACTGGTATTGTTTTATGTAGGACTTGCTGTTCCCCGCGGTTTCACCCTCGCTGCTCAGCACCTGTTGGTCCTAGCGTGATGTTACATAGCCTATAGCCTTCCTCAAGAAATGGACTATCCAACACTAAAAGAATTTTCCAATTCCAACCAGTAGTCCCTGAGATTAGCGCGTTCAAACAAACAAACTCTTTAGCTTTATAATATTAGTATAGATTGTAGGTTTTCTCAGTATTATTTATGTCAAACGTTAGCTAACTTGGAAAATCCCCTTCACAGAGCATTCCAGCTATACATGGATGCTATCTGCTTGTTCCCTTTGTTTCACACACAACATATTTCCTTTTCAAATGCTAAACTCGTTTGAGTTACAAAATATAATACAAACATGTGTAGAGATTAGCAGAAATATTCAGAATCGTTGTTGTTCGTAAGTACAAAATACATATCACGCGCAGATAAGGAGAATCGTGCTTATCATCTAAGTTTGGTCTAGACAGAGAATTATTTGCAAGAATAGGCAAAACAGAAGTGGGGCGCAGACCTAATTAGCAAAACAAAACACTCGCATTTTTGTGTTGCACTTGAGTAGATATTG
Source organism: Caradrina clavipalpis (assembly GCA_932526535.1). Lineage (NCBI taxonomy): Eukaryota > Metazoa > Arthropoda > Insecta > Lepidoptera > Noctuidae > Caradrina > Caradrina clavipalpis. The sequence goes on along the minus strand of OW052091.1, from coordinate 11,098,251 downwards.
CAATGACCTGATTAAGGGTTAGACACTAGACTAGTAATTATGTGACTTTTCAAATTAATATGTAAGTTTGTAGAGAAACTACCTATCTAAGTTTTTCTAGGACATCACCTACCTACATTGGTGTAAGGAAACAAAGTGAGGTAATCTGGAGTTAAGTGAGAAATCGCCAATCCGCCTTTAGCAGGCGTGGTGATTAGTGCTCATAACTTCTCTGTATGAGAAAAGGCGTTTGCCCTGCAGTGAGACAGTAACAGGCTCGTATTATTTTATTGCAAAGAGAAAACAGCACGTTGAACTCATAAAGACAAAGTAGTACATTCGTATGGTGTACGTAAAGTTGCACCGGGTTAAACAAAGTCGTCGAGAATCAATACCAGAGCTGCACTGTCCTATTACAGGCATGGCGCGCACGACTGTACCCTACAATTTATTCATAAAATTACAGCGCAGCACGAACACCGGTAGGTCAGCTAAACACTTGCGCATGAAACATACACAATGAGTGGGTAATAATTACGCACCTAGGCTTTATACGGCTTTAATATCTGCGGAATTCATGTGTAGATTGTAGTAACATTTTTCTTCACTTCTATGCAAGACGAATTCTTTTATAAACAACGTTAGACCAGCGTATAAGAGATTTTAACGATATAACTCGTAACGATAATAACGGAAAATCCACAATTTGTTCAAGGTAAATACTAAAATGGAATAAATTAAAAGTTTGAAGGTAGACAAAGTCATTTTACAGTTTCAAAGGTGAATTATTAGTAATTGGCTTGTTAGTAAATAAATCAATATTGAACTTGCTGTGAACTTGAACTGATTGCATTAATGGTTTCTGACACGAACGCGCGGTGCAGCACATCGATTGCAATAACTATGGTAAATACTACTCTGTATAATTTTATGTGGTGTAAAAACAGCTGGTTTATTATTTTACCTTTTAAAATATATATACAACTACTTTATACAGTTTGTTTAGCTGTTCTGAATTCTTTACCTAGATATCGAACTTCAGTTTTTCGGAACAGTTTGTATAATTTACAAATGAGTGGCCTGTTTTAAGTTCTGGTTAAGTACTTATCTTTGAATTTATCTAGTAGATAGCTAGCGACTATCTATTAAGCTAAATTGTTAAAAAAATTACTTACCCAGACAATTTTTCATGATACTCCTCTTTTTTATGTCGATGTTTCCTGAACGACTCTTTAAAATTTCGTGATCTTTCACAGAATTCGTTGTATATGTCTTCCAAGTTCGCGACCACCGCCGCCCAGCCCTGTTTCAAAAACATCATCGAGTGAATGATAATAATTAGGTCGAGGTCGCACGCAGCGATTACTTGAACTAGTTTAATTAATTTCAAATAAATTAAGTCATTCAAACGAATACCAATTGACACACTTAAGCGCTAGTTATCTAAGTTCTTGAAGCACTTAATTGGATCTCTTCAACTTTTGGAAATAGTTTATTACGTTTAGTTTTTGAACGAGGAAATCCTTCCTCGTTAAAAAAAATAGAGCATAATTATTATTCATTATTCAAATTGTATGTAACAATTGTTTCAACATAATGCAATTTTAAATTCTCCGCACGTGTGTACATAGCCTGGTTTATCTAATACATAGGTTATTACGAATGCGAATAGATACTTCAATCTGATGGCCAAAAAATACTATTTAGATAATAGTATTCAGATAAGAACTCTATTGTAATAGCACGAGAATGTATAATTAGAACAATATCTGTATTAATAGTTGCTATGAAGATACGGTTAAAGTCCCTGGTATCAGTCGCTTCGCACGTGCTAATTACGGAAGCTGTTTTTTTTATGAATAACTCGCTATCGTTCTTTAATCGAGCAAAGAGTACTTGCTTGCTTTACTTTGTAACACTTTTCGGATTATATTTAAATACAATTTGAAGGCCAGTTTTATCTTTAGTCGGGTTAGCATTATAGAAAGACGATTTCTTTGTTATTTTCCATCATTCGTAAATGAGAAGTGTTTTGCTACGACGAGTATGTTCAAGGTCAAAGTATGTTTTGTCGATGAACAAAAAACAAGAAACATTTCTTCATCGTTCACATACCAGTTAATCTTTGTGGATGTGTAAAAAATAATGTATTAAACACGTACTTGGTGTTGCAGATGCTGTTCGTGCACAAGCTGATCGCAACTGCTGGACACATCGAGCGCGAGGTCACTGAACTGCTGCGCGAGGGTCGCGCATGATATCACAGTGTATACATTCTGCTGCATGGCACAGCACTTCTCCACCGCAGCCTTCAACTCCGCTACCGACTTCCCATCGAAAGGACTTCGGAACTCGCTTGAGAACTCGCCAGTACTTAACTCCACAATTGGGCTTAAATCGCACACTAAAAATAACACATCAATTTTAATAATACAAATCGCAGGACAATGATAATATCAGATAGTTACGTTTCTGAATAATTTAGAGAAAACACTGTTATGATAAACAATCTGATGGAAATTAAGACAACAACACAGTGGCGTGTTTATTGCTAAAGCATTATCAACTCTACTGTAACCAAAAAAATAACTAAAAATAACACATTGTTAGGAAGTTGTACTAACAATGTGTTATGGTAATGAATGTAAGATGCACTTACTGGATTGTTTCAAATGGCTCTCCTTGACAGATGGTTTGCTGAACATGTATATTGGGTTAGTGTCTGTTCCAGCACTGTATGAGGACACCATGTGATCAGACTGGAGAACTTCGCCCCCGCTCACTAGGAGCACCAAGGAGTTTGCTGACACTTTAGTTTTCCTCTCTATTGCTAGTTTTAGTGAAGACACGCTAAAAATAACAGTTTGGTCAACAATAGGCAGGAAATGGTCAATATTTGATCATGTATAACTCCCGTACGTATTTACGTCGCGGTTTCAAGATTTCCGAAGCAGGAGATTTATCTTATACATCTTCTAAATGTACTGTGGTAATAAATATTGTAAACAATATTAGGAACCACTTGGAGACAAAGAGAATTATGAGGTCTTGCTCGCATCTTGCGGGGTGGTTACCGCATGCGGGCGACGGCATCCCGCTGTGCTTCCCCATTAATACCTAAACCTTTTCCTATCACCAGTATATTTATTGGTTTAGGTGGTTCACATTTATAAAATTGGTCATATTTTATTTATGAAGTATGACCAGTTTTGTTGCTATGAGTAAGATAAATTATAGGTGCATGACTTTGCAAATTATTGAACACAGAGAGTAGAAAAGCAAAAACTCTGTGAATTACTAATAAGTATATTTAAATTAGAAATTAATTTATGTTGAAGTTTAGTTAGATGAAACATTATTGATATTCAAGTATCTTTTGAAGATCTGTGTTGTTTACTCTAAAAAGTAATGTAACATAAACTCATGGTTTTTACCCTGAGGGTAAGCAGAACCTCCGGTTCATAGGAATTTCACAGTAAAAAGAACAATATCATAGTTAGTTTCTTTACCACTAAAGAATATCTGTTCAAAGTAAGAGTGCACAGGCTTCTTCTGGGTAACCTCACTCCATCATAGACTTTGTCTATGTCACCTTTGAACAAGACTAGAGTCAAGAGGTTACACATCAGGCAAAAAAAAGAAAAATTATTCATACTTACTTCTGCAATGTGAGACTCATATCATATGTGGTCATTTGACCAGCATCCACATGGAAAACGTACAGCATGGTGGCTGTATATTATGTACTTTCACAGCTAAAATATAACACACCTTAGCGGAACTATGGTTTGCATATGCCTTGTGAATCCATGGACACTACAAACAAAGTTGAACTAATAAGTTTCATTTAAAATTAGTAATCACAATTTATAGGTGTGATTATCAGTATCATCATAATAATTATGTATATTTTGGCCTGGATATGAGTAATCAGTTACTAAATAAATTACATGTCAATTACAGCTAGACAAATAGACATTGCTATTACATACTGATAAAGCATGATAATAAATAGATACTACAAATATTCATCACTGTAAAAAAACAGAGATTTATACTAGAATCTTAAATAAATACTATTTGTTTTTTGGGAGAGTTTAACTTCATTATATTTCATTGTTGATTTCCTCAAATAAGGATCAATGTGATGAATAATTAGTTGCATAATATTATACAAGTAAATACTGTACCACTGCAGGACAAAGGCCTTATCTCATGAAGAAAAGGAAATTTTACAATTTACTACCTGCCTCCTTACTGAGCTTTTGTGATAGTACAATAATAGGTTTCTAAAATAAATGGAGAAATGTATTGATTTTGTTTCCTCAATGTTTTGGGTGGTTGTGAGGTTGTGACCATGCCATGATTAATGAACTGTTGTTGTAATTACATATTACACACTGAACACATTTAAAAACTGATGTAATGACTCTATATTTTACATATTTCCATCTGCTTTATGAAATATAATCTCATCATTGATTACCTTGTAATGTTTTGTGTATTGTTTGTAAACTATGATTGTAACATCAATACACAAACTTATTTATAAACATAAAGTGTCTTCAAACCTACATTAAATGGAAATCACAGATAAATAAATGTAAATGTAAAAAAAAACATGACAAATATTTACAAGCAAGTAATGATTTACTGTGTGCAGTGTTACTATTCAATTTAGCGCTTTTGAAATGAATGTAACCAATATTTTTTACAGAAATATTTTTTTTTGTAAACTTAAGTAAAGACCACGCTTAATATAAATCCTAATAGACAACTTAGACCTAAAATAAACAACAACGTCATAGCACGGACTATCTGCACAATCGGTACATTTGTAAACTATAATCAATGTTACAATAATTGCAACGCTTGATGCAATTTAGAAACACAATAAAATGGAGCAACAGAGGAGACCATCTATGTAAACCAGTTCAGTTTTTGCGTTTGAAAAAAATTTGAACAACAAAGATTTTTAGCACTTACGCAGTCCAGAAATCTCGCAAATACTCCTTAGAGTATTGCTAAGCATTCAAACAAAATCCATTAACACGTATTCCCATTCATCACGTTAAATAACGAATCAACACATAAGGCGAAATTACTCCAGTTATTTAGGCTGTTTATAATTTTAGCTCTCGAAAACGTAAAAACACCACCATTGCTCGACTCAATAATCACTCAGCTGACATGACAGCGCAGACTACATACTCACAACAAAAACATTGAACTATGTAACGCTAGTGCTGTCTTTATCACACTTATAAATGCTTTGAATATCTGTCTCTATTTCATGCTATACTATCTAAATTCGCCTCCTTTCTTGGCCGCATTCTAACTTCATAAATGTCAAACACAAACGGAAGTTTCAATGTTACTAGCAAAATAAAATAAAAAACCAAAATAATAATGTGGCGCTACTTTCGTCTACATAGAAACTCAAAAAGCGCAGATCCAATGACGATGAGTTTGAATATTTTGTAAAATTCTCATCCAGATAAAAGTATCTAAAAGTAAAATGACTAATCTTTAGACAACGTATTCGATCAGCCACAGTTTACAGGCTTCGTTTTCTCGACACCAAACTGCTTTTGTAAAATTCAAAGACAGGCAAATTCATATCGTTACCTATTACGTCACATTTAGCTTGGCTTTAACTACTCTGAAGAGTGGGCAACTAAAATCTGAGATAGCTGTAAATACCCAATGAAATTGTATTTGAAAAAACATGGATATTCTGGAGGTTGCTCCAGAATACGGGTGCACCTCGTTACATTGACGATTTCTCTACGTTGGAGACTTTGACGTCACCAAACCAATACATGAATGCGTATCTGATTTTGTCTATATAATTTCATGCTTGTTACTAATCTTAATTGATCATATTGTTGATAGTAGGTACCAAAAAAAGTCAATGTCCTCAAAAATCCTCTACAACGCTCTAGTAGCGTCACCTAGTTTCCAGATAAATAACTATCCAATATTTCAATTTGTTGCTAAGTTCTAACAAAACAGGATAGGTGGCGCAATTTTGTGAAATATCATTATTCGTTGTAATGACAAACCATTTTTTTTTTGCAAATTCAAGTTTTTGAACTCGTCATGCATACCTACAGCATACATGATATTAATGCATGATAACATGAACAAGTTTGATATTATTATGATGATGCAGCTAGAATGACAATCATATTAAGATCATGCAAATCAGCAACTTTTGTCGATGTTATCTAAAATTATCTATTTAGGTAATATCGATCATTTTGAGAATTATTTGATTATAAATAATAGGTACCTAATCAAAGAAAAAATAAGATTTTGCAGCACCATACTGTTTATTTCAGCGTTAAAAGCCTTTTACATAATAATAATGATGGATGAAATTATGTTTCATATATATTGCTATAAAGCTTCCCAAGTATAAATATACAGATCCATAATGCAAGTCAATGAAAAGGGTGATCACCTTTACAAAAGGTCATAGATTTATTATGCATTACATTGGCACAAAGTCCTTTTAAATAAATAATTATAAATAAAATAATTAGAAACAGATCAATTACAATACATGCATCATACATAATATGATATTAACAAGTATTTAATGTTGTACAAACTTTAATATATGAGTGGAGTGATTGAATTCAATACTTGTAAAGATATGGTCATTGAAATTTATTTAAGCATTTGATAATGCTTGATAACAAGCTCTTGTAATTGCATAGGAAAACAACCATCTCAATATTACAAAACAATGAAAATAAATGTTGTCATAAAATGCTATTAGTTCATAAAAAATATCACCTGAAGTCATAAAAATGCATACAATTGAATTGTAAATAAAAAATTCAACATACTGGTGAGACTAATAATACATGTAAATCCCATGATAAACCTTCTTATAAAAAAAACTTGAGTAAAATATGACTTTTTAACATAATTATATGGTATGTAGACTTGTATAAAAATATTAAAAGTATTATTTATACATCACAAAATAATATTGTAGCTACCTTATAATTTTAATAACACCTACAACAGTTTAAAATTAAACATATAATATTTAACAATGTTCAAAATTATTTGTCAGTAATTAATATCTAGACAATACCATTATTCACTGTTATCTTAACCATGTCTTAATTGCATTTTACATAGTTAACCAAAATAGTTTTCTTTATATCACTATTTTCGAACATGATAGCCTGACCTCTGACTATCAATAATTTGATGGAAGGTAAATGGTACATGAGCTTCACGTGATTATCATGGGTTATATTTATTTGTCATAATCATAAGTCAATATCAGGCAGTTTACAGAAATGGATAAGGCACTTACACAACCATTTTCATAAAGTTAAAATGGTCCCCTTAATTTATTAAAGATGCTATCATGCAAAAACTAATATTGGATGTAGTTTTGCAGAAATGTTTCACTATAGAGTGGTACATTTCTGCATAACAACATCTAATTAACAAACAATGATGACTTGTTTCAAAGAAATACTTTCTTAAAATAACAATATAAATCTGTAAAAGGTACAGTAAAGGAATGAAGAACATAAATAAATAATAATTATAACTAATTGTGATTACAATCGGAATGTCACATAATAAACTAAATAATTATCAAAAACCACAAAAGCATACCACCACCATTACCTCTAAATACCAGTTACTAATATAAACTTAACAAAGAGTAGGCTTCTTCCACTTATATGAGCCAGTGTACTTAAAGTCATACGAAGCAAGCTTGCTATCTGCTTCTTGAGGGCCTCGAGATCCATACACATATGGAACAGGTTTAATGTGTTTTTGTTCCAGTTCTTTGAGAACAGGCGTGAAAATACGCCAAGCCTCCTTTAATTCGTCACTACGTACAAAATGCATTTGTGTTCCAGTAAACACATCTGATATGAGCCTCTCATATGCATCAGGGACATCTGCTTCTCTGTAACGCATACTATATGTCAGATCCAATTCGGTTTCGACCAAGTCAAACTTCATTCCTGGTGATTTGCTCATTAATTTCAAATATAATGCTTCACCAGGTTGAACACGTATTACCAATTCATTTCTCTTTGCATGACCATTAAAGATATCACCAGGAACATCTTTGTATTGAATTCGCACTTCCGCTTTTCTCTCATTTAGAGCTTTTCCACAACGAAGAACAAAAGGCACACCTTGCCATCTTGCATTATTAATCCGCAGAGCAGCAAGGGCATATGTTGGTGTTACAGAATCCTTTGGTACAGTTGGATCTTGTAGATATCCCACTGTTTCTTCACCTTTGCCTTCTGGATTGCCTACATATTGTCCAACCAAAATATCATTCAGCTGAATGGGATTAATGTGGCGCAGAACTTTTACTTTTTCATCTCTTATATCATTTGGATTTAGGGTAACAGGTTTCTCCATAGCAACAAGTGACAAAATTTGAAGAAGGTGATTTTGCATTACATCACGAATAATACCAAAATCGTCAAAATAACCTCCCCTGCCTTCAGTGCCAAATGGTTCTTTGAAGGAAATAAGAACAGATGCAATATTTTCCCTATTCCAGGAAGGGCTGAATATTTGATTAGCAAATCTGATAGTCATGAGGTTTTGAACCATCTCTTTCCCAAGGTAGTGGTCAATTCTGTAAATCTGCTCTTCTTTGAACAGGCCCGCCAGGTGATTGCTCAACTTGTCTGAGCTTTCATCATCTCTGCCAAAGGGTTTTTCAATGATTACTCTGGTGAAGCCTTTAATAGATACACATGCATTTCGTATATTTACAGTAACATCTTCAAAGACAGTTGGTGGTACTGCTAGGTAAAATATTCTATTAGCAATAGGACCCTTTTCAAACTTGCTAATTAGCTGGTTTAGCATTTCATAGTCAATTCTTTTGTCATAGGAACCGGCAAAATAATCGTTCGCTGCCCAAAATTCCTTTAATTTTTCTTCTTCTCCCGGACGCACTTTCATATATTTTTTGCATTTCTCTTTGACTTCTGATATAGTTTGTTTCGTACGAGCATATCCAACAAACTTGGTATTACGAGGTAAAAGATTGTCCCTATATAAATACCATATAGTTGGATAAATCTTTTTTCTTGCAAGATCTCCGGACGCACCACACAATATGAAAGTATGAGGATATTGAAAATCAGTTTTGTTTTCCATGTTCACGTAGGTTATTCACTTGCAAAATCTTTCGTACTTTCTGTCGGCAAAAGAAAACGTAGACAATTTAATTTAGAACCACTTATTATTGATGCCGTCGTAGTGATAAGAAATTAATTACAATGCAAAAACTGCACTAAACATTAACGCCGGGAAACTCAACAACTGCAAACTTGTGATAGTGTCAGCGAAGTATTTATACAAAAGTTTTTCAATTTCAAAGTTACACAGGTGCAAGGTCAATCGACATTTCGATTATTTGATTGGTTTATAGGTAAGTACTAAACATTTTAAACCAATAGAAACACAAAATTCAAAAAAAAAATTACAATGACAATGAGAACTGACCTTATTAGATGACATTAACTTGACATTGAAAAATAAAAAAAGCGCGTTCCGTTACACATAATACAGTTACAGTTGCGTTACTGTCAAAGATTTATTAATTACTGTTAAACATAAAAAAAACTTGATTATCACAATTTTTTTAATACTTATTCTGCAGTAAAATATGTAGCAGTTGTGAAACACTTTTTTATAGATAAAGTTCCACGATCCTCATGATACAAATCATTTATAACTATAAAATCATTACAGCTCTCCGTTTGTTTTTCATTTTATATTATAACTACTGACTGCTATAATTTTCTTTTCCTAATAGTTTACCTAGTAATTAGATAATATTATTCTTCTTGGATCTTGCTAAGATAATTTATTGTATTGTAATGCTTTAAATTTCCGAACGAAATTCGACTGTGACGTGACGCGTTGTTTTATGTCACTAAGAATTAATTGAAATTGGGTTATTGGTGAATTCTTTTAAATATTAAGCACTATTGTCGCCTTTTTTGATTGCAGTAAAGTTTCATTACTAGTGTGTTTCATAATATCTTCAAAGACATTTGTGTACAGCAAGGGGGTGTATTATTTCAACTTCGTATAGGTATATTTAGTTCAACGACCTTGTTACTGACAGGTTCATCGTTAGCCACTGAACTATTCTATGAAAGTGGTATACCGTAAACGATAGATACATTAGACCAGATGATGGAGCCCTCGAGAGATTCAGGTAAGGACGTTTTCATTATAGTTGTTAAAAACTTTGGTTAGGTATGCCAAATCATAGTATCTACCATAGTACCATGTCGTATCTACGATACTATGGCCCTTGTTTTACAAGATAAACAACTGTTCCAGTAGGAATTACTAGTTTACTCACAATGCAGCCTACCAGTGAATGTATTGTTTGTTCCACGCAAGTACCTACTGTGTTCAGTTTATATTTGGCACAATCACAAGTCTTGATTATACTTGAGATAAGTTTTAAGGTATTATTGTAGGATTAAAGCACTATACAATAAAGTATTTAATATTTACGCAAGCATTCCTATTTACATAACTCAAATCCTAAGCTTTAAACTTTGTATGAGAATTCAATAAGACATAATATAAACAATAACTAAAATGCAAAAGTGCATTGTTTTACAAGTGTTAGATACTATGTCCTAGTGAAAGTGATACATAAATGGGCAGCAAAGCATTAAAATTAATTTAACTAAGTAACTATTTACTCTTCAGCTTTGTTTAAAAACAAAACTTTTTGTTTTGAAACTTTTAATTGCTGTTTTTTAAATTTATTGACTATAGCATTTTATTTTCTTTCATATGGTTGAAATATCAACTAAATCCTGCTAGACAGAACATGATAATATTTCAGTTAAAATTTTACATGGAAATGCAAGAAATTGTATGCTGCTAATTTTCAAAAAATTATGACAACATTATCTTCTATACAGTTAGCTTATAAAGTGCTTATCTAATTTACTTATATAGGTTCACCTCAATCATAATGCAGAGCAAAAATCTTAATATAAAAAAGTTTGATGTTAGTCCGTCAGCATATCTGAAATACTCTCAAAGTATTTATTTGCCAACTCCTGACATTCAGTGAGGGCATGAATGCAGAACAAACCTAGGTAGGTATTTCCATTATTTTGTGAATTTTAATCAAACACTAATTAGCAGTGTATTGAGTACACAATAACAACAAAAGCGTATCAATTCTTTTGTTTCTGTTAGATTAAAAAATAATGACTGTGTGGACATGCCGCAGTACTATTGCTATTGTTACTTTAGCATTTTAGGTTCCATATTGACTTAATATACCTAAGTACAATAGCCTAGATCTTACCCATAAAAAAATATTTTGTTTTGAAATTATAGTCCTAATTTAAATTAAGGATATTGTAGAATTTGCAATGTCATTTAGAGAAATAATTTTATACGAACTTAAAAATTACTTTCTATTTGCTATTATAAAACACCTAAACCAGTAAAAAATTAATTTGGTAATAAAAAGCAAACCATTGATAAAATTACAGTGATGGCCCAAACTTCAATTTCATAATTTTCTATTTCTATATAAATGGAATTTTGGTACCTTGATTTAATTTAATCTTAAAGTTTGATATTATACATTTAAAAATGTGAACAATTCAGTCTTCTACTAGTTTCAGTATTTAGCTAAATATTAGATTAAAAATATACTATGAAAAAATAGTAGGTAGTATTCCTATCTTTTTTATGTAATTTTAACGAATTCAACACCCATCATTTAATAAGGACACAATTATGCACTCAACACATTTTTATTTCTGTAATGTTAATAATAACCATCTTCCATAAATAAATCCTGTAACATCCAAATACTGTAAAAGCCCAAACTAGATGTATATGTTTGAGTATGTTTTTAAAAAGTACTTTTAGTAAATTAGAATCACCTTTGTTCAAAGTTGTACAAAGGAATAAGGATTCTCTGACAATTATTTTGAATTTTAGTTTCCTTCCAACGTCCTAGATGGCGCTTTCGAAGTAGTTATTTGTCTTATTGCTAGATGGCGTTGCTAGCATGAATGAGAAATATTTATTTAGTTCAACTTTATTTACACAGTTTGATTCTCTGATACATACCTTGGAAATCGATGCTTTTCATCCAACTTGAAAATGGGTAAAAGTGTCTCTATTACATTAAGAGGTTCTTTTATTAAATGTGCACCTACCAATTTTTCCGAATTTTTCAGTGGTGAAGTAAAGTCAGCCTCTGATATTTGCCCCACAGATATGTATTCCACTGTGAGTCTTATAAGAACCTGCAAAAGAGAAAACTTAATGTATTTATTTAGCTACTTAATGCTACCATATTCTTGCAGCAGATAGTTAGTCGTACTTAATAACAGACTCGTAATGTCAATCAATTTTAATACTTAAAAAAATACCATCATCATCAGCCTGCAACAGTCCACTGCTGGACATAGGCCTCCCCAATCGCTCGCTACTTAGCGCTTAAAAAAGTATGTTGTCCCTTACTTCTTTTCCGTTCTCTTATTGTTCAGGATCGCGCAATATAGGTTTAAGCGCGATCTTCAGAAGTGTGAGGCTTTCGGTGAATGCTTCCTTCTGAGTCTCCCGACAACCTTTTTAATCTTGTCTTTGGCCATCTTGCCAGCACTTTGCCTTATTATATCTAGTTGAACGCATTGAAAAATGGAAAGGCATGCTCCTGGCGTTTTGCAATCCAAATAGCTTCTCGGTGATGTTGAGTTTCTGGTATAGACTCATTGCCATGACGGTCTATATTTTTTTGTTGCCTTTTTATGGTCCCAGATAATGGACTAACGCCACTTCTAATACAGGAAAGGAATGAACATTTATCACCACGCTACGGTCTATATTACGCCTCCATAAAAGTTCCGGCCTTTGACCATCGTTCATCAGTCTATTTAAAGTTGATGAACTAGCAATGCCGACTTCCACTATATATAATCCAGTGAAATGGATCTCCAATTCCCCACATTCTTTGTCCCATTTTGATGCTGTATCAGCTGTATGCTTAACAATAACACGCACTATCACATAGGTCAACATTATGTATAGGTAAGTTAAGGTTCGACACCTTTGTCTACCCTTTCAGAGACTTTACAGGCTCGTTGTGATGTCTTAATTACCATATAACGCTTCTAGCCCTCTGTGAGTTTTAATTATTTGAATGAACACATGTACTTCAATGACTGGTGACCATTCACCTGATTTGGCAATCAATTATTATCTGCCGAGGTCACATTGGCGCTGATACATTTGTTTTGTTTTAGAGATAACAACGCTGATAACAATTTGTTATTGTCTGTTCTTAGAAAAAGTTGAACCCAAACATTAAACACACCATAAATCTGAATTACAATCAATTTATTAATCCAACTGCAGAATTTATAGGTACCTACCTACTTTTCATTTAACTAACGGCTATTTTTTTAAGACACATAAAGTACTGGCTAGTAAATAAAATGAAATATAAAAAAAATACCGTAATACCCATTTTTTGAATTCACGATTTTGAGGTCACGCAGGGTAGCGTTCTAGGCCCAGTAATCTAATCTTCTTAAATACACAACAAAACACGAAACTTGGGATTTTGATCAAGTTGGTATACATAAAAAAGCAACGGCAAACTTCCAGAAACCCCACAAATAGGACTAAGTTATTTAAAAAACTGAATAGGCACGAATTTGACTTGCTTGTGAAAGGTTCCGCACCACCGTACAACACACTACATGCAAAAAAACACGTTGCTTACTACGTTTAATTTTAAACTTTATTTTATTTGAAAATTTCAAGTGTCTACCTATAACGGTTCAAAAGATACAGCCACCCAGTGGCAGTCGGGCAGGCAGGGATTCTCTTTGGCACGCTGTGTATGAAATCCGAAAGAAATATTGCCATTTCGCAGAGACTGGACAAATCAACCCAATTTCCGTTTGAAACAGGCCTACTTGGCAGTCTGGCTATAAATCCGACTTGTTTGACAATAAACAGCTTTAAGTCAATATTAGAAGTGTTAGAAATCGACGGCTAGAGGACTTATTAGTAGCCACCGAAAGATATGAAAGGATATGAAAAAGCCCTTTGCCCAGAGGTGGGACGAAATGATCGGATATCAATACCTATAAAAAATAATTTAATTCGAGCAAAACAGAAGGAAAGGAAACCACCGAAGGAAGGAAAGAAAGGAAAGGACCCAAAGAATATAGGTAATTGCATATGATCCAACATTCCAAATTTAAAAGCTAATATGCTGAACATTCTTTTACTGCATATCTAATCATGAGAAGATTAAAATCACTTTCATCATACCTACCAACTGTTACATTGCAAAAATAATTACTTCGGAAAAAATAAAACTCATCTGTTTCAATCGTAAAATAGTTAAGCTAAGTTAATTAAAATACACTTGATAGGATCCATAAAACTCATACCTAATAAGCATCTAGATCGAGATACATTCCATTATCTACATCTATGTTATAATGTGCGTAAAAGATAGTATCTATAGGTAGGTAGTCCAATAGGTTAATAGACTAGTGAACAAGATGGATCCAAGGAAAGGAAAGGTCGTATAGTCTGGCTGGTCACATTGCATGGTGCGGTTCGAAGGACTAAAGCACGTGCGATGCGGCGCGACAGGCAGCGCGGGCGGGTGGCAGGGCGAGGGGTGCGCAGTCGTGTGCAGTGGACCACTCGACGTCGCACAAGGTCAAGGAGAATGATTAACAACGAAAATACAGCAAAACAAACGGTGGCGATGCGGGGTACGAGCGGGGACGCGGCGCGCCAGTCAGAGCAGCGACGCCGCCCGCATCGGCCGCGAGAACGGCGCCGCTCGCGACAAACACGAAAATCGATGCACGATCCGTAACCGGCATTTAACATTAATTAACTACCGTAATTTCAATATTAATCTTTGATGATAGACGTCATGACGGGCTCCGCGCGCATTAACCACCCATGTTTGTGATGTGTCACTCGTGTTGACGATTTAGGGTTGTCTCACGATTTTCAACTTTGGAAATAAGAGCGCTCTTGGATCCCATGCAACTATACAGCCGTAATTCCTATCAACGTCTGCTGGTGTTTCTATGATTATGTATGCGATATTATTTGCACATATCTTTGCAAATTTTGTGTGAAGATAACCAGTTATTTAACTTTCAACATTACCTATTTAGCAATTAACCAATTAAATATTAAAATTCCATGTTTATTTTGATTTTATGATTTCGATTCTATTCTAATTATCTCCATTCTGAAATTCTGATCACTTCTGACTACTGCAATCTTATGATACATGAGTAATTTGTGTGCCAGGAGCAAATTCTCAACATGTTTTCTAAATGTTCTTGCACTCAATAATTTCATCATGATTTAAGAAAAATTATCAGCTAAAAAGCTTTTTGAAAGAGAAAAACTAATTACTTAATGCGTATTTGAAGTTAAACTGTTATCAAATATGATTGAACTTAAAATCAACAACGTTAACATAGAATACGCAATATAAACTTGTAATGTTTTAATGCCCTTATGTCTTTATCTGACACGAGTCGTAAAGAGCATTGCAAGGTTGCAAGTGTATTGACTCTAGTGTTTTGAATAATTTTATCTCGGTGCTCTATTGCTCTAGTCGCTGCATTTCCATTCGCGTATTCCCCATTTTCATATCGAGATAAGACAGAACTTTCCTCGTTTGATAGTTTGACGTCAGGGTGATGTAACCGTGCACCGAAATCGTGCCAAAGAAGACTGATGAGATCGGAACCTCGTCAGTTTCGTGAACACACTAGGATCATAACAGATACATCTTTTTGCCTTTAAACATTACAATGGTTAATTAATCCTTTATAAGGCTTTTAATGTGTATCGCATTATTATAAAATATTTGAAGTATTTCCGTCCCTAGATTATAAAGTACTGGCTTACTGCTCATAAAGAGTTAATTCGACTTCAATCTCGCATCTTGAATCATCTGGCCATAAAATTCAGATGCGTGCAAAATTGTCTCCTTTGCCAGCTTTGTTTCTTTTGTAGACTGCAACTTGACTCTAGAACAGTACAGTGGAATACCTTTTCCTTTTTGCTACGTTAAATCCATAGTTTGAGTTGCATATTGGAGTCAAGTAAAATTTTTAACTATGGAACACCTTTAAACTTTGGCGACCGAACTATAATAAAAACATCCAATTATACAACCTACTTTTACATGAAATACTAGTAATAGGTCCCAAGTTTCTGATAACTTTAAACATCTATAAATATTATACGACTTATTCTTGGAAACGACGACATCAAACTGACATGACAATTGTAAAATTGCTACGTACCAGTAACTGAAGCAGAACGTTTGATGTTTGTCATCATAAATTATATACTACTCATATTACCTACAGTTATAATGAATTGATTACCCCCCAAGTAGCAAAATAATGTCATATAAAAGGTACAATAACGTTTTCAATTTAACTTTCAGTCATACGAAAACGTTTTATAATAGTTTTTTAAACGTAAATATAACGCGGGTTTGGGCGCAGATTATATAACATTTCAATCGTGTAAAGGTCGTGTTGCAGTCGCGTTAGCGACAAATTATGTTGAGTAAAAGTCACGTAGACGTTGTGAGTTTAACTAATAAGGTTTGTAATCGTCTAGTAATCCAATGAATAACTATATCATCGTATGAGAGTGTCAGCGACAATTTGTGTGACATTTATTGTGTTATGGCAAAATTATATTATAAAGTTAAGTAAAATGTCGTATGAATCATTATTAAGAATTCTTTAATATAGAGAAAGCATATTGCGGTGGAAGATGAAGAGCGATGACTTATACATGGGAATTATTTTTTTTCGATGATATGTATGGTTATCTTTGTCAATATTTTCATGGGCCTTCATAATATTGGAGTTTTCATATTGTTTATAAAAATAAAATATATTAATTGACAGCAATAGTCTCGGCCATATTGCCAATAGACATTGGGCGACTGCATTTCGACCTTTACATAACTATTGGTCGTATACATGTTTTTATACGATTTATGGCGTCCACCATGACGGTTACAATTAGAGTTCTGTTGGAAAATAGTAAAATCCTTTGCGTATAGTCATGGAAATACTTCTGTTTTATTCACAGGGACATCGTGGTGATTCTGGCGTTGATAAGCTTGTGAATCTCTCATTAAGTTTATCACATTTTATTTTAGTCATAGATTGGCACACGTTGTAGGAATAAAAAATATTCTATATATATAAAAATGAATTGCTGTTCGTTAGTCTCGCTAAAACTCGAGAACGGTTGAACGGATTTATCTTATCTTAGTCTTGAAATGTTCGTGGAGGTCTAGGGAAGGTTTAAAAGGCGAGAAAAATTTAAAACGACCCACGAGGGCGGAGCAGTAACCAAAGACGCGGGTGAAACCGCGGGGCACAGCTAGTCAGTTATATTAGAATAACGTTTCCAACTAAAAGTTATTTAATGGTTTTGTATATGACCTATTATGACGATTTTATAATAGATAACTATAAAACCATTACATAACGGTTTGTTATTTAAATGTTGAATAAAAGGTTCTAAATTTACGGAACATGGCGAGTCATCACTATTGTCCGACTGAAACGTTTACTCGACTTAACATTATATAACCGTCTTATAAATTAATTGAGACGACGTTTACCAGACGCATTAATATGATTTAAATATATATAACTAATGCGTCGAACTGAATACTATTTTACAACTGTTTAGTTACTTCATAACTATTTCAAACCCCTTACATGACTGTTAGTCGTATAATTCTAAACTTATATAACTTTTTTGCTAGTTGGGCCCTGTATCATCGTTTGCGTTATTAGCTTTCTCAGGAATTCTTTCTGTTCTTGATTTTATTCAATCTCCTGTTTTACCTTACGGTTTTGTGAGGGATTTGAAATAGTGTAAGTTCGATTGAAGGCGTTTAGATCAATTCTGATTAGCTATTCTGTAATTTGATAGAATGACAACGCCTAATCTATAGCAAAGCTGCCATTTTATGACACGTTATTTGCAGCGTTCATGAAATAGGGCTTCAATGACAGAAAATCTGGTAGAGTAACACATATCATTTATGTACATCTTCAAATTACGTTTAATTAAATGTTATATACTTTCACTCAAGAGAATAATATTCTACGTATCGTACTACACTAATATCGACTAAAGAGGTACGATTATTATTTTTATAGCTGTTATCCAAGATAAATACAAGACAAGTTGTATCATTGTCAAGGCTTTCAACTTTATTTGAATTCATCGCCGCCCTCCTGGTATTTCACATATGGCATACTAATGCGTTGCATTACGTTTTTGTTAACGCAGTTCCATCTTGTTTCCGTATTTTACTTTTATTTTCTCCATCTTAGTTATTTGGAAAACATTATTTAACGCATGGGCTACAACTTTTGCAATATTTTTGTCTTTGTGGCCTTACAAAGCTATTAGGGCTTGTCCTAACTCACGTTAAGATCTGTCAATACCAGAGTAATTTTGACGGGATTTTAACAGATCGTGGAGGTGCGTCTCCGTGGCCAGCAGTTGTTTCTGAGATGAACCAAGAAGCATTTGCTTGTAACTCAAATTCATCGCACAACAGTTGTTTATCTCGGCCATCGTTTCTCTCTTCATTAATTTCTAGTACATCTGCTACTTCCCCGCTTTAAGACATTGCTCATGTTAGATTGAAAAGTCATTCTATTAGATTCTTTGCAAATCCAAAATCTCCAGACCCGCGTCGTTTTCTAAGTTGAAATTTGAGTTACTCGATCTCTATTGTTGTTTATCAGAAATTTAAAACAAACGATTGAAGTTGATTCGTTAATAGCCTTTGTAGCCGCTTATTAAAATATTTCCAAATTTATTACAGCTTGTTAAGGAGTGTTTAGTTTATTGTTGTTGCGTGTACCTAATCGCAGGCGCGAGTAGCGTCACGTCACGCCGCGGGAAGTGTTACTCTCTGGCTTGGTCACGGCCAAGGTCTCGGCCGACACAACGCTTGGCGTCATTATGTAACGCTTGGATAAATGATGAAACGCTCTACTTCTCATTATTCTTAATACAAACATATGATATGGATAATGCGAGCGATAAAAATATTGATAGTTTCTGTTTCTACTTCACCAGTTTTACTTTCTTTTACACAGATGAAAATATTCTCATGATTTAAAATGTTTTTGTAATTTGGCAATTATGGTTTTTGTTTTGTTAGTAAAGCTTTGCAATATTATAATTCCATGTGGTTACGTGAATAAAATTTAAGTGCGATCAAAGTACAAACAATAGGTCGTAACAAATTCCAACAATAATGAGTTACTATGTTTGCACCACATCATCTCTGTTAAGAGTGTGGTGTCTGATCAAGGGCAGCAACACCTTTACCTTAGGATGACAATACAGAACAAACGACTAAGGAATCAAAATATTTGTGTCCAGCTTGAAGCTTATGTGATAAAAAAGCCAAAATAAAAGAAATGTGATTTGCATTCTTCTTGTAAAAACCACTTGTAACTATCACCCCGTAAGTCATGCATGGATAAGGTAAAACTTAAGTTAAAATTGTAAACTTCAAGTGGGAATTCCCGAAAACGATGTGGCCCCAAACAAAAAAATAGTAAAAAACAATGCAAAAATTAATGAGTTGAATTCCCAACACAAAATCTTTTAACGATAACTTATCATCTAATGCCATTGTACCACCTGCATCTTTGATAGCTGTTTATCTATATTGAAACCAAATGATAACAATCCATTTGAAATCAAATCACGTGTCCATTAATATATGGCCGTACAGGTTAGCAATAATAATTATAATTACCACGTAGTCTCACAATGAACGCATCTGTGTGTTGAAAATGAGCATTGTTTTGTAGTTGGGAGTTCCGGTTGGTCTCCCCGCGCCGCGCGTCTGCCGGCTCGCCCAGTGCAGACTGGCCAGCAGAGGCATCGCTCAGCGATCTTGTGCACGAACAAAAAACACCTGTAGTCGTCAGCGAATCGCCAAGGTCGCAAGCCCCCGCGGCGCGCTTCTCTCTGCGTTCCGTTTACCCATATCTCGCGGCGAATGCACGCGCCGCCCCCGCGCCTTGACTCACCGTACACCCGCACGCCGCTCGTCGCACGTCTGCTACTCTACGGGTCACATCTAGGACGCTATTTATCTTTGCTGTTGCATTACTTGTCTCGTAAAAATTACTAGCATCTGTTAATTACCACTTAACGTCCACAGACTGATGCTAGTTACCAATTTTGGGTATGAGCTATATTCTTTCAATGAGAAAGTGAATCAAAATAGCCACCTCTATCTAGTTAATTCAAATTTTGAGAAGTAAAGTATCAAAACAGAAATGAAAAGGAAAGTAGATATGTAAGGTGTTGCGCGTGAGTCGGTATTGTCATAGTGTTAGTTATTGTCAATGTTATTGTGGCAGTCGAGCGCGCGTCAAGTCAAGGTCGGTGCAGATCGATAGCGGCGGCGGAGGGGGGCAGCGGCAGGCGGACTTCCATCTCCACATGCACGTATGCACGCACGTCATGCGGACCAAAGAAAGTGTAGGAAAGTGGAAACATTCCTTGATAACGCGACAAACTGCTCTACGCTCACTGAGCGCTGCGTAATTCTAACTTATCGAGTTGTTCAATCTTTTTAATCTGTTGCAGAATATTTTCACGACCGCAAACGAAATCTTATTTCTTTTCGTTTTCATAATATGCCATTATTATCGCAAAACAACTATAAATAATACTGTCGTTACAATATGTAATATTTCCTTTGTGAAGTTTATTACCGGTAGTGTTGGTGTCCGCTTAGTCATTGTCGGAGCGATTCCCTTTGTGTGGCCCATCAATCCCGACAATATCATAATGGCTCAATTCATTCATTTCGTGCCTGAAGGCGACGGTGAGGCGTTTTACTAAAGCCTTTGTCGCATTGTCGATGGCGTGTTTTCCTTCGTCTGGTTACTGTATTGATTTGTTGCTTTGTTTAACACACTCTAAATGTAACCCCACTATCGTAGATTAATTTACGAAAGAATACTCTTCTCACGAGAGGCTATCAATTACATAGCCCCGGGGTCGTCAAGGATACGGCTTGATTGACAGGTTCGGGTAATGTAGTTAGTTCTATGATATAGGTGCTTCCCTACACCCTACAGCCCTAAACCGAGCGTAAATGGATATGGATGAATTCACGCCTGGCTGATTTCTTTTGAATTGAAAGTGAATTTTATCAAACGCCTACGCAGTACGCCGTAAATAAGATAGGTATTCTTTGCGCGCTTTCAATTCACTTTTAGGTTTTCAAAGGATTTATTATATTATCAATTTTGTATTGTATTTTCATTTTATAATAAAATATTCATTGGTGAAATTTCTGACAGCCTATAGATGCTGTGTTCACTTTCTGTGTAACGAATTATAGAGTTTATTTGTTCTTCTATCTATATCGATCACGATTATTCGTTTACTGAGCACCGCAGTATGTGGTCCAGATGTAATCTAATATCTCGTTATTATCTTATTTATTTTTCTGAGCCAAACCCTTATGATGTTCGACGTTATTCTAGCTTTATTTATCGCAATACGTATAGCGTACATAATTTTTTTGGTACTTGATGTTTTGTTTTTAATGATTTCTTATTGTTTTTTTTTTTCATAATGACATACATTACATACAACCACGTCTGTATCCCCGGAAGGGTTAGGCAGAGGTGTACCAGTGTACACCCACAGTTCACCGGTATGTTGTTGTTGTACTGTGGGTGTTCATAATGACGTATCGCAACATTAAAGAGTTACATAAATCCGAAGAAACGACATAAAATAAAAATGAAAGTTATCTCCATTTTTATATTTGCCTCTACTTCATGGCCGTTTCTCACAGTTTACTGGTAACCCTAAATGCTTTCCACGTTAAGAAAACCATAGTAGTTTCCATTACCGCAGTGTTCTTTTTGACCAGTCACTCTGTACTTAAAAATGATGATAAAAAATGCGATTAAGTACTATTATAATAAATTGTGCAATAAGTATTTACGCGACAAGGTGGTGCCTACATATTGTTTAGTTTAGGACCGGAAAACTTTTTGTCGTCAATCTATGACGAACGCCCTCAACACGTGCAACGGACGTCCCTATACGCACAGCCCCAAGGCCGCATATGCCGTACATACAAACAAACATTTGGCCATGTTTTGAATTATCGTCTTTGATGCCCAACATTTTATACTCGACGGCATCGATGTGTGCTTGGTTATCTATAAGTTAAAATGAGTATACTATGTTTGTAATATTAGTATAAAACTGTTTTAGATAAATGCCGTGCGTGTGACCACGTCCCTGAAAAAACTTTAAAGAAATATTTGATTGTACGAACAATAGTGATCAAATAAATAAGTACCATTTAATCGCGCTAGGTTTTACTAAGTGACATAGCGAATTTTTATATGGTAGGGGCTATCGCTGGGAGTTCGGTCTATGAGTGACGTAAAACTTAATTACAGAAACGCGCCGCAGCCACGATCACGAAGGCCGACTGCTAACAACTACAATTATTTAGATGATTCCATTCTAACATAACTATAAAATTTTAGATTATCTAGTTCGATTCAGAACCATCAGCTTTAAAGGCAAAAAATGTGATTATAGCAACTCGTTTTCCACATAAAATCAGATTTATTCACGTATGATTGTATGCGGACCTTGAGCACGTCGGGTGAGACCTTCACGCCGGTAACCGCGCGGAAGTTGACGGGTACATTTTTTGTCAAATTCGAGCTTGTTGAATTTTAGTGCGCATTAGTCACTAGCTAAGCATCAGCGTCGAAGCTTGTGGCGCATTGTTGACGAGTTGCACTGCGATATCGTCGCGTCGCGTCGAGTGCAATAACAGTCGCTATCACAATGTCACAACGCCGTCGGCTTTGTCCCCGATCGCGGCTCTGACGCTTTTGTCCATATCTCCGGCGTCGCACGTTCACTCACATTTGCACGTATTATTTAGAAGCCTAGCGTCATTACCATTATTCAGGGGTTTGCTTTTTCGCAGCGTAAATTGATCGTGACCATCGCACCGCGCGCTGTGTTGCCCGTCGTCACTTGTGTATCCGTGCAGTTTAATTTTGAACGTCGCTGAAGTGCAGTGGGTTGATAGTGATGTGAGGATGCTTGTGCGTGGCCATGTCCGTGGCGAAGAAAGACAAGCCGACTATGTCGGTGACAGCACTTATCAACTGGGCCAGGCCCTTGCCGCCGGGCCAACAGCAACAGCCGATGACGCCTACGTCGCCCGGCAACATGGGAAACATGCTTCAACCGATGGCTACGCAGT
The DNA here is from genome assembly GCA_932526535.1 of Caradrina clavipalpis. Lineage (NCBI taxonomy): Eukaryota > Metazoa > Arthropoda > Insecta > Lepidoptera > Noctuidae > Caradrina > Caradrina clavipalpis. The sequence continues at coordinate 11,074,856 of OW052091.1, read as the reverse complement.
CTAGCATACCGACCGTCGACTGCTCACTCGATATTCAATGTAAATATCAACTTATGTAATTGGCAACGGAAAATTCTTTGGTTCTCATAGCAAAGCAGTTTTCCGTAGCAATCTTTTATTTTATATGACTAGATACTCCCGTGTAACAAATTTATTTTAAATTATTCTACTACCTAAGGACCCATTCTTTTTTTCTATGTCATTATCTTAGTAAGCAGGTACAATTAGTAGTAGGTCCGTTTATAAAAAAAGAAACCCTATTTATTTGTTCATGCCTTTGCAATAGTTATAAAATGTGTGCTAAATATGTAAATTACGTCTAAACATACAGCTGAGCTGTTTTCAAGGTTTGTGGTGTAGAAGCAGCCTTTGTTCCATTTCTATCAATGACCGTAGTTGCTTGATACACCGGGATGTTAATAAGAAACTACTTCATACCAACTTGATACCAGCTTCTTATAAACAAGTTATTCATACCACAAAGCAAGAAAATGACGATGTTCTTAAAACGATTAATGCATGATACTTGTTGTCCGTTTATTTATATTGATGACATTATAATTCATCATACAAAGGTTAAGAACGTTAGCGAATCGGAACTGCGATTACATCTCTAGGTACTTCTCTACTAAGCAATTAAATAATCTTGATGGGATTAAATGTAATGTACTTACAGGGTTTTTGGCAGAACGTTGAACATACGAAAATGGTGGATAGGTGGGGTCATCTGCTACTTACTCAGCCCTAATTTATTTGGCTCTGGCCCACTGGATATTTCTTTTTTTGCTTTCTTCTAGTTTTACTTACTGCTTTCTTAACTTTAAAGTGTATTTTTTATTAAAAATGGTTTTTTTTTTTAAGTATCAAGGGGGCCAGGGCCTAATAAATTAGGGTTGAGTAAGTAGCAGATGACACCACCTATCCACCATTTTCGTATGTTAAACGTTTTGCCAAAAAACCCTGTATACTATATCTCACTTTATGTACCATGCAAATAGTTCTTTTACTCAACTTAGTGACGGCTTTTCATCGGTTTCAGGTGACAACATTATGGTAGAGATAATAAACGGGTTGATATAAAAAAAAACGTGTGTTCAATGTCACAATAGGACTGTATCACACTTCCGTTCTGTTCTATTGTAATTCAGTTTCAATTAGTATGATAGAATTAATACTTTAGTAATGTTTTTATTTTGTTAGTTCACGTTGCTCGCACGCACTGTTGATGAAAATAACATTCAAGTATCAAGATTATCAAAGTGTTTGTTTGCGCTATAATTCGTCATATTTCGTGATGAATAGGTACTAGCTATGTTTTTTTTTATGTAGACTAAGTACTTAACCTACCTACACCTACATTTTCGGTATCTTTGAGCTCATTTACATAACAGTAATATGAGCACAGGATGTAAATGGATAGTTTAATTCAATTCCAGGAATGTATTCACTCAGTCATACTACGTCAAACTATATCTAATTAAAGTAGGCAAATTATATTTAACCATAATCTAAATTGCCGATGCCGGGCAAAAATTTCAAAAACCGCGGACGGATTTGGATGAAATTGATTTTTTTTATCCAGACGCCAGACTGGGAAAAATAAAAAAAATATTTTTGATGATTGCTTATCTTTCTATAAATCGGGATTCCCTAGACACATAAAAGGTCCAGGTTTCACCTTTTTTGGAACCCTTTTTTAGACGATTCCCGGATGCTCTCCAAATTAGGACAAATCCGGAAAATTCAGGACAGGTGGCAGCCCTACCTTAACGTGATGGAAATTAAATCTGCATATTTGTTTTTCTCGTATGTTTCACACCGCGTTTCGCCGCTCGGTAGATGTGCTACAATCTTTCTTTTTCACTGCTTTTCGTTAATTACGAAGATTAACATGAAATTATATGAAACATCTCGTTTCGCGAGAGTGAAAATGCTTATTACACGCCACAATTATATCTCTTTGAAATAAAACTCAATTATAAATCTAATTTGAGTTGTCGTCGACTTTTACATGAACTAACAATATAATAACAGTCTGTGAATTAGATTACTAGAAACTTGTTTAGACTTTGAAATAAGATTTTGCATAGAGATAGCTACGTAGGTCTGATTATAATGTTTGAAACCTAATCACTTTCTGAACCTAATTACTAGATGAACTTCATTTTATTTAAATGGCGTATAAAGTAAGTCTTGCATGCCTGAATTTAATAGTTTTTAACTTATTGTATTTGACTGTTGTTACGAATTGAAACTTGTTCTCGAATTCTCTAGGTCTAGAATTCTAGATTAATATTACTTTACTTGTAAGTTGTAGTGGTTTTCATTGGACGTTGTTCTTAACAAACCATTATGAATCTTTTTATAGGGGCTAAGGACCCATTGAAATGAGACGCGAAGTAATTGGAAACAAGTTTCAGAAACTTATTATATTTTCATCATGAAAGAGCAATCACTTGTACGGTTTTCCTCAAAGGGCTTGGACGCTTGAGCCGTAGTTTTCAAAAGTCCCACTTCAAAGACTGATTGCTACTTAAGAATACCTCCAAGATGAGGGAACTGAGGCAATAATTTTAGAAATTAACTATAGAATTAACTTTGAACAGACCCCGCCCATAGCGCAAACTTAACTTTCAGGTGACCAAACTCACACTCAATTAAAACGAAGCTTGATTCAGTAAATCTGAAACTGTATAGTGTTACAAAATGTTAATGGCCACGATATAACACAATAGTTTTAGAAATATTTGTCATTAGGTAATGGAAATTTCTCTGCAATGCTGGAAAGGACGGTATGATAAAATTAAATTAAACTCAGTTATTCTATTAAGAGCTTTCTGTGAAATTAGAACAGTCTCTCCAGTCCAGGCGCTGCTTCTTCGTAGATTATTTGATGAAGCTAAAATTATATTAATATTAATCTAATAAGTTTTCTCTAGACCATTCACCAGATAAGGCTCAGGACTATTCTGTCGAAAAGGTTAAACCAAGACCATTAGTATAGTAAATACGAGTCTTTTCGTCTCCTATTTCTTGTTTTCATATGCTCTAAGCGCCCTATTCACACGTAGAAATTGGAAATGTTTGCTTGACACAGGTACACAATATCTTCCGTTCATGTAGGCGTGATACGTTTCATCTCAGAAGCTGTTCGTACAACGCTTTGTTATGGACCTTGAATGTTCCTTTACATTGTTAAGGTTACATGTATTGTGATTTAAATGTCAAACGCCATATTTTGGACTATTTGTTTCACAACTTCGTGGGATCTAAACAACACTATCCTTTTACAAGTCACGCCGTTATCCCAAGTTTTTGGGATCTGCATGTCTTCATGTTTGCGAACGGATGCTCTTAGTTGAGACTCCCGTGACTCATAGCTATATTTTTTTAAGGCGTTCTTGACTTATATTGTTTACACATATAAGAAGCAACAAAGATAAATTAACTAGAATTTTGTAAAAACTTAAATGAAAAGAGTGTCCGTAGAGTTTCTTGCTCGTTCTCTTTTCTATAGAGAAACCTTCCCACATTCTACAACGGGCATGTAGCTTCAAGTTTCTGACTATTCTGACCGACTCCTTGACGATTGGACATGCCTGTAAATGGTTTAATAAAAATAATTGCTTTGACTTTGATTTCTTCTTGAATACTTACATTCTCTATCAGCCGTCATCTCAGTGTTCACCTCCTTTCTACCCAACAATTCATCTTTATGTTCATTGAGTGGCTTACTTTAGTTCTTAAAGACATCCATATTACTTAAATCTTCCCTATTTATTTAATATTAAATTAAATCATGTTGAAATCTTCCCATATTTATTATTTCCCGCTGTAAAATGTTTTTTTCGAGATGGTCAAGGATATTTTTTTCCTGGTAGGGGTCGTATGCTATTATAATTTGTAATGTTAGATGTCCATTAACATAAGTTGTTTGCTCATGATTTCGTTAGATAGAAGATCAGCATAATACTAACGCGAATACCCTGTTTTTTTTTTGTAAGTATTGATGACGAGCTCTTGAAGTACTTGGTAAAAATAACTATGCAGGTATTTGTAAATATAGAAAAAATATTATAAGGCACTGGGTCTAGTGTAGTCTTATTTGCAAAAACATGTTAGCAGGTAACAGCACAGTCAAGTCAAGACCTTTTTTTAAAAAAAAGCACTGCCCAAAGTTCGGCATTTGCAACTAGGAATTTCATAGATCGGAAGTGACGTAGTATCAGTTGATCTCTTGTTTGTAAAGGTGACGTAAGCCCTAAACAGTCGCTCTACCGATGGACAGATAGATGACGTTATTACGTACGTACCTACAAGAGAAACGGATGCCTTACCAGTGAACCGACCGATGCAACCGGCTCTTAATAAAGATAACGCTTGTTTTTAACAATCTGCATTCAAGTTCACGACGCATTTTATACTTACTCTTCAAATAAAGACGTATTAAAACAAATACAGATATCTTCGCAGAACTTGCAGTAAACTGTTTTATGAACTCAAATTGGTTATTTGCCGAGCCCTATAGTTTTATGTTTAGTTGTAACGAGTTTTTCAATTACTACCTAAGCATTAAAAGACTTTGAAACCGCTTGTTTGTTCTCTATAATTGTATGCAAACATATTTATTTTCCATCGTACTTGTGTAGATATAATAGATATGCAACGCATTACAAAGAAAACGTTGCGCTTACATTTATTAATTTATACCTACGTATGATGTCACATTTAAATATAAAACCACGATAGGTGAGGAGTAGAACTGTGGACAGATTGTTATTAATAACTAACAAAATAAAAGAAAAAAACAAGCCAGTTCTTTAATGCTATATATCTACAATGTATTGAGTTCGATGCGTAATTATCAAATTAATTAAAGTGTGTTTTTCTCCATTATCTACCTGGCATGATGAAGCACTTTGTATTACGTTACGCTTAGGTACCTATTGGGCTATTGTTGATTCATCGACACCGAACAAAATACATGACAACACGAAAAAATCATCTATATAGGTACTCTTTTGTGGAAAAACTAGTTTTTGGGGAATCATTTTCATAATGTTATTGATGTAAGGGATTATAAATTAGAAATTACAAGTATGAATCTAAAGTGTATATCTTCACCAACCCTAATTTTACAGTAGGTAGGTTCTAGGTACACTAAAATATATTTATTCATAAATCACAATGATCGTAAATTCTAACATTTTGCATGAAAAGAGAAACCTTTATGTTCAGACACAGCTGGTGAGACAGTTATTGTTCAATTATTACTTGCTAGTAGTTCAAAACCAGGTCCATATAAATCAGAAAATTACCGAACGACATAAAACCTTCAAGATACAATACAGATAGGGCACTATCAAATGAGAAGCAGACCGCTTCAGTACATGTGCAAAGATTTCTTATGTGATATCGATTTGGATGTTTAAGACAATGGCAACTCGTTTCACAAGGCGCACGACCAACGAAACATGTTCAGTTAATAGATCAGATATTAGTATTATGGCATTTAGTTTGTATGCTTTACTTGGACCAAACGAGAATACAAGATTTACATTCTATGAACACGTTCGCACACGAGAATTACGTCACGTATGCTTTTAAACTAAACTTTCAATGCTTTTATCAGTTGGAAACACCTGAACATCTTCAATCATCGCTCGCCAGTCGGTAAAATGTGCCCACTTGGCCGATACAATTCGATTTTTCAAGACGTTCCAAGCAAAGTTATTTAGAAAATTAAAAGATTTTCTATTGCGCAGCAAAATGAGGGTGGCTGTGTATGTTTATTTTCTTTTTTGTCTGGTGCAGAAGCCCTCGGACTAATGAACCGGTTTTGTTGGTTTTTGGAACAACTGCCATACATACTTTTTTGTTTTCCGGAGAATTTGTTTATCTTATTTTGTGAGATTGGTGATTGATATAAAATTCACACTTATTAGATTATTCTACAGGGATTAATGGCGATATTATCCCGTTTAAATTTAAAAGTTATTAATATTTTTAGTACCTACTTACTTATTTTATATTTGACAAATAGCTAAACTTTTTTTCTGAAGAATATTTACATAAATAGTACACAACTAAATCCTTCATATATATTTAAAAAACTGCAGTAAGTGGCAGCAGCCCAAAAAGAAAAATATTTATTTACGCCTCTGCTCGGAGTTTGTAATTAAGATTTTTATTATTGAAGCTGTGCAAATGTTGATTAGACTTTTTATTGCAGGGCTGAACTTGGAGGGCGGTTTTATGTCGCCGATGTCACCGCCGGAGATGAAGCCAGACACGGCGATGCTAGACGGGCTGCGAGACGACTCCACTCCGCCCCCCGCCTTCAAAAACTACCCCCCGAACCACCCCCTAAGTGGTTCTAAGCACCTCTGTTCTATATGTGGAGACAGAGCGTCGGGGAAACATTATGGAGTATACAGGTACTTACATCATAATTTAATGTCTGTCAAAACAACTCTCGTGAAATTTTCATAATGGATATTATGTAGACATCCTAAAAAGCATTTTGTGGTTCATACGTGATGTTATTATCAAAGTAAATGAAGTTACTTGGAAGGTGTTAAGTTCGGTCTCGATATTCTAACCCTCCTCCCTGGGGCCAGATGTTCGATAACAAGAGTTTGCCTGTGAAGTTTTTGCTCAATTTTTTTACCACTCCCATATGTAACATATATTGGTCAAACGGTTTTGAAACTTAGGAGGGTCGGCAGCCGGCACCTAGGGATCTTTCTGTACTTAAAGACGGTTATTCTTTTAAATAAAATTATAGTCTTCCTATTTTGTCGAAGGTAAATAGTCCAGTTAACATATTTTGTCCGAATATAGATCTTCGCATATTGAGTTTACTTTCGCCAAAACAAACCGTATCTCGACATCATTCGACCCATTTTTCAAGGTATTTGCTATATTATTTAACACTGATTCATTTTGAATCTATTCTAAGCAGAAATTTTGGATTTAAGAACATATATTGAACTGTTATTAATAAATAGTAATGGAACACACTTAGCATATTGAATTAATTTGCTATAATTAATTTAATTATCAGGAGATTGTGGGTTAGATCTTGTTGGCAGAACTCAGATCAATAGTTAGATGGCTGCGAAGTAGTTCATTCATCATTTTCGTCAGCTGTTTTGTTTCTCTGACGGACATAGTAGCAAGATGAGATGTTTCACAATAATAGACGAAAACTGTGTGTAAATATAAAATAGCCCGGAATATGTTTTGGCAAAATACACGCTCACCTTACATTATTGTTTTTTTTTAATGCGACAGAGTTATAAATAAAACCAAATTAAGGGGTTTATATCTGTTGAATCGCTAGACACTCGGGGGAAAAGCAAAATGGTGGGTTGTATAATTTAATTTTCTTTTCTTTTCAAATACACAATTAGTATACATGTACAGTACAGGTAGTATTACTGGCACTTAAGACATTTAAACTTTGTCTCTGGAATGCCAAAGCTTTTGCAAGGCCTCTGGTATTGCAGATGTCTATAGGTAGCGGTGAAGTGGAAATATTATGTTTTAAGAAAAACATAATATTTCCACTCCTCCGCAAATTTTTTCTGATGATGATTTCGTTGTGGGATTCAAGACAGTTGAATCGTTTCTCCGAGGCTCATTGAGCTTCATTGCTTCGGTGCTTTTCTGGCTTACTGGAGCTGCAGTGGTTTGGGAACATTGTGGCGGGCTGGTCCCATAAAAATAAAAGGTAGCGGTGACCAATTAACATCAGGTGGTTTGGCTTGTTTGCCATCCAATGACATAAGTCTGTCTGAGCAGATATTAGAACTCTCTTGGGAAACCTAGACTCTTAGAACCATTCGTATAAAATTAAATGTCAATCAATTCGTCTCGCGTTCAGTTACGGTCCGAGATGGGCTATGGATCTTTATTATTTTAATTAAAAATGCAAAATGGTTCGCGTTTGTGAAGTTTTATTACAATTACAAAAAAAAACTTGATTTTATATCATGTGTCTGTTCTAGTATAATAAAAGCTAAATACGTCTTTTCTTTATTTGTTTCAACGCGCTTATCTCAAATTCAAACTCTTTTTTTTCAATTAAGTAGACCATTTACATTACAGGCACTTTTGAATTGTTAAGAAGTTACAGTTTAAAGTTGAAGCTAGTTGTTAGTTCCAAAATGTAGGCCTCTATGGAGAAAAACGAGTAAGTAAACTCCACGGACACCTTTTTCTTTCAATTTGATTTGAACAAAATCTCGGTAACTGCCAGGTGGATGGAAAAAAATCTGATAGCCCGATTCATGAGAAATAGTATAGGCTATATAACGTTACGCTACGATATACGCGAGCGGAGCAGTAACTAAAGACGTAACTTAAAATCGGTAAAAATAAATTCCGCGTACGAAGTCGCGGGAAGAAACTAGTATAGCAAATAGTTATTTTATTAACTAGTTATAACAACTTATTAAAGAAGACGTCTTTAGAAAACGTGTTGTCGTTTAATGACCAGTTTAATATTAGGAGGTATTTCGTTAATGATACGTTTGCAAACATTAACCACATATAATTTCAACCGAAGCTTTGTCTGCAAAGATTAACTATGTCGTTATTATAAGGCTGAAGATGGTAACTAAAAATTCAAAGTTGAAAATAGTAACCTACGCCGCGATTGGTTATAATGTAAACCTAAAGACTATGGTAGCCATAAAAATGCAATTTAATTAAAGTTAGTGCCAATAATTGCAAAGATAATATCTGAATATTATTGGTTAGTAAGTATAATAATGTGTTTGTACCGTTTATTTGTTTTCTATTTAAATATTACAAAGTTGTAAGCTTGTTTGTTTGATCGCGCTAATCTTCAGAACTGCTGGTCCAATTCGAAAAATTCTTCGATAATAGGAAACTAACTTTAACCTGAGTGCTACAGGCTATATTTTATTATGAAAAAATTACGCAGATGAAGTCACGGGCTAGTATTGATCTTTGCAAATAAATACATAATTGGTTTACACGGTACCTATACTAAAAAAAACATTGTTTTTGTATGTCTGTTTATTTCGGCTAATCTCCTAAAAGACTGGACCGATTTCGACTTTACTTTCACTGGCTGATAGCTGATGTTATAAGGACAACTTAGGCTACTTTTATTTTAGAAATACAATTAAGGCTCCGTGCAAAAAATCTCACCTATAACCGATAAACCGGGGGATATTCGTGGGCAAAGTCGCTGGCATAAGCAAGTATAAAATAAGTAGCTGAAGATGCCGCCACCGTCTAGACAGCCCCGTTAATGTTGTGTCTGTGTTCAAAGAATCGCTATTCGTGTGTACACCCGTAGCTTAGACACAACATTTATTGGTTGCGTGTAAAATGAATATTATGTTATGGCATGCGCAAAATTAATGATTTTACACCTTCTTATTATTCTCTAACATTTTAATTGAAGTAAGCGGCCGTGGGAGTGTTCGTTTATTCGATTCGTTTTTATTTACACTATTCAAACACTATTGGGGCTACTTTACGGACTGTATTTAAAATACTCGCTCAGCTATACATTATTGAAACAATTTACAATTCTATCGATCGGTAACCGTTCGTAATGCCATTCAAAAGACATTTTTTTCACCTTGATATTTTTTTTACGTTCATTTGAGAATCACGCATTCGAGGGCAGGTAGTCTCTCATGGCTTTTACGGTATAACGTAGATTACTATTGGTAGAGATTTGCGTGTTTGTTTTTGTCGGTCTATCAAGCTAGGACAGGGGTTTTTACGGCGGGGGGCGCAGAGACCAGCAAAGGGGGGTGTCGACCACCAGTGTAGTTAAGGGTCTTATATTTACTTACCAGACTACATGCGTTAACGTTGCCGTTCCTACGGTACCTATATCATAAGAATGTAATAACATTCTTAGGTTTCAAAGTTGGACGATTAAATATTTTCGCAAGAAAATCGTTTTCTTTTTCTCAATCCTTGATGAACCTAAAATTATATTATCTTTGCACGGGGGCGCCGATATTTTCTTCGTTTCTTTGTGGAAAGGGGGCTCGTCATAAATAAGTTAGAGGAACCCCTAAGCTAGAATGTCTATGTCTAATTGTATTACGTACTTCTTGTCTTTTATATGTCTCCCTGGCATAATGGCGTCTATATCTGATATCTTTATATTTCAGTAGGTAAAGCATCTGTCTCTAATGCACGAGGCTGTACGCTCGCAACCGGCCACGTACCAATGCGACTTTTTCTATATCATTATGCACTTACTAAGTTTATCTTGGATATCGGTGAAGGAAAACATCGTGAGGAAACCTGAACTTATAATTAATTTAAATCTGAAATCTCCAATCCGCAATGAACGAGTGTGGTGAATTGATGATCGACTCTCATGGCTTCTCTGTATGGGAAGAGACCTTGCAGTGGGACAATAATAGGCTGGTAATATTAATATATATAATTTATGAGCAGTTTACCCTTCATCTCCATCATCTCTACGTACCCATATCATCCCTCATAATATTAAGGAAGGGTAGCTATCAATCTTGCCTCCTTTACCTACTGTATTACAATCGTAGGGATTACAGACTTGTATAACACAGCTATTGCCCGCGGTTTCACTTACATCCAAGAGAAACTTCTACAGATACCGAAATAAAAAGTATCCTATGTGATAATTCAAGACACACAAGTATCTAGGTGCTAAGTTTCATCCCAATCCGTTCAACGGTTTATGCGTGATTAAGTAACAAACATACTAACATCTTCATAAACTTTCACTTTTATATTTTTATATACTAATATTATGAGGTAAAGTTTGCCTGTTTTTTCGTTTGTAAGATATAGGTAAGCTTTGAAACCCTACTTTAATTACAAAACATTATTTCTCTGATAAAAAGCTACAATATTATTGTGTGTCATAGGATATTTTTATGGTACTTATATTTCACTTTTACGTAGACGAACCAAAATCAGGACCCGAAATTAGTTTAAAACATTCGAAGTAGAATGTGTATTATGTATGAGTAATATTTATGCTCATACGTAACTACCAAATCACCTCGTTGATCCGCCCTCCTTTCGAAAACAAACCCTAATGCCCCCGACACCCCTAATGCGAACGAAGGGCGTTATCAACGAATTAATCTCAGCAAATTCCTGTTATCGAAAATTCTCACATTTGTTTATTTTCGCGTTGTATAAATAATTATACGGCTACGATGAGATGTATATAGAGTGTAAATTCGTTCGTTGGCACGTGTTCGAAGGCATGTACATAGACAGAACGCGTGTACCGCTATTTTTGGACCAAAGCTTTTTTCTGTTATACATTATTAGAGATACTACATACATAATAATGTTACTGATTCATTGGGTTTGTTATGATTGTGTATGAGGCGCTTGTCTTCTTGACATAATGATATTATGATGTGGGGCGTGGGCGCGGAGGCTTCAAGTAATCCCTAGATTTAGCTATGACAGAAGCTTAGTTTAGTTTTAAATGCTTACCATGCTTAGAGAAGAGGCTGTAAAAGAAAGGTTTCTTCAGAATAAATCCGCCAAAAAGGGTCTTTAAAATATTTGCTTAGGTACTGTCAAAAACCTGCCAAGTGCGTGTTGGTCTGTAAAGTTCCGTACCACAGAGTACCACTATACAATAAAAAATCAAGGTTCTTGTATGGGGTTCCTCTTTTAATTTTTTAATGTTTATGGGGACACTGTGTGAAAATTTTAAACAACATGTCTACCTATTATGGTTCAAAAGCCTTATTATGGTTCAAGCCCTGTGAATGATTCACCTACAGACGGACAGCCAGACCGCGGAATCTTAGTACTTAATACGGTCCCACTGACCATCCTTTGCGTAAGGAATTTCAAAAACAACAGGAAAATCCGACAAAAACTGATAAAGATTAGATTACCAAGAAAATTTCATTTCAAGTTGGTTTAAGTAGTCGAAATTAAACACCAAATGCAATCACATCGTTTTATGTGAATACTGAAAAAGTTATCTAATATTATTTAATTTAAGATTTATTTTTCATCAATGTGATTGCTCAAGTTAAAAATACGTGTGTCTGATGAAAACAAATGGCGGATCATCAGACGGAATCCTTCGTTGAAAATAAGGACTTATTAGGGGAATCTCCGTATTTAACGCATACGTACTACATACTACTACTGTAAATGTCATCAGATTTTTTCACTACTGATCCTTCAGGAAGTGCTCATGATTATAAACAACTTTAATGACCTTATCAGCTGTTCCATACATTTGATCGTGTTGACATTTTTATACAGGACAACTTTTTTTTTTAATATTTCGGACCACACCCTATCGACATTCATGCCGATGAAGTCGTGGACATAATTCAGATCTCTTAAATTCTCGAGATTTGGGTACTTACCTATTACCAAAGTTCTTTTTTTATAAATCCGTTAAAGCGAATAGGAAAACAATGCTTTTATTGGTTTATCAATTAGTCCTGAGATTCTATCCCGCATATAGACCACATTCACGCGGTCTTAGTCGCGATCGCGGGCATACGCTAGTATTTCCTAAATTCCCGAAATCCGCGTAGCTATACTACCTACCTACCTTTATAGTTTTTCTTTAATCCGTAAAGAGAATAGCAAAAACAGTGGCCTTTATTAGCTTATCCAACTAGTTCTAAGATTCTTAACAAACATTACGTAAGTGGCTTAGCAGTAGTACTTTACTTAATTAATACGCCATGGATTCTTATTTACATAGGAAACATAAATTATGTCCTCCAAGGCAAACGGAAGCCATATGTATGATAGAATTAATTCTTACATGATAATACTGGCTACAAGGGTTGTTGTGTTCCTCCAAGTGCAAAGGTTCTGTTCTCAGTCGGTTGCGCATTATCGACCGACGCTATGTAAATTACGTTAACGTAAAACGCAATGAATTGTGAAACTACTCTCCATGTTGGGTTTTCATTTAGATGAGACTGCGGAGGTTTTTCTGAATTCCACTTTGATCTGAATGGAAAACAAAAGACTTTGTAGGGTGTCTGTGAAATTTTAGACAAAGATATAGATACGGTCTATTAAATTACTATTGAGGGGCGTTTTTTTCTTAGAGCATTTAAGAGCTATAAATTATTCTAGGCCTCCAATGGTTAAAATATTTTGTCGGTTATTTAAAAAAAGATATTGCACTTCTGTATGATACAAATACAAAATGTTTTATTTTTTGTAAATGTTACGGCTAATACCCGAAGTGCGGCTACACCTAGTTTTAGCCGGTTAGAACTAGGTGTAGCCACTTACTCTTGGTTAAACCTAGTACGAGCCGATTGTTTTCGGGTAAAACTAGGTCTAGCCTTGATCATGCCGGCTACAACTAGGTCCAGCCATTCCCTGTTGGATAAAACTAGATGCAAACAAGTCCTGATTGTGCAACTCAAAATGTCACTCAAGTTTAAGTTGTTCTAATAAATAGTTTATGTTACTTTATAAAAGTGTGATTTATAATTATAATAACATTCTTTAAATTATAATATGCAACTACTTATTGTCTGTTGTTAAAAAAAATGTTCCTGATTGTTCCTATTATATTAAAAATTGTACTCCTAATAATTTGTGTTAATTATTACAATGTGATTTATAAGAATAAAAAAACTCTCTACGTTTTTTTTTATTGGATGTTTTTTTAATATCTAAAAAAGCTCTGCCGATAGCATGCCAGCTACAACTATGTACAGCCAATCCCTGTTAGATAAAACTAAGACACGCGCTGCTGCTGCAGACGCTGTGAGTCACACTCGCTAGTAGACTTGTAGTAGATCAGCAGCACCTGGCGCTCACAACCTGCAGAGGCGCGTGCCTCGCTATCGTGCCCTCCACCCCGCGCCGCTGCTGCAGATGCTGTGAGTCATGAGTGTGACGCTGGGCGGAAGGCTTGGCGGGACACGCATCTAAGTTTTATCCAACAGGGATTGTCTGGACCTAGTTCTAGCCGGAATGATATCGGATAGACCTAGTTTTATCCAACAGGGAATGGCTGGACCTAGTTGTAGCCGGCATGATCAAGGCTAGACCTAGTTTTACCCGAAAACAATCGGCTCGTACTAGGTTTAACCAAGAGTAAGTGGCTACACCTAGTTCTAACCGGCTAAAACTAGGTGTAGCCGCACTTCGGGTATTAGCCGTAACATAAATACCAAAAATGAATAATGATGTATGAATGTGGACGAGGCGAAAGGAGTGTGTAAGGATCGTAGCAGGTGGCGGTCCGTGGTTTCTGCCTACCCCCATGGGAAAAAGGCGTGAGTTTATGTATGTATGTGTATGTATAAATACCAAAATATTTCCAACATTAGTTTGTGATTGGAGCCTCCTTTTAAGCAAATAATGCCTGTATTAGGAAACTCCGCTCTTCCATAATTATAGAGTTTGGTTTGAGTATGAAAAAGCTTGGTTTTGAATAATCAACGAAAAATTTGGTTCCTTTATTGTGCGTTACGTGAAACCATGGTAAAAGTTTGCGGATCGATGTTCCTTCCATCTTGTTATTATCAGGACTTTCACCCCCTGAAATATTACCAATTAATTAAGAGTCACCCTGTCCATTAACCTTTACGAAGATTATCTCAGAGTTCTCTAGATAAGTAAATACCTTGTGCATATGTAAATAAGGCAGGGAGTCGTTTAGCCAGAGCATCAATATAAGTAATAAGATAAATTAATCTGTACTTCTAAACTATTGATACCTGCATTGGTGTATTATATCGACCCCCAATGGTTGAAGACTACTTGTAAGGGGTGGATGTCGGAGAAATAAGAAATGGAGGAGCCATAATTATGAGATGTAAATGGGGTCAACGATAGTGATATGTTTTAAACAGGTCGTGACATTCATTTTGGCTTATCTTGAATGAAATAATGTACTATACTTAGTTCACTGTTGTTAGAAATTTTAATCTTTCTACGTGACTAGATAACAGATGTTAAAAAAACACATACGAAATTGATGAACTTGCGAAAAATCTAAAATATTAGGTAGGTAAGCATGGGGTGTACCCGATACTGAAAAACATGGCATGTATTCTATTTATAATCTATTTTAAAATATTATAAAGAGGTAACAGTACTTAGGTATTTGTTTGTGAGAGGTAACCTCTGAAAATACTGGTCCGATTACAAAAAATCTTTCATTGATTGAAAGTTACACTGTTACTGTCTAGTGCCATCGGATATATTTTATAGTATAGGTACTTGGCATAAACGTAAACGAAGCCGCGGGATGAAGCTATTAGAAATTCTATATTGTATGTTTGATGTTATTATTCAACAAAATCCTACTCCGTTAAATGCCAACTCACATTTTGTTATTATCTATGATTTAGTTATGCTCACATCGCACCCTTTAGCCTGTTGACATTTACTTAATTGCTATACGTATAAACCCCTCAATTAGTGAAAGTATTTCGCTTGCTTTATTTTCGTTGTAACAAACAATGTTAACAGCAGTGATAAAAACAATAATCGATTTGTAGTCAATTTTTAATAGCGAAACACGATTGTGTACATTGAATTGAACGGTAACCTTCAAAACTTCCAAGTTCGATTTAATCGGTCGCCATTTTGTTTATTAGTTAGTAGCACAAAATACCTACCTAACTATCGCTAAAATATTGTTGTTTTAAAACACGGTACACCAACAAACAGCCAAAATATAAAATAATCCTAATTATACAGCATTAATTAGTCCATAAAACTAAATTATAGCATAATAACATTGACATATTAATCGGCGATATATCACGAGGGTTTCATCGTTTTATAAAACAATAAGTCGAGCTATAAAGGGTGTTCTTACAAATTCTAAGGAGTAGTAGGTACACCTACCTGCCTAATTTATTAGCGTGCGTGCTCGCACACGAGTTGATTTAAAGCTCTAACTTACAAGATTTAAAGCTATGTTTGTAAACTTTGAAGAAACCGGACAATGGCCACTTGACCACGCCCGCGAAACCGCGACCACGGTCTCGTACCATTGATACAGCTATCGTATCGTAGTACTTACCTAGGTGAAACATGGCTTACAAATTCTCTTCACAACATTGTAGCTGACTCACAAATATAGAATGACGAACGCGCGAAAAATTTCATGTAGCAGTTCGTTTTCACGTTACCATCTACAATTTCTAATTTCGAGGTATAATTTACGCCTGTTGTTTATATTCCTAAAATCAATAACCCATAAAGTGCGAAGAAAGAGAAAGTGGTATTCGTCACGACTGGACGAAGTTTGCGAAACACATGTCGAAGTCGAAGGCTCAAAACGCAATCATGTCATTAACGTCGGCCCGAGAGAATTACATGCGTCACCGTCACCGCTTGTTCCTTTTCACCGGGCTCTTATTGATTTTACTCGTGCTTTTTATTTCATTGCAAAACTCACCCAGTAATGCGCAGTTGTTACCTAGGTACATAGAAAACATGAGTAATAATATTTATGCAAGTTTCTGCATACAGATTTGTAGGAAGATTACTGCTGGTATTGTAGTACGATTTATTTTCCATAAATGTTTAGGAGGACCATATTTTTCCGAGATCTAGATAAAAGTAAACTTGATTTCCGTCCAAATCACGTATGCGGATGCAGGTCATATGATAACTAGTGACGCCATATTTAAAGCGTGTGTTGTTGATGGTTTTCCCTTTCAAAAGTGATGTAAGCACCCACAGTCACCTACAAAACGTAAAGTGTTGCTGGATTTGCGTAGTTGTTTCTACTTCTTCATTTTTATTGCTTCTTAAGCTGACTTTTATGTCTCTCGTGAGCTGATACATCCTTCGTTTAATTTCATTATCAGAATACAAATGGAACAGACCACTCCGAAAATAATAAAAAAAGATATTGACCGTAAATTATCAGAATTACTTATTTGGACTCTTTTTTCGCACTAACATGGAGTAAGCTACAACAAATAATAAGGCTACAAGAATATTTTTTCTCATTTTCATCAATAGTCAATACAGCTCAACACCCAAGGATATCGAAATTACGTGGGATAATATGATCGAGTGCCCGCCGATGTCATCCTTTATTCCCGGAGGACATGTCTAAATTGCCCACGCAGAAAATAAAGTATTTTTCCACCACTATAGTAGTACTGCTACATATTATCTTCCTATTCATATTAATAGGAAAATATAGTTCATTTACGTATGTTATGTGAGCAACACCAATTGAGTGAAGTGAATTTGAAATAGACCACAATGTGCTAAATTGATTCGTGATGCATGCTCCGCGTCGCCACTGTGATAAAGAAGCGAATATACTGAGAGCATTCTTATTCACAGCACTACTTGAGAAAACTTTAGATTGAAAGACTTTAAATCTTAGTGAAATAAGGTTTATATCAGTAGTTCTTAACGCGAAAGAGAGGAAGTATATAGTTTCTTGTTTGTTTTTCCAACTTAATAGTACCGTAGTCAAAGAAGTTCGGAATTCTCGAAAGTTTTCAGGGTCGAAACCATTCAAGCAAAGCCGAAACATGCAAATAGGAAAATAAGAATTTTCATAATTGAACAAGTGTCACATAAAGGAGTATACGAGTATAGAGCTGCTTTGCTTGCCAATACCTATTTCCCCATACGGAAGTACCTTTTGAAATGGACGTCTATTCATTTTCTTTTTTCTTTTAAATGATATACAAAAGTGCTTTTAAATGGTCCTATTGAAATAAATAATTTGATTTTGATTTTATGTCCCTGGCAAATATTTTTGTTGCTCTTATCCATAGCAGACTCTAGAACGATGAGCTGTCATGTTGATCCGTGGATTCAGTAGATACTTTGGCAGTTTTGTAACATTTCTTGTTGACACTTTTCTCAACGACGTAAATAAGTGTTTCTATTCTTATACACCTCATTCTTAATTCAGTAGCATCCATATCGACAAACGATTATACCGTGTTCCAAAGTATTTACTAATTCAAAAGCTGATTTTCCAACCTGTCTACGACTCGGTCTATTTATAGCTAGAACTACAAGAAATGATATCGATCAATACTTTAAACATGCAACGGTCATTCCCAGTGTGTCCTCCACATATTATGATAGTCAATTGGAAGTTATGTCCACTGTTTATTAGTGGTATCACAGCGAATGGTAATTAGTTGATCATGGTACATGAATAGACTGGTTTGACACTCCCGAATTATTCTATTGATTACGTATGCTTAGCAGGTGATATATCATCATTAGCTGATATCATTCGCTGTTGAATAAATATTATATTCATATCTTCATATCATTCGTTTACGTACAGTTTTTGTATATACCAATGCCAGGACATAACAAATGACATTTCTTGGAGAAGTATTTACTTTTAGCTGTCTTCAGATACACATATAGATATAACAAAGTACTTGCCATTGTTTTTCCAGTTTTATGGTAATTTCAACATGTTTTGTACACTTATGTATGCTTATTCAAATGTTTCTTGACTCGAATGAAACTATGTTATAAGTAGCTTTTGTTGGAGAGAAATCGATTACGTTTAACGGTTGTATAAATATATAATAGAGACTGGTACCGGGCAATTAAGGCTACTGGTAGCTATGTAAGCTTTTCAATCTTCAGACCTTGCCAGCCAATCATCATGACTTATGACGCATCGGACTTATTGTGTGTGACTTACTGTCTATAGATTGTAAATTAGGAGGACGTGGACTAGAAAGGACTATCTTATGAAGTGGCGAAGCGTCAATTCTGTAAAGGGAGAAGCTGAAGCAAACATTCCTTATACTATTAGGTACAATTAAGTACACAACTATCTATCGGCAAATCAAAAGACAAGAAAATCGAACATACATTACACGGTTATACTGTTTTTGTTTGATTCTGACTATATTATTTGGCAATAATAAATAATAGATAGTATCGATTGACTACTATTGCCAAAAGTATCAATTAGATACTACTGCTCCCATTTATCAATGACGGTTATCAAGTAGCAGTTGTACTGAACTTCCAAAGGAAAGCCGGTAGTAGGCCGGTTTAGGGACTAAATACACTTATTCAGCTTCAGCTTTTGTCCAAAGAAAACACTATTTTAGTATGGAGACGCGTACGCGTGCGTTCATACGCGTTTGGTCGTTTCCGCGGCTGAAAGGATGCGATACAAAAATTGCGTTTATATGGACAAATGCTGATTGGAGCTGAATAAGTGTAATTAGTCCCTTAGTCGTATGAAGATTTCGCCACTGGTCTAATGGGTTACAGTAAACATCTAAACTTTTTGTTCCAGTTGTGAAGGCTGCAAAGGCTTCTTCAAGAGGACAGTAAGAAAAGACCTGACGTACGCGTGTCGTGAAGAACGCAGCTGTATCATAGACAAACGGCAGAGGAACAGGTGCCAGTACTGTAGGTACCAGAAATGTCTCGCGTGCGGGATGAAGAGGGAGGCAGTTCAGGAGGAAAGACAAAGAGCCGCCAGAGGTACGGAGGATGCACATCCAAGCAGCTCAGTGCAAGTACAGGTAATTAATCGTGTGATGTGGTGTCACTTGTATTTTATAGTTTTAAATTTAGATATTACTCTATAGGAGATCCTTTGTTATCCTAAAGTACTTTTGCCTTATACATGTCGTTAAAAGTCAAAATTTTGAGAGAAATGAATAGACAATCCAATCAAAGCTTTAGCAAACACGGCGTAAACCATTCGATTAATATAACTTCAAATATTCTTCATCAATGCCTTCACCAATACCGTCATAATAATATTCTCGATGAAATTATCTAGTTCTTTGTGTCCACTCGCTGATGAGAAGCTTCAGCTTCGGGCTATGCTATCTAAATTATACAATGGAAGGGCCCATACATGTAAAGTACAATTTCAACTTCGTCTAGGGCAGAGGTTCCCAAACTTATTGTGTCTACTGCCCACTTTGAGAATAAATTATTTTTTAGCGCCCCTTTTTCCGTAACCGTTAAGTCATGACGGGGGGGGGGGGGGGGGGTCCTCTACTAAAATCAATCAAACAACGCCTTCCGCGTACTTCCCTTCTAAGGGTGTCTAAGAGTCCTCCTAGCTAGATGAAATTACAAATCGCCCCCCAAGCCTTACACAACGCCCCCATTTTTTCTCTGGGTCTCTTACCGCCCCCCTTAAGGCCTGCAGCGCCCACTTTGGGAAAGGCTGGTCTAGGGTCATTAAAACACATCGAAATGAACAAAACGAATACATCCGTTTATTGCTCAACAAAATGATGTTTTCAAGAAGAAATGTTCTTAATTGCCCTTTGGACAATTTACGCGGCCTTTATATCAACTAACATAATTAGAGTGAATATAAAACAGAAATGATATTTGTATGTGGACTGCCGAGACTGGAGACGGCGAGACGTATAAACAATTTTGCACTCAACTCCGTCCATGTTGAGTCTAATGAAAAGTTACAACGGTCAACGTTTACTCCTGCACATAAATGTCATTATAACTTTAAAACCGAACCGATTTTAATGGGACAAAGTATGGCAAAAGGTTTTACGCCTAGCTTCAATTCACTCCGAATAATGCAAACTCATTATTTTTCCAATTGATCGTAAATGTTACCATGTTGTATGGACATAAAAATTGGTAGTAAATTATTTCTTAAATGGAAGATGAACTTCGCGTTTTATCGAGAAATAATCATAAAAAGGACACCTTGTGTGTGTCACCCATGAAGATGGAAGATACGGTAGAACGGGTGGAGGAGACATCGCAACGAAAACTTTTAGCGTGGATTCAGTAAATGATTCTAGAACACCAGAGATGATTTTCGTCGGTTATTAAAAACAAAAAACTAAACAAGTATTCTGTACAAAAGTACAACACATACATGGTATAAATGTAAGCCCTTGGTGGTCAAAAATAATGTTCAGCCACGGCAAAAGTTATCGTAACGATGTCCTTTCTATCCGAATGAACTTTACCACAATCAAAATAAACTCTTGTACTCTAAAGTTAGATTTCTGATATATCGTACTCAGTAGTTCGGTACTAATGAACCTAAGTACTACAATAGTGCCTTCAGGTATATATCTCAGTCTTTACAACAGATAATAAAAATTTCTCCTGTCGCTCGCGGCTCCAATTAGCGTAGGTCAGAAGCTGGTGGTATAGCCACCTGGTATCAAGCAGTAAAGTAATATCGTAGTGTTCATTAAAAATGGCCAGTGTGCAAACAACGCGGCTAGTGATGCGCCACAAACAACTGCGGTGTTATTCTGTAAGAAATCTCCCTCAGTGAATTAAGGTGAAGTGAGCTAAAACTGGGCGGTCACTATACGATGCTAGGGATTGACGGGTCGCCACACGCTCACTTCACGGAAGGAGGGTTTTACAGAATAACACCGCTGATTTCTTTGTTCATAGTGAGCGCTTTCGAGTTGCGACTATTTACCAATATCGATTCGTTGCGTTTCATTCGTGGGGTAATGATGAACGTGATTGCTGAACTGTTTGTAGATTATATTGGATGGATTAAACGCTGGAGTGTTTGATGAAAGCTTTTGACGCGTGATAATATAATAGACTCGATAGGTTTACGTTCGGGGAATTCAATGACCGTGAACCCACGTAGACTTTTAATATTTTATACGAGTAATGGCGTTCAATTTTCAATGGTTTGTTTTAGTAATGAAAATTGCAAAGTAAAGTTTTTAAGACTGTTAAAGAGGATTGTGGTTTAATTACCTAAATACATAGTAACTTAACTATGAAAACCTGTTGAAAATAGAGTCTTAGTTTTAATAATATTGTGCCCAGTACCTGACGTAGGTTTAATTCACATTTTTATGAGACTAATTCTTGAAATTCCATTGAATTATGTAGGACTATCAAGCTTAGAAATAAATGTACCACTTCAAGGATTATTTTGTAACACGTTGTATACAATAAATACTTGAAACGACACATACAAAGTGCCTTAATGTACCTCTATTAAGGGGGCGTTAATTAAAATTAAACCGAGTAATTTATAGATGAGATTAGTAGTCGGGTTTGTCCTATTTACACATTTGCCTTAGAATACAGCAATTAACATGCAAACTTCAGATTTGTTAGTTAGTTGGCTACAACTCATGTAAGATAATGTTCCAGGGTCGTGTTTTGGATTAAACTTACTCTGCCATTATCAAACGAGTTCTAACTTTAGTCAAATCCTAGATCTTTGAGCCAGTTATTGTAATTTAAACTTTATTCTGACCACTGTAAAGTTGAAAATACAAAAACGAACTTCAGACTCTAATCTTAGTTTTCAATTGTTTTATAATAAGATGCTTTGTTACTCGAAAACACCATAACTCTTTATAATCTCTTCCTTTCTTATCCCTCCAGGAGTTGTCAATCGAGCGGTTGTTGGAGATGGAATCTCTGGTAGCGGATCCCAGTGAAGAGTTCCAGTTCCTCCGCGTCGGACCTGACAGCAACGTGCCGCCTAAGTTCCGCGCCCCTGTCTCCAGCCTTTGTCAGATAGGTAAGGAAAGGGAAAAAGGTCTTTAATAGTTCATATTCTACCGTGTCGTGACGATTTTGTGTCTTATTTAGAACTCTGGTAAGGTCTAAATTTGAAACACTAAATCTTCACAAACTTTTTATTTTTTCTATTAAAATCGTTGGGTAACTTTTACCTGGAGAATAAATAAAGCTATTTGACATTACTGTGACAGTAATATAAAGTAATTATGTCAGTGTTTTAGACTGTCATATTTATTCTGCAGAAAAATCAGTCCCTAATTCAGCCGAACCGAAAATTTTCTAAAAATTTTGCCAGACCTTTACAGTAAATGTTTTTTGGTCACTTTAGAACCGTCAAAAAATTCACCGAAAATATAAATCTGGGTTAAAAGTTTGGAAAAGACCCTGCCCACGCCCCTATTTGATGTGATCCACAATTCCACGAACACATTATATTATAAGGTTTTTTTTACATCTATGTATGTAAGTACAACTATTTTAAGTAACAACACGGCCTTGGGGTCTTTACGTCTATCAATAAGCAAACGCAACTAATTGTTTCCAAACTATTTTCCGGGCACGAAACTACGTGTTTGTATGAAGCCCTACACAAAAGGCTTGTCGGAAGGTAAACAGTACATAAGTACTTATGTATAAGCGTACTGATAAACAATACATGACTATTTATTCCTTATGTATGATTAGTAATAATAATAAATAATAATAATAATAATTTATTCAAATAAAAATGTTTACAAAAAGTGTACATAAAACCAAACAGATAAAAAGCTTTCCATAAAATTACAGTGCCTAAAAATTAACTAAAACTAAATAATTATAGGAGCAAGTATCGATAGTTCGGAATTGCAATGTTAGGTAGCGACCCGCCCGAGCTAGGTTAATTTAAACCTGTGTTTCAGGCCATCACATTGCAATCCAATTACATTGGGACAGTAAGATTTAAATTAAAAGTATAACGAGAATAAGCTTACAAACATTTATACCTAAAACTATGGAATTATACAAAAGTAAACACATACGAAGGTATCAAATATCATCATGACAAAATTTCTAATAGTTGTTCTGTGTCTGTGTAATTTAGTGACGCTAAATATGCTGATACCAATTTCTTACAAAGTTTATATCTTACACGCAAGTAATCAACGCGATTACCTACTGCTCGAACCGCGGTCACACGTCGGTCAAAGCGGCGGGCACAGTTTAGAAATATTTACGATTCGGCATGATAATGCAGATTATACTTTACGACGGTTATAATAACGTCCTAGCTTCAACCGACACCTGGCGATTGTCGTAACGTCATGTGATTGAGAATTATTCAATGTAAGGACAAAAAAATATCAAGATTTCAATTAGTTGTGAAATCTTTCAGAAGTGACGATTCTTTTACATTTATTCCCCGAAGGGTTAGGCAGTGGTGTACTATTTTACACCCACAGTTCGCCAGTATGTTAAGGTCCCTTGTGGACCTATTGCCATTAACAGGGCGCAAATCCTAACTCCGAGCTGCTATTGAGAATTCCTAGAAAAACCATAACACTTTGCCCGACCTGGGAATCGAATCCAAGACCCCCTAGCGTAGCAGTCGCGCTTAGGACCACTAGGCTACCAAGGCAGTCATTTAAACTGGAAATTCTGTATACTCTTTTAAATGCAAGTTAAATTGTGAAGTCTTAACAACTAATCAAAATTCCTTGTCAAACTTTTAAAGGTAGGGTAGACCATGATCAAAATCACTTTGGCACCAACCCTGGCATATGAAAAAAAAATAACAATTCCCTACAAAAGTGCAACAAGCACGTACCTATCAAAATGTAAAGAGCAACTGACGTTTTTTTTAGTGCGCCTGTGTTTGCGCATGCTTGTAGTGCACTACTGTCCTGCGCACTTGGCCAGTCTCCAATGGGATGGGCCGCCATGATCGAAATTCGGTCAGGATGATATTAATCATACTCATGAGTGCCTGTAAGATTGACCAGGTATATTGTAGATACATACATAAACTCAAGCCTTTTTCTCGTGGGGGTAGACAGAAATCACAAAACGCAACCTGCTACGATCCTTACATACTCCTTTCGCCTCGTTCACATTCATACATCTGGTCATATAAGCAGGTGACGAGCACCTACTGCGCTCTCGACCTTTCTTTCCAGGTATATCATATATGTTTAAACCTTTTACAATACGGGTGAGTGTTGACGCCACCAATCAGTTGACATTCTTTATATGAACTGTCAAATCGCAATTCCCCCATAGATTTTGTATGGCAATACCAAACTGTGACGTCACTTATTTACTAACTCCATTGCCTAACTATACAAAGCAACAAAAAAATCAGATTTTACAGTTGATTAAAAATAATCAGGTTTTCAGGGCTAAAATCAAGTGGGTATTTTTTTGTAGAATTTGTGTCTTGAAATTTATTGGTTGCCCGCGACTTCGTCTGCGTCGACGTTGATATAAGTAGTCGAAAGACACGTGGCGGTGTCTATTATCATGATAACGGTATAGTTGTTTTCCTCGGGAACAGTACTTTTTCGGGATGAAAGGTCTGTCTGTTTCTGTACACCTGATAACATATGTATACTTAACAAAATTTCAGGATGATCGGTTCAGTAGTTCAGGCGTCGAAACGCAACAAACAAACTTACTTTTTCATTTATAATATTAAGTTGGAATGGCATCTGTAGCTGTATTAAGTCCTGCAAAGGTACCACCCGCTTCTACCCAAAAACATTGACGTAGGATGCGAATAGAGATTAAAACGCAGAAATAAAAATTCCACACAACATAAAAACTCAGGCATGTTGATATGTATTTATGTACATAAATACATTATTACAATGGCATACATAATTCCGAACTGGTTTAAAATGGCGTCACAGTTTGTGTCTACAAAATATATTTAGGTAGGTTTATGTTTCTTGATTATTATAATACAACATATTTGTACCGGCATTCTTTTAGTTCGGCTACGTGGGAAAACTTAGCTGGTATCTCTTGTTTTATGTAGGTCGTTGTGTTAATTAGTATCTATTTATAATTAGCTAATAAATCTGCCAAATAAAATATGGGGTGGAAAGGGAAAACGAAAACTTTTGCTATAGATTCAGTACCTACATGATTCTAGACAGAGATGGTAACAATTTTTGTTGGTTTAAAAAAAAAGCAGGATACATTTTGACCGCGTAGGTTGTACTTTACATGTAATATCACAGGAATTTATCAGAATTTTTTATTGTTTACTGACGAAAATTTTAGTCTCTAGAACCATGTCCCTTCTTAATGCGTGTTAAAAGTTTTGAGTTTTAAGTAGGTGTACCTAAAGCTAGGCGTCTACTTCTATTAGAGCACCTATGTCAAATTGTGAGT
This sequence comes from Caradrina clavipalpis, assembly GCA_932526535.1. Taxonomy (NCBI): domain Eukaryota; kingdom Metazoa; phylum Arthropoda; class Insecta; order Lepidoptera; family Noctuidae; genus Caradrina; species Caradrina clavipalpis. The sequence goes on along the minus strand of OW052091.1, from coordinate 11,048,987 downwards.
AATGCTAGGCAGATTTATGCGGCCCGGCCTAATCGTATTGGACATTTAGGTTAACTTAGCTATTCTATGCCTATCGGTTTATCCCTTACATTTAAATAATCCCTTTAGTTTCACATTGATTAATGCGATTTAAATCACTGTCTTATGTACAAAATTCGTAATTATTTGCAGTTGTTTATCCTTGTCTTATTGAGGTGACAAGAAACTGAGGACGAAGTTAATATAAAAAAGAAAAAATAGTTTGTTATTCAAGTTTCTTGGAATGAACGTTAACTTGCTCATGGATAAGTGATTTGCGTAGTTTTAAAGTCACATTTTCTTTGTGTTCCGAAACGGGTGTAGGCGATGTAGGTGGCGGTGGCGTCTACTTATAATAACTAGGTAGGTCACTATACACTCTTCAATCTTTAAATATTGTTCTCTTATCTTTATACGAAAGTTTGGATGGTCTTTTTTTACTGATGGGAAATCATCAAATGACTTCCCTCGCCCTGGGAAGGCGGGAGGGAGTGTCAGACTTTTACTGACCAAAACCCATCCGTGTTCCTTCTTGTGCCCTTTGCGTTTCGGGGGCGCGGTATCTCTTTCGAACAATCCGCAGAAGTTTGGATGGATGGATGTTCGTGCTCGATTACGCAAGAACGGCTGAACGGATCTAGATGGAGATAGATTATAGTCTAGAATTGCATATAGACTACTTTTAATAAGACTACTTTTTTCTTTTGTTTTTTTTTCAAAAATATACGGTTCCCGTGAGATACTATAAGAACTTTGACGCGGATTAAATCGCAGGCAGAAGCTAGTTGTAATAATAATTTCAATTTAAGTATCAAACGGGCTTCTGCAAGTTGGCTTCAGCCCCTTGTAAGCCTCCCAAAGGTCCGGGACCTCATTGGTTTCGAGTTATGTAAAAACATTACTAATATTATAAAGAGGCAAAAGTTTGATTGTTTTTCGATTACAAAAACTCTTTTTCTTCATAGAAAGCTTGCGATATTGCTAAGTTAGTTAGTTAGCTACCTACTAGGCTACGTTTTATGACATACTTGGCTTCCAACGAAGTCGCAGGAAAAAGTTAAATATAAGTATTATAGGTATACATTTTTGCCTTTTCTCAACCACAACACACATACTTAGTTTACTTACTTACTAGAAATGTAAGTAAAGTTGTACGCTTGGAATATTCAATTATAGACAACTCGATTTTCCGACGACGCGACGCGACGGCGACGTTTCAATAAGCCATGAAAGAAATTACGGATACTCGAACGATCTCTATGAATGATACCCGTATTACCTAATTTATATTTCTTTGAATTGGCGCCCTGTATGCAGGGCTGGATTTAATATGGTGGCCAGGCAATGCTCATTTAGGGGCCATTTTGCAACTACCAAAATTTGCTTTAATCACAACATATTTTCGTTCATAATTACACTGCTTTTTTAGAATGGTATACCATCACCCTATTTATTAAAGAAAAGGAATATTATACGTATTACATGTATTTTTATTCGAATCGTTTTTTTATTGAGGGATTTTCTTCGGCTCGTGGCCCCCGATGCGGGGCCCCTAGGCAATTGTCTACACTGCCTAGCGTATAATCCGGCCCTGCCTGTATGTAAAGGAAAACATGAAGCCCATAATAAATTCCCATAAAAAACACGAATAAACACACACAGGAATATCAGGAACATTTTCCTTAACGCGAGGTAAATTGATACTTTGGATAAGGCAGTTCCTTTATCCTCATTATTTTCTTTACAAATTGAACTAACTGTATGTGACTTTCTCAGAGCAGGTATACACAGGAAAAATTTTTAACCAGTGCGTAAATTTTGCCATAATAAACTTCAACACGTTTTGTTAAACACGTATATTTTATTTTGATATGTCTTAGTACTAAAAAGAAAAGTTATCGCTTACGAAACATGTTTACTTAAAAACATATTTTATTGTCACTTGCGGCGCGCGTATCAGCTGAGCCGGCGCGTGCGTAGCGCGTAGGTAACAGCTGAGTCGAAGCTCGCTCGCCGCTGCGACGACGTACCTACGCGGTGCGGTTACTGACCTTTTTACCCGACTGCGACAGAAGGAGGGTTATGTTTTTCGAGGGTATGTTTGTATGTATGTATGTATGTATGTATGTATGTATGTATGTATGTATGTATGTATGTATGTATGTATGTATGTATAATTGTTTGGCACGCTCTGCAGGCTGAACGGCTCGATGGATTTTAGCTTGAGAGGTGTCGTTAGATTCGTATTTACTGTGAGAGTGACACTGGGTATATAAAAATTAAAAAAACAAAATGGCGGATTTTTGGCGCCAAATACAAATGTTTGGCTCGCTCTGCAGGCTGAACGGCTCGATGGATTTTAGTTTGAGAGGTGTCGGTAGATTCGTATTTACTGTAAGAGTGATACTGGGTATAATTAATTCTTTTTTAAAACACTAAAAAAATAAAAAATAAAAAACGGTAATTTAAAAAACTAAAAAACCCGACTGCTATTCTTTAAAAATCCCTAAAACAAGATAAATTGTAGCAGTCGGGACCCATTCGGGACCATCTGCAATGTAATATAGGTATGTGCTCTCAATTCACTAATCCTCCATTTCTAGAATGGGTCCCGACTGCTACAATTTATCTTGTTTTAGGGATTTTTAAAGAATAGCAGTCGGGTTTTTTAGTTTTTTAAATTACCGTTTTTTATTTAGTTTGGACTGCGATATGAAGTTACTTGTTAACGTAATTCCAACTTTTCCTTTATACTTTCATGGGCTTAGGACCATCAAAATGCATAATAATAAACTTGAATGAAGCACTAAGATAGGTATGCAACATAAACATGAAGATAGATAGATTCTCGTTGCTTAATAAATACACTCGCACCATTTCATAGTATTCGCGGTGAGTAAAGTTTGACATCGTGATTGATACGACGCGAGTACACGCGGCAACTGCAGGGCGCAGGGGTTGCGCGGGGTAAGAACGCTCGGACGTCAGGACACCAATTGCGCGTGGAACGTACTGACGGCGGGCGGGCGGCGGCGGCCCGGCGCTAGCGCATTCCCCACCCCCTCACCCCAGCCATGCGCCCGGGCGGCAGCCGCGAGTTTTCATTGATAGTATGGCGAATGGATTATGTCCATGTTTTGCTTATTTCAAACTCGGATAAGGATGAAAATTTTTTTAATTTTTTTTTTTAACTAAACTCGGAAATGTATTCTATTACTGACACTGAACTACCAAAAAAAATTTACGCACTGGTTAAAAACTTTTCCTGCATATTCAAAGGGACCTATATCTTTACGTCTTTTGTTTACACGGATTAGATAAAAAATGAAATAAAATACGTGGTATTAAAAATACAAATTCTTTGTACGTGCTGATAACGGCATTAATTTTGAATCCGGACTTATTTTATATCAGGGCACTTTCTACTATCACTTTTTATTTCCAGTAACTTGAAGTATCTTAAATTTAAAGACAGTGGTTTTTGTTTAACGATATATGATCTAGCTTCTGCCTACGACTTCGTTTGCGTCATATTTGGTATATTATCCCACGGGAACCTCACATTTTCTGGGATAAAAAGTATCCTATGTGTTATTTCACACTATAATCTATCTCGATGCCAAATTTCATCCAGATCTGTTCAGCCGTTTAACCGTGGAAGAGTAACAAACATCTATCCATCCATCCATCCTCACAAGCTTTCGCATTTATAATAAGGATTAGTAGGATTTCTCACACTACTAAAGTTTTATTTTCTACGGTTTTTGTAGTCGTTGATAATGATGGTGAAACACTTTTAATCCTTACGCCTTTAGTAATAAGGATGAAAAGTGATCAACCGCCGTTGTCCTCGGATGTACAAAGGTATATTTATTTTTTCTCTGCTTTAATATACTATATTTACTGGAATCCCTTTTCCTCGTTGTGTGTCGCACCTATAATTTGCGTGGGTACAGATTCGATTAAGTCGTAATTCTCTTTTAATTTATTGCGAATTGATCCTCCTAAGTTTGTATTCATACGAAATTAATGGCTATCATGTACGTGCTTATTTAGTGCAATCAAGTTTTGTATCAGAGGTCACGTCATAAGGTAGATTGATAACCGGGCGGTTACTAAAATAACTTTCTTATTATTCTCATTTTATTTATCTAAAATACATATTTAATTACATACCATCACGCCTGTATTCCCCGAAGGGTGAGGCAGATTCGAGGTGTTCTAATGTACGCCTACAGTCTGCCGGTATGTTTAGGTCTCATGTAATAAGGGGCAAGCCTATTGCCATTAAGAGGACGAATTGGAAATTTTGGCATCAGTGATCTCTATTTTTGTCAGTAATTACGAAACGTATAAAAATGTGAGTTGGTGTTCTGAATAGTTCAGGATGAAAGCCCTATTTTGTTAGTTTTCATTACATGATTAAGTAACTTTAGTAACAGAGAAAAAAATGTCAAACATACCTCTTTTTAAATAGAGATTCACATCTTATGGGCAAACGGGACCGATTTTAGCCTCTCAACTTGCTCTGTAGACAAGTCTATAAATACTCTTTAAAATTTTAGAAGGATTTTCTCAAGTTATCATTTTCGACTAAATAAAATAACAAAAAGCTTACTTACCGGGGTGTGTGCGGGTTGCGGGGGGCGCGCGCCTGGTCTAGAATTATTGTTAAACAATTCGTCGCCTTAACCGGTGACAAATCCTAACTGAGAGCTCCTACTGAGAATTTCATAGAAAAACCTTATAACACTTTGCTTGACCTGGGAATCAAACCCAAGAGCTCTAGCGTATCAGTCGCACTTAGGACCACTAGGCCATCGAGGTAATTTAATTACATTTTTAAATATGAATATAAAAATAAAAACATCTATTAATATAAAAAAAATATTAGCCCGCCGGTAACTGACACATAATCCAAGCCATTTGTGGGCAGAGAGAAACATGACAATGCAGGCCATATCCAAAAGTATTGCTTTCTGAATAAGCCCTTGATGCAGCGGTCCACCGAGAGTCTCCTTAAAACTTAGATGTTGGTTGACAATCTTTACTATTAAGCCATTGGCTGTAACGTCTCATCATCTCCTTAGCTTTTTCCCAACAATGTTGGGGTCGGCTTCCAGTCTAACAGGATGCAGCTGAATACCAATTTTTTACATGGAGCGACTGCCTATCTGACCTCCACAACCCAGTAACTGGGTAACACAATACCTATTGGGTAGACTGGTTGTCAGACTTCTTGGCTGTAATGTCTAAGTCTATTCTGATTATTTGCGAACAAAACAGTTTTGTTTGCGGTTCTGATTACATTACTACAAGGACGAGTTTCCTTGTTTGAAAGTAGATATGTCTGATAGAATTGTGGTAGGCAGCGATGATGTTAGCCATCAATCAATGTCAACAGGAATCCGATAAAATCTACTTGTATACATTACTTGTGTATTGATCTGCGCATGAGGTGTGGTCTCGTAAGTTCGCAATGGTTAGATCATGTGTTTTTCTGATTGTTTACTTACGTACTACTGGAATTTTCACAAACAAGTGATTTAATGAGAAACTAAGTCAATTGGGGTTTGTGGTTCTGCCTAAATGAACTAATCTACGTCGAAATTTCTCCAAATTTTATTTTCGAAGTAATTTTGGCATATTGAATTAAAAATTGAGGTATTGGCTTTTTATGGCAGAACTAAGCTCAATTATGTTCCTTCATGGAATATTATAATTCGTCATTATGTATATACTATGGTGTCTGATGAATGAATTAAAAGTGTGAAATCGCCAATCTATCTCGAGCAGGCATGGTGATCAATACCTAAGGTGCTGTATGAGAAGAGAACTTGATCCTGCAGTGGCAGTGGGACAATAATAAGCTAGTATTAGATTATTAACAGCTTTTCACTGCAGCACAGTTATATAGATAATAACCCCCAAATTCCCACGTTCTAGGTAACAAACAGATAGCAGCGCTGGTGGTGTGGGCGCGCGACATCCCCCACTTCAGTCAGCTGGAGCTAGAGGACCAGACGCTACTCATCAAAGGCTCCTGGAATGAGCTGCTACTATTCGCCATCGCATGGCGGTCTATGGAGGTGCGTAGAAGTTTATTTGCTTAGGAGAAATCAGTACGAATTTATAACTAACTACAAAAGTAAAAAAAATACCATCACGCCTGTATTCCCCAAAGGGTTAGGCAGAAGTGTACCAATGTACAACCACAGTTCGCAGGTATATTTAGGTCCATGTACTAGGGGGCGAGCCTATAGCCATTAACCGGGCACAAACCCCAAACTCCGAGCTGCTACTGAGAATTTTATAGAAAAACCCAATAACACTTTTTTCTCGACCTGGGAATGGCACCCGGAACCTCTAGGGTAGCAGTCGTACTTAGGACCACTAGGCTAACGAGGCAGTTATTAATAAAGATGTTGGCCGATTCTCAGACGTACCCGATATTCACACAAAATTTTATTGTAATCGGTCCTGCCGTTTCAGAGGCTTTGTCAACGAACACCGCGACACGAGAATTTTATATATTAGATTTCTCTGCCTATAATTTATTTATTTGCCAGAAACACTGTACAAAGTGGCAGTGGCAAACACGACACAGTGGCATGCAAATTAAACAGTTGATTTAATTGAATATAATCTTTTTTACAATTTTAACCAACATGAATTTAACACATTACTGAAATTAACATAAATTTAAACAATTTCGTATTTTACGACCTATAATACTTTTAAGACTTAAAGGCCAATTCACATCATTAAAAATGTTTAAAGTCTAGTCACAACTTCGATGTCAAAAATTTTAGGCAAAGTTAATAACATTTTTTATTCACTTCAAGTAAAAATTGCTCAGTCAGTCATATTGCTGCTCTATATATGCTGTCTGCTAGTCTTGTGTATATTGGTCGGTTCTTTATATTTTCCTTGCATAATTTAAAGTGATCATTTTCCAAATATTTCAGTATTTGACTGAGGAGCGTGACGGTGTTGACGGCACCGGCAACAGGACCGCATCGCCGCCACAACTTATGTGCCTCATGCCCGGTATGTAAAACTGTCATCATTTAAACACGCGTAAGAAAACATTCGGAGCCCCGGCAGGCATCGGCCCTGGCTGCTAGTTGTTCGCCAGAGATCCGCGCCCCCGGAACGCAAAGGGCACGAGAAGGAACATGGATGGGTTTTAGTCAGTAAAAGTATGACACACCGTTTCCCATCCGTAAAAAAAAAACTAATCAATTGACATACTTTTTATGAGCTGTCAAAACGCGATTCCCCATAGATTTTGTATGGCAATAGTAAACTGTGACGTCACTTATTTGACAATTCAATTAATTAACTATTTATTAATTTTAAAACAACTGAAAACAAATTTTACTTAAGGTTAATGTAAAATAAAATGTTCTTTAGAAGTCTTGGAAATATTAGTTAACAGTGTCAACTACCCAATTATAAACATCCAATGGGCATTGTTCATTTTTTTTTATATGTTGTAATTGAAAACCCGTTTCGAGGAATAGCGTCACTGAGCATTATGGACTAAATTAATAATGAAAAATATTCATATTTTACTGATATTTTTGATAAAATACGATTGACTTTCATTGCCCTTCAAATTAGGTCAGCGCTGGCCCTACAGTTTTGTATCGTTGCCTCAGAAAATAAAAATAAGTAAGTGGCAAGTATTGTCAACCAGTTGTCAGGTGTCAAATTATAATGCAAATGTCAAAAGTTTATGAAACATAATAACAGTTTAAAGTTTTTCAAAAATAATATTATTCCTGCGACTTTCCTAATAATCTCGTTCCATTATTCCGACAGTCGACAATTTTTATAGTGTAAGAGTTATGGAATACAGGAAGTGCTTTGTTCCAACTTGCAGTAATAATAGCAATAATAGTCCAAACAAAATTTTTGTCCGTATAGGGGAAGATTTACGACAAAAGTGGTGTCGTGATGTAGGCGCGGAATATTATAAGATTTATACAATGTATTGTTGCGAAGATCACTTTGATGTTTTCTTTTTTTTTACTTTTTTTCCAATTTTAGATTCGTTTATGTATGAGTTATGTTATGACGCCTATTGACGCTTGACAGACGTTGTGTTGACAGATTTAAACTTTTAATTATGTAAATAGTTGGGCAAAGACACAATCTTTTGAGCCAATGATGACGTCACCTATCTTAAAATATATATATATTTAAATATTTTTTTAAAAAATTAACTATTGAGCCAATCATCAAAATATTCAAATTAGTTTCTCAAAATGGTCTAAATTTTTTAAAAATTAAATAAAATGTAGTGGTTAAAATTTTTAAACAATCCCCATTACAGCAGCTAACGCGTGCCTCATAATTTCCCAAATTCTTGTTTTCTTACACTGTACACATACTTTTCCTAAATATAACTATATAAATATTAATGTTAAATTTAAATAGGCAACTGCCCGATTGTGTTACTATTACCTACAGTAGGACTTAAATTCCCTCAACCACGACATTTATAATAAAAGCAGCAATTAGTTTTTATTTAGTTTCTATTTTGTAAAGGTTAGCGACTTTCAGAACACGATTCTATGCATAATCAAGCTAATCAAATTCAATGTACCTATATTATTACACTAACCAATATTTATATTTAAAAAACCACTGGTAGGTTACCCACGCTAGTTTTTTTGAAGCTTTGATTTTCTTTTAAGGTCGTAAATATCCTAGATTTTATATTAAAATTAAAATATATTATTTGACTAATATTGTTATTGGTTACCTAAACTATTTATTAGCTTTATCTTATTAAACTTGCACTGTCTTTAAAATAATGTCCCATCAAAATGCACAATTTATTGACACTTCTAATCAATTTACATGCTTTTTATGAGCTGTCAAAACTTCATTATTCCGCCATAGTTTTAGTATGGTAATAGTAATTTGTAATGTCACTTATTTGATAATTCAATTGACTTACTATTTATAGATTTCAAAGCAACAAAATATCAAATGTTACAATAATTACAAATTAATTGGGTTTTCAGGGCCAATATAGAGTTTTTTTTTATTAACCCTTTAACCGCCGCAGTTGTATATAAGCAACTTATCATTTTTGAGCCCATGGCACCACGTTGCATGCCATGTTTGCCATGGGCTCAAAAATGATAAGTTGCTTATATACAACTGCGGCGGTTAAAGGGTTAATGATAAAGTTTATTATATTTTGAGTCACTACAGGTCAACTTAAAATACTACACCTTGTTAATGAATGACAGGTTCAAAAGTGAAGTAGAAGTGGTTAAATGTGTGTGAGTGGGAAAATTGTGTCTTGGAGGCTTGGCTAACACTATCATAAATATGTGCTTTACAATTGCATTTTAAATACATACCGTCACGCCTGTATTGCCCGAAGAGTTATGCAAAGGTGTACCAATGTACACCCACAATCCACCGGTATTTTTTAGATCCCATGAATAGGGGGTGATTTCTTAAATACTGTGACTTAATCTAAGTTCTGATGTTTCCAGGCATGACTTTACACCGCAACTCGGCGCTACAGGCCGGCGTGGGCCAGATCTTCGACCGCGTGCTGGCAGAGCTATCCCTCAAGATGCGCACTCTGCGCGTCGACCAGGCCGAGTACGTCGCGCTCAAGGCTATCGTACTGCTCAACCCTGGTATGTGTTTGAGAATTTTGTTTGTAGGACAAATGTGATGAAACCTTGGCAAATATAGATAGGTTTAGAAGGAAAAGCCTTTCGCCAGCTGTAGGTCTATTATCATCATCATCATCGTATCAGCCGCAGGACGTCTACGGCTGGGCATAGGCCACCCCCATAGATTTCCAAAAAGACCGATTGGAAGCGGCTTGCATCCAGCGAGACACCTATAAGAATACGCGTCTCAGGTCAATTACAGGCAAAACAATAAAATATACAAGGGCGTTATTTTAATAACCGTTTAGATTTTTGTTTCCAAAATTGAAGCGGTGATGCCCCATTTTGAGAAGATAGAGCTCTTGTAATAAAACTGATAATGTGCCACAGCCAAGTGTAGAAAATATGCTTAAATAAATACAAATTAATGAGACAAGCTACAGTTCATGTCAATGGACGACTAATCAACAATTAATCGACAATAACAGTATACTTTTCTCGCTCATTTACACATTACATTTATTTACTAACCTGCACCTGAAACACCATAAATTCACACATATTTATTCACGTGTGCTAAAACAAAAACTAACAAACATTAAAATACTCTCGTTTATTTTTTCAGATGTGAAAGGACTGAAAAACAGGCAAGAAGTCGAAGTTTTACGAGAAAAGGTAATTTGCATACATTGTGCTTGAAATAACGCCTGACCGCAGACATTTGAATATTTTGCATACAATTTAACCGTCGTTGCAGAGTCATTTTCGCGACGCCATGTAATTATATTACAATGACGTAGTATTTGTCATATCACTTTTGACCTCTTTTGCATTTGAAAGCGATGAACATTGAATTCTAAATTAGCCTTTGTTGCGAACTCTTCGTTGTATTTTTAGAACTTAGTGCAACTGTTCGGTCATACAAGTCACTAGGTATAGATGTATAAAATGAGTCACTTAACGATTTTTGAACCGACTGTGTGTGCATGCCTGAAGTTATTAGAAGGCCAATTCTACATAATAAAAATGTTTCAATTGTAGTCGCAATCTTATCTCGGTGACAACCTGTATTTTTTTATTTTTGATAATTTAGTAGCCTCAGAAGGGAGGCCTTTGCCTAGGAGTGGGGCAAAACAGCCTAACAAAAAAAAATTGAAGCATTTTTAACATATTGATCATTCCCAAAAGTCTATAAAATTGCCAGCTTGGTAATAACACGTCTGATATTAACGTTTCTGCTTGTTTTTCAAGATGTTCTCATGCCTGGACGAGTACTGCCGCCGGTCGCGCGGCTCGGAGGAGGGTCGGTTCGCGGCGCTGCTGCTGCGCCTGCCCGCGCTGCGCTCCATCTCGCTGAAGAGCTTCGAGCACCTGTTCTTCTTCCACCTGGTGGCCGAGGGCAGCATAGGCGGCTACATCCGGGACGCTCTCCGCAACCACGCGCCGCCCATCGACACCAACATGATGTAACTACTCCTAGAGGCTTCAAGTCCAAGTCCTTACAAGGAAAATATATAAACATCTGGGTTGGAAGTTGGTACCGACCCAGCACGAGGTAGCGAGGAAGACTGTGCGATGTTATCGCGACCGAAGTGTGCAGCTAGATTAAGATAACAAGTTCTTGTTCTGTATTCTATTAAATTCTATAACTAAGCGTAGAGCAACCATTTGCCGGTCAAAGGTTCGAGGTTAAAGTTCTGGTTACGGCCATCTAATTAGGGTTTGTTATATGAAAAGTTAGCTTTAGCAGACGTCGAGTGGGCGTGTCGAAGTGGTTAGGAACATTTTCGAGGTCTTAGATTATAATCTTGATACCTCACAATAGTGGCGTGCGTGTGACCGCTGCACGACCTCTGGCACGATGTAGGAGTTTATCAAATAAACGTACAGAATAAAATCGTTGCTATAATTAAGGAACTTTGTTAGCATAAGCAAGATATAAAATCTGATAAGTTTGTTAAAAACATTACCCAACTCTTGCAGGCGCAGGAGGGTAAGAAAAGAAAAAAGGCCTTTAATTAAATTCGGTGACGCGACGACTATATTGTGTAAGAAAACATTCTGGCTATGCAATGTATACTGTGTAGTTAGATATAGATCAAATAGTTATCGTTGGTTACGTCCCTCTGCTTATAAGTACCTGGGAGATTATAGCCCCTATTCTAAAGATCCTCTATGTTCCGTTCACCTAGAAACTTTGAAAAACGACCGAAAATAACGTTGTGCGAGGTGCGGGTCACGCAACATCAGCGTGTCGTGTATCGGTGTGTGTACAGTACGCGAACCACACATGTTAGGTAGTGTAAATGGGGCCGCCTCTTTTATTACGTAGAATATGATTAACGTAAATTAGTCATTCATTTATTAGGGAATTTTAATCGTCAGGTAGGTGTCCATAGCTAATTAATATAATGTTAGATTAATTAATGTGTAATTTTAACATTTACCAAATCTTTCTTCAAAGCACGTACATTTATTAATACGTATCTTTAATGGATTTAATAAATTGTCCACTGAGCCAGTGATAAAAAAATCATGTTGATTCGTAAAAACGAAACTAAAAGAGAAATTATACAAAATTATGCTTCTAATATTTCCCATATTATACACATGTTGGTGCTTTAACATGCATTATTTACATATTATGCATATCAAATATGCATAGTAAACCTTAAATTTAATGTTACTTGACAAATCCTTATTTTCATTACGATTAGTATAGAAAGTTATGAAACTGTAAATATATCTTTGCATGTACAATGTAATTTTATTATGTTTAGACAAGTAATTTATATTGCATATTAATATATACCTCACCAGTCGTGGGTGGTGGGATTATAATAGAATGGCCTACACGCTACATTTATAAACCATGTATTTCGATACAGGCCACTTTATTTTTGTACCTTGTGTAACACGCATTTTCAAATTCACTAACAAAATTAACCAGTATTATTACATTGACACTGAAGACTAAGCTCTCCAAGTTATAGATAGCAAGCACGGAATCTGAACGACACATTCTGGGAAGCGTATTTAGAAAAGATGTTAAAAATTAATGTTTCATAAGTGTTAAAAAGTATATAGAAAACTTATATTGTGATTAATCGCTGAACGTAGTAGACAGCTCAATTTCCTAGGACTTTTTTTTTATCCAGGTTTGATCCACTATTGTAGGAACCGTGTTTAGGAGGATGAAATTCGCATTCACTGTAGTTTGTTAATAACAGCCAGTAGTTCTGTTAAGAAATGTTGAGCAATGATATTATTATATGAATGGGTATGAATTATATGATGGAGATGTTGCAGCGGTTGTGAGATGATTTATAATGATGTTCACTAATTATCTGACTAAATTTAAGTTATATTTTTTGTATAGACATACATAGCTTTAAGATTCATAAATGGTGATTAAAATTATTATCACAATAACGTCATGGTTTTTATTATTTGTCGTTTTGTAGTATGTATTTAAAATGAATAGGTGACAAGTTACGTCCGGCCATTATTATCTTTTTGTAATTCCATAATTTTGTTTTTAATTAGGAGTGGAATAGGTTTCTCTACGGGCCATTCTGGCCTTATTTTGGGATCTCTCATGAATCAAATAAGGTTATTTTAATACACATCATGCTGTATACGTATTTTATTTAATAAAGATCTTTAATAGTTGCGCATTGTTATAAAATGAATTACTTATGTATATTATACTTAGTATACAATAGGCACAGCCAAGCAGTACAAGAGATAACAGTACTTATTATGTATAAAAACACTTCACTCAGCTGTGTTTCATTGCTGATAACTAAAAAAAAACAATAAAATAGCTTTGCATTAATATTATAATAATTGTACACTTAAAAAAGCACCTAGTGTTGTTGTACTTAGTTGTTAAAATGCGACGCTTCCATAGATTCGAACACGTCCAGTTTCACATTCATTCTGTAAACAAGAAGATTCATGTTATTGTTATAATATATTCTCCAGACCGATTTCGTTTTGGGCTGCCGATCTTAAAGAAGACTAGCCAAGTATAGAGCAGAAGTGTTTGCGCAATTTTAATCGGTTAGCTCTAACGGATTAAGAGAGAGAGTTAAGGAAGAGGGAAGCCATCCGAAACAACCGGGAAGAGATCAGACGCAATACCAACGGCTTTAGGTGCTTTCTGGGACACTGCGGTGACACACCTCTAACTTCCAAACTCCAGGCTTTTATTGAGAAATTCCCAAGTTCTTACTTGTGAAGTCGAAGCTTAAACCGTAGAGCTATAAACATAAAAACCTTTAGCATCGACGGAATAAAGTTTAAAATACAATAACTACGATCAATAATAGCGTCGTTTCTGTAAAAAAAACCACTATACATACCTAAGTAACAATATACTAAAACTTTTTTTTAATTTGACAAAAAGATTCAGGTGTCACTCACTTTTCGAAGGCCGAATTCATGTCGTTGACTTTAGTAGGATGGCAGACGATGGCGAGCTTCCCTTGCTCCGTGTCGAACAGAGAGGGGAGCCACTTAGCTGCAGCCGCGTGCGCATCCTCCGGCGTCACCGCTGATATCGCGGTCACTAGGTCGCTAAAACGAAATAATAGCTAAATTCTTCTCTTCGACTTATTTATTAACACATTCACTGCATGGTAAAGGTCAAACCTCCACTAGCGTCAGGCACATGTGCCTGACATGGCAGCTAAAGGGTTAAATAAATAAATTCTCATCGATTTCTTCATGAATCCGTTTCATTTTTAAATTATAAGTTCTTAATTTAAAAAATATATCCCTGATAAAGCTTATAGCGCTGTAGTGAGTAATATTTTTCATGCTTTTTATAGCTGTTGTCTCTGAAACATGTTTACTTTGTGACTAATGTTCTCTCTTATAATATAGACGTCTTTGTAATATACTGTCCAAGTTCATTAATTTGCGGCGGATATTATCTTACTTGTTGTATGTAGCAGCCACTCGGTACAAATAGTTCCTGAGAGATCGCCTGACGACGTCTGCGGGACACTTCTCGTTCTCCACGACCTCAAATAGCACCGTACTCTTAGCGGACGCGAACAGATCCTCGTCGAACTTGGCGTCACTCAAATATTCTTCCTGTAATAAAATATAGAGATCATAAGTATATATATGTTATGGACCAGGTGATTAATGCGGGCATTATTAATAATGCCCGAGCATTATGAATAATGTCTAGCTTAATCGGGCTAAGTGATTAATTACTATCTTAACTTTATTATTTATCACATTGCACGGTCATTATTATATTGCTACATGATAGTTGGGCAATTTGATAATAAAGCTATATTTAACGCCAAACCAATTTACTGTCTGCAAGGAAAGATATAAGAATAAACTGTACCAGTAATAATGTTAGTAAGGTGGCAAAGATAATATATTACCAAGTATATTAGCAACTCTATTTCTTATGTAAACTATAGGATGAAAAAGCGAGCGAAGCGAGCTCGGGACTCGGGGCGCCCCGACTCGGACAGGTTAGGTTAGAAGGGGATGGCGGGGTCTAGAGAGCGAGCGAAGCGAGCGAACAGACCCCGCCATCCACTTCGTGGTTATTTTTTTGTAAACCCTTGAGCCCCGCGAAGCGGGGCTCCCCGCTGCGCCTTTTTAACCTAGGGCAATCTCTGGATCTATGTCTAGGGCAAGTAAGTAGCATGCATGCAAGCATGCATTGTCGCCTAACAATAAATTCAGTTGCCATACCTAAATTTCACTGCCAATTTAAATTCAAACAAACTGAATATAAAGCTGCTACTTTATACTTTAAATGCAACTTCACTGTAGCTGCCAACCTATTATTTTTGCTACCCATTTTAATTATTTTTAAAACCCTAAATCAAATTACTTTGTCGCCGCGTTAAATACATGCCGTTTTATAATAATAAGTCATTTCTATTAAACAAAGATATTATGTTGTGAAATTTTTGTTTTAAATTTAATTATTTTTTATGTCATATTTTGAATATGACTTTCCTTAAGTTTTAAATGCAAAAACTAGTGGATCTTTAAGGTAGAAGTCCTTCGTAATTAATCCAAATAATGAGTTTGATTATTTAAGAGGTTTACTATTAAGTCTATTTTATGTTAAATGACAATAACAATAAAAAAATAGTTATTAAATATGTTTGTATTACTCTGCCCAAAAGGTGATGGGGAATTTAATAGTGCCCGGTCAATTTGATTATTTGAATAATTATTATCAAATTGCACTCTCATATTGGGCATTTTTCACAATGACCGGGCATTATGTATACTGCTTAATTTATCACTTGGTCCATAACATATATATATACACCAACACGCCTGTATTTCCCGAAGGGTTAGGCAGAGGTGTACCAATGTACACTCACAGTTCGCCGGTATATTTAGGTCCCATGTAATAGGGGGCGAGCCTATTGCCATTAACCGGGCACAAATCCAAACTCCGAGCTGCTACTGAGAATTTCATAGAAAAACCCGATAATACTTTTTGCTCGACCTGGGAATCGAACCCAGGACCTCTACATACGATAAGACCCGGAATGACTACCTGTAGACCATACAAATATTTGTTGCTTGCGGGGATCGAACCTGCACCGCAGCAGTCAAATACTTAGACACTGCGCCAACCGTATAGTCATTACAAAGTAGATACATAGTTTAGTAGTTGAAATCATTTATGTTAGATATTTGATGAAAGGTATATCTATTTACCAAAATACTCTTTGCTTTGCTGAACGCGGCGACTGCATTGGTTGCTCTGTAGAGGGAAAATATCAATCTACCCTCGTTGGGCGACAAGCGTATTGCGTACCCGTAGGACAGGCCGCAGCCACGGATCAGACGCCACATTGGACCCTATGGATAAACATCAAGTCATTAAAGTTCATATTAACAAAAAAATACGTGACAAAAATTTGCGACTAAAAATACTTGTACGCTTTTTTTTCTAATATTGATAAAATATCATTGATTCTAAATAAGTACGGTCACTAACGAAAGTTGTTTAACGCTATGACTTTAAGAAAGTATTAACCACACTGCTTTTCAAAATTGTATGTGATAGTCACATTTTGCAACTATTTCCTGATTTTCCAAATGTTACTGCGTTCAATAAAAAAAAAACAGTTTCATTGCTGACCGCACAATCAAAAATTGTCATTTAACCACGTCATAGACTCACATAGAAGCTCAAACCCATACCTCCAGCTGCGTGAAGTAGTTGAGCGCCACCATGAGCGGCGCCACGTCCTCGATGGCGTGCCCTAGCGGGCCGGGGCTGAGCTGTGCCACGCAGCACGACTCCCAGCCGCCCACGCCCAGCACGAAGCCGCCGCCCCAGCCTGACAGCAGCTCCGCGTCCCAGTATAGACGGGGCCTGGGGACAATGTGGATGATGAATTTAACTACCTTCAAATATTACTCGAAAATATTGTTAGTGACTTTTAAATGAGCAAAGCAAACGCCTTTGATTTGAGGTATAGTTTAAAACAGGTTAACACCTAGTTCGGATTCAGACGTTCCCAAATCAAGTCCCAATATAACTGAACCACATATTGTAATTTTCTTTGTAATTGGGTGTGTAAATATTTTTGTGATTTTTCTTATTTATTTATTTAATACGATTCAAACTTACTAATGGCGGGTCGGAAGTTAGCTGCAAGTGCAGGTTCGCGCAAGTTTATTGAAATCAATAATAATTTAGGATCCATTGAATTATTTCTAGATATGTATATGTTATAAAAGTAATTAAATGGAGCCTGAATTATTAACGACTTAAATAAACCTGCACTCACAGCTAACTTCCAAACCGACATTAAGTTTGAATTGTTAAATTAATAACTAAAACTTACGCAATAGGTGTAATCTCATTCTCCCCACCAAATCTCTTCCAAGGTTCGGTACTCAGAGGATATCTTTCAAAATCAGTAGCGAGGTGCAGCCAAGCATTCTGTGTGATACTCTTGAAAGTCTTCCGAGCCTCCGAGAGTGCCGCCTCCGCGGAATCCCCTCCAGCATTCAGTTGTTCTATGAGGTCCTTCAGGAACTTGTGTTGGCGGAGAACTGTGCACCAGTGCAGGTTGCAGTTTTTGCTGTAGACTGAGTCGCGGAGTGCGTCGTACATCATCTTGTCGCCGGATCTTCTTACCTGGGATTATTTGGGCTTGTTTTAAATACGATTTTTTATTAGAAAATAATAACACATGGTACATAATGACATTATGATGTGTTTAACAGTAGTTGTAAGGATAGTCAGAAGTCAAGAAGTCTGACAAACAGTTTAACCTAGAGGTAGAGGTGTTGCCCAGTAACTGAGTTGTGGAGGTCAGATAGGCAGCCGCTCCATGTAATACACTGGTATTCAGTTGCGTCTGGGTAAACTGGAAGCCGTCTCAACATAGTTGGGAAAAGGCTAAGCAGATGATGATGATCAGAAAATAATGATGAATGACAACTAATAGTAATGATACTGAATTAATTTCAACTTTTTTTAAATATTACTAAAAACAATGTCTAAATCATTTCTAACAATATGCTTTAACCAAGCATTCATATATTTTAGAGCCAAACACCTGTTTTCGTTGTTATAGCTTAACTGATTGGCATTATGGATTATACAACTTCCTCCATTACTATTGAATCAAACAAAATCTTATTACTGGTTCAAAGGTGATGGTATAGCAGTTTGATGCTTACCTGGGCGACATCGTTGATGAGCCTCTGAGCGAACACAAGCAGTCTCTCTTTCGTGATCTCTGGGGCATATATGATCTCGTACAGGTGATTCACTACCGCATCATAATCTTTGGGTTCACACTGGGAAATAAAATAAAATGTTAAAAGGACAATACTGTAAACGAAAATGGTTAAATAAGAGCCTAGAAATAGTGGAATTTAAATGGTAGAAAGTCTTGGAAATACATTACACACATTTGTATGGAATTTATGAATTTGTTTGTATACAAATTCATAGATTGTATGTGAATATTTATTTAAACTGTATGTTACAGTCTATTGACTGTAGATAAACAAAGTCAGTAAAAAATAACAGTTATTTGTATAGGATTATAACCACATAATTGGAGGAGAATACTTTCGGAATTGGTTCAAACTTCGTTTAAAAAAAAAAAAACAAAGAAATAATTTTATCTAGCTTCAAACACATTGATGTCGTGGTTAGTATGTCTAAAACTCTTTCCCTCAATATACAAACAAAATTACTACTATAGATAAAAAAAGGAGTCACTCACCCTCGTCTCAATATGCACAAAGTTCCCAAAATGGCCGACAGAGAAGTTCCCGGAGCGATCAAACCCGATGTTATTGCTGAACATGACAGTCAGCTGTTCTGTAGCCGAGATTACATCTTCATGAGGGACTAGCGTGTCGCCGCGGTGCACAGCGCACTCTGCTAGACCGTTCATGTGTAGAGGGAGCCACTTGCGAGATGACTCGTCCACTGAGCTCGTGTCGAATATGAGGTTTATCTGTATGGAAATAAGGGTCATTATTTAATAATATAGTATATGCAGAATTACTGACTATTTTATACTAGGTTCTGACCGATAATTCGGCTTTATTTCAAAAGTTTGAATTCTATTTGTATAAAAATTACAACTGACATTACAAAGTAATTTTAACCCTTTAACCGCCAAGGTCGGATTAATCCGACAAATATTTTCGTGTCTATTTCGCCAGCGTCGGATAATTACGACCAAATACATCATCTCGTTCATCCGAAAATATTTGTCGGATTAATCCGACCTTGGCGGTTAAAGGGTTAAAATGGGGCTGTCTGCCTCTTTATTGGACCACTGTGCGTGCAAACACCCTACACAAATCTCGATATAATATAATGTGACAATATTTATAGGATTAACATTCTTTTTTCTATTTCTATGCTCTTTGAGTAGATTAAATTCCAGCAAAGCCTTAGTTGCAGCTAATGTATAGAAAAAAAAAACAACTTACATAAACGAAGTTGGTCTTCAAGCTATGCACTCTAGCGTATAGCGGCAACTCTTTGAGGTTGAAGTGTGGGCAGGGCTCGCCGTCTGAACTCCACGAGCTGATGTTGTGGCATTTGAACTTGCACGGGGGTACTGGTACCGAGGCTAACGTGCCCGCTGGGGGTGGACGCTACGAAAAGGTGCATAAGTAAATAATTTAGGCTTGTATTATTTACTGAACTAATTATACAGGACAAGTTTTTTATCAGTGCGTAAATTTTGCTTAATAAACTTAAAGAAGTTCTAATAAATATCTTTTTATTTTTCATTTTGATTTGTTTTAATAAAACAAATATAACAAAGTTATCGTTTATGAAAAATGTCTACTTAGAAACTAATTATATGGGCACTCGCTGCTACCGGCGAACGACCATGGCGCGATACCGATCACTGATTTCATAAGCCACGAACAGTTGTTATTTCGATTCCAAAACGCAAAAAATAAAACATAAAAAAGTACACTGACACTGAACAACTATAAAAAAAAAAACTGTCATTCAAAACTTTTCCTACATTTATTATTTAGACTTATGAATTTGTACTCATACATACTTACTTTACTTGCGCCACATTCAATGCAGAATATTCAATAACAAACAACTGTCAAATTAAAGAATAGTTCGGGAACAATTTTTTTTTTTGCCCTCTAAAATGTTTTATTATATTTTATAAGACAAACTGTTAAGGAAACGCATGTAATAATGCTAATATTTACTAAATAATATAAAAGTAAATTATAACTCTAAATATGCTACTATTATAACATGCAGCAAGTGCTTATACAAGGCGATGATTCGCATCCTCGTCAAATTCAAGGAGTTAACCTATGCTCGTGATTCTTAAAACGAATCAATAATAAAATAAATTGTTTTTTTTTTTTTTTTTACGTGATTTTCAAATTCGAGCTAGCCTTCTCGCCAGACAGTTTAGGCGCTATGTACACATTGATATAACCGCGCGACAACTCTGCCTACCGCATACGCAACTGGGCTGTTCTGAGTTTTGCAAGAGGAGTATTCTGGAATACTGTTATTTGATAGTTGCAACTAAAAAAACAAGTATTTATTAGATATTGGCCAGGTATCGTAATTATATTTGATTACTTCTATTTTTTTATGACAAGCTCCTAAAATTTGACGAGGATGCAAATCAACAGCTTGTATACCCATATTTTCTAAAATGTTTGTTGTTAAAGATTCGTTTTTTTAATTTGGCTAGAGTATAGGTTGTATGTAAGTTGGTTACCTCGTTGAAATCCATGGCTTCTTGTAGCTGCTTCGCCTTCTCAGCCAGTCCGGCTTCACCGAGTTCCGTTCTTTGGTCTTCTACACGCTTCTTTTCTTCCTCTGCCATTCTGAATAATTACAAAAATTACTCTCATTGTTAAAAATATTCTTTAGGTCTTTGTTTGCTTCTAATCTGTAATGTAGCTATATTATAAATATTTTATGGTTATATTTCTGGTCGAAAGGCTCGCCCCCTATTACATGGGACCTAAATATACCGGCGAACTGTGGGTGTACATTGGTACACCTCTGCCTAACCCTTCGGGGAATACAGGCGTGATGGTATATATTTTTTTTTCCTGGTTCAATTTCAGCCACGGCAGCCAATCTCAATAAAGCCTATCCTAGTATGCAGGTGATGTTATAGTGCACCATTGTTTGCGCAAACGCAGTGCACTCCCTCTTCCTTCACTCTCGTTTCCTAACTCCAGGTTCCAAATTCCTAGTGAAAAAAACTATTACAATTTTCTCGACCTGGTAATCGAATTCATGACCCTTGCGACAACAAGACCTACGGGGCAGTCAAACATCATCATATCAGCCGCAGAACGTGCACTGCTGGAACAGGCCTCCCCCATAGATTTCCAAAAGCACCGATTGGAAGCGGCCTGCAACCGCATCCAGCGTCTTAATAATAAATACAAGGTTACTTTTCATTCACCGGCCATATTTCAGGAGGTGAAAGTATTCATGAATATGAACAACTTTTGCTAAAGGACCAACCCAGAAATATGAAAAAAAAAACCGCTGTTCCGTACATTTTGATAGTGTTGTACTGCAGTTTTGTAAGGAATAGCAGTTTTTTTTTCATATTTCTGGGTTGGTTCCATTATGAAAGTTATTTATATTCGGGAGTATTTTCACTCCCTGAAAAATGGCTAGTGAATGAAAAGTAACCCGAAAAACATAGCCTCCTGTAATACACAGTTCAACAGCACAGTAAATACATAGTCACATACTGGCTTTGTAGCTCAATGCTTGGGGATCCGACGACGGTAACGAAGTCATCTGTGAAGTACTTCTGCAGCAGACCTAGCCAGTACTCAGGAGACTCTTCCAACAACGCCAGCAGGTCGGCTTGAGGGTTCATGCGGGAGATGAACTGGAACCAAATGATCAAACCGTTACCATCGAGAAGTTGAAGAGAAATTGACAAGGAGAGACGAGTAAGAAAAAAAACTGCTATAAAAAGGTTGATTAAAGAAAAAATGCTACTAATATTATAACCCTACTATCCTACTTAATATTATAAATGCGATGTTTGTTACTCACTTATGCCAAAACGGCTGAACGAATCTGGATGAAATTTAACACAGAGACAGATTATAGTCTGGAATAGAACATAGGCGACGTTTTATCCCTAATAAATCTACAATTCTCATGGGATAATATATCAACTTAGACACGGACGAAGACGCGGACAGAAGCTAGTATTATATAATTCTAGGCTGTGCCTGTCATCCCGGGCACAGACAATGTTACGAATTAAAAATAAATAGCCTGTGTCTAGTATGTCCACATCCAGGCCCTCTAGCCAAGTCGCAAACGATAATCGTAAACGCTCGGTAGGTATAAAGTTTAAAACCTATTGGGATTTTAAACTTTATACCCCAGAGCCTAAAGTTAAAAATCTATTAAAGATTTCTAAGCGTTAGCGACTGGAAAGAACGAAAACGCTATGCAATCTTCACATAAAGTTGAAGATCTATTAAAGCCTACTCAGCGTTTGCGTTTGTCGTTTTGTTACATGGCTACAGGCCCAGTTCCCAAGCTACTTCTTTGTCAAATTTCATTACGATCAGTTCAGTAATTTTGTCATGATGAGATAACTAATAGACAGAATTATTTTCACATTTATAATATTAATATGTAATTCTCCAGACCGATTCCGGCCACGGCGGCTAATCTTAATGCAGACTAGCCACGTACGCAGGAGATATTATAGTGCACAAGTGTGTGCGCAAACACAGGTGCACTCCCTCTTCCCTAACTCTCATAGCCCGATGGGACGGCAATCCGACACGACCGGAGAGAGATCAGGCGCAGGATCAACGGCTTAACGTGCTTTCCGAGGCACGGGGGTGTTACACCACCAACTTCCAAACTCCGGGCTGCTACTGAGAAATTCCTAATGGAAAAACCCAATAACACTTTTTGCCCGACCTGGGAATCGAACCCGGGACCCCTTGCTCAGCAGTCGCGCTTGCGACCACGAGACCAACGGGGCAGTCGGGTGTATAATATTAGTGTGTATAGGTAAAGAAAGGTAATTTATTTTTATACAGGGTGGAATGTTCGAATGCTACCTGAAGGAGAGTAAGCCAAAAAAATTAAGCTCATTTCTAGCAACTACTTATATAATTTACTCGTTTTTTTTTCGTCCAAATAAAATAAGTTTACCTTAAAATTGCATGTTTTTTTTATTAAGTATACATTTTTGCAGAGAAATAATCTTTATGATTGAACTTATCGATTAGTGCCATAAAAGGCGACTAAAAACGGCTAAAATCCGAAAAAGTTGCATCCTATAGTTGCAATTTTTTCGGATTGTAGTCGGTTCGATTCCCGGGTGTGGCAAGCATATTTTTAAATTTATTTATATGCAGTTTTGTTTCTTTTTAAAAATAAAGGAATGTTTCCTTTTAGTAAAATTTGCTATCTTCAGTATTTTGAGTACTTTCCCTCCCGGTAGCATTTGAAAATTCCACCCTGTATATTCCGTTTCACGTGTATATTCTAACAAGTTTTCATTAGACCGTAACTAAGAACCAATCATACATAGTTATTGTTTGACATATCAGTACAAATTTATGTACATTAATAAAATCTAAGATTGCATACTTAACGTAAAATACTCTATTTTCTTTGTCATTAATTTTCTAATGTAAAAACAAATAAGTCGAGGAAATCAATCTAAAGTTCATTCTATTGTAAGTTTAACTGTTTTTGCAAGTATCAAGTAGTTACATAGTACGATCGAATTAAACTGTTGCTTGCAGTATACAGAATAAGGTCTCATTTTCTTCCACAAAGGAAAATTATGGAAAACAATTGTATACAATTATTATAACTTATATATCATTTATGATTTTGAATATAGCTCTGAGTACATAATAAAGTAGTTTTTTTTTAATATAAGTAATTAATGTTGCATCATGCCAGGTTTTTCTTCTCCTGTATCGTTTAGAAACACATTAACTTAAACTCACATATTACACAAATAGCCAGACGCGAAACGAGTTGCTCAGCTAGTGCGCCGACCATGCCAACCAAATGTATATACTATTGTCCCCTCTTGAGCAAGATCTAAATATTGTGTAACTTACTTACACCTTTTTTTACCTTCCTCTATGTATACCATCACGCCCGTATTTCTCAAAAGGTTAAGCAGAGGTGTACCAATGTACACCCAAAGTTCGCTGGTATATTTAGGCTTCCTCTATTAATCTATATAAATTTAAAAAACTAACAAAAAAGACGGTAATTTAAAAAACTAAAAAGCCCGACTGCTTTTCTGAGTATTCATGAAAAAGCTCTAAAACAAGACAAATTGTAATAGTCGGGACCCATTCGGGACCATCTGCAACGTAATATTGAATTTGGCGCCAAAATTCCGCCATTTTTTTTATTTTTTATTTTGATATACCCAGTGTCACTCTCACAGTAAATACGAATCTAACGACACCTCTCAAGCTAAAATCCATCGAGCCGTTCAGGCTGCAGAGCGTGCCAAACAATTATACTTACATACATACTTACATACATACTCTCGAAAAACATAACCCTCCTTCTGGCGCAGTCGGATAAATACTCACATGATGTTCATTCTGCGAGTACAAAGCGTCTCCGATGCACCGGAAGGCCACAGCGTGGTGTGGGTCGGACTCGAGGCTGGCGATGGCTTCCCTCAGCTGCTTGCGTAGCAACCGGCCCAGCCGCTCCATGTCCATCACGTGCTCCCCCATGCACACAGACTTTAGGCACTTCACCGCCTCGTCGCGAGCCGCTTCCAACTTGTCCATCGGAACATTATCGAGCTCTATCTTGATAAGAGATGCTATATTTTCTGTTAGATTGTAGGAAATCTGTTTGGGAAATTTATAAAGTTGTTAGAGTTATTTTGTTAACTTGACATCGTCGTATATGTATTGTGTGTGCGTTATCCTGATGATTTTACAAGGGTGCTAGTTGCGACATCTTCCAGTGTGCTTTTTATAAATCTAAGTTTAAAGCTTGTGCTAAATGTGAATAAACACTTATTAATATTATACACAAAAGCCATAAATTGGCAAACTTTCAAGGTAAAGTTATTTGAGAACCTTGCTCAATATTAAATACTACCTACCAAACCAAACATGGTACAAAATACAAATAGATATTTATAAAAACAAAACTAGGCACACAGGTAAATAGGCAAATAGGTAGCTAAAAAAAATATATAACTGCTAGTCTTACATCTCCAGCATAGGCGTCTTCTCTTTCGACGAGACACCTCTGAAGCGGCGCCGCAGCAGTATCGCACAGGTAACGCAGAAGAATCGCACACGCCGTCAGTTCCTTCATCGCTTTCTCTTCTGTTAGAAGTGGACCGCGCCATCCGAATATAACCTATGGGAACATTATAAGATTTTTGTAAAGAAATCTAGATTTCCTGCCGTATCTTATAATGAAATAATGAAATTGAAATCAAACACAGTGGAGGGAACATTGTAACGAATTTTTTTATAATTTATTCAGTAAATGGTTCTAAACAGTCATAACATTTTTTGCCTGTAAAAAAACAAACACTATCACCATCACGCCTGTATTCCCCGAAGGGTTAGGCAGAGGTGTACCAATGTACACCCACAGTTCGCCGGTATATTTAGGTCCCATGTAATAGGGGGCGAGCCTATTGCCATTAACCGGGCACAAATCCTAACTCCGAGCTGCTACTGAGAATTTCAAATGTGTAAGTTTATGAGGATGGATGGATGTTTGTTACTCAATCACGTCCGAACAGTTGAATGGATCTGTATGAAATTTGACTATGGTCTGGAATAGCACAGCGACTTTTTATTCCGGATAAATGTAGCGTTCCCGTGGGATAATATATCAACTTTGACGCGGACGAAGTCGCGGGCAGAAGCTGGTTCTTCCATAAGTTTTGACCCAGTTAGGTCAAAATTATAGAAGAGCTGATTTTTAAAAGCTGAAATGTTATCTCAAAGCTCATGAACTGAATCTACAATAAAAGTCATTACGATGTCTTCCACTGGGCATATTTTACGGGAATTAAAAAAAAAAAACAAGTATCAAATGCATACCTGACCACAGTCTTCAGTGTCTGCAGGCCACTGCACTTTCAATTCTCCGTAATTTGGGGTCGGAGGGATGGTCTGCCAAGGTTTGACCCACTGCTCTTGGACATCACTCTCTTTCTGTACAAAAATAAATGATCCTTCTATTAAATATGTACAATTCTCTGAAAAGCATGTTGAACGGGATTTCGGGAATTTGTTATAATTAGGGATCAGATTAGGAATCACCAATTTTTCGGTCTATAGTGGAATGAATTTAATCTGATTTTTTGATTGAAAAATTATTCACAATTAGTTCCGTAAAATATTGTCATAATCTGATCATTATTGTCTGATATATGGAACGGAAATAGCAAAACTGTCGTAACAAGTGCTTTGCAGTTTGGCAGATATTACATTTTTTTAATAAAATATTAATAAAATAAATATTATAAAAAAAGTACAATTGCTTTGTCTACCTGTACTCTGTACTCTGTAACTGACTGAAGGTAGCGAGGGAGGGGTCGCGTCGATCCACCTTCCACTACTTTCCAAAATTTATATCGTGCGAGGTATTGTTAGAATGGGCTTTTTGTAAGGAATTCAAATATTAACGATCTATCACTTTCCAAGATCATAATTTTCATTACACAAACAAATTGGCTCTTCGCCACTTGTAGGGAAAGGTACAAAGTATACGCTGATAGCCCGTTAGTTACTTTTAGCTTCATAGTAATCTGCCTAATAAGTTACTTTTTAGCTTCATAGTAATCTGCCTAATAACCAGACATACAACACAGACATCGTACAAGGAATTTAATTAGTAAGAAAAAACACGCCTAGGCATAGACAATGACATAAGCACTGAATCATCTAATGCATTCTGCGTGTCTAAGGTATAAAGACTCAAATAATGCCTCAATGACCTAGCCTAGGTCGTTTCAATAAGTCACTGTTCTAACAAAAAGACGGGAATTGAGTAGTAGGTAGTTTGAATGCAGCAATGGTGTAAATTGAATAACGATTTGATTTACTTCTTCCTTTGCGGTTTAAAGATGCTTTTTTTTCGGATGGGAAATCATCAAATGACTTCTCTCGCCCCTTAGTGTCAGACTTTTACTGACTCAAACCCATCCCGGTTCCTTCTTGCGCCCTTTGATAGAAATGTAACACATTTGGCATAACGCATTAGTTTGACGTAACTTAATCGGCTAGATGACACCACTAATCAAATAACGTACTTTTTATGAGCTGTAAAAACGCCATTCCCCATAGATTTTGTATGACAATACTAAACTATGACGTCACTTTTTTGTCATCACAATTCACTATTTATTGATTTTATTGTAACTAAAAATCGTTTTTTATTAACACCGATTATAGTTATTTAAAATTCATCTGGGTTTCAGGGCTAAAATAAAGTCTTATTTTGGTGAAGCTGTCTTTGAATTATTGGTCAACTACCCAATTACCCAATTATCAAGAGATTGTGGGTAGCTTTTGGCAGAATGGAGCTCAATTAACTTATATGAAACATATCCGGTTTGTTTCGATAGATTCAGTACCTACGCGTCCGTTAAAAAAGCATAAAATGGAAGTTAATGGTCATCACTTATTATAACAGCACCCTCCTATATGGCAACAGCTCTCCGGAAACGCCTTGAAAATGCAACCGTTATTTGTGAGCGCGCCGCCCGCAAGCTTTCACCTTTCATCTTGTCAGTACAAAATCATTTTAACACCCACTATCTAAAGCTGTAATTTCAATGGCAAATTATTTTAGCAATAATTCTTAGACAAAAACTGATACACATTTATGTGTGTGTGTGTGTGTGACAGAGATGACTATGCAAAGTCGAACTTTTGCTAAGATTCCTTGTGTCCAGCATAGTTGTTTTTAACTCGTTTAGAATTTGGGTAAAAGCCAAAGAAATGCATCGTGCAATTTATATTTTTTGTACTTACAGTTTAGCAGTTGTTGCCAAGGTCAAATGTATACAGACAGCTTGTTCAACAGAACAATGGTACAAATTGTTATTTTATTGATTTTACTTGAGTACCGCATACATTGAACTAGCCTTGATAAATGATTGATGATTAGATGCATATCACTATGCCGGCCGGTTAGTTGGTTCTGTCATTATTTGGTCATTAGCCGGTTTTCAATAGGAAAGAAAATGAGTAGCAAAAACTTTCTTGTTTTTCTAGGTTAGACTTTGTTAGTAAGTACCTATTTTAAGATTTAATATCCAATAATGGCTGAGTCATGTTGTGTTTGCATCTAGAATTTGTAGACGTCGCGTAAACGCTGCGCTATCGTAGCGGTTACGCACCAGACACGCTATCTTCTTTTTCTACCTTTTTTATGAATGGGAAGTCATCAAATGACTTCTTTTGTCCTGGGCGGAGCGGAAGGGAGTGTCAGACTCTTACTGACTAAAACCCATCCGTGTTCCCCCTTATGCCCTTTACGTTTCAGGGTCATGGTAACTCTTTTGAACTAACTCCGCAACTCTGCACCAGATATGCAACCTGGCATGTTTATTTGGAGACAACTAAATATTTTATCCTAAGTAAAAGCAAGGTCAAACTCGCGTCCTAAAAAGAATAAGGAAAATGATTTTTATTCCGCTCAAAACAGCTATTAAATCTTACACATCTGTTAAACAAATAATGTAGTTTCTTACCTTAGCAATGATGTCATCTTCCACTGTAGCTAAAGCTGCAAAAACATCTTCTGCTTCTATCTGACCAGTCAGGATAATTGTCAGGTTCTCCGCACGATAGAATTTCTTATGGAATTCTCTGACCTAAAAAACAGAATTCTTCTTTATCTTGACTTCATCAAGAGCTTATAATGGAAATGTTAATAAAGTAATTATAATCATTTTATTTAATCATAACATATTTATGGTATGGTTGTTTTCTTTGCCAATTTATATGTACTTTCTATGTTTATGTTGAAAAATATTGACATCGGTGAAGGAAGATATTGTGGGGACACTAAACTTATGACTAATTTTTACCTGCTACTTCATGCCCATATCTTATTTATGGATCTTAAATATTTTTGTACAATGGCCAATGGCCCTATCAAGAGGCTAACTGCGGACTCAGCCTAGCCAAATCAAACGAAATCATAGCCTATAGCACTCATGGATAACGTTAGAACTAATATCGGTTTCTAACTAATAGTTTCTCCTATTAGTTAGAATTAGAAATTATTAGAAAGAATTTTCAAAATCAGACCAGTGTAATGAGCTGATATTGCTATTATTGCGATCTTCTTAGAATGTTTATGAAATTGCAATAGGCAAAAGTTTAGGTATTTTATTTAAAAATATATCAGCGTAATTATGTAGTCTTTCATTGGGCAAGTAAAAGCTATTTAATATCTTACTTTTGTATTATCAGTAGAAGTTCTGAGGTTCTTCATAATGCCTCCAGTTTCAGCTGAATAACCACTGCCTGGATACATTGCACGTAATAATTGTAGCTCACATCTGTAACAAAAGTTAATTCAGTAAAAACATACACGATTGGGTAATAAATAACCAAGGAAATAATTTAAATTGCTTAATTTGTTAATTAAGCCTGTTGGCTAATATACTTAAAACTTAAATTAAATTTGTGCTAATTATTTAGATACAGCTTTGAATTTAAAACTTTCCATCAAGAACCCGCTACTCATTTTTCAAATCCCGAATAAAACCTAACTTAACCTAACTATATAAAAAAAACTTTAGGTAGATGCTAGTTTAAAATAGTAACATAGAGAAATTCATACTTTTCTTTGCCTTACCTACTATAAGAAGTATTCTCTCTTCCCTGCATCTCACAATACACTACACCAGCATCTTCTCCTTCCCCATCAATATGGTGGACCTCCGTAATAAACCCTTGATCAGTGAGTGTAGGCCTCAGTATATGATCCAGGTATATTGGCAGCAGTGTCAACATGCCAGCGTCTCCGGCAGTGTAGACGGTGTAACAGGTGTGGTCCGTGTCCGTCCACGCATTTGTGCCATGGGCCATGCAACGGTTGGCCAGTAAATCCAGGATGCCTTTGTAAGGGTACCGCTCGGACCCAAGGAAGATGAGATGCTCCAATGTGTGTGGTAGGCCGTCATCATCGTGCGCTTCAGTTGCTATGGGAAAATAAAAAGGAAAATGGGTCAGTGAGTTGTCATAGGGAAATGTAATTTTGTAATCAGGTATTAGTTTTTTTTTACTTTTCTTATTGTTATAATTTTATATGTATAAGTAACTTATTATTTTCGTTCTTATTAAGTATACTTCTTTAATCTGTTATGTTAAAATAATACACTCAGCGGCACGGAATGTGGCCCAAACTTAAAGAAACCGATAATAAGTGATTTTGATATCGCATATGAGAATTTCGAATGGTAGATTGTTAGGGCATTTGTTTCTGTTAATTTAAGAAAGCGAGCACAAAAAAAAGTTAATTTGTTTAATTTCTGTGACCCTTAACGTTAGTTCGTTACCGGAACGCACTAAACATGGGCGAGTTAAAACTCGATATTCAAATGGTCGTGCATTTAATCTTTATTGTTTTATTTTTTAATTAATCTGTAGTCATTTATGCATCCAGAATTGGATCACAGTGCCTCTAACTTCAGTTCAAGTTGCTCAGGCTGTGTTGCTTCGGAGTAAGGGGCAAACGCAGCTAGAGATTGCCGAAACTTTAAATGTACCTCTTCCAACTCTCAGGTACGCCTTAACAAGGTACGACCATACTGGCCTTTACACAAGGAGACCAGAAAGTGGTGGTATTAGGTGGACATCATCGCGAGATGACCGATTTATCGCTCTCGTAATTTTGAGAAATCGGTTTCTTATTGCGGTTTAAATACAGCAGCGGCCACAAACGGCAAGTGGGATCAACGTAAGTGAGCGAACAATAAGAAGAAGAATGGAGGAACGGGATCTGCGTGCTCGAAGACCAATTCGAGGTTCAGAGCTGCCCAGGCACCATCGCGTAGCTCAATTTTGGTTCGATCGCGAACACGTAAATTGGACTCACGAGCAATGCAGTAAAGTTCTGTGGACCGATGAATGCTAAGTGGCCTTAAGAGGTCCAAATGGCCGCGAACGTGGATAGAGAAGGCATAGAGAGAGGTTACTGCCTATCACTACCAGGGAAATCGTCAGTTTTCATGGTGGATTTGTTATGATTTACGGAGGAATCTGTTCAGACGCACGCACAGAGTTGGCAGCAGTTGCAGGTCTTCTAACGGCAGTGCAATACATTAAGGAGTTCTTCCAAGAACATGTTAAACCATTCGTGGGATCCATTGATGGTAAGATTTCATCTTAATGCAAGATAATGTCCGACCTCACACAGTTCGTTGCGTGGATTATTAACTATTGGAGGCGAGAATTACAAAATTGGAGTGACTGGCACGAAGCGC
Source organism: Caradrina clavipalpis (assembly GCA_932526535.1). Lineage (NCBI taxonomy): Eukaryota > Metazoa > Arthropoda > Insecta > Lepidoptera > Noctuidae > Caradrina > Caradrina clavipalpis. The sequence goes on along the minus strand of OW052091.1, from coordinate 11,017,309 downwards.
AGGCATGAATCCGAGAGAACATGCCTAGGACATGCTTTAAAGACACATCCGATGCAATTCCAACCCTCCAGAGACTATCAGTCAGATGAAACCCGTTCAGTTGACCGCCTGCGAAGAAATACCCCATGTGGACATTAAAAACATAATCCATAGCATGCCTGATCACATGCATGGGGTCATCAGAGCCAGAGGTGCACATACCCGCTATTAATTTTAAGTACCATACCGTTATTTTGTAAATTTCATTCATAAACATTGTTTTTAAACTTGAACTTAATGTCGTTTTTGGTAATTTTGTTAAATTTTAAATGTTAACCCTTTTTTTTGTTAATCAATCATTCGCATTAAGGATGCGAATAAACATTTAAGATATATAACAAAAAAAAAATGCTGTTTTGAGTTTAATTTTGATGATAAGCTACATAACACGCTTGGGCCACATTCCATGCCGCTGAGTGTAATAAATAAAATATTCTTTTCTTTTTATATCTCAGGACTCTGAGGTCCTGGGCCTTTAGAAGGAGCACGAGGAGCCATAACCAACTCGCAGAAGCCCGTTATCAAACTTTAGATGAAATGAGACACCAAAACAATGAAGTCATTATCTGTTATTCATTTGCTGTTATCATTGTTTGTGAATTGGATTAGATTTTCCTATTTGTTTAGTGAATTTTTTTTATACGTCTCATTTCTACGATGTGGGTAATTACGGGATTTAAAGTAGTAATAAAAAGGGTAGAATTTTTTGTCAAGAAACGTTCTTTTGAAATTTACATAGACTCGGCGTATTTTTCAATGAGGAACTTACCAAGACAAAAGAAACCGTTGACCAGAGGTCCCTCAACTCCAGCGATAATCACTGTGATACCGGTCTTCTCCGACACATATTTGTTCACAGGAATCACATCGGAAGCTTTTGTCGACGATATCAATTTGAAGTGAGACATTTTCGGTTTATACTACACTTTATTTATGTACTAAATGTTGTTTAGAAAAAAGGCACTGGTGAGAAACCTATTTACCGGCACCCGCTTGATCTGCAATTCTACAATAAATCAATCAACGCGCAAGTGACGATTCGTGATCCAGTGAATCGGTGTCATCGGTGAATGAATTAAAATTAGAAATTAGAATAACTTACTTGACAGTGACAGAAAAACAGTCAAATGTCAAAGATTGTCACATTTCGAATAGGAACGTCACTGAACTAGTGATGTCTATGCCAACCTAGATGCCAACACATAACAGCTACTGGTGGTTTTCAACGTTGCAATAGAGGGGAAAAAACATTTGGGATGCCTTTTTCATGGGCTTCCCAGAATACCACTGGCCCAACCGATAAAGTAGAAATAAACAGTAGTTGAAACATTTTCGAATGCTTACATAATGTGAGTCTTGTCTGTTTCGTTTATAAAAACTAGATCAAGACTAGAAATCTATTAATGGCAAGATACACCGTTATATTGATTCAAGTTATACACAGTTTAGTAAATCTAATAACTGTTGTGTCTCTTGTTGAATCATTAGATTCTAGCCTATTATCACAATGTAATAGTAGTCACTATCATGAGTTAACAAAATGTTACGCTACACTACTAGTTCGGAATAATGGTTAAAAGTAAATTTTACAGATAATGGAAAGCCTGCCGTGTTTTTCCTTTACGTCGCGAACATATCACACAGCAATTATAAAACGCATAAGACATTATAACAACGGTCGTCAAAGGTTCGTTTTCAATCGCAAGTCGAAAGCTACTGAATTTTTTTGTTAAGAGTGATCCACAATATTTCTTTTTACAAACATCACTAGTAAAAATATTATCATTCATTTCATTCGTTCATCATAAAGTAGCAATGAATGAATAAAATTCATGACTCATCGACAGTCACAGATAACATCATAATAACTGTTAAAATGTTTTCGATTTTGCTGCCATATTATTCAAGATTTGTAATATTTGCCACTACTGCCTATTTGCTGTATTGTATACTGCCTCGTTAGCCTAGTGGTCCTAAGCGCGACTGCTACGCTAGAGGTCCTGGGTTCGATTCCCAGGTCGAGCCAAAAGTGTTATTGGGTTTTTCTATGAAATTCTCAGTAGCAGCTCGGAGTTTGGAATTGTGCCCGGTTAGTTGCAATAGGCTCGCCCCCTATTACATGGGACCTAAATATACCTGGTACACCTCTGCCTAACCCTTCGGGGAATACAGGCGTGATGGTACAGTATTCGTAATATTTGAAATGCAATATAATAGTAATGATGAATGAGTTAACAATTAGGCTTTAGATTTTATTATTGGAAGCTTAATGGATTCGTTGTCCGTTCGCTGTTGATTTGTTTGTTATCACTGAAAATCTCAGCCGTTTACAGCTTTCTTTTGTATTGATTGCTGATAGTTTAGTTGGTAAGGCACAGATATTTAGTTAGATAGTTCCTCTGCCTGTAGCTACGTAGACCGTGATCTCATACATGACAATTATATAGAAAGGAACCTAACATCACGCTCGTACTTTTCGAAAAGGTAGCCATGGGTGTTCATTTTCTGAATAATGTACGACTGTACGTCACAATATATTGACTCTACGGCTAGTTGGTGCTAACACTATAGTTCAGGCGCTTCAGTAGGACAGTAGTGGTCATTACCGTTTTCCTAATTCGAAACATATCGCATGCGGTAGATTTAAGACATTAACCATCCTTGTTTCTGTTTATGAAATAAAGGATATTATAAAAAGTAGTTACAACGACCGCTAATTGTCATGTTAAAACGCAGCAATTATACGCTTGGCGCCGCTGTTAAATCTTTCTTAAAAATGTTAATGAAGGATTTAATTGATAAGATAAAGAGATTGCGTTTGTCTTCTTGTCAGGAATTAAAATTTGATATAGAATTATCATCACAATGCACGTGAAGTGTAGGTACCTACGTAATAGGTTTTAGAAAAATCTAGTTACTATGTAATCTACACATTACAATTTAATTAATTATTGCAGAATAGGATCTTACAATCGCTGACCGATTTTTTGTCGGAGATAAATCATCATCATCATCATATCAACGCAGGACGTCCACTGTTCATTTATTCAAGTTTGTTTTCAGTTGCAGTTCCAGTAATATTACGTATATAAATGTCTAAAGAATCCCAAAATAATTTAAAATAAAAATACGTTTAAAAAACTAAAACCCGACTACAAAAAATTCACGTTCTAAAAAGTATGAAACAAGAAAACAAACAACAACAAACGTTTTTTTGTAGAATAGCGAATATATGTACATATACGATAAAGTTTTTACTCATATTTAATTAATATCTGACCTATCCTCATAACCTAGGTAATAGATATACTAATAAATAGATTAATGACTAATAAGTTTTATATGAATTCCATGGTCACCGTCTGTACCTACGCATGATTCCGTGTTCAAAGGAGATTTTATTACCGGTTTCGTTGAAATCTTATTGGGGTTATTAGTTCAAGGTTAGTAGATTAAAGGTAATTCTGGAAATTGCGAACTGATCTACATTTGATTTTCGTTTTGGGGGTGCTACAGATTACCACATGTACGGGGTGCTACGTGCTACGGACGTAGGCATCGTAGACGCATCGCTACGCTATTTTTGCTACGACATTTTATGAATATACCTAATAATAATTATAAAGGTCAATAAATTATTACAAATTGAATTAGTGGAGCCGATGAAAGAATGATTAATGTATTCTTGACTGTAATTATAACACTAATGGGCAAGTATTTTATTATTATTATAATAATATATAGGCAAGTATTTTATTCTGTTTTAAGGATTCCGTATAGGAATCTCTGGAACCCAAAGGTTCCCAGGAGTGATCCTATTATTATTCAGTACCACCTATTATTAATCAGACTCCACCGTCTTTCTGTCTGTGTTTCTTTTCAGGCAGACTTGTAATTTTCACACAGTGTGCAATTACCATGGTCGCTTAACAACAATTAACTGAAATTTAATGAATTTTAAAATTGAAGGTAGTTCCCATATTAGAAACGTGTTTTTTTTATATACCTATAATGTTAAACCTTGTACGAATATCACGTGGCCGGCTTTTACAATACCAGTATAATACCTAACGAATTCCACAGTGTACCGTTACAGTTAGAAGTTATCAGTCACCTAAACCGTTAGAGCTTTTTCGCACTATATCCGATCCGAACCCGTGAAAATATTGGTCTAGAAATCACGAAAGAAATCAGATGTTGGAGATCGGAACTAGTGCGTAAATTACCATAGAAATAGTTCTACGGCTACTACGGACCATATTTTCACGGGTCCAGATCGGATTCGGATCGGACGTAGTGCGAAGCCGCTGTTAGAATTGACATAGTGACAACCGTGGTGACAACGCTGCTGACATAAACATCGATCATCAGCAGAGGTCGGAATTAGGTAGAGCTATTTATGTACTTGCATAGAAAACATTAATATGGATCATCGCGGGATTTCCCGGGATTTGCTCGGGGATTGGACGTGCTCCGCATTACCGCTATTGTTTTCTTTTGTTCTCACAAGCTATGTTGTGAACTGCAAATGTGGCAACATCGTGTATGTGCCCATGGAATTTTGCAACTCGGACATCCGATATCGGATGGTTTAAATTGTGTAAAAGTAAATATGTAAGTATTTTTTTTTATTTAATAAATCACGGGATTTTTCTGCTCTTTAAAATTAATCTCGGGATTTGAGGCATATCCACTTTACTCTTCGCTGTATGAAATCAGTGTAAACTACATGAATAACTCTACCTAATTCCAACCTCTGATCGTCAGACTAAGCAATTATCCCAATAGAACGCGAGACAACACGATCATCGCAAGTTCGCGCGAATTTTAGTCGTACGAATGCGCGATCAAACATACTGATGTCCATTATAGTGTATTTTTTAATCTCGAAGACTAAATTGACAGTTTCATACGTCAAATATAAAAATAATGTGCTTTCGGCTCATAAACATAAAGCACACTATTTTCAAGTAATCAAGTTTGACGTAAGAAGCCGTCAAATCAGTCTCTGAGATTAAAAAACACACTATAGGCTATAGATGTCTTAATTCATGCTGTCCCGCGACTAAATTATTTGTAATCTATTCGCGTTAATCGCATCGTTTAATCACGCAATGATCGCGTAGTCGCGTATATTAGGGCAAGGCCTAAGGACACCGAAACACAACCAAGACGTGCTAGACACATTCTAGAAAGACGTATACCAAAGATTTACCTTGCACTACATTTCTATAATGTAGGTTAACTATCAGACTAAAAATAAATATATTCGTGCACCTGTGGTGGCCCTTCACCCTGACCGCTTGAAGGGTGTTCTGATTTAGGTCAGATAGACCCCGATCCTATCGGGTTAAAATACAGTTTTTGCACTATAAAGGGAAAGAAAGGGCAATAAAGATTAGGGTCAATCGCGTAGGTCTTGTAAACAAGTTAATTGATTTTTATATAGATAGAAGGTACCTACGCATGGTTGCGGAATTTGTTCGAAAGAATCACTGGAATGCAAAGGGCTTTAGGAAGAACACGGATGGGTTTTAGTTAGTGAGAGTTTGACACACCCTTCCGCTCCGGAAGAAATCGTGTGCTGATTTACGATAGGTTAAAAAAAAAATAGACACGTATAGGGCTTTTTTTTTTTTTTTTTTTTTTTTTATAGACGGGAATTCATCAAATAACTTCCGCCTCCCTCCCGCCCTGGGCGGGGCGGGAGGGAGTGTCAGACTTTTACTGACTAAAACCCGTCTATGTTCCTTCATGTGCCCTTTGCGTTCCGGGGGCGCGGTATCTCTTTCGAACATCCCGCAGCCCCGGCAGGCATCGGCCCTCAGTGGCCCCATCCAAGTTTGCTGACATCTCTTTGAGGCGCGCGTGGAACACGAACGCGCCGTCGACACGGTCTGTCGTTATTCAGTGAACGTACGGACGGTGAGCTACCCATTGCTCACCGTCCACAGACCCGCGCCTACGGTAGCCGGGAGTCGTCTCGCGGCTCCCGACGCCCGGAGCGTCTACCGCGGCGGCCGCTGGGACGGGGGACCCTCCTTTCCATCTCCCGTCCCGCCGCCTCCTTCTCTAGCATTACAGCTTCGCAGAAGGAGGCGACTGCTTCCCATTCCCTCTCGCTCCGGACCATGGCCTGAACCAGTGCCGGACGCGAGAGGGCGCTGCCGCCGATGGACGTATAGGGCTGCCATCAGTTTGTGATTCTCAAGATTTGTTGTAGTTTAGTGGGGGTCCGGGTAGGGTCCGGGGGTCATCCGGAAGGGGTACCTATTCAAAAAGTGGTCACTTTTTGTGTCAAGCAAATCTTAATTAATTAAAGGATAAGCAAAAAAAAAAATTTTTTTTTTTTTGAGACGTTGGCGTGATGACATAGAGACGTTTATGGGAGTTTGGCCAGAAAGGCAACATTTAGGGATAAGTGGATTGCAATCCAGAGACATCTGCTCAGAAACGGAACAATCCAGGTTGAAAAAAATATGAAAATGTAAATAATGTTCTAACAAATTCTCGTTGTTAAAATATTTTTCTGAAAAATATCTCAATTTCATGTAAATGCTCGGGGTTTTTTAGTTTTTGCCTTACCTACGTAGGTACCGTCTAAAGATGTGAGCTGATAATATAATAATGACAATAATTATGACTGCATACGTAATACCTAGGTACCTACGTAAGTATCACCATTGTACAAAATATGAATAAATAAACACCTAATGCGCTCAGGTCTAAGGTGAAGAATCATCTTTACAAAGTAAGATGTAGGCTGAGCGATTGACGCTACGCTGCGTGTCGCAGGTTCGATTCTCGCTCGAGCACATATTTGTGTGGGCTACAGGTAGCGGTTCCAGGTCTGATTGTTAGTGTATGTGAGTTATGTTTAAAAAGGTTTCTCTGCCCATCTTCTCTCTACATGAATAAATAAAAAAAATCCCGACGAATTGAGAATCTCCTCCTTTTTTTGAAGTCTGTTAAAAATCAATTTCCACATACTGAAAGATCTCCACTTGAAAGCGACTCGACGAATTAGGCAGATTTTTTGTTTTTAACCGACTTCAAAAAGGACGGGGTTCTCAATTCGTCGGAATATTTTTTTTTTAATTGAAACCTTTCCCCACACTACTTACTACCACACACACGCACTAGGAATTTCTCCTGGGTCGTGGCGTGCGTTTACAAACTACAGCCATCCATGGTCATGTTCCTCGTATTAGACTAGACTGATTTGGAAAATTCTAATCATTTGGTTTCAAAGTTCTGTAGATCTCATATGTATAGTATCTACTATGTACCATAAAGTTGCACACATAATGAACACTGTTACACAATTATTATGTGGTATCCTCTCTGCTCTAGTTACTACGGAAGGCAACGCATAGAAATAAGCGTTCATATTATAGTACTTTAGTACCTACTTAACTGTTTGTGATGTCAAAACGTACCGTCAATGACGGAGGAAGCATTATATTTAGGTGGCGCCTAACGTTGGTGAAAACCGGCAACACATTCTTAATTTTATAAAATAAACTAGCTGGTGCCCGGGACTTCGTCTTCGATTAGTATTTATAGTAGCATAAATTAGCGTGGCGTAAAAAATAACTAACATCATGACATTAAAATGATCATATTATAACAATTTTTGGGTCGCATTTGAAAAATATAAACAGCCTGATAATATTGAGATGTTCCAGTCGCACTATAATAACGTTACAATATTGTGAACATAAGAATTACTTATGGTAAATAAGCACTGAGGAGTAGAGGTTTTGGGTTCGACTCGCCAGGTCGAGCAAAAAGTGTTTTGGATATTTCTAAGAAATTCTCAGTAGTAACTTGGATTTAGGATTTGTACCCGGTTAATGGCAATAGGGTATTACATGGGAACTAAAGAATATACTGGCGAACTGTGGGTGATGTAAATTGGTACACCTCTGCCTAACCCTTCGGGGAATGCAAGCGTGATGGTATGTTTTATAGTACTTGTAGGAAGCATTAAGTATATTTAGGTGTCTCCTAGCGTTCGTGAAAACCGGCAAGACATTTCGTAGTTTATAAAATAAATCGTGTTTCCAAACTTCTAAACGACAGTCAGATAAATACACATGTTAAATACCACCAAAATTACACACATATTTACATATTATTATGCAAAATGAAATATTGCAAGTTGGCATAAATATGGTCACATGATTTCATTTTGTAACATTCTCAAGCTTTTTCTTAACTGTGTGGGGGGTGGGGGGTAAGATAAAGTATAGCAGGCAACTTTGTTTGCGTAGATCACGTAGATGTACTTCAGAATACGGGGAAAATGTGGAGGTCTTGGGTTCGACTCCCAGGTCGAACAAAGTGTTATTGGGTTTTCCAATGAAATTCTCAGTAGCAGCTCGGAGGTAGGTTTTGTGGGCGGTTAATGGCAATAGGCTCGCCTCTTATTATACGGTACCTAAAACATACCAGCGGACTATGGGTTTACATTGGTACACCTCTACCTGCCCTTTGGGGAATACAGGCGTGATGGTGATGGTATGTATATTTCTACATTGATTGTCGCTCAGATGAGTGGGCTAGGTACCTAATAGATTATGAACGACGAACTGACTCTATTCTATATCTAAGTACTTATACTTACTTACTTATAAAAAGTTAATCTAAAAAGCAATAACATCACCTCAGCAAAAACCACAAACACACAAGTAAGGGTTAGCACAGACATTAGTTAAAATTGCGTAATTGCGCGCAAGATAGAAATGTCGCACAGAACTATAATATTTTGCTCGCAATGTTCAACTTTCTAAGTACTGTGGACACTGACTTTGAACAATTTGACACTATAATAAATGTCACCAAATACTGATGTGTGTCAATGTGCACTCACTTCAAAATTACAAATTAAAAACTTAATAAATATAAAAATAACGTAACCAAAATAGCGTAAATATAAAAAGTCAGTCTGAAAACAATATGGCTTCAACAATAACCACAAACATAAGACTCAGCAACACACTCGAACAATTTTCATTGATTAATAATGATAATGATTAATGTACTTAATAGAGTTGAACATCGCATTTTCAGTACATTATCTTTATCAATGAAAACTGCATGTGCGCAGTAATTAATAAAAAAGTTTCCAATTTTCTCTTGTGCCGTGGCGTAGGTGCATTTATTTACAAACATATTACAGTCACGTACCAACAAATCAACAATATTGTTTGTCTGTGTGCGTTAATCCTAAATAAGTCATCTCGCTACAGGAATGTGCCATCGCAATCAAACATCAATCATCTGTTAATAATAATGATGTGACTTTCTAGTCGACAAAAAAAAACACAATCAAGCAGTGCATGATTGTGTTTTGTTTCTCGTCACTTCACTAGAGAGACGTTGGGCCCTGCTACCATTTTTTTAAAAGTATGATTATAATATTACTTTGCTTTGCCCACTAGGTATTGGATTTTCAACTTTTGGCTCATCGACTATAGTTAAAATCTAACAGTGAAATTTACAAAGTAATCTATACTAATTTTGTAAAGGGGTAAAGTTTGTAAGTTTGTATCTTTGGATTTACTAAACCGAAATTATTTTACCCATAGAAAGCCACGTTATTTGTGAGTGTCATAGGCTTTAATATGATTACGCTACGACCCACGGGAGCGGAGCAGTAAACAAAGACGTAATGTCTTAAAATGATACTGTTTTCAGAGGCTGTAGTAGTATTCCCTAGGTCCCGTGTTCCTCGCATACGTCGGTTCCCGGGATCCCCGGCGTAAGTGCCGGGGTGGATTTTAGTCAGTAAAAGTCTGACAGACCCCGCCCCAGGGCGGTGGACATCCATGAGGATTTTCCACCCCGACAACAAAAAACCCCGTGTTCCTATGTTTCTGCCTAAACTGACAGTGTCACAATGAGTACGTTGGTACTTGGCGGGTACCCCGGTACCTCATGGCCGGTCGAGCTACGCTTCCGCCGAGTTCCGCTCGCGCGATAGCCGCGGGCCGCGAACGCTTCTCACAATCACAAAGTCGCTAGTACGCGCCGCGTGCACTTGCGTTGCTTCCCGAGCTGTGTAACTATCGCGGTCAAAGTTTTAAATTCAAAAAAGTTTTCGTAACGAATATTTTTTAAATAATATTTGTGAGAGATATTTTTAAAGCTACATTATTTTCGGATTAGTGCTGATTTCTTCTTTGTTTTTTTTTTGTGGGAGAAAGAAATGGTAAGTGAAATTAAGTTTAATATTTTTTTTATGTACTTCCGTACTTATTTATTAATAATTTATATATTAGATATCTATTATTTAAAATGAATCTAGAATTATGTAGTTGGCATTGATGGATGCATCAAGGTAAAATTATATCTTTATTTAAATGTTATCTCAATAACATTAATATCGCATAAACCAAACTATTTTTTTTACCCGCAAATTATGATCAATGTCAATGTCAATTACATGATAACTTAATACCTAACTATATTTCATTTGTAATTTAATTGGTAAATGGGTATAATCATAGATTAATTACCTTTAAAGACATAATAACATAAAAATAAGTACTTATCGAAAAATCGAAGAATCAAATAACTAGTCGAAAAATGTTGTGGTTATAATTAATTGAATTTCAGTTTAAATTACAGTAAATACTGAATACGATTAATTATTATTAGGTAGCTGCATGCACTTTGTATGATTAATTAATTAGTAAGTACCTAATGAATATTGGAACTACGAACAAAAAAATCAAATTCAAATTAAGTACGAAACTTCGACATTAGACAAAAAATGTGCTATAGAGTTCTTCTAAAGAGTTTGAAATTAAAACTAAATTACATATTTTATTAATATTAATAATTTCTTTTTAATTAACAAGGTTAATTTAATTTTATAAAAGATGCACTTAATAGTATATCCGCCAAAGACAGGAAGTTATTAAAACCTTGAACTTTTAATCTTTTGCATTCCTCCCAAAATATAAAACGCCCTTGGAATAAGAATATTATTAGAGGTGGCACGTAGTAAAGAAAGAAAAAACTAAATATTGGTAATATTTTCCGGGTAATGTTTTAAGTATGACTCGGCCATACTTAAAATGTTGTTGAAAATCAAGAATATTTCAGTGTGGTCCGTCCACACCAGCAAGGATTTCTTTTATAAATTTAAAAATATACCATCACGCCTCTATTCCCCGAAGGATTAGGCAGAGGTGTACCAATGTACACCCACAGTTCGCCGGTATATTTAGGTCCCATGTAATAGGGAGCGAGCCTATTGCCATTAACCAGGCACAAATCCAAACTCCGAGCTGCTACTGAGAATTTCATAGAAAAACCCAATAACAATTTTTGCTCGATCCGGGAATCGAACCCAGGACCTCTAGCGTAGCAGTCACGCTCAGAACCACTAGGCCAACGAGGCAGTTATTTACAACGAGGAAGGTTTGTTTTATTGGTGAGATTTTTTTTTACCGATGGGAAATCATCAAATGACTTCTTGCGCCCTGGGCGGGGCGGGAGGGAGTCTCAGATTTTTACAAAACCCATCCATGTTCTTTCTTGTGCCGTTTGCGTTCCGGGGGCGCGGTATCTTTTTCGAACAACCCGCAGACTCCGGCAAGGATTGCTACAAAACTTTTTAAAAGGTTCAATCCACACGCTTTACCAGCTTTTCTAAACTGACATTTATTTTCCCGGCAATGTGTGTCTGCAATTTATACATGGCCAGTACTATCTTGAGTATTGCTGGGTCATGATTCTCCATCCTGGGCCATTCTCAAAAATGTTGCAACTACATATTGCAGTAAAAGTATTGCCCGTTTAGAAGTACCAGTAAAAAAACATACGCAACCGATCGCTAAGAATTTTATCGCGTTTTTGATTAGGTACATATTATCGTGTTATGTACGTAAGCAGGTACTCTATCAACAGATAATTGAATAATTATCTAAATAATTATTTGCGAATGTATTATTTACCGCGTTTTACCCCCAGTATCTGCAGATTAACGGAGACATTTTTTATATCAAATCTATGGATTACATAGAATATGTTAATGATACCTAAATTATGTAAATCTGTTTTGTGATTGTAACTACTTTTTTCTTAACAGCTAAATTAAATATTTTTTAATATAATAAATAATATAAATGATATTATTTTATTTGTATACATATAAGATTAGTATTCATTGAAAATCACTTGAATGCATTATTTTTTTTAATCTAAAATGAGGAACAGACATTTCGTTAGATTTAATTACACTTTATTTGTAGATTTTTAACTTAATTTGATTAGTATAATGTATACGAGGAACCACAATAAGGAAATACTTATGCGTTTTAAATAAAGTTGTTAAATTATTATTGAGGCCAAAATAAACATACATATGCGAATCAATACTGAAATGGAGCGCTAGTAGTCACAGGCAGGACTCTTGTTTGCCACTCTGGAAGAGTTTGGCAGAGCCATAACGCTACCTTATTTAATGGTAGTATTACTATGAGATAAAGGGTGTTCAAAATAAGAAAGTCAAAAAAATAAAATACTATATAATATTATGAAACAATTCATTCAATACAATATTCATGGTAATAAAAAATATCTTTCAATTAAGTACCTATAGGTACTAATTATCTCATTAATAATCTCGCGTTCAGGGAAAAAAGCTAAACGATATCTCGTGTGTGTGTATATTTCAACGCGCTTATGTCTGGAACTACCACGCAGATTTCATACAATCCTTTTGTATATAATAGCCAGATTCATGTATAACATCACGCTACGACAAACGGGAGCGGAGCAGTACCCAAAGACGTAATTTGAGAAAACTACGCGGTCGAAATAGCTAGCATAAAGTTTGTGTCCTCAACTCGTTGCAACTTGCAGCTAAACAAAGAAAGCACGCAAGTAACCTAAACCGCAAAAGCGGTGCACTGGAAACTTCACTTGCGTCATGGAGGTTTCCCTTCGCAGAATCTTGCCGGGCGCGATATAGCAAGGTGAACTTTTTGTTTTATAATAATCTCAACACATAACATGTTAGTACCCGGGGATATTCCATCCATGAATTCTTAAATTCGTGCAATGGTTGATGAGATGGGCACGATAGATATCTAATTCATTTCAGTACATTCTGGGTCGCAACAATATAATTTAAAATAGTATTGTATTATTTATTCATTAAAATATTATAAAGCTAAAGAGTTTGTTTGTTTGGTTGAATGCGCCAATCTCAGAAATCACTGGTTTGAATTGAAAAATATTTTTGTATTGGTTAGTCCTTTTATCGGGAAGCTATAGGTTATATAACATTACGCTACGACACTCTGGAGCGGAGCAGTAACTAAAGACGTAACTTAACTCAGGTGGTTAAAACCACGCGAACGAAGTGACGGTCAAAAACTAGTTTCTTATCGAAACGTTAAGAAGAAGTACATTCTCTCAGTACTATTTTTAACATGGTAGTATAACGATGCTATCGTAGCTAGTATCGTATTACCCATTACTGGGTTGTGGAGGTCTGATAGGCAGTCGCTCCATGTAAAATACTGATATTCAGCTGCATCCGGTTCGACTGGAAGCCGACCCCAACCTAGTTGGGAAAAAGGCTAGGCAGATGATGATGAGTATAACGATGCTAAAAATAAGTTGCATGTAGGGCCAGTTTTAAGTTCAGTATGCTTTTGTGTGTGTGCAAAAACCAACATGTGACAATGCTATAGCCAAATGTAAAAGGTTTTATTTTGCATACAAATTAAATTGAACTGTCTGTGTATAAGGTCAAAATATCAACTTTTAAGTTAATAAGATAACATATGATGATTACATATTGTTTACACGGTAGTAGGTAATACTTACATATGTAAATAAATCATTTTATTTTTAAACTTTGATTGTCTGTGTGTTACGAAAATCTTGGAAACGGCTGAACTGATTTTGACGGGACTTTTATTGACAGTTTATGTTATAATAAGGAGTTACATGGGATACCTACTAGATTTTAATTTAGGAAAGGAATTAGAAATGAAAGCCCGTCATTAACAGTTGCGGGCATAATCTAACTAACAACGATATCTTTCTCAAACAATAATGCAGTTAAGTTTTATGAGGTGAAAGATGATTTCAGACATGCACGCTTTTGAACTGAAAGAATTAATGGACGTGGGATTAACTTTTATGAAAGTCGTGACAAAGATCGGGAGAAAGAAGCTATTGTTTTCTGTTATAAATTATGCAGTGAATAAAAGTAATCGTGGTTGGTGTTTGTTAACCTTGAATAGTGATGAGAATGTATTCGTTCCTTTGTTTTTAACTTTCCATAATAAAGTTTAATTTTGCCAACATTTCAACACTGACTTTTAATAACAATTGAGCATTTAATTCTTTATAATTTTTACTAGTTTTTGCCCGCGATTTCGCCCGCTTCATATGTTTTTCATTTATTTATTTGAATATAAATATGGTTCCAAGTTCTTACAATGGTTTCATCTGCGCGGAGTCAAGTCGTTGGTTACTGCTTTGGTTCTGTGAGTTGTAGCGTAATGCTATAATATTCTATACTATCCCTCATGAATCTGGCCATTATATAAGGTGTAAATAAAAAAAATTGAGCATGTTCATTGTGCCTATACCATGTGAAGAATTAACATAGCTCAATTTTTATTTCTTTTGTCTTATACTAGTTTTTCGTTACTGAGCAAGTACAGGAAATACGTAAAGCAGATTTTTTAACACCTTGCCTGTACACAACAAAAAGAAAATGACTGATTGTTTCTCAGTACCTAGATTACCTTCCTACTGAGATTAAACAAACAAAGTTCTGTACAGTTTTATTATAATAATATAGTTTTTTTTTTGTATAATTCTACAAGTTATTGCCTCACGTAATTAAATAAATATTAATAATTAAAGTTAATATGAATAATATTATAAGGTTTGAGCGTAAGTAGGTTTCTACTCCATTTTCATTAAAAACATGTATGTATAAGCTGATGACCACAGAACAAGTTTTGTGATTGGATAATCAACTTTATGTTCACTGTAGTTTTAAGGATTTACGTCAAATTTTTAATGACGATGACGTCTGTGATTCGTTTTTTAACTTTTATGTTTGGATTTAGGTTTGTTTCTCACGTATGTATAATTCCTTCTTGCACAATTTTTAACGAGATTTTGAGAATAAGATCTTTGTAATATCTAATTCAGAATAAGTGAATATTATAATATGAGGACACGGTTGGCGCAGTTGAGCGATTGGGTACTGCGCTGCGTATCGCGGGTTTAGTTCCAGGAACAAATATTTGTATGGCCCACAGATTTTTGTGTATATGAGTTTACATGTATGTAAACGCAATTACGATACAGAAGATATTAGATATTCCTAAAGTAGGACAAAATTTTATTAAATAAGCAAATATTCGGTGTTACGAATTCATTCGACCTAGATCTTTTAAGAGGTTGTTGTTGTTGTTTCCATTATTCCTGACTGATGTGACTATGATTCAATTCACAATATGCTAAAAGTATTTGCAAATCATTCTCGATAAAAAAGTTATGTAAGATTCTTGAAGCGACCTTAGTGTCCACATTATTATATTGTTTTCATTGACGAAATAGATTAAAACACAATCAATCAAAGTAAGTACGGGATTTTAATAATAAAATGTTTTAGATATGATATCATTTGTGCGTGGTATCTAATGATATTGTCGTTTTTGTATTAAGAAGTATCTGCGAAATTAGTTGCTTACTTTTTTGCGAATTCCAGAGTTGCTTTTTTTTTAATAAAAAAACATTGCCTTACGCTAGGATTTTCTCCCGTATCGTGAATTACGCTCAAATTGCAAACAAATTATTTCAAAAGTAGGTTCTGCCCGCGACTTCGTCCGTTAAGTAACGTCTTTGCCGGTCCCGTAAGTCGTAGCGGGATGTTATACAGTTCTTCATGAAACTGGCTATCAAAAAAATATCCAATCCGTCTGGTAATTCCAGGGATTAGCACATTTAAACAAACAGACAAAAGAACTTTTAGCTTTATTGTTTCTACTATATTAGGTGTTAAAAAATCAACATTCTAAATGTCGTGCACTCAGTATCGAAAAACTGATATAAGGAAAAAAAAATAGCTATGTTAATTTTATTCATGTAAAAGCAATTTAGTTAAATTTAACTAAATTGCTTTGGTGCTTTTTTTACCGATGGGAAATCATCAAATGACTTCTCCCGCCCTGGGCGGGGCGGGAGGGAGTGTCAGACTTTTACTGACTAAAACCCATGTATGTTCCTTCTTGTGCCCTTTGATTTGTACTTTGGTGTAATTTTTAAAACACTGAGGTTTACTATAGAGCTTTGGTATATAGATACTCAAAAGTAGCTTATATGCTTGCTCTGTCTTGCTAAGGCAGGTAATAAACTTAATTATTTAGGTAAGTATTAAAACATCAAACCTGGCAATTGCAAAAATTAAGCTCACCAATTGTAAGCTAGGCATCTTGTATAATTCGTAGAATTGTGTAAATGGTAAGCATCTTGTTATGACTCGCACGTAAACTATTATTTTTCTGTTGTAAAAGTCATATCTGAAAAGATATTATCATCATCATCATCATCATCTCAGCCATAGGACGTCCACTGCTGAACATAGGCCTCCCCTTTAGATGTCCACATATACCGGTCGGAAAAAAAAAAGATATTATACTTCATGCAATCTATTATTGTAACACAATATCAAGTCATCATCTGCTTAACCTTTTCCAGTCTAACCGGATGCAGCTAAATACCACTGTTTTACATGAAGTAACTGTCTATCTGACCTCCAAAACTCAGTTACTGGGCAACACGATACCTCTTGGTTAGACAGGTTCTGACTATTTATATCATTCTAACATACAAATAAATTAAGTAATTTAAAGAGTTTAAATTCTGGTAAAAGTAGTAATGACTGCGCAAGCTCAGTTAATCTTTCATTATGTTATTAAAATATGTCATATTTTAATTGACATTAGGTACCTATCATTTTTAAAATAATTTCGTAACACGTGTTGCAAAATTGATAATTTAATAACTGATAGAAATAAATTATTTAGCAACTAAAGTTCAAACCGTTTGATTGCTCTACAGAAATTAGTATGGTGGCGAAATGGTTTAACTTTCGAATGCAGTAAAACTTTTTTTTAATCAAGATAGATTTTATCATCCATTAACCAATATGTAGGTAACCTCGAAAATCGAATTGAATTGAATGTAGTAGGTATTGTGAATAATCATCATCACATCATATCAGCCACAGGGCGTCCACTGCTGGACATAGACCACCCCCATAGATTTCCAAAAGGACCGGTTGAAAGCGACCTGCATAATAATAATGATTATTTGGCAGTGGCGCAGCGAAGGGTCAAGTAGCAACACTATAGAGTTCAAAGAGGGAGCTAAAATTTTAGTAAGAGGGAAACTAAAGCAAAGTTTGCTTAACTAGCGATTCAGACTTTATCTCAATTTAATACCATAATCGTCTAATTATATCGACAACAATCGAGAATCGAAAACGCGAAACGCAACTTAGCTGCTTTACGCTCAGTTACTACGCCAACCGTATCGTCATTTATACTCCGTCATTCGACACGAATTGCACCTCTTTTTTTTGTTTGCATGTCCTCGAAATAGTGCATTGCCATCACGCGAGCCTGTATCCCCCAAAGGGTTAGGCAGAGGTGTACCAATGCATACCCAAGTATTTATTAGGTCCCATGTAAGGGCGAGCCTATTAACCTATCGCCATTAACCGGGCACAAATCCTAACTCCAAGCTGCTACTGAGAATTTTATAGAAAAACCTATTATAACAACACTTTTTGCCCGACCTTGGTTCTCAAAACCTCTAGCGTAGCAGTCGCGCTTAGGATCACTACTCACTAGGCTAACGAAGCAGTCAGTCTCGAAATTATTTTATTTTATTTCACACATACAACTATTACCACAGGTCTTAAACGTTGCCGGGGCTGCGGGTTGTTCGAAAGAGATACCGCGCCCCCGGAACGCAAAGGGCACATGAAGGAACATAGATGGGTTATAGTCAGTAAAAGTCTGACACTCCCCTCCCACCCTGACCAGGGCGGGGGATAGTCATTGGATGATTTCCCATCGTAAAAACAAAAAGGTCTGAAACGTCAAATAATGTCATAAACTATCACAACTTGAAGATACAATGATGCAGAGCCGAGTACGACTGTTATGATGAAACACTAGCCGTGTGCGCATGCGCAGGTACCTACCTACGTGCAAGCATTGTCTGTGGTGCTTGTACAAAGAGGTAATTATGCGGGATTAATGTCCACGCTTCTTTGGTGTTATTTTCTTAATTAATGGATATTTGAATACCTACTTAGCTAATTACTGATGTAATTATGTTATAAACTAATCGTAGGCATCCTTGATTACTAATTTATGACAAAAAGTGCTTATTTTATTTAAGACTGGGTACAAATAAAACCACATTTCTACTTGTAGAAGAGATTTCGTGACAAAGAAGTTCCGTGGATTTAGTACATCATTTTAGACCGCAAAATTTTTCGTAGATTATTAACAAAAGACAGATGTTCTTTACATTTTCATCATGTTGCATTTTTGTATGAAACATCTGTTTTTTTTACATCCGCCGTCATCATTCGAAAAACTGGAGGTTCTAGAATCATAATGCTGAATTCATGATAAAAGATTATGCCACAGTGTGCCTTTTCCACTGTGTATAAAAGAATATAATTCATTAGCAAAACATTACAAGCAGCTTAACAAACTTCCATAAATAAATAATGATAAATACAAATTTATTTGAGAGCATTTAAGTAGGTAATACATTAATAAACTATATGATAGACACTTAACATAATTTATTAGAAGAAAAGTGTCCGACGGCTCATTACGCACGAGCAGGTAATTACAGTTGTAGGTACCGTTGATTACGCGACATTATAACCCTCGACTTTCAAGGCTAGGATGTGCCTGGCACAATGATCGAATAGTTACTACTGGGTACTCATGAGACTCCCATTACGATTGCCATAATCAGACAGCAATGCCAATGTTTATTAAATGAAACAAAGGATGTGTTGTGGGTTGTGGGAATCATACGATTGTGTTCTGATTGTAAAAACAGTGTCCAAAGTAGTCATTTATCAGACGTTTCTTTGTTGATAAAGCAGAGAATACGCAATAGATTGGTAGGTATATAATGTAGTGAAAGATAGAAATAGAATTTAATAATATCTACAATATTTTTCCTGGTAGAAAGCTGTAGACTTTTTATGGTATGGTATTGTACCTACTTGACTTTCACGCAGCCGAGTTGAAGGCAGAAGACACTCTAAAATATAATACATAATATTATGACTTAGGTATGACTTATAAAGAGGCAAACTGTTTTTTTTTTATATAAGCGGTAATTTCTATAGGCATTTCTAAGTACTGTTAGCGATTACAAAAATGTTTTCACTGATAGAAAGCTATATACTATTGCGAAGTGAAATTAATAACCTATGTTTTTTTATAGTATAGATAGGTACTTGAATTTTACGTGGATGAAGTCACGGGCAGAAGCTTGTTAATTAAGTTGTCAGACAAGATAGGCAACTCTTTGAATAAATACCATGCTGGGAACTTTCTGTAGACACCGAGGACAACAATAGAGTCTATTTTTCTTCAATGCTGCAATTTCCATCTAAATAATTTCAATGCTTAACAGTCGAATGTTTTACGGTTGAAAAGTAATCTCAATCTGTAAAATCGATTTAAATCAAGTGAACATAATATTATCAGAACAAGTACCTATATGAGTATTATTTTCAAGTTTTATTTTTTATTTTTATTTATTTACTATAACATGAAGAACAATGAAAGAATACTCGAAATTATTTATTCTATACCTCTGTATAGAATAAATAATTTCGAGTATTCTTTCATTGTTCTTCATAGAATCCCCATTCCAGCAAATGCTCTCATTTGCTGGAATGGGGATTCTATAGATAATAGAATAAGTATCCACTTGTATGGTCTTAAAAAAATCATTCAAACTGGTGGCCATTAGCGGCCTTACTTATAAAAATAACGCTAACAAATACTTAGCTACCTCTCAATTGAATAACTCTTTAAGTCCTTGACAAATGTCAACTTATTTTCACTTATATCTGATAAGTCGCTAAGTTTTAAAGCAGTCTCAAATACAGCCTTACTTATAAAGCAGTCTCAAATATTTGAGAAACAGCTAAACATAGCTGTTTCTCAAATATTTGAGACTGCTTTATAAGTAAGGCTGTATGTGTTTAAGTATGACTTAGGAGAAAAAAATCTATGATTTTTACCTTCCTAAAAACTGATTAAAATGGACTAGTCACACATACCCACCTAGTTGCCTAGAAAAACATTACCCTCCTTCTAAGACAGTCGGATAAAAATCACGTGAATGCAATAGGTAGACACTTTATATTGTTCTGTCAATGAGATAAGTAAGTATCATTGGTTCTGTTCCCATCAAACAGACAATGCAGGAAGTATAGCGTCAGAGGTATTAAACATGATCAAATAAAAATAATGATGCAGCTCACGAGACCGTTTACTTATTGTTCATTAACCTTTTGTAAGAGATGTTTAACAAACAAATTACTTACTTTATAATGTAGACTTGATATAAATCTTGCATTCATTAATTTGCATGTAAAATTAGGTTATATTACATTCATATTTAACGAGCTTCTGCCAGCAATTTCGTTCGCGTCAAAGTTGATATATTATCCCATGGGAACCATACATTTTCTGGGATAAAAAGCAGCCTGTGTTATTCCAGGCTATTTATTATTTATTTATTTATGTTTTACTTTAATAATAACGGTTGCAGTGGTTACCAATGATAATAATTAAACACACAACACTTTAACAATAATATCTCTGTGTCAAATTTCATCCAGATCCGATCAGCTGTTCTGGCGCGATTGTAGTAAGATTATCTATCCTGTAATGTCTCAATACTAGGTAAAGGCCTCTCCCGAGTCCTTCCAAGTATTCTTTTCTTGTGCCCTCCCGAACCAGCTTTCTCAGTGGGCGTCTAGGTCATCTCGCCTCCTGTTCCCGACCTCCTCACTACCGACCATGCTCAGGCACTAATTGCGTGGAGACTTTTTCCCAGCGGTCATTAATCATGCGATTGGCGTGTATTGCATGCATAATTATGTAAAAATATTTAATTGTTCCATTCAATATTAGGTGCCTTCCTACCACATACAACATTACAAAGTAAGCATGCAAATATTACACACGTGTGTTAATTAATTTCACGTTAGGTATGTTACCTGCTTAATTTAATTGTGGTTAGGGCATGCGCTCCGGAATTTCGTAATTCCGTCATTCCGGATTTTTGTAACTCCGGAATTGAGAGACTGAATTTCGTTATTCCGATTTTTATAAATATTACAGAGCGTCTTATCAAGATAAATATTTTTTGTCTAAGTTTATATTTTTTTCATACAGCAATAAAACATTACAAAGCATGTAGTCGTGTGTTAACGCATTTCACGGTAGGTACCTACGTTACTTAATTTCATTGTGGTAATTGAAAATCTCCGTGTTTGTTAATCCATGAACAGTTATTCTTTTGTCTTTTCTGAAACTTGGCTCACCATAAATAATTTCGCTTTATCAACAGTTGAAATTCCGTACCTACTTTATTGTTGATTCTTTAAGACAAAGTAGTAGGTAGATACGCTGAGATAATCTCCATCCACGTAATTATTTTAATTAATATTAACGTAATAAATTTAAAATTACACTATCGTTAATAGAGGATAAATTAAATCTGCAAATGATAAGATAATGTGCATGTTTAAGTACATTTAGGACAGTGACAGACTGGCGAGAGTTGTCACGGTCAACGGACGCGCGCATCCGAATTGACAAATGTTTCGCATCGTGACTAAAGTCACAATCAATTCGCACAAGATTAAACAAAGACTCGAACTTGAATCGAACGAGAAATTAATGTGACAAATTGCCAAGAGTTCCTGCGTAAACTGCTCTGATTGGTTGAATGAATTGTCAACAACCAATTACATGTAGTCACTTTGATTTATTTTTCGAGAAAGTGAGAGTAACTCTCTTAGTAATAAATAGATCGATTTGGTACTGTATACCTTTTGGTGTTTACGCAGAAGGAACCATCAGTAATTGTTGGTTTCTGTCATCTACCGGTATTCCGTGGGATCAACCACAAGTAAAGAATTTCGTCCGGTAAAGTAATACTTTCGACGAAGATTCATTCGGAAAACTCATCTGGTGCTCAACTGACAGTGTTAGTGCCATAGGCCCTATAAGCAACAGTTTTAATTGATAAGGTAGGTTCATCCTTACTAATATTATAAATGCGAAAGTAACTCTGTCTGTCTGTCTGTCTGTCTGTCTGTCTGTCTCTTCTTCACGCCTAAACCACTGAACCGATTTCAATGAAATTTGGTACAGATATAGTCTGGGACCCGAGAAAGGACATAGGATAGTTTTCATCCCGGAAATCCCCCGGGAACGGGAACTATTAATCCACGCAGACGAAGTCGCGGGCAAAAGCTAGTTTAAAATAAATTTACGTATCTACTGATAATTTCGTTCTACTATGTAATATGATACCAGCACCCAGCAGTGTCACCCGCGTTCAGTTGCGTCCTTGGTTACTGATCCGCTCCTGTTGGCCCCAGCGTGATGTTCTATACGTATAAACCCTGCTTTTAAATCCTTCTATCTATTGATGATAACCGCATTAAAATTTGTTGCATACTTTAAAAGATCTAAGCGCATAAACGTAGCGAAGCTATACTATGTAAAGATTGAGACATTTCCCACAAACTATATCGTTAGATCCGGGATAATTCTAATTAGATAGGTAGGTACACGATTATCTTTTTGTAGCATCATTACAATTATACCTACTTAATTTTTACAATGTATTTACATTGTATGTAGGTAAATTGTAAAATTATACTTTGTTATGACTTACTAGTTATACGTGCGGTTGCATGTTATGAAAATTGTACGTACGTCTATGTATTTACGTTCAAGAACACTGTGCAGTGTGCATGTGCAATGCCAATTAACGTTTTCAGAGACAATTACTTACGTTAAAGATTCACTATGGGGAATAACGGGGATATACTTATAGAAAAGTAGGTAATTACTGGTACTGTCGTAAGGAAATTGAACTGTGTAAATCATCATGGTAAAATATACTTACCCTGTAAAACTAGAACTACAAACTTAGCTCTGGTTTATCGAACGAAACACTACTGTGACAAATTGTCAAACGCGCGCGAGCTGCTAGAATTTATTGACTGAACTTAACAACCAATCACATAAGCGTATTTTTGACAAATTGATTTTCGTTCGAGAAACCGGTAGCAATTGAAACGCTACCCTAGTAATTTATTATACTAAGTTCCGCTTTAGCATTTTGTATTAGTTTTTTCTGTTTTTATTTAAAATTCACTGGTTAAGCAGTTGCGTTCTTTAATTAAAAAAAAAAAAACATTTTTTTTTACCTCTTCAAAATATTTAGCAATTTAAAAACGGGTATTCAGGTACTCCTAAACCGAATAAGCAAAAAGAGTAGATATTGAAATCCAATTACTATCCGTAGTTATGTAAAAACTATTAATTCGATTGGATATGGCATGCAATTACTAACAAATTTTATGTAGTTAGGCATGTATAGATGATAAACTATCAGTTCAATCAAATAACACAAAGTTTTTGCATAAAATTCGTAGGTACAATATTTTTCGTGTTACTAAACCACATTGCACAAACCTACGGAGTCTGCTAGTTGAATACAATCGACCCCTTCTCCTAACTATGATGTAATGACGTCTAAAGAAACACGATCATTACGAAAAACGTATCTAGGTATGAATCAGAACCTTTGCTAAACAAAAAAGTAAATGGAAAAGTAAACTGCGGGGTTTTTTGACCGCTTATAAAGGACTCGTCGACGTCGACTTCGCGTTGGCAAAGAGTATACCTACATGTTTAAGTAAATAAATAAAGAAAAGGCATGAGTTTTAAATGTGGAATTGTCGCAGTAAGATAGATAAAGCCGTAATATAGTTATATCCCTAGGGATATAATTATATACCGTAACATAGTTATACGGAAGCGATTCATTACTATCTCACTAGGAATATAGTTATAAAACGGTCCAAGTTTAGTGATATACTTATATTACTAGATTAAGTTTAGTGAAATAGCTTTCGGAGTGTGCGGCGCAGGCGATGTATTAGGAAAAGTTTTAGAAAAGCGAAATGAAAGTCATAAAATTGGAACATCAGTTGGTATCCTGAAAGATTGGTCACCCAGAAATGCAATACAGCTTTCAAGCATTACTTTGAATGATCCTATACCAAATGAAAACTTGTCACTGAGAGAAATATGCCAAAAATTGTCGCGCTTTGGTGATTGGTGGCCAAGGTTATTTAAAATGTTCCTGTAAAAAATGTTATAAATATATTAATTAAATAAAACCAAATTTTATTAGTTTTATCTCTATTAATAAATCAACTTTATGTGTCCTGCAGTTAGTAACAATACTTTGTGACATTAACACGTGTTAAAGTAATTATAATCAAAACGATTTTTTTTTTGGAATTTAAACAATTAAACAACAATACAATTAAAACTAATTAAACATTAAAAATCTTTTAAAGCCAAACAATTTTGAGATATCTTTATTTCTTATCAATCAAGTTGAGATCTTGGTTTCTTTAAAAGTATTTTATAATTTTTGTTCAGACAAGAAGAGGAATCATGTCATCTAGAATTACATAGCACTGAATGTAAAACACTGTATATTCGATTTTTTACAGGAACATTTTAAATAACCTTGGCCACCAAAGCGCGACAATTTTTGGCATATTTCTCTCAGTGACAAGTTTTCATTTGGTATAGGATCATTCAAAGTAATGCTTGAAAGCTGTATTGCATTTCTGGGTGACCAATCTTTCAGGATACCAACTGATGTTCCAATTTTATGACTTTCATTTCGCTTTTCTAAAACTTTTCCTAATACATCGCCTGCGCCGCACACTCCGAAAGCTATTTCACTAAACTTAATCTAGTAATATAAGTATATCACTAAACTAGGACCGTTTTATAACTATATTCCTAGTGAGATAGTAATGAATCGCTTCCGTATAACTATGTTACGGTATATAATTATATCCCTAGGGATATAATTATATTACGGCTTTATCTATCTTACTGCGACAGAATCATCCTAAGCATATACAAAAGACCTTAGTCAATACATTAATGAGGTTTCTCATAAATTCCCATCGGAGTAACTAAAGAAAAAAACTTGGAATGTCTCTGTGTCACTTTCAAAGCAAGCCAATTTAGTAACTTTTAGGAACGATTGCAATCTAATCTTAGTCTAAATCTGACAAAAATTCTTGTGTAATTTACCTAGATACATTTTTTTGCTTTGGTTATCGCCGAGATGAGATTGCGACTAGGTTTTGAACTAACAAACTGACCCCACTGCCTATGTTCTTGCTGCATTTGTTGGCATTGACTGCACTAAGTTGTCTTAGAATCAACACCAGTAAGAATGTTGAACTTTTGATAAAAACCGGTTGTACTACTTTATCGGATTACGGTTCATAGACTAATACTGCGATTTAACGGTCAAATCTATTACACATTGTTGCATATCTAAGTCAATTTAAAGTTAACTAATCAACTATCACATCTCGGAATAACTGAGCAATCTAAGATGTGTTAACAAACCAGCATTCGCGCAATTTTAGATTTCAGAGCAAACTTCTGTGTTGTTGATAAATTACTGTTTTAATCATTTTTGTAACTGCTTTTTTTGCACTAGTTAAGCTTGCTCAACTACTAACAGTACACATACGTCGCGTTGGGGGACCGCTCGGGACAGTCGTACCCTAAATGCAACATCGGTCCCCCAACGCGACGTATTTTATTTTTTTACTTTTTAAATTGAACTTGGGATTTTGTGTCGGGGGTTTTTTAAATTTTTAATTTAATTTTAGTCTTCTTACTAATATCCTTGGTCTCCATGCATATTGCAAATGAGACATAAGTACATCCAATACTTCGACGTAGACGGTTAAATATTATGTAAGTGTACTATTGCATTATCATTCATTCGATGCTGTAGCATCAAATGTCAGTCAACCCAATGCATGTTATAGCGGTGTCAATTCTATCTATAACTAAGAATGAATGACTCAATGTATTGCTAAGTGCGAAACTCGAGAACGGCTGGTCCGATTTACCTGATGCTTTTTTTGTTGTGATCGTAATTTCCCGGACAAGATTTGTATGAAATAATATTTTTGAAAAAACCCACTGGAAAAGTCGGAAAGCGCCCGTGCGAACCCGGGGCGGATCGCTAGTCCTTATAAATGCGAAAGTTTGTGGGGATGGATGGATAGATAGATGTTTGTTACTCTTTCACGTATAAACAGTTGAACGGATATGAGATAGATGGTAGTATAGAATAACACAGGATACTTTTTATCCCAGAAAAATGTACTGTTCCCGCGGGATAATAAGTATATCAAATTCGCGGGCAGCTACTACCTAACATACAATTAATATTATTATTGTATAAAATTGTTAGTTATAAATATGCTTGTCATCAATTCGTCACATATTATGTAGAAAGGTAAACAAACCTTACATAATTGATTAAAAATCAATGTCATTGAATATAATTATAAGAAGTACATAATGGATAACCGGTTCTGTCGATTCTACAACTCTGTTACGTTTTAAAAATTGTATTACTTCTGACCAGATGATGGTCTACATCCTATAGTGCCCGAGGTGTCCCTGCACTTACACTTTGAAGGATATTAGAAACGCCGCTGATGCTGCGATAAACATGGCCATCTGCTGAGGGCAAGTATACAAGTACAATAAATAATAGTAAAGAAAGGGATATTTCAAGGGACCCATTTGATCTAAAAACTGTCTAAAAGGCTTCTGCGAGTTGGCTTCGGCCCCTCGTACATCCAAAGGTCCGGTACCATACTGTTCCGAGTTCGAAAAGTAAATAGAAAAAATAAAAATAAAGAGAAATTATTTACTTAAACTATCGATTCGAAAACAAGAAATTGTATAGTAAACAATATTCTACGTACTTTCAAAGTTTCTAATTATAATTAAATTAAATTGTTACTGCCTTATCTAAGTATTTATTTACATTCACTTTTCCCCACTAAGAGTGTAGTAATAAAGCCTGGCATTGTCTCCAAAGCTATATGGAGAAAATCTTAATTTAACTAAACTCATACTTAGTCACTTACACAAACACTTAAGTACCTATTTACCCACTTACAATATTAATTAAATACTTAAGTAAGTGAGCGTACGTTGGAGAAAGTGTCATCAAAAACTTAGCACTTTTTACCTAACTACTATTATAAATGCGAAAGTTAGGATGGAATGGATGTATGTTTGTTACTCAATCACAACAAAACGGCTGAACGGATGTGGATGAAATTTGGCATAGAGATAGATTATAATCTAGCATAGCATATAGGCTACTTTTTATTCCGGATAAATGTACAGTCCCCGTGAAATACGCGAACGACGAAAAACTTTCTAAACATACTACTTAATTCTAACTTACCTTCAAGTTCAAAAGCCTTAACCATGACACATAAATTGCCATCGACTGTCATCAACAACGAGTTGTAGCAACAGCTGAGACCTGTTGCGCATATCAACTAACCTGAGGTTAACGAATGTGGCTGTGACTAATCTTAGTTTTGCAACTGTCCTTGGTTAAGGTGTCGTTCAATAACACTGTCGGAGTCAGAACCATTCTAAATACAGACTATCCTGCCTCAGACACCCTTCTCTATTTAATATTTTATTACCCTGGCTGTACTATGTTGAGATAAATAGAATAAAGCCGAAAGAATAGTGACGTAATGGCCCTGGCCTCTCATGCATGAGGTTGTGGGTTCGCAACCGGGCACGGGCAAGTGGGGTACTTGCCCGTGCCGCATGCTGGTGTGTGACTTTTTCTAATTCATATGTAGGTACTTTCTAAGTTTATCTTGTACATTACTGACATCGGCAACCTTGTCAGAGGCCCTTGAGGTCGTTTAGTAACTCTGACACTAGGGTGTGTGGGGTCGTTAGACCTTACTGCCCATACGATAAAGAAGACTGACCCTGAGCCAGAACCATGCTTAAGAAAGAATATCCTGCTTCAGACACCCTTCTCTATTTAAGATCGTGTATTTTATTACCAAGTGCCTTTATTATGTTGAGATAAATATAATTTACTAGCTGCTTCTGGCCACGACTTCGTCCGCGTGGCATATTTCACCTACGATAAGTTACGTTTTTCGTTACTTCTCCGCTCCTGTAGCGTGTAGCGTGAAAAAATTGTTAAAATCAGTTCAGTAGTTTGGGAGCCTATTCGTTACAAACAAACAAATCTTTCCTCTTTATAATATTAGTATATGTAGATTAATTATACAAACAATATCTAAAAGCTCTTTAGTAGACGTGCACTGTCTTTTTGTCCATCTGCTCTAGACGCAGAGTACCTTCTGTTTATTTCGTGTTATTAAGGGTGAATTTGCTAAACTCTTATTTTGGTTTTAGCTTTTGACCACGACTTCTTCCGCGTAAATAGGTATATATCGAGGACGCATACGAAGTCGTGGAATATTAGGTGCCCCTTCTTGGGGTTCAAACTAACCCCGCACCAAATTTATCAAAATAGGTTCAATGGTTTAGGCTAAAAAGCGTAACAAACAGACAGGCACAGAGTAACTTACGTGTTTATAATATTAGTACCTATGGATTTTATTTTAAACTGTTCACAGAAGGCTAACGGGCTAATAAACCAAGAATTTAACGAGTATAATATTAACAAATAGCTAGTTACAAACCTCCACATACCTATAAGTAAAAAAAAAGTCGATTCCACACAGTAAAATTCATTTTAATTACCCGTCACTTCAAAATTACCGCGGGATATGTAGATAGCTAATTTTTAAGCTAAGAATAAGTTTGTTGTGATTCAGCAATTATTTACAGTTCATTAAACTTAGATAGTAAGTCATTACGTTTAAATTCGTGCTTTGAAAATAACACATCAATCGTACTGAATGACTGGAAGCTTTCACTCGTAACCTCGCGCAACTTCACTTTCACGAAGTGTGGAGCCGTGATAAAATATTGACAGCGTCTGTAACTTTCAGAACAAATGATTTTGTAATCTGACGAGTCATGCTTATCAATCTTATCATCATTAAACACTGAGTGAGACACCAGAGTCGGTAGACTTACGTCATGTTAACATGGGTGGAATTTTGAGGAATCCTCAAACCTTGATTTGTAGTCTGAAATCGCCAATCCGCCTTGAGCATGCGCGGTTATCAATGCTCGTGTCTTCTCTGTATGAGAAGAGGCCTTTGCCTTGCAGTACTTAGAACATTGATAGGCTGTTACTTTAGGAGAAATATCACTAAAATGTATCCGTGCTCGCTAGCTTCAATGCTTTTTTAAGTATCAGATTTAGAAGATTCACTGACGTTCAAGTGTGATTGATGGCTTTTTTTGCAAAATATATGTACGCTGCTATACGCTTTAAAGTTCTGGCCTTTAAAGTGCCTGTCTGAATTTATGGCTAACGGGAAGGGTTTATCAACAGTTTTAACAATCTTCTTTGAAACAAATTATAATATAAACCATCTCACTTACACCTGAGTGAAGTACTGTACTTTTAAACCTCTTTCCAAAAAAGGGCATTGAAGCAATAAAATATGCATACCATAATAACGACATACCTTTTCTATCTATCCTTATAATATCTGCGAATGACGTAGGCGTCTAGCAACACTGAGATTAACTAAGACCATAGCCTTTTACCGTCGTTTTGTAAGGCGTTATGTAACACTCATCAAATAGAAAAGTTGTGAACTTTCAATATTGGTTAACATGTGTCATCATTTACCGATATACGAGGACTCAAAATAGTCTTTATTACATATATATTTCAAAACTTACTTAAATCTTGACTGCCCTCTTGGTCTCAAAGTGGCAAGCGCGACTGTTAAGCTTGGGGCTCTGGGTTTGATTCCCGGGTGGGGTAAAAAAGTGTTATTGCGTTTTTCAAATTGGATTTTTTTATAACAGCCCAGAGTTTGGGAGTTAGAAGAAATTCGAAGTTGGTAGAAGAAGCATTATAATATCTCTTATGTACTCAGCTAGTCTCCGATTATGGGGCCGATTGACAGTTTCTTCTCGCCGACGACGACGTATAATCTGTGAAAAATCGGTTCGATAAAATCGGTCGTGTGCGGAGACGCTTAAGATTAGCCGCCGGCCGTAGCCGAAATTAATCTGAAGAATACTTATACATTTTAAAACTTAATATTTTTTATTAGCAATTTTTGTATCACTTCGTACATAAAAGGTACCTACACAATATTTACACAATCAGTATCTAAATAAAGTCAAAGTATCCGCATACTTGTCAGAAAAACAGGTACTTTGAGTACTTAGGTACCAATAACTGTTGAAGGAAGTAAATATTTTATATATAAACAAAGTAGATACATACAAAAGGTACTTACATAAATTAACGTTTTCCCAACTTCGTACTAATTAATTACTTATGTGCTTACTATAAATGATGGATCAGTATTATGTACCTAATAATTAATACTTAATATGTGATATTATTTTGTGTAAAAAAAGGACAATTGCTAATTAGGGTCATTGCTCAGTAATTACGCATTGGCAAATGTTCACATAAAATAATTATATTAAGGTAATAATACATACATACCATCACGCCTGCATTCCCTTGTAAGTTAGGCAGAGGTTTACCGATGTACACCCACAGTTCGCCGGTATGTTTTTAGGTCCCATGTAATAGGGGGCGAGCCTATTGCCATTAACCGGGCACAACTCCAAACTCCGAGCTGCTACTGAGAATTTCATAGAAAAACCCAATAACACTTTTTGCTCGACCTGGGAATCGAACCCAAGACCTCTAGCGCAGCAGTCGCGCTTGGGACCACTAGGCCAACGTGGCAGTTAATAATAATTTATCTTAAAGCCTTCTAAGGCGCCACTGCGAGTTGGCTTCGGCTCCTCGTACGTCTTTCAAAGGTCCGGGACCCTAGGGTCACGAGTAACGTAAAGTAAATATAGGTACATAATAATACCAACCAAGCACACACACTACTATACTATACATGGTTATGCGCTACCTTTAAAAAGATACTATTCATTAACATAAATATTCAAAACCGGAGCAGAATTTTTTAAATTTAACCGTCAAACTGCAATTAAACCTTTATGATAGGTGAACCAGGCCCTTAGGCGAACGGTAAAAACGGGTTTTATAAAAAAAAACTAATTAAATAAATATGGCGTAGGTATTACCTACCAAAATTATTTAAAATACGAAGGTAGTTATTAGGCGGCAGTATCTTGTACTGTAGTAATAAAAAAATATATCAGAATAATTAGCGAAGTTAAATAGGTATTATTATAATCGTACTAACTGTTTAAGTTACGTATCATGTGCTAATGAGAAAACTTAATAATAAAAGATGATTTGCGTACGTAAGTAATACCTACCTTGATAAGTAATACCTTCTTTATCAAGTGGGCAGTAAGGTCTAACGACCCCCTAATACACCCTATTGTCAGAGTTTCTAAACCTCCTCAAGGGCCTCTGACATGATTACCGATATCAGTGATGTCCAAGATAAACTTTGAAAGTACATATTAATTAGAAAAAGTCAAATTGGTAAGTGCCTGTGCCCGGTTGCGAACCCACAACCGCGTGCATGGGAGGCGAGCGCCTTAACCAACGCCATCTTGACACTGTTTGCTGACACCCCTAAAACCGTTATTGTGATTGTGTGTCATAGGTGACGACACCATTGGAAGAAAAACCTTTATAGTCAAACAATGGATGTTTACAGTTACTCAGCATGGATACCCACTGTTTACAAATCATATATGAATGTATGTTTAGGGATGCCAACAACAAAATTGCCGGACGGAAACTAAAAAAAAAACGGTTTTAGTGAAATTTGAATTTTTATCCGAGCGTCTCTGAGAATAATATCTTCGCGGGATTCTTTTTCGGTATTCGCAATTTTCACAAAAAGTGTCCGGTTTTCACCTGACACTTTTGAAAACTATCCAGACGAAATACGGACCCTCAAGTCTAGGAGAGTCTTCGAGCAATCCTGGACTGGTCGCAGCCCTACGTATGTAACTATTTACGTACATAGGTACCGATAGTTATGTTGAAAGAAAGACGTTTCCAGTCATTGTATAATCTTCAAGTAAAATTGTAAACTTTAGCAATTGTAATCTCCCTCGGTGAATTTAGGTGAAGTGTATACCTATCTTGAGGTGAGCAGCGCTCATTCCACGATGCTTGAGATTGACAGCCCACCTAAGACTGTCCGCCCATGACAAACATTCGGTGACCAACTTTTTTATCGGAGAGAATGGAACATGGAACATTGTGAATTTTAATATAGGTACTAATATACCAACGCACACAAGATACTATGGATCTATTGGACGGTCCGATAATCGTTCCTACAAAAAGTTGGACTTGGGCGGAGGCTTTTATAAAAAAAAAAGTTATTTATTACCTTAAGTTTGTACATAAACACTTAAATGTACACAACTATGCTTTAAAAAACAGCGTAAGGTGCAGCGGGGCAATCTGGTGGGGAAATTTCGACTAATCTTAATAACTTCTACATTTTACTAAGATTAGTTGAAATTTCCCGCTGTCGAGATTGCCCCGCTGCACCATAACTGTTTTCGTTAAAATCTGGCACCCAATGTAAGATTTGACTTGTGTTTAGGTTGCCAGCGTCCTCGCCTGCCAATTGAGCATAAAGTAGCAGTAGTTGTTACACAATATAATATTAATATTACATACCAATCACTAATTATTTCTTACTTAACTATTTTGTTTGCCATTTTAACATTAACTTATGTATAAAACTGCTATTATGCTCGGTTCATCATTATATACCGAGAGAGATTTTTACAGAATATTATAAACCGCCTGTCTGTTCTTACGTTTGAAAATATTTAAACAAACAATGATACGTGCTTACCAGCATTACGATCTATAAGTCATAACTGTCATAAGTCATCGTGTTGTAAAAGATAACAGTCACTCGGATTCGGTTTCGCTTTCTTCAAGCTAACCTAACCATTATGTGTTTATCAAAGGTCGTTGGCACTCACTTTCATTTGTGAATGAGGTTCCCATTGAATGCGCGTACGCCTCTGTACTGTAGGTACGGTAAGCAATAAAAGTCGATTAACAATGTTACTTTTACATAACATTTGAATAGACACGAAATAACACAATTCACTGCTATTCAACATTTTTATCAATACCTAGGAGTTAATTTTACGTTAATATTAGATTTTCGCATTTCCTTTGATGTTGTGCTTAATAAAAAGGATTTAAAAATCTGAAATGTAAATCTACTTTTGTTGCTGACTGTTCGTGCAGTCGTCTTGTAGTCGGACCAATTTATGTTCTTTAGTTTTTTTTTTTAATCTTGGGAAGCATGTTTTCTTTGTAATAGAGCTTTTGCATGAGTCATTGGTCTTGCGCCTGATCTCTTCCTGGCCGTGTCTGATTGCCATCCAATCGGACTATCAGAGTGAGGGAGTGCACCTGTGTTTGCGCACACACTTAGGTAGTAGTGGACTCTAAAATCTCCTGCATACTTAATAGTCTCGTTGAGATAACATCGAATTTTATTTAATTAATTAATTTACATACCGTCTCACACACACAGACCATTATAAAAGTGGAACCAAACCGATGCGTTAAATAAAAAAACTACGAAATAAAAATTTTAAACCAAAAATAAACTAAAAAAGCAACTTACCATACTACAATCTCCCTATTATTAACTGTAGCAGTTCTGCAGGTTTTTTTTAAATGGTATACATATTTTTATATTAAAGTGCGTTTTGCATCCTAGTCAAGAGGTTTTTTAAATTATAAAAAGTGGTCCATTATTAATAATACTTGTTTTTTTTAATCGACTTTAAAAGATTATATATCAAAGGTTATCAATTCGTGTGAATATTCTTTTTTTTTAAACTTTATTTCCGCCAAATGAATCGATTTTGATGCTTCTTTTTGATGCTTAGGTTCAGAGGTTGTCCCCATATATTTTTTTATCAAAATCGGTTAAGTACTTTGGTTTATATATCAATATAACTGAAAAAATATGTCATACAAGTAAACGAAATTGTAAAACGCAGTATTACCGTTCTTTCATGGATATGCATGACAGGAACTAGATACTAAAAAGTGAAAAATATAAACTTATTTGCAAAAAAGATATTTACAGTTGTTTATGTTTGACAGTATTTCAGAATACATCTCTATCCAAGAATCATCCTATTGCGTATGCGGTGGGCAGCGTCGCGCGACTATATCACTTTGTGCGTGCATCGTCCCGCCCTCCTAAACCCAGCCGCAAGACGGCTAGTCCGAATTTTAAAATCACCTAAAAAAATACCTAGGTTTATTTTTGGAGGCGATTTTAGAATTCGGATTAGCCATCTATTTAATATATAAAACAAATTTAATTAATTATTGATTCGTGTTGAGAATGACTATAAGTAGCATAGTGACCTCCTCGAATTAATGCACCTTAATAAACTGACCGGTCAATCAGGCGACAGTATAAAATCTTGCTTAAATATAATACCTAAAAAGTATTGTTAAATTGTAGTCGGTTTCCAATTAATAGAGCAATTATTATCAAAAATATTTAAACAAAACCTTCTCCTGTAAAGGTTTTTGTCGGTTACGCTAAATCGGCGGTATTGGCTCGAATTGTTTGTTATTGAATATTTTGCTTTAAATGTGGCGCCAGTATTATAGTGCATAAGAGGCTGGGCCATCAAGACATAAAACTCCTACTTATTTGCCATAAATTACCTATACTTATATGTTTCTCGGAGGATTGATGATGGCTGACCACCTCATTGCCTAAGCTATGATTAGTCATCGTCAAGGTCTGTGTGATAATCTATTATGCTTCTAATTATACCTACTTCTTTGCTCAACTCAAACATTAGTTTATTTAATCTGACAACAGCCGGGACCAGTTGCAAATATGGTTTAGTAGCGTAATCTACAACTTTTAGAGCTAGGCTATTTCTATCTTATGATGTCTAAATTTTTGTTGCGTTTGGTTTAAGATTCTGAAAGGTCAATTTTTTCTGTTTCTGTCGTAAACTTACTGTTAAATATTAAAATAGAGGTTAACTTAAAAAAAAAGTTAACACACTCACTCGGAGTCGATAGGTCAATTATTTCAAAATGAAATGTTGTTAGGAATTACAATTCATTTTGAAACTAACGATCAATTCTCACTTACAGACCATGACATGAGGTTCTTCTTTGTTGTGTTCTCTGGTCGTTTTCTAATCATCACGCCGGCGGCATTTCGTAATCACCAGACTGCGCCAGAAATAGTTTTCATGTGTACAAATGTATATGTATATTTCTTAGGCACGCTCTGTAGCCTAAACAGCTTGTTTTATAATACGGTACTTCCGTTATTATTATTTTTTAAGTTCATTCTTATAGTTGTCATCTTCATGATCACAACAAGGATCTTTGACGTGAGATTTTACGTTTAGATTCCAAGAAACATTAAAATATTGTTCATCATGTTAAAATCACGTTTTCATAATAATAGGTACCTAGGTAATACCCAAGTGATTTAGAACCTTAACAACAAAATCTGTCTTATGGCAAAAAGTGGCATAATTGCATGAAACCGCAATAGTCATCATCTAGGAACGTAATTCAAATTATTTCAAATTCAAGGCCTTTAATTCCAAAAATGTCGCGTGGAATTAAAAAATTGATTTATTTCAAAAAGTTTTCAATGACTTTTGAACGCCTTTAAAATCATAAGGCAGGAGGCAATTGTGCTGCGGGGTGTTCGAAAGAGATACCGCGCCCCCGGAACACAAAGGGCACATGAAGGAACATAGATGGGTTTTAGTCAGTAAAAGTCTGACACTCCCTCCCGTCCCGCTCAGGGCGGAGGAAGTTATTTGATGATTTCCCATCTATAAAAAAAAGGAGGCAATCGTATAGGACTATAATGACTATTATAATAGGTGCGTAGAGAGATGATTATTATTTACTGCCAGTAAGAAATTTTATAAAGGCATCTCCACACACGTGTGACATTATCGTAGGGAATATTATACGGGTGATTGGTCGTGCGAGATATCATAGAATTAATGGTTCTACAGTTAGAGATCTCAAAATACTCATTATAAGACACCTGTGTGGAGAGGCCTTTACAGCTCCCACAATATAAAGTTAGATAGCTGTTGACAACTAAAATTTAGTGTGACCAATGAACCAATAATCATCATCATCAATTCATCATCATATCTGCCGCAGGATGTCCACTGCTGGACATAGGCTTCTCTCATAGATTTCCAAAAAGACCGGTTGGAAACGGCTTGCATCCAGAGTCTTCCTGCGGTCTTAATCAGGTAGTTCGTCCATCTTGTGGGTGGACGACCTACGCTGCAGTTACCGGGGCGTAGTCTCCATTCGAGAACTTTGCGGGTTCAACCAATAAACCAATAATGATTACAACAAAAAAACAAAAACGACGGGTTGCACTCCGGGAGTGCCGGCAGAAGTGAAAACTTGAATATTAACGTTGTGCATTTTTGATATTTTGGAATGGTTAGGGAATAATTTTGCATGAATTGCTTTAATTATCAGTTTAAAAGTACTATCATTTATGTGGTATAATACAATATTTATTTATTGCGCTATCGTACCCAATATGACAATTCGAATTGACATTTCAAATCTTACGATAAATTCGTAAAATTTTCGATCAGGTCACGTGTCCTACGCGAGTTTAACCGTATAGTTCGGGAGCGCATCCGATTGGACCCGAAAACAGAAACCTCCGCCGGCTCGGTAACGCGTCCACTTGGACCCGAGAATTGATGTATCGCTATCCTAGTCAATTAGTGTAAATATTGATCATGCTTGTCGTCGAATCTCACGAGTTAGCATTAATTAAGACGGTTTGATAAAAAGCCTACATGATAACGGCATTCAATCTTTTCGTTTCAGCATGCGATTATATAAATTTACCTCTTAAAAATACATGTGTGAAAACACAGTTACCGCCATTTTGATGACTGTGGAAGTCGAGGCTAAAAAACATAAAAAAGACTGATTTCTGACATCCATTCTCCTCTACAGGAGAAATAAATAACTCATCATTGAATTGTACGTCGATTTCATCCGTATTTCAACATAAATCAGTAATGGTAACAAAGTTTTTGATACACAAAGTCGAAACTTCGCGCCAATCGCGCGTGCTTACTTTTTATTTTACACAAATATCACATAAAAACATTTAATTTACATTAAAAACATGACAAATGTCATTCAAAATATAGTAAACAACAAGAAAATGCCCAGGTTTTAACGTTATTTACAAACACGGGTCTAATTACACGGAATATTCATTACCACAACTCATTTATGTTAGAAATTGTCGAAATGTTGACCATTATTGTTTTTTTTAAATTGCATTGCAGTGATGTGGAACTGTAATTATGCCAATCGATTTTTTTGTTTTTGATTCGACTCGAATAGGTACTGATAATTACGAATATTAGAAATGTATTCTTAAAAAAATTAATAAATTATATTTTAAGCTTAAATCACATTATTAATTTATATTAGTATATTAAAAATAAGTATTATATATGTTAGCCATTGCAATTATTCATTATTTATACACGGCGCACCGGACAGGACCAATGACGTATGACTGTGGTAAGACCACATAGTTTTTATTTTAGTTTTCTATGTTTTCATTAGCGTGCATTGTTCAATATTATAACATTTTATTGCGAATTTTAATTTTGATGCATTACCTGCTTTGAGAAAGTTTGATACACGTTTACACGGTACATGACAAAACTTTTTTTTGTCTGTCTGTTTATTTATCCGTTTGTTCCGGCTAATCTCCAAAACGTCTGAAACGATTTTGATGGGAAATACATATCTTGGATTTGCAAATATCTGTTGTTAGAAGCAATAACTTGGGCTACCTTTATTTTAGAATACAAATAGGGTTCCGCGCTATTAAATAAAACCTCGCAGATAACGAACCTTCGCGCGAACGAAGTCGCGGTTAGGCCAGCGACTTCGTTCAAGTGAATACTCGTTATTTAGCTAGTTTGAAAAAACCGGCCAAGTGCGATTCGGACTCGCGCACGAAGGGTTCCGTACCAGTATCTATGAAAATGAAAAAAAAAACAGAAAATATTTATTTTAATTTAATTAAATATTTAATTTTAAAGTGAATATATTACTAAATATTCTGTGAATATATCAAGCGTCTAGCTGTTGCCGATATCAATATCGAGCAAAAACAAGCTATAAGTCACGTTTGTTGTATGGGAGCTCCCTTAATTATTTATTTTATTCTGCTTTTTAGTATTCGTTGTTATAGCAGCAACATAAATATATCATCTGTGTAAATGTCAGCTGTCTAACTATCACGGTTCATGAGATACAGCCTGGTGACAGACAGACAACGAAGTCTTAGTAATAGGGTCCCGTTTTACCCTTTGGGTACGGAACCCAAAAAAGTGTCAGTCCTTGCAATTAAATATCCCAAGCTGCAGTACAGCAGCTTGTCACGTAAACTCCGTGCTGCTATCCGTCTCAGCTTCTGTACGAATTCCCTACCTACTGTTGACTCACTAACGTAGCTGGTCCAAATTTGCTTAAACTAGAATTGACTAGTTGAGACAGACAGACAAACAGATTTTCATGAGGAAATTTTAAAAGTTACTCGTAGCACTAAGTAAAGCGAAAAAAAAGGTTCTGTTGAAATTTTGGCAGATATGTATATGTATAATTATGTATTTTTTTAATTATATACATCCTCCTTATTCAAGTAGGTTAAAATTATCTAAGTAAATTAAATCTCCGGACTATATTTACGTTTATTAAAATTTTGAATTATAAATCCTGATTAACCAAAGAGTTTTTATTCAGTTCCTACTCTTTTTTGCCAACCTCGATTTTATTTCGAGTATCGATTAGGCTGAACGCAACTTTCAAATCGAAATAAGAAACTTAGGTAGACGGTCAACACTAAGAAGTGTCAATTTTGTGTAAATTTTGTCAAGATTTGCTTTTAGCTTTTAAGTACCTAAGTATGGATAATGCCTAA
The DNA here is from genome assembly GCA_932526535.1 of Caradrina clavipalpis. Classification (NCBI taxonomy): domain Eukaryota; kingdom Metazoa; phylum Arthropoda; class Insecta; order Lepidoptera; family Noctuidae; genus Caradrina; species Caradrina clavipalpis. Next base: position 10,977,930 of record OW052091.1, on the reverse strand, counting down.
AATAATAATGCAGTTGGAATGAAAATATCTTTATTTTGTCCTTTTACATCTTTCTAGCAAGCAAAAATGTTGTTTTTGTACTTAATTTCAGCTAATGTAAGTGGCCTACCTTTTCGATAGGGTGTAGTAATACCTAATTTACACAAATTTGGCGGAGATTTGAAGCGGTTTGACTGACCTCAAGTCATAATTAAAGATATTTGCCACCAACTTATTCTATTAAATAGCTGCGAACATTTTTTTATCGTGTAAATTTGAATGCTGAAAGTTCATGTAATTTCTTGAATTTTATGACATGATCCGTTACAACCCTCCGAGCCAACGGATGTGTCAAATGTCAAAATCTTGTCGAGCAGTGGTTAAAATTTTTTACCCATTACAAAAAAAGTGTACAACGCCGCTAAAGAAGTTTTCACTTCAAAAACTCTAAGGAACATGTAGAAAGTAGCTACTTTTCTTACCTAAATAATTTTACAAAATAAATAGCGATAGACATACATAATTATTCCCCCTTAATTGTTTTGGCCAACGTTTTAAATATGTAGGTAGGAATTTTACTTTTTTCCTTTTGCAAGTAGGAAATGAGATGGTAGCATAATACAAGTCATTCTGAATTTGTCAACTTAAAAAGTCAAAATGTATGTATGTCAATATTAATTTTAACCGAGTTATGTCTGTCCTTCAATCTAATTTGCAAAGTCTTGCTATGTTTACGTAGCTATTAGGTAAATCTTACGTAAATATCATTCACAATGAATTATCGAATTAACGCCTGTATAAGAATTATCTACTTAATATTGAACTGCCTTAATTTAAAGGTCAATCGTAACTTTAAAAAAATATTAATTGATTGTTAAAAAAAATATCCAGTATTAAAATGCAAAATTAGGGGAATCCCTGAGAATGTTTTGTTTATATTTTATTTCAACGTTTTACGTTTATTGATGAATTGAACGAAACCTAAAGTTTGACACTAATAGCAAAACAAGCAAACCATACCATTACGCCTGTATTCCCCGAAGGGTTAGGCAGAGGTGTACCAATGTACACCCACAGTTCACCGGTATATTTAGGTCCCAAGTAATAGGGGGCGAGCCTATTACCATTAACCGGGCACAAATACAAACTCCGAGCTGCTACTGAGAATTTCATAGAAAAACCGAATAATACTTTTTGCTCAAAACAAGCAAACGTATTAATCAAATAAGATATTCAAAAATAAATAGAACCTGAACTTTAGTATACACGATTAACAACCTTATCCTTATTATTTTATAGTATTGATTAGGATAGCACCCACCTCCAGTGGTTACGACGTAGCAAGCGCTACGAATGTAGGTTACGAAAAATTGTAACGATTAAAATAGTGTAACCATTAAAAAAGAAAATAGAAAGGACCGCAATCTAAACATAATAAAAACGTAGCGAATTCAAAACTGAACATTAATGTTTTTGACAAAAAGTTGTTAGATCGATACTGTTGCCAAATATTTAAAGGTTTCAGTTTTTTTGTCTGTGTTTGTTTTTGTTTTTTTTTTGTTTGTCTGTCGGTATGTGTTCCGGGTTCAAAAACTTCTTGATAGAATCTTCAAATATTGTAAAAATATTTCTTAAAAGTCTAGTCATCACATAGGGTAGGTATGACATAATCACAGTATTTAAAAATTATTTCCTTATATTACACTTCGGTTCACATAAGTGACGCCGCGGGCAAAACTAGTTTAAGTAATACAACAATATACCAACGTACAATAATACGTGCGCAAGAGTTTATCTCGAACACAATGGTACAATCGTGATAGTAAGCACAGAGGCACGCTGATAAAAATGAAATTAACTCATTCTCCACATGTTCCGGAGTTGTATGAAGTATGTATGAAGCAACCATACATATTGTTTTATTTCCGTCTGCCGGATTAGGTACGGTCAGTAAAAAAATTAATTCACATTTCAGATTTTTTAATCCTCATTGAAATCGCAATATATTAATTTATATATCGCATTAACTCCGCCTTTGTACCTTTTGTTGCATAAAGTTTAAATAAATAAATAATAAATAAATATCTATGGAAATACAAAATGGATATTATAATAGATCTATACTTAATATTATAAAGAGGTAAAGTTTGTGAGGTTGTAGGGGGTAATCTCTGGAGCTACTAAACCGATATTAAAAATTATTTTACCCATAGAAAGCCACGTGATTGGTGTGTGTCATCACGCTACGACTCACGGAACCGGGGCACTAACCAAAGACGTAACTTAACGCGGGTGAAATAAAGGGAATGATCGCGCATAGTTCGCTAAGATAGCAAAAAAAACTCTTAACATACATACACACATACATACATAAACTCACGCCTTTTTCCCATGGGGGTAGGCAGAAACCACAGAACGCCACCTGCTACGATCCTTACATACTATTTTCGCCTCGTTCACGTTCATACATCTGGTCATACAAGCACGCCGGTTACGAGTACTGCTCAACTCTTAACAATCACTTAAAATTCAGAGAAATAGTGTGTTATGATGTTATTTTATCTATGTAAATGATATGTAAAATTAACAGTGTGAATCGACCTTTGTCGGTGACTGTACCAACATGGCAGACAGCATTGGACACGCGTTTGAAACTGCATTGTGTTTTTATTTTGTAATTTTGTAGGTTTTGAAATAAAAATAATTACATCCGCTTAAATAAAGTGGTATAATCTAGTTTTTTCCTTTTATGAACAATTTTGATATGCAAAGTACTGTAATCTATACTAATATGATAAAGAGTGTTTGTTTGTTTTGTTGTTTGTACGTCTTAATCTCCGGAACTGCTGATCCGATTCTGGAAATTCTTTCGCTATTTGGAGGCTACGTTATCCCTGAGCGTTATTGGCTATATTTTATTAAATAAAAATAAGGGGTGCGTAAGAAAAATCACTATTATAAATTAAATAGAATAGTATCTAAATAAAATATATAAAGTAAAGAATAATAAGAAGAAAAGAAGAAGTGTAATTGTGTAAAGTGTTATTGGGTTTTTCTATGAAATTCTCAGTAGCAGCTCGGAGTTTGGATTTGTGCCCGGGTAATGGCAATAGGCTCGCCCCCTATTACATGGGACCTAAAAACATACCGGCGAACTGTGAGTGTACATTGGTACACCTCTGCCTAACCCTTCGGGGAATACAGGCGTGATGGTATGTATGTGATGTAAAATATATAATCAATTATAAAAAAAAAAACTACAAATGATAATTACAACTATACAAATCAGATAAAAAACATTAGGTAATTCTACCGATGCAAGTTACGTGTTAATTAGCTTAATAGATACTGATATTTTCTTATCTCAGCTTATCAGCATTGTAATACTTGTAATAGAATATTATTTTACCTGCACAATAGTAATAACCTAACGAGAATTAATTATCAGCTTTAATTAGTAAATATCGTAATAAAGTGTGCACAGTGCACACATTGTGTTCTGACGAATTGTGTAATGATTACAAGAAAACCCGTGTAGTAAGTATTTTGTTGTCGACACGGTTGGTGCAGTTGCTGAGAACAAAATATATTTGTGTGCTAAATAGATAGTTGGTTGTACTGAACCGGGCTGTTTTTGTTTGAGTATAGGTATGTTTGTAAACACGCCCAAGACGCAGGAGAAATTCTTAGTGTACGTAACGTTTAAAAAATCTCTCGGTTATGATTATGAGTGATGAGTTGATGACGGACGAGCAATGATGTAGGTATATTATTGTTATTTTAGTCCAAGATCAAGGAGTCGCAAGACCTAAGTCGTTGTAGCAAGGTGTTGTTGAAGATAGCTGAAGGAATATGTTGTTAAAAGATATGCGTACAATTAGATAACAAGTAGGTATCTCATTTCATTAAAAAATAACTGCCTCTTTATACTAGTGGTCCTTAAGCGCGACTGCTACGCTAAAGGTCGTTGGTTCGTTTCCCAGGTCGAGCAAAATGTTATTGGGTTTTTCAATGATATTCTCAGCAGCAGCTCGGCGTAAGGATCTGTGCCCGGCTAATGTAAATAGGCTTACCCCATATTACATAGGACCTGATTTATGTATGTTAAAAAAACATTGCCCCACACTTGGGCTTTCTCTTGTATAGTGGGTGTGTTTACACACATTTAAACTCACATTTACAACAATTAGACTGTACAACTACCTGTAGGATATTTGTTCCGTATGAGAATCGAATCCGTGACACGCAGTGCACCAGCCAATCGCTCAGCTACTGCGCCATTCGTATCGTTGACGTCATTATCGGTCTGATGTAGAAATTGATAGATAATAAGTAACGCTTGTCCGCTGTCAGAGTGCGGACAAGCGTGGTTGTTTGATCTATGAGGCAGAGTGCACCGGTGCACTGTTATCAAGGTGTTTAAGAAAATTCCTGAATAAAAACAAAAAATATATGTTTCAGATCATGTAAAGATCTATAGTGTTAGTACAAAGAAATGTTAAAAAGCCTAGTGGTGTTACCGAGTTAGTAAAGAAAGACTTATTGTGTGTGTTTGAAAAGAAAAGGTTTTTTAAATGTTATTTATTTTATTTCTGTAGGCTCCGGAAATGCACATAGAATACCTATAGGTATGTCGTATTTCTTTTGTATTTTTTTAGTGAAGACTTGTAATTGGCTGTAAGTCTTCCGTATTGATAAATTAATTAAATTAATAAATAAGACCTTATTTAATAGTGTTGGTATTTACCCAGTGCTAAACATAAATAGCGTCTAGCTTGTCTGCTAAGCAGCTAGGACGCTGTTGACGTAAAGTGTAAATTAATTATAATTAAGTAATAAAGTTTTTCCTACAAGTGTTCCATTTAAGTCTGATCGTTTAACTATGTTTATTATTGTTTAAAAAATGGTGTCTATGTAATGTAAAAAAGTTTATTAATATTTAAATTTTCTTTGTTTCAGGTGTTCTAATCTAAAAGATCATCAACGAAACATGGCCTTAGCAATCATATAAAAAGGATTATTTTAAAAGTGAATAAATTAACATTAAAATGTCAAATGCCGAGATGGTCGACAACAATATGAACAAAACAGATATCGTCAATCATAAGTTTGAGGTAAGAGAAATAATAAATTAAGATCCAGATGAAATTAGTGTATATGTTACGGGCAACGTGATTAACTGGGCATTATTAATAAGGACCGGTCATTATTAATAATGCCCAAGACCGTCGAGAAAAGTGATTACTTTATCACTTTGACCGGATATTTTTAATAATGCCCGACGGCCCGTGGAGATACCTTGAATTTATCGGGCAGTATGTATCGGGTAGTTATTTGTTACCGGGCAGTATGAATAATTCCCTACTTGTAGCCGAGCAATGTGATAAATTTTCAGGTATGTCATGTCTTGTTGTCCATAAAATAATTTATTGTTTTCCATAATCGTCCTCTATGTCATTATGGCATATTGTTTGTAATCTTCCGGCGTTCTATCCCCTGTGGGCTACAGACACCGACCTGAGGGCATCGCTAGGAAGGCCAGCTAGGGAACAGGCTGGGTTGGGTTTGCAACGACCATGACCATGACCTGCGTTGCTAAGCTAGTTACTAAGCTAGCTTTTACCAGCGACTTCATCCGCATTTTTGTGTTTTGTTGCATTTTTTACGCGAAACCCAAATTCTTTCTTTAAATGAAAGTAGTTGCCTTATTTACTCCTTTTAGCATGAGTTACTTGCCATTGAAACTCCTGTAAAAATCTACCGAGATAAGCCGGAATAGTTATTTTTTGGTATTGTTAAATTTCGTGTAAACATTCATATGCATTTAGTAAGAAGCTGCTACTTTGACATAACAAACACACTTCAATTATATTTAGGTATTTATATAGACAATTATGTAGATGTAGTTATTGCATTAGAATCAAGTTTTATTCCACCTTGTGATCTTGGTCGTAGTCATACCCGTATTAGTGCGCGTTTGCTCTGCGAAGCTGTCGATCGGCTTTGCGCTGCACCATATCACTTGCAGGTGTATTTCATTCTAGCTACACCATTTCTTTTGTTATGATTTCTTCATGAATTCTTGTCGATGTCGAACTCCGTGGTTAAACAGGATCGTGATAATGCAGAATATCGCAGTCTTGTGAGTTTTTTTCTAAGTTAATCTTGTTGTGGCGATTAAGACCTACGTCATATAGTTCTAAAAGTGTTTTTCTGACAACAAAAAAGGGATACGGTAGGTAAGTTAGTAATGTATTGTTTGTGAAGATATTTTTAGTGTATCTAGCTACTTAATTTATAGTAAATAGGTACTTACATAATTTAATTTATGGATAGGCAAGTTGCACTTGGTATAACTTAACTTTCGAAAATGGAAGTCAAAATCAAAGTCGCTCGTGCTGTATGTACGCTTAGATCTTTAAAAATTCGCAACGGATTTCAATGCCGTTTTCATCAATAGATAGAGTGATTCAATAGGAAGGTTTATACATATAGAAAATCACGCTATGACCAACGGGAAGGCAGCAGTAACCAAAGACGTAACAGCGGGGTAATTGCTAGTTTATCTATAAGAAGATACAGCAGAGTAGATAGTTACCTTATACCAATGACGAATCACTAAACAATAAGTAGATACTTAGCCACCGCTCCGTATTCAATACCGTAGTAGGTACTATAAGAACTGCAATACTTTTAGGTAGACATTAAGTTGGAACAGGAAAACCACTTGAATATCATATTGGTAGTATTTCTTTTCTGATCACGATATTTTTAGTGGTCAGGTTCAGAAAAACCTGCCTTCTGACGTCTTTGATTTTATTCTTGCAGAAACCATTTTTTTTTGTTTACGAAAATAAGTGGTGTTTTGAATTTTAACTGCGTCGTTACTTTGGCTTAGTTAGCCGAATTTGTGGTTGTTATAGTAAGTGCGTTTGCGCAGGTCTAGTCGATTCCCCTGGTCTAGGAAATTGTTATAGGGTTCTTCTATCAGAAAGTTCTCTATTGGGGTCTGCAATCAGCATTTGTACTCGGTTATTTCGTCCTAGTATGTATCTACTTAGATTTAACTTAAGTCCTATTATTATATTTGCTAGCCACTTTTAATTTAGTAAAAGTCGTCATCATAGAAGTAGATCATAAGAACGTACATCACAATAGCATACCTACTTATACAAATAATTTAAGTACTAAAAGGCCAACCCTGTAATGTGAAAAAAGAAACAGCTGAGCTCCATAAATATTAATCATGAAATGGTGCACTTTTACAGCGGTGAAATGTGAGAAGATACCATAGGTACCAACTCTCTACCTAATCATTTGAGAAATACAGTCTTTATGCACTATAATACTATGTTTTCCCTAGCTCTCTCCAGCCGTAGACAAATGGCTGAAAATAATTACCTAATTACTACTACGTTAATCTGTAATAAAATTTAAAATAACCTTTTCATAGTCTAGCAGATTAATGACACATTGTCTCCGTAACTAATGTGGGAGCTCATTAATTCATTATGGTAATGACTGTCTAGTGGATTAGTTCATTATAGCTTATAGCTTTATCGTACTTTCATCAGATCGTTTCTATTACTCCTGAGAATCAATAAGATAAATAGGGGCGTAGCTACCGCCGTATTTGCCGTATCAATTATACGGGGCCCCCGGGCCACGGGGGCCCCCACTCAGACATCTCACTATTGTCCATAGAGGCAGAAACTTTAGAAAAACTAAAATCATCATCAGCCATAAATTATTTAATAAATCAGTTTGCCGAAAAAAAGGCAAGGAGAGTGAATATTTAAAATTCGATTTTTATTTGTAAAATGGGTAAATTATGTGATAAATAAATATTTCTTCTCACAATATTTTTTTTCTTTTGTGAAAAATCTTTACCTCCATATAAGGGCCTCCAAAAAAATTTTTATACGGGGCCCCGACAAGGCACGCTACGCCACTGATAAATACATAGGTATAGTAGGTAATTGGTACCTACAATTATTTATGACTAGCTTTTGATTACGATTTCGTCCTCATAGGTAGTCAAGTAGTAGGTAGGCTTCGGGTTGTCGCCGGGGCTGCGGGTTGTTCGAAAGAGATACCGCGCCCCCGGAACGCAAAGGGCACATGAAGGAACATAGACGGGTTTTAGTCAGTAAAAGTCTGACACTAAGGGCGGGGGAAGATATTTGATAATTTCCCTTTTTTTTTTAAAAAAAAGGTAGTCAAGTATTCTCGAAAACTTTTCTCGAAACTCGGTAATATTGTAGCTTCCTATCAGTTTAAGAATTTGCAAAGAAACAAATATATTTTTACGTGTTTATAATAGGCACCTATTAGTAAAGACGTAGCCAGTGGCGAGTTTACTATGAATTTATAAGGAACTTAACCCTAAGTACGACTTTAAATCATTAATCATATTTAAATGCATGAGCACGGCTCTTGTTTCAAAAGAAATAATAAGTTAGTCAGTATTGTATGTATAAAAGACGTAAACTACTACCTAATTAACATTTCCTGTCTTAGCAGTACAAAGTGCAACCACAGACCATAATGCGACACTAAAACAACCTGCAATCAGTAATCGCTGTAGTAATCGCGGATCTGGTTGTTTGTGTATGTGAGTTTATATGTTTGTGAACGCACAGACCTGATGCAGGCAAAATTCCTAGTGTGGGGACAAAGTGATAAAATAAATGTAGATGCCAAACGGGACGGTGTCTATCCCTACATATTTTTTTTAAGGAATTTTGAATTTGGAAAACGTAATATGCTGGCCAGTGATATTAAGCCGTGCCGTGAAGCCATATAGTTCGGTCAAAACTTAACGGCGGTTCGGAAGTTATCTTTTTTTTTGTTGGATTCGAAAACATCAAGTAACTGCCCCCGCCCTGGGCGGGACGGGAGGGAGTGTCAGACTTTTACTGACTAAAAGCCATCTATGTTCCTTCATGTGCCCTTTGCGTTCCGGGGAGGCGGTATCTCTTTCAAACAACCCGCAGCTCGGAAGTTAGCTGCGGCGAGTGCAAATTCGCGCAGGTATATTCAGGTCAATAATAATATATGCTCCATGTAATGATTTCTATACATATTACGTTATAGAAGTAATGAAATGGAGCCTAAATTATAATTGATTTGACTATGCCATTAAGTGTAAGCCGTACTATAGCTATGATGAACCGCATGCCGGAAAAACCAATTGCTTAAAATTTAACCAACCCGAACACAAACTGCTCGGTATTGGGCTAAAATCTAGATGATCAATTCCGATTTGGACGTGTCAGAGACACGGATAAAACCTCTATAATATGGTATTTAATTAACGCCGTGTGCGTAATTGCTTGGGAAAATCATAATATTATTAGGTATTCAACTAAGGTTTCTGCTTACAAACGCCAGTGTTCATCAGACTCGCGGTGTAAAAGGATCAAAACTTTTAACTTGGAGAAAAAAAAAAATTACTAAAAATTGTGTGAATTGTGTATTTGTAAGTGTTTTTTTTTTGTTTTGACTTCTTTCGTACTTACTTGTAAGTATATTCTATTGTAGGTATATGACGCAAAATGTGAACGTATGTAGTGTAGGTACTTCATTATAGATTGGCTGGTTTTTCAGGTCCAGACAACTTTCAAGGTTTAATCGTGGAACAAATAGTCCTTAAACAAAAAAAAAAGAAAATAAAACGTTGTGCATTTGTATATTTTTCCAGTTATTACTTTTTTTTCTTTTGCTTGATTAATGGTCTTATGATAGTTTGTGTCTGAGGGTCATTCTGCCCATTATTGGTTGAAGTTTGGACTGATCTGTCATGGTTTTTATCAGACTTTGTACCACTGTCGCGTTTGTCGGTAATTTTATGAATAGGTACAGTCACGAGCATAAACATGTATACACTTGGCACAATTCTAAAGCAATTTTACTTCCAAAGGATTGATTGAATTGTAATGGTAATATTCTGGATCCCACACTAGTATGAAATCAGGCCTATCAACATCGCAATTGCTCATTTATGAGAAAATCGCTTTTAAATTTTGCTGTATATTGGCACATGTTTCTTCTTGTGACTGTACCTATTCAGTTATCTGTTAATGTTAAGATTCAAAACGAAACAAAGGTCATCATCGGTTAATTACCCCCATTGTTCTATCGTTGACGTCATTCGGCTCCGCTCTTATGTGGATTTTTTTAAATAAGCCTATTTATATTTTCATATTTTCGCAAAAAAATATTAATTAATTAATTAATTAAAACTTTAAAACACAAGATAAGTAAATTATGTTCGCAATTATGTCCTTCCTACTGCAGTGTAAATCGTGCTGCAAATTCAATTATTTCAAATAAACCATTTATTTATAGGGACTTTCGAAATGTCAAGGAGTCAGTCAGTCAGAAAGTTGAAGCTCGTTCCAAGCAGTATGTTTCTCTTTCTTTTCATACAGGAGTGAAGTCTCCTACCGGCTAGAACTCCATCTCTGACTATGGCCGGGGGTGAGGGATTTGCATAAGCATTGAGCGCCCCCAGATCTCTTTGAACCTACAATTCAAGGGCAAAAACATACATAAATATCTACACTTAGCAACTTTCTAAAGCAACTTCCTCCCAAATGATTGGTTAAATGCCATGGTGTTACTAATATCCCATATTACTGCGAAAGCGGTCGTATCTCACTCAACATTGCAATCTTTCATACACGAGAAAATTTATTTTTAATATTGCCAAGTATAGGCATGTTTATGCTCGTGACTGTACAAGTCACGTGACGCAAAAAAAAACAATTTTAACATCATCTTAATAATAATTAGCATCGAAATCATTGCAAAGTCCACTTAAATAATCCGCAGATAACCCGCCAATCTTATCGGTATTTATATCAATATCGATGGTACAGTCATGGATATTTTGTTTAACCGATAAACTGCTGAGTGTGTTGCTATCGGTCGAGAAGAAACGACGTTTAACCGTTTTCGTTTTTTCCAGCTGAAAAACGGGGACGCCGATTTGGAAAAGGGGGGGAGTAAAAACGTGAAGCAGTCTTCTAGTATACCTTGGAGTAAGGTGTGTGTCGGGATGTTCGCGGTGGGCGTGCTAGTCGGCGCGTGCGCAGTCACCTGGGTGTTCCAAGACTGGAAGGCCAGTCTCCTAGTCCTCGCTATCCTGTGTGTGGTGTACCTCATCGCGTTCTACTGGAGATGGATCTATGTCGCCATCTTGACTGCTCCCAGAGATTTCTCGTAAGTTGTTTTTCTTTTTCTTTAGGTCATGTTGAGAGGATGAGTAAAAGGCGACTAACAGAAGGGATTTATATGGCAGATGTGAGTGGCAATGCCAGAGGGGACACCCTAGAAAGACCTACCCTGACCGTATTGGGGAGGTTCTTCAGAAAGGTCGGGTGTACAGTACTCGTAACCGGCGTAGTTGTATGACCAGATGTATGAACGTGGATGAGCAGAACGTAGTATGTAAGGATCGTAACAGGTGGCGTTCTGTGGTTTCTGCCTACATGCAGTGGGAAAAGGCGTGAGTTTATGTATGTATGTTGTTTTTCTTCTTGTAGGTATTCGACTATAGTTTTAAATAGGTATTTGTTTGGTTTTCCTTGAAGTTAATTATGACAGTTAGTATTGTGGTTTCAAGTTTAAAGGTTAAGGTTGACGCTATTTACGTAAACGGAAATATAAAAAGTAAATATTTTTTGAGCATGCAACTGTTTTGCATTTTATTTTCGGAGCTTGCACATTCATGCGTAATTATTTTAAGTGCTCCGAATTATTTGAGTCATTTGGTCTAATAAAGACGCGACGGACTAATCCGAGCAAATAATAAGTATTTAAGATTATGTAGGAAAAATATAATACCTAATATAAAATATTATTTTTTGTAGATTCTTAATTAATTTCTTCAAGTGAATGAATACCCAACAAACAAAAACGTCATATAAGTCTTGACTTATACGACATAAAGTTGGATAGCAGTCTTATAATGATAGTGAGATGACTACTAGGTCCTTTAGACGTCTTCAATTTAACTTATTAGTCGTGCGACGAATATGTCACAATAAGCTGGTCTTAGCAACGTTGGTAAGACTAAACTAAACGACGTTATATTACAGTCTTAGCTAAAACGTTTGTGCGACAACGCAATAGTCATACTAACGTTATAGTCCATTAAACGTTTTGAACTGAACAAATTAGGTCTTTGAAAAACCTTTGTATGACATCTATGCAATGTAGCAGTTGTATAGGCGTTTTCACAGCGACGTTTACATAACGATCGTTATCCTGTTTTACAGCGGGAAACTGGAGACTCTTAAATGACTTGGTTGTTTATTTAATACTCAAATATAACCTATATATTACATGATGTCCGTTTAATGTCATGTCCTGACTTTAATCAAACTTGTAGTCGCTTTTAAGTCAGGTTTTTACTTTAAAACGTCTAGCCCGACATATTTACGGAACGTTTTATTAAATTTACTACGAAAAATGGTTTTTGTTTCCATATTTTAACCCATGTTTCTTTGGCATATTTTCAAATAAAATTTACTTGAATGTTTTGAAATCTGCACTCCACTTTTACTGTAAATAATATGAAAAGGGTTTTAAATTTATGAGGAACCCTAATAACTATAGCTGTCATGGCGTATTGCATGGTCTTGAAATAACCTTAATACGACTTTATGTCTTTACAACGTCGTAAAGAGATAAGTGTGTGACAAAAGCAACTTGTCCGACATTTTTAGAAATAAAAATATTTTTATTAATAAAAATATAATCATTTAAACACAAAATTGTGAGGGGGCATGAAAATCTTAAATAAAAACACATAGGTATATTATCATATAACTTTAATACCCAGTCAAACTAAACGCCATGAGAGACAGATACAGTTATTAGCGAGATACATAAATATAAGTTAAATAACACTCAACTTTTATTTCCTTGTGATTATTTATTTTGGACTCAAATCTCGAAACAAAACCACAATTGTGTCACTAACAAGAAAAATGAATAAGTCTTACAGGTGTTGTTCCTTGACTCAAATAAAACGTTTTAGTCATTCAAAAACACCTGTATGACAACAATACAACAAACGAGCTGTTGTAAAGTTATGATGCGACTTCTGCGCGACGAAAATAGTAATTCCATAACGTTCATACGACTTTTGAATGACTTTAACGAAGTCAGCTTGTGACTTTTGTATGTCCATTATACGACAATGTTGGTCATATAACTGGGGCCATTTTCGCGTTTAGTAAACGTTATTATAACGTTAGTGCTACTTAGGTATTACGATCAATGGAATTAAGATAACGTTTACTAAACTTTTGAACGACGTTAAATTGTTAGTTGGGTATACACTAGGCCAATACGAGCATTTCTGTGTAATGTAACGTTCTTACGGAGGGTACAATACAACAGAAGCTCAAATTAAAGATTTAATTTGTGATTTTTATTAGATTTAACATTTCCATGCAATGTTAGAATGTTCTTGCGAATGTTCGACGCTGTGTTCGATGTGATGAGGCGAGTGAGCGTTTACCTGCGTAATATACTTAAACTTGCGTCTTTGTTCGTTGTGACAAAGTCGAAGGTCGTGTCGAATGTTCGGGTCATGACAGGATGACACATTAGAGCGACTCAATGTTCTGTCACAAGTAAATCTAGTGTTATTTATTTATTATTAAAAAAGGTCTAACAACAGCTTCGTACTACATGTATAAGTATTGGTTATTACAGTCCTGGACTTACACAGTCGCCAATTACTGGTTAACCAACGTTTTCAAAAATAAGTGTTTACTCACCTTTAAAATTAACATTTGTATAAGAAAAATATTTTCCATACCTACATACAGGAACTTAGATTCACGTTCACATCGATTCACTAGATTTTCTATGTTATTCTATTTTATTTGACAGTGCCCTGTACTGCTACATCAAAATTCTGAAGCTAACGAAGAACTTCACCAAGAAGAACTGGTCTATGCCTGACATTTTCCATCAGATGGTGATCAAACACCCCAACAAAGCGTGCTTCCTGTTTGAAGATGAAACATGGACGTTCCAACAGGTAAATACAATAAATAATAAAATTAAAATTGCTGTAGAAAATAGTTAGGCATTGCATAATGTTTACTTTTATACTTAGGCTAATTTTCAGGAAACTTTTAAGTTTACGGGCTTGATAAGAAAAGCCATAAATTGAAATAATTACCTACATTATAATTAATGATTGTCCGAGTAATGAGCGCGACTTGTTACCATGCCCATTGATTGACTACATGAGTTTAGATACCCAAGTCTCGAGTGAGTTGTGAGAAACAAAAATGATATAATAAATAAGCCATGCAAAGGTGCAAACAAGGTTAAAATGCACGAAAAGATTTATTTTTTGAAAGAACGACGAAATCTTTCGGTGTTTTCAGTCAGTATTAGGTAGCTTGCAAAACTACTGGACACTTAGATGATACGGAAAGGTTGTCTTAGGTTAGTTTATGATCTAGGGCAGGGTTGGCGAACGTTTATAAGTAAGTGAAAGTGCCATAAAAAAAAAATATGACTATGCCGTGTCATCAAAGAATCTTGACTTAGAGCCATTGAATGGATACCATTAACTCTTTGTTTGCAACTCGTTTGTACAAGAATCGTAATATTTACTATTTTGTGTTTATTTAAACAAAAGGTTAGTGTGGTTTCGATCAAATAGGTACATAGTTTTCTTATTAGTACCATTATTTCGCCATCCCTGATCTAGGGATGTGATGAAGTTGGCAAATGCATATCTACGGAATTCATGGTAATAAGTTTCGAGTCAATGTCCGTTCCACCTGTATAAGTATGTAATTACATATATGTAGAGAAAAACGTAAGTAAATGTTTAGTCTAACCCACATAAATATGCATAACATTTTGCAGGAAGTTTACTTTTAAACCGCGTGTGTTGTAAGTTGTAACACTTGCTATAGTGTTGCTGTTACAATAGGTTAGGTAAAAAGTACGTATGTATTTAACATGTATGTAGAATACATATACGAGCATATAATACATATCCTGTGTGTTTGTAACTTATGCTGGTTATGTGTATTGGTAATTGAATTTCGTGTCCAATGTTAGCCCATCGGTCCCATATTATTTTGTTATTAGGCAAACAGAACTCCACTGGACATATTCGGTACCTAACTTCGGAACTTCTTCTTTATCGTGTGGCCAGTAAGGTCTAACGACCTCAAACACCCTAGTGTCAGAGTTTCTAAACCGCCTCAAGGGCCTCTGACATGGTTACCGATGTCTGTGATGTCCAAGATAAACTTAGAAGTACCTACGTATGAATTAGAAAAAGTCACATTGGTACTTGCCCGTGCCCGGTTGCGAACCCACAACCTCTTGCATGAGAGGTGGGCGCCTTAACCACTAGGCCATCACGACTACTAGGTACTTCGGAACTAAATACTACGCATTTATTTCAATCAGACCATATTTAATTGCTAGTCAGTCAGAAAGTTGAAGCTCCTTCCAAAACGTAGGTAGGCCTCTGTGGAGAAGAAGGAGGATGGAACTAAGAAAATGCAAAAAGAAAAACTACATAATTATTCTCATAATAATGTCGATAGTTTAACATACCTACTTAATTAGCTTAGGCATACTTATTTGATTAATAAGATTTTAGAGAAGTTATAAGATTAGTGTCAAAGACCAAGCATTTATAATGTTCAAAAGATACCTTCTTGCTTTTACCGCTACAGGCATAAATTAATGTTACCAGTTAACAAAAGGATAATTAATATGCATATTTTATAAGAATGTTGTTTTTAGTCAACGATGGTAAAAAAAAAAGATTTTTCTTTCAAAAACATGTTGGAAACAGCTTATTTATTTGACAAATTACTGACATGTTCATGTTATGCAAATAGATTCAAAGAAAAAATAAAAAACAAACCAACAGTTGAGTATGTTTATAAAACTTTCATGAAATATATATGAGATGAGAATATATTTAACAGCACTATTCGATCTTACAAAATAAGAGACCGACATCGTGTGAATCGGACTTTTACATGGAGGATTATGTACATCATCATAACAGCCGCGGGACGTCCACTGTTGGACAATGGCCTCTCCCATAAATATTTCCAAAAGGAAAAATCATCATACAAAAAAAACAAAAATCTATTCCAGGATCCCCTTTCATTTTATTGTGTTTTTATTATTTGCGGTAATAGAAATACACACTTAGTGAAAATGACAACTGTGTCAACTGACAGACAGACAAACGGACGGACGGATAGCGGTGGCTTAGTAATAGATCCCGTTGGCACCATTCCGGTACAAAACCTTAGAAAATATACAAAAACACTATACCTAAGCCTTATAGGTACTTTGCTTGCGTGTCGTGTTTGAAAACACACTGCCATATTTATTTTACATCAATTTCCGTCACTTGACATTTTAACAACTTCCTCCGGAACGCAATAACTGGTGCTTTTAAAACGCAATTATCACTTTCATTTCGATAGAATGAGAGCAATGGTTACTTACCTGAACTTAAACACGCTACATATTTCTTTTTAACGATGGGGGAAAGAGGTCATCGACTGTCAGTAGGTACCTAGATGCTGTCGCAAAGGAATAATGTCTGTCATTACCAGTTAAATACTCAACAATACCCAATTTGATTGAATATTACCAGTCCTAAGTTCCCTTTTCATATCGCGCATTCGAGCAATAACCCAATTAGTAGTCTGGAGCAACGATCGTTTTATCAACAGCTCAATGACTTTCATGACCCATGGCATATTTACAGTAAAAACATAACCAATCTATCATTTATAATGCCTTAATTTTTTTTTGTTTGAGATGGGTTTGCTGTACACTCTAGTCTACGTCTGATAATAAATGACATGGATCGAAAGGAAGTAAATCCCACGACATAGGGAATACTCGAATAGTCTACGGAACAATATCTTTTTGAGACACTACAAATTATGCCTTATTATTTCCAGGTGGAAGAATACAGCTTGCGAACGTCAGCACTTCTGAAATCTAAAGGTGTAAAGCGCGGAGACACGGTCGGGGTGATGATCGGCAACTGTCCTGAGATGCCGTCCATCTGGCTGGGAGCCACGCGGCTTGGTGCCGTGTGCCCTCTCATCAACACCAACCAGACTGGCAACACCCTGCTTCATTCCATCAACATCGCCCATTGTGATGTTGTCATCTACAGTGATGAGTTTGAAACTGGTATGTTTGTCAAAATCATTAGTCTGTAGTATTCTGCGTAGGCCTTTTCAATTGCTCGAAACGGAGTCCGGTCCTCGGTCACAATCATATAATACTAGTCAAGAAGATTGTCACACTGTTTTCACCGATTCCCAGGCGATAGACGTCTACCTGAACAACTATAATAGCTTCTATCTTACATGTCGCACCTTCAATATCTGATAATATGACTAACTGGTAGTTAATTATGCAGCAAGACAAGATGCAACAACATACACACTAAAATATTAGCTAATTTAAACTTTAACTTTTAACTTTGCTACAAAAAAGGCAAAGTCATACGACCATTATACTTAGCCTTATTGTCAAAACGTTAATCGATGCATCTTAAACTTACTGTTCTATTCCAGCGTTCCAAGACATCTCAAAAGAAATCAATCCGTCCATTAAACTATTCAAGTTTATCCGTCGCCCCCTCAACACGTCTCCCAACGCCGTGAAGCCATTGACCCCTGAAGATGACTTCACTTCCATGTTGGAGAACACCAGCCCAGCTCCCTGGTCTAAGTCAGACAGCGAAGGTTTCAATGGAAAAATGTTGTACATCTACACCTCGGGAACTACTGGATTGCCGAAAGCAGCTGTTATTTCTCCTTCACGGTAAGTCAGTGTGTTAAAAGCAAGCACTTAAGCACCTACCAAGTAATATGCAATCTCAGTTTCCTCGAGAACCGTTAATTAACTATGTAAATAAAATCGTGCCGGATAATATTTGTTTAGAGTATTTATTAACCAAATAGGCAGACGAGGTCGCCTTTGTTTTACATAATCATAAAACCATAGACATTAATTAAATCAAGAATCTCAATTTTCCAAAATTACGCATAACGTTATGATCGTCCCCTGGTATATTAGTCATATATTGTCCTTCCCTTGATTGATCGCATCGATAAATATTCAGAATGTGTAATGTAAAACCTATTATATTTATCTTTTCCAGTATGGTGTTCATGGCATCAGGTGTCCACTACCTCGGCGGTTTGCGAACAAGTGACGTCATCTACTGCCCCATGCCCCTGTACCACTCTGCCGGTGGCTGCATCACAATGGGCCAGTCCTTCATCTTCGGCTGCACTGTGGCTCTTAGAACAAAGTTCTCAGCATCCAGATTCTTCCCCGACTGCATCAAGTACAATGCCACGGTAAGTGGAAGCTGCAACATGTTTAGGTGGGGATTCAGTGACGGTAGCAACTTGAGCTGTTTGTGCGGTACAGCACAAACGATGGCTGATCTCACATCGTGACGATTATGATTTAATGTCTGCCACCGACAACGCACTCAAAGTGGCCAAATTCTGGGCCGCAACAATATAGTACCTACATAGTAGTTAGTCATCGAAATGCTAAGAAGAAGTGAAAGCTGGGTGAAAGTGCACTGCACTAATGTGCTACCTACATTGTAAGTGCAAGCTGAGATGCAGGGAAATCAAAATGTTATGCGCTTGCGCCGGTCGATCGTTAAAAACGAATTGCATTGTAGTTGACGTGAAAGTGTGAATGATGTTTGATTTTAACTTCAAAGCGTAATAAATAAAGATCTATGTGTTTTCAATGGCTGCCTTGGCCCACATTAGGTCCGGTATTTTGGCCGAAATGGTGAAATAAAACGTCACACGCTACTTTTCGGCACGGTTCGTAGATTTATTCAATTACCATTGCATCGCAACTTCCGAAAAAACAATATATTATGGCCTATTCTACGAAAAAAATGTTAATCAAGGTTGGAAGTTGTATAATAGCAGCACACAGTCTTAGGCTGTGTTGCGGAGTACTAAGGCTCAATTTCAAACGCATGTTAATGACTACTTAAAACAACCGATTATGATCGTCTTCGTTGTTTTTTTTTTAAATAGCGTAAACATAGCCCATATCTAAGTTATGCAGCTTGAATCTTTTGAGCCGTCACCTCTCAAGGTGAGGGTGATTAAGCAAGTTATTATACGTAATTTCTTTAACTAATGATTTGTTTATATTTCCCAGGCCGCTCACTACATCGGTGAAATGTGTCGTTACGTGCTGACGACACCTCCAACTGCAACAGACACGCAACACAAAGTCAGAACAGTTTACGGCAATGGAATGAGGCCAGCGGTAAGATAGTTGCTTTATAATAAGTACCTATTTCTTAAACCGACCTGTAGGTAACTGTCAAAGCAATTTGTAACCTGTGTACAGTGCGGTTTGTCCATTTTAGACCATAATATCATCAGTCTAAGTCCAGATTTCTTTGCAATGTTTTTTAAAGACATTGTTTTCAGTTCTGCAATGTGTGTTTGGTTTCAGATTTGGCCCGATTTCGTCAAACGTTTCAACATTAAGAAGGTGGTTGAATTCTACGGTGCCACGGAAGGAAATGCAAATATTGGTAATAAAAAAGACGCTTTGAATAATCTTTTACAAGTATTGTCCGAGGCCGGCACAGCAGGAAGTGGTGAGACAACCTAGACTCGCACTGGGAGGGCTGGTGTGAGGTGGCTTAAGAAAAGAACATTTGGAAGAACATAGAGGAGGCCTTTGCCCAGCAGTGGGACAATAAACGCTAAAATAAATATTGCTCTTGATAAGTGTTTTTTTTAATGGGACAAGCCCGCCACATTATTCCCAAACCACTGCAACTCCTGTAAGCCAGAATCAACAGTGGCGACCACTAAAAAACCGCCGACACAATGAAGCTCAACGAGTCCCGGAGAAACGATTCAACTGTCTTGGATCCCGTAACGAAATAAGTGATGTCTTGATAAGTGTGTAGATAGACTATTAAATGTATGAATTGTCTGTTCCAGTCAACATCAACAACAAAGAGGGAGCAATTGGTTTCGTGTCCAGAATAATACCGGCTGTGTATCCTATCGCCATTCTCAAAGTAGACCCCGAAACTGGTGACCCTATCAGAAACAAGAAAGGATTATGTCAGGTAAGGCGCATTTGGAGATCTCTATTGATATGAAATAAGTAATGAAGAAATTTTTTTTTTTTTAAGTAACCCCCGACAGAAGAACAGAAACACGTTCATATCGATTCACCCGTTATAAAAGTACGGTGCCTACGGCGGTATAGACAGACACACAGACACGTCAAACTTATAACACCCCTCATTTTGAGTCGGGTGTTAAAAAAAGACATGACTAGGAAAGTAAAGTCGAGAGAGACGTGTAACAAAATCTTCCTCCATTTGCAGTTGGCGCAACCCAACGAGCCGGGAGTGTTTATAGGGAAAATTAAAGCGGACAATCCGTCAAGAGCGTTCCTGGGTTATGTGGATAAGGCTGCATCAGATAAGAAGATTGTACGAGATGTGTTCACTTTTGGAGACTCGGCGTTTATATCAGGTCTGTATTCGATATCCAATAAATATTTCTTGAGGTACATACCTAGCAGTACCTAGAATTAAACAATACATTATAACATTTTATCATTATTCGTTTAAACTGAAAATACTAAGTTTTTGCGAAAGAGATATATCTAAAATTGCTGCTGCAGAATTTCACAAAGCACATTGAAGTAACCATACGTCCATAACATCAATGGTACTGGTACTCTTCCCAAAATATCCCTAATGATCATTGGACCATCCAATGTAATTTGTCAGCGTAGTTTAATACATAAGGTCGAAGGTTAACATCTTAGCTTCATCTTTGATCTATGCTATAATTCTATTCTATATTTGAAGCATTTAACGAACTGGAACTTAATCCAGATAGGTACGGAACATGTAGATGATGATGTCATTTCCGTTGCAGGCGACATTCTGACAGCAGATGAGCTCGGCTACCTATACTTCATGGACCGTACGGGTGACACGTTTAGGTGGCGCGGAGAGAACGTCTCCACTACTGAGGTCGAGGCTGCTATCTCCAGGGTCGCTGATCAAAGGGATGCTGTCGTTTACGGTGTTGAGGTGAGTGTAGTTGCAGATAAGGTTTATTTTTCCATGTAAGTAATGTCGAAAGTACAGTGCTTAGCATCGATCTGACTTGAAAATCGACACTTGCCAGCAGAAGTAAACTTTTCATTGTCCAAAAAGTTTCTTGATGGATGGTGACATTTACTGAATTTACCCAGCCATCTGACTAGTTCTAAACATACTTACAATCTAGCCCCGAATCCTCAGAACATAGAACCTCCATTAATTCAGTTCATACTACTATAGCCTATCGTATCTTTAGTATTGTCATTGAGTCATCTATTCTTGAAGAGATAATTATTTTTCTTTTATCCATGGCCCTAATCAGGATCTACGTCCGAACCAGTTTAATAATCGGAGTTTATTCTTCAACAGATACCCAACACTGACGGTCGAGCGGGCATGTGCGGGATCGTAGACCCTAATGGAACTCTGGACCTGGACAAATTGGCGAAGGACATCGGGAAAGACCTGCCTAAATACGCGAGACCCGTATTCATCAGGCTTATGACTAGCGTGGACATGACTGGTAAGTCTTTCGTCTTACATTTATAAATTTGTTCTTAGATATAGTGGCACGGGCACCATGGATCACTCGACAAATTAAGCGCTAAAGCTATTTAATGCATCTCTCCACCCTTGCCTAATATTTGAAATTAATAAAGGTAGAATTATTTAGTTTTCTAGTATATTGCAAGTGGGACTAAGTGCTGGTCGTACGACTATATAGTATTCACTGTCGTCAAGGTGTTCATATTTTAGTGTGATATTATTAGTAGGCCCTGCATTCTGTATTTTTTGACCTCGCACTGATCTAGTTTTCTTATTATCATTCATTTTATCTACTTCATCATAGGTCTTCTCTAAATATCTCGGCCAGTCTACTGCCATGCCATTAGGTATTCCTTGTTCACTTAAATACTAATTCAACACTGCACATCCAAAGCTGGCTGGCTACTACCACTTTATGGCCATTCTCTTTCCTTCTTCGTCCTTCTTGTTGCTAAGAAAAAACTCTGTAATCCGTCCGTCTTATCCATATTTTAGTGACGTCATTAATATTTGTTTTCATTTTGTCCACAGGAACATTCAAAATGAGGAAAGTCGATTTGCAGAAGGAAGGCTATGACCCGTCGTTGGTGAAAGATAAACTGTATTATTCCGACCCGAAGACAGGCAAGTATGTACCTTTAGGCAATGAAGAGTACGAGAAAATTACATCAGGACAAATTAGACTGTGATTTTAATTAGGTATATAAACTTTTACATGAAGATATTATCGTGCCTTTAACGTGTAACAAATATTTTGTGATACTGTAAAGTGCAATACTTGTGACCATAGTGACAAGTAATTAATGACTTATTACCTAATTACGTATAATTTTAGTCAAAATCGATGTTAGGTAGGAACTTTTGATTCTTCATTTTTTGTTGCGTTGAAGGTTACCTACCTTGTGGATATTTTTTTTAGTATCTACTTATGTTTGTGTTATCAATAAGTACCTTATCGGTAAATAGGACGATTGTACCTATTGTAAAAATATGCTGTTTTGCGTGGGTAGATCGGTATGTACCTTTCTGCCTACCTGCCTTTTAGCTGTTGGTATAATTATCTGTAATCATCAAGCACATATCACTAATGTAATTAGTATGTAGGTATGCTTAAATCGTTAGGTAGGTACTTACTATTGTTTTGTCTTAGTCTACGTAATAAAAACGCTGTAGATAAACGCGTATTTGCGAATTCTAAAAATGAGATTAGCGGAATGTCCATATCACAATGCTAAACAAGCGAAAAATGGGTCCTTAAATAGCTCAATTATTATTTAGGTAAATTAGTGTTAACATTGGTGTCGATTCTGTTATGCACGAGCTAAACTTAATTTAGACTATTTCTATCTTTTTCTTTCCAATCAAACAAGAAAGGGACGGACGTGAATAAGACTTGTCAATTTTAGTTGAACTAAAACCTCTATACAATTATAATTGGCATGTCGGAACGTGTTGATTAAAAACACGGAAAAGTTCAAGGCAAAACTAATTTGACATCTCTAACTTAGTTCTAAGGTATTACCGTCCTTTTCTTTCGCTGTATGTTAGCAAGAGATGTCAATTCTCTAATTTTAGTTTAGTTTGTGAACAAGGGAATCGGCACCAATATAGTTTTTCAAATTATTAATAGGTAGATGCGACTACCTACTTACCTATAAACTATTTAATTGTAAGTTAATTTATTAAGTTACTACTAACTATTAGGTACCTATCAATAGCTCTTTTTTATTTTTCCTGTGAAACTACCTAGATCTTAGAAATGTGTTTTTGTAATTATTAGACCTAGTAAAATTATGGACACACGTTTTTGTACTTAGTCTAAGTACCTATGTTTATAATACTTATGGAAAAACGGTGTTAGTAATAAAATATGTTTTCAAATTAAAGCTTCTCTTTTATTTAATAACTAGCTTTTTTTACTGTAGATGTTCAACAACAGAGTAAATCAAGTAAAAAGTGAATCCATGATAATATTAATCAGCATGCAAGCGCTCGAAATCCCGATTTTGATTACTGAATACATCGTATAACAGTAAAATGCTTTTTATTTACGTTTGTACTGACATGCAGTATATTTCAACATTGGATAAATAACAATGAATAATATAAATAAATACAATATAATATTATTGATATTTTTTTTACTTTTCCTAACAATTTTAACAACGCACTTACAGTAACAAAACGCAACTGTCAATATTATTTATTGATTTGAGGGTGACAGTGACATTTTTAAAGGAAGATAGACGTCAAATAACGACGAATACGAACAAACGCGTATTTTCTATACATTGCGTATCGCCGCAAGCAACGTTTTTCAACTTTTGATAGTGAGCCCTCATTAGCATTTAAATCAATTTCATTCACTTGAACCGATCATTGCATGACCGACGACTTATAAATCAGGTTTTTTACAAATTTAAAATCGGAGCTTTAAATACTTGGAAATGATAATCAGTAAGTCCATCAAGCAACGTCTAGAGCTAGAACTCATACGACACTCGTATACCACCTTCCAATGTGCGAGTGCGATAAGTTATACGCGATTAGAGTAATTATTGTCAAGTGGTTTACCATTTAGATAACAATAACGTGCTCCTTTTACTTGTTTGCCCTTTGAGAGTTTCTCGCAAATAGTGCGAGTGAATGAACTAAAGCTAGTCGACGGGCGCACAGCGCGCAACAGCCACGGTGGGTCGCCGTACAGCAGTTAGACGCGTTTCGTTGCGAAAGGCGGTCGTGATGGTGCTCGTGTTTGCCGCTATAGCGGCTGCCTGTGCCGCCGTTTGGCTCTCCCAAGGATTCCTTTGTATGATTGTGGCTGTAATAATTCTCAGTAGTGTCTTCCTCGTTGCATTCCATACACACTGGTGCTACATCGCACTCAGGACTGCTCCAAGAGATCTCAGGTAAGGGTCCTAAACTGGCACGTCATCGTATCGCATTTGTTATTCGATAGCGGTAATAATTAAGAAATAACACGAAACTAATTACCAATTTTAATTTCTACACATTTTACTTTGTACTTTATGTAAGTAATTAAATAAAAAAACTTTTCCAAAAACTTTTTATGTCAACATCTGTTTAAGTTCAGTAAATATTAACATTTATTTATTTTATAATTCTAGAGCTCTATTTTCATATATAAAGATCTTATGGATAACAAGGAAGTTCAGCAGTAAAGATCTGACTATACCAGATGTATTCCACGATGTTGTGAACAGGCATCCGGATAAGCCATGTTTCTTATTCCAAGACGAAGTGTGGTCCTTCAAAGAGGTTTGTAACATATTTCAAATATCATTCTAAGTGGCAGAATTTGTTAAAAAAAGAATGCCTATTGTATGTTTGAATTGTAGCAATTTATAAAGTAACAAGTCTTACTATTTTGCTGTTCTTCATTACAAATTCACAAGTAGTACACACACAGGACATATTTCAACACAATAGAAATCAGACCTTAGTAATCTATCATGATTGTAACACGGATTATTTGTGTAGTAATTCAGTTTAAATTGAGAAGAAAGTAAATGGAAGCCTTTTGAAATTGCTGATGCATTTTAAGAGAAAGTCTTATTCATACAATGATCTCCTTGCTTACATTTGTATTACATTCGAAGTTGACTAGGTCATGTACTTTATATTCATCAGTATATTGTCGTTTTATTACAAGATTAATAATTCCAAATATAAAAATAAAAAGTTTAATAATTTTTTTGTTACTATTCTTGGAGGTATCTAGATAAAATCTTTATCGGATTTAATTCCCACATTTAAAGTGCTATAGCAAATGATCTTTATTTTTGATAATTATGAAATTATGGTTTCAACTGTTTAGTGCCTAACTGAACATAAAAACATACCTACAGCAAAACAATTAAATATGCAAAAAAAAAACAAGTATTCAGGTGACAGTTTGTCCTTCACAAAACTGTAATTAATTCCATTGAATTTGGTAAAAGCTGTACCTAATTAACCATTGTTTAAATTCATGTTAATAGTCTTTGAAAAGGTGTTAAAGGGACAATCCAGTCACCTGTAAAGTCTTGACTTTGTTTTTAAATGTTACATGTCATTGATCCAATTTCAAAAGAAAGTCAAACTAATTTCTGAATGAATTAAACCTTCTTTGACTGACTTCAGAAAAGAGGTTCTGTACTCAACCTGTATGCATGTATGTTTGTAAGACTGTGATTCTCTTAAAAACTAGTTTCTTGTGGTGTTTTCATTTTACAATTTTACCTACTATCATCTTAATATATTATTAAAGTAACTGGCGTTCTTTGGTTTCTGCCTTTTTTCCCATGTGGGTACATGGGAAAAAAGCGTCAGTTTATGTATGTATGTAGTAACTCTCATATCATATGATAAGCGGTATCAACAGTTTAAAATCAACAATAATTAGAGATTGCAAGCTTGAGATTATAGCAATGAATTCCTAAAGAAATACCTATTGCTCTTACAGATTAATTACCTATTATTTCAACTTTAATACTATTCAAATCAAACTATTTTTTACATAGCACACAACACATTAAGTTAATTTTAAATCATGCATTATCTACAAGAACTACATGGCTGACTGATGGACAAACAGTTCATACCACTAAATTTAAAAGATAAATATTTACTTTCTTCAAAAAGATTAGACATCGCAGATTCTGAATGCCCCACCAAAGTTTAGGTTGATTTTTGCATGCACACAATTCTAAGTAGTTATTTACATTAAAATTGAAGTTCTAACTATTATCTCCATTATTCTATACTTCCATACATTATAAAATATTATTATAAAATTCAATAATATTATAAATGTGAAAGTAATTCTGTCTGTCTGCCTGCCTGTTACGCTTTCATGACCAACCACTGAACCAAAATAGATGAAATTTGTTCGGGATAAGTTTAAATCCCAAACATAGACAGGCTACTTTTTATTCCGCGGTTTCGCCTGCCTACGCGATAACCGACATATACGCGGACAAAGTCGCGGGCAAAAGCTAGTATTAAATAAACGAAACACACTTCTTTTGTTCCTACAAAGTATATACTTAATCATACACACTTCTATATTTGTACCCACAAAGTACTTAATGTAACGATTAGTACAAAAGTGTAAAGTCCTAAATCACACATTAGCTCAAGTGTTTTGTTGCTCAGTCATGTTGCTAAAAATAGTTCACTGAATACGTTTTGTTTTAGGTTGAAGATTACAGTCTGCGGGTGACGGCCGTACTAAAGGCACAGGGTATAAAGAAAGGGAATATTGTTGGGTTGCTAGTGAACAACTGCCCTCAACAGCCGGCGCTATGGATGGGGATCGCTCGCCTGGGCGCGATCACTCCCCTCATAAACACGAACCAGCGAGGCAAGGCTCTCATACATTCCATCAATGTCGCAAAATGTGACGCGTTGATATTCTCCGACGAGTACCAAGGCGGTAAGTCACTCAAACAGGTTTTTTTTTGCCATGTACCGAAGCTAGAATAACAATGTTCGGCGGCTTGATAATCGCGGCACTCTCATGTTTTGGTAAAATGAAGCTGATTTTTTTTGTGTCAATGTACGCTTAACGACATATCAATCTACCTAGCCTTTTCCTATGTTGGGGTCGGCTTTCAGTCTAACCGGTTGCAGTTGAATACTAGTGTTTTACATGGAATGGCTCAATGATATATCATTTCCAGTACACAGACTGTTTTGTGGACACTGATGTCTCAATAAAGGTGGCCACCTATTGGGGCCAAGACTGTAAAAACAGGAATTAAGTACTTAAGTAGGTATACTATCGATTCGATATTCGAAAAGGAGAGAAGTGTACACTACATTGAAAATGCCTGGAAACCGCTTCAATGATAACCATAATATAAATATATCTCGTTGCACGACTAATAGAGTTTAAGACCTTTTCAAATCGTGAAAACCAGTCCATACTGTCCAGGAAAATTGAATGTCTTATTTTATTGCCTAAAAAACTCTACCAAATAAAAACTGGTTTCCCAGGTGTACAATTGACATATGGAATGAATAAAATTTACGTAGGTAGGCGTCTAATTAGCCATCCGCGATTATTTCCAATTTACGCATATATTTTTCTACCCGACTTTTCTGTGTTGTACAAGATTCGAGATATTTCCTTAATAATACATTATCTATTGTGGACAAATTTTATCTGAACCTTGAACCCAAGTCACGTTCATTAGCCGAGAAATGATATCTGTTCAAATAAATATTGTTTATCATTGTTTTATTAGAACTTGTTCTCTAAAACAACTTAACAATGGTGTCGATTCTGTTATGCACAAGCTAACCTTAATTTAGACTATTTCTATCTTTTTTTCCCCAATCAAACAAGAAAGGGACGGACATGAATAAGACTTGACAATTTTAGTTGATCTAAAACCTCTATACAATTATAGTTGACATGTCAGAACGCATTGATTAAAAACACGGAAAAGTTTAAGGCAAAACTAATTTGACATCTCTAACATAGTTCTAAGGTATCACCGTCCTTTTCTTTCGCTATATGTTAGCAAGAGATGTCAATTCTCTAATTTTAGTTTGTGAACAAGGGAATCGGCACCAATGTCCAATGTTCATTTCCGGGTCTTTCTTCGTACCTAGTGTACTATTGACCCGTCATTGTAAGCCGTGTCAGTTTTGTACGTGTAGAATTGAAAATTGAAAGTAAATTAGGTAGCCGATGTGCGTCACCTATTCTAAAAATAGGTAATAAATAAAATTGAATTGTCTGTTTTAATGTCAAAATACCAGCTTTTTATCACAGGCATATTACATGAATGCTAAAATTAAAAAAGACTTAAGTAAAAAAAAATGTCTTTCTGGCTGTTTATTCCGCGTAATCCACGGAACAGCTAGACCGATTTTGACGGCACTTTCACTGACAGATAGCTGCTAACTTAGCCTACTTTCATATTAGAAAAAGGATTAGGGTTCCGCGCGAAACAATTAAAACTCCGCAGAAAACCGATATTTACGCGGACGATTTCGCGGGCATAAGACTAATTCGGAATAAAGCGATTGAACTGAGCACTATAATATTCCTATTGTCTTGCCTGCCAATATATTTGTAGCCTCAGAATCAGCCGGAGTATTTTTTAAAGATGTTTCTCATCGACTTAAAGATGTGAAGTGAATTTAAGGTGAATTCTCATCCCCCTTAATACTATGTATTGACAACTCACCTGAATTCACAGAGAAAGATTTTAAAGAATAGTACTGCGGGGGCCTAACCACCATCTCTTAAAACAGTACCATTTTAATATGAACTTGTAATTTCAGTTGTTGGATTTTTAACTTTTGGCGCTGCGCCGAGCGTTGAAAATCCAAGAGTGCGCAAGGCAAAGTATTTTTTTTTTAAAGACTGTGGTAGGCCTCTGTCTTCATCTAATAACTCGTTATCTGAGTAATTTCCACTTCTTGTGAAGTCAGTACATTGTTAATAGATCAAAAGTGACTGTGAGGAGGAAATAGGAACCAGTCAGTTTACCTTAACAAGACCAAAGTATGATTGATAACCAGAACGTTCTGAGTCATCCTTATCCTAGTTACACACATGTACCAATAGTCCTAAGCCTTGGACTTCGGACTTGAAATAGACCGTGAAACGAGAGGAAGATTCCGAATACTACTCATCTCGCTATTGACTTGAATGTTAGTATCTATACAAATAAATATAATTGAAGTGTCTGGTTGTAAGGTCAAAATAATAGATTTTTACAAAATAAAGATAAATATTAACGAAAAACACTTTTAAAAATTTTTGTCTGTCTGTTTGTTTCGGGTCTCCGAAATGGCTGGACCGATTTTGACGGGACTTCCACCGGCAGATAGCTGGTGTTATAAGTACTTGGGCTAACTTATATTTTACAAAAAAGAATAATGATTTCGCGTACAAAAAATAAACCATTATAATCGACATTCGTGCGGCTGAAGTCGCGGCCATAACTTAGTAATATATAAAACGTTAATGTTTAAGGTGAATGCTCCGACCAGCCCGCGAAATTTAAATTTTCTTACGTTTTTTGCAATTTGCAAGTCAGTATTAGGTTTAATGTTGATTAAAGTATGATTCGCGGGCGTAAGAAGTATGTATTTTCAAAATAATAACCATAAAATCAGTAAAATGACTCCATAAGTCAAGCTTCATGTAAAATGTCAAGATTTCATGAAATCTTGACATTTTACATGAAGCTTGACTGTCGGATGTCGGAGCATTCACCTTAAGATGCGTGAGATCACAGTTCATTACTCTTTAAAAATAAAAGAAAATAAAATATATTATCGGTAAAATTACATAAGAGCCATAGTATTATGAGTAGATCTTACTGAAGGTCAATGGAGTAACGTAAAAATCTTCATTAATGATATGCATACCAACAAGTTTAAAAACCTAAAAAAATATAGTAAGTAGGTATAATAAATTACGTGGCAAACCATAACATAATAGTTGAATTCCATTACATAATGTTTTTAAGCTTATTATGGCGATTTTGAACTGTGTTTCTTGACACTTTTTTAGTTAATTTAATAAACATTTACATAAGTAGGACTTACATTAATGTATATGTGTATATAAAATATATTTATTTATCAAATGGAAAACCAACAGCTATACATAAAGTTAATACAGAAAAATATATTTTTTATGTGTTTCTCAGTACTTATACTGAAATGCGTCTAGTATTTTTATGATTTGTAGATTTTTTATAGAGGGCACATGGTAACAAAAACTTTTACTATGGTTTTACATGTACATGATTTGGTATAGGTATTTGGGGGATATTGACATTTTAAGCGTTCTATATTTTCACCAGTGTTGTACTTGTATGGCCAGATGTATGAATGTCCACGAGGCGAAAGAAGTATGTAAGGATTGTAGCAGGTGGCGTTCTGTGGTTTCTGCCTACCCCCATAGGAAAAGAATGTCTGTATTGTACTTCTGTATAGAATTTCAGATATTTTTTAATAACCTACGGAAAATGATAAAACTGGGGTGTCTAGAATCGTGTACTAAATACGTGGTATAAGTTTGCGTTACAATGCCCCCTTCCACCCGTTATATAATGAAAATGTCTATTCCAGCTGTGCAGGATGTAGCCGAAGACCTGAGCCCATCTTTGAAGCTCTTCAAGTTCTCCCAGCGTCCTCTGAACCTGGATGGGGTCCCGAAGATTGCAAGCGGTGGTGATGATATAACCGACTTCAACAACCTGCTGGAGACCACCCCACCTGCACCCTGGTCGTTGGCAGACGCTGAGGGCTTCCAAGGGAAATTATTGTATATTTACACGTCCGGAACCACTGGACTGCCTAAAGCTGCTGTTATTTCTAATGCTAGGTAAGACTTATATTATTTTCGCTAAATGTGCTATCAAACAACAGGGTTGGCGCAGTGGCTGAGCGTTTGGCTGCTGCCCTGCGTGTCGCGGGTTCGATTCCTGCACTAAACAAATATTTTATGGCCTACAGATAGTTGTTTCGGGTTTGGCCGTTTGTGTATGTGAGTTTGTTATATTTGCTCTTAGATGAGTTTATTAAGCGCAATCACGATACAGGAGAAATAGCTAGCGTGGGGCAAGGTTTAAAAAAAAAAGAAAAAAACATAGAACATGTGAAGTATATTAGATTCTACATCTTACTTGTCATTATACGGGTTATTCTTATCTTAACGACCTGGATTGGTGTACTTAAAACCACAAAATAGAATGTATCACACAAGAAACGAAATATAATTATTATGATAAATATGAAGTTTACTGACCTCTTGTTATTTTTCTCCATCTAATCCAAAGTTGTTCCACGTCACGTTGACGTCTCGTAGACGTTATTATGTTAGACGTTAGCGTCGCCATTGACGATTTTTTTGCTAAAGTTTCTTACATTCAATTAATTTGTCCATGTTTTCAGATTCGTATTCATGGCCACCGGGCTCCATTATATGGGTTTGGAAGGCAACGATGTGTTCTACTGTCCCTTACCTCTCTACCACACTGCTGGAGGAGTGATCAGCGTCGGCCAAGCTCTGATACTCGGCTGCACAGTGGCACTAAAGGCCAAATTCTCCGCCTCGCAATATTTCCCAGATTGCGTCAAATACAAAGCTACGGTATGTGAACATTAATAATTTCTGCGTCGCTGTATAAATAATTCGGGTCCGTACATAAATTTGGTGTTTTTTTTTTGTTCTGAATATTATTTGGCTACGCTTTGTATAACACGAAAATTGGCATTCTATTTTTATACATATAGTTCAAGCTTCCTTCCGCGATTTCGTCTTTGTCAAAGTCGATATGTTATCCCACGGGAACCGTACACCTTTCCGAGTTAAAAAGAAACCTGTGCTATTCTAGTCTATAATCTATTTCTATGCCAAATTGCATCCAGATCCTTTCAGCCGTTCTTTAAGTTTAAGAATTTTACTATGATAACCTAGTTTCCATATTAAACCCTGGTTTTCCGAACCAAAAACGAATGTGACAAATAGTCAGCTTTGATTGGTTGACTGTCTTACCAGCAACCAATCACAGCACCTTACGCACGTTTAACAATTTCTCACATAGAACTTGCATTGTTTTTTTTTTCAAAAAACCGACGGTTACTATATCGTAGTTTGAATGAATATTCGAAAAACGAATCTAGCTTTATAATTATTTATTTCTAGGCAATATGAGCAAGCGATTCCATTAACTATACAACAAGTTTACAAGGTTAATAATGTTATCTACATAATAGACATTGCTATTGTACTGTAGCGTGTAATTACTTGTACCATCGTATGGTTGCCGGTGTGCCAGCATTTTATTGTGAATAAGTATTTTATTGTGTATAATCGCGAACTTAGTCATGTGTAGCGAGTGCATATTGCAGGTTTCGTAATGAAACGTTTATATCTGTATAGTACATGGCATCTATAAAACTAGTAATTAGTTTTAGTACTTAGTAGTAGAGCTCTTTGTGAAGGATCTCATCTGGGCAAGTACTACCGCCATACCTATTTCTGCAACAAAGCAGCGTTGCTGTGTTTCGGTTTGCAGGGTGTGGGTACCGGTATAATCACAGGCATATGAGACATTTCAACTTTGTCTCTGGGTTGCCAAAGCATTTGCAAGGCCTCTGGTATTACAGATGTCTATAGACAACGGTGACCATCTAACATCAGGTGGGACGCGGCTTGTTTGCCATCCAACAAAATTTAAAATAGGTTTTACAAACATGTAAACATACATTTGTATTTGTAAAAATAACAACACATAAAGTTTAGTTTACACTAGACTTGTGATAATATTTACGCAGGTATATTAAAAGTTTATTAATTAATGGATAATGAACTAAAATCCAATATGAATAAAGTTTAATGGTGCGTAATTGCTAGCAAGATAAAAATGCTGCGTGTAATTATATTTTGCACCCAATTTTAAACCTTATTTCTGTTGTATTTTTGTTAATTACTAATTAATTAATTCATTAAAACTACCCAACCATATTGCTGTTTTTGCTGATCTAATATCCACCTGTTTGCAAAGCAGCCTTTTAACACTTTGTAATCGTTTATAATATTAATCACCACTCAACCTTTGTGAACTTCGTCCACAGAAATGTCGCTTACTCGTATCACGAACGCAAACGAAGTCGCGGAATAAAAAGTAGCCTATATCCTTTCTTGGGATTCAACTTCAACTTACCTCCAACCAAATGTCATCTAAATCGGTTCAGTGGTTTAATCGTGAAAGCGTAACAGACAGACAAACAGATTTACTTTCACATTTATAATATTAAGTACAGATTTATTTCAGCAATCACTCAATCACCTATGTTTTTTGTCACGCAGGCTGCCCACTACATAGGCGAGATGTGTCGCTACGTTCTGGCCACGCCCCCCTCTTTGGCCGACACACTACACAGTGTACGCGTGATCTACGGCAACGGGCTTAGACCACAGGCAAGTAATCTATACTAGTAAAGTAATTAACACTTATTTTATTTATTTATTTTATTAATATGGAAGACCTACAGCTTAAAAATACCAGGCTGGTAGCAGTACACTAAACTGACAGCCACTTTTTGTGATAACCATATTATTTACTTACTGCCTCTTTAGCGTAGTGGTCCTAAACGCGACTGCTACGCTAGAGGTCTGGGGTTCGATTCCCAGGTCGAGCTAAGTGTTTTTGGGTTTTTCTATAGAATTCTTGCTAGCAGCTCGAAGTTAGGATGTGTGGGCGGTTAATGGCAATAGGCTCGCCCCCTATTGCATGGGAGTTAATCATACTGGCGAGCTGTGGGTGTACATTGGTACACTTCTGCCTAACCCTTCCGGTAATACAGGCGTGATTGTATGATGATGGCATTGTTCTCGTGTTTCATGAAGATGGTTAGCCATTTTTCGGGTTTACTAACATCTTCAAGGTTCAAAATGTTTAAAATAGCATTAATGATCCACAAAAAAATGTAATGATGCTTCATGTAAATCGAAACATCAAATCAGAACATTTTAAACAACGTACATTTAAATTCAATTGTAAGAATTAATGAATTTGCTAATTAGTTGGCTTGTTTTATGCATACATATAAAATCAAAAAATTAAGTCGTTCTGATTCGTTG
The DNA here is from genome assembly GCA_932526535.1 of Caradrina clavipalpis. Lineage (NCBI taxonomy): Eukaryota > Metazoa > Arthropoda > Insecta > Lepidoptera > Noctuidae > Caradrina > Caradrina clavipalpis. The sequence goes on along the minus strand of OW052091.1, from coordinate 10,943,605 downwards.
GCTTAGCACTATTTTTAGTAATATATTTTTTGCGTGATATAAGACCGCCAAAATATGCATACTTAATGCATGCAGGGTATGTATGGGTTATGCAGGGTGCGAGCTCCAATAGCATGCAGATAAACTGGACTGTTGTGTAATGAATAGTTGCTCCAGAGTTTGTGCTGCTATTCTATAGCAATGATGCATAACTTGTTTAATAAATATAACAAACTAATAACTGCCACGTTAACCTAGTGGTTCCAAGCGCGACTGCTACGCTAGAGGTCTTTAGTTCGATTCCCAGATCGAACAAAAAGTGTTATTGGGTTTTTTTATGAAATTCTCAGTAGCAGCTTTGAGTTTGAATTTGTGCCCGGATAATGGCAATAGGCTCGCCCCATATTACATGGGACCTAAACATACCAATCTGTGGGTGTACATTAGTACCCTTCTGCCTAACCCTTCGAGGAATACAGGCGTGATGGTATGTGTATAAATTGTCGTGTTCCGCTAACGCAGGTTTGTCCGTACTTGGTATACATAAAAATTATATTACAAAAAATGATACATGATGTGCTGATGATAAAGAAACAGGATAATTTTATACTAACACAGTCTTAAATGATAATAAGTCTTATTTATAGTTACTCGAAATAATGATTTTTTTTTTCTTCTTATTATAAGCACAATGAATAAACATCCAAAAGATTGAAATCTAGCGATTTCAATCTTTGCATAATAAAATACAATGTAATCAGATTTAATTGACTTCTATGAAAAAGACTGAATATTAATTTGGTAAATTAAAACATGTTTTTAGATTCAGTAACTTTGTACATAAGGTCATGTTTCGTTTTTACTTACCTACTAGCATTGTATTCAGTCCTTCAGAACGGTCAATGTGAATTGAAAGGTGAATGGTAATATAACATGTATAACCCTACCATCACCATCACGCCTATATTCCCCGAAGGGTTAGGCAGAGGTGTACCAATGCACACCCACAGGTCCCATGTAATAGGGGGCGAGCCTATTGCCATTAACCGGGCACAAATCCAAACTCCGAGCTGCTACTGAGAATTTCATCGAAAAACCCAATAACACTTTTTGCTCGACCTGGGAATCGAACCCGGCACCCCTTGCATAGCAGTCGCACTTGCGACCACGAGACCAACGAGGCAGTTAAGCGAGCGACCAACGAGGCGAGGCATGTATAACCTGTGGAAGGTAGCCATTGCCCTATGTCATTAGGTGATTGAATGATATTAAATGCAAGGGTTCCGTACCCAAAGGGTAAAACGGGACCCTATTACTGAGACTTCGCTGTCCGCCTGTCTGTCTGCCCATCTGTCACCAGGCTGTATCTCATGAACCGTTATAGTTTGACAGCTGAAATTTTTACAGATGATGTATTTCTGTTGCCGTTATAACAACAAATACTAAAAAACAGAATAAAATAAATATTTGAAGGGGCTCCCATACAACAAAAGTGTATTTTTTTTTGCCGTTTTTGAAAATAATGGTACGGACTCGTGCCTGAGTCCGACTCGCACTTGGCCGGTTTTTTAAAGTCGTTTATTACAATACATTTTTATTTTTACTAAGTCTATTCTTACTACTAAACTACTTATAAAGGTACTACCATACTTCATTTGAACTAAACCGTTTTAACTTTTAAAGAATACTAGCTGACCCGGCCAAACGTTGTTTCGCCACAATAATTTATTTGGGGTTTTAAATAATAGACGTTGGCTGATTCTCAGACCTACCCGATGTGCACACAAAATTTTATTGAAATCGGTCCAGCCGTTTCAGAGGCGTTTGGCAACAAACATGGCGACACGAGAATTTTATATATAAGATGACATTGATTATTCAAAGTTTTCATACATAACATGGTAAAGTTTTCATATTTTATCGTTGGAACATCCACGATAAGTTTGTGATACATACAATCACGCCGGTATGTTTTTAGGTCCTATGTAATAGGGGGCGAGCCTATTGCCATCAATTGGGCACAAATCCTAACCCCGAACTGCTACTAAGAATTTCATAGAAAAACCCAATAACACTTGCTCGACCTGGGAATCGAACCCAAGACCTCTAGCGTAGCAGTCGCGCTTAGGACCTCTAGGCTACCGAGGCAGTTTGTGATTTGAATGCTATTTAATTATTTTTTGCTACTAGCGAGTCTAAAAAGCAAATTAACATTCAATATGAATCACATTAGTGCATTGCACTTTGACACCTATGTCCATTCGATAAGGTCAAGATTAATGTTATTTATGTCTATTAGTACACAACAAATGACGTATGCATTTTAATCGTTTTATTAACCACTAGCCGATGTAATTATGTATTTATTTTAATTCGTTGTTCTTTTTTTTTTGTGATAAATGAATAATAACAAAGAATAAGTTATTTCTTAGACAATGAGTTGGCGATTTTTGTCGTCTTTTATATTACTAGATTCTGCCCGCGAATTCGTCTACGGAGATGTCAGAATTAAGCAAAATGATCTAAATTATCCCACGGAATCCTTAATTTTTTACGGGATAAAAAGTAACCTATGTGCTCTTTCAGATTATAATCTATGTCTGTGCCAAGTTTCATCTAGATCCCTGCAACCATTCTGGCGTGATTGAGTTACAAAAATCCATCCATCCAAACTATCGCGTTTGTAGTAGTTGTTAATTTCCATAACTTGTTTCTGTTATTTCAGATATGGAAAGACTTCGTGAATAGGTTTAATATTCAGGCAGTGACGGAGTTCTACGGAGCGACTGAAGGAAACGCCAATATAGGTGAGCATCTGCAATTGGGTAGTTGACACCACTAACCAATAATTTCAAGTCACGACTTCTCTAAAAAAGCACTTTACTTTACCCATAAACACCGATTAATTTTCAATTTATTGTAAAATTAGATTTTTACTGACTTTAAAATCATTAAATAGTTAGTCAATTGAGTTGGCCACGTAGTGACGTCACAGCGTGCTATTGCCATACACAATCTATGGGAAAATCGCGTTTTGACAGTTTATAGAAAGTATGTCAACTAATGGTGGTGGGCACTACCCAATTATATCTGTAACTAGTTTTTCCCCGCGAATTTGTCCGCGTGGAAGTCGATGACTCTTTGTCCCTGTTGCCAGATTATTAGCTGTCGTCTTCTGCCCGTAACGGCTGCATTCTTTGATTAACTACCGCAATCTTCAAGGTTATGCAGCGTATTACGGAAACGGTATATCCATACAGACGGTTTTTTTTTCGACAGTCGTCTTTTAATCGTAACAAACCGGTCACTCAGGAGTAATGAATCTTCTACGGAGTTGTTTTGTGTGCAGTTTATTGACACCGATCAGCTGACTTGGTGTAGTGATGTGTAGAATTCAATTGGAAACGTTTGCTTTTTTACTTAAGTGTTTCTTAACTTTATAATTTTATGAGAGTTGGTATTAAAAAAATATTGCTTAGTGGATTGTTAACACCAAAAGAATCCGTGCCTTTGAAATGTATATACCCGCTATATGGTTGTTCTAAATTACTTATTATTTCCTGTAAAATTTGACGTTCCAAAGTGCCTTATAATGGTCTAATTGAAATAAATTATTTGACTTTGATTTGGATGTTGTTACAGCTAACGTAGACGGAACGCCGGGTGCCATCGGCTTCGTGTCCCGTATCTTCCCGAAGGTCTACCCTATTGCCATCATCAAAGTGAACCAGGAAACTGGAGAGCCTATCCGGAATTCACGAGGACTGTGTCAGGTACTGAACAATAAATAATAAATAAATAATTTAATAACATTTTGTATGAAGTGTTTAAATACGAGTACATTGAATTGTGTTCATTGATTACTTTGAGTTCCAAAGTTAGTTGTAGGAGTCTTTCTACACAAACTTAATCTCATCTTCTCTTTCTTAATCTCTCTTCACGAAAGTTCACATAAAATTACTTTTAAAAAACATCCTTAAAAAATTACAGTCGCGGCGGGTAACCTTAATGGAAACTAGCCAGCTACAAAATATCATAAATAGATAAACCATTTATTTGGTGCACACATAAGACATAGTACAACATATAAAAACACAATTAAAAGATAAAACATAACATAAATATAAAAAACAAAGCGTTAACATAAAAAAAGAACAAAGGATAACAATGAAAAAAAGAGCGGTGTGTGTCTCAAAGTTGCACCAAATGGGAGTCCAGCTCAGCATGTGTCAAGCAAAATGTAGCTGCACAACTGTGTGCGCAGCCACAACTACACTCCCTCTTCCCTCACTCTTAGCTAAATAATAACCAATATATTGTTCCATCAGCTAGCAGAACCCAACGAGCCAGGCGTGTTCATCGGCAAGATCCAAGCTAGCAACCCAGCGCGCCAGTACCTCGGCTACGTTGATAAGGCTGCCTCCGATAAGAAAGTGGTCAGGAACGTCTTCCAGTTCGGTGACGCCGCCTTTATATCAGGTAAACGTGTCAATCATTAAGAGAAGAACCCTTGCCACAGAAGAATGTATCTAGCATTTTTCCAACTATTTTGGGGTCAGCACTCACAGTTTAACCGAACGCAACTGAATAGCATTTTTGCAGTTTCCAATCTGCTTATGTACGACCACCATCAACCGGCCCGCGTCAGAGCGCATTTCACACTGTGCTAAAGGAAATTCAGGCTTCTGCGTAATAGTTAAAGTTCATGTTTGCATGGCATTTATACTACCAGGAACTCCGTTAGGTTCCAAGCAGTATAAATTCCATGCACGCTCTAATACGATATGCAATAAATAGACTACCCCTGCCTCTTGACATGAAACCTTCAATACCCTCAGTATTGAAGGTTTTCAACCTTAGCTGCTAAGATTTAAGGTTCAAAATATCTTCAAATTCATCTTGCTTTTTTTCTAGGCGATATTCTGGTAGCCGACGAGCTAGGGTACCTGTACTTCCGTGACCGAACAGGTGACACGTTCAGATGGCGCGGCGAGAACGTCTCCACTACTGAGGTGGAAGCTGCCATCTCCAGGGTCGCTGACCATAGAGACGCGGTTGTTTATGGCGTACTAGTAAGTACATTTTTTTTTAAATCCTACTTATTATTGTTCCAATGCTTGGCAAAGGCCTCTTCTCATATAGGAAAGCTATGAGCATTGTTGGCCATGCTCGCCCATAACTCCAGGTTTTCTCACCGAAGTCATTAATTGCCTTAGAAAGTACATCTATACTACATACATAAACTCACGCCTGTTTCCCATGGGGGTAGGCCGGAAGCACAGAACATCTATACTAATATTAAGAATATTGTAAAGAGGAAAGGTTTTTTTGTTTGTTTGTAACGAATAGGCTCCCAAACATAGCTACATTATTGAGTAACATAGTCTTTATAACACCATCACCAAGCTGGTCTAAAACAAAGAAATACAAGGTGTTGATTTGCATCCTTGTCAAATTTTAGGAGCTTGTCATAAAAAAATAGAAGTAATCAAATATAATTACGATACCTGGCCAATATTTTATAAATACTTGTTTTTTTAGTTGCAACTATCAAATAACAGTATTCCAGAATACTCCTCTCGCAAAATTCAGAATCGCCCAGTTGCGTATGCGGTAGGTAGAGTTGTCGCGTGGCTATATCATTGTGTACATAGCGCCTAAACCCTCTGGCGAGATGGCTACCTCGAATTTGAAAATCACGTCAAAATAAAATATTTCAAAAACAATTTATTTTATTATTGATTCGTGTTAAGAATCACGAGCATAGTTAACTCCTTGAATTTGACCAGAATGCAAATCAACGCCTTGTATCCAAGATTTCATTACGCCGCCGTGGCTTACAAACGATTTTACCTGAATGAAATACATAGTGTATTGTCTGTTTGTGTTTGCCAAGAATTGCACAACAGAACCTTTATTGAGTCATTGTGTATCAACATTGTAGTATTTAGTCGTGTGTTTACTAATAATAGAACTGGCTTGGTCGTCTAATGCTTGCAAATGTTATATCTAACAATGAAACAAATATTGTAAAACCGGTGGAAGGGAACATCATAACTAAAATATGTAACATGAATTTTGTACATAAATACATACATATATACACTCACGCCTTTTTCCCATGGAGGTAGGCAGAAACCACAGAACGCCACCTACTTTGGACTCCTCCACGGTCATACAAGCACACCGGTAAAGCGTACTGCGCACCCGACTTTTCTAAAAAACCTCACCAATAAGGTTCTATTCCGTTCATATGTGTGTGGTTATATACCCCACACGTAATGGTACTTTAAATATTGAACAGCTGATATTTTTTTAATTATCCACTAAAAATGTTAACTTTGTGGCGTCTAGAATCACGTACATAATCTATGGTAAAAGTTATCGTTACGATATCCCTTACACCCTCTACCTACCCCTTTCGGGGAGAATTTGATAGCATCTTGTAACATTTTGTGTCGTATTTACTAACAGGTGCCAAACACGGAGGGCAGGGCAGGTATGTGCGGCATTGTAGACGTGGATGGGACTCTGGACCTGGACAAATTGGCGAAGGACCTCGGAACGGATCTGCCGGTGTATGCAAGACCTGTATTCCTCAGGGTCATGGCTAGCTTAGATATGACTGGTGAGTGAAGTACTGCAAGCCTTTTAATAATCTATGGTAGTTAAATGATGAAGGTCGTAGTGCCTTAAAATCCTAGTGTCATATGAGGTAGAAATAATAGTGGAACTCTTTACCTTTTTTTGCTTCTGTATTTCCGAACACAATGAACTCTAATCTTTGTCTATGCCACCTCTGACCTAGACTAGAGTGAAGAGCTTACCCATCTTATTATTATTTTTTTGTTTTTAATGTATTTAATGTGAGTTGTTCTCATTCATTTATAAATTAATGACAATAATACCAGCCTGTTATTGTTCTACTGCAAGGCAAAGGCCTCTTTTATACAGAGAAGGCATGAGCATAGATCACCGCGCTTGCTCAAGGCGGAAAGACAATATCATTAGGGTTGCTTATTTTTTGTTTGCTTCTGCTTACAACAAAGCGGCATACTTACGCGCGAACTGTAATTAGTATTCGTGTCCTTAATTTCGAAATTTGAAAACATATTTAACAATTATCTCATATAAACAATTCTTAATAAAAGCAAAACATCATTAATTTGTTTTTATATTATCTTAACCCTCATTAAGTCGCAGTTAATTAACGACTTCTAAATAATAACATTTTTGTTCCACAGGTACATTTAAAATGAAGAAGACTGATCTACAAAAAGACGGCTTCGATCCAAAACTAGCCAAAAACGACAAACTTTACTATTTAGATCTGAAGCAAGGTCGGTACTTGCCGCTAGGGGTCGAGGAGTACGATAAAATAATTAGTGGACAAATTAGACTGTGATCTGTTTTTTAAAATCTGTTGTTTCAGTGTTGTTGTAGTTAATTATATTGCTAGTAGTTCAAATGGCAAGCTTGATAACTTTAACTGATGGAAAAAGGTCTAAAACAAGTTAACTTAAAAATAAATACGAGTATGCTTTCGACCACACGACAGAAGTAAAACTTCTTTAGCTTCATCTAGTATGAGATACGCACTCACCTTTGTGATTCAGATATGCGCGCGCACTGCTCTTTCTCGCTCCTACAGTGTGATACAGACAATAGGCCTGCACTGTGTGTTATCTGGATATGATAGGAAGGGAGAAAGAAAATGTGCGCGCGCTCCTCTCTCATGCCCCTACAGTAATATACGAAACGTAACTCTCTTTCTATCTTCACTAACTTATCTCCCTCTCACCTTCCGTTCGCCTCGACAATCACACTTTTCGTAACGCTCTCTTCACGCATTTACCACCTTACTCCCCAAGTCAAGCGTGCGTAAAGAAGTTTTACTTCAAAAAAATACTAATCTACTTGGAGGCTCCGCTGTGCGCAAGAGCAATTCTTCTCTGTCAAGTTCGTAATACTAGACTTTATGGGATGTTCGGATAATCAGTTTATTATTATCGGTCTGAGCTGAGCATAAGCCTTTGTTAGTCTTCCTTTCTATATTTAGAATGCGTATGATTCTATTTTATATCTTGCATTTACGGTTTAACCAGAAAAGAATTGCAGAATTTAGTAAAGCATTCTTCTGCATTTTCTCTTGCTTTTAAGGATAGGCTACTTTGTCGCTGTTTTTTATAAGTTACTTATTTTGAGGCAGTCATTTTAGTACATAGATATTCAGATACAAAGTATACTTTTTCTCACGTAGCGCTAAAGCGTCTTGGACGTATATCCATGTTAATTTTCACACTATTCTGTTAATTTTCGCGTTTCATCCTAATCGTGCGCAGGGTATGTCATCGTAAGAAGTTGAACTTCAAAATCGTAGCTGTATTTATGCAAAGCCTGTGACTGCTATTTTAGTAGAAGTCTTAACATCTAGTTTTTAAAAGTCTGATCGTTGCAATAATAACTAATGCTCTGTCAACTCTTGTCAAAATCTGTGTTTAGGTTATGTTCACAGAAATAAAAAAAGATGGTTGAAGATGAAAGCGCACAAGTGTGTAAATAAATGTGTGTGTCTAAATGTCAGAAAAAAAGACAGCCAGTCATTTGTCATGAGATTTGGCAACATATTAAAATCAAGAGGCTTTGGCAAAACGAAGGTTAGGTATAATTAATCTGTCGCTTTTCGATGGCTGTAAAGTAAATAAGTTGTCTCGTGGTCTGCTTGCTACATAGATATTTTCTGTGCTCGTACAATATAAACCATTTGTGTGCTAAAACGTCACGTGTAAAGCCCGACAAGGCTTTCTATAAACGTAGCGTAAAAACCTATCGAAACACTCTTTAAGCTCTAAGTGTATGAAGAAAACACCTGTCAGAACGTGGCCCGCCCGCCATTTTGATTATCAGTTATCAGTTGAAATAAGCGTGTTCTATTCGCCAGCCATTTTGTGTCTCAAAGCGAAAGCTTTAGGGCCCGTCAATTGATACATGTCAATGATTTGATATATTCGAAATACATTTTCATGTTAGTTTACTTATCGCCACGTTCATAGAGAGCTTTGTCGGGTTATATCTATTTTTCTATGTATCTTTGTATAATATCTAACGTTTTTAGAGACCTTACATTCCTTGACTGTAAAGTCAGCTTCTACGAGGAAACAAGTTTTGATGAAAATGTTTATAACTTTGGCATTATTAAACGTTATAGCAATAATCTTTAGGGTTGTTGCTAAGTAGGTATAGTACCTCTGAAAATGTGTCGTGATTTAATTAAAGGAGGTGGAATCTAAGAATTTATTAAATTAAATTAGCATTTTTGATGGACTGATCCGGCACGCTGACGTAGAAATAATGGCGTTCATTTATGTTATAAATTTAAATTTCGAATTTTTATTTTTTTATTGTGAAAACAACGCCTAAACAATCACTCTCGAATATTACATCAGTGTAGATCTTATGTAAAAAAATATAGGTATATCATTGTTTTTTTATATTATAGCCCGGTTTTTACAATATGATCCCTGGTTTCTCGAATGTCAAGCAAACGGAAGCTGCATTGATTGGTTGCTAACAATTCTGCCAACCTTTGCTTGATAATTAATTTGTAACATCCTTTTTTTATTCGAGAAGCCAGTGGTATTTATAATAATTCAGATTTATTAAGATATAATCTATTGATGTGTGTTTAGAAGGAGTCTCGTGATGTATATTAAAATTTATTTATTTTAAGTATCAACTGCAATTAATCATAATTACTTTTAGTCGTTTAGCCAACATTATACCTCATACTTCTTCGAAAAGGTAGTTTGTTCAAAGGACTATTAGTTAGCTCAAAAACAACGCTTTGAATAAAGTATTGTAGGTACTTAAACAAAAGACGTTACTTTTGGTGTGGGAATATTTCTTATTGAATTTGTTAACTTTTAAATCAAACTATAGTTAAGTTAGTCTAAGTGCCGATAGTGTTATTAAGTTTAATCAATAACCAATAATTCTCATCATTATTATTTTTTATTAAGTATTTATTTTTGTATAAAAAGAAATTGTTGAACTTTTTCGTTAAATACTTGCCCCCTTTTACTTTTATCTTACTTTATTTTTTTATAATACAATTTCAAGTTATTTCAGTCTTGTTTAAAGACAACAATATTGTTTCTTCATTGTCAGTTTTGTTACATAAAATTAGATCTTAAGATAATTTAACGGTATGGGATATGTTGAAAAAACTACATTAAATGTATATTTTCATATAACGTGTTTTTATTATTATGGTATTGTTTTTGGTGGTGTGATATTCCCTTGCCTCGGAGTTCACGCAAAGCCGTTGGTCCTGCGCCTGATATCTCCCCGGTTGTGTGGGATTGCCGTCCCATCGAACTATGAGGATGAGGGAGTGCACCTGTGTTGGCGCACACACTTATACGATTACACACACGACACACACACACTTACACGATTGGCGTAGTGGCCAAGCGATCGACTGCTGCGCTGCTTGTCGCGGGTTCGAATCCCGCACGGAACAAATATTTGTATGATCTACAGATAGTTGTTCCGGGTCTGGTCGTTTGTGTATGTGAGGTTATATGTTTGTAAACGCACCCACGATACAGGAGAAATTCCTAGTGTGGGGATTTAGCAGATATTCTAGAAAGAATATCTGCTGCATGCCTACTTCGCTAGTCTCCAAGCCGGAATCGGTCTGGTGAATACATTTTTTTGATTGTTTTTGTTACCCTGTACACAGTTACTTGTGTGTTGTAGTGTATTTTGGAATAGCTGTTTTTTTATATTTCAAAATTGGTTCCATTATGATCACAGAGCACACTGGTTGTTCTGCTCGTTGATTATGATAGTTATTTATATTCGTAAATACATTCATCCCCTGAAAAATGGCAGATGAATGAAAGTAATCCTGTATTATAGTTCAGTTTACACCCGTTGCAAGGTTAAGGTGGTGACTTCATGACAGCATTTTCGTGTTATGAACTAAAATCCACTAATATATGTATATTTTTATTGTATATTTATCACCATAGTGGCAAAGATAATTCGCATACTTTTACTATACACCTATCTAGTAAGTAAAACTAGAAAGTAGTTTTCTCAAAATCGGCTGAATCAATTTCAGCTATTTCTGAAATAGGTAATTTTTAATCCGAGTTACACCAGTCACTAAGCAATAAAACGAAACGTAAACATAACGCAATAAGGCTTTTTAAAATGCAGTTGCAAATAAACTAAATAAAAAACAGCCATGTCTTAAAGAGCATAAGGTTTATTTTCAAAAAGTCATCCGAGCGACTTATAACGAAACATAACTATTTTAGAACTAGCTGAAATCAATTCAGTAAACATTTAGCCCTGGCTCATAGACTAAGAGACCAGTATCATGAGAGTATTAGTCAAAACATAAGTTCAGTTGTACGGTCAGCAATAAAAGTCGAAACAATATTACTTTTAAATAGACAAGAAACAATACAATTCACTGCTATTTAGAATTTTAGGCAATACCCAAGAGTTAATTTTATCTTAATTTCAGATCCATTTCATATTTCCTTTGCTGAGTATACCTACGGAAGACTACTTTATCTTATACTGCCTTGAGGAACAGATCTATAATCCTATAGTGCGATACAGGTAGACAGAAACTACAAAGTGCTGCTATACTAACGCACTTCAAGTTGTGAATACTTGTAGTAAAGTATTAATTATACATTCAATACTATACATAATATTAGATATAATCTGAACTGCCTCGTTAGCCTTGTGGCTACTTGTGCTACGCTTTTTTTTTTTTTTTTTTTATAGACGGGATATCATCAAATAACTTCCCCCGCCCTGGGCGGGGCGGGAGGGAGTGTCAGACTTTTACTGACTAAAACCCGTCTATGTTCCTTCATGTGCCCTTTGCGTTCCGGGGGCGCGGTATCTCTTTCGAACAACCCGCAGAAAGGTCTTGGGTTCGCTTCCCAGGTCGAGCAGTGTTATTAGGTTTTTCTATGAAATTCTCAGTAGCAGTTCAGAGTTAGGATTTGAGCCCGGTTAATAGCAATAGGCTCGCCCCCTATTACATGGCAGCAGTATCATTATTTCCTCCATACATAATTTTATAATCAGTATCCCTATGGCAAGAATTTCCTTCCTCATTCTATCGCGGAATCGTGGTCTACGTGGCCATGACCATACATTACAATATTATAATGAATAATAATAAATTCCGAACGTGTGTATCGTCCTGTGAACCTTTACACCGTAGAGCACCTGTCCCGTGCTGCTTATTAGGCATCGGTTAACGGCGCGACGTGTAACCATTCAGGCGTATGAGTAACCAACCGAGCTTATACTTGATACCACATCGTGATTGACAATATTATGATAAAAAGCGTGTAAAACGTAGATAATATTTTACCGACCGATCAAAAAAATATTCTTTTATGAGTAGGCATATCGGCTCTTTCATTTATAAATGTAGATAACCTACTTACTCGATATTTTATTTCTTTGTCTATGACGTATCGAAAGATTTTTGAATTCGGAACATGAAATATTTATCAAATAATGTGAAATGTCAGCTTCATAACGTCATCCGCGAAAAATTCTGTAATTGTCGCGTCCTATAACGGTATTGTTTTATACACAAGTTCAGATGAGTTAACCGGGGTGGGTGACATAGCGCGCCTACCGTTCGGGGATCAGCTGTTGTCGGCGCATGTGCAGCCGGCGCGAGGGGGGCTCGGGGCCGGCGCTTCGCCATTGACGCGGCCGCCTGCTCGGCACACGCTCCGCTCCGCGTCCTTCCCGCATTTATACGAAACTGTTCGGTGTCGATGGACGCGCGCGTCCCCGGTGCGTAGTGTTCGCGCATCGTACTCACACGTACTGTTTATCTGTTACCGGTGTAGGTATAGTTAGCCGCTGTGTGCCCTACTGGGCCGATCGCCAGCATGGACGCGATACTGGCAGCGCTCGTCGCTCTCATGGCACTGGCCGCCGCGATGGCCGCCGTGCTCAGTACACTCTCTAAGGCGGCGATATTCGTCATCCTCGCTGTAGCGCCCTGCGTCTACCGATATAGGAGGCACATTTACGTGTTCATCAAAACTCTTCCGAGAGACTCCAAGTAAGTACCTGCCCTTGTATTTATTATTCTCCCTCCCAGCGCAAAACGAAAGCATGTCTATGAAAACACCTGCATTAACAACCACTGCGTCAAAAACTAAACGGTTGTCGTTCTCAAGGAAACCTATGTTAAACGTGTTTTTTATTGATGAATAGATGTAATTGAATGGTTTTGCACAGAGGTAATTATTTCTCTCAGTGTTATCGGCTAAACAAACTGCGCCACTGTGCAGAGAATAATAACAACAATGGAATAGTCAGATGTTGGACCACATTGGTATTTCATAATAAAACTGTGATCCATATTTAACCAACGGCTAACCTTGTGCTATACCGTAATGCGGCTAATCTTAAAGATGAAGGTGGCTTTTACACCTGAACGTCCTCTGTTCACAGTTTTCTTGCAATGGTTTAGTTATGTTCGTTTTAAAATTTGAAATATCCGTAGTAAAAGAAATTACTGCTATTATTATTGATAATTTAATGTCGAAGAGGATGGAAGTCCTTTGCACTTCGAAGGACTGCTGACGTACTTTGAATAAATAATTAATTGCTCGTCCCAACACACTACTTATTAAGTCTATACTCATACGGTTATGGTGATCTCCAAAACTAACGTACATAATGTTTATTATATTAGTTATTTAAATCATGGTAGGTACCTAAATCTACCATGAATTCTACTCACTGATACGATTTATTTATCCTATGGCGTGATAAGATTAGATATTGATAAGGCGATAAAAATAAGAGTAAAATGAGTGCACCGTTAAAGATTCGCAATTTGATTTTAAAATATATCTTTTTAAAACATCCGTTACAATATGCAGCTGCTTTGTTTCAAGAATACGCATATTTATAATATGAATCATTGTCCTTAAGTAGCTGTTTTAAGTTTACATTCCCATAACGCACGTGTATATTGCTTTCATATTTTACTTTGCAATGTTAGGGTATGTTTACATAATTATCTATCGATAGTTTTATTTTCATTTCACGGTAGGTGTACTCGCTGTCACACATTTTATAACATTATATTGTCTGTAACTAATACATCATATTGTTACGTATAACATTGATATATTGTTTCCTAATGTGTTATATGATTGACATTACAGGACTTTGAGCGGCAGTCTATTAGAGCTACATAATATTAGACAAAGAGTTTTAGTTATTCAAATACTAAAAGTCATGTCAAAAGCAAATATGTCACATCCATACTTTTCTGACATTTCTATTAAGTACTGTTAACATTTGTTTAAACCTCTATAAGAAAAAACAATATTTTTCTATATTCTGAAATAATGGACCTCGCTAATACAATACCCAGATAGATATTCTTAGAATCGTTTAGCTGTCAGTCATGTCATTTTATTTATATACCTGAATCCGACAACATTGTCAATATTGTAGTCTAAAACCGTCTTATCGCACAGGCATATCCACATTTTAGTTTCAGACTATTCTGAAAAATATTTTTAGGTACCCTAATGTTTTTTTTTCGGCGGATATTTCCACCTTTGTGAACATTAAAATCCTATCCTTTTTTTTAAAATTTCGATCAATTTTCTATTTTCCATAGTCTAACTAATGGCTTCACTTTTTTAACCTTGCCACCTGTAGGTAAGGCCATAAAGCTATCTACTACACTACAGTATCGATTGGGTATCTACTACCTCAATTATGAGTAGGTAGATATGTACGTGGAAACATGTCTGATAGGTATATATCATACATTTATTTCCTTTGCGAGTATAGTGTTGATATTGATACGTCGTGATGTTTCGCAATATAGGTGCTAAATGTAGCGCTAGTATTTGTTATTGATTTCGTGAATGGAAGGTGCGACTTACCCTATAGGTACATCTATATAATGATAACATAATGTCTAAATAACAAGTTTTTAGAAAATATGAATGTTACATAGCAGCTATACGAATAATCCAATTTTTAAAATTGTTCCTGTCTGTCTGCTTTCCCGGCTAATCTCTGAAACGGCTGGACCGATTTTGATGGGTCTTTTACGGGCAGATTAGTTGATTTTATAAGGAGTAGTAATTTGGGTTTACTTTTATGCTACAAAAATACACAGCGTCCCGCGCCAAAAAAAAGAGCGATAACCGACTGACATGCGAACAAAGTCGCAGTCGTAGACTAGTTTACAATATTAGCGACATGAACAAGTCATACAGAATAATTAAAATTATATGCGTGAGAGTAACCAGTAATAAAGTTTTCATTTTCATCTAACTGCGATGGCTATCATCCAAAAATTGTGAGAGATACTGCTTGAGTAAATATATACCTATAAATAACAATTTATAATAGATACAGTGAATTTTCTAAAACTTCTTACTCGATTTTGTAAAGGTTTTCATCAAAACGTAGCCCGGGGCTGCACACCCCCGCTTTCGGCATACAAAAGAAATATTCAGCTGAAATCTGCCAAAAATGTTTATTGAAAATAATCTACATTCAATAGTTAGCTTATTAGCTATTCTCAGTATTATTAGCTAGCTTTTGCGCCTAAATGTCGATTTCTTTTCAAGGTTTTATTTTTGTCGTGCGAAATTCGAATTCTTTTTTTTTTTTTTAAATAATACTCCAAAAAACACCAGCTATATCTGTCAGTGAAAATCCCATCAAAATCAGTACAGACGTTTCTGAGATTAGCCAGAAATTACGAAAAGATAAAAAGAGATTGTTTTTTGTTACAAAAGAGTGATGTGTGTGTAAACATTTAAATCATGCATTTAGCTTAAAGCTGTTACTTTGGCATTTAAACAGACACTCCAATTTTATTTATTTGTATAGATTTGTGAGATTCTTGAATACAATATAACTGAAAGTTTCTGTGCCTTTGTTTTACTAACAAGCTAGACCTATTAACTTAAATATGAATGTTAAAACTTACATGGGACATGCTGGCTGGTCCCTGAATTATTAATAAGCTGCTTTCATGTTTGTCATTGAAATAGATAGATACAAGTAGTCTTGACAACTCAACTGAACTACTCAACTGTACTAGCCTAAAAGACTTTATAAAGGTAAATGATTTCGGAAAAAAAAGATTTACATTTTTGTTTGTAATGGGTAAATTAAAAAAATGACTTAACTAACAGTAAAGCTGCTTTTTTAGCGAAAAGCAAGGGCTATATTATAATTTTAAAAAATCGTAATTTTGCGGAAGTCGCTGATAAAAGCTAGTTTTGTATTGGTTTTAACTAGTTTAACCAATATAAAACTTCCCCGAAAAGATAAAAATGAAAAATGCACTGAATTCGACCCCTTTAATTTTCTTATGGATTATATATTTTAATTTTTTTTAGATGTACCGTTCCAGTTTTCTCCAAGTACCCATATCTTTCTTTGAAACTAATCAAGAATAACAGCTAAGACTACATTTTGTATAATTTATTGCTACTTATTTTGTAACATACCTTTTGCGGTGTTCTCCGATGGTTAGTCTTAAGACGTACATTGTTCGAAGTACTCACCTGTGTAATTTGTACTTCAGACCTATCATTGTCATCAAGGTCTTCTTAACCCGTCATTATAGGTACTATTTCTTTCCCTGATCGTACGTCATAGCACTAATAAGTCGACTATTGTTACCTAGATTTGCCTGTGATTTAGACACGTGAATCCGTACGTCACGTTTTCACGTACACTTCAATGTCATCGTTTACCGATATTAGGTACCAGTTTTTAGACATGTTTACCTCGTGTAAATATTCTATAATAATTTACGCT
The DNA here is from genome assembly GCA_932526535.1 of Caradrina clavipalpis. Classification (NCBI taxonomy): domain Eukaryota; kingdom Metazoa; phylum Arthropoda; class Insecta; order Lepidoptera; family Noctuidae; genus Caradrina; species Caradrina clavipalpis. Next base: position 10,926,754 of record OW052091.1, on the reverse strand, counting down.
TATATTATAAAGACGAAAGTACTTGATCGATTTAAACCATTTTTCACTAATAGATAGCAAAATTATCAGGATGTTACATACATGCTAAAAATTATTTAAAAAAAATTAGAGATCTTTATGACAATTGCAATAATTTAAACCAAAACAGTAAAATTTTGCCCATTAGATTCATTATTTAGTATGCGCTGAGAAAACTTTTGATGACACCTACTTAAAATATAATGTTTTAGGTACTTTATTAAAGAACTTATCGAAATTGGAATATCTAACTATCATAGTTAGTCACAATAGTAGCTTTTGTATTCTAAAATTTATTGAAGATTAAACCATAAAACCCATTAAAAAAGGTTGCCCAAAGTAACTATTCCACGCGGACTAAGTACCGCGCAAAAGCTAGTATCGTATAATATTTATTATTCAAAATCTAATATCCTATCCAATTATAATTCTTCATTGACATTTTAATTCTCGTTTTTTATTTTAATTATGAGACCGTGAGACGTCTAGCATGGCATTGAAACGACCGTAGGGCGAGGGGAGACTACAGTACCACCCCAGTATCGATCTGTTTTCAAACAATTGATATTTTTCTACCCATTGTTAGATGGAATTAATTACAATAGAATGTTGAAAAAACTTCTTTGTCTTATGCCCCGCGACTACGACGTCGTAAGTTACGTCTTTGGTTAATGCTCCGCTCCCGTGTGTCGTAGCGTGATGTTGTGTAGCCTATATTACTCTGGAATAATGTAGCTGTCTATTGGTAAAAAGTGTTATTGGGTTTTTCTATGAAATTCTCAGTAGCAGCTCGGAGTTTGGATTTGTGCCCGGTTAATGGCAATAGGCTCGCCCCCTGTTACATGGGACCTAAATATACCGGCGAACTGTGGGTGTATTGGTACACCTCTGCCTAACCCTTCGGGGAATACAGGCGTGATGGTGATGGTATATTGGTAAAAAAAATGGTTACAATCGGTTCAGTAGTTTCGGAGCCTATTCAGGAACAAACAAAAATTCTTCTTTATAATATTAGTATAGATGATAACAAGACAGTTATTCGACTTTGAACGTGAGGTTACAAGCAAGAATGTAAACAAAGCTTCTGATTTAATGAACAAACAATGATAGGAGGATTTAAATAAAAACATTGGTAGGTACCTAGTAACTTATTTGGATAAATCGTCTCCTTTTATCACATGTGGAACATGCTATATATGTTTGTGAAAATTAGCAAGGACATCCAAATTCTTTAAATCTGATTTCTTTAAATCTGATTTCTTTACTGTTCTATGTTTCACGTATAACATTTATTTTCTCCTGAATTTTTGATACTTTGACATCCACACGGCAATTCTTTATTCATAAGCTTTCAAGTAGTCTGAATTTTTTACGATAACCAACCTGTGTGGTTCTTTCGTGAAATATTATGAAAATACTTTCTTATTTTAACTTGAATTTATTCTGAAGTGTTTATACACGACATAGGTATATTAATGTGTAATACGCGCAGCCTATGTATACCTACCTAATTGCCTGTAGATTTAATGTAGAGATTAGTAGCAGGCTAATAGTGTTAGGTTCATGAATATTACATGCAAATTGTCGTCGCTCTAGACGAGCGTAGCACCCGCGTAGACGTAGGCGTAGACGCCCTACGCCGTAGCTTTGCGCCTCCGCCACGCTTACGGTAGAAGATACGCTTTAGTTTGAAATTTTCGATTCAATGACTAACAAAATTGATTTTAGAAGGAAACAAATACTTTAGCATTGTTGTAAAAATGATTATTAAAATTAAAAAAATCTTGTTTTCCGGTCATCTGATTTAAATTATTATGTTTACAGTGATATCAACTCAGACCAATGTCATGCCAACACTAATTATGTATTTTACTCGTGTTTTGTACTAGTCTATAATTATTGTTCCAAACTCATTTTTAATAGTAGTCCCATAATTATGTTCAGTGTATTTTTGTAATTATAACGTTTATGTCCTATTAAACATTCAGCGTAATTTAGGCACAATAATAATGCCTCATCATACCGATTACATCGATCACATTTTTAATACAATATTATATCCAAGTGTCTACGTTGTACCTAATGTACTATAATTTTATTCACTGGTTCATGCATATGAGTTTAATGATTTTTTGTGCCATATGTAATTAAACTCAATGAAATCTCGTATAACATTTTAACATTTGTATCAAATTAACTTAATTGGCAGGAAACTAATTTGCCACCAGCATTAGTTTCCTTATCATATCTACATAATGTCATTGAATTTAATTACTTGTTGACCAAAATATGGCTAGACTAGATAATTGCGCTGCTGACTGTCGGTGTAGTCACCTTAATAAAATCTTATCGATCGAGATCTTGTTGTTTATCTTCTTCTTATCGTGTGGGCAGTAAGGTCTTACGACCCCACACACCCTAGTGTCAGAGTTTCTAAACCGCCTCAAGGGCCTCTGACATGGTTACCGATGTCAGTGATATCCAAGGTAAACTTAGAAAGTACATATGAATTAGAAAAAGTCACATTGGTACTTGCCCGTGCCCGGTTGCGAACCCACAACCTCGTGCATGAGAGGCGGGCGCCTTAACCACTAGGGCATCACGACATTTTGTTGTTTATGATGACGAAGGTATAGCAGTCAAAACATAAATACACAAATCAAAGTCTTAAATAATTAAAAAGCTATATACCCTGCGGTGTCACCTGCATTCAGTTTCGTTTTTGATTACTGCACCGCTGTTCAAAAGAAACCCGCGCCCCCGGAACTCAAAGGGCATAAGAAGGAACATGCATGGGTTTTAGTCAGTAAAGGTCTGACACTTCCTCCCGCCTCGCCCAGGGGAAAAAAAGTCATTTGCTGATTTCCCATCCGAAAAAATACCGCCCCCGTTGAAATTGGTCAAAGCGTGATGTTCTATACTTATAGACCTTCCTCTTCACCTTAATCTTCGTCTCTGTCTTTAGATGAAAACCGCATTAAAATCCGTTGCGTAGTTCAAAAGATCTAAGCGTACAGAGCTACAGACAGCGAGAAGCGACTTTGTTGATATTGTATAGAGATTACAACATAATAATTATTGTTTTTGTTTATGATAAATATAAAGACATGCGTATCTTTCTCTAATGGGTTTAATGAACTTTGGGTAGTTGTATCATTTGTATCGCTTCTGTGACCTTACTTTATTACTTTAGGAAGTTAGGATATTTAATTGTTATGAGTATTTTTTATATATTTTTTTAAACGTTGTTGATTCTTACTTACTGCTTAGTTACTTGATAATTTCATGCACTTACCATTAAATATATGCATACGTAATCGTATGTACAAGAATCTCATTTTTTTAATATCTTATACGATGTACTAAGAATCTACATGCAAATAACATAGGTGTATTATATCATATTCTAAGTCACAATAGTTCATTTGTATTTCTCAAAATACTTTTAGGAATCTTACAATTTAGGTAACCCATTTACTAACCGACTCAAAAGCAGGGGTGTTATAAGTTTGACGTGTTTGTGTATCTGCGTGTCTGTGGCACCGTGGTTCTAAACGGGTGAACCGATTTGAATACGGTTCTTTTTTTTGAAAGCAGGTTTCCTAACGATGATTCTTAGATATGCTTTATCTGAATCGGTTTAGCCGTTTCAAGTTTATCAGCTTTTTTATTAGCTGCGGTAGGGGGGTATGTTTATTCTTTGGTCGGCGGGTAAAATTTTTAATTTTATACGTTTAGTTAGTTCATTTGTTCGGACAGTTGCGGCACTGAAGCAGTGCGGATCGTGCTGCTTGCCGCCGCATCGTGCGTGCACGTGTGCGGTACGGTAGTCGCACGGCGCCCTTGACGTGTCAAGTGTATGAAAAGAGACAACTCATTAGGCATGGAAATGATTGCTATTTTTAATTCATTTTCATTATATGAAATGATCATTTTTAATCATGTGATTTCACATGTGAAATTTCACAGGCAATGATTTTTATTCGCAGTGTCATAATGTAGCTCTTTCATAATTATAATGTGCGCCACGAACACGTTGCGACCGGCTATCTAATGAAATCACAATGAATTATGACAAGGAAATCTAAACCTTACGTCTTTAAGTTTAAAGTTCAAATTTAAAATGCCCAGTGTTGTCCGTCATCACATCTCTCGTCCTTATCTAACACGCACATGAACAAATCATTCCTTCTTTCTTACTCGCTCGGTCGCTTTGGCAGACAGCAGCGCGCCGCTCACGAACTTCGCTCGAATGAATAAATGAAGTCATAATGATTCGTGATTTCATTGACTGTGAAAAATCGCAGTATAAGTGAAGGCAAATAGCAAGTGTGATTAATGATTTTTTTTTCATATGAAATTTCACCTGCTATTTATGAAATGTTCCATGCCTACAACTCATGCGTGTGCAGTCCGACAATCGCACCGCTCCATCAGTGCCGTAACTAGGGCGGCGCCAGCGCTGCCAAGGCACAGGGCGCAGACCCTGGAGGGGCGCAGAAATGACCATACCAGGACGAGTTTTTTTTTAAAGGGTGTAGTTCTAGTAGCTCGCAACGGGCGCATAACAGACTATATACGCTACTGCGCTCCATTGCCGCAGCAGTCCGCATTAGACGCATTAACTGACAGAGCCTTTATTCGAGTCTAGTAATAAGTATGTAGGTATCCACATGACATGTCACATTGTCTATCTACATACATACATACATACATACGTATCGCCGTCACGCCTGTATTTCCCGAAAGATTAGGCTAGGCAGAGGTATACCAAACCAATGTACACCCTCATTTCGCCGCTATGTTTAGGCCTCATATAATAGGCGAGCCTATTGCGATTAACCGGGCACAAATCCTAACTCCAAACTGTTACTGAGAATTTTATAGAAAAATCCAAAAACACTTTATGTTCGACCTTTGTCTATCTACCTAGCTCGTATAATCCCTTTGCAAGTTAAACACACTTGTTTTCTGCTAGGGCAAGCACTTTTGATAGCAGTCAAGCTCGTCCCACCGTACTTTTGATTTAGGGCCTCATATATTATCTATGCCCATCCTGTGTTACCATCCGCTGTATTCGCCCCTGTTCAAGGTCGCGTTGTGGATCCACTAGGGCTGACACTGGCATAATCACTGGATTGCACAAAATGTTTGAGATTCATTCAAATGTTTACTTAACCATTTCTCAAGGCAGTGATCCTATTACTATAGTAGGTTAGGCACCAGTGGGTAACGGCGGTTGTTTAACTACGAGTATATTATAATAAACGCCACATAAATATTTTCATAGAATATTGCACTGTATAAAGAATATTATAAAGTCCTGATTTAAATAAAATGATACAGCTACACAAAACTAATCCATTATCTATTTTGCAACCCTGGACAAGCCCGCCACACTGTTCCCAAACCACTGCAACTCCTGTAAGCCAGAATCAACAGTGGCGACCACAAGAAAAGCGCCGAGACAATGAAGCTCGACGAGTCCCAGAGAAACGATTTAACTGTCTTGGATCCCGCAACGAAATTAATCAGAAAAGATTAGCGGAGGAGTAGGAAAAATATAATTTCCACTTCCCTCCAAACAAGCAGGAGACAGAACAGAATTAGGCCAATAGGCACAAAGGGATTATTTACAACTGGGAGAAGCCCAGATTGCCAAGCACCACGGATTGCAATTATCATTAACTTTAATGGGTCCTAATGTGAACTGTTACATTTGATTCCAGTAATAGGTATGGCAAAAACGCTTGAACGCACGGAAATTAGTTCTAGTTTCTACAAGGTCCGCATAATAAACAACACCGGATGTAACCTGTACACTATCTAACATAATATTTCGCTCATTCTGCCAAAGAATACACTCCCATAAGATGTGATGAGCAGATTGTTCATATTCACAGTCAGATGTAGAACATTGACACAAAGGAGAGGCAACAAGCTTAAAAGAGAATAATTTACTCTTAAAGTTGCCATGACCTGTGAGAAATTGGGCAACACAGTGGTCCACCTCCAGCCATGTTCTGGCCAGCCGTTCGCGAACTGAAGGAAAGAACTGATGGAGGTGCCGGCCCTTGATGGAATTATCCCACCTACATTGCCATTCAGATAAAAGTTCCTCCCAGACATCAGTCTGCGGTTTAAATAATCTAGAGATCTTAGCACGGTCACGTTGAGTTAGAAAGTTTGCGTCCATTGTCTCTCGCGCGGAATAGTACATTGCAGCACGTCGCTGCACCTCGAGATCGACTGGAAGTACACCTGCAAGTACTGGTAGTGCTTCAGTACTAACGGTCCTATACGCTTTGCATAAAAATATTAAAGCTAACCGTTGGCTTTGAAGCAATTTACGTCGTACCGCCCCTATGGTGGCCCTATCGGCCCAAACAGGTGCACCGTAGCACATACAACCTAGGTAGGTAGCTGCATAAATAGTTTTCAGAGTTAAGAAAGACAGACCCCAAGTAGCTTTAGATATTCTCGTTAGGGCATAAAAATTCTTTTTAGCTTTTTCTCCGACTGTGTTAATGTGGTCAATAAAAGAAAAGTTCTTTTCTAAGACCATACCAAGGTAGCATACGGATTGTTTTCGTTTAACGGGAACGTTATTAAATTTAATACTAGGCCATGATTTAAGATCACCTTTTAACATAAGTTGATACGTTTTTTGCGGTGCAAAGGTTAAACGGTTCCGATCGCCCCACTGAGATATTAAACGTAGGCATGTGTCAGCTAAATTCTCAAGTCCAGCCCGAGTACTCGACTGAATGAGCAGAAGGCCGTCGTCCGCGTAACCGGTTAAAGAACAGCCGCATGGTAGCGGAATCGCAAGAAAATCGTCAAAACCTAAATTCCATAAATAAGGACCGAGAACCGAACCTTGAGGACATCCCATGGTTAATGACTTCGATGCGGAATAGTGTCCAAGTTTGAGCTTCGCGGAGCCATTGAGAAAGTAAGAGGAAACAAGAGAATAGATGTTTTTATAGCAACCACGGGTTTTTATTTTAAGTAGTAGCATAGGCCACCATGCGTTATCAAAAGCCCCAGAAATATCGAGGAAGATCCCAAGTACATATTTATGTTCGGATGAGGTTACAGTTTCCCTTACAGAAAGTACCGCGTCGACGGTAGATTTACCTATTGTGAAACCGAATTGATTGCTGTGAAATTTCGGCCCGTCTGGCAGCAAGCGTGGTACGATAAGGCGCTCAAGCAGTTTCCCCAAAGATGGTAGTAGGGTTATGGGTCGATACGACTTTGGATCGTCCGGGGGCTTGTCGCCACTCTTTGGAATTATTCGTATAAAGCCACGTCGCCAAATTTCAGGAAAAACGCCGTCCGCAATGCATCGGTTATACACTGTTAAAATTGCGTCACTCGCGGTTTTACACGCCTCTATAATCATTTTATTAGATATTTTATCTTCACCCGATGACTTATTGAGTGGTAGCCTCTTCACCACATTTAAGAACTCGTCAGTGGATGGTAAATCTGACGCTGGTGATTCAGGTGGCACAGCAGCCCACGCCCTGATCTGCTGGTGGTAATCGCTGTCGTTTACCGCTGAATCATCGGGTATAAGAGTATTGAGAAGCACTTCCGTTGTTTCTTCGATACCGGTAGTATGTTTATTATTTACTTTTATGTTTTCGATATATGCTAGATCGACCAATCTATTAGCCTTAAACTCGTGATACAAGGGAGACCATGGACCTTCTTTATCTAATTTTTCTACAATTTTGCGCATTAAATTGCCCTTAGATTTTTCGACTGCTGCTCTGTAGCGCGATCTGGCAACTCTAAGCGTATTTGAAGCAAGAGCAAGCAGGTCTCCGGTAACCTTACGCTTTTTAAGCTTATTAAACTGCCTACGCGCTCTGCGGTAACTTTTACGCTGTTCAACTAGGTATTCACTCCACCAATCACATCTACGAATATTGGTCATAGATGCGCGACCAATGGCGATGTCAGCACAGTATATAAAAGTTTCTGACATAATCTTAGCACTTTCTTCAGCTGACAGCCCGTCGTGAGTGAAGTCTTTGGCGTGACAAGCAAAAAGCGAGCTAAAAAATTCCCAGTTCGCGCCTTTACATTTATATCTAAAACTACCCGTAACATGGGACGAACCTTGAGTAAACATAGGAACAAATTCGTACACGATCAGGCGATGATCACTACAAGATGCGTCCGGTAGGACACGCCACTTAACTAAGCGAACGTCTACACTAGAAAGTGTGACGTCAATACTAGATTCGCCCATTTGGCTGCAAAAAGTAGGTGGTGCGTCAGGGGTGTTATGAATTGAAAGGTTCATTTCGGCAATGAAATCTTCAACAGCGCGTCGCCGTTCGGAATCCGTCCACCGAACCTTGCCATACCACAGGGACGATGACGCGTTTACGTCCGCGCCAACGATAACTTTGCAGCCCGCGAGCGACCGCAAGACGTGACGGAGGTTGTGTATATGAGGACCAACAGGGTCAGAATATTGAAAGTAACAGCTCACAACGTAAACTTTATAGGAAGCCGATGAGACCTCCGCAACGGCACAGTGAGGCGTCATGAGGTTACGCAAAGAAGTTACAGTAAAGTTAGCAGAACGTGCTACGTAAATACCGGCTCGTGCTTTGCAATCCAGCTGTACTACCTTGTGACGTAAGCGCGCGTTTTGATATTGCTCTTGGACAAGAACTATGTCTAAATTGTACTCGATGATTAATCTATCTAACTCGGAAGTCGCCACTCTATCGTTGTGAAGATTTAATTGTCCTATTTTTAAACTATCCATCTTATCAGTAATTAGTGTTCAGGATTAGTTGCTCAAGTTTCAGCTTATAGGTGGAACAGTCTTCAGACCCGCAACGATGGCCAAACGGTTTTTTAAAACGCTTACACGCCACGCAAGTCGGCGTGTAATGCAACCCTGGACATGTGACCTACATAATTGTTTGGGAGGATCGATGGCACAACACGCCGCGCAGTCTGCGATATGATGGCAACTGGCAAGCTCCGGCCCAACTATTGCAAATGGGATCCGATTGCGTCACACCATTGCCTATAACGGGCATAAGCTTTGTTCGTTACTTGGGGAAGGTTCGAATAACTTTGTGACATTTTGTTCTTTCAATGTCAAATTGACAGTAAATAATGAATTTGTAGGCACTGTTGAACTTTATGTAGCAGATTATATTGAACACTAAAAGTAGTACCGTACCTAATTACAGTATACGTAGATCGTTTTCTTTTAATCTGCCTTCTTTTCACGTTAAAATATACAGCGGTTAATAGAAGGTCAAACAAGGATAGAAATAATGATTTATTCGAAACGCAAGCTCTTGCTGAAACGTCCTTGCATCTCTGTAAACACATTGTGTGTTACTATGTATACAACGCGTTTAGGTTGAAACGTAATTTAGAAACATGCGTGCCAAACCCTTATTAATTACGTATTAGATACCTCAACGTTACGTTCGTGTCTGTGGAAGTAAACAAGAGAAGTTGGGTTGGGTCTCATGATTTCACTTCGAAATCGGTGAATGCAGAAACACATTAAAGTTAAACGGTCTCAGTGAACGGTACCAGGTGAGTAAATGAGCAACAATTTAGCTTTTGGCTACAGTCCACCACTTATATATGACATTTAGGCGCCACCTAAAAGAAGTGAAACGGTGTACGACGCAAAACACGTATTTACGATCACAAAGGGTTAAACTCGAGCCAATAATTTGACCGTGAAATATTGTGAAGACGAAACAAAGATAAAAAGGTTTCGTCGTAAAGCTGATCTTGACCTGGCGAGATGACGCTTAGTAGAGCTGGGTAGGGCAACAAAGAATGTTTACAATACGACCAAAGTATATTGGCGGTTCTGAAGTTAGCTGTTTGGCTGCGCAATGGATGTTTTAGGAACAAAATGGTCTACTGCGCAGCTAATTGGCTAACTTCAGGACTCCCAAGATACGTCAGCCGTACTGTACTTTAGCTTGTTCAACAATAAATAATGCAGTGTACATTTTATTTATTCTTCGTGTGTGGCATGCGTGTACGCCGTTCGCAAATCTCTTCCTGCTCGGATGCGCCTTGTGCCACATCTATTTATAATTGACTATCGTTTTGGACGATGTTAAGTACTAACAATGGCGGTTGTATCACGACGTATTGTGTTGGGTTAGGGCCCGTTAGGATGACTAATAATATGCATGGACAAATTATATTTAAGTCGACTTCTTAGCCTTTGTTCAAGAAAAGGCCACACTAAATCTTTGCATCTAACCACTAATCAGATGATCATGCTGTATTTGACATTAAAAAAAACATAAAATTCGTCGCATTATCTATAAAAAATGCTATTATTAGGCTACAATGTAGTTTAGTCGTAATATACTTTAAAGTAACTATTTATCTGAAATCCTTATATAATGTCACCTCTGAAACAGAACCTATTAAACACTTGGTAGCAGCACGCAAGGCTTACTTACAGCATAAAAGCTTACCAAACCTTTATAACTACTAGACTTTACATGTACTTATACCTACCTATATGTATAATCTCGATGCCTGAAAACGCGCGACCTTTTCAGAGGCAGCTATCGGTCTGTTCGCATCATCCATACATTGTTTACACACTCGTCCGCGCGGCTATTTTCGACTTGAACTTTAGTCGAACTATGTACGTGTGCGATTAGGCGTTACAGACTGTACACACACATTTACACATACCTAGGTATACATAACTGAATCACGCATTCTTAATTGACTGTTTATAAAATGCTGTATCACAATTGTTTACTACTTCTAGTACTAATTTCCCATTGTTCGTTTTGATAAACGAATTATATTCGTGTTTGCAGTAGACTAGCGAATTGCTCGCGACTTCTTTCACGTGGCTAATTTGGTTTGGTTACTGCTCCGCTCCCTTGGATCGTGGCGTAATGTTATATAGCCTATGTTATGTCGGAATTAGCTGTCTAAAGCCAAAAGAATTTTGAAATCAGTCCAGTAGTTTTTAAGTTTATTCGTTACCTACATACAAAAATACAAGTCTTTCCTCTTTATAATATTAGTGTAGATGTAGACTAGCTGTTGCCCGCGTTAACGTCTGTTATCGCAGACGCAGACGAAGTCGCGAAATAAAAAGTAGCCTTTGCCCTTTCTTAGGGTTCAAACTTACCCCGTACCAAATTTCATTGAAATCGGGTCAGTGGTTTTGGCGTGAGAGCGTAACAGACAGACTGACAGGCAGAGTTAATTTCGCATTTGTAATATTATTAATATGCATTTTATTTTACTATACGCTTCTTTACATATGTAAACTGAAATGTTTGTTATTCAGGTTTTAATGTTAACAATGTTTTCATATTGCAACGGTTTCAAGTTCCGTTTACCCGGAATTGCTGAAAATGCTTAATTTCAGCGGTTTGGAGAGTTTACCGTTTTAACAAATTAATACATTTGAGTTCTCCGAAAAATAAACAATGAAATACTTATTGTAATTTTAACGAACAAAACGAACCGGATCTGATATTTTAAGATAAAAGTGTTTTTATTTCGAACATAAAGAAGAAAATAATTGCGTTCAAATTTTGTGTGCAGATAAAACCATCAGTGAGCAAATATTACTTATCAGTGTTGTTAATTATATTAAGTAGGTACCTAAGCTTCAGTACATAATGTTATCTTTACACAAATCGTCAGCCATTGCAGACATATTTAGTTGCATTCTGATTTATTTTTGTAATCTTTTCTGAAAACAATGACCTCCTCGTATGTGCAATAAACACGTATATTATCAAAAACCTATCATTTTAGATAATACGGAATTATACCTACCTACTGTAGGTACTCGTATAACAGAATTTACAACTGTATTTTAACCAAATTCAAAAAAGTATCTTTAACAACAAACATAAAAAAGTGTGGTTACGAGTATTTAGTACTTGCTGCATGTTTTAAAAGTAATATATTCGGAGTAACAATCTATTTTTGTATTATTTAGTAAGTACTAGCATTATTACATGTGTTTCCTTAACAGTTTGCCTTATAAAATACAATAAAACATTTTAAAGGTTGTAAAAATGTAACTTTTGCACCCGCACTATTCCTTAATTTGACAGTTGTTTGTTATTGAATATTCTGCATTGAATGTGGTGCAAGTATAGAAGTACCTAACTACTTCAATTTCATGAATATTTCGTACTTAGACCCCACAAATATCTACATAAAGGACATGAAATCAGTCTGACAAACCGTTGGTTGTTGGAGTGTTTCACAAGTTATTTGATACGCAAAACAAACAGGATAATAGCTATAACATGCCAACAAATAGAATGGTCGTGAATTAATACTAGTAACTAACATAGTTGTGGAAATAAAGTTCCGTTTGCTAAAAAACCTTCAAGCTGTCTCACAAAAACAGTAATAAATGCCACGAAATAGAAAAATTTTGGGAACTTTCGCGTATTGCGTATTTGGTAGAAGGTTTTATGAAAAATTCCAATCCATGCCTATAATGCCTGGTCCAAATAGAGGGAATTAGGTCGGTTAAGCTGCTTCCATTAAATGTGGTTTGAAATCTCTGGCATTCATATATGGCCCGGCCACACTGGTGTGGTCAACTTGCGGTCGCGGTCGTGGGCACTTTCAGCTGCTGTTTTAGCGTTCTATCAGCGTTGCCAGTTTTTTTTTAAGCAATCGTGTTTTTCTATGAGAATGGGTCATAATAAAACCACCAAACTTTCGAATTTCTTACGCCTTGTACATTGATCTGTTTTTATTAAGATTTCTTTTTTTCAAAGTTATCGGCAATTCTAAATTCCTGCTGCTAGTCGAAAAACGGCGAAGTGCTTGTCCCGTGCCAAGACATGAAGATTTGAAGTTAAAATCGGGACATCTTGCACTGCTGATTTTTATATGTCAGTCGCTATCCGCGGCGGCGTTTTTATACTATAGCGGCGGTGTAGCCTCCCATAAAAATACTGCAGCATCTGACCGCAACCGCATCTCCGAAATATCCGGTCCAGTGTGGCGGGGCTTTAAGAGACGCCTAACGAACTTTAGGCAATATCTTAGATAATAATTCACTTTACTTACTATTGATACTGCTATTTACGTGCTATCAGCATCCTTTGTCCTCTTTGTTTTATCGTCTTTGCACAAATAACCTATGTACCTCACACCACAGTTAAAAACAAAGGTATATTGTGTTTGTTTCCAGAGATAATAAATATCTGCTGTTATTTATTTAACTAATTAAATGTCGTGTCTTAATTGGGTGTTTACTTGCTATCTTTATTTAATTTTAACAACTACTAACACGGGCAACCTTGATGGAGAGATCAAAGGTAGCTAAATTGTTAGATAGTAATTGTTTTTCACATTTGATACCTAATAAAGAAGTATTAATCGCTAATCTCGTTCAGTTTAATTGTCAGCATTAGGTACTTACACGGGATTAACGACACTTTAGTTTATTCTTATAGATATTCGTATATATGACTGGCTTCTGTCCGCGAGTCGCGTGGTTTTAATCACCCGTGTTATGCTACGTCTTTGGATACAGCCGGCTTATTCTGTAAGAAATCTCCCTCAGTGAATTAAGGTGAAGTGAGCTAAAACTGGGCTGTCACTATACGATGCTAGGGATTGACGGGTCGCCACACGCTCACTTCACGGAAGGAGGGTTTTACAGAATAACACCGCTGCTTCGCTTCCCACTTTCGTAGCGTGGTGTATAGCCTAAAAGGACTAACCAATACAAAAATATTTTTTCAACGCCAACCTGTTAGTTCCTGAAATTACCGCGTTCAACCAAACTGTTCAGCTTTATAATTCTACTAGTATAGACAACTTTCATCCGTCAAAATAAAATAATATTATGAGTTCTGTATATTTCATTGCGGTACCAATACATAATGGTTTTAATAATATTTATGATAGTACCTATCTCTATTTTCTTTTGCTTTCAATGCCGTACTAACTCAATAAGATCTACATTGAGGCCAACGGTTTTAATAATTTTATTTTTATTACTTCTTTTATGTTTTGAATTCTTTTTTGCATACTTTACTATTTGACTTTTAACATTGACAGAAATATCGCGTCGGATTTGCATGCTCTATAAAAACTAAAATTGTCGCAAATATGAAAAATCATCACTTGGACAGTGGCTCGACCGTTTTGTCAGATTTTTTGGTTGTTTCATAATTGTGAGTAGTAAAGGTTTGTAAAAAAGTTTCTTTTTTGGAAAATCCACCGAAAATATCAGAGAGTATGGTATTTTTGTATGAAAATCTAAATTTTCTCAAGTTGCTATTGCCAGTAAAATATAAATCAAACATAAAAGTGTCATTAAAAATCTCGTACCAGTAATAACGTTGAATTTCCTTACTCCAAAGCGGTTCCGCGAATGTTAAAAGAAAATTTGGCATTCTCCATTGGCCAAGCTCTATATACGCAATGCTGTAGTTTCCCCGTTACATAATTTACCAGGTTTTCCTGAAACACTGCCTTTTTGGCGATATGTTCTTGAATGCGAAAAACAATTTTTTTGTTAGGTATCATGAGATTGTGAGAATTTAGCTCTATTATATTCGTGGAAAAAAAATAATGGCAATAGACTCGCCCCCTATTACATGGGACCTAAACATACTGGCGAACTGTAGGTTTACATCTGGACACCTCTGCCTAACCCTTGGGGGAATGCAGGCGTGATGGCATGTATGTATGTCACCGAAATAATTGTTACATTTTTACCCTGTTTGTGGTAGGTTTGTTCCCGGAAATCTATTTATAGGTTGAAACTATCCTCTCTTTTGTTTCTATTCAATACTCAATACACTACCAATCAATAACCCCAACGCTGTGTTGTGAGAGCAGTGTAATATACTACATTTGTATTTCTTTTACGTGTTGGTAAGTAGTATTCATTATCTGCCTAGCCTTTTCCCAACTATGTTGGGGTCAGCTTCCAGTAGAACCGGTTGCAGCTGAATATCAGTATTTTACTAGTATTAGTATATTATTATTATTTTTTTTACCGCAATTTGAAACACGTCAGTAAAGTGTCAATGCTCTAGAAATGCTATTCGATGACGGAAACGTGGAAACAGAGAAAACATGGCAAGTGGCATAGTCTACTTGTTCAACCACGATGACTTTGTACTGTAGACACAAGATATCTCTGTGGTTGATAAAACATGATGAAATTAAATTATATTGTTGGTTTTACACCTTTGGTTACAGTTTCCAGTTTCTGTTTTATCAGTCTATGTATTATTTTACGTCAGTGACGAAAAACAAATATATGCTTCCGTGCAAAGGAATTTTAACACTATGCTTCTGGCAGATTTACAAAGATGTCCTGTTCTGTATCATAGTACTGTAATGTTTCAGTGTTTGACATTAGGTATACCCAAGTCATAAAGATACGTACTATACACACATAAATAACCAGTAACCAATTCAAACAAAAACATTAGTTCTCATTTCAATATCCACATGTGCACTTTACCGAACATAAAATTATGTTAGGACTAATAAAATAAATAAATATCTTGGGACAACTCACACACGGCTATCTGATCCCAAGTTAAGCAGAGCTTGTGTTATGGTAACCAGACAACTGATAAACATACCTACTTAATATATAATTTATAAATACTACATATTATAGATAAATCACACCCAGACACAGAACAAACAATCATGCTCATCACCAGGGCTGCCAGATCGTATAATTGGATACAAAATCTATATAATCGGACGGTGTATTGTATCCATGATCATTTCGTATAATATGATACAAAAACATACGGCATGATATGGAAAGAGAGTTCGCCTATTGCTATTAAATTGACCTCTCATCTGTTTAGGATGAACAAAGATGCAGATAAAATATTGCCAACGTGACAACTATAGAGTGGTGTGTCGTGGGAACTCGTGTGGCCATAGTTCCTGATTGTGACCACTTGAGTGGGTTGGTTGAGGTTTCGTTCGGTACCTTGTGTAGGCTTTTTCTTTCAGTTGTCAATAAAGTTATCATGTGTGCTTTGCTTTGTTTGAGATAACAAGACTATTCAGTCAGAGATTGTAAAAGTAATTAATAAAACGAATCAGCATTAAAATAAGTACAGGTAAATATGTTCATTTTAGGAAATTATGAAGAAAAGTCGATTTTTAGAATGGTTTTGTATAATGCGATCAAATTTTGTATAATTGCAGATACTGATAGGTATAGCCGCGATTTATTTGCTGGCAGCCCTGCTCATCACACAAAGTTTGTCCTGGGTGGGAATCGAACCCACGACCTCCGGCTTAGCAGTCAGGGCCGCTAACCACTAGACCAACAGGCCCGTCAAAAAGCCCGTAAAATGTTATTATAAAAAGCACATTGTGAATTACCAACAGCAATCAAAGCCAAGTTCAGTCAACTATAAACTTAGGGATAACGCTTTGAATGAACATTTTCTGAAACCACTCCACAATTGCGTTCTACGGGCTAGTTAAGACAGAGTTTGATTCTAAAGTCATTGAACCGTTATTTTTGAGGAAACTTCCACATCGTTAATTAAAGGAAAAGAGCGTGACCGTACGTAATAAGTACCTAGGTAAAACATTAACTACTTATACCTACCAAGACAAATATCGTTTTGACACAAGGTGAATGTCTCACAATACTATTGCCACTACGTGTGCCTCCTTACAGATATAAATTATCAATAGACAATCACGTTTCGCCAATACACATTCAAAGTCATAATTTTTAAGTACCTACCTTATATTGACTTACGTTACGTGGCTACTGTTTTTTTATTTAGTACCTAATTAAAATACTACCTACAACTAAACGAATGCTGAAAGCGCGTGAAAAATTCTCATTAACTTCTTTTATAACTGTAGGTTTATAAGTACCTAACCTACCTTATCACATGATTTTCTTAAGGTAGGTACAGGTACCTACCTTTTTCTACGTCGCCTTACATAATTTAGAATATTATTAAATCTAAATCCCTGCTTAGATCAAGCTCCAAAATGATTGATGTTCTAAATATTTCCGCCTTGTCACGTTGTTTTATATTTAAAAAGATTTCTAAGGCTGTTGGGCACGAAGGTCGCATTTGTAGTCATTTAATTATAGGATTACGAACACGTCAAGCTGGTCGCGTGACTGTGGAGCAGGCGCCGCAGCCGCAGTGCTGTTTATGGCTTCCTCCGTAGGTATTAGCGTTTCTAGCTCACCCCACCGTGGATTGTGTGCGCTACCATGCACAACATTTTCGAGCCGAACTCTGTACATTGTGCTTACTGGGGTCTGAGCGCCACTTTTTTTACTGTTGCGGTACGGCAAGCCATGCTTATTTATGTGATATTCATTAACACGTTGCCGTTACTACAGTTTAATCTACTCTGTAATGTTTGTAACGTTCCTATAGTTATTTGAAATTGTTTGTAAAAATCAATACAAAACAAAGCTATTGTTTCAAAAGTCAAATGTATAGTGTTTAGTCTACATAGTATCAACATACAAATAGCTAGGTATCGTTCAAGATAAATTTCTCATAACTGCGTTCGAGCGCGCTTGGTCGAGCCTACCTACGATTGTTTTATTTCATTGTCCAACGTGCTAAAACTGTAAAACTCATTGTGCTGCAAAATTGCCTAGGCTTTTAATATAACACATGCAAGCAATCCGTTATATGTCAACACCGTTCGATTTTTCACCCTATGAATATATTATGACATAGTCCATGAGTGGAAAAAGTATCAAGAACATTGAAACAATCAATAAAACCCATTAACCGTATGAAATCCAACATCTGGTGCTATTAAAGTCCTGGAATGATTTGTAGGTACGATTGATTTGAATCTAATTATAGCATTACTGACCCGATGTTATTACTTTTCTACGAAAAAGCTAGATTGACGTAGGTACGTATTTCGTAGCCAGTTTATTGCGTAGGTAAGTACCTGCTTCAAGCTCTACGAAAATATTACATAAGTGCCCAGGTACTGCGTCAAATTATTATGTATGAGTGCCTAGTGCGAGGTTTTTTTAACCTATTCGGTTCGGGTTAAAGTAAACGTTTACTTATGTCATTTAGTATGGAATAATTTTATTGCGTTTCCTATTGTTAATACTAGACGGCGATATTCCAGTTTCAATATAAATTAAAATTCCCAAAATACTGAAGTACGTATTAAATGATTACTTACCTAAATTAAAGTTTAAGTTAACGCTATCGAATATGTGTAAAAACTTGTTTGTAAACATGTTTAAATTCCCGGGTTTTACAGACCAATACAGCTGAATTTTATCGAATCTTATGACACCCTGGCTGTTGCAATTTTTGTCAATTGTGAAAGCATTTATTTCAGTTAGACAATTTACAGGCACTTTTGAATTGTCAAGAAGTTACAGTTTAATATTGAAGCTAGTTGCTCGTTCCAAATAGTACGAGAGCCCACGACCAAAACCATGTCTCATAGCAATACGGCAAAAACCCTATAAAATCGTTAGATTGTATGATTCTCAACCCGACTAGGTGTATAGTAACGGTCGAAAGTGTAGCAACTGCGTGGGAGGCCATTTCTGCTGTGTCAAAAAAAAAAGACAGTCGGTATTATAGCAATACGTCTGATAATGAAAATGTACATAGATTTTATAATTGTATTACGAAAAAGTTTGTTTTCAGACATTTTGCGCGTAGCATATAGCCTGAGCGCATTTTTGAAAATGTCAACAAATTTAGCCGACCTGCATCATAGCAATACGGATATTATTTTTTTTCAACTTTCCGTATTGCTGCCATGATTACCAAAAACCTGTTTTCAGACGCTTTAAGTGTAGCATATACTTTTTTTCAACTTCATCCCAGTTTCCTTTTGTGCGATTTATTTCAGTCCTTCAACTTCAATGTTACGGTTTCGGGTAAATTCTTTGTTAATTATCATCTAATAAATTCAGGGTCGCAACGTATTCATTGGTTTGTAACAGAAAATTCAAGATGCCTCAATACGATTTTTAAATGATATCTGAGTATCGAAAAGTTGTCTGATAGAGAAGGTGCTACACTTAATTTGTCTGATATAAATTTTTTGCACATGTGGACAACTTATTTTATCATGTCCAACAATTTTCAGACATATTGCTATGATACCGATCGGTAAAATTTTTTAACATTTTCAAAACGGTCTCAAAATTTAATGCGTTCACATTTCCGTCTGAAAATTGTTTTGTTCGCATCAAATAACCAAAATTTACTAATAAAAAAGATTTTCAGACGTATTGCTATGAGACATTTTTTTTGTCTCATTTTTAATTTTTTTAAGTGATTTTACGGGTTTGCGCTACACCACTAACGTCTGAAAAATATGTTTCCGGTATCTCTGAACTATCATTCAACTACAGTCTGCAAATCAGACATATTGCTATGATGCAGTTCGGTAAAAATTTTTGACAATTTTGAAAATTCGGTCAGATCAAACGCTACGCGGAAAATGTCTGATATTGGTATTTTCGAGTTCAGGATAATCGTATCTATCGATTTGATGCGGTTTTGGCCGTATTGCTATGAGACAAAAATTTTGGTCGTGGGCTCTCGTACTAAAAACGTTGGTCTCTATGGAGAAGAACGAGCAAGAAACTCAGGTATTGCTCAGGTACGAGGTGCATTCAATAAGTACCTAGCCTCATCGCCAGAGGGCGCTGTAGTTTCAAAAGAGTTTTACCACAGTGTAGCACATTCTTTTTTAATTCTTTTTTCAAATTTTCATTCCAATCCCTTCATTTGTTTTAATTTGACAACTTATGGAAGCGAACGTGTCGATCGGTTTTACAAAAATGGAAAAAGAGCAATATCGTTCGGTGATTCGATTCCTATTTTTGGAAGGGAAAACGCGCATCGAAATCAAAGAGCGTTTGGATGCTGTGTACGGTAACTCTTCTCCATCGATGGCCACCGTCAAGAATTGGTTCAACGAGTTTGCACGTGGCCGTACGTCGGTTTTTGATGAACCACGTCCAGGTGCACCGAAAACAGCTGCTACGGAGGAAAACATTAAAAAAATCCATGATTTCGTATTGGCAGATCGCCGATTGAAGGTTCGGGAGCTAGCTGAGACTGTAGGCATTTCAGAAGGAACAGTGCATCATATTCTTCACGAGGAACTCGGCATGAGAAAGCTGTCGGCGCGATGGGTGCCGCGTTTACTCACACCAGAAAACAAGCGCAACCGTGAGACCACATCGGAGACGTGTTTGGCGCTGTTTAAGCGGAATCCAGCGGAGTTTTTCCGTCGTTTTGTGACCGTCGATGAAACCTGGATCCACTGGTACACACCAGAGACCAAGGAGCAATCAAAACAATGGATCCAGACCGGGGAACGTGCTCCAAAGAAGGCGAAAACTGTAAAATCGGCCGGAAAAGTTATGGCCACCGTTTTCTGGGATTCACAAGGTGTGATCTACATCGATTACCTCGAGAAGGGTAAAACAATTACAGGGCTTTACTATGCCGATTTATTGGGCCGATTCGACGCCGAATTAAAGAAAAAACGACCCCATCTGGCGAAGAAGAAAGTGCTGTTTCACCACGACAACGCACCGGTTCACACGTCTGCCGTTGCCATGGCCAAATTGGTCGAATTACGCTACGAATTGCTGCCCCATCCGCCGTATTCTCCAGATTTGGCCCCTTGTGACTTCTTTCTGTTTCCTAATCTGAAAAAATCACTCGCCGGGAATAGATATGGATCGAATGAGGAGGTCATCGCCGCCACGGAGGCCTATTTTGCAGAGTTTGACAAAAACTATTTTTCGGACGGGTTAAAAAAGTTGGAGCATCGCTGGGCTAAGTGTATCGAACTAAAAGGAGACTATGTTGAAAAATAAATTGCCACTTTTCCAAAATTTTCGTTTACTTTTTGTAGGCTAAGTATTTATTGAATGACCCTCGTATATCTCTTGCGCTAAATATTAACCGTGATAAGAGTTCTATTTATTATCTTGTCAAGACGATACGAATCTCGATTCACACTATTGTTAGCAACAAAAAAGTACAATCCAAAAGTATTATCATTGTTACCTGGACTTTGATCTACGCATAATTTATTGTAGTAATTAACTAGTAAGTAGGCGTAGGCCTATATCGACTTATCTACTATACGAACCATAAATTATTCTTATTTTAAGATATTGAATATTGATGTGTGTTTCTGTGGAGTTTTACCACCGAATCCTATCTTCAGCTCAAGCGTTGTGAGTTGGTGATCACTAACAATAACGAAGTGAAGTCAATTTCCTGAATATTAGATAGCTTATATATACAGATAATTAGACTGGCTGTCCGCGATTTCATTCGCGTGGTTTTAATCACCCATGTTAAGTTACGTCTTTAGTTACTGCTACGTTTCCAAGTGTCGTAGCGTGACGTATAGCCTCTAGCTTTCCTCGATAAACGGACTAATACAAAAAATATTTTTTTCAATTCGAACCAGTAGTTCTTGACATTACCGCATTCAACCAACCAAACAAGCAAACAAACTTTTCAGATTTATAATATAAGTATAAATAATAATGTTGGTGTTTGTCCCACAGATTTCTATGGCGTTACGCCAATGGCATGGTCAGGTCGAAGCGATGGGGGCGTCAGGACGCGACTGTCGCGCAGCTTTTCACCCAGCGTGCCCTGAAGAACCCCGACGCGCCGTGCTTCTATGTCGTCGGTGACCGCGACTGGAGCTTCGGCGAGGTTAGCACAATTTTCCTATATTTATGTAGGCATAAGCAGTAGAGCTCTATAAGCTCAGTAGAAATAACTCATCGAAATAGTTCCACCACAGCTCGAACTATTTCGATGAGTTATTTCTACTGCAAGCAGCGTTACTACGTTTCAGCTTAAATGGTATGGTGACATCTTTATTCTTTATCGTGTAAGCAGTAAGGTCTTACACCCTAGTTTCAGAGTGTCTAAACCGCCTCAAGGACCTCTGACATGGCTACCGATGGTGACATAGGAACATGAGACATTTGGTCTTTATATCTCTGAGGTGATATTGCTCCGGATGAGCGTGAAGGAGTTCATTGTGGGATCCAAGACAATTAAATCGTTTCTCCGGGACTCGTCGAGCTTGATTGCCTCAGCGCTATTCTAGCGGTCGCAACTGTTGATTCTGGCTTACAGGAGTTGCAGTGGTTTGGGAATAGAGTGGCGGGCTTGTCCCTTAAAATTAAGAGATAAATTAAAAAAATGCTCCTGATAATGACCACATTTCATCATGCGGCTCAGTAGCTGCTGCCCTACTTGTTAGGTTAGATACCTATAATATTATATATTTAGGATTCATTAGGATTCAGGAGTAAAACTCATTAGAAAAGAACAATTATCGTACATGTTTAATAACAACACAAAAGTTACAAAGGAATAACCTGACTGAACTGGACTTTTACACAACCTTAATGATAAATAAAACACCAATCAGTTATACAACCAATAAAACATGAAGTTACGAGTAATTCAAATACTAATTACAACAATTCACAAGTCGCGCCAATTATTCCTTACCAAAACCAACGAGCAATTGACAGATGCTTGACATACATAAACCGCCTTTTCTAGACCTACCATCGACAATGTCATAGAAAAGAGTTCCTAGAAAAGAGTTTCCTAAATCGGCCTATCCTGATGAAGCGTCGTCCTCGACGCGGTCTTCTTGATATCTGGCTGGAGACAACTCTTCAGCTGGAGAGTCGCCACGGGCCCAGCCACCTCAGGAGCAGGTTGACGGCACCGCGATGATGACCCTGGTTGGGGTCACTCTCAGGACCAGGTTGAAGGCAACGCGATGATGACCCTGGTTGGGGTCACTCTCAGGACCAGGTTGAGGCACCGCGATGATGACCCTGTGTTGGGGTCACACACTTTCTTATCTGAAATGTGAACCCATCTTAGACATTGCTATAACAGTTTTAATAATGTGTGTATCACACATTATTAAAACTTTAAACTTTGTGAGAGCTCTCATGAACGTTTTTCTGTCTTCACAACCACGTGTGGCAAGCTTTCACCACTGTACCGGCAGCAGTTGCACCAGCAGCAGCTGTACCTGTGAACAGATCAGACAGAAGGCGTCCCCTCTGCCTGAGGTTGACGGAGGCATCGCTGAATCGCACGTCAACACTTCAGTTCATAGACCATACCCCTCACTATAGGCATGTCTATTTGGACGGAGGCATCACTGAATCGCGCGTCCCATTGACGGAGGCATCACTGAATCGCACGTCAACACTACACTTCATAGACCATACCCCTCACTATAGGCATGTCTATTTGGACGGAGGCATCACTGAATCGCGCGTCCCATTGACGGAGGCATCACTGAATCGCACGTCAATACCACCAATAATCACGCATTAGTCATAAATACATAAAAGGTTCATATACTTCATATACATGGACGGAGGCATCACTGAATCGCGCGTCCAACATATTGACGGAGGCATCGCTGAATCGCACGTCAATAGTTCAGTTCATATACATAGCGTGGACGGAGGCATCACTGAATCGCGCGTCCAACACCACAAACTACCACATACATATTACTCACACTACTACACTATTTGTGTGGATGGAGGCATCACTCAATCCCACATCCAACACTAAAGTTACATACTTCCCATAAAACTCGAAAATAACTGCATACGATTCTGGACAACACTCTCCATTCCAGAGCATCATGAATTCGGCAGCTCGTGGGTAGCGCCAGTAAACGCTCGTGCGTAGCGCCGTTTAGCGCTCATGCGTAGCGCCGGTATGCGCTCATGGGTAGCACCGTTAAGCGCTCATGGGTAACGTTGGCAAGCGCTCGTGCGAAGCGCCGTTAAGTGCTCGTGTGTAGCGCCGGTATGCGCTCATGGGTAGCGCCGTTAAGCGCTCATGCGTAGCGCCGGTATGCGCTCATGGGTAGCGCCGTTAAGCGCTCATGGGTAGCGCCGTTAAGCGCTCATGGGTAGCGCCGTTAAGCGCTCATGGGTAGCGCCGTTAAGCGCTCATACGCAGCGCCGGTATGCGCTCATGGGTAGCGCCGTTATGCGCTCATGCGTAACGTTGGTAAGCGATCGTGTGTAGCGCCGGTAAGCGCTCGTGCTCAGCGCCGGTAAGCGCCTGTGCGTAGCGCCGATAAGCGCCTGTGCGTAGCGCCAATAAGCGCTCGTGCTCAGCGCCGGTAAGCGCTCGTGCGTAGCGCTATCAGGCGCTCGTGCGTAGACTCCTGTGCACAGCGCGGGCAGACACGCGTGCACAGCGCTTGAAGACTCGCGTGCACAACGCGGGCAGACTCGCGCGCACAGCGCTTGAAGACTCGCGTGCACAGCACGGGCAGACTCGCGTGCACAGCGCTTGAAGACTCGCGTGCACAGCGCGGGCAGACACGCGTGCACAGCGCGGGCAGACGCGCGTTCGTAGCGCTGGAAGACTCGCGTACACAGCGCGGGTAAGGATGTGATTCCCAATACGGCCTCGCCTGACACGAGTCCGTCCTCGGGCTCCTCTAACTCTGCAGATCATTGTCATAAGCAGCAACAATGGTTCTGGTCAATACCAGGTTACAACCAATGTCTACATCTTTGTAACAGTACATGTAGAAAACAGATGTAAGCACACACACATTAGACACCGCACAAAGGTAACAACAAATATAGGCACTAAGTCAGAGGCATAACGTGAGGCAGTAACTCACTGAAATACACCTCGTAAATAAAAGCATCGCGTGAAGCATAGCTTAGCAATAAGCACAGAAAATCACCTAAGCAGGACGCACAACTAGAAAGCATTGCTTAGTGAAAAATACAGGCTAAGACAAAAACACGACGTGAAGCATGTCTCAGCACACAGTCAATTCATGTCAGCGACACCATGTGAAGCTATAGCTTAAACCAGCACCAGCAGTTGAGAGACGAGGCACGACGTAAAGCGTACTCTCAACCAGCAGTAGCACAGTGACACGATGAATACATCACACATCATAATAGAACGCAAAGCAACTCACCACCAAAATAGGCAGTAGGTACATACATCAGGAGTCCACTCTCCATACCTCGGGACCAGCACAGCACTGACTCACAACAGCACCGCATCAACCCAGCACAGCACTGTACTCAGCGGCTGCTTGTGTGGTTCTGCCATATGAACCACTGATGAGTTTCAACTGCAGGTAGCGACCACCAGGTAACCGTAGTCACCCGATACGGTTCGCGCATGCCAGGTTCTAGTTTTCCTGTGAACTGAGAATATTCAACCCGCCAAACCGAATTGAAATTGACGTAATTGTTTGACATTACGAGGTACCGGTAGTACATCAACTAGGGCTTGAATTTTATGTCGGCTCGGTCTAACCTGACCCTAATTCACTACGCGCCTTAAGTATGCAACCTTCATTGAAGAACTCAAAATGCCCTTTAGTTCGGTGTGACGAATGCAGTCTTATGCACTCAACCGTCTTCAATGGCAATTTGGCTGAACAGTCGACGACGTCGACGACTACGATCCCTATCGTGTTGACGCGACTTGTTACGAAATATTATGCTGTTTATCAGACACATTCACACACAAACAACAATTTTAAAACAAGGAAAACAAATGACGGTGTTCATTATGCGTGGTGTGAATGGTGTTTTATTTTTTTGCAAATCAGGAGGATACTACCAAAATAGAACCGTGGGCATGTTTTATGGGAGAATCCCACTTCTGAATTTAGGATTCATTAGGATTCAGGAGTAAAACTCATTAGAAAAGAACAATTATCGTACATGTTTAATAACAACACAAAAGTTACAAAGGAATAACCTGACTGAACTGGACTTTTACACAACCTTAATGATAAATAAAACACCAATCAGTTATACAACCAATAAAACATGAAGTTACGAGTAATTCAAATACTAATTACAACAATTCACAAGTCGCGCCAATTATTCCTTACCAAAACCAACGAGCAATTGACAGATGCTTGACATACATAAACCGCCTTTTCTAGACCTACCATCGACAATGTCATAGAAAAGAGTTCCTAGAAAAGAGTTTCCTAAATATATATTATCATGTCAAATTAACTTGAAAGGCTGAAGTAGATTGTCTGGCAGCTGGCAGTTGAGTAAGTACTAAGTAGTTACCTACACAAAGTAAATTATTGCTAAAAGCGAGTCGGTCGCCGTTAAATTAGTCCGACGTGGATGAGACGGTTGGTTAATCTTATTTGTGTAGCTGCTCGATATTTACATAATTTAATATTATTATACTTTGAATTAATATAAGTATCTAATTATTTCAAAGACAAGGAATTTAATTCCCATAAAAAATCGCAATAATTATATAAAACTTGCAAATTACTTTATAATGATCTTCACTTTTGAACGGATGTATGGTGTATGATTAAGTAGGTACCTATATGTTTTTTTTAAACAAAACATACTTAAGTAACTACTTAATTAAGTAACTTAATATGTAAGTAGGTACTTACCTTAATGTTGAAACTGCTTAAATTATGCCAATCAAAATAATAGACTTTACTCCACAGATAGCAGCAAACTCCAACAAAGTGTCTCGCGTGATGCAAGAGCACCTGGGTCTGAAGCGCGGCGACGTGGTGTGCGTGTTCATGCCCAACTGCGGCGAGTACGTGTGGACGTGGCTGGGCATGGCCAAGCTGGGCGCCGTCTCCGCCCTCATCAACAGCAACCTGCGCCACAAGCCGCTGCTGCACTGCATCCAAGTCGCCAAGGCTAAGGCTGTGGTGTTCTCCAATCATCTTGCTGACGGTAAGAAAGAAGTATCATTCCCCCAAGCATCGCCACGACAAACGCTCCTTTTCCTATTGCAAGCAGCGGATTCCCTAGAACTTCCCCAGGACGACGGTCCATATAATAGAGATAGCAATTGCTTATTTGAGCAATGATGCGTGTTTTTGACTGGAGATCGCGAATCGACAAGCGTAAGATGGGTCGCCCTCAGACTCGGTGGAGCGACGATCTTCGCAGGGTAGCATTTGGATCAGAGTTGCTGAAAATCGAGCTCACGTAGCGTGCAATTGGAGAGGCCTATGTCCAGGAGTGGACTGTTGCAGGCTGATGATGCAGTTTAGAGTTACTGAAACTTGTGATGAGTAACCAGATTGGGAATCTATGTAGAGCTGATTAGCCATTTTATTAATGACAAGGCTTAAACTATCTTACAATATTATCGTGTGTATCTAATCAGTTGACACACCTACAGAATAGGCTGTTTTTAATGCAGATAAGACAATCCTTTCTTTCCATTTTTAATAAGTAAATTGTATCAGGAAATCTCTTTACAATATGTAGGTTGAAAATTAATTGAAAATTAACAATGATCCTAGTGCAAGTTATTGTTCCTCCATCCATTTGAATGCATTCAAACGCGTTTAATATGGAATGGAAATAGCGACGAGTAGTGACAATAATGGGAAACTAAATGATTCGGTACAAACTCCAGCTAAGGTTAACGCGATCGAACGCGTTCGAATCGGAACGTTAACGTTATCTTTCATTTACATTAATAAAACGTAATAACGCTGTCTAGTGATAACAATAGCAAACACAATTATTCTATACGAATTGACATAAAATATATTAAAAAACTCACGCCACAGCCATCAGGGGGCCTAGACAAGTGGCAATCGCTCCGAAACGATTCGGTTTCGACAATCGATATCGCTTGTGCGATGTCGATCGCCAAGTGGTAGACAAAGTAACATTAGCTAAGCGATCGCTAAGTCGAAACGTTCATTCGACAAAAATCAACTTCTTAGCTATGGTATCGAAACAAACGTCAAATTCAAGACGTCAATTCTGGCAACCGGACCGCGCCAAATATAAACAAACTACACTTAGCTAGTTGTTTTTAATAAAGTTTACTCAGTGAAAGCGTAATCGGTGTTTAACGTTGGTGTTAAAATTAAATAATTAACTAAAAGATTCTTAAATAAGTTCCTGAACATCGTTAAATAGTTGTAATAAGTTCCAAAATTACACAAGATTTCTTAAATAATTCAGTGAATATTTCATATATTTAGCGATAAACGGGAACTGACTATGTTTTCATTTGTATAAAAATAATGGAATCAAGAGTGCGTGCCAGTGGTAAACAGTTTTCGACCCTACTGGAGTTCATGGAAAGGTAAGGAAGTATTCACGTACACCATGAACTTAATAAAATCCATATCACTTGAGAATGCTTTATGTAAACAATGACGTTACGTTAACCTAACAACGCGTTGCTTATTGCCTTATTCTTTGTTCAATTACAGTCACGGCGATCTTTCCAATCCACTAGGTTGGCCTCAAGGCCGACTGAAATCTGAAGTGCGATTCACTAAGGCAAAACATCTTTACAACCAAGAAATCATCAGGTTGTAAGCGATTAAAATGTAAGTAAAACAAGTTATTTTAAAATTAAAATGCTTAATTATTGTTTTGTTTATAGTACTTTCATTCCTGAAACGTTTATGCCTTTTTTTAATGTTTTAGATGGCAGTGCGTCTTTCTTGTATGATTTTTTTGTTGGAAGAAGCTAAGCGTCAAGATAATTTAGAAAAAAGACGCCAGGCTTACAAGATACGTAATATGGATCTTCTTACTACTGATATAAACTATATTAAGGTATTCAGGATGACTGAAGAGCTAATTACACAATTGGAAGAAGATATTTCCCCATTCTTAGCTTAGTTACTACAACAAGGAAGCCAGAACTCAATCAGTGATTTAGACAGTGGATGTCTTGCTAGAGGTCGTGTAATTAATAGACTGTGGCGTGGAGAAAGTAGTTAATAATAAAAGTCAATACTAACAATAGACATAAGATATTACTAATTCAGGTTGTAACACAAATTGTTTATTAATAACTAGCGGGCCCGGCAAGCGATGTCCTGCCCTGAAAATCGGTGCAAAAATCCAACCTACCCTACCAAACTATCTATAAAATCCTATCCAATAAAGTATCAAGTGTAGTAGTAGTAGTGTAAGTTTGTGTAAGTAGTATGTCCGTCTCCTGGTTCTAAGCTACCTCCCTACCAATTTCCAGCCAAATCGGTTCAGCCGTTCTAGGGTTATAAATAGTGTAATTAACACAACTTTCTTTTATGTATATAGATTATAGTGTATGTTAAGTAGTAATGTATTTTGTTTATCACAAAATATATAAAGTGTATGTTTTTTATTTAAACTTATAATAATGTTTTACCTAAAGATAAAATTTATATAGTCAAACAAAATAGTATGTACCTACCTAGGAAAAGTCATTTTAATGTAATTAATTAATAAAACAATGTTTAATAGAAAATCTCTTTATTCAAGTAACTATGACTAATTATAATGTAAGTAAAAACTTAACACTATGTAAGTAACATAAAATACAAAATAAACACTCTTACATTAATAAACATATTTTTTTATTTATTAAATCTATAATTGCACTACCTAATCTATCTAGAGCCTGAGCCATAACCTGATTAGATCTTCCTAAAAATGTAAAAGTATTACTTATTAATTTCCATCAAATCAATATTGATTATTATTATTATTTGTAAAAGTTTATAGCCTTGATAATTGCAAATCTCAAGAGGATTTATTTTTAAGTTCTAATCTCCAGAACTAAAACATTCTCCTCCCATAATTGTTTGGATTTTCAATTCAAATTCACTGAGGCACATCCTCTATTCCACCACCAGTGCGCCGCCTTGTGGCTGCAATTAAGCTGGACTTCCTATTAACTGCTCCTTTTTTGTCATCCCAGTACTGCAACACAAGTAAGAATTATATGATTTGATGTATTAAATAAATAGAACACCTATTTAAAACGCAATGGAAAGTTAAACCAAACGGGTTTAAGTATCCATTGCAATTTTAAATGTTTTTGTAAATGCAATTTAAAGCCTATCCTAAAGTTATAGTGCATGCATGTAGTTAAAACTAATTTAGAAATAAAGAACATGGATAGGGGGCTGTCAATGTAAAAGGATAAGTACTATACCAAAGAAGGCTACCTACTCAATGCAACAATATAACAAACTACATAATATACCAACATTATACCACTGTTCCGATGTTTTCGTACACCCACTGCCATCACTGTTCAGGGCTGTTGTTATTTCGGACCATGCCTGAGGTACCTACTGCGAATGCTCCCATTCGCAGTACGAGCATGGCCAACCATGGTTTGCTTTCCAAAAAGCTTATAAGATTTTCCATCTGGTTTTCTGAAGGAGCTGCGTTGCGAGACACTAAAAGATAAATATTTTGGTTACATGGATAGTAGTTCTAGAAACTGTGCTGTATATTTAAATGCAAATATTACTACTTTCGATAGGTTTGGAACTAAACTATACTGAACAAGTAGCACGCCATTGGGTAGGGGTGCAGAGTTTTTTTAAGTCCACTTAGCCACTTGAATCCACATGGAGCTTTGGAATTTCGTATTTGATTAAAAAAATCCAATCAATATAAGATCAAGTAAGTTGTTTGTTTTGAAATACATAACCTAAAATGACCAATGACAAAAATTTGAGTAATTATTTTGCAAGTTGAAAATGATATAATTAATTAAATATAGGTACGTTGCATAATAAATATTACGTGTTTTATACATACGTACTGTGCATTTGAATTAATTTAAAATGACGAAATAACTTAAATATAGGTCAGTCTAGATTTTCTGCATTATACTCTAAATAAAACACAGCAACACTGTTACCATCATACTCATCATCGTTGTTCGGCAGATCGTCGACGAGCTTATGTAGCTTAGCGAATACGGTTTTTATCAACGTTGTTTTTAAAAGCGATATTTACGATGAGACATCAGTGAACCCGTCGTTGTTAACATCTATGTTGAGTCTGTTAGTGAATCGCATTGCTGAGCGTCTGTGGATGAAGTCGCGGACAAAAGCTAGTAAAAATTATTTAAAATGTCGTCTTTACAATTGTTTAGAGCATGAGTAATTTATTATTGATAGTCAATTAGAATAACAGAAACATTGGTGTTTTAATTACACTACTAATAAAGAAATATAGATTTAGCTGTTTATAACAAAGCATTTGTTTTAATGAAACCATTTGCAGGTACTTTTGAGTCACAACAATAAACCTCAATACCATATAACCACTTGAACTACCTAAAAATAAACCTTAAAAGATATCAAACTAAATTAGGAATTAAATGTATTATTTTATACACATTATACTACTTACTTACTTTTTACTAATATTTTTACAAGTAAGTAAGTAGTTTTCTCACCCAACCAGTTAACAAACAAAACATTAAGTTATAATTAATACATTATTTATCTATAAAACGATTCTACTACTAAAATCAGTCATTTTGTTTTGCTTATCTACAGGCTTTCTACAGGGTTCAAGTGTTCGCTAGATGTCGAAAGAAGGATTCGATATCTCAGCGATGTAGATTGTCAAAAACGCCACTTGTCTACGCATTTGTATGGAAATATCGAACGAGTAGTTCGATTTCGTCTTCGTTTCGTTCCGCGATTTGACATTGTCTAGCACATAGCGATCGAAAACGATTAATCATGTGACATTTCAAGAGCTTATGTCAATTCCATACATTTCGGATTTATCTAATTTCGTTATCGTTAATGAAAATGTGACTTTGTCTAGGGCCCCAGGCATTCAGTAGCGATGTCCCCTTTTCGGTAACACGTCAATAATGATAGGTTTGAACAGCGCCTCGGCTTGCAAGATTGAAGAAGACGCGATGTTTTGTTATGTTAATACTCAATGGGGCTGCGACGGGTTTTGGCAAACAGGAGAGTCTATTGTTCTGTTAATACTCGTTTTAGCGTCTTCGCACGAGAGACTGATTTTTTGGCCGATTTTTGACAATTTCTTCTAGCTGACGAAGAAATCTGTCAAAAATCGGTCATCTGCGAAGACGCTTAGGTAGGTGTAGCTTAGGCTTGTTCGGTAGGTACCCAACTAACACACATTATATTAGACGTTTAGTCCTATAAGTCAATAACTATATGACTATTTTGCTACTTGGGTAACTTATAGAAAATTAAATAAAACCACGTGTAAATCTTGTACTTACTCCTATGGACTTTGGCTCCTTTATTATAGGTTGGTAACTACGTTATAGTTGCCAACCATACGTACCTAAGTTACCTACTTTAATTACAAAAGTCTGTAAATAAATAATGAGTCAGTAAAGTCAACGTCTTATATAGTATGTATTATAATTTTCTTTGTATCATACAACGATTTACACGAACAAAATGGACCGTAAGCTTGTCACCTTTCAACAAAATCTCGTTACGAACCCTCGCCTTATATTTGTGACAGAAACCCGATAATAAGCACTTATTGCATTTATTTATGAGACCACGCCACCCTCGCAAATACACGATCGAATCGGAGGCCTATTTATGCTTTCTGCCAATTAGCTCTTTATGTTAATGGAACCGCATTTTCATTATTAGACCGTTAATATTATCGTGATGGTCCAATGGTTAATGCGCCCGCTGCTCATGCATGGGGCTGTGGGTTCGCAACCGGTAACGGCAAGTACCAACGTTACTTTGTTAGTTTATCTTGGACGTTATTGACATTGGTGAAACACACCATCGTTGAGGAAACCTGGACTTATACAAGGCATTGATTTGCATCCTCGTCAAATTCAAGGTGACTATGCTCATGATTCTTAACACGAATCAATAATAAAATAAATTGGTTTTGTTTTTTTTGACGTAATTTTCAAATTCGAGCTAGCCATCTCGCCAGAGGGTTTAGGCGCTATGTACACATTGATATAGCCGCGCGACAACTCTGCCTACCGCATACGCAACTGGGCGATTCTGAATTTTGCAAGAGGAGTATTCTGGAATACTGTTATTTGATAGTTGCAACTGAAAAAACAAGTATTTATTAGATATTGGCCAGGTATCGTAATTATATTTGATTACTTCTATTTTTTTATGACAAACTTCTAAAATTTAACGAGGATGCAAATCAACAGCTTGTATAAGTCTGAAATCGCCAAGCGTGATGATCAATGCTCGTGCCTTCGCTGTATAAGAAGAGGTCTTTGCCCTGTCGTGTGACAAGAATAGGCTGGTAATAATAATACTTTTTCCAAACTTCTTTGTCATATTCTGTTGTACTACAAAAACGTTCTTGATCCCAACATCGTATTTAATTGGCGTTACACGACGGAATACCCTCTTCAGATTTTTTATAAGTAGGTAGGTAGTTAAGTTTGTGTTGAGATATCGTGCAGTCGACCATACATAGTTTTTGTCTGTTTTTAACAACGTAATGGCAGTTAATGATCACTGCAGACACGAATGTAATATCCTAATTCCATGCTTGGTCAGGTAGGCCAGACACGTTATTGTATAGCTAAGATTAGATATACGTAGCTCTTGTAATGTTATTAAATGTCCGGAGGGCGTTCAAAAAGTTTCATACATCAGACCGTAGGGTCTATTTTATAACACAGGATATAGGTACAAACCAAAGAATTACCGCGGCCCTGGAACGCAAAGAACATTAGGAGGAACACGGATGGGTTTTAGTCAGTAAGAGTCTGACAATCCCTTTTGCTCCGCCCAGGGCGGAAGAAGTCATTTGATGATTTCCCATCGTTAAAAAAGAGTATAGGTACAGACCTAGAAATGAAGACAAAGAATCTGATAAATGTCGTTTGATTTAGATAAACATCAGTTATAATATATTTTTACTGATATTCAAAGTTTGCTCTTCCAATATTTAAGGGTATACACATTCTCAATACAACCTTTGATAACGTCGTATTGAAAATGCCTAAGCAAACATACTGACCTACTTATATGCATAGCGGGCCATAATTGATTGATTTTCCAAATTATAATTACTTATTCCAACTTTCAATATTATCCTAACTGTTTACTAACATGACCTACTTTTCAACAATTCCTAACTGTCTTCCACCAGCTATATCCGAGATCCGCGAGCAGTTGCCGGCAGACCTGAAGCTGTTCCAGCTGTACGGCGAATGTTCCCCTGGAGTGCTGGACCTGGGTGCCGAGATGGAGAAGCACCCGTCGGAGTACCCCGTCGTGACCGACAAGCCGCGGTACAAGGATACTCTGCTCTACATCTACACGTCTGGCACCACTGGCATGCCCAAGGCTGCTGTACTGCCTAATTCTAAGTAAGTTTGTTATGCTTTTGTGTTCATCAAAGCTGTCCAGGCTTTGGGGCTTTGGTGCCGTAGGGATGCGGGTGTCAGACTGTACATGGACTCACACGGCGTAAGAATGACAAACGTGTCTACTGTATGGAAAGAAGTTCCAAGGTGCCTTTTAATGGCTTTGACTTTAAAGACAACCGTCTGCTACTCGCAGCACGGCGCCAGTGCCGCGGCAATCCGGCACCAATAAAGCTTATATTGAAAGAGCTCTATGGATTTTAGCTTTTGCGTGTACCTATGATGTTAGAGGCTTTGAAGGGTTTTAAGAGATTTTCTCGCAAAGAGCTCTTTGTTCATAGTTTTACGCAATATCCTAATGATGGGATAATTAAATAAGACTTTTCTTAGAGACATTTTGTAAGAGTATCGAGATTTTAACTTTAACTTTCCACGAGCTTAAATGTATGATTGTGTGGCTTATTATTTCTTCTTTATCGTATGGACAGTAAGGTCTAACGACCCCACACACCCTAGTGTCAGAGTTTCTAAACCGCCTCAAGGGCCCACATAGTTAATAGTTGTCTCATCACGATCTTATCTTCACAGGTACCTCCTAGTGGTAGTGGCGACAGTGCACATGCTGGGCCTGAAGAGCTCGGACCGCATGTACAACCCGCTGCCGCTGTACCACACGGCGGGCGGGCTGGTGGGCACGGGCGCCGCGCTCATCGACGGCATCCCCTCCGTGCTGCGCGCCAAGTTCTCCGCCTCCAACTACTGGAGCGACTGCATCAAGTATGATTGCACGGTGAGTACTGCGCCGTGATCTGGGTACCTAGCCAAGCGTCAGACATACCGTAGACGTGTCGACATTTTTTTTTACAACTAATCTAATAGGTACCACCCACCGCCCGTCTTCTTTAAAATAACATACCACCACGCCTGTATTCCCCTAAAGGTTAGGCAGAGGTGTACCAATGTACAGCGAAATTTCGTCGGTAGGTATGCTTAGGTCTCATGTAATGGCGAGGCTATTGCCATTTTGCCATTAACCGGGCACAAATCCTATCTCCGAGCTGCTATTGAGCATTTTATAGAAAGGCCAAGTAACACTTTGCTCGAACTGGGAATTGAACCGAAGACCTCTAGCATAGCAGTCGCACTTAGAACCACTAGGCTAACGAGGCAGTAGTTAACCGTCAGACATTCAATAATTCCTACCCTGATAGGTCACCTTTATGAGGGCTTACGTCTGGTGCACGCCGTCAGCCTATTGGCCAAACTATGACGAACCAGTCTTCTTATTTCTTCTTACCGTACGTCTAATCGTCCTTAATTACAGTCAAGTAAAGGTATATTTCTTGGTCAGTGGAAAAGTGTTATTTATTGATTTATCTGGCTTTCCAAGCCTGTTGCTGGTAGTAGAGGAACACCGTGGGGTTTAAGTCGGTAGGACACACCTCTCCGCCTTCCCCGAGGCGGAAGCAGTCTATAAGGATTTCCCCACGACAAAAAAAAGGCTGTGATCTATACACCCGATTATCCTATCCCTAGTTATCAACAACACAAATGCATAACAAAGCAACATTGGTGGCTCGCAGGTGGCGCAGTACATCGGCGAGATGTGCCGCTACCTGCTGGCGCAGCCGGCGCGGCCGACTGACTCGCAGCATCGCGTGCGCATCATGGTCGGGAACGGCATGCGCTCCGCCATTTGGCAGGAGATCGTTGACAGGTACGATATTGATTGTAGATAGAAGAACGTAATAAATAATACCAAGAGCTTTGTTCACTTGGGGCAAAAGTCTCATGAACATTTTTGGGCTATAACATAGGATAATTAATGATTATCTTAGGACGGGCAGCGCAATAGACAATTCTGTTACTTTTAGATAAACCTGTCATCAAAATAGACACGAAATAATACGATGCACTGCTTCTCAGTATTTCAGGTGTATAAGGCATTCAAGGAGGTCTGATAGGCAGTCGCTCCATGTTAAACACTGGTATTCAGCTGCATCCGATTAGACTGGAAACCGACCCCAACATAGTTGGGAAAAGGCTAAGCAGATGATGATAAAGGCATTCCATATTTATTTTGTTATAGTGCCCATTAATTGGTATATCTCTGTAGATATGTGTCCCCCCGAGGGCATGTACACCCCGCAATTATTTCGACGAAGGTCTCATATAGCGTCAAAAAAAAATTGTCGTCCGTACATAAGTGTCAACGACTTAGCACATAACACCTTAGCACAGTGCTAATTTCATTGCAATTAACCACAAGTAATTAATTATTGTCTTATCTAGGTTCAAAGTGCCACAGATAAACGAGATATACGGAGCAACGGAGGGCAACGCAAACATAAGTAAGTGAAAGTTAGTTCCTACCAACCAACCACACACGACTCATACATTTCCATACAATATGCAGTGTCCCAACGACACATTTAACTTTGTAATTGTACTTATGTGCCGATCGGGGTCGTGTCATGTGCCATTTCGATAATTTATTGCTTAATGCTTCCTTTAACACGATTCATGAATGGGCTCATTTAGAAATTGTCTTATTTTAACTGTTTAGTCAAAAATATAAGAGGTTTTTGTAGACACTTACCTAATTATTATTTTTATGCAACATTGGTCCACGCTAGGAATTTCCTTACTAGGAACTTACATACACAAACAGCCAGACTTGAAACACCTATCTGTAGATCGTGCAAATATTTGTTCCGTGCGGGAATTGAACCTGCGACACGCAACGCAGCAGCCAATCATTCAGCCGCTGCGCCAAACGTGTCGTTGCATTAGATAACTCTTTATATGAGCTTACCTACTTTACATTTTGCAGTTTATTATTCATAATGCATTGTATACTCATTAGACACGATCTGGTTACGAGTATGTCGAATCGTTTCTACAGATGTATCTTAACGTGCTTAGTATTCAAATTCTGACCAAGAGCAAGTTAAATATTATCAGTAAAGTATTCTTACATAAAATTATATAATTATGTTTATGTTTAAAACATTGATCAAACAGGGGCCATAGACCTTCAATATTACTAGGTAAACTTAAGCCACCCAAACCCATAGTCCCATTTTTTGTTTCCATATCCTGCAATAGTCCTGCGCCAACCGGTGGTTAACCTTGCATGCATTTGCATAATTGCATAGGTACAGGGATAATTGTCGGTTGGTGTTTCATTTGACATCAAAGCCGTTTAGGGGCCTCTGCGCTGCTAAGGCTCCTCGTACGCCTTTCAAAAGTCCAGAACCCTAGGCTAGTAGGCTCCCGAGTTAAATAAAAAAATATTATAAAGAATGTATGAATATCATATGCATAACTAATGTTGTTGATCTTGGTCAAGATGATTTGGTACCTATCTGCTAATTTGAATTTAGTTTTTCCTTCTATAGATTTTGAACGCAGTAGATTAAAATGTCGAGGTCATTTTTTAAGCAAAAAGTAAATAAGTAGTTTGCAAACTACACAAGATAAGGAAATTGATAGTATATTTTACCAATATGTGTGCCAAAATATAATGCAAGCAAGCACTACACCACAAGCACTAGTGGTGCAAGCGTCACCGAGGATGAATCAATACCAACGAAAGGGTACCATGTAGTTAGTCTTCAACAACTTGCAGAAAGGCATCAAAATCTATCCAAGAGATTTTGATGATGATTTATTATGATCTATCCATTCATCCATCCTCGCAAACTTATAATCTAATTCGAGTTTATAACCCTGCTCTAGTTAGACAAGCTGTTTTAGTTTGCTTAACAAAAAAAAAACTATTCTGCCTCGTTTAGCGGCCTTCCAAATATTAATAGTAATACGAAAGCTATGTTTTAAAGACCAGCTGTTTTATAATGTTGTTTATTGTACATTCCAGTAAACGTGGACAACACGGTGGGCGCGGTGGGTTTCCTGCCGAAGCTGGTGCCGACGTGCCTGCACCCCATCGCGCTCGTGCGCTCCGACGAGAGCGGCACGCTGCTGCGCGGGCCCGACGGGTACTGCATACGCTGCAAGCCTAGTCAGTATACCTAATATATGTATACCATCACACCAGTATTCCCCGAAGCGCTAGGCAGAGGTGCACCAATGCACACCCACAGTTCAGTTTTAGTCAATACACATAAGTACTATATTTATAATGGCTGACTTTTTTAGCGTCTGGAAAAAATATGATAATAAAATCATCATCATCACATCAGCCGCAAGACGTCCACTGCTGGACATAGGGCTCCCACATAGATTTCCAATAGGACTAGATGATATAATAGGTGAACTGAATAGAAGCCGCTTTTATGGTACAGAAATATTGCTGGGCCGTGATTGTTTCTATTATTCCTTATTTTTATTTATTACCTGTAAGTGTACATTCTTGTGCAATCCATAAACGATTCCAAACTCAAATCGTTTTTAAAAGTGATTTGAAAAATTTAATATTCTTTATTTTATGTAAATGTTTTTTCTTTCACCTATCAATAAATAAGTAAGTATTACTTGTTTGAGGTAAACTTTTCATATTAAAACACACAAAAAAAAAACATGTTCGTGGTTTTTTGTGCTTTTTTCCAGACGGTAAAAAAAAGTCAGCCGGTATATTTATACACTGTAATGCAAAAAATAACTCTGATGGCGGTCAGATAGATTTGTATCGTCCTTGACCTATCTAGATCCGTGTCACCACCACGTATTGGGAGCGGACATTCCTATTAGCCGGATCCACACCGGACGATCCAAAGCGCTCCGATCGCGCGCGGCATGGAGCGCGCCTCACGGAGCGTGAAGTGTAGACGTGCCGCGCGCGATCCATGTGCGCGGCGGAGAGCGCGCGCTCCTCGCCGCGTGCGATCCATTTGTTGTCGGTTTTTTCGTCACGCACAAAGGGGCCTCAGTCGCTTGGCGCGCGCGGTCTGGACGGTTGTGATTTTAGAATCGCGTGATCCGCCGTTATGGATATTTCGCAATGTATCCGTTGCATTTCCCTATATAGGGAGAATAAATGTTTATGGGAGAATAATTGTTTAACCCAATACTGTCTTTTTCGTTTTCGAAATTTTTGCCGTAAATATACAAGTAAAATGTAGCTTGCTGCTGCTATTCGTCACCATCGTTGCATGTGTGACATGTAGGTATTCAGTATGGATCGGTAGGAGCGCGTTGGAGCAGCCAGTCAGGATCGCAAAAGATTGCTGTTGGATCGACCTAGAACGATCCACGCTCCACGCATCACGATCTTGGATCACGGATCGCGGGATCGCCGATCCATTTTGGATCGTCCGGTGTGGATCCGGCTAATGAAATACTCGGAATTTCCGCTTCGAATGCATCTATTTCATAATTAGTCACGATCACACAGCTGCTTCGATGAATGTTGAGATAAAGTTGCAGCTTTCAATAAACGTAATGTTGCAGATGAGCCGGGAATGTTCATCGGTCTGATCGCTCAGGGCAACGCCTCCAGAGAGTACTATGGATACGTCGACAAGGTATGCTATTTTTACATGTATTATCTTACGAAGGCGATTAGGTCTTAATAGTGTGTGTAGATTTGTGGCTACACGTAAGTACACGTTGTGACTGTGTGCGCGAGGCGGCTCGGCCAATACCGAACGCTCCTTAGCTTGCACACATACAAACAATGTTGGACGTGCATCATACACATACAATAATGACACACTCGCCTTTGAGAATTGCAAAAAATAGACGAGGCAAATAAAATGGTATATTGAATTACTTTTACGTAATATAATTTAATATTAAAAGATTGTAGACAAAACTAAGGGCCAATACACGATATGACGCCGCCGCTCTCTTAACTCTATGTTGATGTGCCCTACATGCTCCATAATGATCTCAATAATACGGTTCTGCACCTAATAATACAGAAATGTACTCGTAATAAAGATATTGAGTATCGTGTCACATACACACGCCTATTTCCCATGGGGGTAGGCAGAAACCACGGAACGAAATTTTCTTCTATCGTGCCACGTTAGAAGAAAATTCGTCACAACGAATATCAGATATCCAATGATCAGTCAGACTTCCACCATCAGGTGTTAATTTGTCCAATAACATATAGAAGGTAGACCTCACCAGTTCCTCCATCCCCAATTCCCAGGACGACAGCAACAAGAAGCTGGTCCGCGACGTGTTCTGCAAGGGCGACGCGGCGTTCGTGTCGGGCGACATCCTGGTGTCGGACGAGCTCGGCTACCTGTACTTCCGCGACCGCACCGGCGACACCTACAAGTGGAAGGGCGAGAACGTCGCCACCGCTGAGGTCGAGAACGCCATGTCGCCGTGTCTGCAGCAGAAGCCTTGTGTCGTGTATGGAGTGTCGGTAAGTAATTAGTGTATATTCCGTTGTAGATTTATATCTACAACTGAAACTGCCTTCGGAAACTGCCGTGATCAGATGATGAGTGAGTCGATGACGTATGCGTTTCTGGTAGATTTTCCAAATTGCCAGACCAGTAGTTGGCTTATTCAGTAAAAAATCTCACACGGAGAACTTTGAAGTGAGGTGAGCTGTCAATCCTTATCATCAGGTGGGATTTCAGCTCACCTAAAGCTCACCTTCAGCCTAAAGAACATCATAGAATTTGATTTTAGATGTTATCTATACCCAAGTGGTAGTGACATGAAGGCCGTAGTAGAAGGATAGCGCTTAATAAATTTTGAATTTTGAAACGACTCTCGTCAGTGATAGTGGATCTTGTCTGTCGTCTTCAAATACATAACTAAACCATAAATCTGTCAGCGTCAAATTAGCCCGTTATGGTCAAACCATTCAAGTTGCAAAATAACATATGGTTGCAAAACTATAAGAACGAACTCCAAGCATCTAAGAATCCTATGCCCTTATTAATCTGTCACCATCTCCCCGTCAGATCCCCATGACGGAGGGTCGCGCGGGCATGGCGTGCGTGGCGGACCCGACGCGCTCGCTGCAGCTGTCGCGCCTGGCGCGGGACCTGGACGACTCGCTGCCCAGCTACGCGCGCCCGCTCTTCCTCAGGCTCATCAACGACATTGAGATCACTGGTCAGTACCACACACAGCTTTGGAATCATCCTTATCGACGGAGGCACTCGAACCAAGGGCGCGGGAGGTTCCTGAGAGAAAATCAGATCGACGATACAAATCCGAACGCATTCAACCCTAATCTTTTCAAAGTTAGAGTGAACAGGCTTTTTTCTAGGTAAACTCACTCCATCGTAGACTTTGTCTATGTCACCTTTGGCCAAAAGGAGGCAAGAGCTTACCAATCCCGAAGAAAAAAAAAATACAATTCAAATTTAATCTTACGTAGGCGATTCTTGGTAGCTTCCTTCTTGAAGTCTAATTCTGCCAAGTGCAGTTCAAATTCAAGGCACAATGTCATCTGAGCGATAAGTAATGTCAAAAATATAAGCAAATTAAAGGTATTTTTCACAAATTGAGACTGAGTTTAAAATACAATCGCGTGTTTTCCATGCTATGTCATTTGACGTTTGTGAGATCCTGTTTAATACAATCGTCCCCCTGTTTGCTTTTGAATTCGCGTGTTAACTGGCAGTCAGAATGGCACGCTATACACGGGCTCTCTTTATATTGACTGATTGCTGCAACCGGTTTTGCGCATACAGCTGCCGCATGCCGAATTTCTTCAGGCGTTTCGTCTTTCAAAACTTTGGAAGGCAGGGAAGGTTTATATTTCTAGATAGAGCTGCAGGTGCCTACAAATTGCTAAAACTAAAACAAGAAAAAAGTAAAGTGATTTTTCAACAAATCGTGTCATTTTGTATGAAGTACTTTACAAAACTCATACATAATTAATCATAATCATTCGAGCTGACCTCACAAGCAATAAAGTGCATATTCAAGTTAGATAGGAGGTATCGAGTTGATACTTATCTTGCCCCCCGTATGATGTTCTAGTTGCATTGTAATTAGATAACAAACAGCAAAGGTCGGTCATTACGCTGGTCTTGTTGATATATGTGTAATCAAAATGATGACCTTTCTGTTTGTATTTAAATCTGCTCTATAAAACAATTGTACTGAATTGAGTAATATATTTGTACATAAGTACGATTAAAGATTATTTTATCAATCAATGTACAAATAAAAGCGGTAGTTGCTGAAGAGAAAATGGAATGGCCAGCAATAAAAGACCTATGTCCAACAGTAGAGTATCGACTGCTATTTGATAACCCCTATTATGCAGCAAGGCTTTGTATTGTGAGCCTCAATGCCCGTGAGGTTTTTGCTTGGAGGTTTGCTTGGAGTAGCACGATGTTAGGTTCTCCCGTCACACCATGGAGACGATGTTAAGTTCTCATATCACGTTACGAGACGTTGTTAGGTTCTCACGCTATGGAGACGTTGCGCGTTGTTAGGTTCTCCCGTCATGCTATGAGACGTTGTCAAGTCCTCCCGTCACGCTATGAGACGTTGTTAAGTTCTACCGTCACGCTATGGAGACGTTGTTAGGTTCTCCCGTCACGCTATGAGACGTTGTGAGGTTCTCCCGTCACGCTATGAGACGTTGTTAGGTTCTCCCGTCACGCTATGGAGACGTTGTTAAGTTCTGCCGTTACGCTCTGGATGTTGGGGTTCTCCCGTCACGCTATGAGACGTTGTCAAGTTCTGCCATCACGCTATGGAGACGATGTTGGGTTCTCCCGTCACGCTATGAGTCGTGTTGGGTTCTCCCGTCACGCTATGAGACGTTGTGAGGTTCTCCCGTCACGCTATGGAGACGTTGTTAAGTTCTGCCGTTACGCTCTGGAGACGATGTTGGGGTTCTCCCGTCACGCTATGAGACGCTGTTAGGTTCATGCCGTCACGCTATGAGACGCTGTTAGGTTCATGCCGTCAAGCTATGAGACGTTGTCAAGTTCTGCCGTCACGCTATGGAGACGATGTTGGGTTCTCCCGTCACGCTATGAGTCGTGTTGGGTTCTCCCGTCACGCTATGAGACGTTGTTAAGTTCTGCCGTCACGCTATGGAGACGATGTTGGGTTCTCCCGTCACGCTATGAGACGTTGTCAAGTTCTGCTGTCACGCTATGGAGACGATGTTGGGTTCTCCCGTCAAGCTATGAGACGTTGTCAAGTTCTGCCATCACGCTATGGAGACGATGTTGGGTTCTCCCGTCACGCTATGAGTCGTGTTGGGTTCTCCCGTCACGCTATGAGACGTTGTTAAGTTCTGCCGTCACGCTATGGAGACGATGTTGGGTTCTCCCGTCACGCTATGAGACGCTGTTAGGTTCTGCCGTCACGCTATGGAGACGATGTTGGGGTTCTCCCGTCACGCTATGACACGTTGTCAAGTTCTGCCGTCACGCTATGGAGACGATGTTGGGTTCTGCCGTCACGCTATGGAGACGATGTTGGGTTCTCCCGTCACGCTATGAGTCGTGTTGGGTTCTCCCGTCACGCTCTGGATGTTGGGGTTCTCCCGTCACGCTATGAGACGTTGTCAAGTTCTGCTGTCACGCTATGGAGACGATGTTGGGTTCTCCCGTCACGCTATGAGACGTTGTCAAGTTCTGCCGTCACGCTATGGAGACGATGTTGGGTTCTGCCGTCACGCTATGGAGACGATGTTGGGTTCTCCCGTCACGCTATGAGACGTTGTTAAGTTCTGCCGTCACGCTATGGAGACGATGTTGGGTTCTCCCGTCACGCTATGAGACGCTGTTAGGTTCTGCCGTCACGCTATGGAGA
The DNA here is from genome assembly GCA_932526535.1 of Caradrina clavipalpis. NCBI lineage: Eukaryota > Metazoa > Arthropoda > Insecta > Lepidoptera > Noctuidae > Caradrina > Caradrina clavipalpis. The sequence goes on along the minus strand of OW052091.1, from coordinate 10,882,799 downwards.
CGATGTTGGGGTTCTCCCGTCACGCTATGACACGTTGTCAAGTTCTGCCGTCACGCTATGGAGACGATGTTGAGTTCTGCCGTCACGCTATGGAGACGATGTTGAGTTCTGCCGTCACGCTATGGAGACGATGTTGGGTTCTCCCGTCACGCTATGAGTCGTGTTGGGTTCTCCCGTCACGCTATGAGACGTTGTTAAGTTCTGCCGTTACGCTCTGGATGTTGGGGTTCTCCCGTCACGCTATGAGACGTTGTCAAGTTCTGCTGTCACGCTATGGAGACGATGTTGGGTTCTCCCGTCACGCTATGAGACGTTGTCAAGTTCTGCCGTCACGCTATGGAGACGATGTTGGGTTCTGCCGTCACGCTATGGAGACGATGTTGGGTTCTCCCGTCACGCTATGAGACGTTGTCAAGTTCTGCCGTCACGCTATGGAGACGATGCCAACATTGACGGGAGAACCCAAGTTCTCCCGTCAAGCTATGAGACGATGTCAAGTTCTGCCGTCACGCTATGAGACGTTGTTAAGTTCTGCCGTCACGCTATGGAGACGATGTTGGGTTCTCCCGTCACGCTATGAGACGCTGTTAGGTTCATGCCGTCACGCTATGGAGGCGATGTTAGGTTCTCCCGTCACGCTATGAGACGTTGTCAAGTTCTGCTGTCACGCTATGGAGACGATGTTGGGTTCTCCCGTCAAGCTATGAGACGTTGTCAAGTTCTGCCGTCACGCTATGAGACGTTGTCAAGTTCTGCCGTCACGCTATGGAGACGATGTTGGGTTCTCCCGTCACGCTATGAGTCGTGTTGGGTTCTCCCGTCACGCTATGAGACGTTGTTAAGTTCTGCCGTCACGCTATGGAGACGATGTTGGGTTCTCCCGTCACGCTATGAGACGCTGTTAGGTTCATGCCGTCACGCTATGGAGGCGATGTTAGGTTCTCCCGTCACGCTATGAGGCGTTGTTAGGTTCTCTGGTCACCCTACGAGACTACGTCACGTTCTCCCATCACGCTACAACACGATGTTAGATTCTTCCCCCGCTCCCGCTGCGAGTTCATATAACGTTCCCCCTTCACGCTGCGAAACTATGTTGGGTGGTAGATTTTGTTGACCAGTATGTTTCTATTTCTAGGCACCTTCAAGCTGAAGAAGCTGCAGTACCAGAAGGAAGGCTTTGACCCTGACGTGATCAAGGAGCCGCTGTACTTCCGCTCGGGACAGGACTTCGTGCCCATCACGCCGCAGCTCTACACAGACATCTGCACCGGCAAGCTCAAGCTGTAGACACGCACGCGCTGTTCAGGCAACCCCCTCGCGGTACAGGCAAGGACGGTTGACATGCAGAACAAAGAAAGAAAGAAAGAAAGAAACAATAAAAATTACGTCTAAATGAATAAAGCGGAGTGTTGATAGTCCCAAAAGTGCGCAGCTCGATTATTTTAAAGCTTTTTTTGATGCCTCTCAGGTGCTCATCCTTGGTCGATATTGCTGAAAACTAATGATAGCTAAAGTTCCGTCCTCTGCCTGTACTATGCGTCGGTCTAAGTAAATCGTTATGTGAAAATATTCTACACACATTCGGTACCGCTCAAGCCAATTCATCATTGGCACATGTGATACGCGAACTGTCAAAGTTTTCTGTAATAAATTAACCCTTGATGGGGCTGACGAGAGAATGCCTGCACGGGCAGCATAGTTATAGCTAGACCAAATCACTGACTTTTAGCACTAATACGCTGGCAGTATTTCGTTTTATCAAGCTAATCATTAGCTATTTTAGGTAAAATTTACATTATAGACTTTTAAATTGTTGTTCAAAACATTAAATAGTTAAGGCAACGGTGGGCGGGGCGTGTGAAGACACTTAGTTAAATTTTCATGTGTTACCTTGAAAGGGATGTGAGAATACCGATAGGCATATTTTTTTAAATTAAAACCAATCAGTCAGGCCTCGTTGTAAACAGGCGTGACGTGTAGTGAGCGTGTCGGTGTGGTGACGTCACGTGTTCCGTGTGGCAACACTTTGACAAGTCGATAATTATTTAAGCGTAGAGGGGGGTAGATACTAGCTGTTGTTTAATGTTTTCACATTTGGAAACTAAATAATAATAGTTGTATGATTCCAGTTTTAAATTCGAATCCTATCCTCCAGCTTTTTCCTTTAAAGCAAAATCATTATACACGAAACCATTTTAGCATTAATTAATAATACAGATTTTTTGCAGAAAAATTAAAAAAAATATCTGATAAGAAAAAACATTTAATGTATGTAGCATATTAGATGACATTCCACCATCTAGTCACATAAGGTGTTCTATTCATTTATCTTAAAATGTATGAGTTCCTAAGTATTGTTTTCAGGCACTTAAAGTCCTTTATTAGCGAGCAGATACCAAATAAATTATTTCCATGGCAATTAATCGCGATACGGACTTTGTATTTAGATTTTTGTGCCTTGAAACGAAAATCGCTGCACAGTAGTGTAGACTAGGAAAACTTTGCAGTTTACTCCTAAACAAAATTATTACGTAAGTTGTAAATAATATAATAAATGATTAAAATGTCTATTCTGGTTTTATTTAACTCCCCAATAGGCAACTTAGGGGTGCTCTTTCGGTTTTGCATTCTCAATACAACTTTTGATAACGTTGAGAATGCAAAACCATATGTGTCGACCCGCTTGTGTACTCTTTATACGAATTGGTTAGTCGAAATATCTCACAACACCTAAGTAAACACGACGCACATAATTATCTCTTGCATGCTGTATTTCAACTTCTAATTTATTACCAATATTGCAATAAATAAAGGTGATGAAACAAAGAACTGGGCCCGGCGCTAATGTTTTGCAACTCTGATGATAGAGTAAGAAAAGTAGTTGGTAGGTTCCTAGGTTACTCGTAATCTATACTAATATTATAAAGAGTAAAGATTTTTGTTTGTTTGTTTATTTTTATTAAATAAGCTCCGAAACAACTGGACCAATTCCAACCATTGTAACACCACGCTACGCCACATGAGAACGGAGCAGTAACAAAAAAGAAGTGTAGTAGGCGTTCAACGATCATAATTTTAGGGTGACAATTAAAAGAAATTAATCATATTACTTATTGTAACTTTATTCCAATTTACAATAACAACACAAATATCTGTTAAAAAATAAACAAAACAAAAATAACAAACAAAAATATATTTATCATTTCGTCACGTAGCATATTATCTATATTTACTCAATTACGTGATAGACATTTTTTATAATAAATACTGTGAAAATAAGCGGAAAAAATAAACTTCTTTGTAGCGTCATAATAAACTCTCTATAGTAATATTTAAACAAGCTAATACTAGACAATGTACATTATATCCACAGATTTTGCGTACACCACATATCTACATACATACACACATTAGGTACAAGTGCCTTCAATTGACAGCGCTGCTGCTCACTAATTATTAGGAATGTTTTAATTTACAAATATTGAACAATCACTTTCTTTAAACCGACTACTCACCCTTTGTGACATTTTCGCAATACTTCGTATCTTGTAAAGCAACAAAACACGCACTTTGTGATGCCTTTCATAAGCAAAATGGTTTCTAACTTTGTTCCCGTCACAATCTTGTGCCTTCTTTTATTAAAAATTCTTACAAAAGTGAAAAACGGGTAGATACGAGCGTTCTACCTAGTATTATGTGCTGCGGCGGAGCAACATGCTCGAGCAATTTTATAGACACCGCTAACCAAAATGTGGGTAGATGACACGACTAATCAATTGACGCACTTTTTATGAGCTGTCAAAAAGCTATGAGGTAATGGACCTCATAGATTTTTGACAATACAAACGACGACACTTTTTTGTCATCTTAATTCACTAACCAACTATTTATTAATTTCAAAGCAACCAGAAATCGATTTTTATAGTTATTTAATAATTCAGCGGGTTTCAAGGGTAAAATAAAATGTTTTTTTAGTGAAGTTTTGTTGTTTTGGAATTACTGGTTAGTGTTGTCATCTACCCAATATTCCAGGAACTTTTTTTTAAACACTTTATTTTAGCTCTGAAATCTCGAATAATTGTTGCCAGTTAATTGTCAATTAACTGTTATTTGAGATTTTTAGGTGCTTTGAAATCAATGAATAGTCAATTGAGTTGGCAATAAGTGATGTTACAGTTTGCTACTGCCATACCAAATCTATAGGAGAATCGTATTTTTGACAGCCCATAAAAAGTATGTCATTTGACTGGTTTTTTGGTGGTACCCACTACCCAACTGCGCGCTAGACAATAAATGCCGAGGAGAATTACATATATCCTGCACGCAATTTTCAACTTTATTTCTGACGTAATTAGTTCATTAACAATTAAAACTGCTCAAGCACATTGCTGCTTTATTTGAGCTGGCTTTTACTGGTAATTCATCCACGAAATAACTACATGTTTTACAAAATGACTGAGCGATTGCTAATATTGCTGGTTTTCTTTACAGTAGCGTAGACTAAGAGGGAACGCTGAAGGTACAAATAAGAAAACAAAGGTTTTAATACTGAACAAGACCAAAATAGGAGCAAACTTACAAAAAGAAAAATATTAGGAGTTCGAAATTCGAAAAACTTTATAAATAATTTGAACCTTCAACGTTCCCCGACGAAAGCTTAGTTAGATGTACAAAATACAAAGGGGCAGTGTGTCGTCATTACTTTATCACTTGAATATACTTTACATATTTTTTTTTTTCTAAATTATTCAGACCATAATTCTAATACAACTTGATGAAGCAATGTTACATTGACGCATCAACAACATAATTATGTATAAATTCTTCTGCCATTATTGCAAAATAATTGACAACACAAAACGCATAAAAAAATTAACATTTAGGTACATCATCATATAATTAATTCTTTAAATAATGACTAGCAACTATTAAGGCAACTTTAATAAAATTTTCACAATTTATTTTATTACAATAGTGTTGTTCAAAAATACAATAAGATTATAATACTTATAATTACGCATAATACGATATTAGCTTATTCGGGTACCTACTAATACCGATATTAAGTAGTTAATTACCTAATTTACATAATCTAATCTCCAGGTTTTCGAACGAAAAATTAAAGTGTCATATTGTCAAGCGCTTGTAAGGTGCTGTGATTGGTTGTTGATAATTCATTCGACCAATCAGAACAGATGACTTGACAATTTGTCAAATTAATTTATCGTTCAAGAACGAGGACATCATTGTATCTTCTGCGGAGCAAATTAATAGAAAATCAAGCTATGATAACCTTGTCATAAGTTTTGATGCGAATATTTTTTTATCTAGATAAATAAAAATGAATGACAAAATGTGTTGCTAAGCGCAAAACTCAAGAACGGCAGGACCGATTTGGCTGATTCTTTTTTTTGTAGTGGTCGTAATTTCCCGGACAAGGTTTTTATGAAAGATTTTTTTCGCAATATCTACCGGAAATATCGTCAATCCGTGCGAAGCTGGGGCGGTTCGCTAGTCTAAAGTATTAGCAATAACGTTTCTATCTTTGTGATTACCTCAATGTGATGTGCAGTAAGAACCTGGTACCAAATACTAGGTTCGAAGTATTTAGTAATCATCTAAAATATATTCATAACAACTAAGGGTACTTTGTTTAAATTCGTTGATCGCCAACTATAATAAGTTAAAATAATACCAAAAATAGATAACAAAATAAATAATCGAGAACTGCGGTACTAAGATTTAATTATTTCATTTTAGGGCCGATTTTTCAATAATCAGTAAACCTTTATCAGGAGCATTAATATGACAGTTTGACATTATTGTCTATACAAAAACTGTCAAACGGTCATTATTTATTCCTCCGTTAAAGGTACCTGACGATTGAAAAATCAGCCGTTAATTACACGAAAAAAAGTCTAGTCATTTTCATAAAAAATAAATTGTAGAAACACCTTCTCCTTATATGGATACTCATTATTATTTTAAATAAACTGACACGATAAATGTCCTTTATTATGATAACACATAAGACAGACTATCCCACAACGGAATATTATAATATTATTCAATAGAGATTCTCAAAACATACGCACTTGATTAATTGAAGTGGAAATGTTCATTTTGTTATTATGCTACGATATATGGCGACTTTCTATTAAACAGTCCTCGCTAGGACACGACTTCGGCAGTCGAGCTTTGTATTTGAAATAGCAAAGAAATACGTAACGTGGCGTACGCATAAGTATTTGGCCAATCAGAGTGAAGTAGGTCACGTACACAATGCGCAGCTGCGCATGAGTGCCTATGATACAAATAATTCAAAAGTTAACGTCCTATTTGTCTGTCAACGAGCACATGAATTACAAAATATCATAAAAATATTCCGGTAAATTGTCAGTTTCTAGAATACTATTTTTAAATTTTCTTTTTTTTTCAGTGTAGATAGATAGTCACGGGATCAGATTATTTTCGGCATCTACACGCACATATCAAACCTTGTCACAACTCGACAAGACTTATTTTACAAGTAAGTTTCTATAACATCCCGAACCCGCACATATTTTATGTTCATACAGCTTTATTTCTTATATATTAAACAACATAATGTTAGATACAACAGAACTAGACGCACCCGTAGTATTTAAAGCTTCGAGCACACTATAAATGAGGCTGCCAGCGTGTAGAGAGCTACTATGAAATATATAAAATCCAGTCTAAACCCAGCTGCGAATATTGCATTAATAATACTCTAAGGCCGTTTTCACATTAGAACGTTAGCAGCGCGACAGTAGCGCGGCAGAAGTACATTCCTTCACATTACAAGAACAGATCAAAGTTTAGGTCAGTATGGCGCACTTCATTTTAAAAATAGATGCTGTGGGCGACAGCTCTTCTGTTTTTTTTATTATGAAATTCTGACGGGGCGACAGTCGCGCGACCGCCGCGCTGCTAAAGTCGCCTAAATGTGAAAGCGGCCTTAAGGTCGTGGCAGTCGCGGTCATATAACGTAGGAGCGAGAAAATATGAGTTTCAGCATTCATTTTACATACATTCCGTGTATACTATCTTAGAGTAGAGTATGACGGACTGGTGTCCGGAACTCTACGTCTCAGCACGTATTTTGTATACTATCCCACTCTCACGTACATGACTTTGACAGTGACCAGTCTTGACTTTTAGTATAGTGTACACGATATGATTTTAGCGACGATTTTCTCCAATCGCAAGACAAATTGTGTCGTTAGCGATACATTCTGACTAACATACAACTCATTTACCATATCGAATCGTCTCGTCTGTAGTACTAGGCATAAACAATACCTTGTCGAATCGTTAAGTGATTTGGCTGCATTTAAACAGGTCTTCGGTTAACTTATGACTGTAAATGTTCACTAAAACATCACCGCTCCAACACAGCGAATAATTTGCCATTGAAATTACGGCTCTAAATCGTATGTATTAAAGTAAATTTTATAAGGGCAAGATCAAAATATGACGGCTTGTAGGTACTCTGGCAGCTAACGGTTGAATTTATCGAAGCGATGCTGTTGCAGTGACCCTTAGCTATGAAAATGTACAAGAGACGTGATACAAAACACATTTTTCAATAATAGCGCTGCTCGCAAAGTACGCTTGACATACAAAATCATATACTACATACAAAATTAATACTGTATCTGCCTGCAATGATCTGTTTGTCTCATTTTCATAGTAAACGAGCCTTCTATACAGAGTTTACATACATGCCTTTGGTCTGTTCACACGTTGCTATAATCTGTTCATACGTTCCTATGGTCTGTTCAGTCCGATCAGGTGTTGAGGGAAGGGAACCAAGCGGCTATGCCAGTGCGGGGCGGCAGGGCAGCTCGTAGGAGAGCCTCTTCGTGTGCCGATAGACGCAGCAGTGCGGCAAGTGCTCGGGTCAGCTGTCGCGCCTCCAACTCACGCGCAGTCAGGAAACGAAGCACGACGTGTTTTAAGTACCTGGGGAAAGAAAAATGAAGGATGTCATATTTGCAGATTGAATAGTTTAATAGGATGACATTTAGGTTGTAAATTTTGTGATAGTTGTTTAAAATCAAATATCAAAATCATTTATTTCAAATAGGCCAATTAACACATTTTAAATTGTCAAAGAGTCAGTCAATCAGAAAGTTGAAACTAGTTGCTCGTTCCAAACAGTAAGATAAAGAAAAGAATGTCCAAAGTGAGTTTTCCTACGCATGAACGCGAACGCGAACGCGCGCATGGCTATACAACTAAACGGTACATGATTGAATTTAACATGGTACGTGTGTGGTAAGTAATTTCACATTTTATCAGAAAACTAGCTATGAGTGCGACTTCGTGCATGTAGAAGTCAAATATATCATAACATTTATATTCTATAGCACTCAGTACCTAATAGTGTAGCTTAATATCAGTGCAAGATTTCCTTTTACAAACAAATAATTTAATCTTTATCTTTACTAATATTATAAATAGGTTAAGTTTGTTTGTTTGTAAGAGATAATCTGTAAAAGTACAGGTCTGATTACAAAAAAAAAACACTGTGCTACTGTATTGCTGAATGTCATAGACTACATTTTATATACACTTGTATTTTGCGTGCACGAAGTCGCGAGCACAAACAAATAGTTAGTTTAGAAGTTTATATATATGTCACCGGAAAATAACAAGATCCGTAAGTTTATCAATTTACTAGGAAGTTTATAAACTTTCGTAAGATTCTAAACGGGAGATAAATTGTAATATTTTACGTCCACATTTTCGTAAATTTATCAATTTCCGACGTCATACGGTAAATTTATAAAATAACGAATATCTATTCGTAAGATTTTATATGGTTCGACCAATCACAGAAACTCTTTTAAATATACGATCTTTGAAATAACAAGATCCGTAAGTTTATAAACTTCCTAGTAAATTGATAAACTTACGGATCTTGTTATTTTCCGGTGACATATATAATCAAGTTGGATTGATTAAAAGTAAAAGTTACCTTCTACTAATATCTTGTTCCTCGGCAGACGAGAGGTCAGACTTACTGCTCTGTAGCTCACGCTGTAAAGTCTTCTTCATGTCCGATATTCTGTTGTCTAACGTTTTCATTTTCTGGAAACACAATACGAAATACGTTGTTATTTGTTTAAAAACAACACAATTTTTAACAAATAAATTTATATTGGTAATAATAATATTTGTTATAGATTATGAGAGCCACCAATTAAAGACACCACCATTTGGCTTGAATGTAGTATAATATAAATTAAGGTTACAATATGCACCGTACAATGGCGGACCTTAGGGCTAGACGCGAGACGTGTTTATTGTAACATGCGTGCGCGCGCTCCCACCGCTGTGATGGCTCTCATCATCCATAATAATATTTAAGGTATTTCTTGCCTATGAATGAGACAAGAAAATAGTGAATTGTTTTTGACTGAGTAATGTATTAAATAACAATGAAATAATGTTTATTATAACATTGTTATGTAATAGAATAAAATTGTTATGTACGTAACGGTAAACCTTACCTTATTTTTATCACAGATTTCAGTTTCTAAGTCTTGTATAGTTTTCTTAAGGGCAGTCTCGTTGTCTATTAATTCGTCTATCTTTTTCTTTAGCTGTTCGATTTCCAGCTTGCGCGCCTCCTCGGTTTCTTTGATTAACATACACGCCGCCTGATTCTGAAATTAATTGACAAATTATTAGTTTCATTAAAAAAATCTACAAGTTTTTACCCGCGATTTCATATTCGTGAACTTCCTTACGTATCCCAAGTTTACTCCGAGATAACTCAGCGTCTTACTAGCGAAAAAAGAATTTACAGAATCGGAACACTGGGAGTTAAGAGATTGGCGCCTAAATAAAAACAGTCTTTTCAGCTTTATACTATACATATTAATCTAGTAATTTAATAGGGAGGCTGTTGCCCACCAGTGGAATGATGCAGGCTGATAGTAGCAGTAGACATAATTATGTACCTACTTTCAAAAGCCAGATATGATGAAATAATTATGTAAATTAAGAAGATAGTTGATTTTAAAATGTAATATGAAGAATAACGTTAAATGAGTGATAAATTCAAAGTGATAAAGTGATGATGAAATGAGTGAAAAATTCATTGATGTGATAAATATGATGAAATAAGGCTGAGTCAAATAAAATTACTCATTTTAAAGCACAATAAAGGTCGAAAATTATCTGGGCGTGGCGCAGTGTTAGTTTAAATGTTTTATTATCATAACAAAGGGGACACCTTTCTTTTATCTTATCTTTTCAAACATCCTTTCTTAGAATGTTTCAAAACTATGCGCTGACAACGATTACCGGAGTCTCGACTTTTTTTACTTTGAATATTAAATTGGTTTTTTCTTTGAAAACAAGTTTTCCGCAATATCGATTCAGAACGGAAAACTTGTATTCAAAATGTTAATGTAAACTGTCTACTCTACAGTCTAAGATAGCATACAAAACAAGTATTTCACATATAGGTGCAAATGTGTTAATGGACATTAAACATTTGCCTAATATTTATACCACATAAGTCGTCAAACATCATAAGTATGACTTCATATTATTTTTATATGATTTCTTCTAAGCCCTCAAGGACCAAGCGCCATGACAATCGAGTCACAAGCTATTATTAAACACCTGATTTGTTTTTAATAGTGAAAAATGTTATAGTTCACGATGTCCCTTCGACTGCGTATTTTTTTAAACAAGAAGGATAGTCTAATGTTTGGTATTTCTTAATGTCTTAACTAGGTCATGAACTGATTTTATTGGACCAAAGTCAAAGCATTTATTTCTATTAGATTATTCGACCATTCACAGGCAGTTTTGAATTGTCAAGACTATAATAAACAAGGCCTAAAAAGAGACATTTTTTTATTTTATTTTATTTCATTTAGGAGAAGAAACAATCGTACAACTTAGGATAATTTAAATCCGCAAACTTACTAGGACAGGACGCAAGAGAAACCGCGGGTAACAAGTACAGCCAACAAAACTATTTGGTATACGGGCAAAATTATTCATCTTATTACTATTCGTTTTTATTGTATGTGTAACTTTTTAAGCTTAAGACAGACTTAAGAGGGTTATATAAAATAATTGACTGTTTAGTGCACCCACAACATTGTTAAAAAGTATATATATACCATCACGCCTGTATTCCCCAAAGGGTTAGGCAGATGTGTACCAATGTACACCTACAGTTCGCCGGTATATCTAGGTCCCATGTAATAGCCCACTATTTTAGGTTTTTTTTTTTTTTTTAGGCTTTGGATTTGTGGAATCCAAACTCCGACCTGCTACTGCGAATTTCATAGAAAAACCCAATAACACTTTTTGCTCGACCTGGGAATCGAACCCGTGACCCCTTGCACAGCAGTCGCACTTGAGACCACGAGACCAACGGGGCAGTTTAAAAGTAATCGCAAGTAAGTTGCCTGTATACCGAATAACTTTGTTGACTGTACATAACACATTAAGTATTACCTCTTTGTGTTGTGCGATGAGTCCCTCGAGCTCCGAGATCTTACTCTTCAGCTCAAGGATCTCGCCCTCCTGGTACCGCACGTTACACTGACTCATCTCGATCGTCTGCGACATGTGCGCGTTCCTCAGCAACGCTTCGTCTTTCGCACGTTTTTCTCTGGAAAATAACATATTTTGATATAGAATAAAACCACGCGTGTATTCCCCGAAGGGTTAGGTAGAGGCGTACCATTGTACACCCATTTTTTTTTAAACATTGCCCTACATTGGAACATTCTCCTGTGTTGTGGGCGCGTTTACAAACATATAAATTCACGTACACAAACAGCCAGACCCGGAACAACTACCTGAAAGTCATACAAATGTTTGTTCCGTGCGGGAATCGAACCCGCGCACTTTAGGAGCACTAAGCTAATGAGGCAGTATAATATAGAATATTGTATGGAAATAACCGGCTAGTACTTTTCAGTAGAAATTGATTCTTAATAGCTAAAGATTAAAATCTACTTAGAGCTCAGCACTCAGGTTTCCTTTATGACACTGCTTTCGTTCATTAAATATTTTAGATAAGTACAAATATTCAAATTTAAAATTCCGCTGTCCTCCAACAAATTCTCTAACAAACAATTGAATTATGTACGAAAGAAACAGTAGGGTGAATGATTCCCCACGATGGAACTAACGCATCCATGCATTTGTTTGTTTGTATAAACGAATGCTTCCATTTATCTCCAAAATAGTTTGCTCGATTTAGATGCGGTTTTCTAAAATAGAACATCTGTTTGTTTGCACCATAAATAAGGCATTGGTAAAATGAGTGTATTTTCCAGACCGATTCCGGCCACGGCGGCTAATCTTAATGCAGACTAGCCAACTTGGTACCTACGCAGGAGACATTATAGTGCACAAGTGTGTGCGCAAACACAGCTGCGGAGTGCGGCTTCCCTCACTCTCATATTCCGATGGGACGAGACCAACGGGGCAGGTAAAACCGCATTGCTAAAATCGTGAAGAATCTCAATCCAATAATGAACAGATATCTAATTGATCAATAAACAAAACCTGATCAAAAAAAACTTTTACTTTTTGATGAATGTGTTTTAAATATCTACTATAAGTAGAATAGTTTAGTAGGTGCTTAAGTTATTGGCATACTTTTTATCTCAAGACATGACTTGGTGGATAAAACCACTTGTTATACAAATGAGACAAATGGCCTTGAATTTAAAAATTGGTTATGCTTTAGCAATTGGTACACGTACATACATGTCTCATTCAAGATAATTAAATAAATTGGTCCATGAAAACAGCTGCAAGGAGAGACATTTAAAGTTTGTTACTGATATTTTTGCCTTATTTGTGCATAAAAAAATGACTTTAAGTATCTACGACACCTTGTTAAGGTTGAGTAGAATCGAAAATTGTAATACATTTCCTTTTGCTTTCGAATACTATTCTAAATTCCTTAATTCCTCTGGGAGATCAGATCGGTTTATCCTCCATGTTCCTGAATATAGGGTCAGTCAACAGAGGGCCAAAAATAACAAGGCTGCAATTTGATCGAACTTGCACGCGCATGTCCGATCTGCATTGGTAAGCAATTCCCGTCTCCTTACAAGATAGCACTGAGCCTGCATAGCCTGGGCGACATAGAAGACCCCAAGCCCAAAAGGCAATTCTAAATGTGTGGATAGGTAAATCAAATACTCATACCCAAGTTTATTCTATCATAATCATTTATTCACTTGCATTATTTTTCCACACAGGTCCAGGGTACGTTTCACAAAAAAAAAAACATATCTGCCCTATCGTAGTGGGTATACTAATACGTGGATACAGGAGTTGGTATACCAATTCCTGTGTCTGCTCCGGCTCTAAGTCGTAGCGGAATGTTATAATATAGGACTATATTATAAAATCCCGCTACGACTGATAGCCAAATTCGTGACTTCACGAATTTGGCTATCAGACATATGCAAAAATATTTTTTCTAATCCGTCTGGCAGTTCCAGAGGTTAGCTCGTTTAAACAAATACACAAACAGATTCGTCAGCTTTATTATTTTAGTATAGATTAGTTTCCTTTGGTAACTACCTAAAGATAATGTAATGACCAATTTTGGCCCTAACTCCGGTTTCTCGAAAGAAACATTAATGTGACAAATTGTCAAGCGCTCGTTATCTGCTGTGATTAATTGTTGATAATTTAGTAAACCAACCACATATGCTTACGCACGCTCGATAACTTGTAACATACAAATACACTCACTTGTCAAACTTCCTCTGTACATCCAAGAAGTCGTGTTGCATCTCCGTGACCATAGAGTTGAGGTGATTGACCTCTGCCTTGCTCTCGTCACAAAGCTGGTTCGACGTGTCCACCTTTTCCCTCAATATCTTCACCAGAGTCCTCTCATTCTCCAATGCTTCCGATAACTCTTTATTCTCTTGCGTCAGACTTTCAATACGGCTTTCGAAATCCATCGTTTTATCCTGAAATATGTTGATTTTTGTACCACGAGAATATATTACTAATTTGCCCTTGTAATCCCATGAAATTCCCATTCGATTTGCTAAAAGCTGAAACTATTGTTGATGTAATTGAACTTGAAATATTTTGATAACAATAAAGCGTTTAACTAGGTACCGAGCGGCTGTAAAACACACCTATTGTAAAAACTAAGTAAGGCGTTTGATTTACCAAATTATTTTCCGTGTACACAAGTATTTTAACCTCATTAGTAGGTTTACCTACTGCGTTATAAATTCGTGAAGTTGACTTTATCTGGCGTGTGATTAACCGTATGATAACCACACGTGATAACTTTGTAAACATATGTTTTATTATTCTACCTACTCCACTACCTTAGTGTTGAAAAGTAGCGCAGTGTTTAATCCTCTTTAAGCACAACATACCATGTTTATACATTCTAACACTGAAAGATTAGTTATTAAAACATGTGTTTGTCTTATTGTGTCTAACAATAATGACTGTTTTCATGAGTCATCGCCGAATTTATTATGAAATCTACGTACCAAAAGACGTGTTCTATAAATATTTACATTAGCACTGTTTTTCTCGCCAATCTTTGCATAAACACACTGCGCTCCATCAACGAGTTTAGGCACAAATTGATCTAACACTATTCTAGCACTATAATTTCTAAACACTTTTTTTTAAACTATTTATAGTTAGCGACTAGTCACGTACTTTCTAGTAACAGTTCACACGACCGCTCGCCTCTACAGACAACAAGGCACTAAGGAACCGAGTGTATAAGTAAACATTCGCCAATCGTACAAAATTGTACCGGTTCGGCTGCAACTGTTTTCGTACCTCCGATAGTTACGCCACCCAACCGTGCAAACCCATTGAAAATTGTCGCAATGTCAGTTACTTGTATGACTAGTTACCTGGTACATGCAATTATAGACTGTAATTACTATCACATAAGATCATTGGTAAACAGCAAACGGAACTGATGTGAAAGTTCAATGTTATTTGACTTTATAAGACTGTTCTTTATATAGTTTAATTACGCGTACTTTAGGTACAATCGAAGACAATGGCGGTTGATCAATTTTCAACGTTATTACTAAGGGCGTCAGGGTGAAAAGTGGTTTACCACAATCGTCCGTGATAGTACATTTGGCTCAAACGTGTGTAGCAGATTAGATAGAAGATATGTTTAATCAAACTATTGAATGAATATTTACTATTTTATCTTCTTTCACCTCTTATATCAAGCAGGAAGGAAGGTTAAGAGCCCAATCCAAGATAAGATTAGTATTGAGTAACATGCACACACCAAACTAGCTGTTAGCCAAGCAACACCCATGCAAAATGAAGGAAAAATCAAAAGAAACATTTAAATTTGACCAAAAATAATTTATTAATACAAATCCGTGCCACACATCAAAACAAAATTAACAATGTGTAAATATAATTTCATCATTTTTGTACTTTTATGATATAAATTGTTTTATATTAATTATAAATATAAACTACTTACTTGGAATGGATTATATCACTTAAATAGTTACTATACTATGTTCGAAGTGAGAAGCCCTTTTCGGTAAACAATAGGTGTACCGTCACCTGTGCAAAGTGTATGACTAATCATTCGGACGACTTGATCGTGACAAAAGATCACGTATCGTGTACATAATCAATTTATCAACGCGACAATCTCGATAATAAAACAAAGGGAACGAGTTATTGATACGAACCCGCGTTGCGAAGCAAGCGACGTGCTAACTATCTTTATGAGATGGCCAGTTGCGATTCAAAGTAATAAAGCGAGATATGAACATAATCTATCAAAACAATGGATACGAATTTATTTTTAAATTCATTATTTCGAAAATTGGTTTCCAATTTCAATTCAATTCCAAAGATCAAAGTTCCAAAATTGAATTTTTTTTAGACAACGAATACGAATTTATTTTTAAATTTATCAATTCGAAAATTGAATTCCGGTTTCTATTCAATCTGGCATCCAACCTTATGTTGCTTTATAAAGTCAGCCAATCACACACTTGCCAACATGACATTTGGCAACAGATTCACCAATCAGAGACTTGAACCAGATTCCTAAAGTGAAGTGAAGAATAATCACAATTGTCAAAGCTGCAAGTTAAAGTGAGCCACACAACCTACCCCTTAATCACAGAACAATTAGATCTGACTGCTAATAATAACAGTTCAAAATATTGCGTACACTGACCAAAAAAGTAACGTTTATCAAGGAAATACAACGCACTAAAACTAATAGAATTTATTTGTTTCTCGGCTTTTAATGATTTTCGCATATGGTGCCGCGCAAACGCCGCGCTAGCGTCGCGTAGAAGCGTTTATATTGCGTAAGCGCTGCGTATACTTATACCGAACCACTTATTTACGAATGATAGAGGAATTTAAACACTTATTTACGAATAATTCATTTTCAGTAATTATATTAATTTCAGTTTACGTTTTTTTAAGCTTTTGTTAATGTTATAAGTACTTATTTTGATCAGTATAGCAAAGCTGCCGTAAAAATAATAAATTTGAAATAACTAACATATTAAGTCACAATAAGACTGAAAATAATAACTATATTTGTAAAAAAAAAACTAATTTTATAATAATTCGATATAGGAACATAATAACAAGGCCCATGCCCAAGAAACAATATTTGCAGTGATATTAATATTTAATTTTTAAACTAACGTAAGTACTGAAAATATGAAAAAATATAATATCACTGTAAAAACTGCAACGTGAGCATATAAAACATAAACTTGTTTCACTGTTTTTAAAATCACTTAAAATAATATTTTTTAAATCAACTTTGTTATTATCTATTGGCACAAAACAGTAAAACAAGTCATTAAAACAAAAAAATAAATCTCAATAATTTTCTTTTAGGGTGCTACCACTTCAAGCGATCGATCCTCGATCGAAACCATCAGTCGATGGGACCGGTCGACGATCGATGGATTGGTGAAGTAGAAACTATGGATCGACGTCGACTATTCCATTCCACAATCGATCGACTATCGATCCATTGGTGTGGTAACACTCTTCCTTAGACACACAAAGCTAGCAAGCTTGGCCAATAGTGCAATTTTTATAATATATTATTATAAAGCCATATGCTCACTGCAATACTGATACAATTCTGTTGCAGTGGGCATATAGCTTTACCCGAAAGATTTAAAATATAGAGACATAAAGGTTTCGACTAAGTCTTAAGAAATAAAATGTCTAAATGCAAACAATATAATCTATATAAGACTACATAATTATATTATACTGTAACTGTACATGTAACAACGCAATACTAAAATACTGTAAACATGAACAAACATGAATATTCTCACTAAGCAATTAGGATTCTAATAGAATATTCAGAAATCTACAAAATATAATGGGAAATAATAAACTGATAACACAGAAGTGTAGATGTAACCTTAGGAATTGCTCAAACTAGGGTGAATGAATCTTGCGCAGGACGCGATTGATCGCGTCAATTTGATGATTAGGAATTTACACTATTCGCCTCAGTATGCGCAGCCCTTTAAATGAATATTAAAACAGGCGCTAGTCTATTTTGGAATTATAAATGAAAGCACCTTTTATTTCACCCATTTCAAAGATAATGGAGCTTTTCAAAACCACTGTACCCTTTATAAGATCCCCGTTGTCGCGCACTACTAAGCGGACCTACAAGCTCATGTGTACAGCACTAGTACTACGTCGTAACACGCAGTGAAGGCGTATGTATAGTGTACATATCCTACTTGTCTTATCTGGTAAACAAACACGAGACGAAAATAAAGAATTTCGCATTTATCTATACAACCATAAGGTATGAATTTAATTAAAAACTGCTCACGATCGACATTTTAGTACGCCGAACCGCAACGTGGGGAGGCCTCCAAGGGGTGGGTCTACGACCTTAGTTAGGGCCTGTGCTCACCACGTTTTTTAAACGCGCCGTCGACACGCGTATTTAGCGCGATACGCACCCGATTCAGAAAAACTCATACTGCACTGTGGAGAAAAAAACGCGCTGTCGACACACGTTTCGAAAACGCGTGTCAACGGCGCGTTTAAAAAACGTGGTGTGCTTAGGCCCTTAAGGTCGTTAAGAATCTGCTAGATGGAGGAGACGCAGGAACATGCATTTTGCCGAAGCTTAACTGCAGAACTATGATTAGCAGTCTATGTCTTCAGCTGAATGCTAATAATGATATTGATCTACCAAATAAGACAGGTAAAGGATGACCCACTATGTATGCGAGACTAGAAAGACTATATGGTGTAGAGGCTGGGACTCACGGCCGCGAGCGTGGCGGCGCTGCGCAGAGACTTGACCTCCAGCGCCAGCGAGTGCACCTCCCCGTTGAGCCGCGCCACCTGCCCGACAGATTAGCGCTAGCTTGCTAACTAGACCACGGTACACTGACACCACACAACACGTACATGTAGACTACATGTGACTTTACAAGAGACGATTAGGGTAATATGAAAAAAACCCTTCAAATTTTACCCATCATTTTTTTTTTTCTTCAATTGGATTAATTTTGTAGTTTGCAATACTTCCAAAATGCAACATCGCTATTATCTTGAACAGTAAAAAAAATATTCTTCTTCTTTCTAATGAGAAGTAAATTTCTTTTTTTATGGTACTTGACTCCAATTAGTGGCCACTTTATAATATTTACGATATATATCAAATACAGACTGAATATAAGCTATTGTTAGTAAATATTTAATGTTACATGTTGGCATGCAAATATTTGACACAGTTATCTAGGTCTCCACGTACGCTAGTTCTACATGCTTGTATACAATTTTAGGTAGACGGCACGTCACTAATCAAGGGATTATGAAGACCATTTAAACATTAACGGAGTTAGTAGATATAATACAGATACATAGAGTACATCTGGCAACATTGAAAGATAATAATAATACACGAACTGTATACCTTAGCCTCGCTGTTGACAAGATTCTGCTTGGTTTTCTCCAACTCTGCAGCTGCACTTTGCAGTTTGTCTTGTAACTCTTTTTTCTCAATCTCCACTCGTCTCCTCTCTGAGCCTTCTTCTCCCGCCTGGCGCGATAGTCGCGCCACCTATGTGTTACAACTTAGTATGATAATACTATTTTTCGTTGATCATATTTTTGAAAACATATTAAGTACATGAATGATTTTTTCTGGTGTTTTTTATAATGAAATGTCTGCCTACCTTAATACGAAGTTCTTGATGTAGCTAGATTTAAAATGTGTGTTTCATGTATGGTTGTGAAAAAATGCCAATTTAAAAATTCATAAAATAATAAATAAATAAGAAAGGTGTTTATACAAAAATAAATACTTACTTATAAATAAAATAATATAATAAAAAGTATAACAATTATAGCAAACAAGTTTAAAAATCCATTCCGCGAAACAAAAATCGTTTTATAAGTCGGCAAAAAAAAGTGCCTATCTTAATTATATGTACAAAATAATGATATATGTACAAAAAATGAATAACTGTTAGATGCAATTATTATTAGCTGCAGACAGTTCACAGACGGTGTACATTAGATGCTGTGTTTGTAATGTTTCATGCTTCATGCACACGCCTTTCACATGCACATAATTTATACAGACTCGATTACATTCATTTTGTATAGAAGGTGCTTTTTGTACCCTCGTCAAATTTCAGGAAGTTGTCTTAACAATCATATATAAATAAAATAAAATAACGGTGAATAACGAATGAAAATTCGTTTTTTTTTTGTTTTTTTTTTATATTTGACAGTATTTCAGAATACACCTCTTTCAAAGAACAGAATCGGCCCGTTGCGTATGCGGTAGGCCGTGCGGGTTCATCGCCCCACCTCCCTAAAGCCAGCGGCAAGATGGCTAGTTCGAATATGAAAATCACCTACCGAAAAATAAGAATAATAAATCCTTTTTATTTTATTATTGATTCGTGTTACGAATCGCTAGCATAGTTACCTCCTTGAATTAGACGAGTATGCAAAATTACACCTTGTATAATACAATTGATGCCTTATGCACATGCAGTCAATCGTAAAGAAACAAAAACCTACTTTTTTTTAAAGAAATTAAATCACTACCTACTCTATTCAATGACAACATCGATATAATATAATTATCCTGTAAATTCTACTAATTTATTAAACCTTGGTTTTAATATTAAGGGGTACGAACTGTCGATAAACTCGATTAAATTCTATAGATATGATAAGGGCTTCAACTAGACTTGTAATTTGTCAGGATTTTGGTAAATTGAAAAAAAAAACCATATTAAGAGTTTTTGAGTTACGTATCATTGAGACACGCACTGTCGCAACAGGAAGGGCCCTAAGGAGGACCCTTCGTACATTGAAACCTAGATATAGTGCACAAGACAGAGGACGAGGTAATACAGAAGTGATTATGGCGTTGTAACATATATGAATGATGCATGTTGGTATCTTTGTTTTTGTGTTTGTAAGAAAAGTACGGGTTCGCCGCTCTTAGCGTCTCTGCACACGATCGATTTTTTTACCGATTACTGGGCCGATTTTTGCCAGATTTCCCAGATTTCTTGACCGATTATCGGACCGATTTATTACAGATTTTTTTGTCGGTGAGAAGAAATCTGGCGTGTGGCAGAGACGCTTAAGGACCATAGTATAATAAAGGAACAGATAAATCTGGAATGAAGTCTAAACGAAACATAAAACGATCATGATCGCGACCAAGTTCATGACACGCCTTGTCAATGTCTAGATTCAATATTTTTTATTAATTTACGTTCAAAAGTGCCTTTTATTGGTCTAATTGGAATAAATGATTTGACTTTGACTTTTTTGACTACTAGACAGTAGTACCTGTGTCTCCAGCGAGGCGATCTGTCCGCTCCACGAGGTCTTGACGTCGGCGAGTGCCATCTTCGCCTCCTGCAGCTGTCGCGTGAGCACGGCGCGCTCGCGACAAACGCGGTCGTATTCCGCGCAAGCGGTGGGGCTCACCTCGCGTTTGTCTATACACACAATTTTTTATTTTTTTGGTAAGTATCGAAATGTCAGTGAAGAACGATTGGTTACGTGACACCATTAACTAATAATCCAAGATACAACACAAAACTTTATTTTATCCTTGAAAATCTGATTTTTATATAACATTTTCGTGCTACGTACCATCACGCCTATTCCCCGAAGGGTTAGGCAGAGGTGTACCAATGTACACCCACAGTTCGCCGGTATGTTTTTAGGTCCCATGTAATAGGGGGCGAGCCCATTGTCATTATCCGGGCACAAATCCAAACTCCGAGCTGCTACTGAGAATTTCATAGAAAAACCCAATAACACTTTTTGCTCGAATTCTCGTGTCACAGTGTTTGTAATCAAACTCCTCCGAAACGGCTACCCCGATTTTTATAAAAAAAGTGTGTATATTCGGTAGGTCTAACAAAGCGTCGTAAACAACTTTTTACACCCTAAAAACATTTGCCGGGTCAGCTAGTTAACTAATAAATTTGATTTTTATCTAGTTGCTTTGAAATCAATAAACAGTTAATCAATCGAGTTGGTAAAAGAGTGACGTCAAAGTTTACTATTATTGTTTGTTGTATTTATGCCAATGTCAACTGATAGGTGGTGTCAAGTACCCAATTGACTCTGTGATCGTCTATTTGTGATGGCGTCGCCTATAATATGCCATGTGTGTACATCTTTTGTTGGAGATCTATTTATAAATAATTTTGTTTTGACAAGACTTTATGCACCTACTACGAAGTAGATAACACGTTCTCTGCATATACGTGCAAACAAGACATTTTTTTTTTTGATAAGCCCTTTTATGAGGGTTGTACAGTCAGCATCAAATAATATCAAACATTTGATTAACTGACTACCGATACGGATTTTCTGATTTACTTTGACTGTCTCGCTAGCCTAGTCCTAAGCGGTCCTAAGCGCGACTGCTAGATGTCTAGGGTTCGATTCCCAGGTCGAGAAAAGTGTTATTGGTCTTTACTATGAAATTCTCAATAGCAACTCGGGGTTAGGATTTGTGCCCGGTTGATGGCAATAGGCTCGTCCCCTATTACATGGGACCTAAAACTGCGGCGGACTGTGGGTATACTAATTGGTAGACCTCTACCCAACCCTCTGAGGAGTATAGACGTTATGGTATGTGTGTATTTTGTTTACTTTTTTTTTACTGCTTAGAAACAATACAGAAGTAAACCAGCAATCAAAACAGTAATTCAACAAAGTAGTTACCGTCATCAGCCATGTGATGGTGCGGGTTGTCGGGCGGCAGCGCGGCCGACACGACGGCCAGCCTGTCGGCCAGGTCAGCGGCGCGCGCCTCTGCCGTGCTCAGCGCACCGCTCAGCTCCGCTCGCTCGCGCGCCCACTCCCGGCGACATTGCTCTAGCTCCTCCTTTCAGAGGAAATAAGGAGTTAATTTATTATTTTAGTCATATTCATGTTAAGTTAGCCTATAGTAGGTAGAAATCTACACATTGCAAGTAACATTGCCCCGTGCCTCGGAAAGCACGTAAAGCCGTTGGTCCGGCGCCTGATCTCTCCCCGGTTGTGTCAGATTGCCGTTCCATCGAACTATGAGAGTTGAAAGGGAAGAAGGCGTGCATCTGTGTATGCGCACACACTTGTGCACCATAATATCTCCTGCGCACTTGGCTAGTCTGCATTAAGGTTAGCCGCCGTGTCCGAAATCGGGAGATAATACAACATTGCAGTGCATGCGAAACGTTGTAGCTTTAGTTTGTTTGATTTTTGATTGTAAGAGATAACCTCAAGAAGTACTGGAACAACAAGAAATCTCCATTGATAGGTAGTCATAGGATAAATTGAATGGTAGGTACACTGATACACTTGACTTCCATACGGAAGAAGTCGCGGTCAGAAGCTACTAGTTTATACGACGTATAATAAACTGCACAGAGTCCTGAACTACTGCATATTACCTGTTGCATGCGCTATTAAGCCTATAGTGGTACCTACAAAACAATTCGAACTTGAAGTGAAACCGTAGCATAAAATAAGTCTTTATCAATTACCAGTTCAAGGCTAATTTGCATTCCTTTAATAGATATGTGACTCATTTATCTATTTGTTATCTACATATTTATAATCTATGTATTCTTATTAACATTGTTATACATATATTTATCTAAGATTAATATATTAAATTGATATTTTAATTAGGTGACAATATTAATTCACTTAGAGATGATATCATTTGTTTTTTATTTTAATCTTGCCTCACACTAGAGATATCTCCTGTATCATTTGTAAACATAAAAACTCACATACATACACACAACCTCACACACCCTCACCGCACATATTTGTTCTGTGCGGGAAATTAACCTGCGACACGCAGTACAGCAGCCCATCGCCCAGGCACTGAGCCATTGTGTTGTTGTAATAGCTGGGCACTATCCAGTTAACATTCTATTTACATATTAAATTGTTCTACATTTTTGTACCCTACTTAACTCCTAATTAGCACATTAGTTAAGTAAAACCGCCAACACTACACAGGACGCGATACATAATTCTAGAGATAAGACCCAGTGTGAAACACGCATATTAGTTGAACTGCAGGAAGTTTCTGTATCTAATACATATAGTTATGTCAGTCACTTTTCAGTACTCCAATAGCAATAGCCATTAGCTATGATTGCAATTTAAAAGACATAAAATATTATAGTTATGAATGTATTTAGTGCACATAGACACATGAGCCAGGCGTCATGCAGTAGGTGCCAGAAAACGGGCGACGTCGCCGAGAGAGAGCTAAGAAACGCTGGACTGATGACTTTCGAGTTGTTTGGAGATTGGGCAAATAATGCAAAAACATAAGAGTTGACATAGGCGTATATAGGGGGGGGGGGGCGGGTGGGCCGTGCCCACCCCAGAATGGTCTTGTGCCCACCCCAGGCTGTAGGGCTCACCGTCCGCCTGACCGCATTGCATCGCATCGGCCATGGCATCTTAGGGGCCAGGCCAATGAGAGTTGAGTAGAAAGCAATGGGGTTTACATTTACTTAGTAGCGGGACAATCTATTGTAACATTATAAAGAGGAAAGATTGTTTTATTTCTTTGTACATCACAATGTACACCACAACTCACGGGAGCCGAGCAGTAACCAAAGACGTAACTCGCGGGCGAAATAGCCACGCGGAGAAAGATGCGGGCGGAAGCAAAAACATAATAAAAAAAAAACTGCTAGCTATTATTTTTGACAGTCACTCACATCTAAAGCGGAGTTAGGGTTGGACCTCATCTGGCAGCACGGAATCGCCTTTTTCCGTCGCCCTTTCTCTTACTGTCGCTTAGAACTGCCATTTGCTAGACCGAGACAGAAAGCATAATGCGATAGCACGCGGCGGAATCCTCGAGGCGATCGGCATCACGGACAAAATGCAATGGTCGGCAGGGGGACTCCGGAACGCTGAAGCGCGCGATAGCATGCTAACGATCACTTGCTATCGCATGCTGTCTCACTCTATCGTACAATGGCGCACGCGGCCGCTCCTCGACGACGATCGCCTTTTTTGTCTGCGGAATGCGACAGCGCGCGTTCACATGCGGCAGCATACTGCAGCACGTAGTAGCACAGGCGGAACAAATGCGATTCCGTGCTGCCAGATGAGGTCCAACCCTTATAGTGGACATTTATGACCTCTTTAATTTCGCCTTAAAACAAAGCTTCTACTTACATTTAAAGCATCGAGTCTGTCCTGAGCCCGCTCAGCAGCTGCCAGCTGTGTCTTCAGCTCAGTAACCAGCCTCTTAGCGGTGTCTCTCTCTGTAGCTGCCTTTGCAGCCTCTGCCTGTGCTGTGCGGGCTACGGCCTGCGCCGCTGCTGCTTCCTCGCCTATACATTAATATTACGTTTACCTAATAAGTTTCAAAGAGTTTACACTGTATCCTACTAATATTATAAACGCGAAAGTTTGTAAGTATGGATGGATGTTTGTTACTCTTTCACGCTTAAACGGCTGGTCAGATCTGGATGAAATTTGGCACTGAGATAGATTGTAGTGTGGAATAACACATAGGATACTTTTTATCCCCGAAAAATATACAGTTCCTTGGGGATAATATATCCAATTTGACGCGGACGTATTCGCGGGCAGAAGCTAGTACACTATAAAGTGTAACTCTTCAAAAAAAAACGACAGAATTGGAACAAGCCTTTTTTTGCATGCTTAGTATTGATATAACGGGCTGGTGTCCGCAACTTCACGTCTTAGCGTGTATTGTGCGTACTGGTGGGAAGTAAATCATTTGATCCACCCCATGCTTATATTAACTGACGTCTAAATGTGAATATATTTCATTAAAATAGAGAATGGTTGTTGTTAAAAAGAGTATTAATGAATGGGTTTCAGGAAAACCAACCAAACTGAACAAATTTCTATGTTATGGAAAGTTTTATGTTATATTGAAAGATGTTTTTAAAGAGTTCATAATGTATAAGTAAATTCAGGAAAACAATAGTTAGTGGAGTTGGCAATAGGCTCGCCCCCTATTACATGGGACCTAAATATACCGGCGAACTGTGGGTGTACATTGGTACACCTCTGCCTAACCCTTCGGGGAATGCAAGCGTGATGGTACAATAGTTAGTTTTGTGGGGTAAAAGTTATGTGTATGAGTTACGGGACCCTTTCCTGATTTTATATTCAGACATGTATTTTTCATTCAAATTCAGTACTCCTCATTTAATGCAAGGCTAGATTTTTGTTCAATTTATCAATGCCTTTGTGATGTCTTGTTTACATCACTATGCAAAACAAAAAACATTACAGAATAAGATTTTAAAATGACTTATCTTGCTTACAATCTCATTTACTATTTGATTTACAAATACCACTGTCAATATTCTGAACTAAAATATCTATTACCCAAGAAAAAAAGATTGGTAATGTCTGACCTTGCACAGACGCGAGCGAAAGTTTCAGTTCTTCAATCTTTTGTTCCCAGTAGGCATCTCTCTCTCGCAGCTTAGCTTCCAACTGTGCCGAGTACTGTTGCTGTAATACGGCCTGGTCTACCCTCCCGCCAGTGCGTTCTGATAGGTAGGACTCCATTTGTGGAGATATTGACTAAAATTGAACATGTAAAACAAATAGAGACATAGACAATAGCAGGAAATAGTTATTCATAAAAATCAAGTCAAATTAATAATGTTCATCCTTTTACTATTTTTTTACACAGAAACAAATGTAAAAGCCATTAATGACAGCCTATTCTCAAAAACAAATAAAGTTGTTTAACTCATAACATAATGGACAAACAAAATAATATGAACTTAGAACAAAATAGAACTTACATCTGATGTAGAATCCCCATGTCCACCGGAACTAGAAGGGCTTGCTGTTGACTGAAAGTGAAATGCCTAGTTTAAGATTCTAGAAAATATTTTAATGTGGCACCTCTTTAGTAGCATTTGAAATATGACCAAATATGGAACACTAAGCAGTCTTATTAACGAAAACCATTTAAGGGGCGTGAAAAGACAATCTAAATAGACATTTACTATTCATACTGTTCATCAAAGTAAATAATATTAAGTAAAAATTATTGCTCAAAAACACCAATGTTTGTTGGTGTGAAAAATCACTATTTACTATAATGTGCCATGTAACTGAGGCTGTCTTAAATATTATACTTATTATGAATGCACAAACCAGTAAGTACAAGCGTTGACAAAATTTTTCAAACATTTAAAGAAGTTTTCTTCAAAAAAAATAAAAATATGATTGGAATTATGACTCACTAGCTTCTGCCCGCGACTTCGTCCGCGTCACAGTTGATGTGTTATCCTACGGGTACCGTACATTTTCCCGGGATAAAAAGTAGCCTATGTGTTATTCCAGACTATAATCTATCTTTGTGCCAAATTTCATCCAGATCCATTCAGCCGTTTAAGCGTGAAAGAGTAACAAACATCCATACATCCATACTTACAAACTTTCGCCTTTATAATAGTAGTAGGATAGTAGTAGGATTGATAGGAAGAAGGTGCTACTTGTCGTTACATCCGTTATTTTGGCAAACAGTGCAATACACATCCTAATTTATTAGTAGTTAGTACTTACAGAGTCATCCCTGAGAGTTATTCTTCCTAAGAAGGCTCCACTTCGCCAGCTACTCGTTATTTTACTTATGTCGCTACCCGTTTCCTCCTTTATCTTACTTTTCAAACTTGCGAACATCGTAGCTTCCAAATGATGCTACTAAAAACCAATAAAACAAAAATGTAACTCGTTTTCCAATGTAAATGACCATGATAACGTTCGATAACTTACCAGTTTCGATTTAAAATATAATGCAATACTATTTTACGTCAAATTGAAGTTACATTTATGTAGTCAGAAAACAACGTTTGTCGCAGTTATACGTATTCTGTTTGAACAAAACATATTTGCATCACAAAAATAAATACCAGAACAAGTAAAATACTGAAATTGTTCGCACAAAAAAGATTATTACACTACTGAAGGAAGAAAAGACGATTCGTTTGACAGAATTGACATTAATGACAACTGACATCGCTAGTGAAGGACAAAATATAGTGATGTCCAAGTAAGTAAAACATTATAACTTAGGCGATTTCTTCGCAGCTACAAGGCAAAAGGCTTTCGCTGATTATTGATTTTTAATTTTAGTTAATAAATAAAACATCCATATTATTATTTTGCTTTTTTAATGCATTTTGAGAATCTAATCTCATATAATACGAATAAAGACAAAACAGTGATTTTGTCAAAACAAAATGCGAAACATTAGATTCACGTTAGTCAACTGTTTCCTAAAATTTTTCAAGTTTTAGATTCAATTGTTTTATTAGATAATTGAGAAAAAAATACTCCAAAAAAAATTATCCACATGCTAAATCAATATCCGCAATCATATTATCCAAAAACCAACAAATTAAGGTTCTTGTCTGACGATGTCGTTCTTAGCGCGGCACCGATGTTGTGTTAGTAAGTAGATACTTAGGTCGTAACTGCCCCGTTGGTCTGGTGGTAGCAAGCACGAATGTTGAGCGTGGGGTCCTGGGTTTTATTCCTAGGTCGGGCAAAATGTGTTACTGGGTTTTTCCCAAGCTTTTCCATTAAGAATTTCGCAGTCCGGAGATTGGAAGCAGGTGATGTGACACCCCCGTGTCTTGGAAAGCACGTAAAGCCGTTGGTCCTGCGCCTGATCTCTCTCCGATTGTGTCGGATTGCCATCCCATCGGACTATGAGAGTTAGAGAAGTTTACGCACATACTTATGCACTAATCCCCTGCGTACTTGGCTAGTCTGTATTAGGATTAGCCACCGTGGCCGGAATCGGTCAGTAGAATACTTTTAGGTCACGTAAACTTGAACTATGAGAACCACCTTTACCGCTACGTTACCGTATAGTTTATAATTCATTATTAGAATTTAGCTTCAATAAAAGTACCTACTTATACAGTTGAATAGGTTGCATTGCATGTCATTTTGACATTAACTAATGAGAATTCTGGCATAGTTTGCAAGCTACTTTTGTATGCAAGTACAGCCACAGCCAAGTCATGTGTATTCAGAACTTTAGCTAGGAAGAGTTCCGTACAATATTGAACGCTACATCTTTTTTTAAATAGTTTTGTGAAATAAAACACTTTTCTTATATGGGGATACCGTTGATTTTTAACTTTATTACCTACTAGCTTTTGCCCGCGACTTCGTCCGCGTGGATTAATAGTTCCCGTTCCCGGGGGATTTCCGGGATGAAAACTATCCTATGTCCTTTCTCGGGTCCCAGACTATATCTGTACCAAATTTCATTGAAATCGGTTCAGTGGTTTAGGCGTGAAGAAGAGACAGACAGACAGATAGACAGAAAGACAGACAGAGTTACTTTCGCATTTATAATATTAGTACGGATATTTTTATCATTTGTTATTTATAATGGCCACAGTAATGCACACTTTGTAAAAATTTCAAGTGTGTATCTATCATGGTTTAGAAGATGTGACAGACAGACGGACAAACAGCGGAGCCTTAGGATCTTTGGGTCTTACTTATAAAAATTAAGATTTTTCACCTGAGACACCGTTGAAAGTGGTTGCTATGTGAAAAATAATTGATTTTTAGCCGAGGATTTAAGAGTTAATCATTTGATAAGTAGCTAAGTATTATTTAGTTTTTTTTTTATAAGTAAGGCTGTTTGGGTACAAAACCCTAATAAGCGACAGTTAAACACACCTAAGTAATTCCCTATCGCCTAGTCTGAATTCAACATCACAAACAGCACAGATAATAAATGCGAGTTTTCTTTCATTAATCCCTACTTGGCTCTCGGTTCAAGTGGCGCGACCTCAAATTCTTTTTAGGTCGCAGTAATGAAACGCGTAGGTACGGGGTCAAGGTTGCTTTGAAGGATGCCCTTCACGCTGATACACTTTTAGATTGTAGATACGTTCCAGAGTAATAAAAACACAGGAGAGATATTGCGATGTTTCTTATTTGTAGTAAAAATAGATTTAGTGGGTCAATTATTTTTGTTTTTTTATTTCAGTTTTGGATAGATAACTTACGTTTTAACATAACTCCATTCCTCTTACACTGGTTATAGGTCTCTTCAAAAGGTTTCTTTGTTTCAAGTGACAAGATTTTAAATAGGTAGGTAGGACGTATTACTAATTACTATATCAATAACGAACTGCGTCTTTGGTTACTGCTCCGCTCCCGTTGATCGTAGCGTGATGTTATATAGCCTATGATACTCACAAATAACATGGCTTTCTATGGGTAAAAGAATTTTCAAAATCGGTTCAGTAGATCCAGAGATTACCCCGACAATGAGGTTGTAGGGGTAAAATTTTCCTCTTTATGATATAGAAGATTAACTAAAGAGGTCAACACGGTCATAGGTGTGCACACCTATTGATTGTAGTATTTTTTGTATCATGATGAGTGGTTAAGGCACCCGCTTCTTATGCATGAGGTTGAGGCTTCTGTATCAGGCAAGTACTAATGTAACTTTTTTTAATTCATATGCTCTTTCTAAGTGTATATTGAATATCACTGACATCAGTGAAGAAAACAATTATGAAGAAACCTGGGTGGAATTAATTACGTCAAAAATAACCAAAGTTGATTCTCTGTATATCTACATACACATTATGACTTGGTCCAAGTAGTTAGTGTAAACTGTAACCATGCAGGCTGAAGTAATCTAAGCTTGTTTGTCAGATAATAGTATAGCATGTATAAGTTGTAGAACTATTTCATATCATGTTGTAGGTATTATAACTCTTATGTGCATATACCATAAACTTCAATTTGGATTGTTTCTGCAATTTCAGTTTTTTACGTGTATTCCATGTTGTATGTACTTGTATACTTGTGTTATTGTGGGGTATCGGGTAATAATCTAATAAATAAAAGACACAGGTCACATATTCAGTTGTTTATTATCTATACTGTACTCAAAATTGATCCGAAGATCACATCACATAGTAATTTCATAAATAATATTACAATGTCATGTACTTTCTGTGATTGTTCGTGAATAAAAAAATGTTCACAATATTATCAATACTTTGTTCACTGGACCGGTTTACCTTTAAGTAGACTGTAGGTACATACTACATAATAAGATACCATTACTTTAGGTACTCAAACAACTTACAGTGTATTTGATGAGAGATATAATAATCAATTATTGTGTTGCAGTTCATTTTTTTGTCAATATATTTACAGTTTTACATTTTTTTTTTGTGATTTACAAATAAATTCTTGAATATTTAATTAGGTCATCATTATTCCATTTGGATTATAATAACAGTACTTTATAGTTAAAAATATCACAAAAATGAAATATATTATGTGTAAGACACACGCAACATTAAAAATACAACAAAAAGAAAAATATAAAATCCACTAGAAACCTTGGGCCAGAAGAGTCCCTTCTAAACAGGAAGGATACTTTCGATGTTCTATATTTCATAACGGCAATTTGATACCATAATTATTATTATCACACTAATTAATTATAAAAGTAATCGATTGTCTTACAATAAATGCGTCAGATCATAAAATTTTGATTATAAAAATTATAGGCAACAAATAATTCATGAAACGATAAATTTCAACAAAAAATAAAATGACAACTTATATATTTAAGACTCATAGTGCCGTATTGATAAAAGTGAACTGTTCACCTTAGCCACTAGCACGGGACTGATAATAACAATCAACATAAACACAAACGCAACGAGTTACTAATGAGTTTGACTCCGCATCCGATATTCACCTTTTATCGATATGGCATTCCACTTACGTTACGACAATAAATATAACACGCTTACACATTAATCACTTCTTTAATTCCGACGCTAGGAATTATTTCATAATATATACCTAAAAATATAATCACGGCACAAGTATCCCTCCGACTAAATTACTAACGTAGTGTCACTTTATCAGGATTTAGAATCAAATATGTATTATGTATCTTAAATATTTCATTATTAATATATCATTATCAAAATATCCACTAAATGGGAGGAATAAATCAAATTATTAATATTTATTCTAACATTAATCGCATGACTGATCAACAAAAAGGATATGGACTAGGAATAATATTAGGCATTAGGCTTCCATGCCTTCGGGACGCGCGCGCCGGTCGCGTCTCATGTCGCACTCGCTCGCACGCGCGACTCGCGCGACTGCTCGTCGCGAGCCACGCGCCCGGAGTGCGACGCGGGGACACAAGCGATGTGTTAGGAACGCGCGACTCGGCGCGCGCGCACCCGCCTCTCTCTCTATCCGCATATCACCTCTACATACATACGACGAGATAAATTTGATCAAAACGTTAATACTGTTTGTGTTGAAAACAATATAGGTAGCTATTTCTTTATGCTGTACTCACCGAGAGGTAATCGGACTCGATCGTCGGTATTATTTGTGCATCGATAGACGGGAATCGACCGGTAAAAGAATGATAATCTAGCAAAATCTATCTGGAATAAAAGCCGACGTTCTATCCTAGAATTTAGGTAAATAGCTTGGAAGTATGCCTTCTTCGTTTTAATATTGTCCGATAACGTTCATTGTATTATGAATATCTGTCCTATCACTCTACGAGTGTCGCGATCTATGCTAATGTGTGAACTGGGCGACGCGACGGCGTCGTGGGACGTGGGATGTGGTGCGAACGGGATGGCTCCTTAAGGGAAGAACGACGTACCGACTAGTCGCAGCGAGCGGACGCGCGGCCCGTACAGTGAAATGCGCGCGCGCCGCTCGACACACGCGAATTGTGCTCCGGCGTCAAAAGTTTCAGTGCCGAGGGAGAGAAGCGGCTACTCTATTGGTGTTTCATTACTGACTCACTTAATCTAATCTAGTGTAAAACTTGTCATCTAGAAAAAAATAATATTATAACATACGTAAAAAAGTAACATAATTCTCACAAAAATGCTCACGTTAGGAGTGGGGTGATGCAACTTTTGACACCGGCATCGTCCGCCGGCAGCAAGCTGACCGGCGGCGACGGTGCGCTCCGCACCACCCATAAACATTACATCGCTTGCTTATATACAACAAAGTTTTCGTGCGACGCCCAATGGCGACCGCACCGATCTTTACAGGAACTCATATCGTATCTTAAAAAAAAAATATACAATAGTAATAAAACATTTGAAACCTCACTAACTACTATTCGACGATCTCGGTACGATCTCGATAAAATTACTCAAACGGCTCCGGCGTCTCGAAATCTATTCATATCACAATCGCATGACCGTGCCTGAGAATCATATCCCGCTACTTATGTACACACTCTTTCCCGAAGACAAACGCACTCCAGGCGGGGGCGGGGCGCGGCGCGAGTGCGCACGCGGCCCGCCCCGGCCGCTCTACACTAACCGATATTCACTAAGATATCACCACCTCAGCCGCGGGAGCGACAGTAGGATACTTGCCGAACCTGCCTTTCCCGAGTGTGCCAGAGGCGCGATCGATATGGATAACGCGGGGCGCGGGCGATGCGGGGATGGGAGGGTAGTCTCGTGGGGGTGGGGGCGGGGCGGGGGCGGGCGGGGGATGGGTGCGGTGGTGGACGGGTGGCGGGGCAGGTTAGGGGGGGCGCAGCGCGGGCGGCAGCTGTACGGGGATGTGGTAGTAGCGGCAGGCGGCGCGGCGGCACGTGCCGGCGGCGGCGTCGCGGCACACCACCACGCGACACCCCACCACCTGCAGCCCGCACCCTGCAACACCACGCAGCACAACGTTAGCATGCTCACACAACTGAACGGCGACACAATGCACCCGCAGGTCAAAATCAAGTTATAGAAACACATAAATCGGGGGAAAGTCAACATGACAACAGTCTGTAAAAGTTCTAAGATCAACTAATTATGGCCTGGCCATACTACATGACAGGGTTCATGTACAAAGTCTACTTAGAATATGAATAGTAAAGCAAATACTGAAACTAGTAAAAAACTACACTTGAACTAATGTTTCAAATGGTACAGGAAAAATAAGATATGTACCCAAAACTGAAATATCTAAACTAAATTGGTTATAAATATATTTCAGTCTACTGATAGTTTTCTACTTTCAAGATAGTAAAACTACGCTATTGATGAAATATAAGAAAATGTGGTGAACATGCAGATATACAAGGAGAAGGGAAAGGGGACATTGCTATCCATGTTCTGAAAACTTGATGTATTGTTGTCATTAATTAGTTACACGTTCACAAATATCATGTGGGCTGATTGTCTGTTACTACGAAGTAGAAGAGAGTGAATAAAACATTTGAAGTGTATGCTCACCTTCACGAATATGAACAAATCTGCAGGTAGGTCTTGTACATCCTTGTCGATTAAAATCTTGGCACACCGGGAGGGTGTCCAGTAACTGCAAATATAACAATGTTCTCATTAGTATTTATTGTCGTTACTTAGTTTTATATTCATACAAAACCATGGTCCCACAATGCCAGAGCTCTTTGACACAACATTATTTATTTCTTCCATACTTTTTAGTTTTATAATTCGAGACTGAACAGTATTAAAATTATTCGTTGGCTTTTTCGTTGTCATAACTTTGCAAATTATTTCCATTTGCATATTCGGAGAAAGTATTTTAGTCTCTTTTCTAGACTTGTTTATTCATCGATTAGCACACTTGTCCAACGACTTTCCATGTCAAACTAAACTATTGTATAATAAGTTGTATATTCCAGGTGTGTCGCATATTTGCATTGTGGAACAACTGTATGTATGTTTCTTATAACTATAAATCTACTTCATAAACAGTCGATAATTATAAAGATAAAAAAATAATTACAAACTACTCTTATTTATGATTTGTGTAAATATGTAAGAGTGTATATTATGTCGACAGGGACTGGTGAATAACCGACGGTTTATGAATTCGTTATGTTAATAGTGTTAATTCTAAAATCTAGTTCATCACTGATTGGACATTCATACATCTGACACTGATCATTATCCTCATTGCACAGCCGTCTGAAAAATAACGCTGAAATAGTTTTTGTAATATCAAAGAGCAAAGTATTATAAATGGTCCATCGCAGTAAACCTAGCACATTGTATTGAATTAAGGTTCCCTATTCGTGTTAGCTTGTACTAAGTGATCAATATATATTGGTATATAGAAAAGTTTATGCGTGTGTAGTTTCTCAGTCGCTACATAAAATTAACACAAAACGGGACACACGGAAGGCGAAAATTGCTCGAAATCAAATCTTGTTGCTGCTTCAATATTACAAGAACTTTACAAGATTCGTTGCACAATATGATTGGATCTTCCAAGCATTCTTTTATTTACGTGCGCGCTGATATCAAATCATGTGTGTCACCTTTATATTGTAGTACTGTCGAGATAATAGTATGCAACATTAAACAGAATAGTAAATTAAGAGCCCACTGCTGGAGTTATTCTCGTGAACGAGCTTCCATAACCGTCAGAGAGTAGTGTTAAAGTACGCTGCACTATGCACATAGGTATGAATATATAATATCTAAATGGCATGCAGAACGCTTGAAGTATAATCATTATTGCGCAGCCAATCTTATTTAAGCGTGACTATATTTTACAAAAAAGCTAAAGCATGATGCTAGACAACTTTTACCAGGGCGAGGGCGTACTAGAGGTTTTGTAGCGTCCAAAGTGTACCCATAAATACCAACTGTTGCTATAATAAAGCTAAAATAGGCTGTGTGGGGAGAGTTACGACATGTGTCTGCTCGGCTGTGATGAATTTAGATCTCCCGATGCTCTCAGTAGAGGAACAGAGGACGTCATGCTTATCGGTAGGTCGGCATGGTTATAATGTAAATAGACAAATTAAATTTATACCTTTAGCTTACATGACAGTTCTGGACGTGACATGTTAGTGGTAGTACAAACTGCAACATAATGACCATTAGAGAGTGCGGTTACTGTACGACAAACAAAAGAAAACCAAGTATATTATTACATCTACGTGAACACTTTAACAAGCGTCAGAGAGGCCTCAACAAGTCGTAAGCGAGGAATTGAAGCCGCAACGGCGAAGCATTTTAAGCATCACGAGAAAAATCGAAGTGAGTGCTAACTGTTACATTACAAACGTTACTACAAGTACACTCAACTCTCATCTACGTTTACAACACATATTTATATCACTTCGAGTTTTCTGCTTTCACCATCGTCACTTCAACTACCAACTACGCATAAAAAATAACTGTTTACAAAAAGCATTTAAAATGAGTGTAAAAAATCCCCCTTATTAGCAGTTGATAGTTGATATTGGCCAAAAGGTGAATACCACAGGGAACTAAACAGTTGACTAGGCATTACAATAATCTAGATGCTATGTACAAGTTATTATATAAATTAGGCAAGTTTGAAGGTTTATTATTAAAACGGCCAACTGTTTAGTGGTTCGTAAAATGGCTTCGTTAAATTTCAATTATTAAAGTGACCCTGTACTGAAACTGCCGAGTTCATTAGATATTAGAAGCATATTGAGAAAGGAGAGCGTTTCAAGTTAATATTGTAATTGCAATTCCATGCGAGTGTCAAGCGGCGTGTTTCAGTATAGGCTCCAAACAGGATATAACTTATACTGAGGATATTATAGTAAGCTGATTGTATCTTACCGGGTGTAAGCAAGGCAATACTGTAG
This sequence comes from Caradrina clavipalpis, assembly GCA_932526535.1. Lineage (NCBI taxonomy): Eukaryota > Metazoa > Arthropoda > Insecta > Lepidoptera > Noctuidae > Caradrina > Caradrina clavipalpis. The sequence continues at coordinate 10,846,561 of OW052091.1, read as the reverse complement.
AGTGACTTCTTCCACATTTGAAAGCAAGTATGTCTCACTATACAAAACTAAAAATCATCAACAAGTAAGTTGTAGCATCAACTGTTCATTACAATATATAATCGATACAGTTACAGCACAATGACTAGATGGTGTGATGATGACATAGATATTATCATGAGTCGGCTGACAAGCGATGCCATCAGTCGGCGACCGTCAGGGTCGGCCGTCCTCGTACCTCCACTGTACTGTCGTGCCGGTAAGTCAAATAGTTCACCGAATAGATAGTGTCCTGCCTGCCACCTGTATCAGCAGGAAAGGAAGATACGGTCAGAGGAGACGATGCATAGTATGATGTGAACAATTAGTCGGACTCCATATTGTCTCCCTTCGATGCGTGTACTCAGGTTTATTAAGAAAGCTCATTTCACCAAGCGCACCTTGTCCCGCTGTGTGAATGGCCCGACAGAGTGGTGATCGTGTGTTCTTTGCTCATTGTTAACTAGCGTCTGTTTAGCCTACAAAGCCCGCGAGAAGCGTCACAAACTAAAACTAAATAGGTACGTCTACATAAGCCGAGTGAAGAAGCAAGCTCTGAAGTTCTATGCGGAGTCCAAAGTTGGTAGATTTACTTCTTTACTTTTTATAATTCAATTAGAGATGGCGATACTGAAGGCTTGTGTAACAAGGATATCAAAAATTAATATCTGCATGAGAAATGTATATTGTCGTTTAATCTTTACTAAATAACGTTAGGCCAATACATTTTTACTATAACACACAATTACAACAACAACAACAATCTTTTTTTAGCAGGATTTTCATTTAATACATTAGAAAATGGATCAATTTATCGACTTCGAGCTTCTGAACAGAACATAACAAGCGGTAAACGTAGAGGTGTAGGAGGTGATATGCGTTCGATAGCGTACTGGTTAGAGCGAGGCGAGTGGTCATGAGGGGCGAGCCGGGGGTGCGCGGGGGCGAGGTAGGCGCGGGAGGCGCGGGATACTGTGCCGTGGAACAAGAGGACTGCTCTTTGCGACTACTCTATAATTAATGTGTTAACGTTAAGCCCACATCACACGGCACTAGCTTCGCTGTTTACTCAACGAGGAGACCCACAGAATAGTAAATATATTAAAACAATTAATTCATCGCTTATCAACAAAATTGATCATTTATAACAGTTGATTTACTAATCAAACCTTGTCACTGGTATATATGTGCCTTCTGGCACTAAAAAGTGTAAAATTAGTAGTAGTCAATTTATTTGTGGTGCATATTGTTTCGTTGGCACCACTTGGTAGTATTTAGGAGTTGTTTATTACTAGACTGTGGTATCTCAGCATGTGCATTACAACAACAAACCACGTGTCGTGGAGCGAGCGCGCGTCGACTGGCGTTAACGTAAGCAGCATGCGGTGAGCGCACCGCGCGGTGCGGGCGTGCGGCGGGAGTGCGGGGGGTGCGGCGGTGTCGCAGTGCGGCACGCGGCACACGTTACCTGTCCGCGCTCGTCGGTGTACACCACGTAAGGCGCGTTCGGGGGCGCACAGCCTTTCCGTCCCGACACAAAAAGCGACAAAAGATTGCAATGCGGACGACAGCCGAAGCGTCATTCGGAAGGCATGTAACAGAAAGCGTTTAAAATAAATAGAAGGAAGTGCGACCGAAAGAAAACTGCGGGGGCGACGCCCGTCACCCCCGCGCCACTACTGATGAACACGCCGGGCACACTTAGCGCACACAGGAGCCACTAGAATAATGAGAATAATACCTGATGAGCCAAACGTATAGGGGTGGTGGATCTATTCCATGCGAAAATTAGAAGGCGGCTGTGTTAGGTGCGGGCCTGCTGCTGCAAGCCGGTAACCACTAGGTAGGTACGGGATCGACACATCGGCCAAAGCGCACCCGTGCGGAGCTCCTTCGAGAACAAGCGTGTACGTAGCGGGATCGACGGACCAAGCGCTCAACTCTCAGTACGACGATAGGTACTCACGATAAACGACGATCGACAAGAGGTAATAAAAAAACGTACAGTCATGCATCTCAAGCGTTATTATTACCGGGATCGTAGATACGAGAAATATACACGCATAGGGTAATAACGGTAAGTGAGTAGAGATACAGTAGTATATATATATAGCGTAAAACTACCGAGACATCCGCGAGGGCGACGCCGCTCGCTTCGTCCTTACAATAATACAATACAAATGTGACAACACGCCTAGCGCTAACCGCCCCGACAGGCCGGGGCGGGACACTCGGCCGCACACGTACGAGTCTCTACGCGGAGACCCCGCGTCCCGCGCCCCGCCGACCGCGCGTGTCGCTCCTCTATGTCGTCTTCATCTTTTTGTAGGGGTTCACAGCCGCCGCAGCCGCCGCCGCCGCTGCCGCCGCGGCCGACGGCGGCGTGGGCGGCGGCACCGCGTACATGAACTGCTGCTGGTAGTAGGGCATGGGCATGGGCGGCGCGGGCCAGCCCCGCGGCATCATCATGTGCGGCGCGCGCATCAGCCCCGCGTGGTGCTGCATGCCGGCGCGCGCCTTCAGCGCCTGCTGCGTGTAGGCGGCCGCCGCCTGCGCCATGGCGGAGTGTTGCGCGGCGAAAGCGAGCGCGGCCACATAGTTCTTCTGTGCCACCTCCTTGGCCATGGCGGCCGGGTCGGGCGTGCCCGGGTCGCCGGCGGGCGGCGAGGGCGGCGGCGCGGGCGCCGGCGCGGGCGGCGGCTGCGGCGCGGACGAGGCGGGTACGGGCGCGGACGCGGACGGCGGCGGCGCGGACACGCTGGACGGCACGCTCGCGGTCGGCGGGGCGGACGTTGCGGGCGCGGGGTACTCACATGATACGGGCACGAACGGCTGCTGAAGCTGCATCAGCTGCTGGTAGGTCGTCGCCGGCTGGTACACGGGCACGCCCGCTTTGTCAGCGGCGGGTCGCTTGTACGGCACCACGCCAGGGAAGGCCTGCGAAAAGTAAAATAGAGAATGAGTGCTTTGTCCAGTAGTGACAGAGGGAAAAGAAATGCTACAGTTAGGTATGTACATGACACTTACGAAGTTATCGTAGTAGAAGGATCCGACGCTTTTCATGTCCATCTGAAACGAGAAACAGACGGTTGAACGGAGGGCTCCGGGCGGAGGGCTCGGTGCGGGCGAGAAGCGGCGCGGCGCGAGGGGCGGGGGTGGGCCCTGGCGCCGTGCCGCCGCCTGCCCGCTGCGGGAGGGAGAGGCGCGCGGAGGGATCGTGCGGGCGGGAGGGGGAGCGGAGGAGAAGCGTGCAAAGCTGGCGTTGTACCGGTGGCGGCTCGAGCTCGGTGGGCGCCGGCCGTTTCTTGCCCGGCTCCGAAGACGCGCTCGATGCCGGCTGCTGGGCTGCGGCGGCCGTCTACGTGAAGCGAAGCGTCGCAGGACGGGACAGAAACAATAACGATGTAGTAGATGCACAGAATACACCTAAAGCTCGGCGTAAGGTGATATTATGCGATAGATAAAAATAAAATAAAAGTGAAGCGTGAGTGCGACGGAAGCGTGGCGCGAGCCGGCGCGAACTGAACAGAACAAAGCTCTGCGAACGTAAGCGGCGTCGCGGCGAGCGAGACCAAGCGGAAGAACAGAAGCGAGCGCGAGCGAGCGAGGCGAGAGCGTGCAGCCTGGTGGCGTACCGCGCCGCGCGCCTGCGCCTTAAGGTGCGCCTGCAGGTGCAGGGGAGGGTGGAAATAGCGGCAGGGGTCGCGGACGCAGCGGCCCTTGACGGCGTCCATGCACACCGTGACACAGCCGTCGTCGTGCGCGGCCACGGGCGGCGGCGGGTGCGCGAAGCGACACTCGGACTCGGCGCGCTTGCACGCGCCGCGCTGGAACTCCCGGCACACCTGCACCACCACACACCAGCCATGTCCGCCGCTCGCGCCCCGCGCTCATCTACCCTCTGCCTACTCTCACGCCTGCGCGCCGCCGACACACACACACTACGCGATGCAACTGCTCATTTGCAATGCGTCACATGTGTCTCCTATTTACTTTTACAAATACACGATTGAGAGTTTCACTCAAGATAGTAATAGCGCGTGAACATAGGTCTATGTGTGACATTATTTTTTGGTTTTGTCACATTATACAATTTACTTGTATCATTGACCTCGACCGGACGCCGCTTTGAGATTGGTTATTCTAATCGAGTCTAATATTTTTCTAATCTAACGATTTACGCATCCGTCGCATCTTCAAATCAATTTAGTCGGGAAAGAATTTTCAAAATGCCTACTTCTGGCCTAATGTATTTGATTTACGAATGTGAAGCGTTCGGCACGTCTACACTGTAAGCGCAAATCGACACTTATTAGCCGGCCGGTGGTAAACGATGGCTCGTCTAATTCACCTATTTGGCAGATATGAGCGTGCGCAACATAGACGAATTTGTGCCAACAGTGTAGGTCCTTCACCAGAGGGAGAAAGCGAGTGCTGCTCGCGAAGCAAACGCAGGCGCACCGGGCCAGTGCGCCCGCGCGCCACAGACACACGGGGACGGGCATACGGCATATCGGCCCAAATTGTGCTACGGGGACCGACATACTTTTAATTTGATGCACTCAATAATTGCTCGATAGTTTACTCCTACAGTTACAATTTAAAACGAATTGGAAAACAGACTCATATTATTAACTGCAATTATTAAATATTGGTCGGTCCCCGGCATAATTAAGTGGCAACATGGGGAAGCACTACTCGAGTGTAGACAGTGAGAGGGTTAATAATGTATCGATAAGTATGCTTACCTCTAAGCGGTCGGTGCGCGGCAGCTTCTGCTGCAGCACGGGCTGCTGCATGACGCCGAGCGGCGAGGCGGCGGCGGCGGCGGGGTCGTGCCCCAGCACGGCCGGCACCAGCTGCGGCGCGTAGTACTGCGCGTACGTGGAGCCCACGCCGGGCACGCCCGACAGGTACGGCGACGTCGCCTGCACACCACACCAACACTAACACTCAGTATACTTGTACATTTACTCATTCGTTAGCAGAAATGTTAGTTTCTTATTATCAAAATACGTTTACAATATCGTCAATCTTTAAACGCAGTTTAAAGCCCACTTTATGCTTGCTCGAATACAACACTTATTATTTTTTACAAAAGCGGTACACCTACGAACATCAAAATGAATAGTAAAAAGTTAATATCCAGAAAATTGTTAGCCAAACAAGCAATCTCATGCAATCATAGAAACGAATAATTAAAATATTAAATAAGCATACAGTTTATCCAGTCTAACTACCCACCGGCCACCAGAAGAAGACAAAAGGACAGGATAAACCAGGAGAGGGTGGAGTTGGTTAAGAGTGCGTTACGGTGCTGGAGGTAGGCCTATCGTTCGTGTGAAGGAGTAGAGGCTCCGGTTGCGAGGGGGCCGGTGGTGTCGTCGCGCTCGGCGGCGGCGGCTATTACCTGCGGGGCGAGCAGCGCCAGACTGATCGGGTCCAGCGCAGTGAGATGGCTGGCTGCCGCACCCGCGCCGCCCACGCCGCCCACCTCGACACAAAACCACACAAACACGCTACTCATCGTGCGAGGGCAGGTCTTCGCCCGCGTCACCGCCAAACCGCCTCCACCTCACTCCTCGCACCGACTCACGGCTGCATCGAATCCGCGTGCCACGCTTTGCAATCTCCGACTACGACATGCGACAGGTACGACCGAAACAACAAGCTACAGAGTCCAGATGGGCGCCGAGGCGGTGCGAAGAGGAAGGTCGAGGAGTGTGTCGGAGCGCGCAGTTAGCGACAGTGTGAACAGTGGGGAGGACGATGTCCGGTGATTTTAATTGCATTACCGCTTATACCCAGATCATACACTTGTGAGTAAGTTTGGAGAATAGTCATGCCACTTAAGGAACGATTCGTACAAACATGCTCAAGCAGTGGGGAGCGATCGGCCTCAGCGGCAAAGTTTAAGTTGTGCCTGAAAATTAGTAGACTATCTATATTCTAAAATAAATACACAGATTACTCCTGACTGTTTAGTAGGTTCACGCACTCGAAGCGAAACTTTAAATTAAAGCGCGGAACTAGTTGCAGGAACGGCTGTGCCGCCTTCAGGAAAGTAAATTACCATTAACTTTCAACGTGCACATGATTAAGTTTCCGAGAAAACTTCACCAGGGAATAGAGTTAATTTACTTAAGGATGAAAATATTTTCAATGCGCTGCAGCTACATGTGACTTAGTATTTGATATTTATCTAACTAGTTACGGGCACATTAACGAGGCACAACTTAAACTCGATACGTTTAGTCTACGTGTTTTAATAATAAGAACGCTTATAATAAAAAATATAAAGTAGCGAGTAACACCGAAAGCTGCGTGTTGCGTGCATACTGAATACCTACATTAGTGTAGAGGTCCGATCGCTCGAAGCTTCGGTACTGGTAGGAGGGAGCGTAGCTTGGGTGACTCACCACAGCTGGGACTTGGCCAGGCAGCACCTGGCCGGGCGTCAGGCCCATCTGCTGCATTAGTGCGTTCTTGAGTGCTAGGTGATTCCGCCCGTTGATTAGCAACTGATCCTTCAAATGTTGCGGTGGATGGAAGTACTTGCAAGGTGGCTTTTCACGGTTACACCGACCCTGGAATTGACAAATATTTATGTTTTAACATGTGGGTAGCTTTAACAACACATTCAAACACGGTTAACTTATATATAACGGTGTGTATTAAGGTTCCTCGCCCTATAGATATGTATCTGTACCGTAATGTTTGGTTACGTTCACATTCGAGGGCGGCGACGACGCTATTATGGTACGTAAGTGGAAAATGCAATAGATACGAGAGCTATACGCCGCAGGTAACCGACATTTCTGGGTTTTGAGAATAGACGAAAATGGCGGACCTCATTCGATATCATTCCGATAAGCAATATGTGTAGCGGGGCGGCGGGCGCCCGCGGTTTCGGCTCAATATCGGCCGAATGTGCGGAAATCCCTCCATGCATCACAATTGCCGTGAGCCGGGCACGTAGCCACCAGAAATCCTCCACTCGATTTTTCCTTATAACCGCGTCTTAGGTGGTGTCAAATATTTCTGAGGCGTGTCGGGGGCGGCCGCGCTCCTCGCTCCGCTCATTTTCGACGTCAATGAGGCGCGAGATAATTGCCTTTCGGAATCGAAGCCCTCCGCCGCACCCGTCTATGATGATTTATTTACATCCGTGTAATTAACTGTCGCACTACGTGACGGGAAGAGCTTCGCGGGCGTTTTATCGTCGTACGCCGAGCCTCCTGCGCCATATTTTATTCAGTGAAAAAACGGAAAAGCGCTTATCGCAGTTTCAAAGAAATACGTATACAAACAAACGCCATCTGAATATTCAGTACTCCACTAGGGGGCTCCCTTGCTGATAATGTCCGCGGAACAGCTTTGGAGTGATTTAGTGAGTAACTTCTAAAGCATGCCCGATGATATCACTATAGTTGCCGACGCAGACGTAGCTATACGCTTGTATATCTATCAGCAAACATCGCGAAGTGTGAATCTTTGGCTGCAGTTGAATCAGATGCAGACATGTTCCGAATTTTCTCAGTTATTAAACTTCGGCGATGCGTGCAACTAGCTAGTGGAAGCAGTCGGCTGCATTTAGATTAACTTGTTACTGGCAGGCATAATGTTAGTTGGACGGTCCTCTCACAGTTTAAGCTCGGGATAAAGTTATTATTTCCTGTTACTCCGTGCCGTCTACTTTAGCCGAGTTTCGATTCGAACCAACCCGTTTGTGAAACTTGAATGGGTGATCACGTTTCATCATTACTATGATAACTCTGTTGGGTTTATCAAACTTCTATTTATTAGCTGCCACAGTTTGGGAAACGTTAGGTAAGTTTATTGTTGGAAGCATTCAGCTGTTATTGGTCGAGTGAAGTTGAATGTTACCGTAACTAATATATTTCTATTAACTTGACTGATAACATGTGATCGTTTCCCATGCATCGTCTAAATTGTAGGGCCTATCTGCATGTACGTATAATGTTTGGTATTATTTATGGGAGTATCGGCGACTGCAAGCCGCTGCAGGTGTATCGCCGCGGCGATTAGCGTGACGGATGCCCGCGCGGATACAAATGGCCGGCCGCCTCAGACGGATGACCGCGCCACGCTCGCCCGCCAAACGCATTACGACACATTAATTGCTCTTCGATCACTACGCCTCCATATTTGTTCGTTTTGTTCATTCACGAGCGTTTGTTTTACGCTTTATCCGTGTTTGAAAAGGAAAATAAATGGCTTTGAAATAAACTGCGAGTTTTTTTATTCCAAAAAATATCTTTGTGCAATATTGGGAAAAACAGAACAAATAAGCATAGAAGATGTTACGTTACGAAAGACATGTTTATATGAAGCCCCGAAAATTAAACAAAAACTTTCAATATGGCCTATTTGTTCGGGAAGGGCAACGGGAGGGTCGAACGAGCGCAGGGTGGGCAATAACCGCCCAAAACTAATAACATTTTTGTGTGATAGTGGAGGAGCAAACCGAGCGCGCTACCCTCGCGCTGTCCTTTATAACACAACAATGCGCACTTGCAATACAATAAGGGGTTAGCCGAGAGTCAGTTTCATCACTGCCTTCCTTCCTGGAGATAAAGAAACAACGTTCGAGGGGAAAGGAATATACCGACTGTACACAGCGCCGAACCCAAACGACACGAATTTCGAGATGAATATACCTCATTGTGACTTGGCACTGGTGCCCGATTAAAGCTAAAACGACATCAATGAAGCGAGACGCTCGTGTCTCGTTAAGGTGAGAGCAGTAAGGCGGCGGAGTGCTCTCGGGAACTATGACGTGTATAACGAACAACCCTTGAAAGTAACGGCGTCCGCCGGCAGTCGGCACGCGCCTCACCTTGTTACTCCAGCGCGCCAGCCGCTGCCAAATGCCACCTTTTCCATTCTCAAGCCCGGAAACTGTATCAAGAGTTTATTACTGGATAATCTGAATCTCAGTTTGCCGACCTCGCTCATTAGGGAAGTTATGAATGACCTCATTGGCTTGGACTATGATGTGTGTTTGCCAACTGACTATTCCGAGGACTGGAATCCAAACAGGTAGCTTTAAAATTTAAGAAACAACGTTTCAACACCCTTTACCAGTAACATTTACAAAAGCTATAAAAACAACGAAGAAAAAAAAACCGCCCAGTCGTTTCATTACACGTATTAGTGTGCAGTTCAATGTACATAAATGTCTTAATCAAAACAGCAATCAGCCAACAGGACATGAAGAATGCGCCCGTCAGACGAGGCGTGCGGTCGTTAATCGATTAGAACGTTCGATCTCGATTGATGTATCGGTGACACGGCGTCGACGCGCGGCGATGCGTGGTCAGGCGTACGCACAAGCCGATCTCTACTCGTCTATTTTACTATTGGGCGAGCGGACACGCGTCGGGATAAATCGACACACGAGGAAAACAATGAGGTAACGAGCCGATGAATGACATGCTGCCGTCGCGAAACGGCTCGGACTCCACTTGTACGCACGTAAGTGGGTGCCAGAAATATTTGGGGACAGACGGAAATAGAAGCGGCCGCTGAGACGTGCCAACTCCTGCATCGAGTAGGCAGCAAGCGCACGCGACACGTGGCCCACACATATTGCTGGAGGATTAACATTCACATGCCGTTTTAAATTCTACGCTGACATTTTGACTCTTAAGTCTATTGCAGACAGGTTATATTGAAATGAGAACAATGCGATGATTGACAACCTTTAAACTGGTTTGTCCTAGTGCTATGAGACCGTCAGTCGAAAAACACATACATAATATTTTTCTTGTCACAGAGTGGCCTGCCCTGTACGCCAGAGCTTGAATGAGAAGTACGTGTACTCTCCTCATAACTTATATTCATAGCTATGTAAAGTACTTTTAGAAATCCATATCAAAATTAGCTAACAGATAATATATTTTTCTCTTCAGTAATGTAGGTTGTTGCGTGGGACTTATTAAACTTGAAAGGGAGTCTGTCGACTGAATGATGTGTGTTGTGTTGTGCAGAAGACAAGACAGATTTCAAATCGGGGTCGGATGTCGCGAAAGGAAGCGGTTATTATAAGGTCCATAGGCTTGAATCGAGTGATAGAGGTAGGTAACACGATCACGAGCAGGCTTGGATCCGGTGCCGGATGCCGCAAATAATTTTTTCGACAAGCCAGAGCGAGGGAAAGGTGAAATCTAATTTGCAAAATTTTGTGGTCGGGAAGGGAATTAGGTAAGCAAAGTCAATTCTGAAAGTAAGTAGAATTTGAATTTAAAATGATTTATAGAGGCACAGGGGAGTGGCTAATGAGGCGTCATGCGAGAGGGGCGCGTGTTTACGCTTGGCGTTGAGCGCGTATTTTTTATCGCGGCCTCTGGGCGGCGCCGCCCGCGCGTCCAGCTGACGTAACGTCGAACACGCCTACCAGACGAAATAATTAGCCACTATCTAATTGACTTCGAATAATCACACATAATGTTGATTACTATTTAAATCTATTTTACTCATTTGAATATCAAATTAAGGAATTAGCACGCTTAGGTGGCGATATTCTCGTCAGGTCAACAGTGCAGCTCATTATGCGCATTGAGTCATACCCCTTTATATCTTTATTTGTTTAGGGGTATTTGTCTCCATGGACATGAGAGCCCCAACGTTAGAATCTTTATTACTTCCTTAAACTGTACAATCCAAACAAATTATTTTTGTTTAAAAGAGAAAAGACTAACAATCAATGCTACCGTTATCTTTAAATAATATATATTCCCTAAAAGTAAAAAAAATAATTAGTGACCAGAAAAGGTTATACTTGAAAAGATAACTTAGCCGTCAACTTTTCGATCTTAAAAACTGATTTCCTAGTCGTCGGATTTAAGTTACTCCGTTTTTTTTTCTTTAAGCTTTTACATAAAGTCTGAGCTACCCGTTAGTAGTGAGTTAATGTAATTAGCACTCATGCTTATTTAATTATTACGGTTATATGTATACGTCGTCCTCCCTCGACGAAAAAAAACTTTGCAGAAGCCTTAAAGTAAGAATTATTCAGTCCGGTGAAGTTCCCAACAAGTTTGCATGGCGGTGCCGTAGCTTAACGTTAAAATATGCATTCGTGCACGGAGTTATCTCGGCCACTTTTGCTGTTGCCGCCGGCGGGCGCCCGCCGCACGGTCACTCCTTGTTTATCCCGGCTTTAATATTAGTTGGCCACTTTTAAACGGTAATGTCGAAGCTTAGGGCACCAAACTGTCATAGAAGTTCGGTATACCAACTAAATTCTCCAATCAAATGTTAGCAAATAAATGTCAAACAAAAAGCAATATTAAAGCTGGCTGCCGATACCTGTTAAAGCAATTTGCGAGGTCGATCTCCTAGGCAGTTGTTTTTGTATCTAGCAGTCAGGTCGTCCCGGCAAAAATTGCATTTTCCTTATTCTTTTAAGTTCAAACTGTTACTAACAAAATTATGAACCCTTAAGTTGTCCGAAATAAAACGTTTTAATTCGATTTGATCTGAAAAGGTATTGCCTAAGGTGCCGGTCGGGTGGTAGTGGCGGGACCACGGGGTGCGAGATTAATGCAACGGAAGCAGGCGCGACCTCTCCAGGTGTTTCATTAAATTGCGCGCGGCGCCTCGGCCGGCTCGTACGGCCATTATGAACGCTGCAAGCTCGAGGGCCATTCGCTTTAAGAACGCCCGCGCCACTTTGTAACAGCCTTAATGAATCTTGTTACTTATAGGCTCGCGTAAATTGCCTGTTTTACTAACGTGGCGTGGGGTGAAAAAACATTAGGTCAGTGAACGCTTTCGTGAGGAATGCCTTTAGCGCTCGCTGAGAGGTTTTGTGTTTCAAGTCACTGCCAAGTTTTTAAGATGTTTTATTAGCCGACGGAAAATCGTTATATCTGCATTAGAAACGGTTTTATGGAACCGCAACAATGAATCGCCAAATGAGTTAGGAGCCAAGACTAATAAAAAGCGCCAGATTAAATAATTAAGCTCAGTTATTTTTAGAACCAAAACTGATGAACAAAGAAAATTATTATCTTAATATTCGAGACTAGACTGTCTGAAAAGTAGTCAAATAGACGCGTCGTGTCATCAGAAAATCTGTTGACTCCATCGTTCTATTTGCAGATGTGCTAATTTCTAAAGAAAAAGTGTCCACAGTCAGCTAATAATGTCTATTTATTTCATTTATTTTTACTTACGTTAATATTTTTCTGTGTCCATTTCTATTTTTGTGACACAACTTTTCGCCTAACAACATAATAAACATATTAGGCACAACTTAGTGATCATTTGTAACGAATGAGTCAGACTTTCAGCGAAGCAAGGTAAACAAGCGGAGCGTGTGCACGTGTTTCAGCTGTAATCTAGTGAAGTAAACGACACAAGCTGATGCGACACGGCGACGCTACAGTCACCCGAGCCGCCGCCTCGCTCCGACTAACCAGTTTAACCCTGCTGCTGCAGTAATTAGTCTAAGCAGCTACACGGAGCGCATGAATCCAAGTACCGGTACTCTCTTTGACTTTCTTGCTTATTCAGGGGTTAACACGTGCCCGGATTCCGGATTTCACCGGTCCATTCCGCACGCCACAGCAGAATTAAGGCACATTCGTTACCGCCTAAAAGCAGGCTAAGACCAGTCTTAGTTTCAATGATAATTAGGTCATCTGACGCTTTCAAATCTAGATTCACGTCTAGACTAGCTACAGAGATAGTGTTAAAACTAATTACAAAATGCGAGCGACACAATGGAAGTAGGTAGAAGATTTTTGACTTTCAACATCGGTTATCTGTTATAGTAACAGACAACAATAGTTGTATCACAACAAAGGTTTCTAGGACGTTTCCGTAACGGTATTTTCTCTGCTTTTGTACTGAAGTTAATAGAAAACGTTGAACGATATCGGGTTCTTTCACAAAACCTTGGCGACGGCGAATAGGATAGTTAGTGTCTATCTTGTATCTCCATGAAGCTTATTTTGTGAGATCGTGTTACCTTGCCACATTATTTTTAATGTATTTCGTTTTTAAATTAAGACTCGATTTTATATCTTCTTTTTCTTACCAGTGTTATTGTTTTGCATTGAGAATTTTGTACTCAAATGATTGATTTAAAGTACCTACGAGCGATAATTTTAAAACAATTATCTTGCAACAAGTTATGTTTAATTGCCGGAAATATTAATAATTTAGCTAGCGAAATAATTACACTAATTACACGTAATTAAACAATTGCACAGTGTTAATTATTTTGGCTGGAACGGAAGATTTATCAGATTGTTATTTATTTTGTAATTTATTCATATTCGAAGCATATGACGCGGTTGCTTTTTTACTTTTACATAATTATAAACTAAAATAAACATTACATTTGATTACTCGTGTTAATAGGAATATTCATTCATATTCACCAAGCATCCCATCCATCCATTCCATTCATATTTTTTATTTTTCTTTTTTTACGGGCCTTGTTGCCTGAACTAAATAATATACCACATACCATCACGCCTGTATTCCCCGTAGGGCTAGGCAGAGGTGTACCAATGTATACCCACAATTCGCCCATTTGTTTTAGGTCCCATGTATTTGGCGGGCGAGCCTCTTGCCACTAACCGGGCACAAATCCTAACTCCGAGCTGCTACTGAGAATAAACTACTTAACTAAATAAATGAATATTAATTGCTATTGCAATAATTACTGTCACAAATGGTAATCAACAAAGTTCAATATATCATATATGTAGAAATCGATGAATGAATACAAATTGAATGGAAGCCTATTAAGTACAAAGTAATCAGATAACCTAGAAAATAGGCGATCATTATGAGTGATTGAAGTTGACAAGTTGCCATGGAAACTAATGTCATGACTCGTTTGTATTACGAATCAGATTTTCTTTTATTTTTTTATTAAAAAAAAATGTTGCCCCGTTGCATCTTTGATCATATTATTCCATGGGGACCGTACATTTTTTCGAGATAGAAAGAATCCTTTGTGTTATTTCACACTACAATCTATTTCAGTGCCCTTCATCTATATCCGTTCAGCCGTTTAAGCGTGAAAGACTAAAAACGTCCGTCCATCCATCTTCACCAGATTTCGCATTTATAATATTTAAATAGGATATAGGACACAAAACCCAGCCAGACCCGGAACAACTATCTATGTATAGGCCATACAAATATTTTTTTCGTGCGGGGATCGAACCCGCGACAGGCAGCGCAGCAGTCAATCGCCTAGCTACAGCACCAACTGTATCGTCAAAATTGTTTTCTGTCAGCCAAGCTAAACTCGCCTCTGTTTATGCTAGTTATTCTAACACATATGCTCACATATACATCCGGTACAGAACGTAAATCATAACAATTTTAATTGTTACAGAGTGATTGAAACGGCAAATAAAACAACTGAAGTACATACTAAATAATAATATAACAAAGTAGAATATGAGTTTAACTGACGCACGCATAGGCATCAGTTAAATATAATTATCAATGAATTACTTTAATTTTACAGAATGTCTTGGCTAGGCCATACTACATATTATATCAATTTTGTTAACACATGTTAACAAACTTAACCCTACTACCTACGTACTATTGAATCTTTCTTCCTAATAACGCTACTACTACTACTAAACGCGAAAGTTTATGAAGGTGGATGTTCGTTATACTATGCTTATACGGTTGAGCGGAATTAGATGAAATTTGCACAAATATATTATACTTTTTTTTTTTGTTCCGCGGGATAATTTACGATTTTGGCTTAATTTTGAAGTCTACGCAAACGAAATCGCTGGCACATGCTAGTTTTTCTTACATTTTTGACTTTAAAGTGCCAAGGTATCTTAACAACACCATTTAACATTTGGCCTACATAAGTCTGTTTTCTTAGATTGTATACCTATGGCTCGAATTACTGGATAATGCAAATTAGTTATTATTATAAACAGCTGAGATCGCCTAAATACGCAGCAGCTTATCTCTGAAGCAAGATAATAAGATACAGCTAACAATAGGAAGAATATGAAGTGTTATCAGTAACAATCATATCTAGTTGAGGCTTTGTAATTCATTTTTGATTTATGTAGCTTGACAATGTTCATAAATATTTCTGAGTGAAAGATTTATTTGAATATACACTCCCAGACTCCTAAATCGAGCCACCTAGCATAATGAGTTTGTATCGTACTTATCTTCAAAAAATAATATGAATGACGAATGAATGAAAATGAATGATAAATCAAATTCAGAACAATTATATAGTACATGAGCCTAATGTTGATTATGCCAGCTACAAACTTGCATAAAAACTTTTCGATCATTCATACAATTTTTTAAAGTTATGGACGTTACTAAATCATTATGCTAGGTGGCTCGATTTAGGAGTCTGGGAGTGTAGTTACTGCTAAGACTACTTCCTGGCCTATCATCCTTTTCCTAAAATATGATTATTATAGTAATGAAGATGTAAACAAAATCAAAGCAGAAGAAGAATATAAAAGGCGATAAACGTGAAGCGAACTAACTACAAAATAAAGAGCCTTTACTACGTACGATAAGGGAAGTTTAAGAGGAGTTTTCGGGCTCGGGTCGCACCGATAAATTGGGCGGCACTTAATTATGATCTCGAGCGGCATCTTGCAGGCGGCTAATGTCCCGGACTCGTTTAATGCGCGAACTTGTAGTCTCGGCTCCGGCGGGCGTGATAAATCTCCATCTGTGCCCTGCGCCCGACCCCTACCTTCAGCGTGGCGTGCGACTCGACACACACCCGTCTAGAGACCGTCGACGGTAACAGACACGAAATATACAAGTTAGGTACTGCTTTAAAATATTTACTCCTGTACTTATGTTATTTTTATTTATACCAATGGAGCGAGCCTAATCGTACATCAAAATCAAATATTATGTAATTCTTATATGGTGTGACCAAAGCTCGTTCACCATCATTAAACAACCGGTTACGTGTTCAAACAGTTGTTTAGGTCAGTTTACTTTAGGAAATTAAATATAGAATTGTTTAAATATAAAATCTACCAGGTAGTTACGGTTCCCGACACTAAAAAGGCAAACACTATCTTTTACCGTAAAAGGCGTAGCAAGTGCTACGCGAGTGCTACGCCGCGTAGTACAAGGAGACACTACAATATTAATTACAAAGAAGTCTCCCTCATTCGAATTGTGTAAAGTGCCTTATGCCGCAAGTATACACTTTGTCTAAGGCTTCAGCCTACAGGAGTCAATTAAAAGTTTTAGAGGCACTTGTTAAAATAAAAATCTGATCTTAGCTTGAAATAAACATGAAGAAAAATTTTCTAACTAAACAATAAATTTATGTCAAATAATTAACTTTCATATCTAAAAATGTAAGGTCTGAAAGGCACCTGCCTTTCAGACCTTACATTTTTAGATGCTCTTGTCTAGTCTGAAGCGCGTTTCCCAAGTACCTATCTCATTTGTAAACAGTATTCGCTGAGACCGTGCGTGCGTATTTCATTTACCAAAGCCTTAAAAGCGAGTAAATATGTAGGCATAAATCAATTTTCTAAACAGAGTGAAATTATTAACCGCAATGATTTACGATGTACAACGAAACTTTGTTCCGTTAGCATTGCCCTTTTATGTGCGAATGTGGGTAATATAGGGAATTATTGTGTACGGTCGGGTACATTAAGAAGAGTGGCACTGCGTTATTGCATCGTGTTACGTTAATGTCGCGTAGGCCGGCGGCGCGGCACGGCTCGGCGCGGCGCGGCGCGATGTGGGGCGCACAGGGCACAGTCGGCGCCGCATTATCTAGGTATAATTAAAGCGGGCAAGACGACGGCGAGACGTTACGCCCGTCCTAACGACTTTTATGGCGTATGTAACATTGCCGGCACATAAAATAAATGTGCCGCCTCCAGCACCCCGATATAGCACAGTATTCCCAGATTAATCGCCAAAATGTTTGCTCACACGCTATACGACTGCCGTTATTTAGACTATACCTCTACATAATGAGGTAAATATTGGAAAATGTTTTCCTGTTCCTCCGCTGACACTAACGTAGAGTCATGATGGCCCTCGAAAGTGTCGGATGAAAGTATTTCCTGAAGTTTATTTGTTAAAGTTTTTGCAATATAAGTTTCTATTTGGAAAGGGTTCAAGAGTTTTTTTGTAGAACGGAGGGCACATAATACAGAGTATAAAAAGTTGTTTACTGAAAACGTCGAAGGTCATTCATGTCGACTGCTCTCGTATTTGTACACGCGTGTATTTATGTGCGAGTGGATTTGTTTTTTCTCTCTCAAGTGTGTATTTAACGCACACCCTTATAATTTGTGTATTGTAATATCGTCGTCTTGGGATGTTTGCGCGCCAGTGAATACGAGGGTATACGAGGTGACCACACAGCCGGTTTCCCTGGCGTCGGCGTCCAGAGGCGTCATTTAAATCTTATGTCCACATTAGCTTTATAGGCGGCGGGGAGCTTTCTCCAACGTTAGCGGCGCCTGAGTGCACTTTTATTGAGGATGAAATACCGTAATTGCCACTCGGCGCCAAGCCGTGACTGACGAGTTTTGTACGTGCTAATTGTGCCAACTCATCTATAAGGTCGCATGACCGCCGCCGAAAGGTCAAAACATACTTTACTTACTTCCTAATGGGGTCTACGTTAAATTAACTCTTGAGAGGCGAATTGATGTTTGTTTTGATTAAGTAATAAAATTGGAAATGTTTTAACATTACAGCAGTCTATTCACAACATACAATATTCTTATATCATCGGGGATCGTAAGCCTACACAATATTGGATAATACATAAAAGGAAAATATTCAAAACAATAACCGCTTTTCATATCTCAATCCCCGAACAGCCATAATCTTGACAAATGACGGTCTTTCGAGTGTAGTCGGCACTACAGGCCGCATTGACAAAACTCCAAATAAACTGACACCGACACATAAATAAGCATATTCGATGTTTTATTGAGTGGAGGAAATACGAAGGAAATAGTTTCCTGGGTCATTACGCGGGTCATCAATCAAGTGTGGGCCTGCAACGCTTAGATTTGGAAATTGTACGATGTGGATCGATTCGTGTGGCGGTCGATTTCCGACGGAGGTGGTGTCAACTCGTGTCGTAGGCGCAGGGTTGGCGCCGCGTGTCGGGCGAGCTTCGCGTGGTCGTAAACGGCAATAAAGGGTGAAGGCGTGAGGACGGTTGTCGGGCGTCGGTATGCGATGGAGTCGAATGCACGATATCTGCATTGTGGGGCGGCGTCACGGCGCCGGCGGGTCTGGCCGTCGCGGCGGCGGCGCATACATCAGGCACGCGACCGTCGCCCCCGCACCCCACACCGCCGCTACACCCCTCGCCAATTATCATAGTTTTGTTCCTATTTTTTGCCGCATTAATGGCTGTTTTCAGACAAACACCCTGATTGCTAGTGGTGCATTGCGATTACAAAACACATTATGATGTCAATTTATTTTTCCTTTTAGAAAATTATTATCGATGTAACACACACGCACACGTTTAATATTTTCTTCAAATAAACTGCTAACAAAGATTACATAGTGTTTGTGTGTTGAGGAATATTTTCGTTGTATTCGTAAGACCTCAAGATTTCCCAATTTCGAATGAATTAACACACTACGCTAACCGTGCCTAAATGTCTTTCATCTGACGACTTTTAAAATCCAAATTGATTTGGATAGATGAACCGAGTCGGTATGCTAATAAAATAATGCTACGCAAAAATAATATAACTCTATGTTATCTATTTTTAATATTTTTACACTAATTGCAAACACATTGCACAATAAAAAGCAACTGATTCTTGTAGGAGTTAGTTTAAAACCCGCATGGCGGCTGACGTGTCGTTACGTATGCAGCGAGTCAGCCGCCGCCGGTGCCGGCAGGTCGAGTGCAAGGCGCCGTGCACATTGCGCTGCACCGGCGCTCCCCATTATCCTATGCAAATCCGGATTTCCCAAATATCGTGCTCTGCCGCGGGCCACCTCGCTATCGCGGCTATTAATAACCCGCCGTGTTACAAATACGAGCTTCGGAGCTGAGCCGTTTAGTCCGTCGACGAAATACACTAGCCGTATGTTACTTCATACGCTCACGACTCCGCGCTAATATTAAGTAGCGCTGCACCGTATTTTCCAATTTGATTAAATCCTTTTTCCAATTACGGAGCTTCGGGTAGGCGTTTTTTATGGCAGCTTTAGGATAGGGAATTTATGATAAGCTATGTTTATATCGTACGAGCATTTTGAATAAAGCTAAAATTATCTTTAAGGAAACAGCTAACATTTCAAAATGATATTGTTGAAAAAGTAATATAAACTCGTGTTTATGATACTTCCCCCTACATAAATACACAGTTGGATTCGTAATACTTACGAGTTAATTTGTAAATGAGGAAACTGTCTTGCTACTTCGGTAATACGTGTTCTCGCGCGGTTCTGCCTTTTACTTTGTTACGAGGGCGCTACTGTAATAATTTCACAAAATAACTTTGTATACTTCAGGGGAAGTTCGTTTAATATTCCACTAGGTAAAGTGTTTATCGCGCTAATCTCGTAAAACAGGTTAGTCGAATGAAGGGTGCAGATCATCGCGCCGAGGTCAGAGGATGGGGTCAGGTCGACGCGGGTCAGCCGGTGAAAATAATCCCTTACCGTTGGGGCGAATTAAGTATAATTCGTTCACTATAAGTAGGTGCGTATCGAGTTATGTTGGGTTCTTATAATTGAATCGTCAGAAACAATTACCTACTTTGTGGTGCGTCTGTGGGCGAGAAAATGAGTAGAAAAAGAATGGAGCAAACAGCTTGCACTCGCTCCTTGCAAGTTTTTTGAAGAGCTAGCTGGATAATTAGATTAGATGCCACTGCAGCCCGAGCCGACGTGAAAACCGACACGAGGTTTTTCTTATTAACTTCGCGTACACGTTAGTCGTTAGCGTCGGAATTTATATCGAGAGTGGCCAATTAGTGAAAATTTTCTGCTTTTCAATTGAATTTCAAGACAAAAACATTTCGCGGATAAAGTTTTAACGACGAAATTAATATTATGCAGTTTATAGGTACGTGATTTAGTACTTCAAAACCCGTTTTTTTTGTCCGCCTTGGTTAATTATCACATTCTACGGTAAAGATAAGAAACAATAAAGAATGATAAAGTCCCGAATGTATGCTCACCTAATACGGATCCCAGAATTGCAGAAACGTTGGGTATGCGAGAGTACACAAGTCAAGTCGTCCACACTGAAAGGCAGTAGTCTACGGAATGGACATTCGCGTCGTCCACCTACCCTCACAATTTAATTAAATACGGCTTCAGATTAACTCGGTGAGGCTTCATACAAACTATTCTGTTTCATATTTTCCCCCCGCCGATAACGATTTACCCCCACGCTTTATCTACCCTGTTGACGATATCACACTAATATACGTACGTACTTTCACCGGATACAGACATTTTTCCTCCATAAAATTATATCACAGCACTCTAATAAGATTACCTGAAACAAAAAGATTACACAATTAGTCGGATCACGCGATTTGTTTACGCCAAAGTCAATTAAGCTAAACAATGTCGCTAATAATAACAATGGGAGCAGGAGTGACGAACCAAAGTTACTTGGGTGTACAGTCTTGACTTTGATAATAATGGGTTTGGTTGGAGAGCCGCGGGTGGGGTGAGCGGGGCGCGATTGTATCCGATGATAAACATCGGCCGCCCGCCGCGCCATCCAAGAGTCGGCGCGCTAATTAAACAACAACGGAGAAAATTAATTTGATTGTTTCGGAACTACGCCTCTTTGTTACGGCCTACCAACGGTTTACCTAGGAACAGTGCGCGGCTGATGCCTCTCGACGTCGCGATGGAGACGATTTTTCACTGAAACACCATTTATATTGTGTAGAGGACGGCAGACGAGCGCGCGACAGGTCCCGGTGACAAACAAGAACAGACTGAAGTCGACTGTTTGACACCTAATGGAAAGCTTCCAAGTGCACTAGATCGATGATACCTTTGTTACAAAGGTTATAGATTATGACGTCATGCTTGGTAATGTTCGTCTATTGTTACAATTTTCAGGAAAAGGCGTCAAAATACCTTCTCAATTTGGTATCCGCAAATCCGTAGCTACAAGGTTAATTGACATAAAAGTCACCGTTGCGGTAGACATGTGTGACAAATGAGGAGTGCGTGATGTGACGTCGCGGTGGCAGCGACACGCGCGCCGTGCTGGCGCCGCGCCGCTTGTTCCGGCCGCGGATCAGGTACCGCGGTGTCGCCTTACATTACGCACACCCCAGCTAACATTACACCACACCGCCTTCCGCGTCCTTATTAATGACACGCGGTAATTAATTAAAGCTACGCGCTCAGATATTCTAGTCACTAACATATGTTAACAAGATCCGATACCCCCACTGAGCGTAACAAGATCATTATATTATACCAGAGACGCAATAATACAGTTATTGTCATCTACACTACTGTAAATGAATAATTTATAGGGTTAACGCAGAGTTCGGAGCTTCGGGTGTCAATTAAGTAAAGTATTTACGAAACGCCCTCTCAATAAATAAGTTGGAGAATAGAATTCGGAAAATTAATCGTGAATAGGCACGGGGGGTCGGACAAAAACTTTAATGCGCGCTTGGAAACCTTTCGGCGTGAAAATGTGGAATTACATGCGGTATCCGCGTCGGCCAACTCGTTCCTGAACGTGTGAATTATTTACGCGGCGCCGAATGCGGGTGAGGCGGCCCCCGCCCCGCACATAGATTGGAGACGACTAACTTTTAGTTGTATCCACAAATAAGTTGATTCGATTTAATTTGACCAGAGGGTAATGTTGCTGAACAAATTAACAAACATTTTAATATGAAAATATAGATGGCAATAATAGTTTAATGTTTATTAGAACCGTCGATTGGCGTCACCATTA
This sequence comes from Caradrina clavipalpis, assembly GCA_932526535.1. Taxonomy (NCBI): domain Eukaryota; kingdom Metazoa; phylum Arthropoda; class Insecta; order Lepidoptera; family Noctuidae; genus Caradrina; species Caradrina clavipalpis. The sequence continues at coordinate 10,824,576 of OW052091.1, read as the reverse complement.
CATTAATAATGCTCTAACAATATGTAAATGTAACACCAATACAATTTGGAAACAACTATAATAATTAGTCTTAACTCAAACCTAAAATATGATTTAGTTTTTAACATCTTTTCCTAGATATAAAACAACACTTTCCATCGTGAGCTAACTAAAGTTTTCACTGAGAATGAATCCTCATTGAGGAAAAAAGTTAAAATTAATATTTTGAGATCTTTGACAGAATTATCATACTTTAATCCTAACAATTTGGAATAATCTTGAAATCATTCAGATTCCCGAATCAAAAAAAAAAATACACTTAAAAGAAGGGACAAACTAAAATTCAAATGTGAAAATTCAGAGTGGAAAGTTTAACTGCCATACTCAGAGACGTTTAACGGTTACTTAACTCGCTCCTTAGTAAAGATTTCCAAGCGAAATCTTTACTAAGGAGCGACTTAAGTAACCGTTAAACGTCTCTGAGTATGGGGGTAAGAGTGCATGAAATGTAGATGTCCGAAGGGTAGAGTTTTCGGGTCGGGCCGAAGGGGGGGCGACTCATTAAAGGATGCGCGGTTCATCTCATTCGGGCCGGACAAAAACGGGCCGCTGTCCGATACGGTGTGGCTCGCAATTAAACACGAGACCGAACGACGACCGTTCATTGGAAAAGCGCTGAACAAGCGAACAATACAACAGCTATCTAATTACTTTGTGCCTCTACGCCGCCTGTTGTCTCTACAATGTAACGTCACTGTAAAGTTGTTTGTGGTTTTTGCCAAACGTACAAGTCCCATGTAAACTTTCCAACGGCCCGATTATCAAGTTACCCTCACCAAATTAATTAATCAACTTATTGCGAAAAGCACATCCACTCGAATTAATATTACACATAAATAAATGTTTACGAATTATGACGATACTTGATTTCCAAATGTGACACTAAAGTCTATGAAACGTCGTTATTATTAAGAGCCCCTTTCGGGTCATTAATTGGAGCCGAAGTGGGGTTTAATACAATCGAAATCAAATTAAGTACATTCAGTTGCGGTGGAGTCGGGTTCAGTTGATTCAGCTGTATGACCAACACGTGCGGCGAGGCGCGCCGGCTTCTGACTTGCCAATAAGAATAAGAAGTAAGTAGTAACTTACAATCTAGTCGTGCTTCCTTTTATAAAGCTTTTATGTAGATATTGAACATTGTTTCTTGGTATTATCAGTGCAAATATTAGTAGTAATAATACCAACCTATTACTGCAGGGCAAATTTCATCCAGGGAAAGCACCATGCTTGCTCAAGGGGGATAATATTAGTATTCGTTATAATTAAAACCAAATGTTGTTGTTGTGAGTATCACAGCAACACGAATAACAAGAGAAATGAAGTCGAGGCTGGCGATTATTCCGCTCCATGTGCACCCGACGAACTTAATGCCGGCCGCCGACGCGGCTCCACTGAAACGACCCATTAATATGCAAAACAAAACTTGCAATTAATTGGGCTTTAAAAGTTAAATCGTCACTACAGGCGAAAATTGTTCTTGTGAATCAAGATTTATCGCTAAAAACGTGACGGAGTTTGTCGGTGATTCAGTGGGATCGTAAGAGGGACTCGACAGCGACATGAGACTGGCTGAATACACGAATCTATTCGCGAACACTTGCACCGCGACATCAAGTAGTTGCTCCCTTGACGTATTGGAGTGCAAGCGACGTCCTGGCGGGGGTTATGAGGTATAAGCGGCGCGTAGTTGCACGTCGGGAATGGATGGTCGAATTAATTGAAATATAGCGTCGCGCCGGTGTGCGGTCGTGCGGTGGCGGATTGGGGGATTAAAGTTGCAGCAGTTGAGCGCTGGAGCAGGTGCGGCACGCGCGGGGGGCGGGGCTGCACTGCGGCGGGGGCCATCGGCTTGCCGAACACGAAGCCGAAGCGCTGAAAAATTGCGCTGAACGTCTTGAAGCGCCCCCACAGCGGCGGAGGCGCGCTACATACAAATAAGTCAGGGCTGTTCGTGTCGTCGCTCCGTAGCCGACGTCGACGCCGCTATCTCTACATCGCATCGCTCTGCCGCGTAATCGACGAAAACTTCATAATTTATCACGAACGAGGCCAAACTTCCAAGTATCGACGTTGCCTTTTTTGATAATAAAACAATTGGAATAGAAAAACCTCAGCAGAGATTGTGGTCCTAAAAAAAATGATCTATACTTTTATAATACGTACTTTTATTAAAGAATAAATAGTTAAATTCAGACCCTTATCAAAACAAGATGCAGACCTTACGTAGTACAAGACACATAAATCAAATGCATTAGATACATTCAAAAGTATGAAACAATAATTCGTCTACACCGCAAATGATATCTGAAAGTCTCCGACCCGACTACGGAAAGGTCGAAGTAGAAAATATTGCTGCAAAGCTAAGCGCAACTTTTGCAATGACTCAGCGATCTCGCGACGTCGCAAGGCACCGGGTATCTATCTACTCGAAATATCAAAATAAGATTATTTTATTTTGTGTCTGCTCTTATCGAGCAGCAAAGAGGATATCGTTTATCTGAAGTGATCGGTGATCGACTGAAACTTTCGTAGGACTTTCCAGTGAGGTATAAATAGAAGTAAAATAACAATTCAAATAATCGGGCCTAAATCCGTAAGTGAGGGTATAAGCGAAAGCTAAACTTTATTAAAGGTCCGACAGCGTCAAGGGCCGGGGCGGCCGACCTTCATAAAACAAACTTTATGACAAACAATAACATTTATTACATAGTTGAGTATTAATGCGCACTCCATTTACAGCTGGGCGGGCGCCGTCGCGGCGCCCCTGCATTGTTGGTCGCGCCGCAAACATCTTTTTAGGTTTAATAACTCACCCCACGATACGGGACTCCTTGCTTATGAAACGTGAATAATCCTAATCTAGTGCGCTATTACAGCGCACGCCTTCTAAGCTGGCCTCTCGACCGACATATCAAGTAGGAAGCAGCAACCGAAACAACACGTGAAGGCCAATTGTAGTAATTAAAAACGTTCTAAATCTAGCCGAAATCTAATCATAGCAACAATGAATCTCTAAAAGTCGACAAAATGCCTATGTAATTTTGACAAATTAAGTATGAGATTTTAGAATGCGATCGTTGTAAAACTCATAGGAATTGCCCTTCCGATCTATCGATGTAAAGGACTTATTAATTATAGTATGGCTTTACCGAAACTTTAAAATAATTCTTTAAAACATTGATAAGCTTGTGTCTACTTATAGAAGCAATAAAAGAAAGTGCCATTTAATAAAAATACTAAACGTCCTGAAGCAAGGAGTGGACAGCGACGCGCGTCGGGTTGTTCTTGTTCTAGACAGAAATAAAATTTTATATAGGACATTATACGTGACAAACGACGTGAACGACATGAATATCCTCTTTCCAGTTACATTTTGGGTAGCTATTCTTATTTTACGTAATCGTAGCCGACGGTTTTGTAGAGAGTAAACAATAATACAGAGCTAAGCCGCTAAACAATTAAATGGTTACATTTCACGAACTAATATCACAAGCAATAACCATTGCTCCTTGCAACTACTAGCAATAAATGTCAAGAACTCTTTGTTCATTAAAATGAACGTGTTTACTTGGTGTTCGAGTGAGTCTGAGTGCTAAACTGATTGTACATGTACAACACAGTCAATTATAACAGGATAAATGTTCGTACATTACAATATGTGTATACGGAATAGGCGGCAGATAAGAATTTAATGTGTCATGGATTCAGTCGTTGGACACTAGACGGGGGGGTTTGTATAAAGCCAGTGGAGGACATGTGTCAACCGAGAGCTCTGCACAGGGAACGTTTTTATACCAGAGAGCTGCCGAGAATATCGTGCGGGTGAACGACACGATTTAGGGAAATCTCAATTTTCCGACCATCCAAATGTACAGGCTTTTGGACTTCACTTTTTGCTTGATAGTGAGGCTTAGGCCCAACGTTGTAACAATACTGATATAAAAAAGTTAGTACAATATCTGTTTGTTTAATAAAACTGAATAGTAAGTATGTTTGAGTGTATTCAGATTTCCCGATTGTCATTCCTCTTGAATCATTCATGACCATCAACCAGACGTGTATCGGATATTTATGACAGGGTTTTATTTATTTTAGTAGTTCTAATATTATTCCGAAGACGATCACAACCTTCGCGTGTAGCACGTCATTAAACCACAATATGATGTAGAGTCGCTGTATTATGAACTATGCAGAAAATTCTTCGAAACGTGTAATGATATCTTGAAATATTGTTGTGTGAATTCCGCTTGCAGAAGGTACATGGAACGCACGTGTACGGCGCGCAGCATCAGTCGGTGTAATGTGTACGCGTAATCGCGATGGCTGGCTGGCGGTACTTGTCGATGCTCATTTGCGTATCTAAGTGGGCCCGCGGAGGCCATTAGCCCACGATCGAAGGCGTCATTACTCGCGTAGTGGCGCGCGATAAGGACAGCCCGCCACTACACCCTTAACGACACCGCCTGCGGTGGAAGTGGACAGCTACGTACCTTCCACCCTTCAGATTGCTATTAGAAAAAGAATTTAAGCAAATGTTACGGAAAATTGGGTCAAATTTTATGCTAAAAGCTTCTGGTTAATTGAAGTTTTATCAGAATTTACGATTTAGTATATTATTTAATTTTCCCTTTTTTCCCAGTTCTAAAATGTACTCAAAATATATTCAGCAAAATTGAAAGTTAAAGAGATGGTCCTTAAAAACGCATAAATTTCTGTTACTCATTTTTTTTTTTAACTATGAGTGGTGCAAGACATTTTTCAGGCTCCATTTGTTTTTGGTAGAATACACAATTATGTTATATTGCAAGACAATCTGAGTCCACGTGAAGGTTTCTGAAAGCTAACCCTCTGTTTATCACAACAATAGAAGTTCAGAACATGACATCATCGTTCCGGTGTTATCGCTATTAGCGAGACTTATGTACAGCTTACGGTACAAGTGTAACTACTTACATACTATTAGGCGAGGCATGTGATTTCATAAATGGTCGTGAAACGCCATTGCGGAGTTTCCTCGTAGATTTTAACGAGATTGCCCGTAGTCGCCGGTGCCTGTAGCATCGAACTTGCGGCGAGAACCCTCCAACACAAGTTTACAACTTATTAAAGAAGATCTCTCCGAATTGATATTAAAATCTGGGGAAATACTTTCCGTTTCTTACTTTTTACGAAGAATCTTAAACTTCTTACATTAAATATGTATTTTTATTGCAGGTAAAGATATTCTTCAGTAGAACAGCAAATTATAATATTTAAGATTTAATTTCTTCGTAACTTTATCAACATACAACTTTTTTAGTATTCAAAGCGTTATTGGTTAGCGGTCCTCCTGAAGCCGGTAACAAAATTTAGAACTTAGCAGCTAAATAAATTAAATTTCAACACCTTCAAAATTTGTGTAACGAGAATACTCGTTCACTGACCGCTTTGAAGATTCTGATTATACAAATTTATCCCTTCCTCATAATTGTCTTTAGACGAGGCAAGTCACGTTTCGCCAAGAGGAAGGCGGGAAGGCCCCTCGTTTATAATCAATGTCAAGATAGTATTATCAAAAGATTGGTTAAAAATTGTGTACACAGTGGACTTTACAATAGAGGCTTGGTGTTTATGATAGGCTTATCTGGCGGTGAGGTCGGGCGGGTGACTAATGTGTGAATAAAATATAATCGGAGTGGCGGGCGATAGTGATCGATTCGGCGGCGGCTGGACGCTCGGAGGTGAGCTGCGAGGGCTGGCTGCCGGTGATCCGAGACATGTATTATTCAAGCGGCGAGGAGAGGAGCCGCGGCTCGCGGCCCGTTCATTACAATACGACTATTGGAGCCCGAGCGCGCCGCCCGGCTCGCGGCGCCGGCTAGTCGGACAACTTCTGCGATGGCAGACAACGCGACCGATTAAAATTTCATCTCTCTTTGTTCGGAACAGAGATAACGGATCGATGTGCGCCGCTAATACCCCTGCACGCTCTATGCCGATCTAAATTGAATTCATCGATTCACTGTACATAAGCACCTAATAGAATATCAAAAGGTCAATTTGTAGCTGTATTATTCGTTGTAACTGTATTAAGTAAACAAACGTTGCATTATAACAGGATGCAATGTTTGGTAGTCTGATAACGCGTGCCTATGTTGTGTGAGTGCAGTAGATACCGTAGAGATTAGAGAATATATATTCGCGTAACAGAGTACGGTGTGTGCTCACAGGTTTATCAAATCCAACGACGAAATTGAAACGCGCGACACGAATATAGGCTTGTTTGATTAAGTGTAATGTTTTGTTACAACATACGCTCACAGACTAGAACAATTATTAATAGCACAATATACTTGAATGGCATAATTGAATGCACGCTACACTCTATAAATGTGTAAAACTACATCTCTGTAAATTATACTGCAATTCAAAGTGTTTGTCTGCAGCACATGTAGTAAAGAGGCTAAAATGTGTATTGATTATTGAGAATCAATGTCCTTATCAATTATGAATACTTCATTTCCCGACAGATGTTCTGTCAACGAGTGTGAGAGACCGCTACGGGTGTCGGCTACGACACGTAGCTTCATTTCGTAGACAAGTTTCGTAGCCGTTAAAAATGAATCCGCCCTAGGTCGATACAGAAAGGGCGGAGTGATTTTTTAAAACACTAAGTCGATTCAACTTGAATCCTGGATTCCACCTTTGGAGTGTAATGTTGTAAAACGGAGCAATTTCAAAAGAAGAATCTTCGTGCACTAACATTGATAGGGCAGTTCTCGTTCCCATTGAAGGATATTTACAGAGAACTCGATTCTTACCAATTACCTATCGAGCGGCGATTGAAAGCGATGCTGTTGTATACCGACCGTTACTGCAAAATAAAGTCGAACTGCAACGTCCCGGAAGCTTTTATTTTTTCCCGACCACTTGGCTCAGTTAAAACGGGTAATAAATAAATTTTAAACAGACAGGACATTCTCGCTACTAAACCTTCAGCCATCTGAATAACGCACGGACGTCTTTGCAACATAACTCACGTATCTAAAATAAAAAGGCGACAAAGAAGGCCATTTGTTTTGGTATTACGCTATCGGGGCGCGCACGGCGCGGGCTGCAAGCCGTAGCCGGCGAGCGTGGACGCTCCTTGCGCGTTCCATTTTACAAACAGACGCCTCGCGATGCAAACAGTCGAAACTGTGAAAGATAGCCTGCAATTCCTGTCGGATATTTAGGTGCAGACAAGGGCCGTCCATCTTTTCAATCGCATGTTTACAGGATGCATTTTCAAAGCTAAGAAATTGACCCACTCGCTTCAAAGATTAATTTAAGAAAATAAATCAGCCTTGCTTTGTATTCCCGTCACAGCCGACAGCGGAGCCTTAGAAGCTATTACAGTGGCCGTAATGAGATTTAGAGCGCTCATATAAAGTTATTTATGTGCAGAGTGCGGCTACCGTGAACCATGGCAGGGAGCGGAGACAGTGTGGCTCAAAAGCTATATAAAGAGCAGCTTCATTAACGTACAATCACATGGTACGAGTTCATTATGCGAGAATTAAGTCGCATTGATGTATCATAAAGTAGAATGAGTGTCGTTGGATGTGTGTCAAAGAGGTGAGCTGTTCTATAGTGGCGCTGATGTGTGGCACGCAGGGTGGGGCGGCCCTACAGCGACCATCCATCAAACATGTCCTGTATAGTAAGCTAAAATGATTGAGCTTATTATGTGGCGGTGAAACACAGACATTTTCTGTTTAGGTATACGTTTCGGGAAATTGGAAAATAATATTACTCATTTGGGAAAACTAAACTTATATGCGACATCTCTTATGAAAACTGAATCTGTAGTACGTTTATAGCGAAGTGTGCATTTACTTGTAAATGTTTCAATAGACTGCCGCCTGCCAATCAATAAAAACATGAGAATGCTTGATCATTGAAAGTATAGCGACCTTGGTTCTCACGATAATAGTAATTAATAAAAGAAATGGGTGAATGGTGGTAGGTGTATGGAGTATGCGAGTCCCAGCACATAATGTGGAGTCAGTCGACATTACATCAAATGGCTGAAAGTATCGCTGACACGCACGCCTCGTTTGGACAATGGCGCCGGCCCTATTATTTATTATTATTTTTATTCGAGGAGGTGAATGATCGATAGTGTGGGGGGCTCGCGGAAACGGACTTCTTTGTTCGGCGAGATTAATCACACGCACTAGCTATGATGGAAACGACTGGAGATATTAATTAAAACGTACGATCGGTAAAGCTACTGCAAGGTTTATAGGAAGACTAATATGGAGTCTTTGTATATTCTCTGAAAGTACAAGAAACTCTACCTACGTATTTTGAATGAACGATAATACAAAATACTTCAACTTTCATAGAAAAAATGTAGCCTTATGCGCCCTATACTTATTGGACTGTCGAGATAAGAAGGAACTATTCAAAATTGTGGAACTGCGCACTATAAAGGATCATTAAAGCTCAGTTCACGTACGGACTACAATTTATTCCCCGGGCAATTTAAGGAAAAATTTCGTGGCAGTTTTACCTTTTCGCATGGGAAGAGGAAGAGCAAAATCGGAATGTATTTTAGACGCCGTATGACGCCATGCTGACTTGGCATTTGTGTGGCTCCGCACGCGCCTCCTCGATACCGACGCCGACGTGGCGTTTTTACAAATACAGATTATATATTATTATTTATGTGCTTCTGTTTCGAAAGGGTTCAGATGGTGATGTGGTGCGCCGTAGCGGTGTGGAAACAAATGTTCTTATAGTTACACATGACTAGTTGTGATTTAATCCTTTCAGTAGTGTGACAGCGACATCGGTTACGGCGTCGCCGGGGCGGACGGCGCGCCGGCGGGTGCGGTAACGCGATATCGCAAACAAACGCTCGGACACCGCGCCTCGCGATGTCAATTAAGCTAATTAAACACACTGCGGGGGAGAGAGGACGCTCGCCCGCTACCCGCGCCCTCCCACAATGTCCTCAACTGACGCATCATTTTCACAACAAAAGCCATTCCTCACATAAGCGGAAAACAATGGCCCAACTATACAGATGAACGAGTCGGCCGCTTGTTTGATGCAACCGTCACGTTTGTAATTAAGAACCAGTGAAAGGTGTCGTTGCAATCTCCGAGAATTACTTAATAATTAGTAACGATCTGCAAATGGTCGCCATCATCTGAGTTAAACTTTATTTAGGTGAAGTTTACAATGCAAACGACGACAAAATATGCAAACACAATGAGAAATGCTCCGCGTTAGTGGTAAGTAATTACTCGCCGATGAAATTATGGAAATGAGCGGTGAAAAGACAAATAATAGAATGAGTGCTAACAAGAGATAAGACACGGCTTAATTAATAAAGTTGGCGCGCTTGTCTTGGGGAGGCGCGCCGGAGACGCCCGCGATTCTGGATCCGAATCGGATAATCGCATTCGGCTAATTGAGCGTTAGATTGACGCTATCGGGCCAGAGAGTCAACCGGCGGCGTCCCGTGCACCCCGCCGGCTCTTTGATCCACCCGCTAATACGACCAAATCATAGGATCAGGCTACAAAAGAAAGTTCGTGGTGAGAAATCGTCGGGAAATAAACACTGCGATACGTTAACAGATAAAAAGAGGAATGAGATTGAGCCGAAGACAGTGGCCGTCTAAGTAATGGGGGCCGAGGAAAATGACACAAAGGGTTGCAAGCGTGCGTCATATTTGGGAAAGTTTTAACGAGAGGGGCCGCTGAAGGGGGTGGGTTGCTTGCGTGACACGCGAGCTTCCATCGGAGTACTTTGAACTGTCATCGTTTGTCGACAGAACGTATAACAATTAAAATATTTTCTGACTAACTTACAGATTTTCCATATTTGAATGAAGTATTTTTATGGAAAATATTTTCATGTTTCGTAACATGTCGAATGGTAATCGATCGATCGCGGCATTGTCGTTGGCTTTGTTAGATGTAAGTATGTAAATATTGCAAGACTTCAAGGAAAATGGATGAAAACGAGCGTGGAAGACAATGCACGTGTTATTGAATGGTCTCCAGTCAAGGTCAGTAACTTTCGTTGCTTACACAGGTGCGAGGTGAGCGCGCCAGACGCCAGGCGTACGTACGTGCGTGTCAGACATGAAACGGTCGTTTCGAGCTCGACCTATGACGGCGATAAGCATACGACCACCTACAAGCGACTATTTGCTACTATAGCTTGCACGGTGAGTACTGTTTAAATTTTCTCATAATTCCGCATTCAAACTCACATGTTGCTGGAATAATTGAGTCATTTTCTCATTTAGTTCGGTCTATGTTTGTAAATCAAGGATAAAGTTTAATAGCGGCAGCCCTATTCCATTCCAGGCGGAAATGCGAGCGTAATTTAATCAGAAATTAAACAAGTTATGTTTCAACATGTAACTGATACACTGTGGTAAACGATGTCTAATTAATTCGTGTTTGACTTTATTAAGTTAACATCATCAGTTTCAATGTACACATGATGGTTTTTGGCAAAAATAGTAAAATTTTTAGACGTTAATTAAAAACTGAAGTCACTGTAAGGTCCTTATTAAACGGAGTCTTTTTTTAGGAGCGACAGAGTGACTAAGTACATTATAAAAAGTGTATTTACACTCGACCTCACGCGGCGGACGGCGAAACTTTCGTTTCGGGCGCTTTATGGGCGGAAAAATTGAGAAAAGTTGGAGCGTAACGGCCGGTGGCGAAGAGGAATAGGGAGTTCGGGCGACGGCGAGTTTAATATAATATGTAAATCGAACGGCAACACCGCGACCTCACGGTCGGAAGATACACGCCGAACTCATATCGCCTGGACGTATTACATGGGGAGTCGTAAATTATCGTGCAAAAGGCAAAGCAGCAGTTTTACGCTGGCCCGCTGCGGATGAGGCTGCATAAGCGGTAGAAGAGCGAGGAAGGGTTACGAGCCTATGAATGCAAATGAGCGTCGCCGAGCGGGTGGAGGTCGGTTTATCGGCGGCCATTTACATAAAACCGTAGAAGCCGACTGGTGAGCACACTTACCCGTCTATTGCTATGATCATATGCTGATTATAAGTACCCGACACGATGGATAATACCTTTATAATTTGCCCAAATTTCACGGACCGAAATCTTAGTCGAAACCAAACGTATGTGGCAAGCAAAGTTACTAATGAGACGTTAAATATTTAATGAAGAGTTTAGCGCACAATGAAAACGACCAAATAATAGTTTGTTAGTAATTAAAGCCAGTTTCGTAGTCATCTATTACGAATATGTTGTAACTATTTATAAGTGGACGTGACTTAACATATGCTACTACATACGCACGTGTCTAATGTCTACGATACCCAATTCTAATGCAGATGCGTCTTTCGAGCCTTTTGTGTGAACGAGGTCATGCTAGTGTAGCAGAAAACATTTTCGCCAGCTATTCCTGCATAGAAAACGCTAGTGAGTTTAAATTTAAACACAGATGACTTTACGCGCTGTTTATTCCCTGCCGTCACTATCTGCGCTCGAGATCAGCTCGTAAAACCGTCGGGTTCGAGCATTGTTTTATTATCGGTCCCCGCTGGTGTAATACTGCACAATGACGCCGCTCTACAATCTGCCGCCATTCATTAAGCCCTACTGACCAAATGTAATCTGAATCTGTGGCCAATTTTGAAGTATCTACTTATGGATAAATCCGTTTAAAATTTACGCGACTGTTATCTGTTGGGATCAAGCAAATTTTAAAAAGAAGTCTTTTAATCTTGCCAACATATCTGAAATGGTGGACAGGCGACCCAAAAGTTTCCTGTTGCGATGTTTACAAGGCTTCCAACTCTGCAAAAACAACGATACATCAAAAGTGAGTTACAAGTTAACTGGCGCTATCCGCCGCGGCCCACGGCGAAATTTCGATTTAAGCTGACACGGGTACAGACCGACCGCGCCTGGGTTCTCCTTGTTGACTTACAGCGACACTTTTCAAGTTGCTCATTCAATAGAAGTGACCTCCTCAAACTATACCTACCTCCCTATGTCCTTTATAAAGTAACGGGACATAATGACGCTTTACAAACCTTTTATTTAGTTACTATAAAGGTGAGCAGCGAATCATATGTGTCGTAAATTCATAAGCATTCAACGTGTCTGTTCAACAAGTAGGGCAACGAAAGACACGAAGGGAGGAGCGTTAAGAGAGGACAGACGAAGGGCGGAGCTTTCTGAAAAACCAGTAGCGTGTCCACAACACATAAGAGACTTAACGGTCTTTCTGTTGTTGCTAGGAGATTACTAACAGATGTTTGTTTGTTCGTTACGTCCCATCGGGAAACCATTCGTGGAGTCCTGTCCGTTGAACGTTCCATTATGTGGAAACTTGAAAGCGATGAAGTTTACACACAGCGATTTGTTGAGAAAAGTAGATGTTTAAATTTTACGCAGATAGACGAGCCCCGCGAAGACAATAAAGAACATAAAGTGTACAGTTTAAAACTTTTGGCGAGGCGAAACACTCCGGCGCGACGCTTTGAAAGTTGCAAGACGAAGCCGGCGGCGGAGGCGCGCCACACCTCACCACCGCGATCCCGCTGTCAAACTAAGAAATATTGCCGTTCCAAAGTAGCTCCCACGGTTTTGTCCATCCAACTTGCAAAAAGCGTTTAAACTAGCCAAGCCGATGATAGCCACGTCAGCCTAGGGATATCTATGTTTCTTGTTTTTTATTTCAGCTGCTGTTTCATTCAACAACAATTTACCTAAATCTGCAATGTTTATATTTGATTCCGGGCCGATATCTGAGTTCGTGTGCAAATTGTGCATGTAGCTCAGCCTGTTTACAAAGTTGTTACTACGTTGAAACCAGACAATTACCTATCAAAATACAAGAGGCTGTAATTTTAAGAGCGTCGGTACTTTGGATCAGCACAGTAAGCCTGTGATCGCATCACGGCCCCCGCGCCGCTCGCCCCTCTGGCGCCTGCTAATCCTATTCCCGCGACAAATTAATATGCTCATCGGCAGCCGCGTCACTAGATTACAGCGCGTTCATAGCGCGATTGTATTTTAAGTGTATTATCCAATTTGGTGGATATTGTGCGTGTGGTAATCCGCGGTCGTGGAGCACACGCCAACGTTTAGTCGCGAGTCGCGGCAACGCTACAACGCTTGTATTATCGCACGCTGCACTAGAGCGAGCTAGCGCACTTAATAGATTTTGTTGGTGCTGCATCCGAGTCCGACGCGGTCAGCCTATTGCAAACTAACGGGATTATCGCCCGAATATGAGTTTAGTGCGATAACGGCATGAGTATACTAGTGTGTGTGAATACAGCAGTAACTCGTGGCTGTAACATTCTGTGTAACGTTTCAGCCGTGTAAATCCAAGTGTTGATGGTTACGGTTAAGTCCGTCGAATCCTTTGAACGTCTTCGTTAGAAGAGATCGGAGCTAGGTCCTGCCAGTCCTTATGTTGAAGAGCGCTCGTGCCGAGATTCCGACTGAGTGTCTCATTATCTTGGATAGGATCACTTTAATATAAGCAAAAGTTAAGACTACACGGATACAAGTAAGTTTACAAACACTACTCTAAATCCGCAATTAATAATAGACCCTAAAAATAATGAACCTCGTTGTTCCAAAAACTTCTCTTACATGTGTAGGTACTATATTTTAGCTCTTTTCCAGATACGAACAAAGTGAACCAAAAATGGCGAAAATAATTAAAATCGGCGCTAACCATTAAAAGCGCAGTTTATAATAGGAGAGTGCACCGTGAAGTGTCCTTCATGTAGGTAGTTAAAGAGTTGGAGGAGCGTACTTGAGCACGAGGACGCACTGTAGCGGCGTCACCTCGCGACTAACGAACCTGCCGACAAAAACTCTACTCTGTTCTACTTTACAACTGCGCCGCGATAATTCCGACGGTAAAACACTCGCTTTGTACTTAAAAAAATCTCATCGAGTTAATTGTGTGCAAACTTGGGGCGCTGAATAATTGATAAATTACTCCGACCTGTGGAATTATTTTTAATTACGATGTTTGTACACGCCAGAATTTAATTCCAAGTAAGTTGATCATTTTTATAAAATGGACCAGGTTTTAGTCTCCGAAAAATTGGAGTACATAGGTAATTCATTACGACGAACATTTTTAATTATCTTCACTGTTTATTCGATTAATAATAAGAAAAACATTTGCAATGAAAAGGATCGCGAAACAAACTGGGCGATGAACCAATTACATACTTATCGACAGTAATGGCTTTAGCCAAAAACCACTAAACAGAAAAAGGTAGAACAATCGAAAGAGCTATTAATTTTACGTTGTTCCACAAGAACCATAAAAGACAATAATGATCAATAGCACGCGATCCCGCCAGGGTCCAGATTTTAATATCGAGATTGCGGAACGGTCGCGATTTCATTAAAATTGTTTCATTTGCAATTAGAATTCTAAATGTCTATTGCAAAAAGTTGGCTACGGTTAAGTATTTACATAACTGGATCAGGTACCTCTCAGAGCGGATGCTCAGAAAAAGTTAAAGCATGATACTCAAATTTCAATAACACTCAAGAAAATTCCGTGACTCGGCCAGCGTTCGAAAACAGAACTTCAGTTCATAAAAGGTAAAAAAAGGCAACGAAAACTGTAGTAGAAGTGTTGCTAAATAATGAATGCTCACCACTTAACAAGAATGGTGGAGCGGGCGCGACTGTCAGTCGGCACTCATCCTCGCCTCGCGCTAATTGAGTGGGGCATCTCACGACGTAACACGACATCGCCACGGAATGTAAACACCATCGTAAAAACGACACTGTCACATTATTTCGGGTGCTTCATCAACGACTTCCTCGTGTAACACGATTTAATCAAACGATTCAAAGTAAATTTTTCAAACTACGTTTCACGTGCAGCAGTTTATCTACTTTATGTTTTCCGGAAACACGATGTTGGAACGAACGATCAATGGACGATAGCAAATATTTTGTACGAAAATGTACCTACATACAATATAGCGTTAATGTTTGAAAAACCAATGAAAACTATTATTAAATGTTTATTTTATGTGTTATGTCGTAGTCTGCCTAACACGTGACATTTTGTAATAGATAATGTGGGGGTATAATGTGTCGTGGCTAGTTAGTTTGTAGTGAGGTGTGATCGGCGGCAATACATCACGCGCCGTCAGGAGATATATGGGCGTTGTCGTCTATCGGTCGCCGGTCGCCGTGAACGGTAACACATTGTCCAATGCCGTCGCGCTTTTTGCAACATAAATTATGATATAGCTTTTTCACCACGAAGTAATAGTCGAATAAACCACTCGTAAAGAAAGGACTCATATTTTAAGGAGATTACACATTATCGAAGACTCGAAAGCTTAAATATAAAGGCAGCAACACGTCTTGTACAAAGTTCAATCACGTAGGTAGGTACAATAAAATAAAATAAAGCTTTCTGCCACTGCACGACCTTCGAAGGGCGAAGGCGATGCATCGATTTTCAGTCCGGTCTAACAATAGTTCGGTCGATAGTTAAATGGAATGGATGGCGAAGTTTTACACACTGAAGAATTCATGTTGTGAAATGAATGTTTTAATGAATTCTGCAGTAGTTAACTTGTGATTACAGATTGGAATACATTAACGAGGAACATCAAGATCTAAACCCGACCATCGTAACTAATTAAAATGAAAATAGAGCAAATGTAGAGCGTGTTTCAATAGTAAAACCGACAGCTCACCGCGTTCAGCCGTGTATATGCGTGTACAGAGTTGGTGCAGGCGCTAATCCCACTTATCTCACACGGCTGGCCATTGCATCGATTTGCGAAGGTATATAATGTAAAGTTCTTTGTGAATACACTAGTTGTTAAATATGGGATTAGAGAAAAGACTGCGTCTGGCTTGGAGTGGGCAAAGCGCACGATGCGAAACGAAACCGGTTATACTTGTTTATTTTGCACGCATTCCAGCCGGCCAGGCGGGAGCGAGCGAGAGGCATCCCGGACGGATCAGGAACTCGATTCCTACGGCGCGCTGGCCTTGAATCCCAACTCCTCGTAGTGGCCGGTAAAAATATTGTGAAGTTGTGTAACGTGTGTGCCAAGAGATGTAAACTGACTAACTACCAATAGAATCGCGTCATTCGCAAAGAACTGGTGCTGATTTATGTTCCGTTAATGCGTCTTCCTTTCCTGGATCCGTAGATCTAAACAATCACCACGTGTTCATGGATTACTGGGAAGCAACGTGTAGTAATAACTCGTCGAGTTAAGAAATACTTGGTAAATTAAAGATAGAGTTGTACAATATTGACATAGAAATTAAAATTCATAAAATTCATTCAATTCATTGAATTCATAATCGTTTCCTGCTATTTGTGCTCACGTCTCGTGATTGTTTCGTGTTTAAGACTTTCAATTTGAATTGTAATCATAAAATCTGCTCCTGATTTTTTTGCATTTCTAATTTCAGCAACTTAGTAGCGGATTTTTCCAACGTCGTACCCTTAACAACTACATTGCATATTGTGGCGGTTTGGTGTACAGATGCGCGCTCTACATCTTCAATACCTCATAACTTGTAAAGCAGGTTTTGCAACTCTCAACCAATAAAGTCACTGCACTTCGTAGAAAGTTTTTTTAAATTCTTTTAGGTATAAAGTGGGCACATGTTCCACATGTGAGGCGAGTTTGTGAGTCATTTAGATGTGTCATTAGTGTAGGCTTTGTTTATGTCGCGGCGAGTGAATCTATTTCCGAGACGCACGTCACCAGTTACAAACGATCTGATCGGACATAAATTGGCAATGCATTCATTGTAATTAATAACTAGATATTGTGGGAGGACTTATTTGCGTACAATAATTAAGGGGGAGTTTCTAAGCCGACAATCCTCTTTCCTGTGAAATCCATACAGGTTTCGTGTCACGTCCGCGATGAGAATTCACTTTAATTGGCAAATAATACGTAGGCCAATTAAGGATGCTAAGTTGGATGGAGGCGCGCGTGACGCGACTAGTGAACGTATTCAATTATGCAAACGTAGTCGTGAAAGAACAGCCCGAACTCCCCGTCTTCTTCTCTTTTATTGACCGACGGGAACTAGCTGACGAAGTGCACTTCGACTCAGTTCCCCGGAATTACGTAACAGTTATCGTCACGTGTAATGCTTATGCTCCCGGCTCGACTTTCACTCCTTTCACTGCCTCGTGAGCAAAAAAATATATACTATATTAAGTACCTATACACTACACTTTCTCTTCATATAGCAACTGCGCGCCGACGAGGGTTTACATGTACACATGTACAAATACAGGGTTCGTTTTTAATAAAACATTCGATATTGCACAAGGTAGTGAAACGGCGAGATAGCGACGCCACTGGAGCATCTGAGAATCGCGACGACGACGCTCGCCCCGGGGACATCGCAATTGTCATGTAAAGCGTCGTCGGGGCTAAAGCGTGGCACATCGAGCCCGCGCCTCGCCTCCGGCTGAAAATGCACTTTTGCGAAGCGATTGCCTGTCGATCTTAAGTTATTCAGCGAAATGGTGAGTAGCGACCTAAGTATGGATAACGATCTGCTCCGACAGTGTTAAGCCCCCCAGACACTCAGATTTATCGTCAACTTTATCGCGAGATGGATTGTTGGAGAAAATCTAAAAATGTAAATTGTATTAAGTAGTAAATGACACAAAATATTGTAGGTTATATGAATATGTCACCGGAAAATAACAAGATCCGTAAGTTTATCAATTTACTAGGAAGTTTATAAACTTTCGTAAGATTCTAAACGGGAGATAAATTGTAATATTTTACGTCCACATTTTCGTAAATTTATCAATTTCCGACGTCATACGGTAAATTTATAAACTAACGAATATCTATTCGTAAGATTTTATATGGTTCGACCAATCACAGAAACTCTTTTAAATATACGTTCTTTGAAATACGTAAAATAACACACTGCTCTCTGATTGGTCAATGTTCATAGTGGCAATGCTCGTGTCCATAGGAGGAAGGAGAAGTGACACGTGACAGCCAACCAATCAGATCGCGCGTAGTGTAGAATATTCAGGCGCACGGGTCGAGGGTTCCGAAGAATTAAATAAAAGACGAGCAGAGTCTTCAACCACTTATATTGTTGTTCACAAGCTTCCGATGATTGCTACAGTACGACTGACTTACGACTGACTAATTTTGCCGTGAGGCGGCTATATTTATGACTTTCCTACGTGGGTGCAAGTAGTGCCATGACAAATAAAATAACAAAAGGTGTTTGCACCAATCACGTCACAGTATTTCTCCCATATGTCTCTACGGTGGTGGAAGTAGTGGGTAGGGCGCGACATCATCAACAAATGTTCCACCAATCAAATATGCACATTTTTGTCATTAAATTTACTTATAATCTAGAATCATATATTTACCTTAATTCTAGATGTATCCTAAGTTACATTAATGCTAAAAATAACCTAGGACTAGATAATCAAAACATACATCAAACTATTGTTACAATTATAGATTTAATCTTCCTATTGTACATATTTAAAACTACAGAAAGCCCTCGTGCTCTCTTACAATTCCACCCCCCGCAAGAGGGTTCAACCGATTGCGCTTCCGTCAGTAGGGAGCACGACAACTTTTACTACGGGCCGACGCAGCGTACCCTTTGTAGTTTTGATATCTACAATTCTAACAATACTATCCGCACCTGGATGCACTTTGGCTATAATGCCTTTGGTCCATTCACTACGTGATTTGTTGTCATCGACCACTATCACTACATCGCCCACTTTTACGTTCGGCACTACACTGTTCCACTTTTGTCGTTGCTGGAGCGTAGGCAGGTACTCGCGCAGCCATCGCCTCCAAAAGAGGTCGGCCAGCGCGTTTACTTGGCGCCACATGCGCCGCGAGTCGATGTCGGCGGCATGCTGACGCGTACACGGAGCATCTCCCGCGGCAGTGCCAAGCAGGAGATGGTTCGGTGTCAACACGACGGGTTGCTCAGCATCGGTGCTCACGTAGGCTAGTGGCCGGCTGTTAATTACCAGCTCGGCTTCTGCGAGGAGAGTGAGTAGCACCTCCTCCCGAGGCGCGCGCTCTTTTAAAGTAGAGCGCAGCGCGTTCTTCACGGAGCGCACCAGTCGCTCCCAGCTCCCGCCCATGTGCGGGGCGGCTGGCGAGTTAAAGTGCCAGGCGATTCCCCGACCTGTCGCCTCGCTTCTAATGCGACCCACGTCTAGGTCGCGCAGGGCCTGGCGTAGCTCGGCGTGTGCTCCAACGAAGTTGGTCCCGCGGTCGGAGTATATGTCCGCGGGACATCCTCGACGTGCGATCAGGCGTCGCAACGCCAATATGGCTGAGTCTGCACTCAGCGACGCCGCTAGTTCCAGGTGTACGGCGCGTGTGGTGAGGCAAGTAAATAGAACGCCCCATCTCTTCTCCCGGCGCCGACCGATGCTCACCTCCATAGGGCCAAAATAATCCACTCCACAGTGGACGAATGCCCGGCGATTAATCTCCAATCTCGCGATGGGTAGGTCGCCCATCTTAGGCGTCGACGGCTGGGCTTTCTTAATCCTGCACGTTTGACATTCTCTTGCGATTGCTTTCACTGTTGACCGTAAGTTCGTTATCCAGAACTTTTCTCTTAAAGAGTTCACCACGGTTTCCTGGTTGGCGTGAAGCGCTGTTGTGTGGTATCTTTTAATGATAAGCCGAGTCAAGGCGTGCTTTCCGTCTAAAATAATGGGGTGACGCGCTCCGAAAGTAAGTTCACTGCAGGCGCCCAACCTGCCGCGTACCCGTATCAAACCATCTTCAAATAACATTGGGTCTAGTTTTTTAATCTTACTGTTCCGTGGTAGCGGGCGGGCTTCTTGTAGAGCTTTTGATTCTTCCTCGAAGCTCTCAGTTTGTGCTATCTTCAGTAAACGTAGCTCCGCCTCTCGTAGATCGTCGACCGTTACGGTTGTCGAGTCGCGTCGTTTGCGACAGCGGTCCGTGAAGACCTTTATACGTGCTACTACGTATAAGATGCGTGTCCACGTACTATACCTTTCATAGGGCAGCGCGGGTTCGGCCTTAGTAGTGACGTTCACGTTGTGTACCCGCTCTAGGTCTGCCTCTGACACTGCGTCAACTCCAGAGTCCACCGGCCATTGCTCCTGTGGGCTGGAAAGAAATGAGGGACCCGAAAGCCACATATTACTGTTGACGGGCCACTCCAACCGGGTGCCTTTATCGGCTGGGTTCATCGCCGAGGGAACCCAGCGCCAGTCTTTCATCTTTGACCTTTTATCTATCTCTGCTAACCTATGAGATACAAAACGTTGGAAGTCGGTTGCTTCCGAGTGGATCCATTTGAGTACTGTCCTACTATCTGTCCATAAGACCTTTCGGGTGATTTCAACTCCTAACTCTTTCTCCACGGTGTCGGCTACCCTGCAGGCCAACACTGCCGCCTGTAACTCAAGGCGTGGGATTGAAATCACCTTTTTAGGTGCCACTCTAGCTTTCCCCATCACGAAGCTAACGCGCCTAACGCCGAGTGCATCTTTTCCCACCAAGTAGGCGACTGCCGCGTAGGCGGATTCACTAGCGTCCCCGAAGACGTGAAGTTCTACCTCTGATAACTTTATACCGTACCATCGCGGGATGGTTATATTGTTTAAGATTATAAGGTTCCGTAACCACGCGAACCATAAAGTTGCCTCCGCTTCATGCAGCCTCTCGTCCCACTGGATTCCTGTACGCCATATCTGCTGCATTAATATGCGCGACTGAATGACGCATGGATACAGGAAACCCAGCGGGTCGAACACCGACATTATGAAGCGAAGAAACTCTCGCTTCGTAGGAACAACGTCACCCTCTATAATTGTCTTCGGTAACTTTTTAAATGATAGGTCAAAAGCCAATTCATCGGTCCCCGGTGACCAAATCATACCTAAGGTGCGCTCTGTGGCGCCCTCGTCTTTTTCTAACGAGACTCTGTCGGGCATCTCTATTTCGAGAATCTCCCTGAGTTGTGGCGAATTGGTGACCCACCCCCGTATATTAAACCCGCCTTCGGCGTGGATGTGAGCCACCTCCTCTATGCGTTTGCTAGCCTGCGCGACGGACCATGCACTATCTAAATAGTCGTCCATGTAATGACTGTTATGTATAGCCGACACTGCTTCGGGATACTGACTATTAAATCTGGCCGCATTTTTATTCAAAATATAGATTGCGGATGTAGGGGAAGACACAGCACCGAAAATCATTGAATTCATGACAAACGTGTCAGGTTCTCCACTATTATTTTTATTCCACAAGAAAAGCTGTGCCCCTCGGTCACGTTCTCTGATTTTTATACGTAGGAACATGTCCGCTATATCTCCGGTGAATGCTACCGGTCCCAATCGGAATCTAATTAGAATTCCTAAAAGAGAATTTAATAGGTCTGGCCCCGCGAGCAAGCAATCGTTAAGAGCGGTACCTTGAAAAGTGGCGGCGGCGTCGAAGACTAGTCTCAATTTCCCCGGCTTATTAGGATTCTGTACCCCAAAGTGAGGTAGGTACCACACCGGATCTTCGAAGCGGCCGTCCGCTTTACTCGCATAACCCTCGCTAATTAATCGTTCAATTTGATTTTCATATGCTTCCGCGTACGTAGGATTCTTATGCAACCTACGTTCTATTCCCGACAGTCTCTGTCGCGCATAAGCATAGTTATCGGGTAGCTGTGGATCGTCACGCCTCCACAACAATCCTACTTCCCATTCGCCGTTAATAGTGAAGCTACTGGTTTCATCTAATATTTTTAAAGCTCTGTCGATGTCTTTATGAGACCTAGGGATTTCGGTTATACCTATTGCTTCTAATTCGAATTGGTTTTTCACCATATCATGCAGTTCAGACAGAGGTTCCGCTAAACAGTTCACGGCTTCGTAGCCTACCCTAAACCCTTTACCTATGGGCCCATGCAGAACCCAGCCTAGCTTGGTCAAAGATGCAACTGGCTTACCGGACTTTCCTCGGCGAATCTCCTCGCCGACCAGCAACTCCCAGTTGTCCTGTCCCAGCAACAGCATCGGCTTGACTCCGCACATTTCCTCCAGGCCCAAGTCACGCAGGTGGGCGAGCTCCTTTATCAACGCAGCCGGCACCGTTTGGGCGGGCAAATCCAGCCTCTTGAACGTACGCACACTTATTTTGTGATTCACTTTATTTGGCCCGCGCACTGTCACATATATTTTCCTTGAGGATTTATCAGACACCTCATTACCGCGCGCACTTTTTAGCACTAAAGGTATTCTATCACCCGTTGCCTTTCCAGCTATCGAGTCGTCGATAAGCGATACTGTAGCTCCGTCGTCCAGTAGAGCGTAGCAATCTCGTTCGTTTCCGTTCACTGACACGGAGACGGGAATTATCTTCAACAACGCTTTGCCGTTATATTCTTTCACATTAGTGACGCTTTCAGTTTTATGCTCTCTATCTACGTGCAGTAAGTCGTGATGTGCATAGTGGCATTTCGAGCATTTGCTTGCTCGGCAGAACTTCTTCGCATGTTGTTTTATTATACAATTAAAACACATCCTCTGATCTTTTACAAATTGCCATCTCTCATCAGAAGTTAGTTTCGCAAACTTTTCACACTTCGGTAATTTATGATCTCCCTTGCACATAGCACACTGCACATTGTTCTTATTATCTTGTTCGCTGTCGCTTTGTACATGTAATCTCTGAACATTTTTAAAGTGAATGCCTGGCTTACTATGTGCGCTTCTCAAACTTTTAACATTAGCCGTTTGACCGGCAGCGCCCATGTCCATCTGCACATAAAATGACGCAGCTCGGGCTAAATGGCTCAGGAATTCAGATAATATCTCTAGGCTGGGTGACACTCTCACATCGATGCCCTGAGACGCCGCCATACCCATTGCGAAGTCGCCATATTGAGCCCTCTGCACAGGCGTTAATTTACTTAATAATTCACTCACCAGTTGTGGGTTGTTCAGGTATCCATTCGCGTGCACATTCCTCAACAGCGACACACAATTCCTCACTGTAGATGAGAACTTTCTCAACTCACGACCACTTTCTGTTACTTTCGGTAACGCACGCACTTTCTTCAACGCACACTCCAATATTAAATTAGGATGTCCGAACTCTTCATCCAGTGCCTTCATAATCTCCGATGGGTTAGTTGATGTCCGCAATAAGTCTTCTACCGCTATTTTTGCCTCTCCCTGCAGTGACGTTTTCAAGCGCGCTAAGTTCTCGTGCGGCTTAAAGTTGTACATAGCTGTTGTGTCCCAGTACATGTTCTTGTACGATAGCCACTCTGCCGGGTCACCGTTGAAGTATGGCAACTCATAGGCTTGCCTGGGTACTGGCCGCGGACGAGCTAGGTTTGAAATAGCTTCTGCCAGCTGATCTATTTTCCTGTCTCGCGGCTTGCTTCTCTCCGTTTCTTCGGCGAACGATTGATCCCATTCAGGCACTTCACGTGGTGGCACTCGCGGAACACTAGCCGTTACTATCGGCGTATATTCGCGGAACTGTACGGTCGCGGGCGCACACTGAGGGAGCGCAGATATCGAGGTCGTATATACTGTATGCGGTTGCGCGGTCACTGTTTGCGGCGCGGTCACTGTCACTCCGCGGGAGGTCGCGGCACTCTCGGTTGCAGGCACTCCGTACGCAGTCGTTACTACTGCGGGCACTGGCACTGGCACTGTTTCTTGCGCGTCGTGAGCTTCTGCGATCACTTGTGTTTCACTCGGCACTGAGTGTGTGATCCAATCTTCCACACGGCGTGTTGTAGTTTCTTCATCGGACGAGTCTTCTTCGGCGACGGCATCTATCTCGGCCAGTTCCGCCTCCAACTTCTTCTTGACGAGATTTTCCCTCAGGCGCACTAATTCCCTCTCAGCCTTGTACTCGGCCCTCCGGCGGAGGTAATCGGCACTCTTCTGGCCGCTCTTCGATGAGACGTGGCTGGTTCTTGATCTCGGCGTCCGTACCACCCGTAGTATCTCCGATTCCCGAGGCACTGCAGCCGCGTCGCGATGGTCAATCACGCGTCCGGGGCCCGCCAATGGAATCACGGGTGCGGGTAATGCCGACGACACTGTAGGCGCTATCGAAGGTGATCCCGGTGCCATTTCAGACGGCACTCCTGAATCGGCTTCCATCTCTCGTCGCTTGTTCAACGCTGCCTCCAATTTGCGCAGCTTGCTCCTCGTGGCGACTGAGCTTCGTTCACTCATCTTGAATGCTTCAGACTTCTCAGGCTTGAAACTTCAAACTCTTCAGGCTTGAGATGTAATTCTTCAGACGCAGGATCCGGCTCGAAGGACCAAAATTGTAGAATATTCAGGCGCACGGGTCGAGGGTTCCGAAGAATTAAATAAAAGACGAGCAGAGTCTTCAACCACTTATATTGTTGTTCACAAGCTTCCGATGATTGCTACAGTACGACTGACTTACGACTGACTAATTTTGCCGTGAGGCGGCTATATTTATGACTTTCCTACGTGGGTGCAAGTAGTGCCATGACAAATAAAATAACAAAAGGTGTTTGCACCAATCACGTCACAGTATTTCTCCCATATGTCTCTACGGTGGTGGAAGTAGTGGGTAGGGCGCGACATCATCAACAAATGTTCCACCAATCAAATATGCACATTTTTGTCATTAAATTTACTTATAATCTAGAATCATATATTTACCTTAATTCTAGATGTATCCTAAGTTACATTAATGCTAAAAATAACCTAGGACTAGATAATCAAAACATACATCAAACTATTGTTACAATTATAGATTTAATCTTCCTATTGTACATATTTAAAACTACAGAAAGCCCTCGTGCTCTCTTACACGTAGCGTTTGGTTACTGCTTACTTATTATTTTACGAGTGAGTTCAGTAAGTTTATCAATTTACGAAAATGTGGACGTAAAATATTACAATTTATCTCCCGTTTAGAATCTTACGAAAGTTTATAAACTTCCTAGTAAATTGATAAACTTACGGATCTTGTTATTTTCCGGTGACAAATACAAAGTAAACAATGATAGTTACCAAATCGTCACGACGTCGTGGCGATTAATTCAAATTCAAATTCAAATTCCTTTATTCAGATAACAAAAAATAAAATTAATACAATTGTGCTTAAATTGAAAAGATAGTAGTTTTTTGACTGAGGTAGATAGGTACTACAAGGTAAAAACAAGTATTGATGAAAGAAAATGATGCTCTACGCGCTTCATTGTTCTGATCATGGCTATGTATCAAATCGAATGCTTTTGTCGATTCGTGACCAATCACTTAGTACGGTGAGCCAATCATGAGGGGGAATTACTTTCATATCGTGTTGTTACTGCACAATTTGGATGTTCAATAAAAAGGATCATAAAAATAAAAGATTCAATATTTTGGCATTTAACAATACGTATGAGGATGGAAAGTTACAGTCTTCCAGTGTCCGTGATCAACAAGACATGTTTTCGTTACTTTGGAAACGGAAAAAATATGATACAGAAGTTTCAGCATCTGTGGCACCAAACGTAATCAAAATCAACAGCGGAAAGCTGTTTACTGTCATGCATGTATGATTTAGGGTGGTAACTTATCGAATGCGATACAGAAACCTCGGAACGAAGGCATAATTTATTGGCCCGCGTAACTTCACACTATATGGCAATACCAACTTAGCAAATAGTGTCCTTATAAGGCGACTGGGAGACCACATGATCGTAATGATTGTCCGATACTGTAAACTGGATTCGTTCAATATTGCCGTAAAGGGTCAGACTAGACTTTCGCT
Source organism: Caradrina clavipalpis (assembly GCA_932526535.1). Lineage (NCBI taxonomy): Eukaryota > Metazoa > Arthropoda > Insecta > Lepidoptera > Noctuidae > Caradrina > Caradrina clavipalpis. The sequence continues at coordinate 10,798,718 of OW052091.1, read as the reverse complement.
ATCGCGTAATAGTCTCGCACTGGCGGCGGCGGGTGACGTAACCGTGCGTCCGGCGTGGCGTCGAATTCGGTACGTTGTGTACGTGAATCGTGATGCAAGCGAGGTGCCAAGGTCGAGGCTGATACTCGGCATGCAAATGAGCGCAGATAAGTCGCGATCATTACACCCTACTCCCGACGCCGGGGCCTCTGGCGTCATTACGAGCCCTGTCGGAGCTGCCTTTATTTTATTACGCGGATGTGTCGAGAAAGGAGGTTAATGTCGTCGAATTACACGCATTGTTTCACCTAGCCATTGCCATGGAAACAACGAACGTTGCGAGCCTATTTTGCTTACCATTACACCCAGGCGAAAAATTACTGCTGAGCTATGTTTACATTAAAATACACACCATGTGTGGTTTTTTTCCTGAATTAAAGGGAAGACAAAGTTATTGCATTTTTTCAAAATTCCCTACATTCGTGCAAATTGCCAAATGCTTAGCTGTCAGATTTTGAGTGCATGCTACTGAATCCGAAAGCACATTTAATTTGTTATCAATAGGATGGACTGAACCGAAGAAAATAACTTTGGAGCTATTTACGTGATTTTCCACGTTGGTGGTGGAGACGTGTCTCTCGGGCCTCACCGTTTAATTAAAGGGCGGCGGGGTGAGGGAGCCGAGGAGCAGGGCATAATGGCGGCGCAATATCGGATGGAAATGCGCGGCATGTAGGAATGCGCCGCGCGCCGCCCCTCCTCATTCGCGAACGATTCGTGGTATTTTTTATTGACGACTCTGGAAATGCTATAGTGGGAATAGTCCATTTGATGTTCATTCTACTAAAATCATGCCCGGAAAAGTCCTCCACTAATGAACATTAACGGGTGATTACTACACCTATAGTGTGGAATTGTGGATACGATATGAGTTGATAATAACTAAAAGTTTATGTCGCCGAGGATGCCTCTAAAAATATACTTTACCTAATGGACACGGCACGACAGTATTTTTCATCCGCGCTCTGCGCTCGGTGGAAAGATTAAATTTAGAGAGTGACGTTTTAGAAAGCACAAATTCAGCGGACATGGCCGAAAAACGTTTTTCAGTTTTTAAAACTTGAAACGTTGAAATATTTTAATGGAAAAATGCATAGATTGCAAGAGTCATTTGAGAAGTTATTAGTCTTATTTCAATTAATGTTGTAATCGAGCTGTTGGCTAAGTGCATGAAGTGCGCACGAACGCCAGACCGAGTGCAATTTGAACGGCGAGTGGCGAAATCTGAGAGCGAACGAAACGTGACACCCCACTTATCACGCAACGTGAAAGTTGGACATCTTATTAAAATCTGATATTTATGACTGCGTAACGACTGCAGATTCCGGTCTTCATTATAATCAGAATCACACACAATCGTACGCCTCAACACAACGCATCGTTCCGCACGGTTAGTGGTTTTTTGATTGCTCCATTTGCTGTGAGCATTTGAAATTTCTTTTCTCCAAGTTTATCTCACAATACTTATGATGTTCTTGGCAAGACATAATGAAATACTGCATTCGTATTGTGTGTCCCTATGTACACTAAAAATACTCAATACATAAGCCACCGAAAACCAGGAACAATTAAAACGAGAACGACAATTTATGCAGCAATTACTTGAAGCATGCTGGCGTTCAATCCAGGTCAGATTAAGTGATTTTTAAAAACTAATGCAAACGATAGCACGCGACGAGTGCGCCCACAACGCTCACTGCTGCACAAACTTAATGAACGTTCGCTCGCAAAACGCAACCCAGCCCGATGGATCGTATATTCAGAGGTCCTAAATGGAGCGCCATAAATACTCTTAATGAAATGTCTTCATTAGTGTTCATTATCTCCAGTGCTATTTTGAGGATCTATTATGTTCACATGTTAAAATTGTCTGTCAGACTAGTCAAGTCGCCGTCGTGTCTCATGAATAAACATTTGATAGATAATAGCATTTCAAATGTATCGAGATCTGGATGAGGTCCAATTAGGCGCTAAACATCGTTCAGATGATGAGTGTCTTTATCAAAACGTGTTTGATCGTTTCTGTAAGTATATATATCCTATTCCAATTACTGACTCTAAGTGAACCACGTAGGTAGGCAGTAAACATTCCATAGCTAATTTCTCGTCATTGCGGTCTCAGAGGCAGGACGGACGGAGCGGACAGACATACGTATATCTACAATGAATCACGTAACGGTGCCTGCTATTCTAACAGAGCCCGCCGTCTCGGCCACGTCTACTTACCTATCTACAATGCGTGAAGGTTCACGAACAATCTCCAGCCCGAGATTGGTGACCTTGTTTATAAATCAGTGTACAAAATAGACTTCTAGGTTAATTATGAGAGTATTTTATTTCGCTTTATAATTATGGACGTTATGATACCATCTGTGAGTGTGATTTATCTGCTAATTACACGTTGAACAGGGTAATACTCATCATGATTGGCATCGCGGATAATAATTGTGTGCTGGATGGGATATACGGCTTTGTAAGATAAGTATTGGAGAATTGGATAAGGTTTTATTTGTTCTAGAAGGTTTGTTTAGTGTATCTGATGCTTAGAAAAAAATATAGAATAATTTTTCCAACAAGTCCAGCGTGGCGCACAACACTAGCCAGTTGAGATTACTGGCGGCTTTTAAATGGCCCCAATGCTCTGAATGTTCAGTAGCGGAACACTTGGCGGGCGAGTTTTGAAAACCCCTCCAGAGGAGTGCCCAAAGCTTTTGCTCTAGATTTGTTAGCAGTAGTTTTGCTCATTTGCGAACCGGCCGAGTTGAGGTGATCGGAGTTCATCAAAGGATTCTTGCATTTATTTTTGAAAATGTTTATAAAAGGCAATGATTGGCAAATTCGCCGAAAGATCAATTCAAATGAGTTCCAAAAATAAAAATATAGGTCAGCGGGGAAATTTCACAATATCGTGCGCTTACTGAGTACTGATTGTTGGAAGCGATTTATATTTTCCAAGAACTGGAGGAAGGGATTTCAGTGCGCCACTTCGCTAATTTCGTACTGTGAGCGTTGTGTAATAATATCTTGTTTGTGTTTAACTGGAGGCCTGGAGTGATAATCATCGGCGTGCAACATAAATTCGTTTACACCGGAATTTAAAGTTGCCTTGATTTCATTTGAGTTTTCAAAGTGGAAGTATTTCGTCTTCAGCAGTGAGTTTGCTTACAATTCAGTTGCGCGATGAAAGCGAGTGCGTGGGTGGACGAGTTGGTTGTGTACTTCTATTTCGAGTGTTGAACGCGTTGTGGCGGCGTGGCGGCGACTGCCGGTGCATCTATCACTCCCACGTATGGCAACTATACTGCAAGCTGTGCGAACAGAGACCACCTAAACCCACGCACACTTTCACTGGTGCCCTTTACAATGTACATTATTATGCGTGCAGGTACCTATTTCACAGAGTGCGTAGGTTTTCTGATATGGATATTTAACAAAGACTTGGCTGTTATAGATTGTATTATTAACCCGTTGAGATTAAAGATTTTTTTTCAAATGACTTAAATTTATTCATAGCTCCGAATTTGGTTGGTAACTTAATTACTCGTTAGATGTTTACCGAGCACTTATTACCTAAATAAATTGTAATTAAAACTAATCCCAATGTTAACACGCCAACTTGGATATCACGCTATTTTTTCAATTCTACAGTGTAATTAAAAAGAAACTGGTAAGAGAATGAGTTAGTCAACCATTACAAAGTTGTTGACTAAGATGAAGTCACTGTCTGGTTGGTTTCGCAAGACAACGTATCGATGCATGACATAACCACTGCCAGCTCTATGAAGTTAATTGATGCAACCACGTTATATTTTATTTGCCTATCTAACACTAAAAATACCGACGTGAATATTAAAAGTTGTATGTGTCTGCTCACGCCTACGTCATGGCTCGCGGTCAGTGTTTCATGGTCGTTTTAATGTCAGCAAATTGAGAGTCGGAGGTGATGCGATGAGACGTGCGCGAATCCGGTTTGACAATACGACGCATCGGTCGCCAGGTAGATATCAGCGGCGTGGGTGAGGTTAAGTGAATAAGGCAATAAGCTCGGTTTAATCAACACAACACGTAGCCTAATCAAATATGACCCCCTCGTCATATCGCGTAATTGAAGGCTTAATCACGGGAGACGTTTCGCGAAAGGCGCGGCGGGCGGCGCGGGGCGCGGGATGAGCCGCGGGTTTGTTTGATCAGCCCGCGATTACGTACGTACTGAGGCGGTGACAACTTTTGTGGGATAACATTCGGTTTGTTTAATGAAATACTCACACATTCCACAATTTGGAAAGTTGATTGGGGCGGAATTGAATAGTTAAGGACCCATAATGCTTTCCTGTGGCATTCCAGCAAATATGAACTACTTCATATTCAAAAATGATAAAAAATTGTGATTTTTTTTAAGGCAATGGAAATTACGTAAAAAATATACATACCATCAGGCCTGTATTCCCCGAAGGGTTAGGCAGAGGCTTACCGATATACACCTACAGGTCGCCGGTACACACATACCAAATGTGTTTATTTATTTAGAATCTCCAAGTAAAGATATACTAGTGTACATCTTACCTCATTAGTATGAGGTGAGCCTATTGCCATTAACCGAGCACAACGTAAAAATATAATTAACATTTAATAAAAACCACGTTCTAACAGAAAATTATACTGTAACTGTGTCTTTATGCTTGCTAAAGTGCAATGAGTGCATCCTAAAGATATTCAAAACAACATTGCCAGAGTTCACCTAGCTTGCGACCGCTTTATTAGCTTTCTCGCAACAGACACAACACCCTTACCATATAAGGGGAAAATCGAATAACAACACCGTTTCAGGTTTCAGTGATGAAAGAACGAAGTTTTCGCTTTACCCGATTAGGCGAGCGGCGGTCCAGCAGCGCCGGGCAGGCTGCTTCAAAGAGCCACTAGTGCGCCTCACAAAGCCGTTGTTTACTTTTTCGTTCCCCCAGTTAAATATCTGGACGCTCCATCGCCGGTCAACAGTATAAGCGGCGTTCTCCGTCGTCGAGATGCTTTTTATCGTGCAGATTAGCGCCGGAGCGACGTACGATGCACTATTTCGCATTCTCCGAGGGATTATTTAAAGTTTCCTTGAGCTACAGCTCGTTCCAAGTGCGGTTTTATCTTTAAGCGGGGATGGAAACTGTTAAGGGTTGAAACGCGTGCACGTACGATCCTTTTTACATACTTTAATATTTAAAATGGGTTCCGTTGAAAGTTAATTTATAGGCTGCCAAGTTGTGTACCACAATTTCTTTTAAAATTCTTTTCTTTTCCTTATTTTTCATAGAAAAGTTTTTAGGATAACATTTGATAACTCGAATGTAAATCAAAATGACTTGGAAAACATGTTTTGATACATAAGCTGGATGAATTGGATGTTATCTGCTTAGAAAATCCAGAGAGAACTCATTAATAAGGTAATGGCATTGAAGCGAGAGCATTGTGGAGTGCAGACAGTGTGGACGCGACGGTGCGATACCACGATACCACCACGGCGCACAAAGCCCGCACAATGTACGGCGGCTCATTGTTTAGAGTCTCGGACTAAACATCATGCCCGGCTTTAAGCGAATTACCTACTGCAGCCTCACACATGTAACATGATGTAGGTACGCTACACAACGTAAGTACTAGATGGCTTGCCGTGATATGCTGAGGGATGAGATTATACATACCGGCATTTATTTTGAGTTTACTTATGCCTTAAATACAGAAGGTATGCAATTTGGTCACAATCATGTTGAGAAGACCAATTAGTCACAAGAAAATGAGGTAAATAGGCAATGCTACTTTTTTACTGATTTATTGGAACACGACACCAGCAAGACATAATCTGAATCAACTTTAGCTGCACACTGACTTTCACGATGGTAATGAAATATTAGATATAAGAACATAACTGGTGCTAGCAAAAACAGTCACAACTTTTTACCACATTGTGGATTGACGTATTGCATACAGCAAGCCGATACCAACGATGTATTCTAGCCGTATCGTTAGAAACACCATACCAGACCATATTGAATAGCGCACACGGAATGACAGACATGGAAATCTTTACCGGGCGCACTGGCTCGCTCCCGATCCCAGTGCGTTTTATCTCTTGATCGCGTTATTCAACGAAGCATCAAAGGAAAATACGAAAGGAAATAGGTATTAAGAAATGAGAAAACGCCTTCTATTTATCTGTTGTTGATTTGTTAAGCAAACATTGCGTTGAATTGAAAATAATGAAATATTTACATTTTAAGACTGCTAATCATGTGGTCAGTGGTTATGCAATTTTTGTTCATGATAAAAATACTGAAAGTGATTACGAGTTACGCATATTTAGAAAACGGTAAATGAACGTTGTTATCTCAAGAGTTGCTAATGCGATTTTGGAACTTGAAAAATACTGAAACTGACTGAAAGTGATAACGAGTTACGTATATTTAGTCAAATAAACGAACGGTATTATTTGGAGAGTCGAATGAGTGGACATAATCGCGATAAGGCCCTCGGCCCGAGGCGATGCAGCGGCGGAGGTGCGTGTTTACATGTCAGTTTTAATTTTTATCGCCCTCCATTCGCCCGAAATACCTACCTACCCGTTATCACGTCATTCTACCGTGTTGATAACGCTATAGCACGTAATAGTCGAGCAAACTTATCGTTTATTCGGTGCCAATCGATGTAAAATATTTATGTTTTCTCAATTTCATTATACCTCTACAGCCGTTCATTTAAATACACGGAATATTGCAAAACCGGCGAACATTATGCAGCATTAGTTGTACAGATACAGCGTCGTTATCGTTAGACTCGCCTCTTAAAAGTACCAAATAGGTAAGTACATAGGCATTATGTATAAAGAACAAGTTAAGGCTGCGAGTCATCGTCCTGCTCATTATGTTAGCGCTATGCCAATTCCCATACAATAGTAGATGAACGACGGCGACGGCGGCGGCGGGGGTGACGTCACTTGAAGCTAGCCTTGGGATTGAGGTCGGCGAGCGGAATAGAGGCGGCGAAATGTCGCCTCGAGGGGTTGTTTCTTGCTCAGCCGGAAAATCACAGCTGCATACGTTTTTTGAAAGTATTTAGGAACTTTAAGCTATATCTGATTCTGTCTATGAATGATAAAAAATAAAATATGAAAGCTCACCTTGATACTGTCGTAGCAGGCGGTAACTCTTCCATTCTGCACCTCCACGGTAGCCGGGGGATGCGCAAACTTGCATTCGGTGTCGGGTCGCGAGCATTTGTTACGTTGAAATTCGCGGCACACTTCAAGCTGCAGCCAACGAGAGTCCTTTCCGTTTAAGAGGTTATTCATGTTCACCATGGTGGCCATCGCTGTCATAAAATTCAGTGGCGGTAGATGCGCGCGCAATTACGCAGAGCGAGTGCGGCGCATAGGCGGCGGGGAGCGAGCGCGCCCGCGCGCTCTCAGCATGCACTGGTCACACGGAGAGAGAGACTGCTGCTTCTGCCACTGGCTTGCGATCGCGCACCCTCACTAGCACTACGACACACACGCACGGGACGCGGTTCCGCGGCGATTCACGCGCGGCTACCACGCTAGGTAGTACCTACTTACTAGTTGATTAATCTTACAATTAAGTTAGAATTAAAGACACCGACGTTGCAAGCTTATTTAGGCGAGTATTAAAATATTATTATCACACGCGTTCTTATCGATGTTGACGGTTGAGTTTAGTAGAGGGCGAGCGGTGCTTGGTGCGCGAGCATGGCGGCGGCCGGTGCGGGTCTGGGCAGGCGACGGTGGGGCGCGAAAAAGCTAGATTAGCGGCTCGGCGGTCAGCGAGCAAGCCGGTGCGGTGCGGGGCTCAACTCTGCGAACAACAAAACACACTGGTTACTCTCCGGGCGGATCGCCCCGGAGCCAAGCACAAGCGGCTACCGGGTTAGCAAGCACGCGCGGCGGCCGCTCTCAGGCCCGCGCTGGCGACGGCCCCGCGCCCCCCTCGGAGCAGCGCGGCGCCCTCACTGGCAGCACATTTTAGGCAAACATTATTTTTCAGGTCTCGTTCTGTCGCATGTTATTTGCCAGAAACAATGCATAGTGAACACTATCAGAGGTGCGCAAGAGGAATTAGCAGTTATCAAGTTTTTAATTTGGATGCTGGCTTTAGGCACTAGGCAGAAAGGTACCTTCATACCGTAGAACGTCGCCTCCAATCTGCTACCCCATCATCACCCTACTTACTAGTTATAAATGCTTATGACATGATGATACAATTTAGGTACAAGTTATATACATAAGTGAGGTTTTTTAAATGCAAATGATGGCCAAGTACCTATGTAGATAAGATAAAAAGGTCATAATATTTATTAATTTTGGTTTGGCATTGGCCATAACATGTTACTAATTATTTAAACAAATAAATAACCACCGCAATGACAATCATTCTCAATTTTCGCATAATATTATTATTAAGCCCATCTGTCATAATTACTCTATCTTTGAATAGGTATAGAAATTTAAACGTACAAATAATTGAATGGAGATATCATTCAAGGTGCCTTTGTTTTTCACATTCACTTAATGTTTATGAATTTTACGATCAAACACGCTGATAAAAAGATTGCAAGTAACAAAACATACCCGTTATCCGCCTAACCATTTATTGGCAACAAAATGTAAAACCTTTGAACAGCGGAAGAACAGATTTTTGACGTCAATCTCATCAGAATAAAACTATAAAAAGATGTAAATGTGTTTTCACGGCGGCAACGCCAATAAGTGTCAGGGGAATCATCGCAAAGAAAAATTCTTTGTGTGGGCGCTGCCACTAGAAACGTAACAGTCTGAGGCCGGGAACAGGGAAAAACTCGTGAAACCAAATCCTATCGTAATGCGCTATTTAAAGCATAACCTGGTTGAAAATAGCTCGGTGTGCGGCAACGCAACGTCGCGCTCTTCGTGCATAAATCTTCAAATTTTATTTTCAACATAGATGCATCGGGCCGTTTTCACGTGGTGTGAATGCGCTGTGACGCGCGATCCAACACATTTTCCAAACGATTCTAGTTTATTTAATTTTTTTTGTTCAACATAAAAGACGCTATTAGCGACTAACAGGTTGAAATAGTAGTTTGATTAAAGAAAATTGTTGAAATGCCACCAATTACTCTGTAAATTAGCTGGCGTGAAATTAGATTGTACTGTGCAACAAGGAAACTGGTAACAATGATTACGGAGTGCTGTGGTTGACCGAATCTAGTTACGTCGAGGCTCACGATAGTAATGGTCATTTGTGTCCGTGGTGGTTTACATTAATCAATATTTTTTTGGTTTACATTTTTAATTGATTCGGTGTCCTTGGAAAATACACTTACTTTAAGTGAAGTTAGATAATTCAAAGACATGCGAAGCTACTAGTGTAATTACACTGTTTTTGTTCTAAACATACACGAGAACGTTATCTTTGTGTATTGTTTACTAATAAAAATATCGTCAATAATACTGTACAATAATACAACAAAGTAAAGGCAAAAACCTTTGAAGTCCTATAGTTTTCCACCGACATGATTGCAACCTATCAAGTCCAACCCCTTGGAATCTCGCACAAAGCAAATGGACGTCCTCTTATTTTCTACATTTAAACCAGAAATTGAGAATGGTGGTTTCAAATAATATCGGCCGCCGATTCTTTTCACATCGGCGCCGATCTCTGGGAGATTCCTTCGGTGCTCGACACGCACGGGGAAGACATTCAATAACCCAGTGAAAAGATTACCAAGAGCAATCAGACGGAAGCGAATCTAAATAAGAATCTCGTGAGAGCGGTCGGGGACAGGGTGGGCGCAGGAGGGGGAAAACAGTCGAGCGGGCCTTTGTGAGATCGCCGATTCGATCAAGTTACCATTGAGAGTATCATGTAGATTTAATAGTTAGGAGCCTGAAAAGCGCGGCGGGGTGTTTAAATTTTAATTTCACATTTTTGCACGAATGGTAACCAGACAATTTGCCCGCATCCACGGTCTCGACCGGGACTCGAACCTGGGTCTCCCACCGCCAGGGAGGGCGCTCTGACCACTGAGCTATCAAGACAATAAGAATGCGAACAGCTCGCCTGGAAACCTTAAACGAAAATTTTACCAGAGGTATAATGTTCTTTTACAGGAAATATTTCAAGAAGAGTAATGTAGCTTCGAACTGTAATAAATCAATTTAACGTCGTTGAGCAAGAAATTCTTCTGCTTTTCATTTAAATTGTGAATACTTTCGGTATTATTGTGAATGTTTTTGGACTTTTTAAATAGTATTACCCAACCGCACTTTTCATATTGAATTAGAAACCATTTTCGATAACGGACACAAAGAAATTTTGTAAGCAGAAAAGTGAACGCTTAAAATATTAATTAAGTCTCGAAGGCTTCGGCTATAATTTGCGATTGAATTGGGTTCGACGGAAATCGGGGTAAGGTCGACCATACGCGTTGCAGCTGTTTGAAAGGTGCCGCTTAATTCTTTACCTTCACCGATAAATGGTTCTGGTACTTTATTTTTTGTGCATTACGTGACGCGATTGTAAGATTGGTAACTAGAACTTTGAAGGCGACTTCATCCGCGGAGATTTCGTAGTTTTTCAACATGCCTTTAGCCCCCTTTAAATGATAGTTAAAAAAAAACAATTATTAGGGTCTCTTTTACCTACATAGATAGGTAAATACTTTTGCCCAATTTTAAGTTCCTAAGCCAGAGGAATGCGATCTTTAAGGCCAAAAGTATTCTCCCTTTACACCAAACCAAGGTAAGTTTTGGGAGTACTTAATAGAACTTAGGAACCCTAGGGTGTGGTAAATGGGAAGAAAAAAATTAGAGATAAACCAGCAGTAACTGCCCTCTAACTTTTTCAAAAAATATATAAAACCCACCAAAGCTGCCATTTTGGTTTTTCAATGATAGAACTGTACAGGTTGCTCAATACTGGTCGGATTTAATTTGAAACAACAAGAAAAGAACCGACATTAAAAGAAGAAGAAGAAAACGTCAATCGACACGAAAAGAAGAAGAAGAAAGGGTTCTTCAGACTGAGCTGAGAACCTACTTGGTATGAGGTATGCACATTTATCTATGTATCGTTTTTATCACAGAGGTTTTTATCATATTTCCGTCTAATGAGAACTGGACAAAAGATCAATATACACGGAAAACTATTCAATTTAACTAGTCACAATAATACAAAAGAAATAATTTATTCGTGTTATTTTTTCGGTGTTTTGAAACGACGTAATGGAGCGTGTCCTGTTTCCTTATCATTGACTAGACTTATCAGTACCGGAGATGACAGTAATCAACTAGAGCATTTAGTTGAACGATAAAAAGTTGTCCAGACAGCAAGGCCGTCGGGCAGTGCTAACACAGGCGTAAAGCAGGGCAGGTATGGCCTTGGATGGTGGTGTCGCGGTTCGCCGCAGACGCAAAAACCACCACCGTGTTTACCTTCGACATGCTTGGTCGGATAGCAGTCGAGTCTCGCTCAGTGCACTCTCAGCTTTAGCATTATCTGCATCTTAATTTACATACAATCGATTCGAACCATTTCACTGTGTGCTAAGTCTTTGCGTGCGGCCAAATCGGATTAATTGTTTGATTCTGGGGTTTTCCCCAATATGTTATTTTTTCTTCCTTCAAAGAATATCAAATGGTAGAATATATAGTAAAATAGTATTGAATTTCTAAAGATATATTGTGACTGAAATCGATTGAAACAAACGTAAGTTTTAGTTTGCAAGGTGATACCTGATCCAGGTTTAAATTCACATATTTCCATTAATCGATCTGCAAACTGACTTTGCGATTTGTAATAACGTTCAAGGCCAAACCTGCCTCCTGTAACGCAATTTAAGTCATAAATCTTGCGACGATGGTTGAAAATTGAGCGTTTTTGCTTAGTTTCGCATGTGTTCGGTGGCGTCGAAGTGATGTCACCGTTTGTTATTCCTCGCATGGTTCCATATTCGTTGGTCAGCCAGCGGCAGAGCGCGCAATTGTTGACTCACATCGTTAAGGAAAAAAGTGTTATCAATTACTTAGAAGGATGTTTACTGAAGTTAGTATTATGACTGAAATGCTAACTGGAACATTATTAGTTGAATTATACAAAACGTTAGTAAACTGTTGGCTTATTGCAGTTTAAGAATTTTAAATCTATAACAAATTATATGGATTGAAAAAAAGAGTTTATTTTTATCGAAATCTGTCGTTGCAGTAATTCAAATACATTTACTTTAACTAATCAGTCATAAAATCTTATTCATTTACATAGGAAATAAGATTGTAATCACAATTTAATACGAATTCTATTCAGCTCCAACTAAATGGTTTGTTGAACACGTAGGTGAACCATGGTAGCCAAAACAAAGGCTATTGTTTACCGTGTGCGAGGCAAAGCAGATCGCAACTAGCGCTACTTTCGCATTCGGGACGTGCACGAGGCACATTTAGCAGTCTCAGGGGACGTCGGCGGACTGGTAATTAGCGGGAGAGGCGAAAAATTTGCGACGGCTTAAATTTACGAGGCGCAAATTACACGATTCCGGCGCTATCGCTGCTGCACGCCCGTTAATGTGCACGCCTTATCGAACGAGCGAGGGCCTGCCGACCTGCCACCGCTCTCACACTCTACAGATCGTATCGACCCCACAATACAGCAATACTAATCACACCACAATATATTCATTTAGAATTACCATTTTAGAAATTTGGATTTTGAAGCAAGATTAACGAAGCTTAAAATTAGGGAGCAACTTATGCCAAGTTTGTAAGGTTTCTTTTCTTTCACAAATGCGGATGATTGAGAACAAAAGCTTAAATTTTGGAAATACGTTGATATTTTATGAAAATGCTTTAAATAGATACAAGTCCAACAAAATACACGAAGAACACTGAAGTGTTTCAAGGAGACAGCCACAGAAAACAGCAGACAGTGAACAAACTATCTTAAAGAACACAATGGACGAAATAGGATAGCCAAAAAAGAAAAGAGGAAACAGACGGGCGTAGAACAGACAAGAATGGAAATTGCTGCACTGACAACATCCAACTCTTAAATTAAAGATGATGCAATGTTACTATGAGAAGACGCTTCTTATAAGTAGATGAACGTTACCCAGGAATTATCAGTACGAATTGTGTTTGCTGTAGTCGTTTTTGTTACTAAGAAGATTTATTATTAAAACAATTGATAATGAAAAATAGATATAGTTGATATGTAACAAGAAGGAATCAGCGAATAAAACCACTAAAATTTAGGCTGTAACTAAGTTTAGTTACAGCGTAAATTTTGGTGGTTTTAATTGGGCAGGTAATGAACTTTAGATTTTATTTTAATCCAAACATGGTTAAAACCTCCATAACTTCATCGCAAACAAAGGACAATTATCAATGGATATATTTGGTCATGTAATTCAGTTAGACCGGTTTAATTTTACCCAGATAAGATAATAATGCTGATAAGAGGAAGCTTATCGCAGTCGGTTTAGGTTTTGTTCAATCCTTCTTTGCCAGAGTTAGTCATTATATCCTTGAAATCGTAATTAAATGTCAGAGTTTCCTTATTTGCCAAATTTGCAAAAAAATCCCATTGAGTTGTAAAACGAGTTTTGTGTCGTTCTGTAACCAATTCTATTCGGTTTCATTTCTTGTAAAGGACATTTATTATATGGAAGTTGGTAGGTATGCTACAATTGATATTTAATTTGCGATAGGAATCTATGTTATTTTCGGACAGTTTTTGCAACTTTTGCCGACTTTTACTACCTGCTTTACGCCGCTGATAGATCTGAGGATTCTCTTGAATCAAAACAGAGCATTAACCGTTTTTGGAATGCGGTTTTTTTTAATTCTTTACTTCTTTAAAATCTCTCTTATGCGTATTCTGATGCCTTTAGGTCTTGTCATTTTGTTTGATTTAAAATACAATTCACTTTAGTCTCTCTATTAAGAGCTAAAATGGGGCAATAATAATAATAATAGAGAGCGAGCCCTCTATTGACACACGTTTTTATTGTTGAGCAGGTAGCAGGGCCAGCTGTTACCCTCGTAGTAGAAGCGTTGCAAACAAACCATTTTGTACGTTTAAATGAATAAAGCCCTGCCACTTTTTAAATTAACATGCTCATATCTCATTTTTCAGTTTTTAAAATATAATTTAGACCGCTTTACTCAGTTTTTTTCCACGCTTAGTAACAAATTCCGTTTCATAATCATCTTTTGTGCTTTATCAACTTTTCTGTAAACATTTATAAATGTAACGGATATATTTTGATTGTTATTTCATTATCACTCCGAATGACATCACCAGCTCAATTTGCAGTTTTAAAAAAATCAACATAGGCGAGTACGCATGCACTTATCTTTTCTTGGAAAAGCACTTTTAAAAGAGTCTTTTGGTAAGGATGTGGAACATTTTTATAAACTATTTTTATCATTTTCGAATCAACGCTATGTTGTGTTGTTTTAAGTGATAAGATAAAACCTACGTAATTTCTCGCACAAGATATGATAAAAGAATGTATGTCAGTTTTGGCTTATCTCTAAATTCAGAAAACTGAGGATTTCTCACTGATAATTTCACTGATTTACAAAATTTGAAGTGAATGAAAAGGGACTTGATGTTTAAGTTGAGAAAACATGAACTTGACATGGACAAGATAAAAATTGAAACCATTTTTCCTAAAATTAAAGAATTTCATTGAGAAGAAGAAGAATTAAGAGAAATAATACATATTAAGCAGAAGTCCAGGATGAACTTAACACCAATTTATATGAGAAATACTTACATGTTTCAGAAAAGCGACAAAGAGAATTTTGAACGAAGAAATATTAGTTACTGTGTACGCTACGAAAGAAATAGCCAAATGCACTATTAGAAGAAATTGAATGATGAAGGAATAAAGTTCCATCAGGGATTAGGGGAAACTACTTAGCGTAACTTTTACATTATGGGCTATGTCGATGAAAGCTTTAAGTTGGTTTGTCGTGCGAGTAGCGCAGGCCTCTCTGCACCTAGCAGGTTTGATTGAACCAAGGCGAAAGCTCTCATGCGGTGGAGCGAGCGGACCGAACCAGCAGCATTGCCCACTAGTAACATACCGCTCGCTCCTACTGTTGGAAACTTTTCCGTCGAATTTCGGAAATCGCCGGCGGTTTAACTCCGTCCACAAACAAAGACAAACACTAACGAGACAGATGCGTATAAAACACGATTGCCGAAAACACACTAGCCTTTATCACAAACTTTCACGATATACACTTTGTCGCGAGTTCCGAATTTCGACGAGATCATGCCGCATTTAATAGAATGAGCGTAACACTTACATGATGAGGGATAAACAAGCCGGGTAAGGGAGTGTAAAATGTCCGTAAGTTAAAACATAGCAAGTTGCACGTAAGTTAGGAGAAACGTTTCGCCGGTAGCGTAGAGGTCGCGGTTCGCGGCCACAGCGGGGCGGCACGCGTCGTGTTCGGAGCACGAGTGCGGTGCACGGAGCGGCGCGAGTCACACAAGCACAAGCGGAGTCGGCAGGCGACTGACGGGAGGCAAGTGGCGCGGCGCGGGGGCTGCCGTGCGCGCGCACCCCGCGCCGCCGCCCCCCTCCGCGCCCCCCTTCACCCCGCGACCGACGCCAGCCGGCCGCCTTATCACACCGCGCGGCGCGACGCTTCCTTTCTCCTCATGCAGTTGCGAGCTTTTCGCCACTGCCACACTTCCGCCCGCCCCGTCGATTGTGTAGAGTTTTAGCCGGTCAATGTGTTGCACTGATTATTTCCACTTCTTGAGCACAAGACATTCATTTTAACGACGCGCGACGTTCATGTATGGAATCATTTTTGTTTTGCTAAACTTTAACGCATGTTAACCAACATGGAAAGTTAAGGCTTTCATAATACGAGTAGCGATTATTACTCCAATTAGGGGTTGAAATAATGAGAAAGCTAGGTCCATCCATGTCCATTCATGTTTCCATTAGGTCCACAGGGACTTGAAGACATATGGATAAAGCTACCTTTTAAAAATCAAAATTGCCAAGACGGCCAAAATACAAAATGGAGAACAAAGGACTTGATTGCAAGTTTGCAACATGTCCGGTAAGTTTAAGTTGTCCATGTCGGGTATTTCGAGGGGAAGGGTGCTGCGTTGTGCAAGCGAGCTAGCAACAGACTCTGGCGCAGGCGAAGAGCGGCGAAAGTGCGCCACGGAACGAGTTTGCGTGGCGCGTGACCTGCCCGAGGACACGCTTGCCTCCGTCGCCCTCGCAAACTAACGTGCACTCTAATGCAATGCACCATAAACTCATAACTACCCCCAGACATTGATCTTCAATGACAATTTATATCTCTAATATTGTGTAGTCCAATACTTCCAGCAATTTTAAAATGTTGAATGAGACATGACTGAGTTGAATTCAAGTATGGAATCTAACAAAGTTGAAACCAAGCAACTGACGGCAGTTAGTTGTAGTTAACATTGCTTTTTTTTCACAAGATATTTTTTAAACTTTAACTTTATCAATATTTGGTAACTAGAATTATATTATTTGGAAAATGTTTTTTATGAAAAAGATTTTAATCTAGTCATTTTTTTAAAATGATATTTAAACGCTGAAATATTCGTAGTGACCTATGGAACTGAATATTGAACAGAAATCGTTTTGATTTCAAGTTGAAGCAGTCGAATAAAATGATGTTTTTAATGCATTGAATGTATTTAGTGACTTGTAGTGCAAGCAAATCAGTGTGGGATGTTGTTTTTAAATGCAACTACTCTTCCATATTTAAGATTCTGACTTGAGCAGTTTGGACTGTATTTGAGGCTTACCACAGAACATGTTCCTATGCAAGAACAAGATAGGTTCGCTTGTCAACAATAATCAAATGTGATTTCAATTCATAAATCTAATTCATATAACACGGTCTGAAATCTGCAATATTAATTAGCTCCGAGAGTCTTCATTTATAAGCTAGATAGGTGACAGTAACATTTTAAATTTATCAATTCTTTAACACATGTGCATTCTTTATACTATTGGATTAAGGTTCCTAAACACATGTTCTCAAGTTCATCACACTATCCCACGCGTGCTGATTGGCCAATGAGCTTCGCTCGCAGCAGTCATATCGCTACTCTGTCTTTGGATTAAATTTTATAGTGTACTTTGACCTATTATGTTGTAGAATTTAGTACCTACTAGCTAATATACTCTAAGCTATGTTCAAATTTTGGTGAACAGTCAGTGAATTATATTCCTACTTGTTCATTCTATTTGAGTCTAGATGGATAAAATATATTTCATTGTACAGTGTACGTGTGTAAGTGCCTTGCTCTACCTCGCCCTCCTTAGGGAGAAGAAGACAAGGGAAAGACGAATGAATGTTATAGAATCTAGATAGCATGAACTACATTTGATTAAATTGTTCTCAATAGGCAATCAATTGCGATATGTGTCAATAGCTCGGCTCGGCGCGGTGCTGGCTGGCTGGGCGAGGCGACGGGCGCGGGCGTGCAGCGGAGCGGGCGCAGGCGGCGGCAGTCACGAATGCGACGTGTGCTAGTTTTTGTGGCGCGCACGCTACCAAGCGTGACGTCTAAAAGCTCGTTTATACGCTTCTTATAGTCGTTTGACTCGAAATATCCAGTCATTTTTTACTCGGCTAGCTATCATCTTAATAATGCAGAGCTGCAAATCATTTGTTGTAAAACAGTGGTCAATGCCCGAGACAAGGCCAGTTTATTGTTACCTTCAATCCTACTTTTAATTCGTTGAATTTTGAAATATGTTTTGAATAAAGCCAAGTGTCTAACTTCAGTCTGAACTTGCCCGATCCGCTTGAATGTCGTTCCATCCAGTGTGTTTGTTTTGCAACTTTGAATCTGTCTGAGCCACAAATACTTCAATATTGGATTAATCAAAGAGTCGTTTAATTTAATCAGTTTATAATTTAAATACAGCTAGTTTTCAGATAATGAGTTGCTTCAACTGAATCATGAAGTTCCATTTTATCATGCAATTAGTTGATATTGGTAGTACCTAATGGCATTAAAACTATATCAGTACCCTATATCGCGTTCGTGGAAGAGCATCGTTCTGAATTTTTATTGCACATTATCTTGGTTGGTGGCGGCTGGTTTCTTTATACTTCACCTAGTCGCAAGCTTATTGCGCTTCATAAAGTAAGAAAGCACGCGCCGGTCATACATTATTCTCGGATGAAAGACGGGAAAGAAGCACGGCACTGCGGTGCTAATTAGTTGTTTTTGAACAATTTTTTCACCGTCTAATGAGTGAGCAATGATACCGACAGCAGCTGTTTCGTCGTGCCGCCCGCCTGCTCACAATGCGTGCCGGCAAGCCGTCGTCCAATGCTGACACGCGACCAAAGTGTTACCATCGTGCTTATCCAACGGCTACACTTCTTTTAACATTATTTAGCATTTGATTTTTTTTAATGGCTTTTATATTACTTTACACTACACGTAAATTGCTCTTAGGATTGGAATAAGATATGCACCAAATTGTTAAATGCGCCACGAAATCCCGAGTAATTTTATATTTACAGTTGTGACTGCAGTTCGATTAAACTGCAGCTAAGTGAAGAGGCTGGAAGATGCGCTCCGTTGGCAAAATTCGGTACCAAGACAAGCGACGGAGTTCAACGACCTGCCGTTCATCTCGCGTTCGCAAAAAATGCACTGCCCCGTCCCACGCCGAACGCAGTTCTCACACACATAAAAATATAAGTATGTACATTGTACATGAACACATACCAACAACGCGGTTACCAATCGCCGCACGTGTAATCGCACACCGCACCTCTCTCCTTGTTCAGATACTCGAGAACATTTCGAGAACAATGTTTATTGCTTGCATGATGCTAGCAGCTGGTCATGGCGGATACCCTCGCAGTATGTAGCTAAGTGCGGCAGTTATGATGATTGAACATCAGTTAACACCACAATAACGGCCAAAAAAGTAGAGGTTACTTAGGATCTTTATCTAGTACCGTTAGTTCATAAAAGTATGTCGTTGAATGTTACTTAGACGCCGAGAGGCCAATTGTTGGACAATAATAAATTAGTGGGGGTGCGCCCACACTGCTCATCTCCACATCAGTTTACCGCGCACGCGCCGAGTTTCCTGTACCATTCACATCATCACCATTTGAGCACCCACAAACACGATTGTCCTTTCCTTTTGTGACTTCATAAAGACAATATTTATCATATTTAAACATACAGTTGACATGACATCATCCTAAGAATAATCCATTCATATAGGTAACGTTGAATCACGCAACAAATTAAAACATAAATAAAATTTATTTATAGCCTGGGTCGATTTACTTTATTTTTAGGAGAAACAACAACACCGATAGCTTTCTGTAATGAGTAAAAGGTAGGTTACCTTTTTACGAATCATGAATTCGACTACCTCCCACGCCCGTACCGAACTAGTGCAATTTGTTTAGAGAGGCGTCCTTCGGCTTTTCGACATCGGCGTCGGGCCAAGGACCGTCCCAAAAACTAAATTCAGGTTTACGATTAAATTGACCTTGAAACAATGTCGGAAAAACATAGAACGTCTGTACGAGTAGAACAATACCACTTAAGTGATAAGAGAAGAGAGTGCGCACGATATGTAATTCGCGGGGGTACCGTTTTAAACGCGATTTCGCCAACAAAGAGGCTCCAATTCTCGGTCGACTGCCTGCCGCCGTGTATCCACACACCAATTAAGCTAAATTAAATATACGAAGAATTTAGAAACTGGTTAGCTTCCTTGAAGCGCGACGTAGTAATTGGCTAACCCCCGCTAGGAGCACGGACGCATCACTTGTGATTTATTGATTGTTTTTTTTCTCCCACACATGCAGCCAGATGAACAATTACACTTCGATAGAAATTGTTATCTATATATTGTCTAGTCGCGTTTTTCAGAGGCCGATATAATGAACTAATTGGGATGTGATTACATTCGAGATTACAGTAAATTGACTCTGACGCCTTAAATACATTTACTGAAAGAAATAGAGGATACAGATTTCTAAAATCGATGAATATGTTGCTAAATCATTTTCAAATTGTTCATACATATTAATGAGTTAATACTCATTAATAAGAGATTAACAAGTGGCTATACTTATTGGGTAGATAGATGTGCAAAGTACCTCATGTAATATTCTAGCAAACGAGGTCCCGCCCCGAGGGGTAACTAATGCTCTGATATTATGTCAATCAACGGATTTAACTTGACAAATATGAAATTGATGCAACCCTCTCTGTGAACTGCGAATACTGAAAAGATTAATAATAAAGTATCCGTCGGTGCATACTTTGCAGTGTTCAGCTCTTTGTACCTACAATTGACATATTTTTGATTAAATGTATATATAGAAAAGGGGTTGGTGTGCTGGTAAGTGGATTGTAGATGACTTCTTAGCGCGGCGGTACCATCGTTTAATTAAAAGCGGCGGAGCGAAGTCGCGCTCCTGAGCCTGTCTCGCAGGCTCCGCGCTCACGCCTGCTTGATGACTCCGCATAAACGTTAATTAACTCGCTCCATCCGACTTAACATTGCTATTCTGTTGCCTGCGTACACTGATCTGTTCAACTGCACACAAATTGTGATATTCCACGTCTTAAAATAACACTAGTTTCCATAATGTTGACAGGTCCTATCTAGTTATCTAAGCATTGTATTGTGTAGGTGAAATAGAAAATGGACAGCTCTTTTGGTAACAGATGCTGTGATTTCTTCGTTTTCCTATTTCGATGTACGTTTGCCCGTCTTTAGGTGATTCGCGTACTGAAATGGGTTCCGGATCATTGACGTAGGCACGGAAATGAAAAACTTCTATTGGCTGATATTTGATGCTGTAGTGACCGACACGGACGTGAAAATGCCTCAGGTGCTTTGCTGTTACTCAATATCTCTATAATTTCCGTTCAGCGTTTTCCAGGTAAAATGTATCTATGAAATGTCGGTCGTAAACTGTTTTAATGTTCAAATGTTATATTCTAATGCCTAGAGGAAAATTAAAATTAGCTGCCACTTATGACGTCTATTCAGTTTATAATTGGTTAGTTTAATTTTAATAAATTAACACGCATATTTATGAATGCACGTTTTATTTTCAGGTAGCATAAAAAAAGTTAAGTAATTAGTTTGAAGACCTAAAAAAACGGCAACTGAGTTTTGTTTTTAGTTTCCATGCACTCCGGCAAAGCACCTACGGAGGTTGATGTTAAAAAGGACAGTACATACATAGTGTGAGTTGAGTATAAGAGTGGTCTTAGAGTAGCTAGTTATTACCCGAATTATTCGCTAAGTAATAAGAAACGCAGCGAGCGGCGCCGGCGCGGAGAGCGCACTGTGCTAAGTGGCTTTTAAGGTCGATTACCTCATCTCACCGCCTCTAGTGAGACTATCTGACTGTTCATGCACGAATTTAGTCCGATAGCTCTTTGTTTATTTGATCTTATAACACCTTGTCGAGTTTATGAAACGGTGTTATAGGTTTTTAGTCTTCAGACGAGCCTGAAAGTGCACCACGCTAAAATAAACATTTTGTACTGAATATCGTTTTGCATAACATCGAACAAAAATACCAGTAAGTAGTATGTTTTTATAAAACGTTTTGCTGTTTTACAAAAAAGCCGTTGAGTCATAACATTAAAAATATATAAGCACAAAAGATCCTTTGTGTTGCAAAACGCCAATCATCGCGTCTCTTAGAACCTATCATAGACGCAAAATTGAGATTTGTGAATCATGAAATTGACAGCGTACATACTTTGAAACATTATGATTATTTAAAATGTTGGTGACAATGTAAGTATATAATATTGCCAGATTATTCATTGTTTACCATATTTAGTTTTTATATAAAAAACTCCCATAAAAGGTTATACTATTATTAATTCGGTTTTACCTTACAATACTCGAGGCTGAAGTTTTGCATAACTTACCTAAGAATTTATTATAACTGCTAAATGTTGAAAATAGAACTGACTAAATATAAGACAGTGATTAAAAAAGAAAAAAAAAAGAATATTAATCTTCTTAGTTTGTACTGAGTCGACAAGCCGTTGGACACAACAACATGCGATGACTCAAAGAATAGCTCTGCTGATGCTGTAAATATGGACATCAAGCCAAAACTGAACTCTAGTTTGCCATATAAGTAAGCTTAGACGCGAATGTAATCAAGCATATTAGACGTTCAATTGTTAAAATTAAAGCTCATTGAGTATCAATCAAATGAGGCGGTTACCAACAAAAACTGGGAGCTTACCGGAGCGATTATTCTGAATTTATGCACATCTTAAGTAAGTATTAGGTTTTGCTGAAGTTTTTGTTGCCTAATATAATTCCACGGAGACTTTGCTTCAGTTACTTGGTTGTTTCCGGATAGGGACTAGCTGGAAGCATTGCGCTGTGTGCGATGCGGTTCAACTCGGTTGCCGCAACTCGTAAATAATGGCGTCTCATTGTGGGCCATTATTAATGAATCTGCCACCCCGCGCTCCCGACACCGCACCCGCCCGAAAGCCAAATAACAGGTGCGTCTAACCCCATTCGCACAATCTATTTTCGATGTCTTATAGCCGTGCAGAGAAACGCTCGATGCGTTCTCCTGCTCTAAATATTCATACCATATGCCAGATATTGAGATTTGTTTGGGCGTCATCTGCTCGACATCGTCGTCTCTAAATAAGCGCGGTCTCGTGTTGGCTTTGCGAAGTTTCATTAGCCGTATGGGAATACTTACTTATGGTATCATGTTGCTTGAATTGTGTGCGGAATTTCCACCTCCCATGAAAGGAGTTCTGGCAAAATAACGCTCATTAAACAAGCTTGAGATTTACAGGAAATTATAAAATGAATTTATGGATCTTACAATTTCTTAAAATATATTGCGAAAATGTTTCCAATTACTTACATTATGTAGCTACATTACAGTTATTCCTATTGTACCGAATAAATACCGAAAAGATTCGCTTTAAAGACTCGAATGTATCATGTAAGCGGATGGGACAAAGTTGCCCTGGGACACGTTAGTTGTCACGGGGTTGGATGTACGAGGCCTTCTCACTGTCGCTCTATTATTTACTCCACAGAAAACTGCTTTTCATATCACGAGCAGCGGCCCGCAGCGGAGTCGCACAAAGATGGCTCCCTCGCTCCCTACATAAATGCACTTACTTTATGAATGACGTAATCGTAATATTGTTCCGAGCTAGGATTTGTGTTCATGTTTCTCTGCAATCAGCTTTGTGTAACGGTTGTGGAACTTGACTGTTTCCATTAAATATTCGAGCGGTTATTTACTTAGAAGCAGACAAAAACCCACTTGAAGGATTAGCGTGACGAATGGACGGGCGATAAGGCTAGACGAACTTAAAACGTAGCTTTATTTATCATAGACATCTATACGTAAATCGCGACTGGATTTTGTTGTTCGTGTGTCAGATTTAGATTTAGCAAGGACACGAAGCGAAACAAGGCTAGGCAGCAGACAAGTGCGAGGTCGTAGTTGAATACTTTAACCAAAACTGTGTTTACATCTTATGAAGTAAATTGCGTGAATCACAAGAGTGACGTAATGGAGGAAGTTACCACTTGGCTGGATCCAACCTACGCGCTTTAGCCAGGTCGACCGCACCGTCATAATGTTTCAAAAATATTGCTTTGATCCGGCACCATTATTACTTAAACTGGTTACATCTTCGCAATGGAGATTGAAGATTAACTTAATAATTCTGGTCAGTAAATTTTCGCAATCTGCTTCAAAAGAAATAAAGGAGGGTTATTTAAAAATATGAAATGAGAGTATTGTTTCGTTTATGGTGCTTTGAACGCCGATGTTATTGTGGTTGAATTGAAAAAAAAAATGGTATGTAGATAGGTACATTTCCTCAATCACTTCACACACCACGTGTTTGCTGATGTAGTATTTATTTGCATCTGTCAATAGTCCAGGTAATTTCGGCGAAGCATCCATCGTCAGTCGATGTTTAGATCACCGCTCGTGTTAATTAGCATAATGGTGCTGGAGGCGATGACGTCACGTATCTAATTTGATTACATTGGGGCAAGGCCGCCGTGGTTAGCAGTTAGCACCGACTGCGCAACTTTAACGTGCACCAGAAGCTTCAGAAATGGTTATGTACCACCGACCTACTCAATCACTAACCTTTAGTGAACAAAATAAACGTGTTTGCGTCATCATAACACGATCGCGTCCGAACTGCACTTCGAAGCGTTTAGGACTTGAAGTTGAAACTTTAACAAAGGATGCCTTTCGAAATTCAGTCACGGTGAATGTTTCGCCGACGATGAACCAGGGTTGAATTTAACAATCATAACCATTGTTTTGTTTATAACTCCAACGACAAGGCATAGTTTTCGTATTGATTTTGCTAGTTATTTTGGTCTAGTGATAATTTAGAATAATTATATCAGGTTATAAAATAATATTAAACCGGAATTGCTCTCAAATAGATTTTTATTCAAAAAATATTAAAATACCAAGTTAATCGCTACAGCATCGCGGAATGAATAGCCAACGTAAGATAAGAACAAAGAAACTCTCACTTTAAATAGCTGCTAAAATTCCGTTACAAATTCTCACATTTCCTTGAATTCAGCCGGCGCTCGTGTGGATCATTTGAATTATAAAGTGAGAAGCGAGTGCATGCACAGTGCATAAGATACCTTGGCTATGTAAATGAGGAGAAGCTGCAGCCTAAGTAAGGGCGAGTTTACACCTGCGGGTCGCGACCGGCGTCTAGGGGACGCGATTAGGCGACGAAGCCGGTCATAGTTCAATCGCAGGGGAAGACGGTCAACTACTTTTTTTAAGCTGTCTAAGAAACGAATATATTATTGAAATTTAATAATGGTTATGAATGACCCCTTTCGCGGAGCAACGGTCTTTAGATATTGTTGATTGTACAGAATCTCAAAAATGTGTATTGTGATGAGAATATTTGCATTACCGGTTACCAATAGTGTGCACATACAATTGGGCGCAATTAAAATGACGTGCAATTTAAACGCGTGTGTAGAAGAAGAATTTCTAGATTTTAGTAAAGTCTATCTAATAAATTCGGCAGTTCCGCTTCGAAGTAAATGAGACAGCATTTAATTGTAAGTTACCCAAACAAAACAACAAGACGGATCCCAATAAAGCACTCTAAACCAACAGATAGAGGAATAAGTTTAACTCTTACAACGATCCTGTGACCGTTACTCAAAACTTTGGGCCGGCTTTGTTCAAAACACGAAACTAATTTATTCGTATCTCAGCGTACCATTCCACCGTACTAAATAATCGAAGAGCAAATTATAAATGCGTATTAACGGTCAAGTCGTAGTTCAAAGATTAGGGCAGAGGGCAACCCTTTACTAGTATCGCGCGCCGGTAAGGTGAAGTTTCAAATTATATCGGATCACTGGAGTGAGCCCGATGCATGCTCAAACAATATTTGATATTTTAATAAAAGCAGTCGTGCCCTTTGTATTTGAATGTTATTATGTTAGCCAACAAGTACCGGCCGTGGTCTTTTTGTGAACTTAGTGAGATTACTTCAATTTTGTAACGGATTTAATATGTGGAGTGCATGTGTTTTTAAAATGATTATGTAATATGTTCTTGGATGCATCGGCTATTCAGCGAAACGATGCAAAAAAAAATTGTTGACGTGTAAAATGTCAGGATTCAATCTGACGGTTACGTTGGAATCGAGTCCAATCGAGTAAACATAAAGATCTTGTGTAAAATCTAATTTACGGGAAAGGGCCACAGGTAATGTATTATGCGTCTACAACAAAAGCTTAAGTAACGCAAAGTCAATATTCTTGACTGCTCTTTCAATAACTCTACATTATTACGTTGTATTTGTATGAGTGGTGACGTCACGTGCCGTGAAGTCTGCTCTATTTCGGTTAAACCCCGCGGTCAGTCACGGAAGTGCAAACCCTTATCGCAGATCGACACACAAGTAGTATCGGCAATCGTCAAGGGCGGCGGCGACGGCGGCGGCGGCGCGGCGCGGCTAGCCCGCCGAGCGTCGCGTGCGGCGCCGGTAATGGATATTGATGGCTATGGCGCGACTAATTAGCCCCCACCACCACCTTCCCGCCTTGCCTGCTTAAGCTCTTTTTTTTTTCACGGTGACAACGAGCGATACAACACGCTTAACGGACGCTCATCAATCTCCCCCGGAGCGTATCTCGTTCGACCACTCGAAATGAATCGAGAGCGCTGTCTCGGGATGACATCATCCGCGTGCGTACAGATTAGATTCTGGCTCGTGGGAGTGACGCCGATGCGCGTCCAAACAATATCACAATCGAATTAGAAGCCGGCTTGGTCTGGGCGGTATCAATCACCGTGGGCGGGCCGCGCGACATTGGACTTCAATTAGGCGGGCGGCGCGTGTGATTGCTCTCACTCCTCTATACGCTAAAGGGTTACTTGACCCACTTATTAGACGTACGAGTCCTCGCCAACCGTAAGCTCGGAAATGAAGAAGTGATTCAATATTTATTCGCGCTTCGAGTCCTTTTTATATTCTAAGCGTAATAAAAAGAACTACCAACTTATGAATTGGATTAATTTTAACCGTATGATTTTACAATTAGCATTTAAGAGTTAACGACTCTTATAAAAAGAAGCTTATGAATACGAAAATTAAATATTATCGTATTCAGCTATCATGCTATACCAGAATGTGGGTACATTATGAAACTATGTACAAATTAAAGCGGCAACCGTGACGGGAGAGCAGATTAAAATAATGATCGCTTATTAACATTGTTAATTAACTTAAGCGAGTTAGAACATGCACTTCGGCGCAGGCGCAGACTCATGCCAATTACCTATTTTTGCGAAGTTAACAAGCTTGTAAAGTGTAACGATGTGACATACAAGTGCGAATAACAGGTTTGCTATAACTCAACACTGCGGAGTGTTTGAGACTGTCTCGTACTGCGATTGACCACAAATAGGTCGGAGATTAAATAACACTGCGCCGACCTGTGCAGGTTTCTAAATATGTACAAAGCGATATTATTGTAACCGCAGACGATATTTCGCAACTGTGATATCAACTCTGGTGGGTAAACGTAAGCGACACGGTCGGTGCGGGCGCCCGAAGTTTGTGTGGCAGCTAGTGTTTTGATATTACACTACATGAAGTTCATGCAGCTTTGACATCATATTCTAATTTGCATTTATGCACGTTCATATTGCGAATAGTTTTCATCCATTTAATTTACTGCTACATATCGCGGACAAACGTGTGCCAATTTTATATTTTAACCTAAAAATAAAACATTTCAACTAAAACTATGCTATGAGGCAATAAATATAGTAAACTTGCAACAGCAGTGCCTAATAGCGTCTAGGGTGTACTATCACATAATTGCAGTCTGTAACAAGCACTTACATTAATTTATATTGGTAAAATTCAGTTCAAAATTGTCACACCAAATAAAAAATAAGTTATAGTCTAATTCAGTTGTCTGCGCTTAAATTATAAGATTAGCTGAGAACTGAAGGTCAGTCGTAGACATGGGAACCTCGATAGTCAATTGATTTCACATTGATCGTGTTGAAACTTTCACACACTAAGAGTGTATTGCACATGACTGTCCAATATTTAGTGCATTACCAACCAATGGCCTGTTTCGTAACATCCGTGCTCACTTATCTGATAGATAATTAATAGAACCTGTTTTATTTTTGAATTCGTCTGATAGCAGTTAGTCCCTAGCCTTAAAGACTTCATGTTAGGCCTCGTTTAGCCAATATCTTTTAATACTTCTTTCTTGTTTGCCGTTTCATGAATATTAATATTGCGAACACATTATAGGATATAAATAGCCCTATAAATAACAGGGTAGCACGGTTGATTTATTAACTGTTTGATAACAAGCAGTAAGAGTCACTCGCCATCAATCAATCAAGTTGTCGGTACCACTATGTAAATGACTGGATGTGCAATATCCATCACTATTCACGAAAGATGTATGATATTGTTACTGTATGTATGCTCAACTTTCTAGTGCTCCATACATTTATGAAAATGAAGTAAGATAAGAACCTACTTAAATAAATAATTTTGTAAAATTGTGTCGACGTTTAATTCAGACAAAAATAAAAAGCTAAGTACGTAAAGACGATTCGAAAAAAAAACGACGTTAAAGTAACAGCCGTAGTTCCTATCGCAAGTAATTTAGTCTGACTTGTACCTCAATAAGTCAAGAACAATAGTAAGATAATCTCGCACATCCGAGTTTTATTCTACATTTGGCCTTCTGGCCGTGTTGTTTCTACATAAATTCATCATTTTATCATGTTTACAGCTCTTAAAACTCGATTATAATCGTGCAGCTTAGTAATATTAAAATGTTAATTTTATCGAGGCTGACGCACAAGGTAGGTACTTGTTGCTAGCCATCTATCAGTTAAGCAGTATACTCTCTCTACGGACGATGCTCTCCTCAGACTCTGACATTAATTGACATTCACCTGAAAGCCGATGGAGTTTGCGTGTTAATTGATAGATCTCGGCGGTGAATCCCGAGGCTGGAATTATCTGTGAAACTTCGATCCCATTCTATGTGTGCCTAGGTATACTTGTAACATAAATGCGGTTGCATTATCTCCTTTAAAATAATTCTCGATACCTGCAATGCTGCAATTTTTTATGCCCACTATCTTTGTGCATGCCAATTATCTCTTTGTAGGTGCCATTCTGGGTCAAAGATAAGAAGGCGCTAAGGCCTTAGGCGCTAAGGTCGTCCGCGATAAACGAATTTGATTAAAAATTTAACGTGCACAAGATTAGAGCAGACTTTTTAATCAGTTGAGAACACGACTTCATTTTTACGAGTCTTCGTCTTAGCAGTTCTTTTTTAATTGCCTCTCAACGCGCCCGGGCCGTGTAATGCGCTATTTAATGATGCTTCAAAATGTAAAATGCATTGCTGCACCATCTTTGTTTTACTGGCTCTTACTAAAAAGATCACGTTAAGTGTTCCTGATCTTTTGAACTTTATTATTAAAGGTTTGAATTGAAAATGCTAATTCTCTGTAATTTGGTACCTACCACATTAACTTCGGTTTTGCAAATTCGTCGTAAAATTACCGATACAAAACAAGGTAGACATTAATGTACTAATGAAAACGAAGTGTTGAACATAGTCGGTAATGGTCATTGTAATCAGTTACAACAAATTAAAATCGAGACGCATTCGAATTACTTTATCTGACGCAACGCGGTGTTTTGTTCCGGTTCAGAATCGACATTGAACAAATTCGATACGCCAAAACTGGCGAGAACAGCTAGTAAAAACATGACCAATCTAAATTTTATAGTCAAATGACAATTTATATAAAAAAGCAAATTGCTTTTTAATATAACAATACACTAACAATCAATACCGTTGAGCTGCGCAAACAAAATACTGGAAAAATGTTTGACGAGTGCATATCATAACTAGGCATCGATTACTGACAACAACAAAAAAACTAGTCTAATAAATCCATCAGGGTAAAAAAAAACATGGCGTACAGCGGAGGGAGTAATCCATCACCTGCGTGTATTAAAAAATAAATAACAGGTGGGCAATTCAAAAATTGCTCGCAGTATAACAAGGGTTTTGTCGCCTACGCACATCCGTTTATTTCATTGAAATAATGTCATAATATTACATGCAAGGAAAAAACGTATTTCGAATTACGCATGCACCCTTACGAGCGGTTGTAGCCGGCATCTAATTAGAATATTATAAATAATATCTACCGACGCGACGCGACGGTGTTTACCAACTGACCCTGCCTCTGTAAACTTAATAACACGACACTCGGCAATAAAAAGTAGCACAATGTAATTCGCATTACTTTTTTGTTCTCATTTCAGGCCTAGCTGCCAATAACGCAAGAGCCAATTATTGACGGCGTAATTTGTTGCGTAAGTGGCATTTTTTATCTATTTTATAAGTGACAGATTATTTATCTGCTTTTAAGAATCTTAAAGTAAGTAATCTAAGTACCAAAATTAGAGTAGAAAATTTGTGGCACTGGATCATGCAGATAGTTGGAGCAGATTGTTAACTATCTAATCTAGAGTGGTTTGCAAGCAGTGCGGCGCCGGCGCAGGACGACCGCGACCGCGACGACCATATGGGCACATGCAACAATGAGCTCATACAACCGGTCGCAGGACCGTTACAGATGAGCCACCGGCGACTTC
This sequence comes from Caradrina clavipalpis, assembly GCA_932526535.1. Lineage (NCBI taxonomy): Eukaryota > Metazoa > Arthropoda > Insecta > Lepidoptera > Noctuidae > Caradrina > Caradrina clavipalpis. The sequence continues at coordinate 10,768,383 of OW052091.1, read as the reverse complement.
ACCGTCGCCTGTGAATATGCATGAGCCAAGACTTGACCTCGGGTTATTAGACCGCGCTCTCGGAGCGTGGGACCGCTCAGGTATAACAATCGACGTTTGACATTTGCGTGACACTCGAGTTCACTCGACTCACTTCCCGAAGATCACGTCAAATCTATTTTGAATGGATTTTGTTGCAGAATTATTGTTATTCTTTGAGAAAGGGACATACATAAAGTTTTCAACGACGTTTAATAATATAATATAGTCTAATTATAGTAACTTATTTTATTTATTGGTAATGGTGATTTTGATTTCCTCAATAAACGTGGCTGATTTTCGTAATTAATTAGTAATTGATCCAATAAAACTTGGTAAAGAAACGGTGAGCTAATTATTTAGAACAAAAGCCGGCCAGAAGACAAATAGTTAACGGAATTATTGAGGAAATATTCGTCGCACTGGTACTTATTTGACGGATTTTCCTGGCATATAAATATATATAGAACATTCCGGGTAAGTCGAAGTGCAAATCAAATGTAAGATGGGTAGTCAGAGCGTGAACGGGACGTGGCCATCAATCAGGCGAGAGGCCGCGGGTCAGGCCCCGCACCCCGACCACCTGTCGCGCCCGCGCCCGCCAGCTCACACCAATTGCTAATCAGTCACTAAGTTACACCAAATCTCAGCCTGACAGGGGGACCTCGCACCGCCAGCGTGCGGGTACCACTATTTTGACGAACAAGAGCATTAGTAGCCGCGACAACGCGTTTTGTCACCAACAGTATTTACTTAGATCAACCCGTCTAGTAGAGCTGATAATTTTTATGTATATTTTGTGATCGGCTTTATTTTCTCTGAACCAACTAATAGATACCAACGATATAAATAGATAATTGGACCTTTATGGCCTTTTTAACGTCCTTCTATCGCAGAATTTCCTTCTAATACCGCGTAATAAAAGTAATCTCATGGACCTTTCATCCGTTGAACAAAAGAATTATTGCTCATCGAAAGAGCGGGAATTCTCGCGTAAAATAGCAGACATTTTTGAAATAGCGGTAGCTTGTCATTTGAAGCGTCGGTATCGGAGTCCGGCGAGCGGCGAGCCGCGGCGATCGCTGTAAATTTCATCGCAATAGTGAATGTACACGCGAGACTAAAAATAAACATGGCGGCCACAACGGGCGTAGTCAGGCGATACTGAGATAACTGCTCCAGCGTGTATCGCCTACAACAGATCCGACGCCGTGTTGTGACATGCGAATACGCTTCACACAACATTTATTGTTTAATTAGTTGAGTTAAATTTAGTACACTTGCGTCTTTTGAGTGGGCGCCAAAGTTTTATTTAAATGACAATGTCGAGTTTACTTTTTCTTCAGGTTTAGGTATTCTCAACGCAAATAACAATCCAATAAAAGTGCCCATTGAAAGAAGTACGAAAATAAACGCAGGATAACTAAATATTGGAAATGAATCGAATGCCGAGATTTATATCTATGGAACGGAGTTATAATAGCTTTAAAAGTTTTTCACAGAAATAATTTATGGGATGGCAGGAGCTGCATGAAATCAGGCACGCAGAAAAAACAAATCTGAATCTGGAAAACTTTTCAATCTCTTCCATACGAGATCAATGTGTTCATAGAGTTCCTTTAAACATAGTTTGAAGATGACGAATAAATAGGTACAGATACCTACCAAAACAGATACAAACTTGATGATAAAAAAGTTCCCATTTCAGTAATATTTGTGCTATATTGTATTTTACTGCAGGCCGTTTGGTTTGTCATCTAGCGCCGTTGCATAAAAATCTAAATCTTTAGTGCACCATAGCGGTGAGGCGAATGCTACAAAAATGTTATGCTTTTACGTCATAATATTATGATGTCGAGGAAACAAATAGATAAGTAAATTCTTACAACCGTAAAGGAAATTTGTATGCAGAGTTTCAAGGAAATTGTTTCATTTGTTCTGTGGTACGCAAAGCAGCAAAAGTGTGACAGGCAGAAACAAACTCGATTGAAGACAGGAACGGAGCTATACCGTCCGTGGGATTCATCTCGGCCAGATCACGATCGTGGAACAAAAGGAGCGCGCGGCGAGCCGACACAGGCAAATCGAGCAAAAAAACTTGCGTTCAAATGGAGCTTTTCATACTTAACCAACTCTATAGAGTTACCCAAATGACGTAAGCGTCTCACACTGTCGACATCTTTAGTTTTTGTCACGCTTTCGATATGTAAAGTGTGATTCAAATATTTTAGTAGATATCTAATAAGAACATAGAAAGAGATTTTAAGGAAGCTTACCGCGAATGCCTTCGCCAAAACGGAACGAACAAACGCCAGCTCAAAATGTGCAATGTGACAACTCCATGCAGCATTAAGAAGACATTAGGGGTGGGGTTAGAGCGACGACAGAGGGCGCATTATTTAGCAATTTATCACGTATCCCATAGCAAAGGAATATGAACTTTCTGTAACTGTTGCTTGTTTATTATTTCAATAGTTTCTTTTACGTAACTTACTGTTCAACATCTCAAAATTTACATATTATGTTCCCTGAAACGTAACGAATAGTCAAATAGAATGTTTGTGATATACATTAGAAAGCAAACATTATAGCTGTCACTTTCGCTTGTCGGGCTACAATGACTCGCTCGAAATCACTGCGTGAACCTTTCATCGCGCGTCACTACGAGCTTTCAAAAAGCTTTCAGTGGTCGATCGCGCTCACTATGATTATGAGTGTTGCCAATATACGTTCCGCGATTGGAGTTATGTCGAATACCTACGTGAATAAATGCGGAATGTTGTAAATTGCTGTTGTACAAGTTGACGCAATGTCTACCACGTTAACCTCTCAATTTGTATGGGTAACTGTGGCGTGCCACCAAGTGCGGTTGCCAAGCGCCCGCAGCGGAAAATTTGGCGGAAACCGATCGACATCGCGGCTCAAAACTATGCATTTTAAGTCAAATCAATCGATACGCGGTCGGACGCACACGTGTGCTAGTTGTTTATGTGCCACAAAAACCACAAAGTTTTGCGAGACTGCCAAATGTGGAAGTACATACTTCGTATGAAGTGGCTTTTAGGGCTTCCCATGAGAGGAGTTAGCTTACGTTAGTGGACGAATGGGGCACAACTCACGCGGCGTCATTATCGTTACAGTTCAGTGGTCGGCGCCAATTTGAGCGAGTGTGTAACGAGCACTGCGCCCACACCGGTCCCAGGACTTGCTTAATTGTGCTCTCCACACACTAAATTTCTTTAAGTATATCAAACTTCAAATGTTATTCGGATATTATCCTATTCAAAATCAGCAAACGTAGACAAAGAACTTCAGTTGGCGTTAGTAAATTAGGGGGACCAAAAACGACCAGAAGACAAGTAAAAATAAACCTTTTATTCGTGTTTAAACCCTACTAAACCTAAATTTGCATTGAACAACAAAATTACTGAGTGTAGTAACGTATACAGAACTATTGTCGAGGTTGATGGAGGTAGATGGCCCGTGGTGGAGCCGGGTACCGGAGCGTGCCTGCTCCCGCACCCATAAATATTTTACGGTGCACTCCTTTATGGTATTGTGATTAGATTGTCGCGCTGCTTGTGCCACGCGAATCTATGGTATATCGAATTTGGAATAAAGTGAACGCGTCTCGCGTATTTCGCGTATGTAATGGAATTTTGCCAAGAACTACATGTGTTGCGGGATCCACAAGCTTTGCTAGTTTTATATTGTTGTTTCATTAAATTATTACAGGTGTTACTTTTATTACCAGGCGTAGCCAAAAAGAAAGGCTTAGGATCATGGGTGCCTTGCCTTCATGTGTATTTACGAATTCACGTCTAGTATCTGTATCTTCTCATCTGATGAAGTAGTCTACGATAATGAAATTAATTTGCTATATTTATAGAAAGCAGAAGAGTATCTATCTGTATTTGTACCATAAATCCTATTTATTGGGTCGTAAATCTGTTAAGCGAGTACAGCAACTAGCGATTAAACCGTACGCAATGTGCACAATACCTCTCCAAACTGATATCTATAAATATTTTGACAAGTCCCGGGTTACTGTTATATTTTCGTTTCAATATCCGAATAATAAATATGAAATAGCGCAAGGTGGCTTAGATAGAGTGGTGTAAGTGTTCGAACTACGATCTATGAAAACCGGGGCGCAGGCAAACATCATGTCTACACGGTGCCGGAGCAGGGGAAGTGGTAAGGTCGCGTTACGCCGTTTGAAAGTGAGATGCGAGGCGCCAGGAGAGCAACAAATTAAGTCCCCGCGGGGAGCGGCGCCGCCCACGCCCGCGTTGAGAGCCGCCCGCGATAACGTCTCGCCGAAGGGAAAACTTGAATATTTCCAACGAATTACGTAACCAAATTCGCTGAATAAAAGTTCACGTACGTGCCCCGACAACCGGCAAAGTATTATTGAAGTTCTCTTTACATTCTAATTAGGAGTTTAGAAGTGTTTAATCGTTGAATATGTCGCCTTCGAGAATCCATTTCAAGTGGAAGTTTATATTGAATATAGTAATTGTACAAGTATCTGCTGTCAATTTTGTTAGTAAACGACTTCAATGCCCTAGTAATGTTACACTACGTTAGCACTTCCCAACTTTCGCAAATATAGCAACGTAGGTACCTATAGCATTAGCACTTTGTCAGCGACTTCGTCCGTGTAGATTTCAGACTTCACATACAAACTTTCATCCCCTATTTTACTTCATTTGAGTTGAAATTTTAGAAAATCTTGAAACACATGTCTTTTTGTTAACTATGAGCCCTAATTTAAATTTTCATTGAGTTCCCCTTTTAGGCGTAGAATTTCCAATAATACTTTGTTGATGCATACGTCACAAAAGGGACCTACTGTACTTTTGAAGTATCAGCTTCAGTGGTTTAGGTTTCGACTTGATGAATTAGTCAGTCGGCCTGGGATATCTTTCTATAGCGGGTGGAAGGATACATTTTGACTGTCCAGAAGTTGTGCTTTTGTATGAAATAACTGATTTTATTGAATAACCGTCAAAAATGTTCACCCTGGAGTGTCTAGATTCATGTACAGAATCCTAGTTTTCGTTTCGATGCCCCATCCACCCCGTATAGAAGTATCTGCTATCAATTTTGTTTGTACGACTTCAGTGCTTCAGTAGGTATGTTATAAATACGTTAGCACTTCTCAACTTCCACAAAAATATATCACATTATAGCGTGTCATCGCTACGTTTTAACAGACTGAAATATTTTATTTTTTATTCATGCACATTTCATCGAACTTTCTGTCGGCGACTTCTTAGTCACGTTAGACGACAGAACAAAGGTAACATATATTTTTTCTTGCTACATCTGTACTTGACGTATTGGTGTAGCTCACCAAAAGAAAGAAAATGATGTTCGGTCTTGCATGACTAAGAAATACAGTTTTCATTTTATCTGCAAAATATTTTGCATTATAACAAATTCGAAGTGTGTAAAATATTCCATCAATAATTCAATGTTTGGAAAGAAAAGCATGAATGCTTATACATATATTTTTTGCTCATTATGTCTGTGCATACATACATACATTTATTGCTCCTAATGTCAAGAGTGCAGAACATATGATGAAAATATTTTATTTTATTGGCCAATATTCCCTTATTTTATATTACGTTATTCCAAAAAGTTATAGTCGTTTCACGAGAGAAATAAAACTCTTACCGCAACATAAACTTTATCACATAAAGTCATAAATATTTTGTACCAATATCACTTCCCCCGTTTGAGGTGTGGCATTGGCGTTCGCTTCTAAATGTGAACTTTAAAGTTTATTGGTATCAAACTTTTTATTTTCTATTCCAGCGCACATTTCGCATAACATATTGCATTTGATTATGAAATCGTTGTAAATTACGAAATAGCAAATCGTTATAAATTCAGTGCGAATGCCTGCAGTTGAAACAGCACTGCTGGATTAACGAGCAGATTAAACAAGCGAGAAATAATAGACGCACGATACAGTTAATGACGGGCCCATAAAAAGAAGGAAGAAATCTGCCAATAGCAAAGCTTAAGCGAGGGTATAAAATTAAATGGGTAGAAGGCGTTTTTACAAGTTTATCGAGCGTTCCACATCGGGCAGACGTCTAATGGGCTCGCAGGCGCCGCGCACGCTGCCTGTCTGTCTCGGCGGCCAGTGACGTGCGCCCGCCCGCCAGACCGTATGAAACCGACATTTAGACCTTACCAATTTCCGATCGATAGCAGGCTACGAAAACGTTTCACTTATGACATGTCACGCTATGTTACACTCATGATGGTAGAGCGATAATAGATTAAACAGTTCCTTATGAACAAGTGACTAGCGAGAACAAAAAGGTCGGAATGGGGGCTACTTACACAGAACGGCGCGGTTGGCTGCCCCCTAGCTCCGCTTTTAATGCGGATTTATCGACTCAAATTAATCGTGTAAGTAGAGAGCCGGCCGAGGAAAGTTGCGTGAAACGCGATAAAGGACCTTTATTCGTTCGAAAAGCCGTTCATTGCGATTTAACTAAATTGGCCTTCGTTTACTATAAACCTGGTTGAGTGATCAGATTGAAGAGTTTTTGTTAAGTACAAAGTCATGAACTGATCAAGACTAGTGTGAATAATGATTGAATAGCATATTTTCATCAGGAGTCACCGAGATAGCTTACAGAGCCAGCAAGCTGAAGTGGCAGTGAGTGCGCTTGTCATATCTGTCGAAGGACCGATGCCCGTTGGAGTGGACAAGACTGTGCGGGGAGACTACGAATCGGCAAACACAGCGTTAGACAGACGGGCCCTTCAGTCAGATTCATCCACGATATGGAAAAAGGTACCTGTAGCTAGAGAAGGGGAAGACCCGATATTTGGAACGGACTTATGACATATTTTGGGAAAGGTCTACCTATGAACGGGATAGATCGAGTTCAAATATTAATAGAAGTTATCATAAGTATAGTAAAAAGATTTGTGTTTCCTAATATGTATGTACTTCCTTATAAGACGAAAGTTCTAATTAGAAAACCAATAGTTAACATAACATAAAGTATGTACGATTATCCCCAACTATATGATAGAAGCGTGTTTTGTAAACAGCGAGTAGGTAGCGTGGCGATGCGGTTTCGGGTGCGCCGTCGAACGCGACTGGGTCTCCGGAACGACACGTCAGCCCACAATCTCATTTGTGCTTCCCACTACAACGAGCGACACGTAGGAAATGAGATGCGATTAGCTTACCCAGCCGGCGAACATTTGCTCTGTACATCGGCACAACATTCACATAAATTTAAAATAGCTGTGACAACAAACCCGCAAGGAAATATTGCCTGTTTATCAGCTCAGGTACACCCTACTTTACATTTAACATGTTTCAAGCGAGATTTTAACTTTATAAGGCACACAATCGCCCTAATCGAGCCGTTTCACTTACACATTCAACTGCAGTAAGTTGCCATTGTGCGCTCTCTTGACTTTTGATAAATGATCCGATTAAAATGAGATTGCTGATAGTCTCTTTTTAGTTTTAGTACATTTCTATACGTATAGGTATCTGATCGTGAGAAATGGAAGACTGCGAATGCTGACGATGGGATTCGAAACGCTAGATATTGCAAATGGTTATTATATAAATTGCTTCGACTGTAGTATGGCTGGTATGTATAAGTGCTACTACTAATATCTCTGAATTGGTAAGCTGAAACTTTATATCCGACAAGTGAGCAAGAAATCGTCTTTGTTTTCAAAAGAAAACACTGCAATAACTTACAATCATCAGATCCGTCGCAAGTAATTCACAAAAGATATTTGAAGCGAAATGGTTTCCACCAACTTTTGGAATAGAAAATTCTCAAGGAATAGCCGTGTGTTCTTCGGAGGGGAGTGGGAGTGATTCCGAGCCGCTTACACTGGCACCCGCTCCGGGACTGCATAATACATTGCGGAGAATGCACCGCAGTTTGATCCCTTTCTAGACAAGGTAAGTACGACTGTACCCCGAGTGGAAAGTTCTCTTGATGTTACCTCCACTTTTCTACCAAGTAAGGACATGAGCTAGTAAGGGGCTTTACGGTTTCAACGTAAATTGACAAAGTTTTGAGTATGACATCTCTTTGTCTTCTTACAAAGGAATATCGACCATGTTCAATTATTTATGACTAATTGTTCTTACAACTTTGGAAGTGCAAAGTTCGAGCGAAGGTATTAAAGGGATACGTACAAACTTGTGTGGGAATAATGAAGGCATTTAAGGTACACGCAGTCGAGACATTGTAAATAATCAATAAGGCACCTTCTGGAGCTCGTGAAGTACTGTGTTATTAGTACAATATTGGAGTGAACTTCGTAGCAGCAAAACAATCTTTGGTTTCGGTCGTTAAAGAGGAATGTTAAAGAATTTAGTTCCCGGCCACGTCCACGCTAGCTCTACGGCTCGTAAAAGTTTGGTGTGTGGATAATAAATATGCTGTTTTTACCCGAAGAGACTCCTAAAACGAACTGTTGTTTCTTTAGTAAGCGCTGCATCTATTAATAACAACATTTTTACGACGATACTTTTACAAGCTTTTAATAAAACACAAAATGACGTGTCTAATAAAACTCAAAAACTGAATTTATTAAATTTAAATTTTATATGGTTAACGTCAATTTGTTCTGAAGACAAGGACTTCGAATTGTAGCTGTCAAGCAACAAACAGTTAATTTTGTTTCTGTTTTAATTATAAATTACGAAGTTACTTGGGAGTATTTAATTAAAACATGAGATAAAATATTGCAATGACATAAACATCTTCAAATCAGTTTGGTTTATTCCAAATCTCGATATTTACTTATTTTTAAATTGAATATGACACATATTACAATAATAAAAAAATTATAGGGACTTTTCAGCACTTCTTTGGCCTCATGCTGGAAAAAAGCATTTTAGAAAGGTTTTTTTAACTTTTTAAGAAAAGCTCATAAACATGTAATTCAGTAAGCACCTAAATACTGTTCCTTAGGTAGGTACAGTTTTGTAGGCTTCATGGAGAGGCATTCTGGCATTTATTAATGTGAATCGGCCTGGCGGACCCAGACAATGGCGCGCATGTTTCGCCGAAATTGTGAACCGGAGTGGTGGCCCTGGCCGTCGTTGCACGTACAAAAACCTAAGGTAAACGGCGGCCCACATAAGTAATTCAGACGGTACGAATAAACAAAACAACTAAGTAGTCTTCTTTCATGCATTCCTGAGTACAACCTTCGTACATAGATCTATTAGTTTACCAGTTAGCTGAAAGTAACGTCACGAATCGTACTCCAATCAATTTAACAAAGAATTTTTTAAGCGACATCGTGCAAGGTTGCCGGCCTGGTGTTTCCTCGTTTGACAAAAAAGCTACGTTCAAAATCAAGTTCTAATACTTTACTTAATAAATAATAATAAGGAATTATACCAATCTAATATTTTATGGTCTAATATGGAATTGTCGTCTGGTGACCTTGGCAGGTTAATTTATTAAACTTAGTTCCGCTGACATTTTGATAGCATCAAACCAAAAACACGTTAGTGTGTAATTTATATTATCAATCGCGAGGAAATTAATTTATTAATAGATTGACGTATTAACAGATAAAGGTGTGGTTTGTTTCTAAGAAACATTAAATTACACACACTCTTTGAGACTATTAAATATCACAATAATTTCTGACCAACAGCTAGCTAAATACACCAGACAGATGGTAGACTAGAATGACGAAAGCTGATCGTCAAATGAAAGTTTCATTTCAAAAAGTCCCTGAAAATATAGAGAAAACTTGAACCATTTTGCTGAGCAAAAGTTACGAAAGATAAGCGAGTAAGATCTTGGTATTTTGCCAAGAGAGTAATCATGAAAAATATGACAGAGAAACAGTACGATATTAAAATACGAAATAAATTTTCAGCTAGACAAAATATTACAAAAGGATAGCGTAGTATAGCGTTGATTTATTATGAGTAAGGTATGAGATTGATTTGTCATTGCGGTAGATAACTTATAAACTTAGGTTAATGTTATGTTTGACTTACTTTGAAGAGAGCGTCTTTACAATGATATATGACTCCGGGCAAAAATCTGAAACAAAGAACACCATTATAAGTTGAATATTAGACTTTAAACGTCGGTTTATTATTAATCTCAACGATTTATTGTAAAACAAAAGATAAAGCGTTAGTTTAACGTGAGCTATAATAACCGGATAAGATAAATCGCTAAACTGATATCATTCTTAGAACAAATTGGCGGTTGAATATAAAACTAAACCAATTACAAGTTTTCCAATATGCCCGGCAAATTATACCAATGTTAAACTCGCAATAGCCGCTCTACACGGCTTCTTGCAGACTTCTCAAATTGAAGTTTGGAGCGTTCGCGACGCACTCGGCTTGATTTATACACACACACAAACACACGCTGAAGATACAACCATAATAATGTGCAGTGGAAAGCATTTTAAGTCAACTGTGTTGTGGTGCGTGACTTGAAACTCGTACTTTATTTTCTTCCGACCGTCTGGCTGTTTTAATTCGGTTCTTACTGGATGATACGATATACTTGTTTAATGATTTGTATTTCTTTAATGTTAAGTATGTAGTTTGTTTCAGAAAAACTTCTGGCCGTCCTTTCGCTGAATAATGGAAACAGCGCATAGGTGTTTCGTACTTTTACGTTAATATTGCAAATCCCCAGTCGAGAGTAAAAACAATAAATATGTTCGGGCCTGTGTAGTGTTTGCTGTGCAATCCCGTTGCTATTCTAGTTACATAATTCCCTTTTGCAGCTCTGAACGAAAAAACTGCGCTTAAAAACTCCATTACTGGGCGGCATTCATTTCACCATGACACAATACGCGTTAACCGACAAAATAAGAGCGTCGTAGCTAGTTACGGAAATAAAAGCTGTTATTATGAATCGCAGCGATGGCTGCGCGGTCGGTGGCGGCGCGGGCGCGGGCGGGGCCAGGTAAACACTGTTATTTGCATTACACGCCCCGGCCCTTGGCTAGGATTTGTGACATCCGCCGGTAAGCTCAGCGAGCGCTCTCCCGCGGCAACTCTAATTATTGTTGAATTCATTACAGAAACGGCGACATGTACAAGATTGGATTTTGCGCAAATATCTTTACAAGGTACATTACCTTTCCTCAGTACATACCCATGCGATTGCTATCTTATTAAGTGTATAATAGTTAGCTAGCGGAGCGAACTCTACGACCGCGACGGTGACGGTGAGATACTGTACCGTAAGAGGAAAAGCTTCACATTCACATTTATTAACTAATTAACGCGATGAAACGGTGGCTGCGTTTTGGAACGATATAGTTTAATTTAATTTACACGAATGAAGAGGCACATACGTACATACAAGTTAAAACAATGGTGAAAGGAAACAAAACGGGTGTTAGTAAGTTAAATAAGTAAGAGTCTGCATTAGGTCTGTAGATAGGGCTAATAAGCGGCAGGCGTGGAGTAGTAGCTACGTAAAAGCCTCGAGTGTGGAGGCGGTCACAAGTGTGCAAGTTTCACGCTTGCGGCGGTAACGTGTAACGCGTCTTTTTACAGAACGTCTGAAATGGCGAGCGGGCGGAATTCAAAAGCTTGAGCTAGTTCCGTGGCGGCGTGTCAGGTCGGAGACAAAGGCCCTACACATCCACACAAGCGTGCCTAGAAATTGAATTTTCATATTTTTCAGACATTTCTTAAGCGAGATTTTTGCTGCTGTTTTCAGGAGGTTTGCAACAGCATATTATTTGAAGTTTATTGTTAATATCAAGAGTAGACAGCAAGCGTTTATGTCTCTTGTTGTAGTTTCGAATTATACCTAGTTAAGCTTGTTGGTATGTATCTCTTGTGACCTATGGCTCGAGATAGGGGGATCACCGCTGAGCTAGCGTCGCCCAGACAACAATAGAGAAACTTTACACGACACACTGAACATGAGGAATTGGCTTTTGCTACGGTTAGCATTTATGCCTGTAATGAGGAAGCTGTGTTTTACAGTTGTTAACTATTTGTTAAAAGCAACTGTAAAGTTTATAAACTACAACGATCAAAACGATCCGAGGAGAATTTTTTAATGGACCATGTTAATTTTCAATCTAATTGGTAGGTCGTGCTCAAGATGGAGAAGAAACCATTAACTGGTTCCTGTTACAACAATATTTGCTCATTCGTAATGTTTCGATGAATAAGCGGTGTTTTAGACAAACTGGCAATAGTTCTTCGTATCAATTGATGATGGACTGTACTAATCAGGTACAATGATAAATCAGTTCTTTGATTAGTAGAATTTATTAAAGCTATCTCGCGTTTCGCTAAGTAGCTCCAAGGATGAGAAGTTACTGGTGTTGTTTTTAACTGTTACGAAGCTTAAAGCTTAATTTTAAGACAAACAAGATAAATATTAATGCTCCTAAAGTTACGGCTGAAACTTTCAGTATAGTGTTATTAAAACAATATTTTCGAAGAACATGTTGCAAAATACCTACTTAATATGCGAGTTAGTCGGTTTATTAGCATAGATGGGAGTAGCAAACTTTTGTATTTTCAGAAAAAAAACTTTAAAACAAGAATTTTATTAGTAAAGTTATATAACGCGCTTTCAAAACTCAATCGAAGTGCGCGGCACGTCGTACGTAAAACTCGACGAAAGTATGACTATGACAAAAGCACGTGCGCACCCGAACCTTCCCAACTTCCCGAAGGACACCGCGACGTTATTTAGGGGCGTTTCTGAAAGGCAAGGTGTGTCGTCTCGAGCCCAAGGGAATTCACTACGCTTTAAAGCTGGTAATTTGATGTGAGTCTTTCGAGATTTTTCCATCTTCCCGGGTCGTTCGGGGAGCGGGCGGATTAGGCCACGCACGGCATGGGCGAGGGCGGCGACGCGCCAGATTAATGTCGCGAGCTTTGCGCCAAATTTAAAATGTCACGTTCCATTTTTCCAGCCAACAGAGCCCGTCAACGACCCGAACAGTTAATACTTCCGATTGTAGACATTCCTTACGCAATAATAAATGGACACGCGGACGGAATAAAAAGTAACATACTCAGACACTCAATTACGTACACTACACATTATGTACAGACATTTATTTATAAGAAAATATAAGTTGCAAAGTACAGTTGAATAAAGTTATTTCAGCGTTACTTAACAAAATAAGCAATCTTGAAGATGACGACGTGATAAGACTAGATACTGAATAGTCGTCCTTGAGACAAATAAAGAAGAAAAAACCGTCAGAGGTCAATGATTCCTATGTGTGTCTGCAGCACACATACGCACATGTATTATCTAAAGTGTAGTCAACATGGAAACAGGGCGTAGGAAAAAAGGCAAAGTCGTAAAACTGGCGCCCACCAATCGCCAAATAAGGCCGGCGAGGCACCGGCGAGCCGCGCGGCGTCGTCCTTGACTCCCGGCCAAATGACATAAGTTGGCCCATGGGCGCGGATTCTTGACTAATCGATAAACAAGACGGAATGGATGAAGAACCCAAACGTTGTATCGCCGCACCCACGCAAAGCTATTAACTTGCCGACTAATTTGTGCATGATTCCATAAAACTGTTGAATCAAACGCAAAAAGCATAGACAACAGCAACAAGGTCACTTCAACTCCATGCAGTCCAAAAAATTTGCACAGCACTTGGTTCTCCCTTTTGGAATATAAGGCTTTGTGTAAACATGATCTCACTAAGCTTCAAGTGCGGAATTATGTTAAAACGTTGAATTCCTACATCTATCACGAGAGGCGAGTTCATCTCAGTTATATTTTATAATATCTTATCTTCCCTAATACAGGCTGGTGGCACATAAGTCTGAAACTTTTCCAATTTTCATATTCCGCCAGAAGTCAACATTCATAAAGAGCCTTAATTTTAATAATTTCACATTTATAGTATGGAGTGCGTGTCCGTAGGAGCCATAAAATGTGCGTGCGGGTGAAAATTGATGCGTAGGGATATGGCGTAAATTTTGAGCTTATTATCGTAGCCTTGAATTTTGATAGGTGTAATGGGATAGCTTGATACACTTTTCACACGATCACAGTTTACAGTTTGTTTTACTGTCTGAAGCATTCATAAAAACTGTAGATAAATGAGTTTAAGAATAAGAAATCTTGAACATTGCCTGTTTCAACGCGACGATGCGACGCGACGCCACGGATAAGTTCGTTACTGTCGTGTTGAGCTTCATCGCCACAATAAAAAAAAAAAAACAAAAATACCAAGTTGCCCCATCTATTTGTCTACAAAGTTTTTAATGGTCGATTATTTAGTTAACTGTTATGACGCTGCCACAATGTTGCTAAACAAGGTCGTATCGTGGAGCTGCTACGTTACGAAACCGATGCCTAATGAAAAATAGCGTGATCCTAAATGCAGCGTTAATTGCAGGTTTAATGAAATTCCTTGGGTGTTATGTAGGGGCACAACAAAGTAAGATAACTCGTAGCAGGTAAAGCCATGGCAGGATTAGCATGCGGAGCGGTGGCTGCCTGGTGTCAAGTTCATTGGCGAGCCCACGTAGCCACGTGCTCGCCCCCGTGTGCAAGGTGACTGACTTTACCATTCTACATTCATGACGACATGTATGGTGAGTAATTACATGTCTAGGTATTTAATGCCATGTCGGCCAATGACTTAGGTACAGTAGTTAATAATCCATCGTCTATCATTGTTTTCAGAAAGAAAGAATATTACCCTAAGCAAAGGGTTATACATGGAATACACGGTGTATTTTTGGTTAACTTTCTCTTCACTTGTCTACAAAATCAACCCTTTCACACAATCTAAGGAAATAAAAATATTTGATATTGATGCTGCCGCCCGCCGTCGTGACATTTTGTCTTAATTATTATTTTAGGTACTAAGAGTGATGTTAACCAATTCTTTAAATATGACTATGTTCTATGACTTTTAACTGAATGTTATTTCAAATAAGCCTTTCTTGTTAACCGTATTATTTTCATTAGAACGTAATTTAAACTTCTTGTTATTTTAAAAATATGAGATAGAAATGATCATACATGAGTTTACATGACGTACTTACTGTATTTTGTTAGGTACCTACCTAAGTTAACGATAAACATGAATCTCAAGTTTCTTAATAATTTTTCATTTGGTGCATTGGTTCAACCATAGCTGATTCGCGTAACTGATTCTGATCGTTCAACATTAGCTGATATTCACAGAAGAGCGAGTCAATTTAATCAAGTGACGATGCAAGCTAGTCAGAGTATGAGAGCTTTCCCCAGCATCAAATCAATGATTCATCGATCAATAATTGAACAAAGCGCATTAGTGAGGCGATCGCTAAACGTCCACTTCGCCGGTGAGTAAACACTGCGCGGTGAGCACGAAGGCGTAATCCGTAGGGCGGCACTTAGCGCGCGCCACAAGCTCCGCACTCTAATTGCACACCAACTAATCTGTTTGCGTTTCCAACGCATCCAATTACCTATTCTATTCTATTCTACGGATTTTGACGGTCAATTTCCGAAAGTAAATTTTCGTCAAACTTAAATCCATCTACTTTAAACTCAAACACTAACTCCAACATAAAAGTAATAACGCCAGACGTGCGTGACGGTGTTACCTGTCAGAATTCACGGACATAAAATGCGAATAAAATGAAAAGTTCAGAATTACCATTATCATTTGATGCGCTTGATAACGTCACGTTCAAGCGCATTGCGCCCGCGCATCTGCAATCTTCACGGTGCGGACATTGCACCTATGACATCATCAGTGGATAAAATGGATGGAGTAAAAAATCTGAATTGAGATATTTTCATGAGATGGGCGTTTTATTGAACTTTGAGAAAAGATAAAATAAATTAGTACCCAAGGATTGTGAAGACATGATCAGATTACGACTCGTAGAGTATTTTAAGACTGCGAATATAAACCGACAATAGATGGCGTTAGATCATTCAGCAAAATTTTTGTTGAACGAGTACTTATTGTATTGTAACAGAAATATCAACTCATTGATGTAGAAAATGTAACGGTGATGTTAACGCGCCAGTATCTAATGGAACAAATAAAAATACAAAGCATAATACACTACTAACTCTGAAGGAGAAAAACCCAATAACTTGGAATTATCATTGACAACATATACAATACACTTCCTTCAATACAAGGAAAAAGTAAGGGGTACTTGTGCAAAGTACAATACGTGCCCTACTCGAGTGAAGGTTCGATGAGTGTTCACATTGTTGGTGATTTCTTCGAGCCGAGTTGAAGGGCTCGATCCTTAAAAGGTACACATTCGATTTTAAATATCACCAATATTTAATTTTGAAAGACGCCTGTATTCCTGTATCGTTCCCATAAATACATTACAAACGGTTTATCCGTCTATAGTTTACAATTATTGTTAGCTTGTAATGAATAGTTTTTTATAACTGCGAAAATGAAGATTTAAAATTTTATTGGAAAAGTTTTGAAACGAAAACTAATTTAAATCTTTTCTTTTGGTACAGTTATTGGAGAAAATAATTATCATCAATATTTAATTTAGAAAGACGACTCTTATTAATAAGAAAACGGTTTATCTATTTACTGATTTTAATTTTTCAGTTATCTATTGTAGACTGTAATGGACACTTTTTAGAAGTGCCATAATCTAGTTTTGGAATTTATTGGACAAGTTTTGTAACGTAAACGAAGTAAAAACTTTTTTGGTACGTTCTGCATCATTACATTTACAAAATTTATTCGAATTTTGACAAATTCAGTTTGAAATCAATCTACCGAAACTTTTTTTCGTTTTAGTTACGTGAATGCTTTTTGCTAGTAAGTTGCTCTATTTTATTATATCTAAAGCGAATTATGACTTAAGAATATTTTATAGTTTAACTATTTATCAGTGTATGATTATTTTTGGTACCTAAGATGAATATGTGCAGTTTGGATTTACTTTTAAAATAAATTATTTGTTTTTTTTTTTTATTTATATGAATAAATAAATAAATAATAAATATTTTTTTCAAAAAAGTGCCTAGACATTATCAAGACAAGTAAACTGTATTCATTTAAAAAGTAAGTCTTGTGTGTTAAATGTAACAAAATTACTTTCGATGGAAGTTCTCTGTCGATGAAGTCCATTCTTTAGTATTTTGTAGGCCTTGTACTAAATTGAGCATCGCGTTTGAAGTATCTAAATATTTAGCAAGCGCTTTAAAGCAAAATACTAACAACAGTTCGTTAAAATATTGCAAATATTTCCGTAAGATTTTCTCGAGAAACAAGAGGCTGGTGTAACTAGTGTTGATTCACAAACGATTGAATTGGTAGTGCTTCATGCTCCCTCGACAACGGCGCCTTACTCACCCATCTTTTGTTGAATCACACAGATAATAATGGAAGATTTATTAAATTTGGAGGCACAAAGAAATATTATTTAAAACGATTGAAATGAGCTCTTTCGCATATTATGTGTTTATAATGCCAACCCATATTTTTACGAGTATGAGGTGAGCAACAAGTACACTCACATGAAGTGCCAAAAATTAGCACCTAGGTACTATAAAATTACACGTGATTTCAGAACAAAAATGTCGTGTGTTTGCTACCAAATATTTGTTTGGAGGTTGAATTTCGGGTTCAAGGAGGTACTTCTAGCTATTTGATGAAGATATATGGGCAATTGTTCTGCCAACGAATCCTGCTTGCGAAATTTTAAAATGGCATTGTGTGTAATGTTGCATATCGCCTGACAATGTATCTGTAAATATTTATTGATAGATTTGTTCCTCAAGTTGGCCGTACTTAGTGCTGATTCTGAACGTGCGGACGGAATTACACGCTGAGTAATCGGGTGAGTCTGCTGTTCGTCTCGCTTGATGATTTCGTTTTATGGGTGCTATTTTTTTGTTCATGTTCAAGTGACTGATTCTCTATTTAAGTACCTTGGTAATTTGTATTTGTCTCAAAGTCGCAATGCAATGCATTCCTCCAGACAGGACCCATCTATTGACTACGCTGCATGAGCAATGCTCTATTATATGCTAAGTTGGATTTATTGTGCTAAAGTTTGTGTGGAATCCGATTTAAAAATAGGATACTTTATAAACGAAGTAAGGCGGATCGCCTACACAGGGACGGACGAATCGGATTTGTTCAATGGAGCAAAGATTGCAATGGAAAATGTTCGAGCTGACGAATTGCATGGCGCGTCACTTAACCTTCGGGTCCGTAATAGCCTAAAGTATGACTCAGTATGATTGCTGCACCGCGGGCCGCTGTACCTACCTACTGCTGTACTCGGACAGTAGCCTCGCCAAACAAACGTGTCTTCAAACAAAATAATACACTATTTTCAGATCAGGTTTTTCATATACGAAGTAGGTATGCATTGAGCACTCATTAGCTAACATATTATTGTAATGAACTAACGCAATTGCCAAGAATAAGTACGTAACTTTCTCCTGGCATTATAACACATATGCAAGTGTTTTGAACGGGGAATGACTTTTACATTAGATAAATTAGAGGCAGCTAACAATGGCGGCTGCTAACTAGAAAGTGAATCGAGCTGGTGCCGAGAATGGTCTTTCCGATCGTATCGATCTTGGGTTCGTTACCCCGCTCATTATTCTCTCAATCACAATAAGACCATTTTACTTTAAGCAAAGATATATCTCACGCTAAAAGTGTCGATCCGTTCACGTTACTAAGTCGCCATTAGTGAAAATAATAGGTAATGTATTCAAAAGGTAGATCAGAAATAAATCCGATCCGACCTTTTACATTTCCTAAAATAATAGAGGTCAACGTTCACATTCCGGACACTGTCTTTTAATTCAAAGACTTCTCCTTTTATGGTTTTTGCCGCAACATGCAATAAATTAGCCCTTTACGGAAAAATGGACATCTGCTCCTCTGGAAAAAATCCCTCCTTGGAAGTAAAAGGACGAAATTTACGATCCGTGTAACCGTGGGTAGACGGACCTCGCCCACGAGTCGCATGCAAATGGCTCCATTGGAGCGGAGTGGCGTAGCTGCTAGGCACCAGGGAAGATTAAAATCGAAACACCTCGCGACCCCCGGTCGGCGCGGCGCGGCGACTTGCCGGTTTGGCCTGCTCTATTTGCAACACCACTGACACCAACCTGTGCCATTTTTACTTTTCAAATAGATATTGTCACACCGCAACATACACCCAAGAAAAGAGTCCTAAAATGCATGCAATGCAATTATCATGTCATTTTCGCTATGTATTTAAAACAAACTATAACTACACGCATGAATGCTCTTAACACCCAATTAAGTAATGGACATAGGAGTGCATGCGCTAAATCAGTTATTAATACACGGACGAAGGTTAGTGAATTCGAAATGTTCCAATTCAAATCTAAAACGGTGTTTCTGATTCAACGCGACGAATGATGTCCAAATATAGATTATTCAGTGCACCCCACAACACAATACAGTGTCTCTGTCTCGCGGAATATCGAACTTTGGGGTTCGTTATTCGCTTCAAACTCTGCGTTTAGCGAAATGTTACAGTATTAATATTAGTATTAGACACATACTAAGATAAATGAAATTGTTCAAAATTATGTAAAAGTTATGTGAAACTAATCAATAGTAGGAAAACCATAAAACATTTCATGTGTGTTTTCCAATGCTGTTATCACATAATTATTTCGTTGTTAATCACAATTACAATAGGTACAATTTAATAGGTCGCGATGTTGCTATAATAAAATTCAGTATGTAAAGGAATTGCATGAAAGTAATAAAGGCAACAAATTCAGTAGTCGTGTCGCCCACGCGGCAGACTTCAGGCGCCCAGACACTCATGACATACTTACTCACATATAAGTACATAGTCATATAACTTGGCTGTTGCGGATATACTCATCTTAATGTAAATTAGTATTATTCACAGGAAACGCGTTGCCTTGCATGCTTCATGAAATTGCTCTACGTAGTAGGTTCAAAATTACTGCAAGCATTGCATATGTAATTTTTATCATCTTGTTACAATCGATATTTTGCTGCCTTGACAAGCGTTGCACAACGTTTATTAGACCAGAACGAAGGAATTCAACTTCACCTTGCAATATAAGACGAGCTGAAAATATCAAGTTTCTAAACATGAATCTTTTTAGTGCAATGCAAAATTATTACATTGCAACACATATTGTTTGAATTAGGGCGTGTTAAAACGAATCGAGGTTGAAAGTAACCATTTTTCATGGATGGAATATGTTAAATTTACTTAACAATGTTTCACCAAGTTTAAACCACGACTTTTATTGACCAATTTACGGTAAAATAATAACGTTGAAGACAAAGTGACGTAACATTTCGGGTTCCTTTGAGCTCAGAACAACAGAAGTCAAAAGAAGAAAGAACTGGTTTCGACCTAAATCCGAATAGAATATAATAGTGAATAATATCGGTCGGTTTCCTATTGTGATATTATTAATAGAATATCCGTTATCTATTTTTATGTCAAATCTATAAAATTGGTGACGTAAATAGTTCTTGTTAAATGATATAAAAAGCTTGTTCATGGTTAACAAACCGCTTGAAATTATACATTGCAGTGATTTATGTTGCCAGATAAGCCGAGTTCTAAAAGCAAATGCCAATAACATAAGTAAACTAACTAGTTACCTACTTGTTTACAACTAGTTATAATGTTCCTCCTAAAACAGAATATTAAAATCGAGGACATTTCCTTTTCATTTTCCTCTTATTTATCCCTAAAGCTATTTCAAAGCGCGCGCCATTTTAAAGCGGTCAGATAAACCCAAACTATGCTTTGTGGCTTACTTAACGACAGATATAGCAATTGTGTAGGTAGTGTGTGTGTGCACACTTGTTTTATAGCTGTGTATTGGTCTGAAGTGGAAAGTGGAGCAGCATTGCACTTTCTCTTGCCAGAAAGCCAAGAGCTGCGCATAAGCCGTGCAAATCACATTGTACTAACACTAACAAACACAATAATGTGCGACCATCTGACTACTCTTTATCCTTTTAAGCTGTCGTATTATCTAATCAGCAGAACATGACGAAGATTCAAAATTAGTCATGCAGCATGCGACGGACACGTTACAAATGGTGCTGAAAATAATGAACACATCACCGGGACAGTTGGGTTTGACGGCAAAATACGAAAAACAAAGTGTAGAACGAGCGGGAGGTACTTATTGTGTGTTTTGAGTTAACTGACAAGCTATCAAAAGCGGAGAAGTTACCTCGGTTGCAAAACTGCCTTACTCGTTATGTGTCAGTCTTACCTAAATGTTTGTTTGTGTGCAGCACTGTACTTACATGCACAAACGAAGTAATACTGCGACTACATATCTGGTTACGTAACCGGTATAAGTATAAGTGTACAGTGCAAGTCTTAACAAATCGATATTGTACTACAGTCAACACGTGACTGCTAAATTAAGCTGAACAAACATGTAAACGCACTCGTCTGTCACAGAAGCGAATATTAAGTTACGTTTTTTTCCTTTTATTAACTAGTTGCAATTATTGAAAACATATTTTACAATGGTAAAAGTACATGAAAACACAAAAAGGTGCTGAATTAAAAACACGCAACGAATAATTACGAAATGTGAATAAAAAGAGATTAAAAGAACATAAAGTTGGTTAACTTTGTAAATTCAAATGTTGTGTAAGAGTTTTATAACAGTGCGGATTAAAGAGACGAAGCGTATGAAACGTGCAGAGTTGGCGGGCGATGTGGCCATGCGGCGGGGGCGGCCAAACCGGCGCTCAAACCAGTTTGCGAAAGAGCCCTTCTGTCGAAGTCGGTCGCCATGCCGCCGCACGCCGAGGGCCGGTGCATTAGTCGGGTCATCTGCTTATGCACTGCATTAAAATCACGATTTCATAAATTTAAACGCAGTGGGTACCTTTTATAGAGCCATTTATGCAGTTCTCCGCTCTTTTTGAATAATTTCTTATTACTTGGACTGCAGTTTTTAGTATTCATGAGTTATTTTAAAGGAAACTTTTGGTATCTACGATTCTACAACAGTAACACAGAAATACTTGTTTGAGAAACCCGAAACTTATCTACAGTGATGTACCAAAATAAGATATGTACAGAATACTGTCTGCATGTTTTACAATACAAGAATACACATCCGCAAGCTTCTATTATTTACAAAGCTTTATCTGAAATTGCAAACAATGTCTGCAGGTCAATGCATAATGCAGTCTCGGCTCCAGCGACTCAATGGTTTCCGAGACAAACTTGGACACATTTCCATGAAGGCATAAATGTACTAAGCCGAACAGAAAGTTATCCAAAGGATGGAGCAGACGGGGAATTTAAGCAATTAACATTTTCTCAAATGTTAGTGCATAATCATTAGTGTACAAGCATAGTGCACACAACAGTATTGCGAGTCCAAATGTGGCAGGCTCATGGCATTATTTCACAACGCAACCAGTTTTGTGCATGCGATGTGGCGCGGCGCGCACAGCAAAACAGTCTTATTGCTCTATTTGTTATGATGCCGGTGTTTTATGTTGCAGGAAATGAGCTCATACTGTCGGTGAGATGTTTTTCCAGTTTTAATCCGGTATGGTAATAGAAAAATAGACACATTAAACCATTCTTTACCACATTGAAAGCGAAATTACAAAATTATAAACGCAAAAGCTCACCAAAGCTTTTAATTAATTCGTATTATTAATAACAGTTCTTTTGTGGCAGACATAAAGGAAATGAGAGAGATGTTTAATTCCTAAAAACACAAATGTGCATCATTGTATTCCGTGGAATGGAACGCGAGTAAAACTGTTATTAGTCCTTTACTGTTCAGTGTCCATTCGTATTAGCTTTAACTTTGATAGCTTTAATGATTTTGTCCTTTTAAATGTCTTGTTTAAAGGTGGTTTCAGATATAATTATATACAAAATAAACATTACGGATTCTCTTTCATTTATGCTATTCTGCTTAATCTTTGTGAAATATTTTGCATTTTGCAAGCTTTTATTTACTTTCACCTGTCCCGGTATGTGGTTAATCAAATCTTGCAAGTTTTTGAGCCACTTCCCGATTTTAAATTCAGCTGAAATTATGAGTAAATGTGCAAATTGCATGACAATGCAATAAAATAACGACATCGAGCTGGTCTGATTACAGAGCCGGAAAGTGGCCATAGGAACTTAATCAAATCTTAGAAATGACCCACTTGCCGATGTTCGATTAAGCTGGATTTTTTAAAACATAATATGCATATTGCAAAACATAAACATATGCATATTGCATATTTATTTACTTAATGTAAATGTTTTTAAAAATATATATTGTTAGATATAACCTTTTTTTAATCTGTTATTTGAAATAAATCAAGCTAGGTGTGTACATTTTAATTTGAAATGGAAATTAAATAATACATGCCAACCGTAAAATCGAAAAGATTTTAAATAAAATAAACTTCATTTGAATATAATAAAAATGCTCCTTAGCATGGTAGTAAAAACGCAAAGTCTATCAAGAGCAAACCATTCGAGTATAACTGAATAATGTGTAGGTACTTTCGAAGTGGTCATTGGCGGATACGGCATTATAATATCACTGAATCACCTTGCGTGGGTCAAGGTGGCTGGCGAAGTGAATGTAAAATGGTGATTGTTATCTACACTTATCCAATGTGTCGCTGCAAGCCTGCAGGGGCAGCCGGGGGTAACAACGGACACTTTCAAATTTACAATAGGCGGCTTTGATCATTCGAATGCGTATTTAATGGTTTACTGCCATTTAACACTTGGTCCCTCGACCTAATAAAAATAGACTGGTATGCAACGGTACTCAGTCAGTCTAAAACTAGATCCAGTTTCAAATATCAGCAGATACAATCTAAGTGTGTGGGTGATTGGCATTGAAGTTAAAAATCAAAAACTAAGTTTGTACAACAACAAAATATCTTAAGACAAAGCCAACAAAAGGACGTTTCATCTAAACCGAAAATTACTTGAGAGCGTCCATGCAAATGTTTGACGGGTAACGTACGTAGGACTCTTGATGAATGCAGATGTCTATTAAAGCTCTTTGAACAGTCTAGTGTTACGGTAGCTAGAAAATCTCATTACTTGTGTACATAGGTACGCTTTCGAGTAAATCTAGATAAGCCAAGTCTCAGATTCACGAGCAAACGAGCGCACTCTGCTCGAATAAAGTGACGTAAAGACTGACGCGATCAACTTAAGCACAAAGCAAGCCACAATCGGAACTGGAGCAATCAAGATACACAAACGCGTACACAGTACACAAACAGTGCTTAATTTAACAAACTTCATGAAAGGATACAATGAGTCAGACAAATATTTACTTTTTACTTGTAATTGAGCTCGACGGTTAAAAGTCATTAGGTATAGTTATTTATGTTTTACTTAGTTTATAATTAATTTAATCACGAGCTAAGGGAAATCATTGAAGTAATAAATCAAAATTGCAATGCAATTTTTCAAAAACACTATTACAAAAAAAGGGTCCACTATTTGACACAATCAGTTCTCTAATTCCTAGAAACGACCATTAGTAAGTTATTATGCTTTTTCAAACTCACATCATTAAGGCTAGTGCACTATTTTTTTCATTGGTTTTGCGGTCGGTCAGTACTCTTTACCCCACTTAGTTTGCTGCAGAGAAATAATAGGTAGAGTGCTTTCCCCAACGACCCCTTGATAGGAAATTGACGATTTTACGTAGCGATATCGCGTTAAAATTAACCCTTCGACGGATATGACTCATTATGCGACTACCAGGAAATGTCATTAAATTTTCACGATGGCGTTTCATGTTACCCTCGCCGCCGCTGGTTTCGCCAGTTCATGCATATTTATCAAAATAATGTTGCCGATTGAAAAGCTGCATATAAACACGCACTGAATTGCAGAACGATACCAGAGTCTGACGAATTGGAGTTTACTGTTGTGGTTTCGAGAGTGTACATTTGAACGTTCGTCCAGGTTGCATTTGGAAGGGTGGTGGTTGTCCGGTAGTCATTAGCGAACGCACCCTCTGCGAAGGGTTGAAGCGAGTTCCGCGAATCATGCGCCGTCCGGCGGTGACTCAGACCGCGATGGCGACGGGAAAATACCGATCGCCCAC
Source organism: Caradrina clavipalpis (assembly GCA_932526535.1). Lineage (NCBI taxonomy): Eukaryota > Metazoa > Arthropoda > Insecta > Lepidoptera > Noctuidae > Caradrina > Caradrina clavipalpis. The sequence goes on along the minus strand of OW052091.1, from coordinate 10,743,250 downwards.
TTGATAACCACTTTCGATACAGCACGATTGCATTACTTGCACAATATCGACCGACCTGGCCAAATTACTTATTACAATGTTCGTGCGGATAAAATCACTGGCCCAATAAAGCTGCTATTGCAATTTTAGTACATAAAAGGAAGGTTGTCGCAATATAATTTTTAACAGGTTTTCATTGCATCAGAGCTGAATTAAAAATTTTGGATTTTATAGAGGCAGTGGATAAATTTATCAACATTGAATTTCAGGTAGATAAATGCTAGTAAACTTGAAACTGAGTAAGAGTAAAATATACAGGTAGAGAGACTAACAAACGTGTTTGTGAATTTATTTTAACTCGAGTACAGCATAATCTAATTACTAAATAATTGAGGTTATTTTCATAAGCATAGAGCGACCCTTGTCTTCATAATCGTCTATTCTCCGCCTCAGCTGAAAACTCGACAAACTGTCTAGACACGTGATCAAAATAATACAGTACATTTGTGAGGCTGTATATAAACTGAGAGTTATGTGACTTTGTCACAGTAAAAGTGAAATTAGAACTTTCTCTAGCTCTCGAAGTAGGAACAAACTAGTCTGTGGTGGCCAGGTCTCGGGAGAATAGCTAGTGGCACAGGCCCACGCCAGGTGGCGCACGATGCCCGCGAATTTACATAATTGGCGAAAAAAATAAAACGTCAGCATACCATACAACAATTTTTTCATTGTGTCAGAGCTCCCAAGGGTCTGAATAAAACAGAGGCTCGGGACGGCCGAGTTGGCGCTAATTTCGCCCGACAACGAATCGCCAGGCGAGCGATGACACAGTTGCTATAGGTACACATTACGTGTGCATATTATATATGACAGCGGTTTGCACATATTCTGCTAAATTGTATTCTTCGATTAATTTTCTTTTTCAATGACAAAAATACACTAAAGCATAATATGATGATACCAACTTGTATTATATGGGTGAATGTTAGGTCAAGCAAATAGATGCCAGGCTAAAGAGCACATGTGCTAGGCACATGTCGGAGTCAGGATGACGATGAGACCATTGAGGCGTCCCAAGTGCGCCAATTTGGCTCTAGTTAAATCCGATAACGCGAGAAATGATCATCTATTTATGGATTTTGTAATTTATTAATGTCCTTTTACAAAATCTGGAACACATGCAGCGTTTTAACCACTGTATTTGTCTGTTTAAAATTTCTGGTTTCTACTGTGTGTGATTAACATTTTGTATTTAAAAAACACAAGCGGTTCTTTCATCCAACTTGCATATTAAGCGATTAGTTTTCTCGTTTAATAAAACTGCAGGAAAATGTTTCCTTCTTGCGTTGATTCAAAAACTCCTTGTTGGTAACGAAGCAAATAGGCGCTCAAGGACTGAATAACAAACTTTTCTCATCCAATTTGTCGCACCTCATACTTTTATTCTCGGGAATGTACCTTTCAGCCTTATTACTCTGCAATATAGACCGAAAAGTAAGAAAATTGCTTGATCCGTAGCATTGTAAAAGTCGCCCACTGTCGTAAAACTCCCACATATTTCACGACAAATAAACTTCTCATCCTATGAAATTTTCTTCTCGGGAGCAGTTCACTGCAGGTAATATTTCAAAACATGTGTCATTCATAACTTTCGCCTTCGCAATGTCTGTCGATGGAGCTCGGGCGAAAAGGTCTCAATAATAAATTTTTCGTGAGCCCGCTCCGTTATCCCCGCGAGCGAGCCCAGGTACGTTTTACGGCCGCGCAAGGGAAAATAAACGAAAAATAAAATAAAAGTCAAAATGGTCGACATAAAACTATTTGCCCGAATATACTACGCACAAAATGTTTTGAAAAAGTAAAAGGACTGAAATAGCTCATGTTGTCGGAATAAATTAAATTACGTACGTTGGAGGTTCGAGATTCAATCAAACCTAATAAATAATTAATTTACTGATTTATTACAACGTTTCTAGATTTCGTTAAAATATAACTCATACTGTCAACTTCTAAGGATTCAGCAATTAATTGCGATTTGCTTTTTAATTCCAAAAATATCTGCTACCTTACTATTTACAATCCTAAAATAACAGCCAAAGCGCAAATCTTAATTTGATAGCTTATCTCAAAGTTGTAACGGCGTGGTTAGAACTAAGTTAGTGATTTATTGTATCGTTAAAGCATTAGAGAGTTTTATGGTACATACCGACATTACAGCGACAACAATGAGGACTGCTACCTCATAAAATACTAAACAACTTTTGTAACTACCCCGTTGTCGTCGGTCGTATGAAATTTCAATCACGTCACAATACGACCACTGTGTTATTACGTACTCTGTTACGGATATAATGTAGCTCTATTCAAAGATTATTCTAACCATTGTTACATTGGCAATAAGTTAGTATTACTACGTTCGGGACTTTATCAGACTCAAATACAAAGGGGATGGAATTGAATATCAACACACTTTAGTATTCTTGTATGAATTTCTTATCTGGTGATACTTTACTGTTATGGAATAGGGAAACTTGAGCTTTGACAGGCATGGGGAGAGAGTAGCTCTCTCTCTCTCTCTCTCCATTCAAACTTTTAACACGATGGATTTCAGAAAATTGCACGAGACAACAATATCTAAAGAACACCTGTCTCGAGTTATCTCTATTAATAGCATACAATTCATTTGTTTAAAGAAAACTTCCTGCAATTGTAATAATGCAAATTGAACGAGTATAACAAGACCATGTAATGAGGAAAGCGTCTACGTAATACATAGTATAAATAATTAATAGATAACGGCGTCTAGCAATTATTATTTTATGTAAATGTGCATAATACGACATGTATTGTGCAACTATTAACAATACTGTGTTCTAGTCTTGAATGCCAATGTCTAGACGTCTATTGAAAAAGCTTTTGTTGTCAATATAGGAATACATGTTTTAATTGGAACTTTTTACGCAAACGGATATTAACAGAAGGGGTGAATGGAATTACAGAAACGGTATTCTGTTTGTGGAAAATATCGACTAGAGACGGTAGGTAAAAAAATATGAGTAGCATACGTAAGAACACTTGGTACCTACATATTTTCTCAATTACGTAAATGCATAAAGGAATAGAATATAACAGTTGAAGGGATTTGACAACAAAGACAAATTAGAGTCCTAGAAACCCGATTTAGGACATGGAGCAACCCTTGATAAGGCGGACGAAATCGCGGTCAAACGTAGGTACAATACCTATACAATACGTAAGCTAAGTAAGTATAATCTAGTACCTAGAATTTAGGTCTTAGACCAACTATGAAGTTAGTATATCTGATGAGAAGGGGGAAGGGAGAGAGGGGCGTTAAGTAGATGCTGTAAACAAACTTTTAGTTACAAATAAATTTCACCAAAAGCGTGTAGTGTCGCGTGATGAAGCGCATTATAGCGTCGGTCGGGCACGTCACGGCAAGCTCCGTCAGCCGACCCGCTTCGCACGTGATAAACTACCTCATATTGCCACCCGCTTTCCACTTACAAGCACTGTGTCAACGCATTAACAAACATAAATCCATATCTACTTATTAATTAATATTATAAATGCGAAAGTAGCTCTGTCTGTTACGCTTTTAGGACTAAACCACTGAACTGATTTTGATGAAATTTGGTACCTATGGGGTAAGTTTGAATCCTAAGTAAGGAAGAGGCTGGTTGCGGAATTTGTTCGAAAGAGTCACTGCGGCCCTGGAACGCAAAGGGCATTAGGAGAAACACGGGTGGGTTTTAGTCAGTAAGAGTCTGACACTTCTTTCCGCTCCCCCCAGACCGGAAGAAGTCGTTTGAAGACAGTCATATGATTTTCCATCCTTAAAAAAAATTAAGGACATAGACACTTTTTCTGAGACTTCCGTGTGCGTCCGCGATAACCGGGCAAAGGCGCGGGCGAAAACAAGTAAAAAATAATACCTATATTAAAATATTAAATCTGTTCGTCAATCGAGCTCACAACGATAGTACGGCTCAAACTACAGTATGATGCTATTTAAGCCCGGTATTAATCTGTCAGTCCCAAGTCCAAATATAAACTCGAGTATTGTTACTGACGTTAATCTTTTTTTTATGCTGTTTTACAGATTTTATTTTTGTAGGATAAATTACATTTTTGCGCCAAAGTTTTAAATGGAATTTTATTAATTGAAGCTTTAGAAGTTAAGTTAGTAAAATTGGCTTATCGATCGGTATTACAGCGCGTACTGTAGTCACAATCACAATAATGGCAATACTGCTATGTTAATTCTCTCGACCGAATTTCGGTTTTGGTGCCTCATCTGAATCGGGACTAGCCTAGTACGCAGAAGATATTATAGTGCACAAGTTTGTGTACAAACACCACTGCACTCTCTATACCCTCATAGTCCGATAAGACAGCAATCCGACATGACCAGGGAGATATCAGGCGGAAGACCAACGGCTTTACGTGCTTGCTGCTGCAGCTTGCGGCTGCGAGATACGGGGGTGTCACACTACCAAATCTCAAACTTTGGGCTACTTAGAAATTCCTAATGTAAAAACTAGTCACACTTAGCCCGACCCAAATCGAACCTGATGATACCAACGGGGCAATCACCATAATACTACCATAATTCCTAGTCTACATATCACATGAGAACTTATTTAAAAGTCGCACATGTTTTCATTCCATCAGATTTATCCACTAATAGTAAACAACATTGATCTAGGTACTAAAGTTCGAGCTATAAATTGGCATTTTTAAAATCAGTAATAAAACATGGTCGTTTTGCTCGATTTAATATTTTAACAGAGTCAACAACTTTTATATAACAAAGACATCTTAATAAAATGAAAGTATCAAAGTTCATAACGTCAAAGCTGCTGAAACTTGTATTATAACTTACATTGTAAATGTAACTAGCATCTTGTAATATTAACCCTACTGCACTACGTGGAAAATTCTCTTTTGAATCGACTTCAAAATGGAGGAGGTAGGTATTTTCGTGCATAACTCCATCAATTATGTAGACAAATTCAAAAAAATATTTTTTTGTACGAAAACGGTTAATTCTGTAATCATGGTGATATGTATTTATCAAAATTGGTTTCGTAGCTTGGTTTTTTAAATCAAAATAACTTGAAAAAAAAAAAAATGTCATTTATGTCCCGGTTGAATCGCCCCGTTGGTCTCGTGGTCGCAAGTGCGACTGCTGTGCAAGGGGTCCCGGGTTCGATTCCCAGGTCGAGCAAAAAGTGTTATTGGGTTTTTCTATTAAATTCTCAGTAGCAGGTCGGAGTTTGGATTTGTGCCCGGTTAATGGCAATAGGCTCGCCCCCTATTACATGGGACCTAAATATACCGGCGAACTGTGGGTGTACATTGGTACACCTCTGCCTAACCCTTCGGGGAATACAGGCGTGATGGTGATGGTGGTCATTTATGTATACGAAATTGCGTATTATGTTATGTTGGTATTACGTTTCTTGTGACTTTTCAGTGGTGCTTATTTTATTAATCTACGTAGTGTTACCGATGTAAAGAACCAAAGCCGCCGACTTCCAAAACTAAAATTATTTTTTACTTTTTAGTTTTTTTTTACATAGTATTTGTAATAAAATAGATTGTGGGTAACATCCTTTATTATTGAATTATATAAACCTAGGTGTTTCGATTCCGTAGGTAGGTACCTATTCAACACAAATTGCTGTTTGATGTGTTAATTCGTTTAATATACATATGATAACGGCCTTGGCCCTGTTTGGGGACAAGTATTAGCTCCCACATATAATGTCTCACGGATTTTCATTTTTGTGTGTCACGCGTACGCATAAACCAGACTTTTTAGGGTTCAGTACCCTATTACTAAGACTTCGCTTTCTGTTCGACCGTCTGTCACCGGGTTTGTCATCTTTTCAACCATAATAGATATAAACAAAAATTTTACCAAGTGTGTATCACTACAGCCGATATAACAATAAATAAGGAAATTAAAATTAAGATGAAAGAAAGCCTGTTTTTTTATTGAGTAAGATAGTACGGAAACGGATCCCTCCGTGGGCGACTCCAACTCGCACTTGGCCAGTTTTCCTGTTACGTCAAGGAAAACTTAGGTTTAAAAATTGCTGTTCGTTTCTTAGTTGATCCTAATAAGTAATTGCCTTGAAAGGTTTATTAAGTATTAATAAGTTCTTTAATGGCACCAGTAAATTTTGTTTTTTTTTTTTTTTATAAACTGAGAGACGCGTCCACGCCCGCCCACGACTTTGCTCGCGCTGCTTATTTCACCCGCGTTAAGTTACGTCTTTGGCTACTGCACCGCTCCCATGTGTCGTAGCGAGATTTTATAAAGCCTATTGTGTTATTTTAATCAGGAATAATGTAGTTATCCATTGGTGAAAACATGGTTAAAATCGGTTCCGTAGTTTCGAAGCTTATTCGGTACAAACATACAAAGAACCTTTCTTCTTTATTATATTAGAATATATTAGTAAAAAAAAAAACAAAAAGCTCAAAGCATACGCTCATTGTGTAAGTAATAATTAATTACAAATTATAATAAACATTTTCCAACAGCAATGTAAGAAGGGTTGATATAATTTGATTTCGAATGGGATTTGGTACTGCGGGCTCTACCTCAAACGGCGTCCTCGGAATGAACGTCTGTCTGTTTATCCCATGTCACAACATTTTACGTAATGATTACTGGGACCCGAGTCCCTTCAGAGACAGTACCATTGTTCTCATTTCACAATTTATTGTAATTTGTACGCGGTTCAGGCTTTTACACGCGCGTTGCCTCCCGTATAATTATTTGTTTTACTTTTAATTTAACAGGTGCCTGCTAATTGTGTTAATTTTCTTCTGATTTTACAGTAATTAGTGTGTTTTGTGTGCGTAAAAAGTATTTTTGGAGCTTAGCATGGAAAGTATTAAATTATCAATGCTAGTCCATTTGGATTGTATGCGGCATTGCAATTGTGGAGTATATGTGGCGTTGAATAGTGTCGGTGTCGGAGGGCAGGTCGGAAGCTCGCTGGCGCTCCACTGAAAGCAGGCAGACGTCAGCGCGCTGTGAGTGACACGTCCTTCCGCCACAGAGCTTTCTATACGTAGCTACCGCACTATCCAGTTACGCCATGTTTGTGCTCCAGCCTGTCAAACAGCTGCAAAAATCTACTCGAACCCCGTGCAAACAAAATGGAACCACCTCAATGGAATAATGCTTATTGGCATTACCTTTTTTATAATTTAACTCCTTATCCTCATAAAACGAAAGCATACCATTATAGCTATATTAGACATGTAACCGTATAAAATGAAAGTCGTGTCGCGAGTCCTACGCTCTAATAAATATGGAGCTCGAATGCGACCCTAATCGGGAAGGCAAAATGGCAACAATGCAAACAGGCGTGGTATCAAATTGTCGAGCATGCAAACACATTAAAGGGCGCCGAGTAAACGACGCTTAATGATTATCTATACATTGGTTGCTCACAGTAAAAAAGAAACGTGGTGAACGTAAATAAATGAGATATATTTCATTGTTCTTTGTTTTAGGAGGGCCGAGCGGCAGCTGGACGCCGGGAAATGTCGCTTATCTGACGCCGCACCTTTTGTCGGTAGGCGTTGACCCAATTCGAGTGGCACTCTGCCGCGGCGTCGGCGGTGTCAACAGCGTCTTCATTCAGATCATTTGGAACTGAATTAAACTGACTGATTGATTAAAACATTCTTAATAACTTAATTACATACAATGGTACCTGATGCGCAAAGGTGTCTCTACTAAAAGAGATTGCACTGTGATTGTGGTCTGTAGGTGCTGCTAATTCAGTTTTTGACCTGGTTTTACAATGAAGCTATGTTTCTTCAGAATTTTACAGCCGTAAATTGGAGCTTTCCCTATTTAATTGCTCCGAGGGAGTTCAAAACTACAAACGCGACGCCAATTTGCGGCAGTACACGAAAGGTTAGTAGGTATGTGCGCGCATTTGCAAACAGTGCGGCACATTCACGCGATTAAAACGGCAAGTTTCTGCCGAGGCCGATCGCCGGCGCGATAGGTCGCGGGGTCAAAAATAGCGAGGGCCGTACCTGGTGCCACCCCGCGCCGTTCAATGTCAACTTTCAATCACGGCAGGCGGAAGGAAGAGGCCGAACCGAGCTCGTGCGCCGATACCACGCCGCGCGGGGCCCGCGCACTCCACCGCAATTATTGCTTTGCCCCTTTTTACGACGACACCGCGCCTCCCTTGTCTCCTCACCGTTTACATTCTGTCAAAGTGTCAAGTTAAGCCTCTTACCTTCGAGTAACGACTGTCAAAGTACTGACACCCACACTATTATCCGCGGTTGACAATAACCAATCTGACCTCAAGGAACAAGTTGCGGGAAATAATTTAAACAAATTAAAGTCCAAATTATTGTTTACCGCAATATTCCAAAATACAAGTTTAATTGGTATTCATTACAGATGACTAAAATGTTCAGAAGAGAGAAATGTTCGTCCATTTAGAAAACGTTTTGACTTGTTGGGTAAGACAATAAACTTTAGAACAACAAAAACTAGTTTGTTCATATTGAAGTTGTAATTTTGCAATTTAGAGAATAAACTGAAAAATAAATAAAACTTTTTTTACTTTTTGCTCCAACCTTTTTGCCCTCTTTGTTTACATAGCTGCGAGCAAAGCCTCTCCGTGCCAACAGTCGCTTTGTCAAGCGTCGAGTGACATTAGCTCGACCCACTGTCAGATAATTTGGAAACCAAATAAAATAATTCCCGCCTCTATTTGTTTCCGTAAAACACTGATGAAATAGAAGTTTTGATTTTAGGATATTTATCGTAACTTTCCTAAATGGGGTTAAACAAGACAATTAATAGGTTCTTAGTTAATGACTAAGCGATAAATTATAATCGATCTATCATTTTATTCATCAGTCTTTTTCAAGTCGTCAAGTCGTGAAAATATTGATGAGATAATGGTGTATTGATGAATTAAATCTGTTTCGCGAACTTTGCCTTGTTTTGCTTCCTAGGAACATCTTCATCAAAATGTCAATTAGTGTTCACAATGAGTGGACCAGCACAGGTGTCTCATGCCCAAGCCGTTTGCCAGCCCATTAAGCAAACAACGAGTCCACAGGATAAACTTGGAGGCAGTAAAGTTTATTAATGGCTCGATTACAAGCTCGACCCGAGGTGGAAAGAAGTGCTATCAATCAGTCAGGTGCGCGACGGTAGAGGTACCTACCCCCTCAGTAACGCTAATAACAAAATTCCGACGCCCCTGTTTGTTGCTCCAGAAAGGGGTGAAGATGAATATCCTAAGCGCTAGATCGGTTGGTTTCCATTGTGATAACAACGAATTCTTATGAATTTGTAATAATGTAGAGGTGGCGACAACGCTAGGGTGTGCGCAGAAGACTGTACCTGAAAACACGTTCAGGTTTAAGTTATATTCAAATGTAACACTAAGAAGCCATTCTGAAATGTAAAATCTGTGCCACGGGCAAGTTAGCAAAGGTGCAGAATGTTGATATTGTTTGTAATAGATACAACGACACACGTCAAGTGGTGGCTGAGCGGCCAAACTACAGAGGCAGTAGAGCGCGGCTCGCCGCTGTCCGAATGGCTCAATTACAGTTAATTCGCAGCGCACACACATTCAGAGCGAGGTGCATGCATGTGCAGCGTCCGCATTAATGTATGTAAATGCATGCGACCGGCCGCGGCAGCCCGCCGACGCTCACAATATTGCGACATTAAACGGAATATGGCCGACGAGACGGACATTTTCGACAAAAGTCGACATTTGCAAACGTTATTCAGCTACTCATCTGTATTTAACAGCATTTCCGAATACCTATCGTCGTCATTAGCTCCTGTTTTAGGGATCAGTATTTAGGTACACAGAATATTTCAGAGTATCATTAATTTATGGAGGATTGATTATACTGTTACAGTTGCTCTGAAATGGTTCATTGTTATTTTCCGACGTAAATGAGAATTTATGTGTAATTCTGCAAGGGTAGTTTATGTTGCAACGCTCTCCAACCTCCAACTACTTCAATGAATTCTTTGTGATATACTTACAGACAAACAAGTCAATTCCAGACTTTGGAAAATTAACGAATAAAGTCCAAAAGGAGAGAAACACTCATTTGCTCCTGTCGTATCCTGCTAGTCTTATACGTTAGTAAGTAATTGGCTATTTGTTTGTTTACGACATTTAACATTTCGAGTTAAACTGGAGCCGACTCAAGAAAAAAAATTAGAAGGAGTAAGATCACATCGTGGCTATGCGAAATCAGTTTTCAGTAGTAGGTAAGTAAAGCCACAAGCTACAATATTTTTTTATACAAATGAGAGTAGGTGTTTTTCCCGCCTAATCAACATGAGACTTCGACAACTGAGATGTCGCAACAGAGGGCATTGGGTAATTTAAAACAGCGGATGACGGTGTCAAAAATATTCAAATTAAATTTTAGTTTTATAAAAGCTGTTTTTCTTGCGATATTTTTAAGATTTATAGTCTTTATTCTTAGTTTTCTTACATTTAATGTTATTCCCAAATTTAAAGTCTGAATCATTGCCAGAAATCTATATTATATTAAATTCTTCTAGTATCTTTATGGACCACCCATCGGAATTAGCCATGCAAACTTCAATAAGCTCTGATGAGCACAAGTACGTTTTCAAGAGTGAATCAGTTTTAAAAATAATAACTTTTTTACCGGTACTGGTCTAGGTATTTTTTTGTTATACTTTGAGAAGCTTTTAAGAGCTTTGGTTTTCATCGTCATCTTTATCATTGGATGGCGAACTAGCTGCCTGCCCACATGATGTAAAGTGGTTACCGCTTTCTATAGCCATCTGCAATACCAGAGGCCTTGCAAAGGCGTTGCCATCCCAGAGATAAAGTTGAAATGTCTCATGTGCCTGTACCCTGCAAACCGGAACACATCAACGCTGCTTTGCGGCAAAATAGATGTTGGTAGTACTTCCCCGGACGAGCTCCTCCTCAAAGAGCTCTACTCCTAACATTCTAAATGATTTTAGTAGTCAACTTGCAATGCAAAAATCTATGCGCGATATTTTTTGAAGTTTCAGCAGCATCGGGCCGTACGATGGTTCATACAATATGTACGACAGTAATGTACCTACCTACCTAGGGGGCTCAAACTTTGTGTGGCGGTACGAACTGGCTTAATTTGCGCAAGCCTTTAACAGGCCAGTTGTAGTTAGCCTCAAAATTAAAAGTTTTTAGGAGATGATAAACTGTAACATTTTTGTTGGTACGATACTAGTGAGTGAGTCCAAGTCCAAGTGAACCTAGCCAGTTTTTTTTTTTTATTAAAATGTACCTAGTAGGATTTCGTAAATAATTCGTTAAGTGTAATAGTTCTCTTAGTTTTATTTAAATACTTACCTAAAACTTTTCTTCATACCTACAAACTAATTAGGTATTATTTTAATTTATCTATTCAACAAATATATCTAGCTTTAAAATGCGCCCTTTGGTTCAATTTTGATTAAATAAACAGCTTAATACATATTATGCTTTAGCAGCTATTTAGGTACCTACTTATGTATTTATTTTTATATACTTGCCTACTCCCAGAGTTCTTTTTAGTTAAAATAACTAGTGCGGAACCATAAAAATCGAGTTATGAAACAATTTTTACCCGACTACGGCGAAGCAAAAAGGAGGGTTATGAGGTTGACCGGTATGTATGTATGTATGTATGTATGTATGCATGTATGTATGTATGTATGTATGTATGTATGTATGTATGTATGGATGTTCATCTGTTCCCTCATAACTTCTAAACCGTCTAACGTAAATTGACAAATGAGGTGTCATTAGAAGCGTCTTGATCGTCCGCTGGTTATAGGCTACATTATGTTGCAATAAATTGTATGTGGCGCCCTCTAGGGCTCAAGAAGATGTGAAAAAAAAATTTTTTTCTTCCAAATATGGTCGTGTTACATATCAAACTAAAGGGCTTAATTAGCACATTTCAAATATATATATATATATTATATAAGTAAATTGTACATAGCACCCTTTAGAACGCATCATAAACCTAGCTAACTAACCAATATTTCGTTTGGGAGACTTAATAGATTATTATTTCATATATTGTGTATATATGTTGCAGTTCCAATAATATTACGCATATAAATGTCTAAATTTAAACCCCAAAATATTTTAAATAAAAAAGAAGTTTAAAAAACTAAAACCCGACTACAAAAAATTCACGTTCTAAAAAGTATGAAACAAGAAAACATTCTCATCTGAAAGCCGTGGTCGTATGCCACCTAATTCAGGTAAAACTGTATGTATGTAGTTATAGAACATGAATCTTTAGCACTAAAGTTTAGGGTAAAGTGGCATACGACCACGGCTTTCAGATGAGAATGTTTTCTTGTTTCATACTTTTTAGAACGTGAATTTTTTGTAGTCGGGTTTTAGTTTTTTAAACTTCTTTTTTTTGTATTACTTATTCAGAACCGTGCGCGTGAGTCGGACGAAAAAGCTAGAGACGTCATTACTTTGAGACATCCATTGTTATTATAATTAGGGTAAATACGCCATACGTCGGCCCCTCCCCAAACTTCGGCCGTCTGCACATTTTCAGCTTGCATTCATTTAAAACGTAATGAAGTGACAAATTTGCCACTCAAATTACAACCTTAGTTCATACTCTATATGTACAAACCGTTACTTTCCGATTACGTCACTCACTCTTCGCAAACTGAGCATCAGGAGCGATTGCGCCGTCGAAGCGTCAATTTCATATGTAAAGTACCTTACTTGCTGTGAATACCCACATTTCGGGGATTGATATAAAAACGGTAAGACATTTCTTTTTTTTGTTTTAAGGTTTAATATTAGTAATTAATGATTTTTACTATATTTTGAGATAGTTTATTCAATGTTTTACGTATTGTTTTAAAGCAAAAATAGGAGGCCGCCAATAGAATACCAATTTTGAGTTAAAACCCGATTCTCGGCCGTGGCCGACTTAAAGTAAATGCAGTCTGTTTTATAAATTCTAATTGTACTAATTCTATTGGCTTAATAAGAGAATTTGCAACGCATATAGGCAAATAAAACTATTTTACGTTTAATCGCCAAATACCGGCCGGGGTGATATTAGTTGAATCTCGAGAAAAAATGTACACGAAATAGGGGCCGGCTTTAGAAACATTAAAGATCGTAATGTCGACCAGCCTCGAATTCGAGCCCCACTATACAGGCTGATTACTTTTTCTTATTTTCTCAAAATAAATATTTATTATACATTTAATTTATTAATAATATAAAGAGTTAAGTTTTAATGTAGAAGTTGATAATATTGAAAACATTTATGATAGCTTATTACGGTTTGGGAATATACCTAAGATATAAATTGCTCTTTGGAACTTGCTACCTAATAAACGCATGTTAAAAAATAAAGATAATGGTTGGTCGTAAATCTTTCATTCATGAATATAACCTGCTTGTCACAAAAAGCTACTTTTAGAATTAATGCTTTTAATTTAAGGTACTACAATGACAGATCAGGAAGATCCAGGGCCTTCAAGGAAACAAAGAAAATTATGCAGTTACGATCGCACAAAAATAAAGGAAGCTCTTGAGGCAATAAATAATGGAAATATTTGTCAGTCTTAATTTAAAACACCCTATACCCGGCCGACATTTGGGAAAAACGCGACCGACCATGGGCCGTGAATGGCCGACTTTAGGGTTTTTTCGTTCTCGACGCATCTAAACCTTATTACTTTTTTCTTGTAGTAGAAATGTCAATTTTATGCCCATAAACATGAAATAGATTTATGAAAGTATCCAAAACCGCATCGGAAGCTATCCTTTCGTTGCAAATTGATGGTGCCAGACTGATCCCAAAACAGAAAAACCGCAAGGGGGCCGACATTTAGCGTATTTACCCTATATCTCTACTTTTTGGTACTTACGTAGGCTAGGTATTAAGATTTCTTTATTGTTGGATTTTACTTGACAGGATGTCCATAAAAATAATGTAAGCTTACATCATTTTTTTGCATTTTATGTAAAAATACTTCCTGCCGCTACTATGTTCCGACTTTTAGGTATACGGTATACCTAGCTCTTTACCAATCAACTAACTCGACTTGCGCTAGCGCACCATTCTTTCCATCGCTAACAATCAATCAGTAAGAACTTATCTAAGGAACAGCCTACCTACGGGACGTACCTACTTACAATTTAGGCAGCAAAACAAGGTACCTTTACAGACAGACCTGAGCAGTTTGCAACAAAGGAAACATATTTTAAAAACAATAAACCTACTTACACAGAAAACTAAGTGTCTGCCTACTTAAAACGAATTCGGTGGACGTTATTTATTTACGTGCAACGGCAAACAACACTGAAGACCGTACAAAGCATTATTTTGTTCGCAATTTCCACCAAGCAACGCCCCCTGTGGGAACTTGAAGGCATTGTTTTATCAAGCAAGCATTGTCATGGTGATTCATAGAATAAGACAACATTTAACCGGATTTGAGCAATAAACTACATATAATACAGTATTTTAACACAATTCAAATTCATAATACAACAATTCACAACAATATCACTTCAAAAAGCTAAGATTGAAAACATTAGGCCACTAATGAAGGAAGTAGCTGATGGAATCTTATCGAAATCATCAATACGGAACGTAAACATAAAATTAAACGATTACACTGAATGGAGACTTTATACCGACATCCGATTCTTTTATAAAGACTCTTATCCGGCTCTACAATTCACATAAAAAGCTAAACGACTGAAATTGAGCATCGTACGTGATGTCAGAGAGGTTATGTTCGCGACAAACAAAAATATTAAGGCGTTTACCTCTTCCTTTCCGTTGTCCGGGGGCTGATACCACTGTATTATTGCACAGTTTCATTCACAATAACGTAATAATATAAATATTAGTTAAAAAATCGGTTTGCATCACAGAAATAACAAAATAAAACGGAAAACATTGAAAGCGGACAAGAAGCGCGACACGAAACGGCAAGCTAAGCAGCAGCTGACTACGAACGACAGCCTGACGTGACTTTGCATCGGCGTTCAAGGTTTGTTGATTTTGTTCGAATGAATTGACCTCTTTGGAGAGTGTTGCTATTTTTTTATCTTTTCAAGAATTTTAGTAATGTCAGTATATTATTATTTTTTTTCAAATTTAGCCTTCTGTTACTAAATTAGTTATTGCTTAAAAAAATAATTTAAAAATATAACATTCAAAAAATTATGCCGCACATGGAAATCTTTTAATATTGTACAGTGTTGGCAACATAAAAATGTTACAAGATATACCCAAAACAAAATTCCTGCATCGCTTGCACGTCGTTGCAAGGTTTATCGTACGGATGCGCAACGTGGAGGAGTGGAGTGGGCGCGCAAGGCGCGTCGCTGGCGTTGCCCTCTAGCGGGCATATTGTGAATTATCGATTCTCCGCGTGCCGGCACCCGCCATTGGCTCTGCTCGGTAATTGGTTTATGTAGCCCGTTCGTAACATGAATTCAAATTTAGCGCGCGCTGGGGCTCTCGCGAATGTACAGAGGCGAGTGTTTGTACAGGGAAAATTACACGTTTCAGATAATAAAATCTAGTAAAATACTATTCAAACTTTGTTTTATTCTCGATCTGATATTTAAACAAATAAAATAATTATATATGCATCCCCGCGGATTATATTTTGATACTTGACTCTCTGAATTAAAGTGACCCCGAGGACGAGACGTTATAACTTTTTTAATAATCGATATTAATGGTTTAAATATTTAAAATAACTTTGTAAAATGGTTTCACTTGGGTACCTACACGTACCAGTACCTATGTTTGTAGGTACTAAGTATAATAAATATGTAACTAGCTTGTCAAGAGTGAAATTGCTTTATTGAATGTTGACGTCTTTAAAAATAGAGGTGGTACGCTAAACAATGTGCAGTTACAGACAAAAGTTCTATTAGGAAAAATAAAAAAAAATATCCTGAAGTTTTGATTGATACACATAATGTTTTTTTAATAGCATGTGTAGTGGTGTAGGCTACTAGCCAGCGAAAACAAACTCAACTGTGCACGAAAAACTGTATAATATAGCTAAAACTTATATAAAATACAATATTAACAAAACTATGGGACCGTCGACGAAAAAAACCATCTGTCCTCTTGACGGATGCGCGCGCCGCATGCGGGAACACGCATGCGCGGCTCGCGCTTTACCAGTCCAACCGCGTATGTGTGTTATAGTCTCCCCCTCTAACCCTAACGAACGTCCTCGTGTTTGGGTTAGTTTCTACGAGGTTTCCCTCTCTTATGCTTCTCCTGTACTGGAGCTTGGATGCGACAAACGAAGGGAGTCAGTATCGAGGCAGCAATCCATCTGGTTTCCCGGTGTTTGCCTTATATCGCTGACAAGGCTCACAATTCTTTACATATTGCGTAACGTAGGAACGCATTCCTGGCCAGTAATACTTACCGACCGAGCGTTGCAGCGTACGTTGCGCGCCCATGTGACCAGCAGTGGGTGCATCATGGTTTTCGGCCAATAATTTAGCGCGTTCTTGTTCTGGGACCACCAGTCTGGCGTCGCCGTGCTCTTCGTTCTCAGGACAATATCTATACAATACGCCTTCGGAAAGCACGTATCCTTTGGTTGCCTATGCCCTCCCCCTAGAGGGATCGTCGGCTTCCAAATCCTCGACAATCTTACCGACCTCCTGGTCCTTTGTTTGATTCTCGGGCATGTCCTTCAGACTGCGAGAATTTAAGGTTTCTGTGTCTTCCTTACTTGAACGCTATGAACAGCGAAATCTGTAGGCGGTCCAGCCGAAGCAAATAGAGCGACTCTGCCCTTCAAGGACTCGTTGAGTGCGGCTCTGTGCTCCGGTGATAAGCTCGTACCTTCATCGTAGCGCAGTGATACATCGCAAACCGCTGCGTGCATCGCGGCCGCGCTCAGATACGAATACCTTAGCTCGTTCACATTCACCTTATTCTCGCGCAATAACCTCGCGTAGTATCCTGTACGCAGGATTTTTCACGACGTAGGCGGCGCGCAGGCGAGCGAGCGCGTCCGGCCATGAGCCGACGCCGGCTCGGGCGCCGCGCCACCACCGCTGCGTCGCCGATCAGCAACATGGAGTGGCCGCGTAACGTGTGCTCGTTGGACACGTCAGCGCACTCCTTCTAAACTTACTTCGACTGCGTCGATGAACGCCTCCAGTGCCTCGTGGTCGCGTAACCGCCCGTCGTACCTTGCAGTGAACTTTATAAGTGACCGCCAGAGGTAGCGGGCGCGTTCGTCGTTAACAGCTGCTCGGTGCCGAACGCTGCGGCGGGCGCGCCGTTGCGGGCCCCGCCGAGCGCGCGGTCGAGGGCGGCACCCCCCCGGGTGCGCATCTCCTCGTCCGGGTCAACTGCACCGCGTGCACGGGTGGTAGCGGCGCCGTTACAGGAGCTCGTCTCCACCTCGGAGTCGTCATCCATGTCGGAGTAACCGTCGCTTCCTTGCGGTCGATCGCTGGTCGTGTTGCCCGAATGATTTGTGGCATCATAACGTTATGTTTTCACTGATTTGTATCAACTACACTTTCACGGGTTCGTTTTTCAGTTTTTTGAGAAAAAACATGGCCGCGAGTTGGGCGCCACTGTAATGGTGTAGGCTACTAGCCAGCGAAAACAAACTCAACTGTGCACGAAAAACTGTATAATATAGCTAAAACTTATATAAAATACAATATTAACAAAACTATGGGACCGTCGACGAAAAAAACCATCTGTCCTCTTGACGGATGCGCGCGCCGCATGCGGGAACACGCATGCGCGGCTCGCGCTTTACCAGTCCAACCGCGTATGTGTAATGGTGTAGTCTACTAGCCAGCGAAAACAAAGTCAACTGTGCACGAAAAACTGTATAATATGGCTAAAACTTATATAAAATACAATATTAACAAAACTATGGGACCGTCGACAATAAAAGAAAACCCCATCTCATATATGTCCTCTTGACGGATGCGCGCGCCGCATGCGGGAACACGCATGCGCGGCTCGCGCTTTACCAGTCCAACCGCGTATGTGTGTGCCACTGTAATGGTGTAGGCTACTAGCCAGTGAAAACAAAGTCAATTGTGCACGATAAACTGTATAATATAGCTAAAACTTATAGAAAATACAATATTAACAAAACTATGGGACCGTCGACGAAAAAAACCATCTGTCCTCTTGACGGATGCGCGCGCCGCATGCGGGAACACGCATGCGCGGCTCGCGCTTTACCAGTCCAACCGCGTATGTGTGTTATACATGTTTTTTTTTATTAAAAAAAAATAATCTTTGTTCATGTAATAAACAGTTAGTAAAACTAATTTTCGAATAACTATGAAATTTAAAAAGATATACGCCATTGATGATTTGTTTCTATCTCTTTCTAGCAAAATGACATTTAACACGGAGTTTACATGACCGTAGTGTTTTGTGACGTCACAGTTCATGTCGGATCTCTCTGTCTAATCGGTGCGTAATTATAGTTTTAAATGCTTATAGCGACCAGATTTCTTTACCAATTTTTTTTTTATTTCACTTTTTGTCATCTCTACTATCTACGGTATTATCATATTTTGTTTAAAAAATGGGATTAAAAAATTAATGCACATTTCCTATGATTGGGATTGCGTTATTTTTAGTTGCTTAAAGCTGTATTAAGTTTAGCAAATTCAAAAATAACAATGTTTTTAAATTTCATGTTCTTTTTTAATTTCTTGCGTTACAAAATGGGTCTATAAAAAATATGCCTCGTCTCGAAAATAGACGTGTAGCCAGGTAAAAAAAATGAATAAATGCTGAATGAATTACTTAGAGCAGGTTGATTTGTTAGGAGCGCCGCGTACTGGCGCTAAATTGGGGGCGAGGTGGCAGGGAACAGATATTTATGCACGTTAATAAGACCAGGGCACAGACAAAGCCTACTGCGAGGCCCGTAAGGAAGCTGTGTATTAAAGTTATTACTTATTATGTAAGTACATGTAGTACCGAATCATTGTTTTGTTACATTCTAGATGCCAACTAAGGTATAAAGGATTGAAGTTTATGAAATAGGTAGTTATTGAGTGCAAGTTTATTAAAATACAACGAAAAAGAAATGATTAGGGGAGGTTACAGTCTAAAGTCAGGATTAAAAGTAAATTAGTCAGGGTCGCAATTAAGATCACAAAGGAATTGTTAAAAAATGTTACAAACTATTGAAGTTTTGTAATCAATCAAGTACCTGTACACTTCAAATAATTGTTAATTATTATACGTAAATTCTTCTCTCTTTTTTATTATAGTTATAAATTCAGTATTTCAAAATTTTTCACATAAGCAAAACTCAATATTTTGCCATAGTAGATACGTATGTAAGAAATTTATTAAGTAGGACTAACAATTTTCGTTTCTTCGTGTACTTAAATAAATAAATCATTATTTTTATTATTGCTCCTTAGCTCGAATTTTGAATGGTACGGCGGTTTTGTGTAGCAATTATACTTACCTACAACTAGTTACTCTATTGAAATGGGCATACGGGCGTGCCAGACGGCCATTTATTATTTATGTTTCTCACTGTACCTACTAGGACGAATGTCACTAACTTTAGATTAGACATTGTTCAAAATAAAAAGTTTTTCCACATAGAACATAAAAATATAAGTAGGTGCCTTACATTATGATTTTCTATAAGCTGCTGCCCGCGGCTTTTGTTCCTGGTATTTAATTTTTTTTTTGTCCATAATCCTTCACTAGCCAACTCAGATCAGTCCACCGAAATTTCATCACAATCGGATAATTAGTCGGTTAATTATTTTTAGCAACGCGTAGAGTACAAATTTACAAACACTTTTTTTATTTAAATAAGGTATGATAAGTACCTACCTTGTAAAGGCGTAACACCTTTTCTGAAGAAAACAGAGTAAATAAAAGGAAATAAAAATTTGGTAGCAGGGAAAACAATTTAAAATTGTTTATGCAAACAGTCTTGTAAAGATTACGGGAAAAATAAAACAAAGGGACTGTCATTAAAAGTCTGGAAAGAATGATTGTAGGTACCTACAGTATCTTCGGCGGTGATATCGCCTTCTTAGTTTCAGTATAATATAAGTAACTGTTTAATAAAAATAGTTTTTTGGGTTTCAAAACTAAATTAGTTTGTAAAAAAATATCTGTAGAGCAGTTTTTCAGCTCATTTAAGCCTGGTTAACAAAAAAAACATATATAAAAAGTCCGTAGACTTTTAATGTGGTTGTTAGTTATGACGCTGACTGTACGAAACGTCACTGCAAGATGACGTCTACTTAACAAATAAAATTAAATATTTACATAAAACGTTCATCTTTTTAAGGTTCCTCATCTAACGGGTGTCAAACGGGACCGTATTGCTGAGACTCCGCTGCAGCTTGTCTGTTCGTCCGTTTGTCACAAGGCTATATCTTTTGAACCGTAATAGACACTTGAAATTTTCAGTGTGTAGGTATTACTATGACCATTGTAACGACATATAATAAAAATAAAATTAAAACAGGGCCCCATACAAAAAACGTGTTTGTTTTCTCTGGCGTAGTATTCAATGCATGATGGTACAGAACCCTACGTGTGCGAATCCAACTCGCTCTAGGCCGTTTTTTACTGCAGTTTACATTTTCAAATAGCAAAAGGAAAATTATAATGAAAAAACAATATCTTAAGTTCGAAGAAGCAATCGTATGATTTTTACTGTCAATAGTTTTAAGAATTATGTATGACAAACTTCCGATGATGTAATTATTAACGAGTTGACACAGATTTATTAATTACACAATAATTTTCGACTTTATGCCTTTGCGTTACAGCTCAAACTTCAATGCAAAATTTTACCTGTTTGGTGAAAAACTTCCAAGTTGTTATCATTTTAGTGAAATTCAGTAGGTCTATTGTATATTGGTGCTTATTGTGCTTACACCTTCATTGTTAGGGCTGCATAGTTTAAAGGGCATCCGGGGTCCGCCCGGAAGGGGTTTTCAAAAATGCCCGGGTAGGACCCGGACACTTTCTCTGCCAGTCCCGATTAATTGAAAGATAAGCAATAGATTAAGTTTATAAAAACATGACAAAGTAAACGATGTTTTTAGTTTTTATTTAAAAACAAAAATTGTCTGGAGTTTGAAAAAGAAAAATCACCCGAATGTCTGGTCACTGGTGTTTTTGAAGTTTCCGTCTAGCGACGGCAATTTAGGTACCTAATAGCAGACCTATACATAGGGAACTAAGTTAAGTATACCCACAGGACTAAAACAGAAAACAAAATAGTTAGGTAGGCACTAAGACCTTACCTAACTTCGGTAACGGTCTCCGAAACAAGGCAAAGAGCTAGCGTTACTGGCACCAGGTATTAAAATTATGCGCTGTTTGAATACATTGCTATTTCTTCGTAATACTACCTACCTACTTACTAATTATTAAATATTTACAATAATAAAATTCGTTTAAAAAAAAATTAATAACAATACAAAAAGAACCTACAATTTTGAAGCATTTTTAGCTAATTATACATAAGGACCTTAGTAGTGGAAACTAACTTCACAATTTATCCAAAATGGATTTTCCATAGCAAATGTTAACAATAAAATAAATCCTCATCCGTATACAATTTTATATATTATTTTTTTATACAATCTGTATTTTATATATGTCACCTCGCAACATTCCGTTCGTAAAGGGAAACATCCCTGAATTCATAAAATTATCCATGACGTCATCATTATGCATGGCGACCAGGAAGGGGACATACAACAAAAGGTTTTGACTTTATTTAAATCTAATAACCGAAGCGATGTTTTCAAAGGGGTGAAGGGAGAACTCAACACGAGGCGGTTGCTCACAAACCATCCATTTCTTTTAAGATACACGGTTTGTTTCGTAAATCGCCCACGAAAATTATTTAAAAGAAAGGAGGTCAGGTACCTATCGCCACGACTTGTGGGCAATGCACCAACTTTTTTAATTAATAGTAGAACTTTATTGCGCACAATAAATGGAAAGAACTTCACTACTATTCAATGAATTGCTTTATGTCTTGCTAACAATCTTTGAATAATTGATTTCCTGCGACTCCACAGAGAAAGCATTATTGGATCAGGGTAGGTATTCTTATTAAAACTTAACTCATCGACCTAGCAGTGAAACAAGCTGGTTGAAAGCTAGATATGTAAAGTTTCCTATTTATGTATGAACTACATTATCACCTTACCTACTTGCAAAATGCGTTTAGTTGAGGAAACATTATTTAAATGAAGAAATCCGGAGTGAAAAAGTTAGGGGAAGTCTTCGCGTTCGCATGCATCGCGTGTCCCGATACACCAGCGCGTATAAAACTTTTGCACTTTGCAAAATGCAAAAGAACTTCATAACATTCACCGCAGACATCTATTTATGCAGTCGCTTTTTGTATACAAATGAATAGTCCAAACGAAACATTCGCTACTCATCACTAATTCTGCAAACGGTGTCGTACGATCATTACAGCGAGACCGGAGTTTCGAGTTGCAGTTTTCGCGAATTAGAGCAAATAAGATAGAGGTAGTAAATTTATTTTGCCGGAGGGTACGTAGTTGTGAATTTTGCACGGGACGGTGCATTATGCGGCGCACGTAGCCCGCTGTCTGCAAGCGGGGCGGGCGCGGGAGCGGTTGCGGCGCGCACAATATTCAGTCGGCAGTCGTGCCACCCAAGCCATCGTTCTCTTCTATCACCGCGCCTCGTTTATTATTTAAAAGCTTGCTTCACTGAAACAGTCGTAAGTGAACCTGACTCCTCTGAGCGTTCCCTTTATGACAAATCGATACTAGACAGACACACACGATACGGGAAACTTTGAGATAACAATTTGCAGACTATGATCAAACTCAGCTAAAAACTCCGACTGAAAATGTTTAATCCGAAAAGCAATCTCCAAAGAGGCAATAGGAAGAGGATTCCGTGCATATTTATTGCCGGTCTCTAAACCGTTTCTCGGGTAATTCGGTACAAGCAAAGCGACATTATTTTTGTAGTAATTTCGGCGAATGTCCTTTAAAATATTCAGAGTGCTGTAGCTGAGCCCATTAACGTGCCCGGGCGCAATTCGGAGCGGGGACTCGTCCGCAAATGGCGGCGATATCATTAACTTGACCCCCGCAACTATCCGTCGCCCCGCAAGTTTTTCCCAATATTACACAGGAGAGGTATTCGCGACGAAGCGACACCACATACGACAACCCACAACATTTGTTTACCACGTAGCATACGTATCAAACACAAACGTAATTTAGAGACTCAAGTGACATCGGTACACTGAAAAGCGTTTCTTCGATTTAAAAAGGGTTCGCATTATTGCTCTCTTAATTGCTTTTAATTATGAAAGCTATTACCTACGAAGAGGAGTCATTTATGCGCGTAATATAATAATGGTTATACATATAGGGTAAACCGAGGTATAACTGGCCACTTCCAATAACTAGCCACTTGGTACTTTATCGATTTGAAATAAGAAAAATGGTTTATTTGCGCCATCTATGAACGCATCAAACGAACGCCTTGTCATTCGTTATTCAAAATAGTTCAACTTTTTTTCGCTACGGATACTAGCGCCAAAGCAACCGGCCATTTTATGACAGTTGGTGTACGTGTCTCGACATGTAAGTTACTCCACTACGTAAATGTTAGTGGCTACATTTTTACAAAATTAAAATTATGGATGATAATACTTAGCGTTGGTGAAAGAATAGCATATTTCTACGGGTTTGCATGGTGAGTTATTTGAATCTTTATCTTAATTCTAATAAAATCTTAAATAAGCCGTTTTTGAGAGGGTGGCTAGTTTCTGAAGTAATTTTTAGCATATTTTTAGTTATTAGCCACGTATGCCAGTTACTAACGTTTTGCCAATTATTTACATTTCTTTGAAAATAACTCGTATTTGTGAAGTCTATAAGGTGTAATATTGTGTACTTTTTTTTTAAAAGAATTAGTCAACTCTAATCAGAAACTGGCATAGGTGGCCAGTTTGTGGCCAGTTACTAATCTATTTTCTTATATTTTCTTACAGTTCATTGAAACGTAAGTAAAATGTCTAAAAAACGACAATACGGAAAAGAAACAATTGATAAAGCTCTTAAATTTATTGAGAATAAAGAGGGTTCAATTCGACAGGCGGCAAAACAATTTGGTGTGCCTAGAAGTAGCCTGCAATTTAAAATTCAAAATCCTGACACAAAGTTTACACACATACCCACCACAAAACCCATATAACCATAGAAGTATCAGAACTATACCGCCGTCTTCAAATACATCTAATAGCGCTTTATCCAAACGCAACTCGCATGTTGCAACCGGCAGATGTTGCAGCTTTTCGCCCAATAAAGGTTGCTTGGAAGAAAGTACTGCGCGATTGGTACGCTGCGAATAATTACCAGAAGAGTCTGACCAAAGAAACATTTGCTCCACTTTTAAAAACAGTTGTAGATTCGTGTTCCAAGAAAGAGACATTAATAAATGGATTCAGAGTATCCGGCTTGTTTCTATTTGAACCAAATAATGTCGATTTTAGCAAGTCCATTGCAAAAGTAAACCAACCTGATACATGCACGTCAGAAACAAATCTTGGGCATAATATGAATGTGCTGACCTATTCAGACTTTTGAAACATTGTGGGTGAACCAATTCTTGAAAAATGTCGAACAGTCTCTTCCATTTTAGAATCAGATGATAGCTTTATTGCAATTTACAATTTATGGCGAAGATTCGAGGGTGCATCGGAAAATAATAATAATTATAGAAGTAATAATGACTTGGACCGTGAACCGACTATAATCGTAGATGACAATTACGTGACTAGTATTATAGAAGAAGACGAAAATCGTAGGACGATTCTTGATGAATTTACAGGTGAATTAATAAATAAAACCGAAGAAAGAGAAGATGAAAAAAAAAGAAGTGCATAGTGAGCCGAGACTTCAGAATATTTTAATAGAACGTAGTGCTACTCCGCAGCCCAGCACATCAAAACAAATCACACATTCGACGGTTTCTATAATTTCAAATGTGTCTCTAACTGAATACTTAAAACAAAACTTACCGGTATCACCTAAACGCCAAGGAAAACGCCAAATAGAAAGTCTGCCATTTGCTCTAACTTCAGACCAATACGTGGAAAAAATTAAAGCAAAACAGTTAAAAAAAGAAGAAGAAGAAGCTGCAAAAGAGGAAAGAAAGAAACTGCGAGAAGATAAGAAGAAGGAAAAAGTGAACAGTATATCTAAGAAGAAAATCAAGAAAAAAAGTAATGGAAAAAGCCAAATAAAGATATTTAAAGAAGATATGTGTAAAGAAAAGACTGAAAATACATATGAGGCTAATGAACAATTAGTTTTTTTGTAATTTTTGTTTGAATCTCATTACACGTAGGGTAATTGAATGTAACCAGTGTAAAAAACGGTTTCATTTAAATTGTATTCCATCATATCACAGGCTCCGTGTACCAGTAGAAGACGAGGATCAGTTTTTGTGCCACATTTGCTATCGAGAGAGTAACACTGACTCATCTGACGGTGATTGTGATGCCTTATTTAGTAATGCTTGTGAGGAAGCGCGAAAGCAGGGCTTCGGTACTAACTTTATTCTATAAAACTATATTAATGTTACATTTGTTGATTTGTTATTCGTGTTAATTAGGAAAGTTCCTATGTCGTATTATTTTGATCTCATATTAATATTACGAGTAAAATATTGATTTATTTTCTAACATAATGAATGTTGTTTTGTTTAAAGATTATTTTTTTATGTTCCTTTATAGATAATAGGATTAAACTGAAACTTTTTTCATGTGGCCAATTAATAGTTTAATGACGGCCAGTTTCTAAAATTTCTGGCTAGTAACTACCAAAAAGTGATAGTTTTTTGTTTCTATTAAAATTTTATACAAAATATTGTTTTGTTTTACTTCTAAAACCCCCAATTAGATAAAAGAATGTACATATTATTGTGTGGCATTGCAATAAGTCTAATATCGTTACTTATTTTTACATAACCCAAGTGTGACTTGATAAAAGTGCTTAAGTGGCCAGTTACTGGTGGTTTTACCCTACTACCTGCAACTCAAACAGGGGCCACCTTTGACATTTAAATACACAGCTGCCCACTCCTGTGTATGAATGTCAAACGTGATGTGGTTTGTGTTCAACTATTCTGGGAAATAGATATGTAAATAAACGTCATTTCCACGAAAGCTGTTGATTTGTCACCTAGTAATCAATCATGCAATATTTTCAGAACAATAATGAATTTACATTAACAATTCCACAGCGTTCCGATCAAAAAGAAATTAATAATGGCTTATCAAAGCTGCCCTTATAGAATATACTGACGCGCCGGGGAAGATTTTCACAAGGAAACGGAAACTTCCCCTGCCTCCCGTCTACACAAAATATGTGGTGCGATACGAAGATAGGTGTACGGAATTCCTAACTAAACTTGTGCGAGGGGATTTCTCAGCTAAAGAAATAACGGTGAAAACTCACTAGCTTGCGACCTCCGAGACTCCGATCAAAGAGTAAAGTAAAGATGCGATATGTATTTTTTGCCCTTTGCTGTTTTTGTTAGACTTTTATTTTGTTATTGATGCGCAACTGTGCGTTCAAAGCGATTGATATTGAAGAATGGTTTCAAGGATAATGGTTATATGGTGTACATTTTAGGTTTCAATAGGTTTCATACGTTATATATTGATAACGTATGAAAGTATTACGTTGACTGAAATTCGGTGTGCTTATAGACTACGTATTTTTGGGAGAGTCTTGTGACCTTGAATATTTGAATCTATACTGTCAAGCTGAAGAGTTATTTTGTTTGTGTGTTTGTTTAAGCGCGCTAATCTATGGAACTACCAGTCGAATGGAAAAAATATTTTTGTATACGATAGCTCTGGCTCTCATATACAAAAATAATTCTCATATGAAATAGTGTAGGTTATATGAAATCTCGTTACTACTCACAGGTACACTACAGGTAACTTCAAATGTTAAAGGATTCTATTCTTCAGTAATTTTTCATAATATGTAAACCCTAATAAACGTGCAGTCAAAAAAGAAAGGCCAGTCTTTCTTGCAGAACAAATTATAAGTTGCCCAGTGAGTTACCGTGTAAATTTAAATTTTCAAACTTTTACTTTAAAATGAGCTCGCTCTATTAGAAACGTGGAATGGCTGCATAAAACTGCACCCGTGGCCAGTTATAACACTGGACTATGCACACAAAAAATATGAGCTGACAACTTATACAATGTTCATTTTCGTTTTAACCGTATTACAATGCACATAAGAAAGCGTTTCGTAAAAAGTAATGATATGAAATTATAATATGTTAAATAATATGCTCTTCCTAACATTGTATTTCAACGGTCGATTAATTTTATGGTAATTTAACAGCTAAATCGCTGAACCTTTTCTAATGACTTTGAAATATTTCGAGGAACTTATGGATCCGATGTTTGAACTTCATCTCTAAGTTTATAATTATTGCGTAAACTCTGTTTTATCTTTAATCTAGTGTACAAGGAAATCTGCTTTAATAAATGTTTTCTATATTTAGTCTCATCCGATAATCTGTTCAATTCGCGGTTATGAACTCACATGCCCCACGCATAAGCCTTATTTTCCTAAACAGTTCATAAAATTACTTGGACAGTCATGATGATTGGTTGGCTTAAGACTGCAACGATGGTAGACCGCCCCGGCCATCACCATTCACCCCTCTGTAACCTCCATTGTAAGAAGAAATTGTATTTGCCAGCAGGGGATCGCGGTCTTAATATGAAAATATGGTTCACTACAAAGAATCTCCCATTTAATTTGCATTAGTCTGTTCAACGTTAGTAAAATAACTTCTAGGTATTCTATTTTTGCATGACTCGGTTAGATACCCACTGTGGACGTACTGAAGATTAATGCAATGAAGTTGTATATAAAGGCACTTTTCCTTAGAGTCTTTTAGTACGAGTTGAGTAGGTACTGCAGATTCAAAAGTAATTCTTTTAAACATCAGAAAGATTCGGTTCAGTCTAAAGTCCAGTATAAAGTCAATCTGTATTCAAATTATAATTGCCCTCATGTTAGTGGACAGTATTACTTCCTGATATAACCCCTCCTTGGGTCATCCTATTATTAAGGGCTAAAATTAAAGTTGTATTTCAAACTCCCAATCCTCACGGATGGGTTAATCACATTCTGCCACGCGTAATAACAAGTTTAACAGCTTGGCTGAAAATACAATCTCGAGTTTTCAAGGATCCAGGTGAATCGACGTAACGGGTCGTGAGCTTAGAACTCTAAAGCACGTTATATATTAGTCTGAACAGTTTAAAGTTACTTGTGGGCTCGCAAATAAGCGAGGGGTCCCGTTCGCAAGTTGGTCCGCCCGCGCTAAATTACAGATTGTCAACTCGACTCAAGTAACCTGTTGACACTGCGTTAAGTCACGATTTGAGAGGCCTGTTTGTTGTGGACACAACTTGTATCGCCGCCTTCATAACAACGAGATATCCTTAGCCATATTGGAACTGCTTTTAACGACATCCCGAACGTTGATAGAATGTGCTCACAGAAGTGTATCGAATTTTCAAGTATGAACTCCAATTTTAAATTGGGCTTCCGAATATAATACGACCTAAAATGTAGGTATCTGATCTTAATATTGCTATATTCTGGAAATCGGAACTTTGTTTGTATCGCTTTCGAATACAGTCCCATAACAGTGGAGTAGTGTGATACATGCAAATAATTTCGAAAATGTCTGCATCCTTATGTCGTTCCGTCGGCTGGGACTATCCTAGCGCGCCGGTGCGATGCCAGTTTAGTTCGAAATTTCATTCTTCTCGAACACATATCTCGACTTCGTCCGGGAATCTACTTTACATTTCTCATCCTAATGGCCATTGAGAGAAAATTGGAAAAGAAGTTTTCGCGTTTCTATTCTAAGAGTCAGGTTCAATAGAAGCATTTCAGGAAAGTATCAATGTGATTTCAGATAAATAGGCAACAGACAAGAGAACAATGCGTGTGGAAGCGGCGGAATACGGCGTCGTATCGAGACAAGATCAAATTGATGAACAATATTTATTTTTATTCAAACGTCCTTTGGTTTCTCATTGAACATTAATGCGGCAATTTATTTAAATGCGGAACAATAAACTGCAGTACAAATGACAGAGCTTCTCACAATTATATCTTTCATCTTTGTGTTTCTTTCAGTTGTGACAAATGGAATTTCTATTACAGGCCTGATTTGTAGAATGTAGGTTCAGAGTTATAAATAATTACCTACTTACCACAGGTAAAATAAAGAATAACAGGCTTTGCAATGTTTTCCTGGAATGCGTCGGCTTCGTGCGGGGCGAGGGCGAAGGGATGTAATGTGTGGTAAACACCCTCCTGAGGGTTCAACCTCATGGCTGGCCTATGGTGCCGATGACCCCTATCGATTCGCCCATTTCTACGAACTCGCGTAATTGCAAATTGCGCACAAGTACTTTTACAATACTGCTTGCTCAATATTCACGACAATTTCTCGGAACTTTCGAACCCCTATGAAACTAATAAACTGGCGTGATTATAGTGTCTGGATATGGGGAAAGCAGTAAAGAGAATAGAAAATATAATTTGATTGGTTCTATCGTTTCCATTGAATTATGTATTTCACGTTATTAGTGTTCTTTGGAATACTCGTCGACGCGACGTGCCAAAGCGTCGATACGGAGAATGATAATTATAGCGTACCTAAGTGTTTATAGTGAGAAATAATAATTTGATTCAAAATAGAAACAAAAACCAATTAAAGAGAAAGACTTCTGTTTAGTTGTTTTTCTAAACAAACTATACTAATATGTTGTTTAATAAAGCTGAAGGTTTTTCTTTTGTTTGTTTGAAAACGTGCAAGTCTCTGGAACTACCAAACGAAATGTTTTTTTTTGTATATGATAGCCAGATTCATAAGAAATATTATAGGCAATAAAACATCACGCAACGTCAAATGTAAGCGGAGCAGTGACCAAAAACGTTACTTAACGCGGGTAAAAATAACCTCGATAATGAAGGCGCTGCTAGTAGTTAATATACCTAGGGAAACCAATTTCATAAACATGTCAATTCGGATTACTGATTTCAAAGAATTGCTTCATTTTCAGTTAGGATTAAGTACTTTTTTTGTATTTTTTCCAATGCTCTCTAGTTTCTCAAGTAATCGAAGGTACACGGAGAACGATCCGCTGGGGAGTTCTCACCGCCTCCTCGCGAGGTTCCCGGCAGTGGTTTCCAATTCGCGGTCCGCACACTCCCGCCTTTAATTTACTGCGGTGCTAACCACGCGGCCCGCAGTTTGTATTCATTACCCACCTTAGTACCACCTCGCTGCAAGATTTAATGCTTCCAACAATCACTGCACTCATTTGCCACAATTCAAACATTTATTTAATTTATACCCGCCGCGTGGTCTTTGCTGAGCTAGCATAATGGTCCAGTTATCTCCAGTGTTCTTGAAATTAATTGGTGTTTATTAATCATAAGTTATCCAAGAGCCATCTAGTTTAGACATGCGCAAAGTTTTTATTTTTAACAGAAATTATTTCTTCATTCATATTTTCAACTGCTCATGAACCAAGTAGCCAAGTTTTTCCAAGGCTATAAATCTAAGAAAATTAGAATTATGATGTTGTTTTAGTAAAGAACTACTATCCTAACTTTCTAGAGATAAATAAGTAACAAAAGTTCTAATAACAGCGTTGAACTTCATGTAAAGATGCTATAAATTATACTGACAAGCTGACTGGTGTTCGTAGTCGGCAAGCAAATTAGGTGGTCCAGAGTAAACGAGTTATGGCGAAGTTGTGGGACACGCGGCCCCGCGCTGGGACCGTCCAGTAACTAGGACCAAATGTTCGCGATGCCAGCCTAGCGGTAACTGGAGTAAAGTAGCATTAACTAGTGACGCGGCAATCAAGTGCGTTTAGCTTGCCAGTTGCCACTTGATTAATAACAGTATCTGTTGCTAGTTCGTAAGTAAGACTAGTAGCTTTATTAAGAGTTTGGGTTGCGATTTATGTGGGTTTAACTTTAAATAAATTGAGAGTTGCACTGGTAAGAATTAGGTACTTGCTTAACAAGTAAATAACCTTGCATTTGATAGTCACATGTTTAATGAAAAGCATAAGAAACTTTCAGAGTAAACACGGTGTAATGATACAACGCAGACATTCCGCTAAATTCAATGACCGAATTTTCCTCATGCATTATCTGATATAGGAAAAAACACTTTCTGAAGACGCGAGCCAGGAGAAACATTTCGAGATCCGCCCTGTGGCGTGCCGCTAACACTCCTTATAAATACTGCTAAGCCCCTGGCTTTTGTGGCTAATCTTTCGCGTGAAGATCGCCATTATACCGCTATTTATTATTTTTACCCGTATTTTTCTTTTTCTAAAGTCAAGTCGAAACGTGCTTGATATTCTTGAAGGATTTTTACGCTACTCATTCCTCGCAAAGTGGTGGTGAAAGAATTAAATATGCCCCTTTCAGTGGCGTGCTCTCCGCAATGAAGTATTTCATACGGTTTTGAATTTTAAATTATGTTAATTTAGACGCGGAATTTTAACCGACCGACGCGTTTATCAAATTTTATTTGAGTTTAATAATATTTACAACGTTTTAATTTTGATGCTGTCTGGTTCGGGGTATGAGATATGGATACTATGTGCTTTGGGTTCCTCTTCCTAACAACAACAACAAAAATATTTGTAAACAAATTGTGGTGACTTTAATGATTTTGTTAAGACTACTAGTTTTCAAGTTCCACCTTGTATTTAGTTCTGTAGATTAATCGAAACAAAATGAACATTGTGTAAGTGTAGATAAATGGGTAAGGTGTCTGCGTTCAATTAGTGGTGAAAATCACCACTAAGACAGTGTGTGATTACAGGGTCGCCCTTCCTCAACAGAAACAAATTAACTACGACAAATTGTTACAACTTAATCTGAACAAACATACTCGAGAATAGAACACTTATTGCTCGGAAACAATATTGCGAAGTGGCGACACTTTCATTACGGTGGAAGAGAGCCCACATGCACGTACATTTTGATTAGCTTCCGTGAGTAAGAACAAAAGCTGCGTTAAATGAAGCAGTATGTGTCTGTGAGGCCGGTTCGGTGTCGTAACCGACTAAGTTATGACAAAGTGCTGCACGGTGGAGGCGCCGCGCGGCCCGCCACCGCGCCGCGCCGAGCTCGCTCGCTGCCTGCTAGAGCGCACAACTCTTAAATTAGCGCGAACTTAGACCACTTAGCTTCTTCAAGTTTTGTTTGTAGACGCCATAAATATTGTATGTAACGAACGCGATACAATACCAGCCGTCGACTGCTCGCTGCATTGTTCGCGAATCAAAGCGGCCTTTGTTGCCTAACAGTTGACTCGAATTTTCTCGTTGTTCGCTTTTGCTTTATCGGGGGGAAGCGATGAAAAACTACCACAAATCCCAACGAAATGCTTTTCGATTTGATTCTGTTTGATCACGAAGTTCCGTCGTTAAAATGGAGTTAGTCAAAACGTTTTGAAACCACGGTAAATTAAGGCATCTCAATGATTTGGTTCCTATTATGTTCTTGCATTTGTAATACTTATTAGTGAAAGCTTCATTGATTTAATATCTCTGAAATTGTATTTGGTCAACGTATCGGAATAGCAATAGGAGTGCGTGGTCGTATTGAATGGTCACGGATGGCCAATAATTCGATTTGGCGGTCATTTAGCTCATGTAGACTGCGTGTGCCGCAGGTGGCTATTCCAACTATAATTATCAAACTGAACAATTCAATGTGCACAGACGTACTAAACAAGTTGCATTGTCGGGTTAACCTAAAATATTACTGGCTGTATTATCGGCTTAGTAAAATACTAAGAGTTTTTTGTAGTCTATTCCTAAACAGACCTATTGAGGTAGAACAAAATTTAGAGGGAGGGGTCCAAATTGTAATGCAAATGTCTGCTTATGTATTCGTCTTTTTAAATTGGTTTTACTTCGGAAATGGAAATTATTGTCTAACTTTCGAGTAAAGACAAGACAAATCTTTGTTAGTCGAATGAGGTCTTATTTAATTTGAATAGGTTAGCTATTGACGGCGGCTTTTTACAAGAAGAGAGAACTTTTTCCTTTTGTTATTTTTTTTGTATGTTGGTCGTGTAACCGAAGGAGAGTGTACGTTATATCCTAGACAAGGTTGCATGAGTCTGTTTTAGAAAGAAGCTTTATTTTCATAATCTGGGGCCTACCATCGTCTCTTAAAACAGTATTAAATAATATTACTTTGCCTTGCGCACGTAGATTTTCACCACTTGGTTCACCGCTTAAAGTAAAAAATCCAACAGTGGAATTAACAAAGTAATATTTAAATAATACTGTTTTACGAGATTGTAGTAGACCCCTCGTATTATCCCTAAATTATTGTTTCTAATCCCAATCACAAATTGAGTCTCACATGTTAATCATATCATATCTAGAATCTCTTTAGCATTTAATAGTTCTTTATGAGTAGATATAATCATAATCTACACAAAGCAAAGGGAAAGTTTGCTTATTATATCGCACGTGCTAGCACATTCATAATAATATGGAGGCGTTAGATGTTATTAAAAATACCAGCGTCTATTAAATCACTCGCAACACGAGTGTGACCTTTCACAGACACGTTACACGATCACGTTGCACAACACCTATTGTGCCGGTTGCACGTGCTGACGAATAACCGTTGTAAGCCGATGTAAATTCCACGTTGTCGCTCAGATCCAAGATTTCCAGATTTAACAATGTTGCAGCAAAGCATATTTCAGTTAGACGGTGCAGGTGTGCCGTTGGCTGCAACTTCGATTAATTCCCATAACGAGGCAGGTCCATCACGCGCGCGCTCGTTTGTCTCCGGCCCAGCTATAAATACATCAGCGTACTTGCAATTTAATCCGTTCTGTTCCGCTCCCGTGAAGTGCTGCTTTCTCCCTCACACCTACTTCCACCGTCCTGTATGTTTCGGTCAGCGAAAGTTGTTGCAATTAATCTCTTACGTAGGTGGAAGCCCCGCTAACAATTGTCTTAATTAGAACATGTATCTTATTAAAAACAAAACTCCCACTTTATTTTCCCGAGCAATAATAATTACGTACATTGCCGATGTTTTGTTTGATAATGTCTCTATTTTACACTTCAATTCATTGGTACTAAGAGGCAGAGTCCATGTTCAAAGTAGTATAGCAGTTCGTAGAAAATTTAACAAATATGCGTACAAAGCGCAAAGCACAGGCGGGATCGTCTTTGTATGCAAATATTATTACAGGAGTCTATTGAAGGACCACACCGAACTCACGTATTGAGCAGGAGTAGGTACGCGCTACACGGCTACTGGGACTATAATAAGAGACCCGTCCAAGAACCTCTGACATTATGCAGGAATGCGAGTGTATCACTCCCTGAAGAACGCGCGGGACAGCGGCCATCCTGAACAACACACGAACTAATAACCGAACTGAGCCAATTAGGAATACTTAGTATCTACTGTTACCGGCGATGGGCCGTCGATCAATAACTCAATCGAACTGCAGAGTTGAACATTATTGAACAATTCATAGGCAAATCTGCTCTAAGTGTGTTAACATGGCTTCGGGGTTATTGCGGTGTGCCGCTCCATGCGTCTGTGGCGCACACCATTAGTGTACTTGAGTGTGTACAGCAATGTATCAGTCCTTCATCAATAGCGCTGACATATTACGCTGTACTGACTATGTATTATTTAGATAATCACCGCATGATTAAACTACTTGAAAGGATCAATTAGCGCTCTGCCTGACCGTTTAGCTATTCAATAGGATGCCAATTATTGCAATATAATATAGTAATATCGGTATTGTTATAAATCTATCTAATTTAGCGCTTCGATTAGTAGGATGCCACAGTGGGCGGTTTGTTCTATTTTCCGGTTAGTCGTGCTTCGCATAGTGATACATTGTTGAGTTACGCTTGTAATTAGAAGTGACGATGTTTGGCGTGCGATCCGTGGCATAGGTCGGCGCGGGCACGCGCGCGCCCGCTGCAACTGGCGGCTCTCAATCACTCCGCGCCGTGACGCGCACGTGTGTCACCAGCTCACACCGCACTCGAAACTCTACTCTAACTGTACCAGATATAATACATAATAAAAATTCGCAACTGAAAGTAGAGCGGCCCGCGCTACGCTTGCAGTCTCTTCTTTGTATTCGAGTCGTTCCATTCATAGAGATAACGGCTTGCTCCGAGGCGACAACGGGAAACAATTACGCTATTACAAAAGGCCTTAAGGATTCTAATTACGAGTGGATCCTTTCATCCGTAAACCCGGATCGGATACGAAGCCTTCCCATTATCGCGTGCCATAAACATTTCTGGATTTCATATCCGCGGCACGGCTGGGACCGCCTCGCTTATTACCTCCGCGCGGAAAAGAATAACATCGTTTTGGCACTTTTGACGCGAATTCCGGATGCCTACGTTCATATTGTGCGCCGTTAATATTCTGCGCGACGCGTCCGACCTTTTTTATTTGTATCTAAAATTGAACATTTTGTCGCGACAACGAGCGCACGCGACTCTCCCCTCCGCCGAAGGAGCGATAAAAATACAGAGTCGGCGCGTTTGAGGCAATCGGCAGCACTAACGACCGCGCCGATGCGAGCGGTTAATCCATGTACACCTGTATGGAATTAGTCGCATGAGCCTTAGCTCCTTGCCTACCTTGTCAACCGGCTACAAAAATGGGAGAAAACTTCAGGACCAATAATATCCTAAATTATTCTGGGTCTTAAAAAAACTATTAACATCAATTAAACCATTTTGTTATAAACTCCAATATTATTTCATAAACCACTATTAATTATTACTTCTCCATTTTAACACAAAGCTAAGCACCGATTGGTTAATAAAAGCTGTAAAAGAAAAATAGTCGGTCCATTCTTTATAGCTGATTGAAAGAAGTTGCTCCTTTAGTTCGAATGGAATCTGGGGAGAGAAGGATTATAAAAAAATCTTCGTTGAGTGAAATGGCCCTATCAAAACAAGACCGTCGGCCGAGCGATGAAAAAGTGAAGTTAGCAAAACAACAAACAACGAACTCGCCTGTCTGCGGCATTTCGTGGCCACCTCTGCAATTTACGGCACTGTCATTATTCAAAGTTTTGAAAAAATTCAGCTGCGAAAATTAGAAAAAAGAGGATTTCTCCTCAATATGATCTTGCGAATCTGCTGAAGTCGGTTGCCTTTATGCTGAAGTAGCAAACTCCCTAAGATAAGGGGAGGAGCGGACAAATTGTAATAATTGCGAGACGAGATAAGAAGTGACACCAGAAAACAAATGAAGGCGGGCGGCGGCGACGGCGTCTGCGAAGGGCAGGGGTAGGGGATGCGTGACGTCACCAGCCGAGCTGCTAACTGCCGAGCCACCCCATGCCAGCCAACACTAACGGCCATGTGTGACTTTACATTCACTACATTTACATAAGTTGCCGCCTCACTGGTTCATAGTGAATCACTTGTTTTTCAGGCGATTACATAAATTACAAAGTGATTTGCTTAAAATTGTGCAAAACATAAGAAAATTATCACAGTAATTATAATTGGAATTTATTTGTTAATTTTATTTTATGTACCCACAAAATAATTATTTAATACAACGGATTTGAATTTAAACCGAGGGCCGGGGCGAGTCCCGCGGGATCCCGAGGGCACACCTCGGCCCGTCGTCACCGCTCGCCAAATTAAAATGATAAATCAAAATCCGTCAGCCGGCCGCGCGCACAAATGCTATAAAACGAACTAAGGCATTTGCGAACCTTGTTTAAAGTTCTATCCTTGAAACAAATTTAATATTTCCTTGTTTACATTTACCCTTTTCATTTTACACGTAGGTGTGTAAAAATGTTATGAATATAGTTATGTAAGGAGCTGAGTTTCAAACTGCACTGAAGGGGTTAGCTGACTACATTGAGAGTGTATCACCAAGCATCAATAACGTGTTTGTTTAAAAATATGCGATGTTCACTACAACGCTACAAGTATTCTCTAGGGACGAACTTCAATAAGTATGTTTTTCTCTTGAGAATATTGTAGATACAGCTACAATCATATAGTTTTGTTTACAGTTTTCTTCACTAAATGCAAAGCAATCTTAAATATGGACGATTCAACATAACTAATCTTTAAATGTACACTCAGACTTTTATAATATTTTCCACACGTTTCTGTGTTTTACGAAACAAGCGAAACTCTTTAAATTTTATTTTAAATGCACGCCAGCGCTTTCTCCGTTTTATTTTCGGCGTTCTTATTAAAAGAAAGGACTAAAAATTGGTGCGATTTAATCATTTCATTCAGAAACCTGCCGGGAAAGATAATGCTGAAATTATTCTGTAACAACTGTAATGAATAACAATGAATATTTCATTTGCACTGAACACTGGCTTGTTAATAAGAATTAAGCTTAACGATAGTGTTGTTTTGGAAGTGATACGAGAGAACAATATTAAAACGGCAATAGTGTGAATAAACTTATATTCACGTACAAATCCTCTATTTTGAAACGTAAACGTACGAGTTATACGTTCTGGTATAAAGTAGAAGGTTCTGTTTTGTGAAATTCGGCCCGCATTGGAATGAAAAGTTAGATGAAAGTTTCCGTGATACAAGGAAATGTGCATATTCTTGAACTAGTTCATACATGGTTTATATTGAAGTGGCACGAGTAACGAATGCAAACATTTGTAATAGGATACTAGAACTTGCAAATATTTTCATATGTTGTTGAAAGTTTGAATTGGTGCCTTGTGAATAATTAAGAGATTTTGGTCGATGGTTTTGTAAGCTCTACTTTTGAAAAACAAGATTGTAGCATTATAACATACGGGATCAAAAAAGACACACTAAATAGCCGTTAAATACGCATACTGATCATAAAACTAAGAAGTAACTTTGAGCAAAAATTATAGGTGGAAAACGACTTTTATTTTTGGCGTGAGAAATCACTGTTTATCGTAGTGCGCAATATCACGGTACCGCACAGTACAGTCAGTTTAAAACTGGTTTTACTGAAAACATACATTCTTAAAAGTTTAAACTTTGACCTTCAACATCTCCGTAAGCAGAAGGTTATGATCCAGGTATGATATACCAGATATAGCAAAAAAATATCACAACTATGAGAAGCATTGTATTTTTGCACGTGTTATTTAGTACTTTGTGTTTTTCAGTCAATTTTCAGTTCACAACGTTTTGTAACTTTCACAAATTACTAATAACACTCTCGGTGTAAGGCAACTGCATCATATTCTGGTCATTTCTGGTACATTTAAATAGTTGTTGGACACAAATGTGGTAACGGTAACATGTTAGAACTAATTGTGCGGTAAATCGGAATGATGGTGCAATTTGTCAAATGAGTGGAGCCAGGTAGGTACTTAAATAATTTATGTTTGGTGTGTATTGATTTAATTAGGGAACTATAGTATAGGTGCTGCATATATGCGTCATTGATGATGTACTTTACAGGTGTTTTTCAATTTTCTATACTAATATTATAAGGCTAAAGATATTCCTTTTTGCGTAATTTCCAAAACGATTTTGAAAATTCTTTCATCGTCGAAAGAAGTCGTGGGTAAAAGTTTGTAGTGTTCTAAATGAGATCAAATCATCGACTCGAAATGAA
The DNA here is from genome assembly GCA_932526535.1 of Caradrina clavipalpis. Taxonomy (NCBI): domain Eukaryota; kingdom Metazoa; phylum Arthropoda; class Insecta; order Lepidoptera; family Noctuidae; genus Caradrina; species Caradrina clavipalpis. The sequence continues at coordinate 10,704,422 of OW052091.1, read as the reverse complement.
GAGCTTTTTGTTTATTTTTAAAATATTGTAGTGACATGATCTGGTAGTGTTTTATTTTGGTAAGTAGGTACCGAACCGTACCGTACCGTACCGTGTACCGTACTACATATAACATTTATTTTTTATGTCATTGGATGGCCAACAAGCCCACGGTCCACCTGGGTCACCGCTAAGTTTAGACATCTGCAATACAAATGCGTTGCCAACCCAGAGACAAAGTTGAAATATCTAATGTGCCTGTAATTACCTACACTGGCACCCATACCCATACACCCACATATACAACATAGTTTGTAAGTAAACTGTAACCAACACTATGAGTCTTGGTACTTGAAATAAAATAATTTAAATTTATCTTTCACAAAATATGTTAAATTGTAGGATTCATTCGTTTAAAAGATAATCTGATAAAGAAAAAAATGTTTGGTGAACATTAAAATCTGGTCTATGTGGACTGACAACCACAACTTTGTGTGTGCTTCCGGCAACCGTCGAAATTAACCACAAGTAGATATCACAAGCTACAATTGTTCTGCGGATGTGGTGTGCCTTTAATGTGGTCTGAAGAGTTATATGCAAAAGCTTGATTATTTTTGTATTTATAACTAGCTTCTACAAACGACGTTGTCCACGTGCAAGTCAGTAAAGACATCTTATGTCACTCGACATTAGTGTAGCTTTTTTTTTAGGCAAGTTAGTGGTATAGTATTCAACTAATATGTTTGCAATAAAGGCACGGTTATTTACCATTTCATCATCAATGATAGTTAGGTAGAAAGATATTAATTTTCAGAATTAATTACCAATGTAAATATGTACTCTAATTTCAGACAGGAACTACACACATTTGTGGGCTAACATTGATTAATTAGCAGTAGGTGAATGCAAACAACATTATTTGTGTCTTGCCTACATATCGGTTATGAATAGATAAGCCTTCATGTGTAAGTGCCCGTATCAGAATATTTATTACTTATTTCAAGCTTAACTGGCTTTGTAAAGAATGTCTTCATACAGCCTCTCCTTTCAGATAAACGCGTCATGTGTAGTATGTATGCGGTTATCGAAAACCGTTTGTGAGATACCCATAATGTTTTATTAAATGTCATCCGCAATATAATGAGGTGCGAGGGATCCAACATCTGCGAGAGAGGCGCTACAGAAATATGTGCGAAGTGTTATAGAGTGCCGTTGTAAGTCAATGAAGCGGCAAATGGGGTGCTCTCGCCGCTCCGGCGGGGGCACTCTCTAATAAATAAAATTATGCCTCAGAAATTACAAGAATACGCGTGCCGCCAGCGATCCCGCGAGATTGGATGTTGGAGATTTTCATCGATATCCTCCAATAATGAATCTAATATGTAGTAAGCTGGAGGACGCTGTGACTGCGTCGCCTCGCCGCGAAAAAATGAGATTGCCTCATCGCTGATATCGGTCGCTTCAAATGGTCACAATTTACCGCTGCTTGGCATTTACTAAATGCCAGATATAGCTTGTGTAAGAGAATATTGTACTAATAATTTAGCAGGAACATATATTAATCCGTTTGGGACCTTGGGTTTGTTCCAAGAATTCATCTCAAGGCTGTTATCTAAGAACAATTCTGAAAGAGTTGTTACTGCTTAGTGCTCAGTATTTGTACAAGCAAGTGTAAATAATGCGTGGCATATCGTGATGGATTAGCTACGTAAATATAAAAGTTTAGTAGGTTGAAGCTCTATATTGGAACTGAACACATTCAGTGGAATTCTTTCGGCAGTCAGTGCACGTGCAACGTTAGACGTCCGCGTCGAATGGAATCGAATTTCAGAAGAGTCGAGTTTTAAAATGTTCTCACTGTGGAATCATTTCATATGCGTGTTGTACTAGGGGCTTCAAATTTACGTTCGTGATAGTGATGGTTATATGGTTGTCTGGGAATAAAGCAATTATACAGTTGAAGACATAGCACATAAGCCCAGTATGTAGCACATTCATGAGTACTATTGTGAAGCCATGACGCGGAACAATTCCCGCCTCTGTACTAATGATCCGTCTTATATCGTAGCTGTAAATCAAATTGCCCTTACATACATTAACAGAGACTTGCGAATTGCCTTTAAAAGGCTCATATTGATAGAGTAACTTGAAAAGCGGTTAAGTTAAACTAATTCTATTAAATCTTGTTATTTATAGTAACGTTTGGGTTGAATTATTAATGCAAAGCGAGTCTAAGACAAATGTTTAATTTTAGAAATATATAAATTCAAGATCTTTTATTCTGTTTTTAACAAAAATACCTAAAGAATAAAAAACAAAGAGTAAGAACAATCCTCAAAATGATCTTCTTAGATTAATAAAACTATTGGCGGCCATCTTAATTAATCTTAATATAAGATTAATAAACGATGTAAGCATTATTCCGATCACTATTGGGCAACTGTCAAACTAGGAGTGCAATATAGAAACGGGCACTTTGCTAAGCCAAGTACGTCCCAAGTAACGTTTATTTATCTCGGCCTAAGAAACATAGTAGTGCTACGTTGTATCAGAGGGGATTGTCTCCAAGGCTATAATAAATAATATTATATCGTAGAATTATGTGGAAGCAACCCTTACGGTGGTGGTGTGTCGCCGTGTGTCGCCCCCTCCCCCAGCGCACTGTATTAAAGTGATATTGCTTATACGCTTACCATTAAGGCTATACGTTTCGACTAAATTAAGACCAATTTGCACAGGTTTTGCACGAATATGGGAATTTAATTTATGAGCAGTATGACGAATGTAATTTGAGTGAACGCGTAATCAACGACTTTAATTCGATTTCAGACGAAGTGAGGATGCTCTTGTGTTTCATGGATACAAAATGGTTGCCTTGAAAATATACTTGGTTTACTAAGTGAGTTATCATTATTTTCTTAATCTACCTATTTCTATGTTGACAGATTGACACAAATGTTTGGTAATCGATGTATTTAATGTTTCTCGTTAACATTTAGAGTAGACAAAAGCTGGTAAAATAATTTATTCATTAATTCCGTCCTCACTTCAGTTAGCGGCGGATGATTTAAAAAAAGATTTTGAATAAAAGCCGTTTGATGTGGTGGAAGAGCTGAGTACCGGCGCGCCGTCGGGAGGAGTCGGTGTAGCAGCAATAGCTCACCAATCGTGGTGCGATGATCTCGAGCCCGCACCTAACCCCGCATCATTCACGATAATGGCGGGGCCTATGTCTCGACCGTAAATGTAAATCGCTCTAATTTATACGCGCGATAACGTCGCCGCACTGCTGTTAACTGTAATTATATTACCAAGCGAGGACGTGTTGATCAAAACCCCTGATTAAATGCCCGTGATGCGAACCGGGAAAAATTCTGCCGGGCCGTCGCCCTCGTGGAAATGAACTCGCGAAAACATTATTATTTTATTCGAATATTTATTAGGTATTAATCTTGAATGTATTCACGACTATGAATTAAAGGGATTCCGGTGATTGGCGTTGATTTAATTGGATTACGAAATCCATTTTTGTTTTCGAAATATCCCGTTATAGGTATAACCCACGAGTTGGGGTCAAAGTAAGGAACGCGGTGAAAGTGATGAGGCTTTAATTTTTTTTGGTTTGTTTTATAAATTTAATCTTTTTAACAGGTGTTAAAAACACTCAATAAAGTCTTTTTTCCAGCGATAATTTTTTGCTCAATTTTACTGACAGTATGTGTAGTTGACAGCTACTTGGTGTGTCTTTTTACACCCTGTAGGTAGATCCTGCTCTTTGAATACACATACGTAGGTAAACTGTAGTAGTTCTATTATCCTGTTATTGATATGCCCAGAAACATTCCTAATATAATGCTGGCACACAGAGACAATGCCCCAATGGGCAATCTATTTGAGTAATTATCCGCTAAGGGCCATTGTCGGCCATCTTGTACGCGTGGAATGAGGCTTGTTCGCTGAATGCCTGCTGTAATGTACCTACATGCTTTTGGCGATCACAGCGAGTACCCCCGAGTGTCTTCAATGAACACAACGATACAAACACTTGTTCTAAGTTTGCGTAATTCATGAACCCAATGCACTCAAATGTAACTATATTTTCCGTTAGCGGAATATGTAAATGTTAAATGTTTGTATTCGGACTTCAACATTCTTAAATTCAATCGGAACCGTTTCTGCTTTATGCTTTTCAGTTTCGTATGAAAAGATAAGACTGTTGTGGATTTTTATGAGACCTATTCTGTGAAGATCTCCCTCGGCGTATTTAGGGGAAGTGAGATTTAGGTGAGTTGTCATCGCACCTGCAGTGCTATTCTGTGAAAATCTTTCTTAGTCAATTTATGAGAAATGAACATGAGATGCAGGCCCCTTGCGACTGGTTCTTTTGGAAATCTATGGGGGAGGCATATGTCCAGCAGTGGACGTCCTGTGGCCTAGATTATAATGATGATGACGATAAACATGAGATAATCTGTATATCCCTAGTAGGTATCAAGTCAAATCACAGCTCTCTTCAAACTCACTTCATTTACCGAAGGAGATTTTCTCCAGAATAGTACCTACTGTTGTATTAGAACATATAATCGGTCTCGATTTAATCTAGTTGTAGGGATTAAGGATGAACGTCGGATGTGCAAGCTATTATCTTGCGATACATGTAAAGTGAGGGAAATGGGTCACTACACTGATTGTGTTAGCTAACTATATGTCACTTTTATTTATAGTTAAGTCTTAAGCAGTATCTATCTAACGACATTGTAAAATAGTTTTTGTTTACGTTTTTAAATTAAAAAGACAATGATGAGCTATGTAATGAACAAGATTTCTTTTTGGTAAACTTTATCCAAGCAGTATAATATAGCCTTATATTAGGTATTAAACCTACACAAAAAAAAACATGTCTACCAAATTATATTATACTCATAATATACGAAGATAAAATTGGTAAAACAGGATAAATAAGGAAGCATAGTAATATCTACCTAATAGGCGACAAATCCAACCGGTAATGAACGCACGATTTATTATACATCATGCAGTTTAAGCAAATGGTGCCGTATATTAAGCGTGAAATAACTCCTCGACACACTTGGAATAAGCAAACGAAAGAAGTGGTGAGAAATGAAACATGGGACGATGTTTAATTATAACACTAGATAAGTTAACAATCTCGAAACCGAAGTCTGACTGCGGCTTATCTGACGCCAAATGTTTCAAAGGAACTTTTAACGAGTTTAAAGTTGGGCCAAGTGTAGTGCACCCGCAGCGCTTCCGTAGCTTAAGATTAATTAAACAATTGCACGATGGCTCCTTGAAAACACTCCGACATGTCTCGGCCCGTCGTCGCCAACCTTGCCAAATTAAAGTCATAAATCAAAATCCGACGACCGGAAACAGAAACGTAATAATGAAGAACCAACTTCGGTTAGCAGCGAGTCGCACTCGCACGACACGACACTTTTGCGAAATTAATTCATTTCTTTTCGTTCCTGGAACTAGAAATAAAAGTAACGTGTGATTTAGTGCTGGACCTAATGGAAGATATTTCAACGTATTTTTCATAAAATAACACCTTTACAACATTTATTGGAAAGTAAAATACACGCACGGCTGTAACGCAATCATCTTGCGCATAACAGATGCAAATTGCAAGTGTCAGCATGGTAGTATCGGACGTAATAATTTTCAGTTCGTAATAAAAGTAATAAACCGGAATATTCAATTGGATGACGCATACAATTCCATTATTTGTTCTGTACAATTCTCCTAGTGAAGTTGGAAATTTACAGCGGGGAGAAGGTGAGTATGTACTATGTATTACATAGCATCGGTTTCATTCGGAGCGGCTCGTAATTCACCCACAATTTATGTGCGTGCGCCGGTGACGCGCTAAAAGATTAGTCGCTCGCCACCGACGGCGACGCTGACGCCTAGTGTACTTTGTTACTCTTGTTTACATAACATAACGCTGTTTTGAAACTTTGCCACTTATACACATCTTTCAATAAACAAGGTGTCTAGTCATATTTTTGTGAGTTGTTTTGAAAACCTGTGCGAACTCGTTATCGTGTTGATCTTCTTGGCAGTGTACACCGAGCACTTACACTAACACTTGTACTAGCAGCTCAGTGCTAATACAGACGTGTACCCGACATCTGCACTAACGCTAAACTTTATCCTGAAAAGAAAGTACGTACATATTTTAAGAAGTGTCGTGTACGCGAAGCCAAAAAGCGGCAAGTGCATTTGACTCGCTCGAAAGCAAAACAGTGAAACTTTATAGTATCTAAATCACTTGTTTAAAAATGAACGCCCGGAACAACGGACGTGGGAAGTCGGGCCAAAGTTTACGACTATGAAGCAATCCGGCGTATAGCAGCATTGAATTTGTTTCCGTCTGATTCCGCCCCGGCTATTGCATAGTTCACTAGTGGCAGAATACAGAATCAACTGCCGCCACATTGAAACCATAACGAATGATTTGCGATGTAACAGCGATAATCGTGTTTACAATTCGCATACTAGAGTGGCTTTTGTGCTCGTGAAATTGCTTTCGGGAGATTAGTAGCTTATTGGGAAATTAGGTTAGATTTTGAAAATTAGCAAGATTTTAATGGAAAAGGAATAGATGATTATAGTGCTAAACTATTATAACACTAAGGGCAAATTTCACCAAACTTTTACACCTAGTATAAACAGATATTTCGTACATAAAAGTTAGATGTCAATTCTAGAGATAAATAATTTATTCTAGTTATAAAAGCTCGGAAGAAAATTGACGTTTAACCGTTTTTGCAAGGAAATATGTGTCAAAATATCAAAATTTATCCGTTTAGGTACAAAAATTCGGTGAAAATCGCCCAAGTATTAAATATTCTTGAAATAAAATCAATACCTCTAAATAAAACAAATCCCAAGTTCACTCAATTCTTCTTTCTACTTAATACAGAAACACAAGGCTATAAAAGCGGTTGTGATGTATCGGACACAATATTCTGGTGCCCAAGTGCCCGTAGATCGGCGATAAAAGCTGCAATTGTTTTCATTTGACAACATGTTTGTGTTCCGTTTGACAAATGGCTTGTAAGATCGTAGCGACGTAAGAGTTTTACTGAGCTCAACTGTGCTGCCGCGAATATATTGAGTGTCACTCATTTGGCGGGAAGCGCGAAATATTTTGGTATCTATGTGTTCTTTTTAGGGTTCTGCGCGGAAAGGGTGAAAAACGGGGACCCTATTACTAAGACTTTGCTGTCTATGCGTCTGTTTATCTGTCATAGGGCTGTATCTTTTGATCCGTAATAGGTCGTGATCCGTAATAGGTCGATACTTGAAATTTCCACAGTGTGTATTGCTATTACACCAAAATAATCAAAATTAAGGTAATAATTAAAAGCGGTTCCCATCCCCATACAAGAAATGACCCAAGAAATGTGTACTTAACATATTGTACAGTGGCACGGAACACTTCTTGTGTGAGTTCGGCTCGCACTTGGCTGTTTTTTTTTATCTAAAGTCCACACAACAACGTGGCGCAGACCTAGTTTCATTTTTAAATCAGTAGGACAGATACACGTGTATCTAATTTATTTTAAAAGGGTGATTATAACGATTTATCTTCACGATTAAAACGTGAGATTTTGTAAACTAAGTGTTATGAAGAACATAATTCTGCTCTCAGAGATTTTAATCACTTTGTACGTATGTAAGATAAAGCACCTTAATGTGATTAATTTTCAAGAAAACCCTACACTGTGCACTTAAAATGTATTATTATTTGAAACAAACGCGTCTATCGTAACTTTAGCATGATTTAAATATCGAAGCACAGGGTTGCAGAGCGCGTAATGAAACAAACCAGATGTACAAAACATAGAATGTTCTTTATGAGACACGCTTTCGCTATTACAACGTATCCAATTTGAGTAGACCTGTCATATTGTACCATGTTTTTGCTGTTTGGATATTCTGGTGAAGAAAAGGGCGGCGAGGGAGGTCACGGTACAGTGGTGGAACGGGTCGGCTTGCTCGTAGGCGCCAGCGGGTTTAGGCTCACCCCGCGCCTATTGTATGCGATTGTGTCACAACAAGCCTCGATATTATATTAACAAAACAAAATATTTGCGACACATATCACAATGAAAAATATATAAAAAAGCGGAAAAATCAGAGATACGGAATGTTGAAGATAAATCCAAAGCTTTTAAACAACTAGGTAGGTATTATGAAACGGTTCGAGGGGTATTTTGCATAACAAATTACTTCTGAGATAATATTGAAATGAATGATTTGTCCTTTTGTGTGATTAGAATCTGTATTAAAATAAATATTATAAATTAAAGAAATCGCTACACATAATTACATATTTGGTTATGAATTGAAAGAAAGACTGCTGGGAGGACTGCTGGATAGAGGCCTTTGTCCAGCAATGGGACAGCGTTGGTAAGAAAAAAGAAAAGTAGTAGATACACCTACCACCAACGTATTTAGGTTTTAAGTAAAGGTTTAACTTTGATTATCACCAACGTGGGTAGGTATCTTAGTTCTATTATTAGGTACAGGCAGTCCGTCGCAAATTTATTTTATCACCCACACATTGTAGGCGCCTAACAGTCAGGGCAGACAGCCCTTGTATATACTCGAGAAGTTTTCATTGATAAATTGATAATAAACTAAAACGGAACAGAAATAGAGTTCTAAATTCCGTATAGCGTAGGTGTAAGATAATGAATACGCAATTTTCGACTTCAGTAATGATGTTTTTAATTTAATTGTCAATTAATCAGTGAAAATTTCTGCTTCATTTGTGTTTGAAATACCTTCTATTAGCTACCAATTCAAATGAGGCGTTTAGTTCCCTAATATTTAAATGTAACTTAACAATTCAATCGTTTACGATGTCTCTTAGTTAACAGCCGACCGTAATAGGCTTAAGTTTACATTGGAAAACAATCAAATATCGATTCCAGGCCTTACCATTAGGCAATGTACACACGAGATTTGCTTACACTGAATAACAATTGACGAGGTATTCACAGAATTCCTACATGAAGTGATTAAGCAATAATTGCGTCCTAAATTTTTATAGGTCATATCGATAGAATGGCTGTGGTCGAATTCATTACCCTATGGGGTTCGCAGTGGGGTGAGTGAGGGGGTGGACGGGACTTCATGGCGTCGGGTAGAGGGGGGTGAGACGGGAATGTAATATCAGTAGAGTAGTGATATTGCGGTTTCTAGTTCGCGTGATACTGCTGTGGAGTCGCTCGGCAGCTGACATAATTGTGCGGACAGTAACAAACAAATAATTTGTAATTAAAACTTGACCTATCATGACCTCTACAATTTTTTACGTCGAATAAAATCTGCGTTGTTGGCACTTTCATTTTTACGAAAAATAAATCAATTTACTTTTTAGACGTTTATGTATATTGCATCAAGATTATGAATATAAAATGTCTAGGCATATGAAAAACCGTACCACGTAAACGTGCTTAAAATTGAAAAATGTGTTATTTTAAAATTCACCGCTGAAAAACTCACATTGGAATGAGCTCTGAAAAAGTAACCGTTTATTATAAAACTAGCTCTATAAATATTAAACTAATCCCGCAAATTCAAACCATATGAATTTACATAATATACTCTATTTAAATAATCCTCTGTATCACTAATAACACCGGTTTATTCCAATTAATAATTCAGAATGACGCGCGTACAAATGAAAAAACAAAATGTCTGAAATAAAAATATGTTTTGGTTTTCACCAACAGTCTGTTGCGTTAGTTTTTATAAATACACTCAAGGTGTTGACGCAATGTATCCACATTTTTATAATATAACGAATACTTCATCGTATACAGGAATTCCGGAGCTTTCGAAAGAATCTAGTTCAAATATTATTGATTGTCTTAGAGGCGGATCGTTTTTCATGCCAAGTATGATATTATGAGCATTCTGTATAATTTAAACTCAATACAATCCAACACACATCAAAGAATAATCTCGTATTTTCAAGTAATTGTAATTATTTTGAATATTTCACGCTAATTAATTTTAAGTCTATTTCTAAGCATTAGTTTTGCATGTTTATTGGCCTGATTTTGCTAAATAGTAAGATAACATTATTTCGATTAGAATATTGAATTAATTGAAAGGACATGGGGTAGGCTTTTGCTCGGCAGTGGGACATTACAAGATAGAAAAAAATAATGATATAATGAAAAGTTGTAGGTTTCCGCGCTTTGGCAGAAATAAGCAAATTTCATCATTACTGTTAGTTAATTCATAAGTATAGCATAAACAACAAGCCACATATATAAAAAAAAAATACTTTCCTGAAGTTGTTCAACACTTTGAAAAGCTAGACTCTTCTAGACCATTGATATAAGTGAAAAAGAAGTTTTCTTTGTAACCCGATTAGCCGTCTTTCTAAGTACGTTTAAATCTACCCGATGTATCTTTTTTAACCTTTTATGTGACTGAACTTCTTTGCTAGTTAGTTAGGTAATTGGCTACTAGGGATGTTACTCCTTTTAGCTGATTAAATGAACTGTATTTCAGACACTGAAATCTGATTTTAGATACAGTTGTTTTATGTTGCAATGGATTGAAAGAACATGAGGTCATACATTTTAGAAGCTGTAAATTTATATAACCAATGGCCGCAGGCCGCTTCTAACCGCTGCTTTTGGAAATCTATGGGGGAGGCCTATGTCCAGCAATGAACGTCTTGTGGCTGATATGATGATGAGAGAGAGAGATGATGATGATAAAATTAATAAAAATTAAACTAAGAGTCATAAAAATCAAATATCCCTAAGGTGAAATTTCCGAAATTATAAAATTAAAAAAATAAAATATATAAAAAAAAAAAAAAAAAAAAATATACCATCACGCCTGTATTCCCCGAAGGGTTAGGCAGAGGTGTACCAATGTACACCCACAGTTCGCCGGTATATTTATGTCCCATGTAATAGGGGGCGAGCCTATTGCCATTAACCGGGCACAAATCCAAACTCCGAGCTGCTACTGAGAATAAAAAAAAAAAAAAAAAAAAAAAAAAAAAATATAAAATTAATTAGTTTTTAAATCTCCAACTTCTCTTTTAAAGGCGACTTGCTAGCTTTTTTTATAAATAAAGACTACTGCACGCATTTCCCTGTCCTCACGCAAAACTAATGCCAAGTGGGTCGGGTTGCAATGCGGCACACGCTTCGCGGGACCACTGCAAGGTCCATCACAGTAATTATTTGTCTATTGTGACTATACTACTCTTATGTTTAATTATCTAAGTATGGCTAGGTCTTGATAAAAAGGTCCTAATTGTTTTTTCAAAGGCGTATGAATAGGGCTTTTGAAGAACTTTACCTTATATTTTAGAGTTTTTTTTTGTCAGGGTTTACTCATAATTTTAAACATTTTTTTTATAAGGAACATATCTAAAAACCGTCGCTAGGAAAACTGCTTTCAAATAAAAAAAACCGTATTCAAATCGGTTCACCCATTTAAGAGCTATGGTGCCACAGACAGACACACAGACAGACAGACACGCAGACACGTCAAACTTAAAACGCCCCGTCTTTTTGAGTTGGGGATTAAAACGTGACGCGTGAATTATGTTAAGCGGATCACTCACTATAAATAAATGAGTACCTACGTAAATTATTAACAAACTGTAAACGGAACAACAAGTTAATTTGATGATTAGGTACCTAAGTAATTCCAGTGGTCGGTCAGAAAATCAGTACTCCCGTCGCGGTTACACAAGGCTATCGAGTATGCGGGCGCAGGAAGCTAATTACTGATAAACAAGTCGATGGTCGCTTCTCTATTGACAGTTTGACTTATGGGCCTAATCGACATTCGGACGTCGTAACCACTCACGTTCGGACGCCGGTACCTACCTACTCCCGTCCAAAATAACACTGAAGCTGTGTTCATTTCAATTCCACTAAAAATAACCTGGTTATTTAAGAGCCAATTTGCGTAGGTGTCCATTTAAACAGACGTAACGACTATTTATTGTTTTCACAACAAACTAACTGAGGGTGATAATCACTTGTCATTGAATGTATACCCGACCATTTTGAGGACTTGGAATAACAACAAAAGATTACATTTTCATATTCATAAATGTCAGTTACGAAACGAATGGATTCCGTAACTGTATATTCCCGGTTTTGCGATAAAAGCTGCGTACAATTGGCTCGATTTTGTTCTCTTTTATTCTAAGTTTTATTATTTTAAAGTATTTTAATTAAAACTGACATTGTTTTGAGGAAGAAGATTATGACAAGCCGCCAGCTTGACGCAGACAAAAAGATTTCGTGGAATCCGCTCCACTCGGCGCAGGGATGGGAAGGGTCAGAATTATTCAAGTTTCGCTGGATGATTTAAAAAATTTAACGATGCTAAATTGTCGTAAAGTTGCAGGAGTATTAGAATTAAAACGTTTTGTTCTAACAATTAAACTTTAAGAGCTTGTCGTCTAGGTGGAATGTCGGGCTTTGTGAATGAGGATAAACGTAATCGATGTCATTAATATTAATACTGTTATCATTCTAGCTTTTTGTAGTCTGTTGTATAATTTGCTGGCTGTCTCATTTATGTATTTTTTTTATCTTTGATCTGTAATGTCGCCAGTCAAATAACTATGTTTTATGAAAATAAAATTGAACATTTGGTTTTCAAGTCAACACAATATTATTTACGAAACTTTCAAAATCATTTTTTTTTAGTATTTTATCGGCTTGTAAGTGTTTGTTCGTTTACGAATTTTATCGACTGCAAAAACAGATGTATCCGTACTAATATTATAAATGCGAAAGTAACTCTGTCTGTCTGTCTGTCTCTTCTTCACGCCTAAACCACTGAACCGATTTCAATGAAATTTGGTACAGATATAGTCTGGAACCCGAGAAAGGACATAGGATAGTTTTCATCCCGGAAATCCCCCGGGAAAGGGAACTATTAATCCACGCGGACGAAGTCGCGGGCAAAAGCTAGTTATTGTATAAATGAGTTTATATTACTTTATATTCTTTCTACTTTTCAATTTTCGCCTGATTCACCCTTGCTCAACGCCGGAATAAGAACATTACATACTTAAATAATTTAAAACGAATTATTTTACAGTTAATAATTAATTATCCCGCGGAAAAGCAACGTTAATTTAATTTTAATTGTTTAAATGCGACTAAAATGAAAGACACACAAACTGTCAACCCTGTAACATCCGACACTTCCGCAACTGACAAGCGGTGGGTATTGTTTCGTACAGCAGCGCATTGGATCTATCCATTTCATTGTAGGGTTAAGTTTCCTACCCACCATTTGTTCCGAATACTTGACTTATTTTCCACACGTATTTTCTTGTTTACTCGTAACGTAGACCTTGTTTGATCAGGGGTAATCTATGATAAATGTTTCTAGACTAATAAGTAGGTAGGAGTAATATGGCTTGGAGGTATACGCTCGTGATTTATTTTTATTAGAGGGTATTAAATGATTTGTAAGCTAGTCTAATAAAAAGGGATAAGTGTAAGTAGTGTGACAGGCTGGCGCGCAGTCCGCACGCCGCGTCCGCCGCCCGCCACGCTCCGCCTCGTTCCGCAAGATCATTGTTATTTATCTCGGTGCCTCCCCGCTTTTATTTCGTCCCTGTCCGCCTCGGTTTATTTGTCTTCGGGATCTGAGGGTACATTAACGTATTTTTCTTCTCTATTAGGGAGACGGTCGTCGGCTCACCTTCAAACTTTGTACCGAGATCCACGAAATCCGAAACCCAACGTTTGTTTACTTGTTTTTTATTTCCAAGATAAGTCAAATAAAAGTTGACGATTGATTGTATTGTAGGAGCGCTCGTAATCACAAAGAGCCGAGGAAGTTTTGATGCGTTAAACCGAGAGTTAGTCTAGTTTACGGCGACAGGGCTATCAATGCGACTCACTCGAACAAAACTGCCTAACTTTGATATTTAAGTTACGATCGCGCGATTAATATTTTTATATGTCCGTGTTGAGTTGTAAATGTCGGGCCATTAGGTTTATTTATATGTACTTACACACCGCATAACAGTTTCTTTGGAACACACTCTGATTCATGTTGTAATAAATAGGTGCACTATTTTAAGACGTCCTTCGCACGATTTCAGAGCGCCCGTTAACATGACTGGAAATTACCCGTGCTGATATTAACCCAGAATCGGCTCCATTTACATAATACACTTTTTTCACGAACGGCTTTCATTTAATGACTCACTATCTGCACATTTGCGTATCTCAACAGACCGTAACAAAGGAGCCGAGTCAGTGATAAAGTCTAGAATAGGTGAATTAAGCACAAAAGCTCCATTAGCCGCCTAGCTGTTTCAAAATTAAATTATCTCGAGCAATAGCAGGCTAGGGAGTTACGAGCAAATTGCCAGAAAGAATAAATCCATTCTCGCGAATCGGTTGCATGAAAATTGCAACAGCAGGCAATAGCGGCGCGCCAGCGAAGCGCACAATTATAACGAGACGGTATAAATCAGAATGAGTTGTGGCATGTTATTAGGGCTATTCCACCACGAAATAGGAAGACGAAAAGAGCTCGATGAAACTCGTAAACTGAACCGAGATGTTGCTTGCTCATTTTCAACTGATTTTTTGTCGAATGGAAATCTGTGTACTTTGTATTTTTATTTCCGATGCCACCGTCAAGTAACTCGGTGCCCGAACACGAGAACAAGCTTTTTGTATATTCAAATGAATCGCGAACATAACACTTAAATTTTATCGTTTCCTCGAACAAAGCATTAGAATCGCATTAGGAACAGAGCTCGAAGATGTTACTTAAAAAACGTATCTTTGAACTTACCTCATATCGATTGTCAGCGTTTTATTTTGTTTGCTTATTATGTAACAGCGTGGGGTTTACAATATTTTTCTGTTAGATTCTCATTTAGTATTCGCCGTTAAAAAGGATCAAAAGCTTCGAGAGGCAACGGTTCCGCCGAGAAATAGTTCCCATGCTCGTGAATACAAATAGATGCTTATGAAGACTTACCTTTTCGCAAATTATCTCCTGACTACAAGGCGGCAACGTAACCTGAAAACAAAATTTTATAGACAGCTTATTTAGTTTTCCTTGAACAGGGGAATCTTAACATCGGGGGATTGGAGACAATGTCGTAGAATATGATTATCATCATCGATATGTCGGATGGCAAAGCTTTCATAAAAATATTTTTTTATTTTAGTAATTGGGTCTAGGTAAACTGAAAAAGTAAAAAAAAAGGGTACGAGTACGGCAAGATATTTTATGGTATTTTGAGTCCACAATTAAGTTGACATAAAAAAGCATAATCATTTTTCTGGCGCACTTTGGAAGGTTATCTTTAAAATATAATAATCGTATTGTATTTTCCAATCATTGTGAAGAACAAAACGAGTCCTATAAATAACTGATGGCCTACGGCAGCGGTCGGCAACCTTTTGGCAGGCAAGGGCCACATGGCGGAAAAATAAGGAAGTGGCGGGCCGCGCTTTCACATAATTTTTATCCGACTTCAAAAGGCAGGTTCTCAACTCATCTGTACTAATGTTTTTTGATTAGAATTTGATGTTTTTTTTTTTAATTTTCGTCTTTTTTCGGCAGATCAAGTTTGAAAAATTGGCCTATTGCTTTTTTAGTCGTCCCTAATGGCAATAACCATATTTTTTGGCCTAAAACAAGGGCAAAAGAAATTTTTTCAGCCGCTGAGGACGATACAGAAGGAATAAGAGCGTATTTTTACTGAAAAGTATTAAAACCCTCCATATCTCTTTACTCATGGTTTTCATATAAAAAAACCTTGTTGTCTGATACTCAGTCCAAAATACAGTATTCATGGTTTTAGTTTAAGGATAGATGTCCCTTTTTTTTTTATAGATGGGAAATCATCAAATAACTTCCCCCGCCCTGGGCGGGGCGGGAGGGAGTGTCAGACTTTTACTGACTAAAGCCCGTCTATGTTCCTTCATGTGCCCTTCGCGTTCCGGGGGCGCGGTATCTCTTTCGAACAACCCGCAGCCCCGGCAGGCATCGGCCCTCAGTGGCCCCATCCAAGTTTGCTGACATCTCTTTGAGGCGCGCGTGGAACACGAACGCGCCGTCGACACGGTCTGTCGTTATTCAGTGAACGTACGGACGGTGAGCTACCCATTGCTCACCGTCCACAGACCCGCGCCTACGGTGGCCGGGAGTCGTCTCGCGGCTCCCGACGCCCGGAGCGTCTACCGCGGCGGCCGCTGGGACGGGGGACCCTCCTTTCCCTCTCCCGTCCCGCCGCCTCCTTCTCTAGCATTACAGCTTCGCAGAAGGAGGCGACTGCTTCCCATTCCCTCTCGCTCCGGACCATGGCCTGAACCAGTGCCGGACGCGAGAGGGCGCCGCCACCGATGGCCGCCTCGAGGACTCGGCGGTGCTCAGCCCAAGCAGGGCACACCGCCAAAGTATGCTCCACCGTGTCCTCGGGGCGATCCTCGCAATGGTGACACCCGGGCGTTTCCTCCCGCCCGATGAGGTGCAGGAACCTCCCGAACTTTCCATGTCCGGTGAGGACCTGCGTCAGGCGGTAGGTAAGGGCGCCGTGGCGCCGCTCAAGCCACTCCTCAAAGAGGGGACTTACCGCCTCAATCAAGGCGTGCCCTGCACGAGGTTGCGACAGTCGTTCTCTCCATGTCGCCATGAGATCGAGCCGGAGGCGGAGGTCCGTCCGCTGGGCGGCAATTTGCCGCGGCAGCGGAGTTTCCCCCCGGCCTAGTGCCTCCGCGCGCCGCTCGTGTAGGCGCGCGAGGACCAGCGCCTCCAGATCCCACGGCGGCAATCCGGCAAGGAAGCTCGCTGCCTCGCCGAAGATCGTGCGGTATCCGCGGATGACCCTTATGGCGATCACCCGCTGGGACGCGTTCAGGTAATGGGCGGCAAGCCGCCTCAAGCCCCGCGCCCACACCGGGGCCCCGTAAAGGGCCATCGAACGCACGACTCCCGCGTAGAGCCTCCGGCAGGAGGCGTTTGGCCCCCTCAAATTGGGCAAGAGCCGCTTGAGAGCGGCCGAAGCCCGTGCTAACTTGGGAGCCAAACGTCGGAAGTGCTCCACGAAGTTCCATCGGCTGTCGAGGACAAGTCCCAGGTACTTCATCGTCGACCCGACGCCGACGGAAACCCCTCCTACCGTTATTTGGGATCCCGAAGGTGGCGCGTTCCGAAGCCCATGAAAGCACATTACCTCGGACTTGTGCAAGGCCACCTCGAGACCCAATTGCCGGATCCTCTCGACGACTATCGCAACCCCGCGTGTCATAAGGTCGGCCGCCGCCTCGTGCGACCACCCCTGCGCCAGGACCAACGTGTCATCCGCGTAGCAGACTACGCTGGCGCCCTCGGGGAGGTCAGCACGTAGCACCCAGTCGTAGCCGATGTTCCACAGGAGCGGCCCTAACACCGATCCCTGCGGAACACCGCACGACATCTCTCGCCGGTTCCATTCACCATTTCGACCAGGGTAGATCACGGCTCTATCACACAGATAGGCCCCGACCACCCGACGGAGGTAGTTCGGCACCCGGTGGTACCGGAGTGCCTCCCTAATGCAGGACCAGGGCAGGGAGTTAAACGCATTGGCGATGTCCAGCGACACCGCCAGCACAACCCTGCCCCGGGACACAGCATCCCCCGCCGAGAGAGCTCTCACGCGCATGATGGCATCCACCGTAGAGCGCCCCCTGCGGAAGCCGAACTGGCAGTTCGCAAGGTCCGGCCCCATCCTAGACAGGTGCCCGACGAGGCGGCCCGCAATCACTCTTTCAAAAAGCTTGCCCACCTCGTCGAGCAGCACGATGGGCCGGTATGCGGACGGTGAGTCCGCAGGGCGCCCAGGCTTCCGAATGAGGACCAGCTTCCCCGTCTTCCAACGAAGTGGGAACTGGCCCCTCTCCAAACATGCGCTTAGGAGCCCCTCCAATCGGGGCCCTAGAGCCTCTGAGGCCAGGACCCAGGCTTTCCCAGGCAAGCCGTCGGGTCCCGGGGCGGTATTTTTGCCTTTCAGCTTACGTACCGCCACCCTCAGGTCTACCCCAGTCACCTCAGGTGTGTCGTCGTCAGTGTGGTCTGCTTTCGGCATCGCAGGCGGCGGAGCCATAGGCGGGGGAGGATGTTCTCCCCGCGAGGGGAACAGAGCGCTCACCACGTCCTCAACGAGCTCCGGCCGGAGACTCTGCGTCAGCGGGGGGGCCCAGATGCGGATCTTTTCCCGCACCGTCTTGTAAGGGCGCCCCCACGGATCCGCGTTCAGAGTCCCCAGCAACTCCTCGCGAGCCTGAGCCTTGGTCCGCGAGATGGCCTCGTTGAGGGCGGTCTTCGCCTCCCTGTACCCCTCGTACAGCTCCGCCTCAATGGCCGCCCCATTCGGTGGCCGAATGCGGAGTCTGCGATGCCTGGTGTACGGGTGTCGCGCAGGGACGCATGCCTCCCGCAGCGCCGAAATCTCTTGCGACCACCAGTACACCTGCCGGCGGGCGCCGCCCTGCGGGAGCGGGGCATTGCCACGTCACAAATGTCGGACATGGCCCCCTGGAACCAATGTCCCTTACATCCATATCCGGTATTACATGTGATGCACAAACTTTTTTTAATGTAAATTTTATTAATGGATACGTACTTGGGTACGTAGCACTATGTCAACGATAAAGCAACAATAAGTGAAAAAGAAATAAGAAAAATATATATAAAACTTAAATGCGAACTTCAAAGTTTTTATATAACCGTACTTATACACATTTCAGTGTAACGTTTGAGGCTGTATTTGAGTGACTATTTTCTTATACGAGTACGTTAGCTTACGCGCCTAAAATCATTAATTTTGGTAAAATGTAAGATTTATAGTGTAATCTACAAAACTGTCGCGGGCCGCAAGGAGGAGAGCCGCGGGCCGCATGCGGCCCGCGGGCCGCGGGTTGCCGACCGCTGGCCTACGGCATCAGAGATTCCTCGAACAAAAATAAAAATAGGACCAGCAGGAAAGTAGATACCTACTATTGTTGTTATTGAACCAATAAGTAGTAATATTAAGACTTATATGTCATACAAGTTAATAAGTCCGGACTGTCGAGTCTTAGCGGACAAAAACCAAAGTAAATTACGAGATATAGTTTGATATTTTTAGTATTCCCCGCAGGAATGTAAATGGAACAGTGAAATGGAAATTGACATATTTGGAATCCCACTGTGGATGGAAATTTTAAATTGAGTTGGGATCCTCTGTTCACAACACGGTCATCATAATAATTATAAATGTAGTAATATCTCGACTGGTAACATCAGCCAGTCGAATATTTACACAATGTTGCAAAACAGCGGAAAAACTGTTGGTAATTTTGCTCGAACATATTTTTAATTTAAAATTAAAATTTCCTCGGCTATCATAATAATAAGCCGAAATAACGTTGTTATAACGTTAAAAATTCGATATAGACGTTGACCCGTAACGAGCAATTCACATTACTAACAAACAAAAAATTAAATTTAAAATTTAAAAAACCCCCAACACAAAAACCTAAGTTCCCTTTAAAAAGTAAAAAAATAACAAAAAAAATACGTCACGTTGGGGGACCGCTCGTGACGATCGTATCATAAATGCAACATCGGTCCCCCAACGTGACGTATTTTTTTTGTTATTTTTTTACTTTTTAAAGGGAACTTAGGTTTTTGTGTTGGGGGTTTTTTAAATTTTAAATTTAATTTTTTATTTTATACTTTTTATAGGTACCTACTTATTATAATGTCGATTTTGTTAAGTTTGAGACCCCACTCGAGTATATTTACAGATATTCGGTTTTTCTTCCCTACTTTCACCCCCACAACTTTTAAACGGCTCAACCGATTTTCATCAAACATGTCTAAGAACACTCGCAGATAGGTCACCTTTAATACAAAAAAAAACTAAATTGAAATCGCTTCATCCGTTCGGCAGCTATGATGCCACAGACAGACAGACAGACAGACAGACAGACAGACAGACAGACAGACAGACAGACAGACAGACAGACAGACACGTCAAACTTATAACACCCCTCTTTTTGCGTCGGGGGTTAAAAATGAAACGATAAGTTCTTATTGCAACATTTGTACGCTAGTTTACGGAACCATAAAATATGATAAGCATCGGGCAATGAGATTCAGACGGTATCCTATTTATTTGTATTTACGAGCAAATCGAGCCTTGACCCGCGCCCCAGACCTGGGCCTACTCAGGAAAACAACTTTTGCCAGATAAACATACAGCCGAATTCTTTTGTTGTGTCCCCGCCCTAATTTACTGCTCAATATTAACTAAGTGAGATAGGCAAGAATCGATTATGAGCGAGCGATTCCAGCGTGTAATCACGGATAGTCGTGTTTAATAAGAGCGGTTTCCCGTGCGACGGTGCATCGAGAGTTGGATGCGGGTATTGCCGGTCGCCGCCGGTAAACAACGCTCGTTCGGGCGGAGGCGGCAGCTGCTAGACCGGGTCGCCTGCATGCGACGCGCAATATCCCTCTTACAAAATAAAGGAATTCCCCGCGACAATCGTTCGCCTTCTTTACCCTCACCCGAGAAATACAAACGCACGCCTCCGAATGACTTTACAAAAATTTGCATGGCACCAGCTTTTTTTCTCTATATTTTCACGTTCAGAAAAGCAATTTTTGTACGTCGCCCGCGATACGGAACGCGGGAAATTGCACTCGTTCCTCGGTGAGCGGAGAGAACAGTGGGAATGGAGAGGCACAGAGCATTGTGCCGAATAGAGGCGACCGATTGCTTTCGGCTAGTTTTATTGGCCGGTACACTTCTGGAACTTTGATTATGTCTATACAGAACTGTTTTCTACTTTTAACTACGAGTTAGCTTCCGTTATTGCGGCGTCTTTTGCTTTCAAGTATTGGAAAATTTAAGAGGGTTTTAGTGGAAAGTTAAACTTTTAGAAGCCGCAGTGTTTTACTGGTTGGAGTGATTTATAATGCTGCGCGGCGCGTTTACTTCTATTAGAATGCATTCATGTGTCATCATTTTATTAATATTCTACATAAATGCTTACCTTTACAAATCACTATCAAGTTGAATGCGATTATATACTGAGTTTTATTATACCTAATTTTGATTCACGAAAGAGTTTTACTGCAGTCGTAGTTATCCCCGATGTTGTTTGATTCAATTAGTCCGACGTCCCGCGTCCCGCTGCGTCACACTACTAAATTATCTTTATTACGAGCCCCGGCACAACAAAGTAACAGCTAATTACTTTAAACTATAAAATAGCCAAACAAAATTATTATTTGGTCAAGTAAGAACATGAGATTTTTATTTATTTTATTGTGCACAGTGAGCCTTTTATTTGGGCTGCGTTAACGAGCTCCGAGAGTTAATAAGTATTGTTAAGGACTTAAAATGTTGTGATGAAAAAGTAAAACAAAGAGGATTTACATGCGAGGGAACATGTATTTACTTTTCGGTGAAATAAATTACAAAAGATATAAATTATGCTGGTGCTATTACTTGTGACTACAGTTTTGTATTATTAGCTTTTAATAGGTGATGTTAGTAGTAATTATACTGTAAATAAGTATTTAATCTAAAAGATCATTTGCCGAGAACCTAATTACCTACAAAGGCGTTTAACATAAAACTTTAGATTAGTGTATATAATGTATTTAACCGTAAAAAAAAACGGTACGAATTACGTATTAAAATGATTCATACTATTATTCATAATATGTGCAAACTCCAACATTTTACAGTTACATGAGACCACTTTCAAATATTCATTGGCCACCAATTTTATGAAACTTTGTACGCTTAATTTAATCGCTATTGCCACGATCCGCGTATTGTAAATAATAATTTGAAACCGAAATAATTTTGATGTAAACATATTTTTTTGCTACGGAATTACAACATCGAGTATAAACATAATATAACCTAATGATACAAAAATATAAACTATTTCTGTATCATTCCCAATGCCAACGTCTGAGTTGATTTCAGAAACCAGGTGTTATATAAATGTAATGTAATGTGATGTTTCATAGGAATAACATGAATCCACGTATTTAAGACGGGTCGTGTCATTAATTTGGAGTGACAGTGTTAAATGGTTCGTAATATTTTGTTTATTTAACGTAATTATAACAAATAGGTCGGCGTGCGAATCTCCCGTGGAATCGTGACGAGGTCGATTCGTGGTTCAGGGTGACTGATGACAAATTAGTAATTTGTAATGAGTATTTCTGAGTTAATTTGTATGTAGCGTCACGCTTTCCAACTTTGCACCGAAACTGAATTTCGAGCGGTTATAGTAATTAGTTTATTGGTGGTTTTAGGCATAGTTAATACATTGATGATTATAGTTTTCAGGAGACCGAGTAGGTGACGCGGCCGCACGGGTCCATTGATCAAGGCTAAGCTACACTACTCACTTTCAGTACAGCTCTACTCGTATATACAGAAACTCGAAAGCTTTACGACCAGTCTTATTATTGGGTATCCTGTTACCTAACTGGGCTGTGTATGTTAGATACTCAGTAGAGTAAATACAGGTATTCAGCTGCATCCAATTAGCCTGGTAGCCATCACAACATTGATATATATTGATTGATTGAGTTTCTATCAATCCAGTAACTTCTAATACTGAATAGTGCCGCGAAAAACTTATCCTGATGTTCTTTACAATTTTCAAACTTCAAATGGATGTGCCATGATTGATAGATCGATACTAAGTAACCTCGAAATAAGTCATTAATATCAATTTTCACCTGCAAGAATTCTTCCAACTCCGAAATGTCTGTAGTTTTCATATTTTTCAGTTGTCACTCAAAACTGAAGTTGTGCGGAGGTATTATTAGTAATGATTTACGATCATGTCGCCGCGTTTCGACAGACACCCGTTAATGACGCCGACCGACGAAGTGCACTCAATTTTATTTATTGGCTTTCTTGAAAGTCATTTAAAACTGGCAACACACGGGGTGCTAAGCGAAAAATGTTTGCTGAGCTTCTATTAGAAATATGTGGATGTTTTGGACTAATTGGTATTGCTACTTACGTTAATACTATTTATGTTTAATGGTTTTCTTTTAAACAAGTGTCATATTAGTTAAATGATCACTGTTTTTCAGACATAACTCTTAAGTTGCAATTAGGCCTATAGGTACTATAATTTATAAGGTATGTGTTAAAAATTAAAATATTTAAAGTTACATATTATTCTTGCCGAGTAAAACTGTTTGTGTGTTCAAAATAATGTCATTAGTAAAAGAAAAGCCATTTTTGACAGATTGAGACTGAGATTATAATGCGAACGTTCTTGAAAACACGAGAATTAAAATAATCTTCTCTCTAAGTAGCCCAAAGTCGGTACGTAGCTTAAGGTAAGCTATAGCATAGCCAACTGCAGTGTAATGAAAGCCGATGTTGTTAAACGTTATGTCCGTAAACCGTAATAATGCATTGTCATTTTCTCTTATAAAATCCGTTTTTGTACAAGACATTTATCGATTTTTATATGATTTCTCGATTCATTTATCGGAAATTAGTTATCAATATGATCTTTTTCAATATCGATTATGTGTGTAATTAATTATTAGACAAGCTTTCTAATTATTAAGAAATTATTAATTAATAATTGTCGTAGGAATGTGAGGATGGCAAATGGTGTTCCCTGCTAAACCAAACAGATAGATTCTTTAACTTACATGAACGACAGATGATAGATAGCTCCAGAAAAAAATCCAATCGAAAATTCGCGTCATGTCAAGGTGTATCTAGGGCAACATGACTTGTTGTATAGCTATTGTTTGTTGCCTTGCCACTAAATAAAAACACTAAAAGTATTTAGAACGTTAGGTGCTGCTTCACTCATCCACTGCATAATAGTCTGGCCCGCTAGGGTCAGTGCCTGCCAGGGTTGCGGAATTTGTTCAAAAAAGTTACCGCGGCCCTGGAACGCAAAGGGCAATAGGAGGAACATGGGTGGATTTTAGTCAGTAAGAGTCGGACACTTTCGCTCCACCCAGAGCGAAGAACTCATTTGATGATTTCCCATCCTATGTCAGAGGCAGAACGATGTATTTATTAGCTATAAATGTCTTTAGCGATTTGTGGTACCAATACCTAAGCTTCAAATTTAAAAAGTTTTTTGTTTTAGGTGATTACACGAAGTATCGACAAAAACAAAGAAGTCAGAAGGTAATTCTGCTCATTTTTAGGAACGATCGCAATCTAATCTCAATTTAAATCTGTCAAAAATTAAATTTACCAACATTTTTTGACATTATAATGTCACTGAGATGAGATTGTTAAATATTGAGTAGAATTGACTTTCCGAACGCCAAACGTCTCCAATAAATAAATTACAAATCAGTAAAACACTTATCTACACATTATTATTTCACAGTAAATTATTAACAACATCAATTTTTCAAATGTCTATGGATCCGTCCGATCGACTTCCATTAATTTGGATGATGGATGTCAAGTGTGCCACAAGTTTATGTTGTAAATCAATCAAGGATAAATCACGGTCTTGATGGCTACTTATTTTTATTAATACTTTTGGTTCATAATCCCCAAAGGTTCTGTGTTGCGAAAGAAAGTAGTTTCCATTAATGTCGCTACGAGTATTTCAATGTAATTTTCTAATTAACTTTTGATGTCTTACTAATTAGTTACATATACAAGTTGTAGTTAGGTATTTGCACCCTCGTAAAATTTCAGGAGGTTGGCATAAAATACGTAAATAATCATAATATAAAATTATGATACCTTGTCAATCATAAATGAATACTGTTTTTATTTGTTTGATTTTAGAATAACCTTTCTGCCTAAACCCAGCAACAAGATGGCTAGTTGAAATTCGAAAATCACCAATTATAATAAAATTTTATTTATTTTATTACTGATTCGTGTTGAGAATCACTAACATAATTACCTCCTTGAATTCGACGAGGTGGCAAAACTGCGTCTTGTGAGACAATTACTTGTTGGTTCGGATAAATTATTTCAGAGAAATTTTATCAACTCATTCTTTTATACACAGGTCCTAGAAAGGTCCACGTACTCATACTACAGCCTCGCAAACATAAAGCTGCTGAATCTCTTCATTCAAGAAGCACATAAAACATTCTTTTAGTTCGTGTGGTAATTTCGAGGACTAGAAAACGTAAGGACGTCCTTTTTTAAGACGGCTGTAAAAGAGCAAATTGGTTCCATATTGTTCGCAGTAAGACACTATACGACTATAGTAGGTATGTTAAAAGACTCGTAATAAGACGAGGGGTCTACAAATCATAATAAATTCGGCGAACTTATTAAGTCAGCCGCCAACAAACAATGGAGCGAGTTATTGGCGATATACCCTCGTTTTATCTAACGCCCCCCTCTTACCACCTCACAAATGTCCCCCTCCGGGCCCAACAAGTGGAGCAATCTACGTTTTATCGGAAAAAGCTCAGAGAATCAAGAATATACCAATTAACAGAGGCAAAGAGTTAACAACAACAGATGTTTAATAGCTCGAGGTACCTCTCAATAATGGCTGCCGGGAACGGATTTGCCTTTAGCCTTTACTTATTTACTGGCTCTGGTTTACTGATACTGTAGGATCGATTCACTTTCAACGATATTTTAAATAGAAATTTATAGTGAAGCCTTTGGCTAATCGACGTTGTGACACGCTATTATTTTTCAACAGTTTATTTTGCAAATGACAGCTTTCACAAGTCCTATGTTGCTCCCAATATACAATTATTTTATAACTATGGATTAGTATTTCACTTTTGGGGTGCATTCATTGCATATTCTGGAATTGTAGATGTTTCTAAAATTAAATAGGTATATTTTCGTGTCATGGAGTGTCATCTTGGCTCTCAGTGTTGGCAGATATGAGTCACAATGACGTAGTACTACACCACCTGGCCAATTCTGGGGAACACAAGTGAAAATCATTACTCATCAATAACGTCTACACATGAATAGTGAGGGATGACTATAGGAATTCGAACGTCCATTAAAGTTCAGCTCGATTTAAGAGGTTTCTGTTCAGAGAGAAGTAAATTTCTAATAAGTGTCACACAAATTAATTGTAAAATGATCATAGTTAGCACACATTAATGTCACATTAAAATAACAGCTTTCCGGTCGTTAATGTGAGCAGTGCTTCACCCGTGTTACATTTAATAACTAAGATGTTTTAATTTATATCATCATACGTTACTATTATGCTGTCCACCGACTGAGCACTTTGCCAGCGTAATTATGTATTGGTGGCTAAATTAGTAGAGCATTAAATAATTAATAAAGGTGACATAGTTGACTGTTGATTTGGTAAACATTTAGTACGAAGGCAGCGGCAAAGTGGAACAGTAATTGACTCTATTTTCAATTCACAAACACGAGCACCTTTACATACACGCAACATAATATCTGATATAAATAGCGAGCATGCGCTAATATTTACTAAGACTACAAGTACCAGCAAAGACGGAAACGATAATTAATCTTAGTGCAACAAGAATTCAAGCGAGTGCAAGGAATTACGATTAAACGCTCTAGTTAATTAATACGCCAACCAAAACCGTCGCTCAAGCGAGTCAGTGCGAACCGGTAATGCGCCTAACATCTCGCAATTCCAAAACAAGAACAAACCATTAAAACTAAGCGAACGAAATCGGATTCAATCTAACAAAATAGCAGCAATTACAATCCCAACTATATGCCGTAGGATGTAATGGCCGCCCTTCGATAACATATAAATAGAAGGCTCCGTACGACTCCGCCAATAATAGTCCGAAATATCGTTCAATAATGGGACACGAGCGGACGAAAGTGTAGGGCAAACAATAATGGGCAAAGACAGACCGGGCACGTACACCGAGTCGCAGAATTAATCAGTTAGTCACACTTGCGTCGAACTAAGGAAGAGTCGATTAGGAGGGTACCTTGAGGATTATTGAGACATTGCGGCGCATGCCAGCTGCGGCCGCCCAACTCGCCGATATTGCCGCCGCGGCCAGGGCTGCCCCAACTTGTTCTCAACTGCCCAAGAATTTCCAGCCCCGACGAGAAACTCCGTCGTTCGATCATACTTATTGGAAAAAGGGTTCTCGTTTTCTCATAATGTTGCCATCGTTGTAGGTACCAGTATTAGGATATTTCACTTGTTATATTTTGGAATGATGCCATGTTCCACTTTATGGGTTGGCGTTATTTATACGTACAAAACTTCTAGGATTTCTTAATACTATATTATTCGTTTGTTTCTATTTTCCTCTATGATAATTTGGGTTATCGTGAGTATACAGTGGAGGGTTGTGTTAGGCGAGGCATTTTAATTAACAAAGCCGTGTTCCCCCGTGGCTCGGATAGTGCTGATGGAAAAAATGACATTACTTTCATATTCGGCACACATACGTGAGTTTAATTGATAGTTCGTTATCTTCTCGGTGACGAGGTTATTTAGTTATAAGCTGAACTGGGATCCCGGCTCGAATGTAGTTCACGTATTCATATATCGAGTAAAATTTGAATTCGTCAGCGCTCGCTGGAGGGCCCCTCTGTCTATACGCCTACTATTATATCTCTCGTTTTATAGTCTTGTTTATGGATACAATACAATAGCCCCTACTAGCACACAACAGCCATTTTGCTTCCAGTAGTAAAGAACTACAACAACAAAATATAAAATAATTTTCTTTCATGTTATCTCGGTTTTAGAAGCTGCGTTGTTTTATAATGAGCTTTATGAACAGTGCACCCTGATTGACAATGCGATGACTAGATTATTATATTCAGATTGGGAGAGTCGTTGAGCCGAAACTCATCAACTAGGTTCAGCACTTGAATATAAAGCCCTAAGTGGTCGGGGGTGGTTGGACGGCCGACTAATGCACAAAGCGGGTTCCTCTGTTATGGTGATTGTACAAAACAGATTGTGGATGCACCGCTCCTAGTCGGCTTTGCACCAGAATAACAATTGTGCCTTCATCGATATTCCTGTACGATTGATAATGATATTTTGTTGTATTAGTGCCCTTTGTTTGATACTTTAAAATTTTGATAAAATACCTCCTGAAAGTCCTGACATTACTTGTTTTAACAGTGATAAGTTGAATCGGCAGATTTACTGAAATACTTTCTTCAATCTTTCACACACAATATGGTATGCGAATCTACACTAAAATAATAAAGCTAAAGAGCTTTTTTGTTTTTTTAAACGCTTTAATCTCTGGAACTGACAGCCGTTTTGGAAAATACCGTTTTGTATATGATATGATACATAAGGAACAGTATAGATATATAACATCATGCTTTGACCTATGAGAGCGGAGCAGTAATCAAAGACGCGGGTAAATAAAAATAAACACCAAAGACGAGTCCAACTAACAAAAATGTCATTGCCTTCTCATTAATAGCACTTACTACATACAGAACTGTTATAATATTTCTATTACCCACATTTATTTCCCATAACATCCCTCTACAAGACTCTCAAGTTATCAATAAAGTCACTGCAATACGCTCGTAAAAAGATCAGTTATAGTTGTAGACATCAAGTCTCGTCAAGAACTATTTTTCTACAGCTTTATGTGTCGGTGTCATCCGACCCGGATCGGCAGATTCGTCGGTCGGTCAGGTTTAGCCGTCAATCACAGCAAGTTGATTGGATTTCGATATTGGCACCAATACTTCGCCGATGCACGAGCTGTCCAGGTGAAACGATCGAATAAAATTTTCAACGAGAACTTTAGTGTTCGACTCGATTTGTTGTAAGTTTATGGAAATTATTTGTAGGTTCTAGTAAGAGAAAATAATAATTATTTTTAGGCTTTTTATTTAACTAGCTTTTGCCTGCGTGAATTTTCTTACAGACACCTATATTTTTATAGTAAAATACAGCCTACAGCGCTCAGGAATAACGCGGATTTTTATAAGTGAAATATATATTTTTTCGCGATCTTATCGTATTCAAACAAACATAGGCTCTTCAGCTTTATAATATTAGTATTGGTGTTAAGTATAGGGAAACAAAAAAGGAATTATTCCTTTGATTTTATAACTTCAAATAAGTACATATTATGGAAAGGTACATTTCCTATAGTGCAGCATTAATAGTCAAACATTTAAACTAAGAACTAAACAATACGTTCAATCAAATGAAGGCCGACTTTATCCAACCCGACTTTAGTTCAAGTTAGAGACCTAAAATGCTTGCAAAATCTCCGCCGAATCGAAAGTCTAGGGTCTATTTTGCGGTCGGCGAAGTGCCCGACTGTAATTGACTAATTAATGACGTCACTCAAACTTTCAGTGAGCTGCCCGTAACTGAACTTTACGATTATTTTGGGACTGAATCATAAATGTAGCAGTTTCGTTATTGCTTCACATATAATTTTGTGATGGGGACATAATGGTCTGATTGGAGAAGCGAACGTTTTAGAAAGGGATTGCCAGACACTAATTTAATGTCGCAACTTGGGATCTAAGCGGGCACTTATAAAGCTTGGTAATACCAGCAGTGACTCGTCTCGGTTTGAGTTAAAGAATTTGATAGTACGTCATTGTATTTCAACATTGTATATCAAGATGAAATGTAGATTAAAAAAAGGCCATTTTAAAAAGACCAATCAAGTAGGTATTATACACATCGCACTTTCATTCACATATCAACACAGATTCAATGGAAATTCTACTCTAAAGCAGCTTAAACAGCTTCCATTTTTGACGTCGACTGTACGAAACGCATCGCCCGACCGGACCGGAATATAATCGACGCAGTGTTGTGTGAAATAGTATCATGGAAAGCTATCAATAACGAGGGCCGGTACTAAGTGCTCGAGACATTATCAGCTTAGCGTGCTAATATATTGAACAGCTCGTTTGCAAGGTAATGCGCAAACGCCACGTATTTGTATCAGCTGGTGACTTGTTAAGAGCTGATGCACGTTTCGTGGTACCAGCAAATTTCCCTTTACCGTGTAGGTGCTAAACTGTGAATCTTTTATGTCAAGCTGCTTCGAATTTTGGCAACACATTTTACATTGAAAGGAAGCGTTTTGGACGTCCATATAAACCCAGCATGCGCCATTTTGATAAAATATTCCCAATAAACTGCAAAATTTTTCGTTGTTCATTATAAGTTCATGTTCTCTTGGGAAATCTAAGAGTAAGAGTTTGGAATCCAGAGACATAACTTCTATTTGGAAGTAAATGTCGGAGAGACAGTTGAACTTTTTCGAACCCTAAAAATCCATTGGCTGTAGCGACTTCTGCTTTTATTTAAGGCTCAAAATTAAAGGCTTGATTGCAGAAGACTTACGTAAAGCCTGAAACTTGTTCTAACATGAACGAATCAACTGATTCTACACTCGCTAATAAGCGTACTTGACAACTAGTTCCTTTAAACCAAGTGGAAGTTCCAGAAAGTCCCTGGCGACATGCCAAGAAAACATTAAGACGAAAAAGACGACAACAATTACGAAGCTTGTTTAATTTGATCGAGGAGATATGATCTTCTAAGATGTCGGGTCAGACGCGGCACCGACCATAGCAACACTCCGAGTCCGAGAGCTGGTTACAATTACAGATGTATTATTTATCAGACGGCAAAGCGGGGGCCTCGTCCGGAAAAAGGAATTGATTTCTGCATAATTTAACAGCGAAAACACCTCCCTGAGACCTCTCTCTAGTGCTAAAAACAAAACATTCGTTTGTATTTTACTACTTTCCTCGGAATAAATGCATTTTTTATGTTCATATACGCACTCCTTACGGAATGAAGGCGAGTTGATGTGGCGTTTGCTACGAGCTTTTTTAGAACCTCTGGCTTCATTAACCAAATATTTTATTATTTTACACCACGTGGAATGAAGAATGCTTAATTCCCTTTGACAGACCATGTCTAATATTTTATTCAGAAGAAGGTTTTCGTTAACATAATAATTAAATGTGCTTTATGAATATAAAGTCTTAATCAAAGTCTCGTAAACAGCATAACTTTTCCTTGTATTTTGCTCGATATACATTATGCATATTAATTAGTTGCGTCTGAAAGGGACGAGGATATACCAACAAATAACAGAATAATAATTCTTGAAATATAATATCTTTGAAACATCTAATGAATGCTGTGGGTTGGACATATTTTATGCTTGAGCGTCCTTAGCTACTCCGCCTCTTTATATCAGCATCTTAAATATTCTGCAATTTAATACTTAAAATTAGGTACAGTAATGCTGGATAATTTTGACGGAACCTAAACATTCCGGTGGATTGTGGGTGTACATTGGTATACCTCTGCCTAACGCTTCGGGGTGATGGTATGGTATGTCATTATGAGGTCCAGTAGGTAAACCTTCAAGCTGTACCCCAAACACCCGGCTGGCGAAGCAGTGTCCAGTAGTAATAGCATCAGATTGATTAGCGGTGCGCGCACAACAAACACGCGGCCCCGGTGTGGCCGGCTTTGTTGTCGGACCCGGCTGACTCAGATTCTTGTAGGTAATTAACCGTTGCTATAAATTAGTGCGGCGGGCGTCGTCCGGCGGGCCTCATTGCGGATGCGACGCACGGCCCGGACGGCCGGCCCGAGGATGCGGCGTCCAAACATTGTCACTGCACCGCAACTGCAGCTGTGTTCACTAGTTAGTGTCCCACAACACTACGTGTTGAAATATTGCCATTGTTACCACTAACTAAGGAGGCGACACTTCATCGATATTCGATTACGTCATAACTCCTGTTCGATACCATTTTGTGGATGTTCCTGTCTTTTATATGACAAGTTTATTATACAGTTGTGACGACTTTTCAAATTCCTAATTGGATTTGTTTTTAGTATTGGTATACCCTCATTTTTGCTGACAAGTCTATGTGAAAATGAGAAAAACAAATGTATTTTTAGACGGTCCTCGCCTATTTTATGAGTATACTTCATAGAAGTTGGAACAAAAACCGAATAGTGAAAACAAACAACTAGTTGTTTACGAGTTTTCAAAGTCCATAATATCGAACAAATAAATTTTATCACACATCCGGCAATAGCTTTAGCATTGAGCGAAACTATAAAAGAACTGGTAACTCTTTATTATAGGAAATATGATAGGAAGTTGATCTGTTAGCGTAAAGAAGAACCATTAATTCTTATAAGAACATCTTCATTGAGGGTCTATAAATTGGGAAAAGATTAATTACTAGCCTACGTACATTAATCACCCTCAAAGTGCTTGCTGTGATGGTAAATAAGTAAAGCAAAAAGCTCAATCTAACGATGGACCTCTAATAATAGAAGAATCAAAATTATATGCCAATAAGAAAGCTTCGATGTATTATTTTGTATGTATTAGTTAATACAAGACACGATGTTAATATAAAACATGTCGGTAATGCATGTCACCGTGCCCCTACTATGTAGTTGGCTCGAGGTAATCGCTCCAGCTCACGTATCTGATGGAGTTTCCAAGCTTCCAAACTAGTTGGACTGTTGTCGGAAACTTCCGACGATGCTCGGCGTAAGGTGCATGTTCCAACCTGTTCCGATAAGGAGGAGGATTCGACCTTAAATCCTAACACGCGCCCCGATCTGTCTAGGTTAGCAAAATATCCACTCCTGTCTTCTCAATTAAAACTTTACCCATACAATGTAGAGTCGATGGAGATGTTGAAGGATGTCAGCGTTCATATTCTACGTTCATTATTAGCTGAATTAGTGAAGGCGTCACGCGCGGAGACGTTGTTTTATTCAATGTCTAGAGACAACTTATATGGCAGACCATTACTTAATTGAAGGCTGACTCGTCGCGGCACCTCAGCCAAAGTGTTATTGCAAATGCGAGTCACGACACGGCGTGAACTTGTTGTCGCGGGGGTGCACGGGGGGGGGGGGGGAGGTGTGCGGGGCGCGGGGGTCGGTGTCACGTGACGGGGAGCCGCGGCGTCCCGAACGTTGTCGAGGCCATGAGACTTATGAGGATTACGGGAAAATGTGTATTCGATGACATTTTTCGGGGCCGTAGAAAAAGATGAAATATAAGGAATTCTAAACGTGACCGGAATATTGTATAAGGCGTCACCTATTACCGGTCTATGCGTTCTTTTCGCGGTCGGGCGGACGAGTGCCGATGAAACCGAGCGTGACGTTCCATTCCTGATATAAAAATGTAAGTATGAAAAAGCTTTGTTAAACGCGACTTGGCTTCGGCGAAGTGGCAAAGTTTGAAGTGGAAAACTTTTCATGGAAAAATCTTTGCAGAAAACGATTAAATTTTAAGGCTATTTGTACTGTTTTAAGCGCGGCCGAGGACGAAATGTCTCATTTAATTTATGTTACTCATTATACTTATTTAGTAAGGAAATCCCTCACCGATTTAGCTCAGCTAATTGGCCGCAATTATGTAAATGTAGAACTTAATCGTATTACTTGCCTAACACTCGTGATGATATTATTCAATATAGTGCAGAGTGCAGACCTCGTAGTCTTTAGAGAAGATTATTTTAATGAAATAATTGAATGAGCGGAGTACGGTGGACAGTGGACGTTGGCAGAATGTAGAGCAGGAGGCGGCCTGCGCTGTGATTACATTTAGCTTCCCAATGTTTCGGTCTCAGTGTGGTAAAGCTAAAACTAGTTAACACATAAAATCGTGTCTCATCAAAACCTCAAATTGGATTAATCGAAAATCAATAGATAAGATTATCGAGACAAAGACACGAGACTCGGTCGAAAGGCGTCGTAAGAGGAGATTCTTATACCGAGATAAGGAAAACAAGGCTTGTTTGTGGAGCGCATTGCTCCCTGGGAACATTTAGTGCGGACTTGGACCCTCGTTACAATCAGCGCTGAATTATTTACCAGGGCCCAGCTTACTGGACCGAATTGATTTCTGCATAATTTACACGAAAGGATATGTTAGAACCAAAACGTAAAAAACGACGATAAACCGCTGCGCACGTAAACGTATGACAATGCCGAATTGAGTTTAAAAATGTAAAATGTTTTCGGTGGGAGTGAAGCGAATCATCGGCCGTCTGCAGATAACTATTAGATAGTTGAATCAAGAATGAGGGAGGCAAAAATAAAATCAGTACAGGTGGTATTAGGATTCAGTGCACGTAGCGTATCGGAGGTTTCGGCGGAGAAGCTGCGGCGGCGGCTACCGCAGTGCGCCGCGGAGCCGCCGCGCAGACCCACCGACAGATAGCTATTCGTGCCTGTTCTAAGACAATTACCGCTACGTAAACGGAAAATTGTTCGAGAGCTCTCTCAAACGTGTTTTCTAATCTTCCGAGAACGGGATTGAAGGGGGAAAGAGATGCCACTTTTACATTTTTAACATTCGAAC
The DNA here is from genome assembly GCA_932526535.1 of Caradrina clavipalpis. NCBI lineage: Eukaryota > Metazoa > Arthropoda > Insecta > Lepidoptera > Noctuidae > Caradrina > Caradrina clavipalpis. Next base: position 10,670,048 of record OW052091.1, on the reverse strand, counting down.
GAGATTATACGTTTTGGAACAGGATCGTTCCTGGAAGGATAAAACGAAACCCTTATCATATCGTGAGAGTTGTTAATGTAAATATTACAGAAATTGCGTTTTTATACGCGGTGAGCTCAAATTGACCGGTTATTGTTGCGAGGGCCTTTTGAATAAAAGATTTTATAATAGCTCCGTTCTCTGTTACGGTATCTCGTTCTCATAATACTGGTATCACATAATGTGTGCAAAACAATGAAAGCGCGAGCTGCGCGAACAATTAATACCCAACACAATATTTTCACAAAGTTTCACTTCCGAAACTACATCCTGTGCCGTTTGGAACAAAGTGACTCCTCTCTGCAGACTATTTTACGGGCCATAAACTGCGAAAGGGACAGACAGAAACTCGACCTTAATGCCTTTAAAAATATTCACCTTCATCGATATTCTAGTGTCTGTAGGTATGTCGCGGTTGCATTCTATTTTTAAGTGGGTAGGTATGCAGTTATGTGCTTAGAGTGAGGTTCTGTTGGCTCCTCGTCTAGAAAGTTAGAACGACACAGTCGAGCGAGTTGCTAAGTCTTGTTAGCACGTGGAACCTCTCCGTGTTGTAGTTACTGTTGTCGCACCTTAATCTCGGAATTACGGAGTATCTGGCGCAAAGCAAAGATTTGCACGTCTTCGCATACACGCTAATTGACTAAATACACCAAATATTTTTTTACGACTAATATCAATATCACAAATACTGTCTACGAGTAAATTAACTCTGCGTCATCCGTATTGGTGTGTGTAACCCTATTTATACAAGTAATACAGTGTGTCTGTTTGTGTAATTCATCGCGTTAAATGTCTGACTATGGACCATTAACAATAAATCCCGTTGTTTGTGCCGACCCCGGCGGTTGGCCGGTTGCGCGGTTGCTCCACACCCCGCCTGACGTTAATCAGCTTCCTCTCAGATATCTAGATTATACGTCTATCTAGATAGAGCACTACTTTTATTTCTGAGAAGGCGAGGTCAACGTGAGCACAATCCTACTTCAAGTGTCCGTGGTTGTTATTAGATTTGCTTCGAAACTATTTTTAAAAACGGTTCCTCGTGGAGGATTTTATTTAGAAGAAATATGAAACTTTCAGTCGTTTCTCGTTATTTCCTTGAGATAAATGTTGGAGTGTATTTATTTAAGCTTATATTTTGTCAAGAAAACTATTTGGTGGAGTAATCTTGAACGTGAACTTAAACCCTGATCCTAAATGTAATTACTTCTGCTAAAAGATTAGTTTAAAGTCGTATTAAAAACATTGTTATGTACTAATTCGCTCTAAAATTTTGGGTAGGTATGAGAGCTGAACATAAAGTTTAGCTCGGAAAAACACAGACGGCCACAAGCTAAATTCAAGTTGTAGGAAAAAAGCAGCTAAAACTGAAAGCAAAACGTTAACTCGGTTCCGTAGCTGGAAATCTCCGGGGAGCTGTTTTTAAGCTGCACGAAACATAAATTTTACAGCTCGTTTAAGTTTAGCTCATTATTTCATTACTCGCATTATCTGCTGCGAACTTCTCGTGGTACTTGTTTTATATGTACACGTGATAGTTCGTACTTATGTATGTGTTTTAAAAATATATATTTATTATTATGTATTAGAGCCTTTGAGTTGAAGATTGTACTCAAATTGTGATTTGAAAAAGCCATTTATTTAAATATAACTAGGTTTTTTAAAAAGTAAAATTTCAATTTTACAGTAATCTTCGTTAAACTACCTATTTCATAAATTAATTACGTACGCATTTTTATCTATTACATGAAACAGTTATTTTTTATTGCCTCACGTTTCCACAGTATAGTTTACAGAATACATTTTTAATTATCAGGCCGACCGTTTAATATCAATTAAGAAGGCTCCGGCGGTAATGTTAGAAAAAAAATACGAAGTAATTGCAACGCGTTTGAAACAAATCTCTCCCATAACGGCGTCTCGTTTCTCTGCTGTAATAAGGCTATTTCCATAAAAGCATGGTTTACATATAGCCACGTGTGATGGCACAAACCCGTATCATTGTGTATGGAAAGCTTCTTGACATTCAAGTCACGTTTAATATTTCTTATTTCCTTTGTCTCATTTGTCCCCGAGTCAGAATGACATCAAGCTTGCTATCTGAGTGTTTCTTGGTATCCTTTTTTTAAGGATGGGAAATTATCAAATGACTTTTTCCGCTTTGAGCGGGGCGGAAGGGAGTGGAGTGTCAGACTTTAACTGACTTAAACCCATCCGTGTTCCTCCTAATGCTCTTTGCATTACAGCGATGCTAATTGGGCTATCTTGGTCTCTTAGTCCTTCTTGAATTAGGTTCTTTTTACTTTGCTGTAAAATATACCTAATGCTACTATACATAAAATCGTTCCCCAATAAGTATTGTTAGTTGTTTTTTTCCTCGTTTTTGGTCTATTGCTCCAAACAAACAGAGTACGCCCTCTTACTTTCCTTGTGGCCCCATTTGGTACGACATTTGGGCAAGTTAAACGCGGCCTAGATAAAAAAGGCTTACTTATACTAAATAGACTCGCCCAGTTTACCCAACAAATATCGGTGCCTGACGGGAATTGTTCATGGCGCCTGGACCACTACTTCTTTTGCTTATCAAGATTAGATAAATCTCGTCTAACATACTACGTTTATATGTTAGCAATGTTTATTCTCGCATTCATTAATTTATTCGCAATAATTTTCTAGTAGACAAAGACATGCAACGTTATAATTTATGTAGGTATGTATGTAGCTATTTACATAAAAGTGTGCGGGGGTGATAGTTGCCCTCTGTCGGACACAGATCATAAGTTATAAAACCTTTTAGACGCAGGTGAAGGCGCAGCATTAAAAATCTCATTTAGTGAATACATGCATGGCCGGTGGGGTAGCGCGGCCGCCCTAGCGCTCCCTTTAGCCCTATCTCCAAAGGAGTCATTCGTACGCATACATGTAATATGAGTAAACGCTTTGTACATTTCACCGGTATTGCTTCCATTTGATATTGGATAGCAATTTATTTATCATACATATTGCGGCTGGGAACGGGCACCGAATCTCGCTGTAAAGGCGTCTTTCTTTCTGCAGGGAATCAGGAATGGAATACGTGTGGGGAATTCTGTGTACCTGACGGTGTCGTTTAACTATGTCGATCGCAATACACATTTTAAACCTACATATTATATAGGTAGGTCAATTGATTTTATCGTCTGGAAACTTTTGCATTGCATTCACTGGGGACCGCGTTTGTTATTCCTGACAACGTTCGGTAAATTGTATTTTTCGTTTATTAAGTCGACTCGTTTTTGTAGAGAATTTCGTGAAATGCAGGCTGTTTGGTGAATTTACAAAAAGAATTGCGAGAGCTCATTTTCGTGTGTCATTTTAATAAGGAAGCGATGTTATTGTATACCTACAAATGAATAATGCTTTAACATTAAACAGTATGAGTTAGTAAAAATGGACGCACTTTTAATGTTATTCGTTATTATTTGTTACACAATGATTTTTTGGTTTTTTATTGTAAATAAATACCTTGGATGTTATGTCTGTTGCTTTGGACATGTTTCTTGTAATATTTTTTTTTTTTTTGTTATAAATACAGATATTACGGATGATTTCTTCGTAACTAATTCAGATTTAATTTATTGTTAATGTTTGTTTGTATTTGATGAATTTGGTGTTTAAGCTACTCAATATCTAAATCGAATTATTTAATTCCTATACTAGATTTATAATAAAAAAAAATTGTAGGTTATCAAAACATCTCTGGCAAAATGAGGAAAAAATTTAAGGAAAACAGCAAACCCGACCCTGTTTTTATAAGTAGTACTGTTACTATTAAGTTCTTTAAATGTTAACATTATCGATAAATCGACCTTGTAACCGTTCAGCAATAAGTTAAAACAATGACCATTTGAAATGAAACCTTAAAAAATAATGTAAATTGAAAAACATAAATCTTTGCCAGCATTTAACTCAAATAACTTTTGCCCGCAATCGTTTAACGTTGTACTCATATTTAAATACCGAAAATAACCATTTTCTGGCGGCAATAGAGACTTTATCGGAGCGACTCCATCATCACAATAACTCGTCCAATAAGTGCGCCACAACATCGGTAATATGGTTTCATTTAGAAAGATGCAAATGTCGCGACGCCGGCCACGCTCCACCGAACGCGATATTGCGCCTCCGCGGCACTCCCCGAGAGGGGGAGGCCCCTGCAGGTCCCGCCTTACAGCGCGCCACACTTCCTCACCTCGACTATCTTCACTTTTAATCGCTCCCCAGAGAATTTATTAAAAATCGTGCTCGATTTTACCTCAACTACCAGCACAAATTCCAAATTATTTAGCTTCAAAATTCAGAGCAAAATAGATCTATCCGAACATTTGTCCACGTTTACGCTCTCGCTGGCAAAGAGGAATCGAAAGTTGGTAATTCATAAATCTCCGTTAAGACGTAAAGCATAGGTGTACCGGAACGTAATAATTTAAAGAGTTAGCCGTTGAAAACGTCGGTGGAGCTGTAAAAACTTCATGCCGTGAGTTCCGTACATTTCTAGGGCGGAGTTGTAGGTTTAAGTTGAAAATTTATGCCGTGCGAGTGTGCACAGTGTTAAGCAAGAAGGAGACCTCGTGAGTGTCGCATAGATCACGCAGGACGTGGCATATCGCGGCGCCGCATATGCACGCCGCCGCCGCCAGACACGTCTGACATGCACGCGTCCTGACTCCCTGTATAGCTGTTAATAAATAATAAGCTCCCTAAGTGTACTACTACGACCAACGGACACCCTTGCATGTCTCATGTACGTGGCTACAGCAGACCCAATATGCTTCGAGAGTTTGAGTGATGTTTGCAACAATACCTATCTTAAAAACTCAGAAAAGCAGTGCACAAACTAATAAAAGTCACTAGCTCATCACACGAAAAGGCAGTTTCCTCCATTTCGGACTCGAATTGCAAGCTAAGAATTGTTTTCCTAAGACGCCCCAAGAAAAACAAAGGATATGTGCGGTAAATACCAACCTCTTTGAAAACTCATTCGTCTGTCGAACGTTTAACTTAGAATTCCTAGTTCAGGGCCATTTACATTCCGAAATGTGAAAAGTCATGCCGAACGAATGCGAGCTCCGTATCTTGGGATTTTCTAACTTCACGTGCTTTTCCGTTTATTTCCTGCACGGTTCTCCCCCCGGCCCGAATCAGTCCCGGCTTCGTTAAGGAACTAATCGGCTCATTGTGCAGAAACTGCACTCTGGCCTCGTTCGATCTCCACCGATATCTATCGGTATCTACGTAAATGAAAATTTAATTTCTTTTTGTCCCGTTAATTTTGTTTGGCATGAGATACTGTTAATGCTTGGTGCTTCACGTGTGGTGAAAATGCGCTTTGTATGTCATAAAAAGCGGTGCTTCGTGATCGGTACAATGTTCAATTAGCTAATGTCTTAGATTAGCTGAGAACATTTACGGCACATTGTGTTTGTGAGACTGTGAGTCTGTCTAGTACATTCTGCAGGTCATGTTTTCTAATTGAACTGTTAAAACTTAATTATTTTCGAAACATTTTATTGTAGAAGGTGGAATTAAGTAATCTTGGTTTATTCAGTAAAAGATTCGAAACTTGCTTTTTCTATCTGTAAGTTATTGTCTAATTATCTAGAAGAGCAGGTACAAACCCACAGACGTGATCAAATTACAGTCTTAAATGGCAAAACCCCGACAAGTAAGTACCTATTTCAGAAATGTCTGCGCGACAAAGTCTTTAACCGCGTGCCTATTTTAAAAAAGTATAAAATTTTATGTAATTTGAAACAAAGCCGAGTGTAGTGAGCCTCCACGTCACCAACGTTATAATACGATCGTGGAAGGAGGTTTTGGCGCGCAGTAAGTAATAAAAACTTTTGTAATTACACTCATTTAGGGCAAAGAACCCGTCGTTGACGTGGTGTCGTGCCAAAAACGGCAATTATTTTTATAACACCACCCCGACCAAGTTCTCACTCCGATTCTTTCGTGACTGTTCACACATACATTTCGTGTTTTTTGGAGACGATGTATAGCCGCGCATTTTTAGGTCGCTAATGTGCGGTTTGACTCAAATTTCACGTTGTCTGTCGCAGATTTTTTATTTTACGCTTTTTGGTGATGGAGATAATGCTTTTTGGGTAAGAGTTAAGATGTCTTTGTACTTACTTGTATGTATTTTTTATCTGATAAAAATAAAGTTGAAAATAAATAACTCCAACTACCTAAAACGTCGCGATTTTTCATGTACCGAAGACAAATAAATATACGATTGTAATTACAAAAATGACATGAATATTTAAAAATTCAAAAACATAAGTTGAGAAAATAAATAAGGACATACAAATGAAACAAATAAACAATAATGCATAACATGTGCAGCAACTTTTCCAGTAAAAAAGTCGTATCTAAACATTCCGTCTCAGTTGCGGTTAGAACACAATGAACATGAGAAGCTTATTAAACAAACCAAATAACAAAACAAGGGAGAAAAATACTAAACAAGAATCACAATTTGTAAATAATTTGTTCTGTAAAATTATAATCCGCGTCCGGACATGGGGGGCCGTGTCAGGCCGTGACAAGCGACAACTTGCTAAGGCACCGCCCGTAAAAACTTTTCTAATTATGTACCTACATTTTGTAGCTAAGAAGCGCGGGTATTCCACCACATTATATTTTCTAGTTAATTTGGTGGATCTGGTGTGAACTCGGGTCCTCGTATTACGAGTGAGCGCGGCCGCGTTCCTGATCTCCGGTGTTACTTACACAAGCCAGCAAACTTAAATGGAAACACTGATTCGTCGGAAGATAAACCTGAGATGTCACAGAACATAATATGTAGTAAGTACCTATACATGGTGTAAATGCTCAGCTGTTTATCTGATAACATCGCGAAATAAATAATATTTCATCGTTGTTTCGGAAACTATCTTCATATCTTTCCTGTAGCACCGTATGATGTCCTGATCAATATCGTGTATGAAAAGTTGGAGCATCTTCAAGAAAATATTATTTTTATTTGTAAAACACTTAGTACGATTTTTAACAGTATTTTGCCGCACCTACAGTCGAACCTCAATTTAAAGTCAAAGTCAAAGCATTTATTTTAATTAGACAATTTACAGGCACTTGAATTGTCAAGCAATCGGTCAGTTAGTCGAAAATTGAACCTGGATGCGTGTTTCAAAATGTAAGTATGCTTTTATAGAGAAGAAAGAGTAAGAACTCTACGGACACTCTTTTCAAGCCTCTCAGGGCTTACATGTTGTTGTGGAGCCGTCCATTTACTTTTAATACAGAGCTGATGTAATAATGGTAAAAAAAAATAAACTTTGTATATTATTATATTGCAATAGGATTACTAAAGTGCAGAAAGAAATATGCGAGTGAGTTATTGAAAACAGAAACTGAGCTATTTTCGATAGGCATCATGAAGGGCATCATTTAAGGGCACATCTAGGCAAGTAAAAAGTAACAATATGGCTTTTAGAAGCCAAGTCTCCCCAGCAGGTAGTAGGACTGATACTATCTCTTATTATTCATAGGTGTCCTAAAAGCAAATTGGGGCTGATTCCACCACTTAAGGATAAGTGGCAGATAAAAAAGATTCCGGCAGGAGGTAATTTCATACAAATTCTGTTCTATTTTTAAACTAATCTAGCCGCTTCCAAATCTATCTAAAATTCAGAGATTGAGAGGTGTTGAAGAAATCTTACCTTTGTTTGGGAAATTGGAGAGCCACTTACAAATTGAGCGATTTGATTTGATTATTTGTGTTCATACTTACCAAATCAGTTTTTCATTTAAGAAAATGTTTTCTAACCCTATTTTATGTTAAAAATTATTTAATTATACGTATTGTAATAATATTTTTTCTCAAAATCAGATGAATACATACATACTTAACATCACGCGTGTTTTTCCCAAAAGGTTAGGTAGAGGTGTACCAAAGTACAACCACAGGTAGCCGGTAAGTTATAATCAGATTAATATATTTCTTATTTCCTTTAGCAAGTGATTGTGTAAGAATTTAAGCTGAACAAGTTTGTTACCATATTTAACACATAGTTTTGCAACAGACTCTAGATAACCTTCTTATTTGAACAACATCATTGATCGCCGATCTACGTTCCCATTGCGATGCAATACCATTGTTAGTGCTTCCGTATCATACCTAGTTCCCAACTCCCAACAATAGAAGTTTACGACCCAATAACACTTTAATACTAAAACTGAAATCAATAAACTGTTCTTATGCAACTTACGTTAAACTTTCAAGAGTTGTTACAAGTTACGACACTTTTGCAGTTTACTTGCGCAAGAGTAAAAGTTAAGTTGACAGTTGCCGGTAGATTGTTATGTAACCTTGTTGCCTGGCTTACTAATGAAAGAAATTATAGTTTAGCTGTTTGAGGGGTTAGCTATGGTGGTTATGTCTGTAACTATGGGGTAAGAACGATAATTTTGTGAGAAAATATGGTGTTTAAAGTTAGGTATACTTTGCTGTCGTTTTTAGATTTGTATTTTAGTTACAGTAATAGGTTCTTCGGTTTAAAAGATATACAGTTTCATTTTGTATAAGTTTCTTGGATTTTTAAATTGCTAGTTTTTGGATATTTACGGTGAATTTCAAATAACTAAGATAAATATTTTACGCGTGGCATAAAATTGCATTAAATCTGACCTCTGAAATATGACCAGCAATGGACGTCCTAACTTATATTGATTCGCAGATAGACTTATTAAAATATGATTTAGGCACAAAACTTGGTGAATTCCGCCCGAAAATATTGTAAACTAACTAACTAACTAAATATTGTAACATATTTTTTATTTATGTGTCTATCTGTCATATGAACTTAAGGGGTAAGGCCAACTTGGAAAGATATAGGCAATTAACGAATACTATTATGGAAGCTGCGTAGGAGTGCCAAATAAGAGTTCGTCACAGATAATAAAAGTGACAAATGGCCCTGGACAAGAAATGTAACATATTTGTTGGCATGCATTCTGTTGAGTAGTGCTATTACGGATAGATTCAGCAAAATAAGCTCGTTTAAGATTTTATGTTCTTATTTTAAAGATGTATATATCAAGATGCAAAAAAAAGGATTTTTGGGTTTTTTTAATACTAACTTTTACAAATTTTTCTTTTTAGTTAAACTTTAGGCAATATTTTATTTTGTAAATAGGTTAACATATTTCTGTTCTTATTAATTTTTAAGGGAAGTTGGCGCATTTTTTCTTGCGAAGAAACAGAAACAAACTTAGCGGTCAAAGTCTCGTTTAAAAGTGTATATAGTTTCTTGTTATGTTCCGATAAAGTTATCAGATCAGATCATATGAGAACCATATAGGGTAATATTTGAGGTGGCCTTTTGAAGACAAAACCACACAGATTAGAGTGGTCCTGTCCAGTTAACCCAACAACATAAATTATGGTAGGTAATCATACTAAACTCTTTTGGAACGAGCGAAAAGAACAAACAACAACATTGAACAAGTCCCAAATCCGACCTAGTGACGCATATTTTTTCGTAAAGTAATCCTCCATGTTCGTACACAATTTTAAAGCACGAAAATTTCAAAAAACCTACGAACAATGCATGTTTTGGGGAAAATATAAATAGATATAGGCGAATAGGTCGCCTCCCGCGGGTCCGCACGGAGCGTATGAATAAAGAGGTTCGTAACGCGTCTGCTGTAAACACGGAGTGTTGGCCTGTAATCTGTTACTTTTACGTAGCACTTGTTTTGTTTCCACACGATTCCCGGGAATATTTTTACAACGCGGACCGGACGACCCATCCGACCGAACGATGCTGCGTCTGCATAAAACTCCAGGAAATTTTACGTGTTTCGACACAATGATTATGAAACACTCGTAAACTTGAACTAGGATTTTTCCCGTCGAGCTCCAAGGTATCTATTTTCTCGGCGACGGATCCGAAGCTCTCAAAGAAAATATAAAACGAAACGCCATTAAGAATTGTTTACGCGGCATGCATAAATACAAATGAATGGCCCTAAAGCATCGCGGTTAAGTCTGTAGTGAGAAAGTTTTGCAATTATTGTAATTACGAGCCGACCGAGAAGCATCCACCGTCGACGTCATATTTCCTACTTAATCGTGCCGAGTTGCCGACATTATTATAAATAAATCAATTTATTACGTTCACGAGGCGCCGCATTACTCATGCTATAATGCTTCAACTTTAACTGAAACCTACACGCATCTGTAATTATAACTTATTTAACTATCGCAGTTAAATTCATTTTAAATATCTGCTTTATCACTGTGGTAATAGCATTGAATGTGTGCCAATTATTTGAATAATTTATTTATTTAATAAAGTGTGTTTTCTCTGTATTTAATGGATGTGAGTACTTTTGTCCGCGGCTTTGTTGTAGGGAAACTTAATTCTGTCAAGAGTACCTCATGGGAATACACAGTGAGTAAAATTTCAGGTTAATTTTCAGTGTACGGACAACTGTGTGTAGTACAAAACACAATAACCTACTTTAAAGGCTTGTAGAGAACAATTGAGTTTCACTCTGCCAAAATGAACCAACACAACATTTTGGAATTGTAATAATACGGTATATTTAACGCTGATTAATTTTAAACCTATTCTAAGCATAAGTATCATGTTCTATGTTTAAGTTCAACATAACTTTTAGATGTAGGTAGATTAAACTGTTGATACTGGATAGTAAAATTACACATTTGACATATCGAATAAGTATGGAGTAATACATTTGAGTTCAATTATTAATTAATAAAATATGATAGAAATGAAAGGATATACCAAAATACAGAAATAAAAATATAATCCCTTTATTTCAAGCATTAAAACCAATATTTCCCATATCAGACATTTACGTTTACATTCAAACATTTCTTTCATAAAATGTTTTAATTGAGCTTTACATTAAATGAACTTTCAGCTGTGTAAATTGACCGTTCAGTTCAGTGATTCAGTGTTGTCGATACGTGACAAACACATTGACATTTCGTTTCATTATAGCGAAGTACTTACGAAAATGATTGACTTAAATCAGTTTACATCGATGATGGAGGATGGAGGTCTTGGGATCGATTCCCAGGTCGAGCAAAAAGTGTGATTGGGTTTTTCTATGTAATTCTCAATGGCAGCTCGGAGTTAGGATTTGTGCCCGGTTAATGGCAATAGGATCGCCCTCTATTACATGGGACCTAAATATACTGGCGAACTGTGGGTGTACATTGGTACACCTCTGCCTAACCCTTCGGGGAATACAGGTGTGATGGTATATATCGATTATGGAACACCGATTTAATATTGAAATGTCATCTGATTAATAGTAAGCAAAGTTTACAAGGGACAATGCCCCCAAAGTGGTGTGTAGGTAGTAACACAAACGTATTAGTCATCCAATCTGCGCGATCAATCTCGAACGCATTTAAAAGTTTGCACATAAATGGGTGCACTTAACGTATTAAATCCGCTGACAATGAATAACGGGCGGGGCCGCGTGTAAACTGTAAAATATTCGTCTTAAAAAAACCGGCCAAGTGCGAGTCGAACTCGCTCATGACGGGTTCCGTACCATTATCTATTAAGACGGCCAAAAAACACGTTCGTTGTATGTGAGTCCCTTTAAATATTTATTTTATTCTGGTTTTTAGTATTTGTTGTTACAGCGGCAACAGAAATACATCAATTGTGAAAATTTAAACTGTCTAGCTATCACGGTTCTTGAGATACAGCCTGGTGACAGATGGACAGACGGACACACACACAGACGGACAGCGAAGTCGTAGTTGGTTTTTATTTGCTGGTATAGTGGCAAAAGATATACATCATCTGTGAACATTTCAACTGTCTAGCTATCATGGTTCATGAGATACAGTTCAGGCGGACAGACAGACAAACAGACAGACGGACAGCGAAGTCGTAGTAATAGGGTCCCATTTTACCCTTTGGATACGGAACCCTAAAAAGCGACATTTAAAACTCCCCTTGTAATATGAGTAACGACTTATTTGGGTGTAAATCGTAGAGCGGTCGTTCGTCAAGCGGGCCCAATGAGCGACGCAATCACTTAGAGTATGTTCTCTACTAAGCAACCCTGTTACGTTGTTTACAGACAGACCTACAGTTTGCGAAACGGGCGACAACTACCTAACCTATACTATTTTATTTTCATGACTAGTTTTTCCCCGTAGCTTCTTCCGTGTGGATTTAGTTACGGATCCCAAATTTTTTTGTAAGTAAAATATAGCATATCTGCCTCGTTGGCCTAGTGGTCATAAGCGCGACGGCTACGCTAGAGGTCTTGGGTTCGATTCCCAGGTCGAGCAAAAAGTGTTATTGGGTTTTTCTATGAAATTCTCAGTAGCAGCTCGGACTTTGGATTTGTGCCCGGTTAATGGCAATAGGCTCGCCCCTATTACATGGGGCCTAAAAACATACCGGCGAACTGTGGGTGTACATTGGTACACCTCTGCCTAACCCTTCGGGGAATACAGGCGTGATTGTATGTATGTGTATGTAAAATATAGCATCTTACTTGCTTGTTATGTAGAATTCCATAGGTAAAAGAATTTTCAAAATCGGTTGAGTAGTTTTTCAGTTTATCCATTACAAACAAAAATACAATTATTTTCTCTTTATATGTAATTTTAGTTTATATTACAGAAGGTACGTTATACTCGATGTTGTAATATTTTAAGCGCTTGTTTTCTAACCGCATAATATACCCTTTGATGCAGTAACTATGTGAACTTTAGATTAGGGTAAGTCTACAATAATTTAAACTACACTGCATTCATTATAACATTAGGCAAATATCGTTACAACTATATCGTTATTTCAATATTAGCACGCAGGTAATAAGGTTCGCTATTTCACGATGAATTACTAAGCAATGTGAAATATATAAAACTAGCTTTAGCCCGCGACTTCGTCTGCCTGTACCAAATTTCATCAAAATCGGTTTAGTGCAGTAGTCCAGAAAGCGACAGAAAAGACAGACGGCATACTTTAGCATTTATAATATTAAGTATAGACATAAAATGCGGTTATTTCACCAATATAACCTAATAACTAACTTTATTTGGCTGCTTTTTTAAAGTAATTTTTCTCTTTTATCATATAAGAAGCGTACGCGCTGACGCAAATATGCTACTTTAAATAAACACAATAAATTAACTAGTGCGGAATAAACGAATGCAGTCCGTTTATCTTCTTAAAATGCCATTAATGTAACACACCTACGTCGGATTATGATGCTAATGTAAATATAGAGTGAAGGGGCAGTCTCATAACAGATACTATCTCCCCGCTTCAAACATTTTTTATTTTTAATCTCGTGTAAGGGTGAGTGTAGACCGTAGGATCGATGCGCCGCTCATCGGCTTTTTTCACCACTAATTAATCACAGGGCGATGATTAATCAACGCAGCCGCGGGCACATTTAAAACAGCACTTTAATGATCCGTTTGTCGGACGCTAGTGTTTGTTCCTAAGCACGGCACGTGCCCCGGACGGGTTTACGCCGCTTGTTTTACGATAATTTACAAGTTCAATGAATTTTTAGCGGCGGTGTTAAGTGATGCGAACTGCTTTGTAATAGATCGCGAGTGGGTTTAAGTGATTCTGTAATGAACGTAATTACAAGCTTTGATACCAATTAAGACGTTTCTGACGATAATTTGCCAGATAAATACTCATTATCCCCGAGACTTTGATTAAAATTCAATTACTGCCTACCTTATAATTGCTCAATGTTCACAGAATAATGTAACGCGCGTCGTGATTGAATGTTGATCAACCGCTGAAATTACCTGAAACAATACAAAACAATTATTAATTTTAGCCCAACCTGACAAAGTACGGAAATAATTACAGTACTGAATAACACCATTCACAGTGGAGTGATGAAAGAAAAACATGGGGGAGGGATTGCGCTTTTATTGAAACCAATCTCACCACTTGCCTCGACTGACTGCGCCCCGAGCTGAATGCGCGTAATTGCTTCGTCATTCAGATGATCGCAGCTTTACCGGCTTGTCTTGTTGACTGTACTTGTAGGCACTTGCTTTGTGCACGCGGCCTTACGTCGCCTCACATGTGCTATTGTCTCGCAGTTGCGCCGCTCGCTTTTATGACGGCAACAAGTTTCAGCTTGCATTGTAAACTACCCTTTAATGATAATTGTACAATTTCATCATTCACCGCTGAAACTGCTGTTTTTGTAACCGCGCACTAATTTAGCACAATAATCGCATCATATTTTGTTACAAAATCAACTCGTTTTAATTAGTCTCGTGTACGCGATGTGTTTACAAAGAGAAACATTGTGAAAAGTTTTCATCACGATCTTAACTCAAACAAGTAATTTAAAGTGATGAAAAAATTTTAATGGATTAATTAACTGGGGACGCCGAGCCGAATTTTTATTTGATGAGATCTACGCCTATTTTGTTCGTTAAGAATTTTCATTTATTCAATTAGACTTTCAAATAGTTTAAATTACATTAGTGCTCTCGTGATAATTATGTTTTATTTAACATTATACTAAAAATTTGCTCAGTTGAAACCAACTTTCTAAATAGCTGCCTGGGTTACTTTATTTTTATACGAACAATCATGACATTGTTTACGAACGCGCTGTTCATTTCTTAGGGACAATATTGATGGATTGTGGAGGCTAGGTAAAAGCGACCATCTACACACTTCATTTAGTAAAAGCGCTTTTGCTGTTGTAGATATTTTTTGTTTTTAAACATGGAAGTTATTTGCTTCCTCATCGCTCAAAATCAAAGCTAAGCCAAAAATGCAAAGCAAAAGTCATTCCTATAGGTGTAGGTCCTCTGTACGTCAAACCGTTTCAGGCTTTATTTGTTTGTTTGCAAGACCAACATTTCCTGAATATTTAAAAATGCGTTTGCTAATGAAAAAACATGTAGGTACCCATGTTCATTGGCGTATGATTTATTTGCCAATATTTACAATGAGAAGTCCAGAGCACTTGTGTACGCAAACATTCCCGTCCCCCGTCGCTTTGCGTCGCTCGTGGCTCCATCTGTAGTCCGCTCGGCAACCATTCATATTTTCATTTTCATTTCGAAAATCACAAGAAAGTGAACGCTCAAGGAAAAAAGACAAAATGAAAGGAGAGTCTGTGTTTTAATGGGTTAATTAGCCGACGATCCTCCGGTCGGAGCTTTAATTAAAATGAAAAATTTTCGTGACTAGACTGAGAGAATTAATTGCTCCCTTTCGTGAAACTATTCAGGTGAGAAGAGAGTAAATAAAGAGGCGCGTTGCTCAACTAAATATCAAATCCAGTGCGACTGTATTAGTGTATAGCCTAGAATAAATTACGGTTTAAATCCATTGCTCAAATGGGTAGCAGTTAAGGGGTTACAGATCAGTACCATTTGAACGCGGGATCAATAGACGGGTACACAGTGTATGTTCAATGATT
Organism: Caradrina clavipalpis; assembly: GCA_932526535.1. Lineage (NCBI taxonomy): Eukaryota > Metazoa > Arthropoda > Insecta > Lepidoptera > Noctuidae > Caradrina > Caradrina clavipalpis. The sequence goes on along the minus strand of OW052091.1, from coordinate 10,654,523 downwards.
GATTACACGACAAAACGTCCTGTTTACTTATGTTCAATTAGAGGGGCATAGAGCTCGTTAATTATAAACTTTTTCGTTTAATGCGGCCGGCCCAAAAATATTCAGATCGTTAGATAGAAAAAAAACTTTTCTTCCATCACGTCACGACCGACGTAAATTGTTTATTCCAAGATAATGGATCGTTTTAATTCCGTAAACCGATATTTAATTATGGTCGCGAGTGTATCAGGGTTCGCGTAACAGGGTTCCGTAGCAGCCGCTGTAAAGTTATGCACAACACAAGTTGCATGCTGAATACTGAATACCAACGAGACATAAATCCAAGCGTGTCTACTTGCGTATTAACAAATTGCGTTCTTAAACCGCAATAAACTATGTAAATACGAAATTTAAATTACAAACACCAATGCGACAGTGTTGGGGTCGTGGTGTGGTAGGTGGTAGCATTCGTCCGTAGGTGGTAGTGGTGGTTAAAAGTAGAATGTTGGTTGTTGGTGCGAGTGGAGCGATAGCGAGTGTCGGCCGAGTGAGTTATGTGCCGCGGCTCGCGTTAATTGTCGCTGACGAGGCGGCGCGGCGCCTGACCTTACTTGCCTACTGTATGTTGTTCTGCAATGACGTAGAATATTGCTACCATTATAGTCATCCCTTAGACCCTTCTAGAAAGTCTAATTATAACGGTTACTATCTGAAACGCAATCTCGTATTTAATATTAGGTACTTAAAATATTTATTTTTTTAGCAGAGACTTATAGCAAATCGATAAAAACATAATGAATCTGTTGTTGCATCTTAGCTGCATTCATCACAAAGTTGGCGTCAGCTTTTTGGATTTAAAACCATAAACCGCGTAAAACAGGCACTGCGCCAAAGTAGTCGCAAAAAAAGAATGCATTCTGCTACAACAGAATGTAGTGTCCGCTCTGCACTAAAAGTAGGGGTTAACACAGATCGGTTTTTATTTAACTCTGCGATATTTCACAAGGTTTGCGCTAAATTGTCACGGGTTTAAAAAGGTGGCGGTTGTCCGCGTCGCGGGTAACAAATCGTTTTAATTTGCCCTCAAGTCACGCGACTTGTCGCCGTGTTGCCATCGCGACTATTGTCGCCGATTTGTCTTGAAATGTTATTATAACTTAAGTCCTGTCTAATACGTATTTTTCTTTGGATTTTATGAGGTGTCTGGTTGATAAAAACATATTTTTATAGATGAAAAATATATTGCTTGAAAATCTGTTGATGTATTTAATAATTTTTGTGCTTGTATTTTTAAAATTATCTCAATATTTGTATCTCCTAAAGCGTCAGACACCTTTTTCACACTCAATGACTCACCGATCCTCTTAATAAGGTTGCTTTACTCTATGTTTGCTTAGGATTGTGGAAAACCGCAAGATAAACCTCCATTATATTCCATTAGAGATGGCCTAACACTATTTATAATAATCGGTTGTTTCAAGATACCGCAATGTCTATACTGAGAGAGCCCCAATCTGTCCTTCCAAATGAGTAAAGTTATAACAATGTATTTAGATGAATGAATATTAACCTGTCAGGGGGTGCCCTCAATGAACCGGCTCATAATACTTACTACGATTTCTTGAGAACAAGTATCCTACAGAAAATCTTTATAAACTTCCTCACTCCAGTTAAACTGACGTTTAGCGGCCAGTAGTAATTAGTGCCGTTTGTATTACAAAGGAGCAGTGTCTAATGCAGTAGATTAGAACGTTATTATTAACAGTTTGTGTGAAACAGAAGCGCATAGAGCTAGTCACGTCCAAACTTCACGCCGCAAATAGGTATCCCAGTGTTCACAGCGTTGTTTTGGAAACATTAACTAACTTGAGAGTACGCCAAAAACGGAAACATTTTAACGTTCGCCGACGCCGCGCCGCCGTATTGTCACTGTTGTTCCTATTACACGCCAAAAAAGTTGGGCCGTTATTATATCCCTAAAATAAAGCCCGCCACAGTCAACACAAAAATAATTTAATCGAACGGAACGTTTCTAACAAATATTTGCGATGAAAACCTCAATGGTTGTAAAATTTTGGCTTCATCGGCCAGCACTTGACATGAGCAAATAAAAATGTTTTATTGCTTTTAAACTTCCATTTGTCCGTTGCTTCGCAGCCAAATCGGTGCGGTTTAGGCGCATTACTATCTACCTATAGCCTGGCATAGCACGTAACACTGGTTCGATGGCTATCTTGTTTGCTTTTATCCTTATAGAAAATTTCGTGCATCCCAGTGAATGCATCGACGAGCCTTCCAATATCAAGCGGATTATTCACCGTAGAACGTTGTAAAGTTTGTCGGTGCATCCGTGATTCCCGACCTAGACGGGGTAGCATAGGGTTGGGATTGGCGTAGCATGGAAAAAGAATTCGTATTTTGCCTAAATATCGGTAACGGATTGGCGTGGCTATACGTGGTAAGATAAGAGTACGAGTTGCATAGTGATACATTGAATGGATTACTGCACTGGGGTCTGCTTTGTGCGCTCGAAGGGACACGGGTAATGTTATTATTTTGGGCAAAAAGTACCAATAATACGTAGTACGCCGTCCGAGTGTTTCAAAGATGCTCCGTGAAGATAATGTTTATTTTTAAGTTAACATTGCCAAGCTGGCATACGGCCCGTTTCACAGTAAGTGCATCCCATACATCATAGTCAACAGTGGCCATTATAATGGTATTGGATATTATTATGGTGTACTCCTACGGCATACACTTTAGCGATGGTGTGCGGTTAAGTAAATTGATTCTTGTGTAGCTATCAAGTTATTTTTAAAAGCTGTTTAGAATTTATTTTCTGTGAAATCACATCAAAGAGTTTCATTTCATATTTCTAGGAAGAAATACAACTTTACACTTTGAAGGAATTTGTATATTTTCGAGCTAATATTGTAACTTTTCAGAACATAAAATGTATGTACCTTCCCTCCTACCAAAAAGGGCTGTTATAAGCAAACCTTTAAAGCATTTTCTTTTTCATCATTTATGATATTTCATGTAAAACCAAGTCAAGCGTTCTCATTACCCTTGACTCTTCACTTAATAATCTTTGTTTACACAGTATATTTCGGACAGATTCGCTCAACATTTTGGTACACAGACCAAAATAGTCGACCAAAATTCATCAAACGTTAGCGGTTCATTATACAGGTTGATTCTTCAGCCGCGTCAGGTGTTTACTCGCTAAGTATTATACCAAAAAGTCAATACTGGTCAATATTGACGTTAGGCGACAGTGAACTGGTCTAAATTCGCGTGTTTGCCGGCGATATTGGTCGCTATATGCATGGCCGGCCGGCCACGCCGCCTGACAGCCTTGTAATGGATTGTTTACCTCGGCGCGGACGTCCGCCGCCCCCGTCGATCACTGACACCGACCTAATTACATGTAAATAAATACAGGCCCGACCGCCTGATCTGATCCGGTCGGCTCCGCCACATTTGTTGTGTACCGATTGATCTTACGTGCTCTTTTTTGACGTCCATTTGGGTTAGCGCTGTTTAAAATTATGATTTTGAACATTTGGTTGAATTAACTTGAGTGGTGCTTACATACATCTGGAGTTTGTTTATTGGCAAGTTGATTTGCGTGGTAAATTACCAAGTAAAATAAATCTTAGTACTTAACACACATTGAGTAACTTATATGCCTTAAAGCTGAGGATAAGTAGGTAGGTACTTGAATAAAAATAAATAGAGAAAAACAGTATCTACAGTTAAAACATAAACATTAAATATCGACACCACAATATCAGAGTGTAAGGCAAATGGAATTGCATAAAGTATCAATATCGTAATTATAGCTTAGCAATACATAGGGGGAGCAGAGAGGTGGCTCATGATATAGGAGCGAGAATCCCACGGGCGCAGTAAAGTGACTGGCTCGGTTTGCGAATTGCGATATCGGCTGGCGAGTGCGTGGTACATCGTACACCTGGGTCACGCAACTGCCCGATATTATTCAGAGCGCGGTATTAAACCCCACCCCACAGTGAGTACTACGCCTAAAGCTAGAATTCTCCCTCAAATATTCTAGTTCACAAAAAATACGACGCAGAAAATCTAACTTTTATTAAGAACTTTAAATGTCTATAAAAAATCTGAGCATGAATTCATACTCTCCTAAAACATTAAAGTGTGATTTATTTTATATAACGAAGGTGACGATTATTACCTACTACAGAAAACTTCAACCGTCCCTCAAAAAGAAATCTTAAGAGACATAAAAAGTTTTCTAATCGTCCTGAACTACAATAGGGTGCGGGAACTTCACTTATGCTTATTAAATTTTCTCTATAGACAAGAAAATGTAAAACGAGTATTCACAGCGACATGGAACAAGGCTCAACCGCGCGGCACATTGGCCCAACACAAAATATTGTGGAGCCGGGTAAACGCGCCGCTCTAACTTCCAATACAATATAAATTGCACTTTGAAAATGGCCTGTACTTCAAAGTGTGCATACGATTCGATACTTTAATACTGTAAGCGAGGGCGTGTTTCGGGTCGCGCGCCCCCGCCGCCCGCGCCGACTAGTGCCATAATACCGGTAATGTGGTGTCGCCTTTCTGTGGCGAGATAAGGGTACGCGACATTGACTATTCAAAGGGTTGCGGTCTTCAAAATTTGCGCTCAATAAGTCCAAAATACCTGCGCTCCACCTTTGAGTTGACGCGTTATTTTCGCTGTGAAGCGATGTTTTAGCTTTAAACGTTCGTTTTGAGTTTATTTGTCGATAATATTTTAATCATGACTCATTGGGATTCGTTGAAAATGCGGTTGCGAACGTTGCTCGTTAGAGCATTATTGTAAGCTCAGTTAATGCAACCCATTTTGTTTCGTTTGTTTATTTGGAACTGTTTGCCGGAAATATTTATGTATGAGCAACTCTTTATTATAACTATATCTGTCTACTACTGGTTTACGAAAACACACAAACATTATTCGCAAAATATAAGGTAAATTCAGGTCAAATCTCTTTATGAAATTAATTCACTCCCCTCGACAATCTGTGGTTCAATCTCAAAATTAAATTGATAAATTATTGAGTTGGTTTTCGCTCAATCAAAGCGTCTTTCACGTGTATCGAGGTATCAATATTTACTTAGTTAAGAGCACCGCACTGAATAAGACTTTTAATTATAATTCAACTTAATTACAATTTATTACTTAGAGCTCACTTACACTGAAAACTTAACTAGGTGATACTTGCTAACAAAAGGTTAAAATAATTACAAAATGTCATACATAATTTGTAATTTAATCTTTTATTGCTAACTCTAAATATAAGCAAAGTTTTAGGTAAAAAAAATAATTAATTTTATTTATTTTTTTCTTTAGTTTTCTGAAAAAAGAAATGGTATTAATGAGTGTAATGGTTTGTAAATATCTTTTGTCTTATTTCACCCAAAACAAAACACACAAAACAGTCTCACTACCAACTTTACCTTCCCCAATGACAATAATTCAGTTCAACCAAAACACCTAGGTAGGTAATTAGATAAGTACGTACGCTTATATATTCCACACGTGTCTGGAGCGGTGGCTTATTTATTTGCAATTTGTAGGATATCGCCTACTACGTAGTACCTTAATGAGGCAATAACAATAAATAAAGACCCAAAAGTTTTCTCAGGCCTCAGCCCTGCGCCCTCCGCGGTCCCTCCGAAGAAACCGCCTGAAACTCATACGTAGCTGGAAAATGCTATAATTATTTAGTAGGCCTCCGTACTCGCATTATGTCGGTAATTTGGTGGGGTGAATACGATTTGGAAAATTTTATCTTATTAGATAGACCTACTTGTGTGGTGGTATGTGTTGTTTTGAAACTATTGGGTTTTAACTCGAGTTTGACTTTGTCTGTTTTTCTTTGTATTTCGCTCGTGTTAAGTAATGTCTTTGGTTACTGCTGTATGTGTGTGTGTGTGTGTGTGTCGTAGCGTGATGTTATATAGCCTATGATACTCACAAATAATGAGTCTTGCTATGGGTAAAAGAGTTTTCTAAATTGGTTCAGTAGATCTAGATATTACCCCCTACAACCTCACAAACTTTACCTCTTTATAATATTATTATAGATACTTCAGAAGTATCTTTTCAAAAAATGTATTTCTCTAAAAGAACATTTAGCAGACACTTAACAAAATGCACTAAGCTATAATAAACAATTTATTGTCGTTCCAGTTATTTCCACCCGACTTTGAAAGCTAACCGGCGCGCCGCCGTTGGTCTCTGCTAACAAATAGAAAAAAAGCGAGTGAATTCAAAGGTGAAAAACAAGTGAACTATGACACGATCTGTGGCTCAGTTGAATGACGTCGCCTGGTACAAATCACTGCAGCGTTCTGTTTGGTCGTATGTGCATTTGTGACCGGATTTACACCCCTATGGAACAGTGAGCCCAAATCTGTTACACATAGGCAAAGTACAAATCATTGTATTACTCCTAGCTCCTACATACTTGTTACCTGTAGGTATGTGCGAACACCGATGTCGTGGCTCTGGGACGTTCATGTAAAATCAATGTGTTCAGGTGTTCCGGCCATCCCAGGGGAACAGTAAAGTCTCCCGGCTCGCCTTGCGGTTCCGCACATAGTAACACGAGCTGTATCTTGCTCTGTAGTTTATTGTACGGTTTGACTTAGAAGGGGAAATTCTTGTTTACTCGTTTCTCTACTGGATAAAGTAATTAGACCCTACATCAATAATTTACATATACAACCTTTCTAAAACGTCACAATCTAATTTCGAAATTAGAACCATTTATTTATCTACGGGTTTTTGTGAAGGTACGTGTCAAATCACTTTGAAATTCAAATATGGAATAAATCGGTTTAGATTTCCTTCGATATAAGGCATCTATGAATAATGAATACGCAATCAGACTCAAATAAATGAAAAATGGCTAGAAGTGGACGCGGAGTGCAGATATTTCGAAAGAAAACAAGACAGGTCTCAGACTTATCTCTAATATATTATTTTGTATCACAATCCCCTCCTGTTCGTACATATTTCGAGCACAAAAGTCAGTATATTAGTTGTTTCGCGTGGCGCACCCTTTCATCCCAGGGAAATGTTGCGATAAATATCAATAGGTATTCTTGTGGTATAGCGACATCCCGGACAAAGCTTTATGCACGTCAACTGCGTTTATCCGCCGCTCCTCGCACAGGCCTTTATGACGACACGATAATATGATGGCTCTTTATATAGGCCACCGTTTATGGTGCACATTATGCAAATAACGTGAACATTATTTCATATTTTGTTTGCCGGCGGTGTCGCGACCCCGACCGCACTGTGTACAGGCATTTCATTACGAATACATTGACAAGCGACGCATTAACGATTAATATATCACAATAATGCACAAAAACACGCCGTTATTTAACAAATTACAAAGTTATTTACTGCGTGGCTTTAATTCCAATAATTAAATTATTTCCAACGTCGGTTACGTTGATTTTATTATACGCCTGTGATGGCGGATTTCAGATGCCTAGGGCACCCCTGTATATAGTGACACTAGAGGGTGTGGCAGACGGCAGACACTCACTGAAACGAGTTTTCTCATAAGTTAAATGAAGCGCACAAAGTTCGATTGTAACACCTAAGAGTACGTTACATATTAACAGTGTTTTCAGAAAGTTTTATGCTTCGCCGAGTACAAAGAACTCGTAGTGTACATAGAGATAGAGGCGGCAATGATATAGTGTCGGGCATGCGGCCGTTCCCTCAGGAACGATAAACCCTTCCCGGCGCTTCCCGTCTACTCTTCTTTATGGGGAGGCCGGAATGGCCAGCCCAGGTGAACAGGTAGCTAGATTGCGAAAGTATTTTTAGAACATCTTGTCGGTCGTCGGGTGTTTTTCCTTTGTTATCAAATGTGAGACATTGGAAGTGAATTTTCGGTTACGGCCGCGCCTAATGTATCCGTAAGGTTTAGGAGCTCACAGTTGTTCGCTTTTATGGTGTGTGGATAAAGAATATATTGTACGGAGCAGGTTTATTAACTTGCGTGTAAAGGTCAAATAGGTGTTTGTTGATCCCGCAGATAAGGGTTAAATTAAATTCCTAATTGGAGTGAAAATAGTTGTTTTACTTATCTCACGTGTTTTACTTTCGACATTTTGAGAAGTTCTTTGTGTTGCCATTGTAAATATATTCGTTTACCGGTCCCCGAGAGAGTATCCACGTGAAGTCCCGCTTAACAATTACCGTGAGTGTACGTGCACGGGTCGGACTAGGTATATTGGTAACTTTATGAAACAAATCTCATTACTGGCTCTGTGGAGTTAATGAATTATTAAAGCTGATTTAAGCCCCATCGGTTAGTAGCGCAGCGAAAAAAATATCAGGCATCCATTTGTTATTTCCATTTGAAACGGCACAGGTTTTTATCGCATGTTGTGGCAAACGTTCGTTGTTTGATATCTTCCTAGCTTTATTTGCAAATCGCGTGCCACGAGTACCTACACGTTTACACTCGTAATACTTACTTGTTGAATTACCTATGTTCAAGTAGAATTTCGTTTGAAATAAATGTTTTATTTTTTACTGGTATTGGAAACCCTCGTATATTGTCGTGTTCGCTGTCCCAAGGTGTACGTGTTGAAGTATTTTCTTTACTCCGAAAAAGCTTGCAGTAGAAATTGTGAGACGAGGAAAGTGGTCGGCGATGTAAACGTAAACATTTGTATCGACTTCAGTGTGACGACTCACGGCACTAAACATTGCTACACTGATGTCGCAAAAGGGTTCCGTACCTACGGAGGTAATACTTCTAAAGATATACGACAACGATAGTAATATCTACATAGGGTCACAGGTTATTTACTTATAGGGGTAGGGTTATATGAGAAAAATAATATGCCGGTCAATTTTGTAAAAAATCCTCTGTGAGTTTTGGTAAAGTGAGCTTGAGGTAAGCTGCCGTTTGACCTTGTTAGGGATTGACAACTCTCCTCGAACTCACTTCTTGCAAAAGAACCGAGGGATATTTTTACAGAATAACACTAGTGGTAAGACCTACTCTCGAGTCCTAATAAAGGACCATTCTATTTTCAAAAACTGTACTTCTATTATTACTACCAACCTAACAAAATTCAGCATACACTTCCACATGAGAGTATATTCAAAAAGCGAATAAAAAAAATGCCATGTAATATTTGATTGGCGGTATGCAGTTGGTACGTCCGCATGGCTCATGAATCCGTAATGAGGATGTAGAGAGCTGCATTTTGCGGTGTCCACCGCCCTTGCTACTCTGGTATCCTGGTACATTTGTGCTGCTTTAAGTAGCTAGCTCTAACCTACTGAATATATACTCTGAATTTATTCTTTCTGCCACTTTACTTTGCGGTGTTTCCGAGAACGCTGTGTACTACATGAATATGAATACTGAAGGTTCGGTGTTTTATTTATATTTTTCTAAGGTACGACACTTTATTGGTACTTGCTCGTACTTTTTTAAACTAAATCCGCAACAATGATAACAGCTGAAATGTGAATTGTTCCAAATTGTTTTTTTTTTTGCAGAATTTCTATACTTTATATTATAAACGCGAAAATAACTTTGTCTGTCTCTGTGTTACGCTTTATAGAGTAACCTACTGAACCGATTTTGATGAAATTTGTTACGGAGTAAGTTAGAAGCCAGGCCGCTTCCAACCGGTCTTTTTGAAAATCTATGGGGGAGGCCTATGTCCAGCAGTGAACGTCCTACAGCTGATATGATAATGATGATGATGATGAAGTGTGAACCCCAAGACTGGACATATTCTATTTTTTACCGACTTTAAAAAGGCAAAAGCTAGTATCTAATAAACGGTAAAAAGAAAACTGACTGACATCAATATGATAAAACTTACAATATAAATACAGAATTCAAAAATAATGATTATCTAATGGAAACCACATTGCAAAGACCTTTAATCTATAGTAAGCCAATGTTGATTGCCAATAGATAAAAATAAAAACAGTTTTTCAGTTATATGTACACTGAAAACCTTATTTATACTTTCGCTATGCCGCTGTAATTTGATTTCCTTAAAGGTTACGAGAGGTAAGACAGTTATAGCTCTGTAAAATAAGAAAAACACTCGTTCTGCGCCAAAGGCGAAAGAAAGGGCAATTCTTTTTGAAAAAAAAAGTGATTTTTTTCTTTAAAAAAACGTTGCTATACACAAGGTATTTCTCATGTATCGTGGGTACGTTTACAAATATATAACACACATACACCAGCCAGACCCGGAGCAACTATCTGTAGGTCATACACATATTTGTTCAGTGCGGGAATCGGACCTGCGACAAAAAGTACAACAGCCAATTGCTCAACCACTGCGCCAATCGTGTTGCTTAAAGGCTGATTCTTTTTTCAATAAGTGCTGATTTTCAAGACATGTAAATCAAACATTATAAAGGAAAAACGACAAATATTACAATGGTTTCTGGATTACCAACACAACAAATACCAGAGAAGCTTTTGAATCAATACAAAATAATGACAACCTGCAAACAAAACAATATAAAAACAACGGTCGCTCCCAAATTATGTATTTGTTCAACTCATAATCCAATATTACAATGGACTATAAAACGACGCACGTGTTTGCTTACAGAACACAACCGGCTATTCGGTTGAAGCTAATTTGTGTTAAAACAGAACAAACTCCTAATTACGATGCAAATTGATCGTTCAGATCAACGCACTCATAAAATTGCGGCGATCAAAATATTCCCTTCACAGAATATTATGTAGTGTACGTTTAAAATTTAACCAAAATGAATTAAGGTATTTTTGGCACAATTTTGTAATGGAATTTTCGTTAAGCGCTTAATAATGTTGGGTTGGTTCTGTCTCAATATAGCGGTAAAGAAGGAAGAAAGAATTAAACATTGATCATATCGCTTCCTTGGCTAGCGACTTTAACTTTTCCAAGGCTATTTTGCTTTTCCGTTAGTTAATTATTTACCATCACCATCACGCCTATATTCCCCGAAGGATTCCAAGCTGCGACTTAGTATTTATTCATTTAATTAATATGGAAGAGTTACAGCTAAATAGACTAGTCTAGTAACGGTAAATTAGACTGACAGCTAATTACAGGAGTTCACTTCTCTACATATATACATTATATAAAACAAAGTCGCTATCCATCGGCTGTACACTTAAATCTTTTAAGCTCCGCAACGGATTTTAATGCGGTTCATCAATAGATGCAAGAGGATAGGATAAGTTTATACGTTTAAAACATCTCGCTACGACCAACGGAGGCGGAGCAGTAATCAAAGACGAAACTGAATCCGTGATGCGATGGGGTATATACTTATTAGTATATAAAAAAACTATACTACATATCATATTCTATGGACATTTCAGTAGCTTACAGGAAGAAAATAACATAAAATAACAATGTCTGAATAACTTCAGGGTAACAAAAATGTTGAAAAGTTTAGCTCACACTACTTAACAGCCTTCATATTTAATATTAAAATTAAACTAGACGAAAAAGTTTTGGCTCATAAAGTGCCTTTACAAAGTGAGTTCCTAAACTAGCCACTGATAAAAAGCATTTGATTATGGATAAAATTGATAAGTAAGCTCATTAATAACAACGACTATTAGTGTACTTTTTAAATCGGAGACTAAATTGACCGTTACATACTCACACAATAAAATAATGTGCTTCCGGTGCATAAACATAAAGCACACTATTTTCAAGTTGGACACATAAAGCCATCCAATCAGTTTTTAAGATTATTAATACCCATTTTCACCACCAATCACTAAGTGCCTTAACCTATGTAGAACATCATTGCATCCCTGTTACATTGTTAGAAGGTGACAGAGACAGAATGATAATTTTAATATATTTAGCGATAAATATGTTTAGTAATTTGTGGTGGAAGTGCGTCTTAGTGCCCTTTCCCTTTAGTGTCTAATTAAACTGTTGTTATTGACATCGTGTGTCAAACTATGGTTGTTATCAAGAAAGGTGTTAATTTGGGCGGCATATTATGAATTTTGAATTAGGGCTCTATTCACACCATTCCCATAACTTTTGAATATTAGGAGATTATTTCATACAAATTCTGTTTAATTTTTTATTTAGCTGGTTAACAATAGTGTCTATTTGAGGTTGAGGTGTTAAAACCAGGCCCTAAGGCGTAATTAAGGTAAAAAATGCTCAATGAAAATTTTTGATGACAGCGAAAAAACTGGATTCGTGATTTTTTATATTTTATTCATTTTCCGAGTTCTTTAAAATACGCCAATTTTTTTCTAAATGTTTGATTTATTTGACAGAAAAAAAAACATTTCTGAGTAAAATTAACCTAAACACAAAACTTCTAATTAATAATACAATTACAAAGAACGAACGATCATCTTGTCAACTCATCAACAAAACTAAATATTGTGTTTTAAGTTCAAAATTTTCCCAATTTCTACGTTTCTTTATTGATCGTAAACAGTGCAGTTCTACACAAAAAGCTAAAACAAACGGATTGGCATAAACCAACATCTCACAACACTAGCATTTCTAACCCCATTTTGATATTAAGACCAACAACATTAATTCCATATTCTTCTTAAAGTTAATTAACTTTACAGAAGCTTTCAATAAGCCACTAACAAATAAAAAAAAGTACAAAAGATCAATTTTTCCTTTGCAGCTTATTCAGCGGCATCATAAAAGATGTCGGCCGGAGAGCTTGTAGTTTTAAACCTGACATGCAAATAGCTTGAAAATAAGTAATCTCTTGGGGCGATCGTGCTTAGTTAAGTACCTAGATAATAGACTTCGGTATATAACCGTTTTCTTGTAAAGGAACGGTATAAGTACGCCCTGCCTTTATTCTTGTGGGTTAAAATTTTAAGTTTACTACTGAGCAAAATTTTATTAGGTACTGCTTGTTATGAGACCTGAGACCCAAAGTCGTTTCGAACAAATGGACAAACAAACTCAGACTTTATTATTAGTAGGGTTTTTAGCCATATCTACTCAATATCATAAAGACGTAAACTTTATTTCTTGTCAGAGGTAATCTCTAGAAGAATTGTTCTGATTATAAAAAAAAAACTTTTAATGATAAAAAGCTACACTATTGCCGAGTGTCATAGGCTACGTTTTCAGATGAAATCTATTGCAAAAGGTAGTCTTTATGTTGTAAAATTCAGAACTGCCGACGATTAAATACGAAAGGGTTATATGGAGAACGAAGCTAAACTGAAGAAACTAAACATGTAGCTTTGATTAGAAATTTATCACTCTATAGATGGTAGACAGTATTTTTTTTGACGATAATGAATCGTTTAATTATCCATCTTCTGGAACCTACCCTTAAAATTACCGCCAGCAATCCAAGACTTAAAGTATTCCATTTCCTACAACAAAAGGCCTAAGTCTAAGGTTGAATAGTGCGTCTCCATCGCGGTCCCTGATCCGAACCAAGCCGGATGTCAACATTTGCTCATGCGATTTCGCCCCGAGGCTGGCCGGGAAATGACATGCGCCTCTTTATTCCCGGCCACTCTTTGCTGCGCTGAGATGCAATTGCATGCAAAATTTCAAAGAAACAGCCCCCAGTGGGATGGAGTAGCGACTACGTGAGCTTCATTTGTGTTCTTTTAATTTTTAAATTAGGTTGCCGTTTTTTTTTTTGTTTTGTTTTATGGTATCTTGACGGTATTTGCTGGCTTTGTTTTAATTGTTTGTTTTATTGGTTTGGTGTTTGAGAATGCTTAGGGCATTAGGTCCGCCTTTGTACTTTTTGTTGCATAAAGTGTAAATAAATAAATATTATTAGTTAGTTGTTAACTTTATTTTGCATGTTGTGGTTTTTATAAGTGAAAGAGTACACCTATGTGCATAATACCGTTTTTATGTCATGATTTGCGTTTATGTTTTGTTGGAGATCGTAAATAAATACATAATGTGTTGATTTATTATAATTAATATTACTTTGCATATCTATTAAGGTAGGATATAGTTTTAAGTTTTTTTATAGTAAGTATCATCCTTATATAAAGCATTTTTTCATTTAGCGATTAGAAATTGTTTTAACTCAAACAACACGTTTGTGCCTTAATTTAATATTTAATGAAGGTTTATTTAAGTTTTTAGGCTGTTGATTTAGCTAAAGACCAAGTTTTCATCTTTTACTTAGTGGTATAGGAAAAAAATCTGTTAGTTTTCCGGAGTGATATAATTAGCACTAATGTCTAGGCTTGTAGTAGTCAATTTCCCGTAAAAATATTACTTTCTTAATGATACGTAATTCAAAATTTAATTTATTAATTATGAACTTATTTATTTATTTTAACTGTACATAGTTTTTGATTTAATTATTATTATTTGACTAAGTTTTGTGTTCGAAAAATAAAGAACTTATTGATCAAAACATGATTTTATTATTTTGGAAAGAACGCGCTGTCGTAAATATTCTCTAAAAGATTTTCTAAAGGTTAAAAACACTAGCAATATCGTAGAAACACCCAGGACCTATCAGTTTTACAACCGAGGCTATTTGTTCCTGCTGAAGTATGATAGGAACAAAAGGCTATTAAAACTAAAAGTTCTGTAAAAGCTGGTTCACCTGAACACATGAGAACGGCTTAGCATAAAATATTATTTTATATTGAAAACATCTGCTTCAAATACTAGGGTTAGGAACTTGGGTTTTTCAACATCACTAATATATTTTTGCTAGCAATACCCCGCGGTTCGAACCACGTGAAGTTAAGTCTTTGATTTCTGCTCCTGTGGATTATAATATATATATAAAACCATCACGCCTGTATTCCCCGAAGGGTTAAGCAGAGGTGTACTAATGTACACCCACAGTTCGCCGGTATATTTAGGTCCCATGTAATAGGGGGCGAGCCTATTGCCATTAACCGGGCACAAATCCAAACTCCGAGCTGCTACTGAGAATTTAATAGAAAAAACCCAATGACACTTTTTGCTCGACCTGGACCTGCTCAGCAATAGTGTAGTTCTCTCTATCACTAAATTTGTTGTAATCGGACCAATAGGTATTCCCAGAGATAGGTTTTGCTAGAAAAAGAAACAAACAATACCTAGCCATTTATAATATTGGTATAGATCTTATTTCTTACGATGTCTTCTATACACTAATGTTGTCCAAAATGGCCTTTATCTAAGTACTGAAATCTACAGCTATATGAATCAGCAGAACTGTGTAAAAAACAATCCCTAGTACGAGTAAATAGCCAGTAATAAAACGTGTAACTCACATACACATTGAAATAACTGCATCACTATGCACTTTGACGTGACGTATCGCCGGACAGTCGTTACGAAACGGACTTTATTTAACGTCGAAATGGTGATGCACATTTTCGCAAAGCGGGATAGAGGAGAGTGCGCGTCACCCGCCGAGGGGAACAGAAATCACGACGGCAAACATTGACTTTAGACTTTTACTCTTTTACTCACTTAGCCTAACTCTCCCCTGCGCTGCAAATCACTCCACTAGAAACGAAGAGCAAGTTTTAAATTCTGAAATTTCTTTTAAATAATTTGAAGCCGTCTGCTATGAATCGACTTACTGAGTTATTGAATAGTTCGCGAACCCGTAATTGGGTTCATGTGTAACCTTTGTTCCATAGTTACTTGAATAGCTAACTACGTACTAATACCTATAGTACGTGTCTTTGAATTTATAGGTACAAATGACTTGAAGTAATTGAATGGGTAGGTAAATTACTGCTTCAGAGTATGACAATAGGAAGGAATTGATATTTGAGAAGCTGTTTGCTATCTAAATGGCTTGCGCGGAGGTCGATGGATAGATATTGAAGGTCACGCGATGTTGCCGTAGTGAAGGGCAAGTAAGATTCCGGGGTGGCACTCGCACATTTAAATTAATATTTTATCTTGAGAGCATGTGGGAAAATCTTTAAACTTTTTTAGAACTGCTATGATAGCACTGATTTCTCTTCGAAATGAATGATATTTAAAAAAAATATACTAAAACGACGAAAACGTCCACCAAAAAGCTATAACCAAGTAAGTCAGGATGTGTTATAATTTTATAACCTACAAATTATCAAAAGTAATATTATAATTTTGTTATTTGTTTAGGCCGCAGATACACACCATTAATTAATATTTCGTACGTAGATCATACAAATTACGTGGGACTACATATAGCCTTTTATCAGCGGAATATTATGACGCATTTAACGATACCACATTTGTATGAATAGTTTAGGAGATATCCGCACACAAACGAACATACATATTTAATCGCTAAATCATAACCCTTCGGCTTCGCCGTTGTCGGATGTATAAGATTCGAGATAGATTACAGCAAAAAGCCCAAAACGAAACTAAAATGCCTTAAACAAAGACTCAAGTTAAACTTGTTAAAGCTAACAAAAGGCTGATCCAAGTTGGGAAGTTCAGAACGAGTCTGTAACACTATTATCTCCAATCACACGATCGACTGGATCCGAAACCGGCATAACTCATAATTAAGCACTTATTAGACATCTGGGAGGATCTACAGATCTACGGTTATTCAAATATCGGAGTCAGCGATCTAATACGTCGGGGGGTGCTGCAATCACTCCCCTTGAATTACGACGTGCATTTAATCTTTTCAGACATTTTCAAATATCCTCTCATTAACCTGTGTAGCCACTTCAGACGTCGCCGATTTGTTACCCTGGATGTGCCGATAGAATAAAAGAACGCAGAGATTTGTGAATACACCACCTTATTTATTCTCGTTTTATTAACTTGGGAATGTTTTAAATGGTGGAATGAAGTTATTTTTTGTCGGCACAAGGAAAGTTAAATAATGTCTTTCTTTTGTCACAGGTTAGGTAATAGTTAAGTTTTATGAAGTTGTGGAGTTGACGTAATACCCCTTTTATGTTTTGTAGGTACCACCTGTTTTGTTTGTAAAACATTTATAAAACACCTGCCTGCCTGTTGCCGCCGTCTGTGGGTGTACATTGATACACCTCTGCCTAACCCTTCGGGGAATACAGGCGTGATGGCGTGACCTGCCCGCCTTTCATGCATGAGGTTGTGGGTTCGTAACCGGGCACGGGCAAGTACTTATGTGACTTTTTCTATTGCAAATTGTAGAAATAGAAAGAAATAGAAATAAAGGCCTGTGCCACAATTAAATAGACTGATTATTATTATCACTGTACAAAATATCTATTATTTTTCAGCAAAGCCGCCGGTTCATCTGATGTTATACTAAGTTGTTACCGCTGCCTAAAAAAATTGAAATAACAGAGGTCTTGCGTTACCATCTTAGAAACAAAAGTTGAAACTTATCATGTCAGCCATACCCTTCAAACCGGAACACAGCAACGCTGCTTTGTGCCAAAAATAGGTATGGTGGTATTACTTCACAAAGAGCTCTACGACTACTAAAGTGCGGCCGGTTCACCTGTACAATTCTGTAGGTACATGCGGAGTGTGACACGATGCTAATGGTGCTATGGTGCCCGTATGTCGCTGACGTCACTCGCGACTGATGTGGCTTAACAAACAAGCCCAAATAGGAACATCGGAGCTTCGGGTTACTGTGTACCTACGTACTCTTTGAATCATGATAAAGTACCGATTATACAGAGTAAATTAGATAAGGATAAGTTTACAAACAAAAATATATCGTAATAACCTATACATGGAACTCTAAATAAATTGAAATTAGTTTTACCATGGGTAACAGCATGGAAGCCGACCCCAACACAGTTGTGAAAAGGCTAAGCAGATGATGAGTTATACCATAGTTTTGATAAAGAGAGGACAGTCTTAACAAAGATGAAGATTAGTTGATAGGAGAAATGGTAGCCAAGAGGCGAATATCTGAAAACATTTTAAAGGCAAAGCGGTAAAGTTGAAGACTGTTTAGAAAGGCTGTAGGCTGTGGTAATGATGATGAACTTTTATTTCGGATATATAAGTTCACAATAGGGCTGGTACTCCGTTTGTTATTAATATGTTAGTATATGATAATAATAGTACAGTTACTTAGCTATAAATTCCGTTTCCAGACTCTGGTGGACACATGAGTGCTTAAGAAAGATCATCACATTTTTCCATTACTTTGATAAGTTGAGGTTTGTTTAGATAATCAGTTCGTCATTATTAGGAGAAGATGGCCGCTCTTCCCCTTATAATTATCTACGCTGATCTCAGCGAACTTCTGGGATGTGCTTTAAAACTAAGGCAGCACAATCAGCATCCTTATACACCGTCATTGTTTTGTAACCGCGCATTGCGTTAGTAATGACAAAAGTCGTTTCATGAAAAGTGGGCAAACTTGCATGACCTCTTTGTTACATCAATGTTTCAAAATACAAAGTAAACAATGACATCTCTATTTTCCTGGCATTGTTGTTGGAATTGCACATACAATAGTTCAACAAAGAAAACTTAGGACATATATTAGCAGCTTATTGTTCCGCAGTAGTTAGGAGATACAAATGTCACGAGTGGTTTTACAATAATAGTATACATAACTTGTTTTCTGTATTTTCTAACACAATAATATTGTGTTGGTAAACATTTTTTAGATTTGACGTTATTTTTTTATCATTGCCTGAGAAAATAATGAACAAAGGAAAGAGTCACTTAGCGTAGTACCTACTCATGTTTACACGCTACTATTTTTTCTAGGTAAATAGGCCCAAGACAAACTTTTTGTATTGGTTTATCTCTGGAACTAGTAGTTGGATTGGGAAAATTATTTATGTATTTGATTCATGAGGTGTAGTATAAGCATTATAATATTACGCTGCGACCCACAGGGGCTGAGCAGTAATTAAAGACGTAACATAAGACGCCAGAAGCCAGTTTTTTATAATACTGAAAATCTCTAAGCTGTTTTACTTTTTCCCCGTGTGAACACCATAAAAGCGTATTTTTTTCAAGTAAAACAAAATCACTCAAATTGTTGCACATTATGACAAACTTAAACAATTTCTCCAACAAAAACAAAGAGAGAATTGAAAAACTTCCTTGTTTTTGTAAGTGGCTGGTCGATTAAAACAGGCTATAATACAAGAAATAACCCACCATACCATTATAGTAAACAAATAGCAGTTAGAAGTGGTGTTAAGAATAGTTTTAGTACACTTGTGTGTGCCACGCGTGTATTTTATGTTTCTTTACTACGATAATGGTGGAAACGTCTTGAAATTAGTTTCGTTACAAGACAGTTACTGCTCCTAGTCTTTGTTTAATACGATTTAGTTCATTTAAACTACGTTATAATGGGTTTCTCTTTGTGCAATTATAACTCAGGTTTCTGAATACTTTTTAATTAAATCAGTTTTTGGCAATTAAGAATTTGGTGTACTTATTTTGGTTGGCCAGTGTAATCTGAAAGTTAGTGTGGTATTTGTCATCATATTTATAGTCTCGACCGGTTGTAGAAGTCTATAAGAACTATAATATTTAGCTAGGTAGGGTAATAATATGATGGCGCCTTGAACTATTACAATATCCAAGTCATATTTTCAGATAAAGCAAATTGACTTCAAAATCTAAACTGATCCAGTGATCTAGTCCTGTTAATTCAGCTTGCCAAAAAGACAACCAAATATTTAGTTCAGTTTCTAATTTAGGAACAAACAGGTAACGGCCGAAAATCCTATTCCAAGTCTAGTGACGTGCCAACACTGCCAACTTATCGACCCATCCGACAATTGTGCGACAAAGCCGAAAGGTGTACGGCTGTCTAGCAAAACAATAAATATTTGAATATTTTAACGCCGAATTCTGATAAAGGGATGTAAATGACTAGCTTGTCCAATTTGCATTGAACAGATTAACGTCATAATCGGCGCGATTCAATCAGCGATTCCGAGAACACTCTGGACAGGGGGTGATAGGCAGGGGACAGGGGGGGGACCAATGTCATTTAACGGGGATACTAATAACTTCAGATAAAATGCTAATTTTGTGTTCATTCGATTTAGGCGAAGAAGATAGGCGCTCCTCTGGTAGACTGGTCCTTATTTGCCGCGTGTTGTGATATTTTGATTTGTTCCCCTGGCTGTTTTTAAATGAAGTAATTTTATAAATTTGTTTTTGCACTATCATCATCCTTTGCACTTCAAATATTCTATAAGACCAGTTTATAACTCCTTGTCGCGTTCTCGACCCGTCTCAACGAATTAATAATCGCCTCTTAACTTCAAAATAGCTAATATTTATGGAAAAAATCCCCGAACTCGATCGCCCTCAATTCAGGGGTAGCAATCCGATCCGAGTGAACGCTTGTCATATTGATTCAGAGACGTAAGTGAGTGTTTTCGGAAGCTACGATAAGGCGAAACGTGACTACGGAACCCGACGACGGACCAGGCATGTGGACCTTTATACTTTACACTTTACAGAACCTTGTAAGGACCTGCCTGCCCTTACAGCCCCCGGTTGACTTACTATAATGTTCTAGTTTATAGTAATTTGGTTCAGAATAAGCAGTTCAATTCGTGAGCGGTTTTCGACGTATTCTTGCTTGAAACAGCGAAATAAATTGAATATGTCAGATGCATGATATGGAATTGTTGCATTATTTTGCTTAAATGGGCCAGGTTTTCCAATAACAGATTGTTTAGAAAAATATTGCATGCAGATTTGTTTTATAAGTATACATAATATCTTCTCCCTGCGATTTCGTCAGCGTAAATGACGGTATTAGCAGACGCAGCCTATTAATTGAAATTCTAAACTAACCGGTATCAAATTTTATAAAAAAAAATGATTCTTGGTTTAATCGCGAAAGCGTAACAGAGAGGCAAACAGATTCAACCTTAGTATTTGTAAAATCTTACAAGTACCTATATAAAAAATAAAAATTGTTCTTTGTGGTCAGGAGCGTACTAGGTCTGTAATTTTGATTCAAGTTATTAAATAAAAGCATGAGATTTTCATCATATTTAGGTGCAAGACATTACACCTTATGTAAGGTAAAGCATATACATATAGTAGGCGGCTAGAATTAAGTTCGTCTTTAAAAAAAAGGAGATAGAAAAATTTGCCATAAAATGGCTATTTATTAATAAACTTTTCGGCATAAATACATTTTCCACAATAAATACGTACCTAACGCGGCGGTGTCAAGACATTAATTTTATGATCCACGAAATCCTGGCCCTAAATTCGTAACCAAAGTTAGTGTTCAAAGCAATAATGTAACGGTAACTTAACACCGGAACTTTAAAAAAGAAACGTACAATAAAATAAATAAGAAAAGTTAAAAAAGTGACAGTTAAGAGGTATACTTTTTGGAAGTTTGTGAAGTAAAAAGGCGAGCTTTCGGAATTATAACTAGATTAATGTTCGGTGACTGGAACTACCCTGGTGAAACTTCGAAACGAAGTGGGAACAGAGTTTTGTATTATTTTTAACGAACCGAAGCGCCTTCGGAATTCATTAGCTTGGAAAGTATTGAGGAAAGTCTACTTCCAATATGTGCCCACGGACCTCGGCGACGCGAGCACGGTAATTACAGTAGTGTAACTCGGCCGCATGACAGAAATAAATGCCTACAGCCGCGCGGTACGTAAACATGCGTTAGAGGCTGCCCGTCTCCAGTATTTTAATCTGTCTGCACCGCGCGCGCACCCCAGGATCGAGGCGCGTAGGTATAGCTCGCGTTTCGTCCGTTTGTATGAAGTTGGAGTACTGTATTATAATATTACCGTGACGCGAGACTCCACCAGCCCTCAATGACTAACATTTTCTTTTTTTAAATCTTTTTCTTGAACCCCTATGTACCTTACCTCCCTCACTTTCAAGCTAATATAAAGTATCGAACTTTAACTTTGAGCAGAATATTTATTTACAAAAAGGAAAACATACAACCTAAGTACATAATAAAACAAGAAAGTTTTTGCTGAAGTATGATTTCAAGGAAGTTTTAAACGTTATTGTTTGCGTCTAATATAGCTGTTATGAAGAATTTTAAGCGGCAAGAGTTTTGAAATATTTATTCAGTAGTAACAGTTTATGTAATGTTACCTAAAAATGGCTGTTATGTAAAGAGTAATTACGTAAGTAGATAGTTACTTAATACATTCAGTAAACAAAATATATCTTTGCATTAATCTGTAAGAGTACAAGCCATAAAGGGGAAAGGGGATATAAAAAAAGATAAAATATAGTAAGGCAACGCAATCGTCTGGTGTCGTTTACATGTAGGCCTTAGTATGTGCCTTAGTTGTTATATGCGCTGTGATGATGTACGCGCTAATGTAAAAGTATTTGAGATAAAGAGAAGAATTTCTGGAAATATAACTATTCTAACTGCTTCGTTAGCCTAGTGGTCCTAAGCACGACTGCTACGCTAGAGGTCCTGGGTTCGATTCCCGGGTCGAGCAAAAAGTGTTATTGGGTTTTTCTATGAAATACTCAGTAGCAGCTTGAAGTTTGGATTTGTGCCCGGTTAATGGCAATAGGCTCGCCCCTTATTATAGTTTTTTATATTACATTATAGTTTTAATGGGCTCTTATGTATTTATTTATAAAATGGATCTTTTAGGCTGCTTCTCATTGTAATGAGAAGCAGCCTAAAAGATCCATTTTATAAATGCTTAATTTGCTGTGTCAAAACCGTGATGTTATAACGTCACGGTTTTGACACAGCAAATATTATGTTATAAAATAATATAATATTTATTTATTTATTTATAGTTAATTAAAACGGCACAGGTCCAATTACATTAATTAACATAGAATTAAAAATATTAAAATTAAATAAGCATTTAATATGTTTAAATTAGGGCTTTAAAACGTGTTCTTTAAAATATATGATAGTATATTTGCAAGGATCGTAGCAGGTGGCGTTCTGTGGTTTCTGCCCATGGGAAAAATGTGTGAGTGTAAGTATGTATACATACACACATACACAATCACTCCTGTATTCCCCGGAGGGTTAGGCAGAGGTGTACCAATGTATACCCACAGGTCGCCAGTATGTTTTAGGTCCCGTGTAAGGTTTAGTTCACAAATCCTAAATCCGTGCTGCTACTGAGAATTTCACAGAAAAACCCAATAACACTTTTTGCTCGACCTGGGAATCGAACCCAAGAAAGGCTTGCGGGCGGCGCGCTTACAGCTAACCATTGAAACAGCCTTTACCGTGTCGGGGCAGTGCTGATATAATGTGCAATCAATATATTTAAATACCCATTCACACTCAGATAAAAGCCACGTCTAGTTGAAACTAATGGACTTAAAAAATGTAGACCCACTTCGGGAAAATCACAGGCTCTTCTAAAACCTGTTCCGGTAATAGATTGAACTTTCTGCACTCTGTTTAGAAGCAAATCGAGGCCTCTTTTTTTTTTTTTTAATGCTACAAGCCCGCCACACTGTTCCCAAACCACTGCAACTTCTGTAAGCCAGAATCAACAGTGGCGACCACAAGAAAAGCGCCGAGGCAATGAAGCTCGACGAGTCCCAGAGAAACGATTCAACTGTCTTGGATCCCGCAACGAAATTAATCAGAAAAGATTAGCGGAGGAGTAAGAAAAATATAATTTCCACTTCCCTCCAAACAAGCAGGAGACAGAACAGAATTAGGCCAATAGGCACAAAGGGATTATTTACAACTGGGAGAAGCCCAGATTGCCAAGCACCACGGATTGCAATTATCATTAACTTAATGGGTCCTAATGTGAACTGTTACATTTGATTCCAGTAATAGGTATGGCAAAAACGCTTGAACGCACGGAAATTAGTTCTAGTTTCTACAAGGTCCGCGTAATAAACAACACCGGATATAGCCTGTACACTATCTAACATAATATTTCGCTCATTCTGCCAAAGAATACACTCCCATAAGATGTGATGAGCAGATTGTTCATATTCACAGTCAGATGTAGAACATTGACACAAAGGAGAGGCAACAAGCTTAAAAGAGAATAATTTACTCTTAAAATTGCCATGACCTGTGAGAAATTGGGCAACACAGTGGTCCACCTCCAGCCATGTTCTGGCCAGCCGTTCGCGAACTGAAGGAAAGAACTGATGGAGGTGCCGGCCCTTGATGGAATTATCCCACCTACATTGCCATTCAGATAAAAGTTCCTCCCAGACATCAGTCTGCGGTTTAAATAATCTAGAGATCTTAGCATGGTCACGTTGAGTTAGAAAGTTTGCGTCCATGGTCTCTCGCGCGGAATAGTACATTGCAGCACGTCGCTGCACCTCGAGATCGACTGGAAGTACACCTGCAAGTACTGGTAGTGCTTCAGTACTAAATCGAGGCCTCTGCAGAATAATGAATGGGGATGCCGATGCCCGCCCGAAAGCTAGGCAATAGCCCCACCACCTAAAATATTCACGACAAAAGACCTCCCTGATCTATTCTTACTAAATGCCATAGCAAGACCTCCTTATACGGGCCTATTTAATAAAGCTGACAGGTGACATTTGACAAAATAACGGTGACAGTTCCAGGTTTTGTCAATTTTCTGTTTAATAAAGCCCAAAATACATAGAAAATCGTGACATATTTCTGGTTGACAGTAGATTGACGTTTATTTGAATACATCACGTGATAACATGAAATTGCGAATTGTCACTGGAATTTGACCGGCAACTAAGCCGTATGTTGAGAATTTTAAATTTCTTTTTTCTTGCTGAAATGGTTAAAAATATATTACGTCGAATAGGGACAACGAATACTTATTAGAAAATTATCACTTCGCTATTGTTTTTGTCGGTGTAGACTATGTATTTCTCATAGAAGCTTTCACTCTTCACCCACTTCGTCTTTTACTCCTTTTTGATAGAATTCTCAAATCTTTTTCTTTTATGGAGTTTGGATTTATGCCATCACGCCTGTAAGCCCGGTTAATGGCGATAGGCTCGCTCCCTATTACATGGGACCTAAACATACCGGCGAACTGTGGGTGTACATTGGTACACCTCTGCCTAACCCTTCGGGGAATACAGGCGTGATGATATGTATGTGTTTTCTTTTATAATATTACTATATAGATGGAAACTAATTGTGTTTCTAAGGTGCGAGCGATTTTATAAGTAAAACGATTGAATCGATTTTGTCAGATCAAGCTTTAATATCAGTGTAACATTAAACAAATTACAAAATTAAGTTATAGTGAGCGGAACACGTTGCAACATGTGATAGATATAGCTGAACATTTCTGAAATGATGCCTGCGCACTGTTAGCTCGAACGCAAAGGCCAGTGGTTCTTCGCCGTAGGTAGATTATAGGCTGAAAACATAAAAACAAAGGTTTATCAACGAATATAAATTATTCTTGTGGTGGTAGGTCATGACATCACGAAAGTTGCACCTAAAATTTTACTACAGCAAAATAGTTTGTTCTATTTCTCCTGAAAGGGATGAAGTGTCCGGTGGTTGTGGAAGTCGGTCGTCTGATATGTTTTTTTTTTTATACCACTGTAGGTGGCAAACAAGCTAACGGCCCGCCTGATGTTAAGCGGTTACCGCTGCCTTTGGACACTTGCAACACCAGAGGCATCACTCATGCGCTGCCGACCCCGTAAAAACCTCAACACTCCTTATTATGATAATAAATAATATTAACAGAATTAGTGTAGAAGAAAATCTGCAAATAAACATGTAATAATCTGTAATACATATAGCATACTTACTTGAGGTACTGATGTGTTCATTGGACTTTTTTTAAATCCGTTACGAGATTTTAGTTTCTTAAAGCCGACCCCAACATAGTTGGGAAAAGGTTAAGCAGATGATGAAAGAGTCAGGAATACACACTTCTTCATAAATCAAATAGCTTTTTACTAGGAATTAATACGATAAACCACAAAAAAAATTGACATGTAACAAAAACATGAATTTCAATCACAATGATAAAAAATAAACGACAGAATTTAAAATTCACTAAAATGGCGTCATTGTATGGTCATTTCACTTTATATCAAATTTGGTAGGATTATAAAAAGCTCCAAAGACAGATGGCGAAAGGATTTGACAAAAGAGGGCAGCGCGCGCAGCGTATAATTTGTTCTAATAGACGAATGCGGCCAAACCAACGAGGTAGTTATATTACGTTTTTGGTTATAACCTCTTTTATTCCCTATAGTTTTAATTATCGATATGGTATTCTACATTGTATTGACAGTGTCTGACTCAGTTACGTCAAACTGAAAAATCATCATAGTCCGACAGCTGTAGTTGCGGCTTTTCGCCTTGAAAACTCAGCGATACATTATTTCGTTTGTTGTACATGATTTTACGAACTAGGATAACTTCAGAGCAAGCTACGGGCGTATTCATACGAAAAAATAGTCTATGATACCTACATAACAGTCCTTGAACAAGTGTGGTGGTGTTTCACGTTTCTTGCTTTTTCTGTATAAGAGGAGGCCTTTGCTCTGCGGTGGTATAGTAAAAGCGGAGTATTGTCGATGGTACATTATCAAAAAAAGAAAAAGAGTAGAAATTCTGTATTTACGTGTCAGATCAATGTACCGTACTATGTACGTACTGTATTTACGTGCCTATAGGGGCGCGAAATTTTTTATTGCAAAAAAATTTCAATTCTATTTTTAATGTTTAACTTATAAACATTAAAAATAAAGTTGAAAATTGTTTTTCAAATCAAATTACTAATTTATAAAAGACAAAGTGCTCAAACATATAGCTACTCTGTTTATACTGCCCCTTTGATGGTGGTCGAGAACCATCTTGTTGGACTATAGTATAGTTGAAATATATGAGTTTTTGACGTTCGAATACTTGGAGTGGTTTCTCGTGTATACTTTTTAAAATGTTAAATTAATTTACAATCGCTGTGATTTTGTATAATATGCATAAACGTCTATTGTTCCGAAAATGTATCGATGTGCATTCATTATGCAAGAAGATAGATCATTGTTGACCGATTCGCAATTTCAAGAAGAGCTGTCATGTTGTTGCATGTGATTTTCACAACACGGATCACATTTATCATGATTATCGGGAATTCTATTACTAATACTATGCCCGGATAAAAAAGAAGGCGATCAAAGTGGCTAAGGTGGCCTGGGCTGTTTTTATCATGGATTATGGTCAAATAATAATAATTGTGTTATCAAATACTTCTATCTAATAATTCGGTGAATTTCGGTGAGTTGAATGACGTGCAAAGGCTGGTTCAAATCAGTGGCCGGGAAACATATAAGTAATTATATCAACTGATTATTTCAAATGTAATTGAGTAAATAAATACAATAATAACTGTACTGTGCTGTTTCATTTCTTTTTACTCGATAAGTTTTTGTTTGATTTGTATTTACAGGGAACTGTCATTCAAATTCAATAAATACTATCAACCACTACTCAAATAAAAACTCGCTAGTTAGGAATACTAATGATGTACTCCAAAAAGATAATTCCTAAATATTTTGGTTGCAATAAGTAAATGTAACTCAGTATGAGTACGTATTTATGCGTCCAAGGATGTTGGCTGTGACACATGCCAGGATGGCAAATACTAGGGCAGTGACATTTTGCAAATCAATTTTATTAATATCGATTGTAAGTCGTTAAAATCTCATTCTCTTTATTAATATTTTAAAAATGCTTTATTATTTTGAAATTTGTTTTTAAATATTTATTTAATACAAAATATAAAAAATACATTCAAAACACAATCGATATTTATTCAAAACAAAAAATTCTTTGTACGTACCCTTTTGTCGCGTTGCAAAATGGTCGCTTACGTACCGGACACATTTAAATGTAAAAAAATATATTTCAAAATACATGCCGTAAACTTCGTTTTCTATAAAAAATATCGATAATCCATCATATAAAAACATCCCATCACTAAACACATTACGTTACACACATATCACTATGCTTGAATTTTCTTTCAATTTGGTTTTCTTTATAGACAGTAATATTTTGGCAGCATTTAATTTAATTAGTAGGTATTTAGTTAATTCCGTATTTTACGACTATAATTTTAGGTCGCAGCAAAAACATTAAATCATAATTTGTAAAACGCGGTAAAGTTCAAGAGTGTAAAGGAACAGAAAAATTGTCACAGGCATATTTATCTTGCATGACCTATGTCATACATGTCGGTTTTATTAAACAGCACTTGTCAAGACAATTTGCCAATTTTGACAAAAAAGTCAGCTTGTCAGCTTTATTAAATAGGGCCCAGACCTTAATAAAAATAACAAAATTAAAGTCTATTCGAATCCTTGTTTCCAATTTTAATTATTTCTATTCAAACGAAAATCAACTTTGTGAAGATTACACATTAAGTTCATTTCAGAATGACTCGTACTACTGAAAATGTCATTAAGAAAAATTGAAGTTGTAGCGTAAGTTTATCTTTATGTGTATAATTAAAGTTACAAAATTTGTTAAAATATCTACTTTCCTTATATGTTTGAAAACAAAATTATGAATGCAGTCTATATGTAGAGAAGTACGACTAATCTTAATGTTGCTTCACTAATCCTAATGACTGCAGCGGCACTTCAAAGTTATCTACTGTAATATCATGAAACTTCCCTCAGCAAGCAATCTCCATAATACTCACTCAGTACGTGTTAGTTATCATATCTTTAAACAATTGTTGTATTGTGATCAAGTTGGGAGCTGATATAGAAGTTAAACACAAGTTTGCATAATGTTCTTGAGTTAGGCGGCGAGTGAAATCGCTCCTCATTAGGCAAATCGGATGGCGTTAGCTCAACCAATTAGCACAGTCAATGTTTGGCGATCCCATCACCCGCCCGCTCGTCGCTCAGATAACTCCGCGATAAACCATCTTTCAATTTATTATCTTTTACACGTTGATTGACTTTCAACTTTAATTTCACCAAGGAATTTAATTAAAACCAAGCAGACAAATTATATTATATCGTAAACCGTTTCAGATCTTTGATGAGCTTAGTGGGTATTTAATTTGTAATCAGTAGGTATCTAACTCTCGTTACGAATAAATACCAGCTTAAGCGCTTAACGTTTACACAGAATATTTGCGAACAAACTTCAGTATTAGATAGACTCGATTCTTGAAAGCGAACTTTACTGAATTATAAGCGAACTTTAATAGCGGACACGAAAGGTAAAAGTTTATTTTAAAATAACCATCAAAAGCGAACATTTTTCCGCGACTTTATGAAACGTTTCAGTAGATTTATGAATAAAACCTTTCAGGGTGGATGCGAGGCCGCAATGTAATTTAGGTCGTATAAGGAATAGAGCCGCAGCCTCCGAAATTAGACCGTTATCATTCCACCGCTGTCGCCGCGGAGATCACCAGTTATATGAGCCAATACACCGAACAGAATAAATTTGCTTTATACCAGACAGCTGACCTTCATAACCGATATTGTTACTTTTATACAAGGAAATATTTTGGAAATTCCCGACGTCCGCCCTCTCCGCACTGGGGTCTTGCGTCGGCTTTTTTTTTAAAGTTATTTGCGCTGCAAAGCCGAAGCTACGAGTATATGAGAAAATTGGAAAAGCCTTTAAAGGAATTGAGAGTCCAGGGAAGCGTAGATTTATTAGACGCGGATTTATAATGTGATAAACTTCAGGATTATTTTTAACGATGAAAAATGTTAAGTAAATAAGCGGTAAATAATAAAAGTGTTCCTTATATTAATATCCTTTAAGTCTATAGAGACTTCTATAGGCATAAACTTCTTGTATCTTTAGAATCTATAGAAGCTGCATTCAAACAAGTAACCCTATGCTTTACCGCAGTATAATTCCAGTTTCAAAAGATCTTCTTAAGAGTATTAAATGTAAAACTTCATGGCAGCATCCTAGTCGAATGAAACTCATCCGCACACACTGGCGATGATACCGCACGTCAGCCGCACCGTGATGGGCACAGCGGCACGACGGCGCAGCGGGGGCCTTTGTCTCGACCTGCCCTTTTGTGAGAAATTCCAATTAATACGTTATACTTTTATGAGAAAAAAATCCCATGTATCGATTCGTGCTCTGAAATTGGAACAATACCACACCACTATTGGGTACCTGTCAAACGTTCCTGGTCCAAAAATTCATATATTTTAAGCGCGCTTGAAGCCCTCACGAGTTTAAAATGTATCGTGTTATTCAGCGGAGGCTGTTAGCATTACAGTACATTGCGCTCATTGGCCGCTTTCATGCGTAATTCATGTGTTACTCGACGCATTCCAAATGTAATTCAACACGCGATCTGACCACTGTACATTTTTCGCTACCAAGAAACTTCATTAAATTACCGAAGAATCAGTCGAGTAGATGTACACAATAACCAGTTTTGAACTTTCCATTGTATTTTAAGAAGCTTAGACAGAAAAGGATGTTAAATATGAAATCAATTGGAACGGACTTTTCCATTAATAAAGGAACTCGGGAAGAAAGGACGCCGTGTCCTCTCTAATTAGAAGTCGCGAGTCGAATTTTCAATGCGTCTCCCGCCGCTTTACTAATGGTGAACTGAAATAAAAGTTTATATTTACTGTGCGTGGCTTCTTTCTCTGAATGAATATTTATACTTTCTCTCTTCACTTTATTCACCTCAAAGCCAACACCGCACCGGCTGAAGTTTTTACGGGTTTACTTTTTATGGCGGAATTTTTCTTTGACTTTTCTCGATGCTCCGACTGAACTGAAACGTGTTCCGCGATATGTTGCTCTCGGCTACATTATTTTTACTATCTGTAGCTGTGTATGTAAGTGGGTAAGTATGTCTTTGTTTACATTCCGCAGTTTCGGTAGAAAGTAAAATAAAACAGAGGGCAAGTTAATTTGTAAACGGAGGCTCTATATTAGCATGTGGGTGTGAAGCGACGTGCGACACATCTCGGCGGCGTCACGTCGCCTCGCCAGCGGGGAATCATTTGTTAGAACAGCAATAAAGCGGAGGATTAGCAGCCGTCAGGAGGCGACAAACTTCCCAATAAGCCGCCGCCTTCCGGTATACCGCGACTCGCTTTACAAGAGTAATGATGCTTAATTTTAATGACGCGTCGCCGACCAGAGCGTCACCCGCGCGGCACGCCCACCGCCGCCCGCGACGCCGCCCGGCCGCGCGTGACCCGACTGCACAACTAACACTGATATTGGAAGACTCAACGACGACGACCGAAAGTCTGACGATAAATTTAGTTATTACTTGTGAAAATAGACGGAAGGAGATCGCTAACTTGTCCTCGTGAGAAGATAATGGATCATTGTGGGGGATGTTTTTAGTTACTTCACGAAAAAGGTCTCGTTAAAAGCCCCGTTATGTGAGGAGTTTTCGAATTGTATTCCGGAGTTTCCCGTTTAAACCAGAATTGACGATACAAATTTTGTTTTAGTGGTAAAAGTTTAGATTATATTTAGATCCCGTCTTACTAATCCAACGTTTTATCTCGCGAGTTTTTCCCGTTGTAAGTCTATCATCGTCTTAGTTGCTGATATTGTTATTGAAAAGAAATAAAACTTGTGCTATTAGGGAGGTACTTTACTCTATTGCAAAAGTCATACCTACACTATAAATAATATGTATTTCACTGTAATATGAAATTGGAGCTCATTAAATTAATCATAATTTGGCAATTACACAACAGCGGACAGGTCAACAGATCAAACGATGCGAAGTAACGTTAACAAAGTCAGATAATGTTTGTCATCGAATATGTACCAAATTTATTGAATCGAAACGTTGGGAATGAACATTTCGGGTGTGCAAACAACAGTCTATATAAAATTAAAGACAGCCGACGGCGACACGCGGCCGTGGCCCGGCCATCCGTCCGTCCGTCCACGCTCAAAACTCGATGAATATTGTTTACAAATGCACCGCATCCATAACGAAAATGTTTGGTTGATACCACCCAACTGATATATCGATACTTTTCAATATTTCACCACGACGTAAATGGTGCTCGTGTTACTAGTTGGAAATGTTTGATTTGATTAAATGTTCATGTTTTTTTTTTGTATGCGATATTGTCACAGTGATTGATACATTGTTTTCTTTACGGCCATTTGTATGAAGCTTGTTTGTTTTTGGCAGTGAGCTTTTTTCATATTTATATAGTTTTTACTAGGGAGAAACACTTAAGTAGGTAAGTTAAATATAGCCTTAATCCTAATACATTAAAATTGCTTCATAGCGGAGCACCACAGCTTCCTCAATATTATTTAAAGGTAAGTATAGCGAGACGAGTGAAGTCGACAGCAGTAAACGGCGGCAGGCAGGTAACAATATTTCCCACGGCAGCAAATTGAATAAACACATCACCGTGCGCCTTAAACGACGAAAAGACAAGTCCAATAACGGCGGGCACCGTAAGCGATAAATATCCCCCTATCTACCGCCGCCACGCTCAACATATTTATGCTATCCTAGTCAGCTTTACTAGCTCGCTTAAGATAATTTGTTTTTCTCTGAATAATACCTTCAATTACAACAATGTTTTTGTTACGCATTCAATCTTCCAAGTTTCTTTTGCGAACTGTCTTTGTGCTTCTCTGCCAGCTCATTTGATGAGTTTGGCACAGTTTTTGCGAGAAGTGCAGAGATTACAGATTATGGATGAAATTACGAGCTTACACATGAAATAAATCTTGAGTATTCATTAAAAATGTACCTACATAAATATAAAAACTTTGTTTTGGCTGGTAAAACAAATAAAATTATGCTAAATTTTAATAATAAACACACGATTTTTGTACGAAATAATAAACTCATCATAAAATCATTTGACGTAGGCACGCACAAATGTAAGTACGTAAGTAATATACCAACATACGAGAAAAAAAAGAGAATTCCCCTTCGAGAGAATTCGTGCTAAAACTGACAAACAGGCAGGAGGGCTCCTAATTTTCATATCGAAAAGAACCAAAATGGCGTCGTTGTACACATGTTGTTGCGTGAATTTCTCTTAGGGTCACGTATTGGCATCGTCTAATACAATTTGTTTGGAGACGCGCGGCGCCCGCGGAATGCAAACACACCCGCGACACTTCATAACACATGACGATTATTCGCAATTTGTTGCTGGGACATGGGCGAAATAGAAATATTTATGTGCTTCACATTATGTATAAACGGCACGTTTTCTAAGAACATTAGGTATCTTCATCTGCATAAAAAAAAATGATACCTACCATTATATTTTTGTTAAAAAGACTTTAAACTTCTTCTACTTCTTGAAACTTAAAACTACTTTTACTATTAATTTTTTTTTTATTGAAAATATTGTGAACGGCTTTTCACACACGGGTAAGGAAAATTAAGTTATTTTACGATAATCCGTAAAATTTATCATTAGAGATATTTTTCATAATGAATGCGATATTTTTAGGAAGACATCGTCTTAAATCCGTTTTAAAGAAAAACGTTCTCCATTTTGGTTTTTGACGCGAGAAGATTTAATATAGAAAGCGTTTTGTAAACAACATTTGCGTACGTCGGTAAAACGTTGAGTACATCGACTCGAATTATTAAGTCTTGGCGGCGTCCGCCCGCAAAGCAAACACATGAATAATAGCCATGAATACTGTAAAGTAGCAACGCGATGTGCACAGGGCAGGGATTATCGGAATTTATGAGCCCGTGTGTGACGCACCTCCCGCTTGTTCGGCGCGAAGAAAAATATTGTGGTCTGAGAGCTTAAATATTGATGGATTTATGAACGCTCTTAAAATTATGACAGGCTCGAGCCACCGGCAACTTTATTGAGTCTTATCTCGGCGCTAGATTTATTGGTGTCTGTATCAAGTTTAGGGGAATCATTTTATTGTTTTCACTAACGAGAAAATAAGAAAGTTACTCTTGAAAGCTAGGTAGGTTATGTGCTTTAGATCTTACGGAACTCGAGCAGAAACGACGAGTGCACTGAAACTGAAATAGTTTTATAGTAGGGAATGTTTTGTCAGGGATCTCTCGCAAATCTCTGTTGCGAAATGTTAGTTTATGTTCTCTGTCACTGTGTGTGTGACTTTGTAGGTCGTACACATGAATGTACAACAAAATCTTCGATATATAAGTATACAAGATTCAGCCGAGGTATTTGATGTTACCCGAGTCTTGAGATATTCATACAAGATACAACAATATATTTCCCCAGCAGGTAATAGTGAAATGTGATTGTGTAAATCTCAAAACGGCTCCTGTGAACTTATTGTCAGTATAGAAAACGTACCGACGTCGAGCCAGCCATTGTACATTCATACGTCTGACGAGCAACAAAAGAAAATATTTTCTGAAAGAGTACTCCCAAACTAAATCATTTGAAGCAAGAATATAAGTTGCGAGTAGCAGACAGATGGCGCAAGTTGAGGTGCAAATAAAGTTTGAGTGGAAAAACTTATTCCTCCGCGGATCGTCAGAGCGGGCCCGCGGGGCGCAGTCTGTGCCCTCGGGACACCTTTAACAATTTGTAAGTTATTTATTGCTGCCAAGAAATATCATTAACCCTTTTAAATTTAACAGCTTTATACAAACTTTTGTTTGCCACAGGTTCGGGGAGCTTGGAGTCCCAGGAAGTGTGTTCACAATCAACATGCTCGCGACATTACTATAAATTACAATAGTACCATCTGCCCCTAAAACTAATATAACTTTTCCAACTATTCGTTACATTCTAAATATTTCTGAGTAATCGTCAAGTTGGCTCGTTCCGAACAAAGTTGGCGGGGTTATTTCAACTAAACTAAACTATTACTTATGAAAACTGAGTTAACATGCAAATCTTCGTCCATTCCGGGAGGATCTTGCTTACGTAAGCGCTGTTTAATACTTCGCGCATACTTATACTTTTCTTTCTTTTTAAGTCTTTCCAAAATTAAGATTTTACGACACAAAAATGGTAACCAGCTGCTGAGGTTGCTCATCTGTGTGTTATCCAACTCCTGCAGAGTTATAAGAAGGTAGTGTTAGTTTAGGCTTTAGAGTTATATGTAGTAGAGTGGAAAATGACGATAGTTAAAAGGAAGTTAGACTGACTTAGTTTTGACATTTTCCATCCTTACATTAGCCATTCGGATTCTAAGTGAAAGTTTTTTAATGCATAAAACGATGGTTCCTTATGGTAAAGATTTTTTAGTACAATGTTATCAATAATTGAGAAGCAAATACCGATATTCAATCCTAATTTTATTTATTTATTGTTTGTCATAAGTCACGGAAAAAAATATTCATGCGCGAAACTTCATTTAAGAATCGAAGAATCGAAATTTGTGAGACACGACGGTATCAAGAACACTAATTTTGTTATTAATCAAAATAAATTGCAACCATACCGTACGACTTTCATCAGATTCCGCTGCAATCCGAATCTGATCGGTCCATATTCACAATAACAATTGCCCTACACATCTAGTATTCAATTATTCACGAAAACAAATACAGGCACCTACCCAAGCAATCACAAACAGAAATGTGTTTCACAGAAACGATAGGCAATAAAAACCCCTTGAAAATTTTACAGGAAACACTGAAATGAAATGACCTACACTTTAAACGAAAATTAAATATGCATTTTCAATCTTCTTCCATTGCAGAACAACGAAGCGCTATGGGTAACTAAGTAGGTATAGGTCCAAAGGTCACAGTGGTAAAGGTGCGTTTACACAAGCAATTTATTCAGGTAGTAGAGCTATGTATTTGTCGCCTAGTACTGGTTAAATTGCTCTATGTATTCTGTAATTGTGCGTATGTATTGTGTGACTGTCTCTTTAGCCTAGTGATCCTAAGAGCGACTGCTACGCTAGAGGTCTTGGTTTCGATTCCCAGGTCGAGAAAAACGTGTTATTGGGTTGTTCTATGATATTCTTAGTAGCAGCTCGGAGTTAGGATTTGTGCCCGGTTAATGGCAATAGGCTCGCCCTCTATTACATGAGACCTAAATATACCTGTAAAATGTGGGTGTACATTGGTATACCTCTGCCTAACCCTTCGGGGAATACAGGCGTGATGGTATATAATGTATTCTGTATGGTTAAATGTCGCTAAAATTATTTTTAGATATATCCAATGTGCATGAGTATTAAAAGCTTTTTCAAGCAACAGTTATTTGCCTTGAAATTGCCGTAAATATCATTATTGTTATGACATCAAAGTGAAAACTTGTGTTGGACAGAAGTTTTCACGGTTGGCGATTGGCTGCTGCGCTGCCTGTCGCGAATTCGATTCCGGCAATGGACACATATTTACATCGTGTACATAATAGTTGTTTCGGGTCTGGCTGTTTTTATAAGCTTTACATATTTTTTGTAAGCTTTTTTTGTAAGCTTTACATATTTCTAAATTCACCTATGCTACAGGAGAAATTCCTAGTACTATTGAAAATAATTGCCAAAAATTGTGCAGTATTAGTTGCCCGTATAAGCACAGCTTAACTTAGTCAAACACAGCCGATCTCTTTTAAATCCCGGCGTTATTTTTAGAACCCATTTAATCTTTGTTTTTATTTCCTAGCTAGCTTTAATTAATGCAAGGACTAATTCTTGTGAGTACCATAAGTCTGGTACTTAAGTACCTACATAAGTTCTTGTGTGGGACATTTTACTTTAGCTTAATTTTTAGTTTTCCTTTGCTGGTTTTAATTAGGTATATGCTTTGCTTTTCTTAAAGTTTTTTGGCTAACAGAAATATGTGAAGAAAAGGTTTTGGATGTCTTTTTTTCATTTATTTATGTTTTGTTTCTAACCAGTATTGTTTTTCTGATCAGAAGACCAATTCTTGTAATTGAAAATGTCCAAAATATATAAACAAACTACAACTAATGCCAAAAACTTTAAAATGTAAAGGAAAATTCCTTTAAAAATTTAAAGGAATTTTACAAACTGTCTAATGACAGTGTAAATGTGTAAAAATGCCTCTAATTTATCAACATTTTTGAACCTACCCTAACACTGATGAAATAAGTAAATATTAATAATACATACATACATAAACTTACGCCTTTTTCTCATGGGGCTAGGCGAAAACCACAGAACGCCAAAATATTAATAATGTTTACAGATATACTATAATACAACTAATACATACATTTAATATGTACCTATTAGTTGTATTTAGCAATAGGTTTGTTAATTGATCACTGACTGATTAAATATTAATAGCATTTATAATACCATAATTTAATTACCTACAAACAAACCCTCATTTAATTTTAGAGCTTACAATGGTACCTAGGTTACCACAAAATATAGCACTCCTTAATAGTTCATTAAATCAGAAATTTTACAAGAAATATTAAACTTAAGTAGGGTGGCTCACGCTACGAATATGGCGCGGGGCAAATTCATGGGTTGGTTAATGCACGCCATGGCATAGCACAACATGCAATGCACCATGGAACAGAGTCACCTGCTAAATAGCTGCATTTTAAGCAGGTAATGGGTACTAAACGCCCTTGGGATAACGAATAAGAGGAAATGTAGGTAACTTCTGAAAAAAGTGAGTTGCTTGTAAAAATTATTTCACTGATAAGAATGCTGCTAAATCGCCGAATGACATAGGCTATGCTATAAGACATATTTGAGTACCAAGCGGACGAAGTCGTCGGTAGAAATAAGTTATTATAATATTTTAGTGTTTGATTTTGAGAGATCTAGTGGCTGTCGGCCTACCTAATTGCTAGGAATACCGCTGCCAATGGAACTCCATAACTGATACCTACTAATACCGATACCTACATACTATTACCATTGTGTAATTATATACTATTGCGTACGCCAAAATACACGCTTAAAAAACATGAATCCTCGGCCAGAGAATTGGCATTGCCATCCAACGTGGCGGTGCTGCCAGTCTTTTGGGCGCTTTTCCGGTTGACGGCGATGCGGAGGAATTTTTCGATGCCATATATTATGTACTTTGACTGCCCCGTTGGTCTCGTGGTCGCAAGTGGGACTGCTGTGCAAGGGGTCCCGGGTTCGATTCCCAGGTCGAGCAAAAAGTGTTATTGGGTTTTTATATGAAATTCTCAGTAGCAGCTCGGAGTTTGGATTTGTGCCCGGTTAATGGCAATAGGCTCGCCCCCTATTACATGGGACCTAAATATACCGGCGAACTGTGGGTGTACATTGGCACACCTCTGCCTAACCCTTCGGGGAAAACAGGCGTGATGGTATATATGTACTTTCTGTTTTTTTTTTGTCATTATTCAAGTTTTTATTATCTAATTTGAAGGTGCTACAGTTAAAAAAACATTTATGTTGTATACTACTATTTCTTACATCTGTGGTCATTCTGAAATACCGACCACTAAAAACATTTTCCTAATAGAATTCACGATATTATTCAATCTAACCCGGAAATCGCACCCTGGAACAACCGCCGGTAAGTTCCGGAGGACTTATTGTTCCTATTAATTATAATTGCTATTTCGTAGACCATGCTACAGAAATTCACGCAATTTTATTATCGATACTTTGTTTATGGTTACCATCAATGTAAAGTGCGTTCTTAAATTAATTATTAACAAAAGCCTATTAAGCTTTTAGTACCACAGATCATGAAATAATTGATGATAATACCTACTGTAAGTACTTAACTGTTCTCTAATAAAATTAATATAATAGGTAATAAATATAATTATAATAAGACTACCCCATGTTTCAAAAGTTTACTGTATAATTTTTTACGTAAAATAATTGACCTAATTACGTAAAAGTATGTCGTGAACCTTGGGTGAGGCTAAATACTGGCAGTTTTTTTAAGTCTGCAGCCATTTAGGTGTTATACACACGGCGGGGCGGGCCGGGCCGGTCAACTTCACCGCGAACGATAGTGCAATGGGAATCCTATACTACCAACGCACATAGAGGGCAAAAAGACCACTAGCGGCGAGTCATAATATATGTGTGAGGTATATTCGCGGAGAGGGTAGCCGCGGGCATCGACGGTCAGACGCTGTCTTTATATCCATCACGCCTGTATTCCCCGAAGGGTTAGGCAGAGGTGTACCAATGTACACCCACAGTTCGACGGTATATTTAGGTCCCATGGGGGCGAGCCTTTTGCCATTAACCGGGCACAAATCCAAACTCCGAGCTGTTAGTGAGAATTTCATAGAAAAACCCAATAACACTTTTTGCTCGACCTGGGAATCGAACCCAAGACCGCTAGCGCAGCAGTCGCGCTTAGGACCACTAGGCCAACGAGGCTGTCTTTATTTCTTCGCGGTCAAATAGACTGCCCGCCCCGTCGTCGTCTGCAAAGCGTCTTAATGGTTGAACATTACCTATCTAAAAAGATAAGTTACAGTCAGACAAAGAAGAGAAAGTCCTGTAAATATTTTCGCGTTGCTGGGACATAGGCCTTCTTATAAAGAGGCTTCAAAAGGTGAAATGTTTTTGTTTCGGCCATCGAAAGGCAAAGTAGAAAATTTAGTAAAAGTGTTAGGAAGTTTGTAATAGATATTTCATATTTATATTACCTATGTAATGTTGTTATGTTACAATCAATATTTGCACATTTTAATTTTAGTTGTGGGACGGAATTCTAACATTACTGTATTTGTCAACTTATTGAACTTTCTGTGTTCACTTATACCTTAAAAATAAATTATTTTTATTCTTAAGGACATGTGTTCATTAAGAGAATTCTTACTTCTTATTGAATATAGATGTTTAGGAATCTTAACTCCCTAAAAAGACAACCATCGATGGAGCTGTAAGAACAAACCAAAGAAATTCTTCAGATTGTTAGATAAATAAGCCACGAACAACGTAAGCAATGGACGCCTTAACTTAAGAACAGCAAAACTAATTCACTTTATCCCAGACTTTCTCATTTCCTATACTAACAGATGGAAATAATAAATGCAAATATAAAAGTTAGCATTTCTTAACCAAAGTGCCATTAAAAGTAACTCGTTTAAGGTGAAATCTGTTCACAAAATAGGTTTAACGTAGACCACGGCCGATTTGATTAAGTTAAATTTCTGGCAACTTTTGAGCGGTACTTGTTAAGAAGTACAATTGTAAACTTAAAAATGTTAAACTGTAAACTAATTAAATTTACGCTGCCGACAAGTTGACGGACGTAATTAACGGAATTAGCTACGTTTCTTCGGTATTAAATTGTTTAAACTGACTTGACGTTATATTAAATGGACTATGCACGGAAATTCCGCAGCAACTGTTTTACGTTTACATTTGTTTCAGAAAAAAATCTTCTATCTTATGCCCGTTTTATTAACAGAATTCTTCAGGTTTTCGGAATAATAATAATATTCTTCTGTGGGAATTTCGGTCACAGCGACTAATTTCAATGGAGACTATATAGTTAAGTACGCAGGTGATATTATTGTGGATAGTACAAAAACAGGTATACTCCCCTTCCCTCACTTTCATAGTTAAAATCTCAATGATAAATTCATTTACACTCTGCGGGTTGTTCGAAAGAGATACCGCGCCCTCGGAACGCAAAGGGCACATGAAGGAACATAGACGGGTATTAGTCAGTAAAAGTCTGACACTCCCTTCCGCCCCGCCCAGGGCGGGGGAAGTTATTTGATGATTCGGGAAATCATCTATAAAAAAAAAAACTCATTTATACTAAGCCCGATTTGGAAATCAAACCCAAGACCCCACCACACCCTGCAGTCGAGCTTATGACCACAAAACCAACGGGACAGAATAAGAAGAAGGTACATTAAAAGTTCTGAAAGGTCTAGAACAGAATCCACATGAATATATATTATATTTCCATTTACTTACTTCGTCCCATTCAGCTCTGTACCACAAAGTTAAGAAGTATATTCGCCTTACCTGAAAGAAAAAGAAAGTATTTTATTATAATAACACGCTAAGATTTCCAAAATAAACACGCGTATCAGCTTTTGACATTTATTGTACAGTGAACGCTTTGAACATTTGATAAAGTTGAGATCTGAGAAAAATTAGGAAAGGAAATTTATTTTCACACGATGAAGAAAAGTGGGGTTCGGGAAACCGGAACCGCTAAGTATAAAATTCTTACGTCGTTTTTGTGAATATATAAACACGGTTTAATATGAGAACCAGTATATCATCATCATCATCATCTTCCTGCCCTTATCCCATGTTACTTGGGGTCGGCGCAACACGAACCAGTATAATTAACAATTATAATCTGCTGTTTTTAAGGTAAAAGGTAAGTATATTAATTCAATGTTTTTCTGCTTCATAATATAAAACTATATTGTTTAATATTAATAAAACTAGGTTATTATTGTCCCACAGTAAAGTAAAAAGCATGAGCAATCACCACGCTTGCTCAAGGAGGATTGGCGATTCCAGAATTATATTTCTTATAATTAAATTCAAGTTTCACAATGTTTCCTTCACCGATATCAGTTATGTCCAAGATTTATTTAGCTATTTTTAAATAATGATTAAAAAAATTGAACATGAACTTAGTTATTTTCCCATTTTAACACGATCAGGATATCAAATCAATTGGATAAAATAACACAAATATAGCCCTACTAGTGAGCAATCTTTCGCAAAGTGGCTCTTGGCTTAAGATCATCAGACCGAGTGACGGATGGACGCAGTCATGACTCCGGGACTATGATGGATGTGGCAGTCCGGAGACGTGTTGGCTTATTACGAACAATAACTTCACAAACAAAATCTCCGTGTGTGACGTTCCATTATTTTATTAGATTAATGTTTATGTTCAACGAGACAGGAGATTTTGTAGTTTTTTGAATGAGAGCTTGTTTCCGTAATCCTGGAGAGAGGGGTGGAATAAATATCTAAGTATCAAAATATTAAGATATTCATTCCACTCTACAATAAATATATACATTTTAAAAAATATAAGACAAAAAATATATCATCAAAAAATATTCTTAGAGTGATATTGCATCAATCATCAGTTAATTAATAAACCTCAACACACTATTAATTTCGGTGAAAACGCTTCACTAAATTACTGTCAAGATTAACAAAAGCAAAGTTCACCGTAAGTTTAACTGGTGTCTTCTCAACAATCAACATGATATTAAACTCACTATTATTCAAGTTATGATAGTAAGCTACAGCGGATAAAATGGATTGGCGGAGTTAAAAGTTTAGCTTCGCCGTCAAGTTTTAGGCCTGTGGCGGGCCTCCGACGACTAGCGATAATGGCGCGTCACTCATCCGCAACTGGATGCTACAGATTTACATCCACGTGATTTATGACTTCTTCATAGAGAGGGGAAAAAATATACAGGAAAATATAGGGAGGGGACGCGGGAACGAGGGAACTCCACCACCACTTGCTCGAGCGGCGCCGAATTGAAAATACCTACTCCTTGTG
This sequence comes from Caradrina clavipalpis, assembly GCA_932526535.1. NCBI lineage: Eukaryota > Metazoa > Arthropoda > Insecta > Lepidoptera > Noctuidae > Caradrina > Caradrina clavipalpis. The sequence goes on along the minus strand of OW052091.1, from coordinate 10,612,242 downwards.
ACAATTTAGCAATCGCTACAACAGAATATTGCCTCTGTTTTGATATACTCAATTTGAAGTAAATCGTCAAAGAGGTTGACGCTTCTTTTTTGTTTTCTTTATTTGAACAATTCCGTTTGGGAGATTATAACTTTTCGCGTAATATGTCTTAGAATATATTAACCTAAATACATTTGCGCGGACGGGTAGCGGAATTAATCTTTGTATGCGTCCCTTTTACGTATTCTAATAATTTACTCCGGGTTGTAGTACATATTTAGGTTTGAAAGATGGGCAATTTAGAAGACAAATGGCGCAAAATTCAGAGGTCCGGTATCGATATTCAAAAATGGCCGCAGGCTTGCGTTTATCATCAAGCGGAATTCAGATTATGTGTGTAATAAAAATTATATATCTTCATCGGAAAACATACATACGACACATCTATGTTTATAATTTTCCGGCTTCAAAACATAACTAACCTTTTCTGTGCCTAAAATAAAGTTTTAAATCACAAATTATCTGAAACTCGGGTTGATAAAGTATAAAGGATTTGAAAAGTGTTGATATTTTTTTTTTGTTCATTTGAAAACTCAGACGTGAATATGGGAGGAGTAAGGATCGCGCGATATGCTTCACGAACAAAATAGGAAAAAGGATATTGAATCGGTAAGAGAACGCCGTAACTTAAGAAAATGTCACCCTCTATCAAGCACGACGTGTTGCTTTGTGTCGAGCCGTGTTCTGATATTGTAACCGAGAAAATATTCTAAAAAAATCCCAAAACCACTCCATATTTTTCAAAAATTAACACCACATTATTTTCGCTCCAGCTTCATTTTCATACCGATATTTTTCGGGAAAAATCCCGGATCTTTCGCAAAACAAATGTAAAAAGGTCATCCTTTTATCTCACAATTTGCAATTTGAATACGCAGACAAATTAATCCGACAAAAAATTAACCAAAAGAATACAAAGCGGCAGCGCGGGAACAACGGTCTGCTCCGAAATATGCGACAGAGGATATCATTACATTCTGCGGCCACTGCTTACACACAGACCCGCTGCTAACCTGACTTTATCACGTTTTACTTTTTCCGTTCCGGGTAGTGGAAGTAGCTTTACCACAAAAGACGTAGAAGAAATAATTTAATTTAAAAGTAGTGGGACACTGAGTTACCGGATCCTAAACAAGAGTGTCTCTCGTGACGTGTGCGTACTCCTTTATATTCAGTGCGCGTACTTCAATTTCAAAGGTGGCGTTTGTTATTTCTTAACAATGAAAATCACGCAACGCATTCAGACAAAAACAAGAATTCTTCAGTAACTAATTTTCGTTTCCAGTCTCCAGTGAATACCCGAGGACGTGTGGAAAATATCAGAGGTTTTCTGACGTGTTTTGGCTCGTTGGGAGATAATAACCTGTCTTGTTTCCCGTCGTGCTCGTCAGCGTCTGTCTCCGCTGCGTGGCGCGGTACGAGAGGGACGGCTGTACGTCGTGTTGTCACTAACGCATCATTTGTACTGTTTGCCAGACCGTTATTGGGCTTGTTTTTGGCAAACTCGCAGCGTATTGCGCCGCCCTGCGCCTTTAAGCCTGAAATGAAAGACCGTTTCGAGAATTGGTTGCCTTCATTAAGGGTCTCTGTTTGCGCGTCTGGCGAAACACTGTTATTTAAACTAATTAACTGAGTATTGTGATGTGATAGAGAGAAAATAACGAACACATTAATCTTCACTACCACCCTTTTATTAAGAACGTAATGCTTTCATCTGGTTTCAAATTGGTTTTGTACGCTGTTGTTGTTTCGATTAATTCGGAGTGGACTATTGTCACTGCGGGCTTACGTTGACGTGAACTTAATTCACCTGTAATGGCTGAGTAACTGAAATAAATAAGGCTAGCTAATTTTATTTTGTTGTTCAATTTGTGATGAGCCCCCGCCCCCGCCCCCCACCGCACCGCCCCGCGGCTCCGCAGCCAAATGTATATTAATGTGCGACCCGAACCACAACACTAATATTGTTTTCTTTTTATATCCACGACCTCGAAAGCTTTTACTAGTGTCAACTATTACGCTTGTTTTACGGTTTGAAGTAATGTCATTGTATAGACGAAAGAACAAAGGAGACTGACATTGGCGGAATACTTCGTAAAAATAAGAGTTTACTCAAAGGTTCCGAGGAGAAAATCTCGCTTAACGACTGGATATCGTGAGCGAGAAATGTCACGATCCGCACTGTGAGCCTGAGATACAGTTTTATAATAATTTTCTTTTAGCTATCTTGTGATTTTGTTACCGCACAGAATATGCATTTTGAGATACAAGACGAGGTTCCTAGCAATCTATTTTATAAAAGTTAAGTACATCAGCTTTAATCTTTTTCCCAACTATGTTAGGGTCAGCTTCCAGTTATCTTTTTTTATGTACAAAACTTATAAATAAAAATAACGTTATTATGAACAATAAAAAGGGAGCTCAAAGGGCAACAAAAAACTCGACATATGCCTAAAAGGCACGTTGTATGGTAATACTGATTATTTGACCTAAGAATAAGTCAGCTTTCTGGTCACGTGAAGAAGTGACCAGCCGCTTGGTTATCGAAAATAATCATGGCACTGAAGTGTTTCAATACTAAAAGTCTCAAACACATAAGTTCTAGGAATGTTGTATTATTTGCGCCTTTTCACGTTTTCGGCACCAACGATTGCAACAACCGCCCCGGCAAGCAGCATATTGTGATGATTATTATTTGTAATTTTAGATTGAAGACTTATTTATAATTTTGGTTGTTGTATTGTAGGTAATTAGGATAAAAACTTAATATTTACAGAACTGTTTCTCTACGAATACAAAAGACACGAACTGCCAATGAGCATCGTTTCACAGGCGCCGGAGTCACTAATTAGCAATTTCTAACTAAAGCAATCATTGCCTGACGGAATCAAAATTCAACCTTCCAAATTCGAGGGAAATGATCCCTGCATTAAATTAAAAAAAAACAACAAAGCAGATGAGGCGGTAATACCTTGAGCCCGCAGTACGTCGGTCCACTGATGACGTAAGAATTTTATTACCTCCCGTAGCCCTCCGCAGACCGCACTCCCCCGCCACTGGTTCCGTTTCAAGAGGATTAACTTGTAATCCCACAGGAGGACCAATATCATTCATTAGAATGCTATTCCCAGCTTTATTACATCTGACACAATGTTTTCGTCGGCATTTGAAAATGGTTTTAAATTACTTTTTAACTGTGATTCATATGAAAAATATTGAGTGGACAACAGCCCGTATTTTCGGACTCACATTTATTAATAACCTAACACCCTATAAATATTGTTGTTAAAAGAAAAGCAGCAGCAGTCAAGTTAATTAATTTATAAAATATCTTGGAATAGCAAGTACAGGAAATAACAAAGAAAATTGTATTTTATAAGACGCCCATGCTAATTATAATAAATGGCTAATGGATGTTGTAGTCTAGCTCTAGTTCTGCCTAAGCAAGCAATTTAAAAGACAACTCAAACACTGGCTGCTATTTTTATTCCAGTCTTCCAACTTCCACTATCCTCTTTAACTTTATTTAAAAGACATTTTAAAATTCGAACTGCAGTAGCTTCTAGTTTTGAATTTATCGGCTTTTAAAAGATTTTTTTCGAATACGGAATGTATCTGTTTAGAATGTTGTTCCATTGAAATTGAATTTCGAATACATTCGAGATTCAAATTTTAAAATGAACATTTATGATGGTCGTTGGTAATCGAACACACTGACAGATTTTATCTGTTACAACGAACTCACACATAAGAACTGTGGTAGACATAACACGCAGGGAGTACTCACACGTAATGCGTAGGTACAAGGACAATGCCGAGGCACAGGCCGAGCCGCGATGAGCCGTGGTATTAAATCTAGATTACCGTTTGGCGTTTCCGCTCGGCTGGATAATCAACGGGACTATATTAAAGCTATCAGTCACGTGACGCATGACAAGCTACGCGTGTTGTCACGCGGAACATTCGCATATCAAACGTAAATTGTGGGATAGTGTCGTGACAATTACACATTTTCATGGGTTAAAGGATCGTGCCACTCCACAGTACACATCGGGAAGCTATTGTTTGTATTGATTCAATAATGTGAAAGAGTAGTAGCAAAACAATTATATGTAACGTTAGGTACCTATACTTAATAATTATGCGTGTACGTTAAATTAATGGTGACTCGATTATACTTACTCGGCGAACTGTGGGTGTACATTGGTACACCTCTGCCTAACCCTTCGGGGAATATAGGCGTGATGCTATGGTCGATTATACTTATGAATTAAATTACGTAGAAATTGTACCTATGAATATATTTAGATATAAAATTATAAAGCAATCACGAAAGTAAACGCTCCAGCCTAAAAGCTAATAACCCTATACTAACCACGGTAACTGTTGAACGATTCTCGATCATTAGTTTACGACAACGACCGCATTACTATCTTTACGATGACATCGACGCGATCGATAGAATTAATTCAACTCCTCAAATTACAATCTCTCATAAAACATGGGAAATTGCGTCGCATTTTTTCCGTGCGTCGTTTAATCCAAATCGAATATTTGAGTTAAGCGGGCACCATAAAATATGATTAGTGGTTATGTGGGGACCGGCACTGGCGACACCAACGGCAAATATGGCCGGCCGGCCTAGGCAAACACGGGCCGGACTGCCGCGGGCCAAACCCGCACCATTCACAAATATTGTTTCGCCTGATCTTCATGTTTCTGACAGTTCATGGGAGAATTGTTTGATTTATTGGCGACAGGCAAATTAGCAAAGAATTTAAAATTCCCTTTGTAAATCGGCCCTCATATTTGTTAGAATTGAGTGGGAACTTTCTCAAAAGGTGGAACTCCGTGGAACCAATTACATACCGAAATTAGAAGATAACAATGTAGGCTCCTAAATAAGTCCATTCAGTCATAATCTTACATCCTATAAGTTCAAGTTAAGCCCCACGTGTACGCACTTACGCGTAGGTACCTACATAACCTCTATTCATAATGATTATGGCAAATAATATCTTTTGTGAGCGGAACACTATCAGGTTTTATGTCATAATTATGTCGGGACGACGCCCGGGGCGGTTGGGGACGCACGACCGGCCAACCGGCCCGCCAATGTGTTTTCATTTGACGCTGCGTAAAGGCGATTTTTACAAATGGCGCGACTTCGCCCGACGCCTGCATTAATTGGATGCACTGACCGCGATGCTGGCGGATGAAAATATTTACGTTCTCCGCAAAATATATTGGAATATTTCCAGGTGAACGGTGACGGCTCTATTATGTGATTACGTAGTTCGGGAATCATGCGAAAACCAATCGCTTCAGAGGCCTCAGTTGATAAACAGGCGCGCCGCTTTGTAATCCACACGGCTTGACTGAACTGCTGTATGAAGGGAGATAATTAAGCTATACGATCGGTGCTTAACGCGACACTACATCTAAATTCAGAGATAATGGCGTCATACAATTATGTTCGAGTGTATGACGCTTGATCTGTTGTGTTAACCGCTACTGTAGCGTATTGACTGCGTTGTGCACTTTGATTAAACTGGCTGCAACTATGATTAAGTACAATGAAATGTGTGATGGATGTATTTGACAGATGATAACGTTTGAAAGATACTGTCACATGTCGAGTCGGAATAATTTAAGAATAGTTCTGCCACGTCAACATTTCTCCCATGATTCAAAATTGTAATGATTTTTATTAATTTTCAATACATTGTAATCATATATCGGATCTATTTTACTGTTTTATTGGATACTAATGATTACACATTGGGCCTATCAAAATTGTTAGACATAATAAATTGTAGATTGGCATGTTTTAGCAGAAGTTCAATAATCGTTTAGCCCATTTTTGCCCGACAATCCTTATTTAACTACAAATCTAGATCAATCCGCAAATCTCTAGCTCTTAACTGACTAACTATAACTATTAGTATCACGGAAAGGAGGCTTTACTGGGCTTCGTGGTTGCAATAATAATTAATTTGCCAGTTAATTAGTGAGATGCAGGTTGTAAATCAAGTGATTGCCGCCGGCGTGATTTCGCTATTGTTATGTTGCTTTACTGTGTTTAATGTGCATAAAGGAGAGGGCAGAGAGGGAAGTGAGAGGGCAGAGTGGGAGGGGAGAGGGCTTAATGAAAAATAAGCTGAAATTATTGGATAAACGGGGTGGAAGGGACGTTATAACAAAAACTTTAACCTTGGACATTATCCGTTCATTGTGAGAATAATGCATGAGTGAGTTAAATAAATGATATGTTTAAATAGTGTAATTAGCTTCGGCTGTTCTATTTAACATAAATAAAATTACTTTAATAATTAATATCGTCAAAAACTTTTTACTTAAATGATGATATAACATAATTTTGACATTGTTTTGAATATAAACCCGCTAAAACTTCAGATTTAATTCATTAGTTATTTAATTTATTGAAAAAATCACATTTAGAAAAATATATCCGACCGTTATGATGAGCAGGTCACTTAATTTTTTTTTTAAGAATGTGGTGTCGTCGAATGATTTCTCCAGCCTGGGCGGAGCGAAAGTAAGTGTCAGACGCTTACTGACTAAAACCCATCCGTGTTCTTCCTAATGCCGCCAGGGCCGCGGTAACTCTTTCGAACAAACTCCGCAACCCTGGCATAATAGGCAGGTCCTACAGTCAATAACTCAACAAAATTGACGAAACAATACTATTTGTATCAATTCAACCGCCGAAGTGGGTCTTTGTGTTTCAGTGGCTGTTCAAATCGGCCCTGTTTCAAACACAATGCCGCTGAGAGCCGTTGCAAGCGGCTTATTTACCTAAATGAAGGCCTATTAGAGCTTTGCTCAACCTGAGAGCAGGAATTATGCGTTTTAGTGTATTCTGCAGACCGACTCGGGCTACGGCGGCTCATCTTAATGCAGACTAGCCAAATATGTGGGAGATATAGTGCACAAGTGTGTGCTCAAACACAAGTGCACTCCCTCCTCCGTAATTCTCATAGTCCGATGGGACGGCAACCCGACACAACCGGGGAGAGATCAGGCGCAGGATCAACGGCTTTACGTGCTTTCCGAGACATGTCTAGTAGAAGATGAGTGACTAGGTATGTTCTGTTGACTAATCTAATGCAATGTAGCCCTTCTATGATTTAACATGTAGCACGTACTTATATTTAACACCATGGCATGCATCCGATAAAATTAAACAAATAATTGATGTTTATTTTTAATCTGAGTGGAAATCGTAGCGGAAAATGAGCGGAATTCTGCTCAATCGTTGCATACTCTAAAAACCCTGGGAGTGAAAAATGCTCATCACAATTTGTCACTCTTTAAAACATGGCGTGATGGCATTAGCCCCGGCACCACCACAAAAGTATTACTGCTCTAGGCTTAAAATCCAAGAAGAAAAATCGGGATAAATAGTCACCAGCCAACGCTCTTACATTACATTTATTTAACTTATTCCAATTAAAAAAAAACGATTTAAGATACCTAGCCATTTTTTTTTCAGTCTATAATCTTTAATTGTAAAACTAAACACCTCCGTAACACTGAAACAGTTATTTTAAACAAATCCGTCGGAGTTTTGAAAACCGGCGAATGTTGTGAATAACTGTGAACGGTGCCGGTGTATGGAATCTACAGCGAGATATCTATGAGATTCCACTACCACCAGGAGCTGGGACATAACCTTTGGGACACACGGACTTTTAGTTCATACAACATTGTAGAAATTTTCCAAAAGGTACCTTGTATAGGAAAGATACAAGTAGCTATAGGTGAAAAGGAAAAAATCTGTTGTCAAATTTTTATAAATAGGAAATACTATTTTTTGTTTGTTTGTTAGGAATAAACTCCGAAAGTACTGAACCGATTTTAATATTTTTTTCACCTATATCTAGGTACATTATTCGTGAGTAATATAGTCTTTATTACATTACGCTACGACCTACGGAAGCGAAGCAGTTACCAAAGACGTAACTTAACGCGGGTGAAATAAGCCACGCGGATGAAGTCACGGTCGATCTTTACGTTTAAAATGTATGGATCAGCTGAGTTATTTTTAATAACTGACGCACTAAATTAACGCTAGAGGATCTAAAATTATGTACTGAATCCTTGGTAAAAGGTTTTTCTTCCACCCGTTGTAAGTGCTAAAAAGCCTCCAAGTCAGGCATTTTTTGACATTCACATTTGATAGAATCTAAAATTGTTATTGTTACAGGAATTTTATATTCCTTTTGCCAAAAATTAAAAAAAAATCTGCTGTTTAGTAGTATAATCGAGATTTGGAAAAGTTTGAAAACGGGAGTTATAAAAATGAATTGGTGACACTATCCTCTTCTAGCACTACTTATAATAAACTACATTGGTTTCGCTGTGTAGTGGTCATAACACTCACCATGAAGAGTTAGCGAGGAATCACATTTAAGGAAAAACATTTATGAATGATTTTAGGGAGATGATAATATTTTATAGAGGACTTCGTCCGCGTAAATGTCGGTTTTCTCGGACGCAGACGAAATCGCAGTAGCCTATGTCTTTTCCTGCCCCCCTAGCCAAGTCACAAACGATAATCGTAAGCGCTCAGTAGGTACCAATAGATTTTCAACTTAATACCCAAGAGCCTTAAGTTGAAAATCTAAGATTTCTGAGCGTTAGCGACTGGAACGAACGAAAACGCTATGCAATTTTCATTAGATCTTCAACTTAAAACCAAGCACATAAAGTTGAAGATCTATTAAAGCCTACTCAGCGTTTGCGTTTATCGTTTGTGACTTGGCTAGGGGGGCTGGGGTGCTAACTTACGCCATACCAAATTTTATTAAAATCGGTTCGTTGGCTTAGGTCTGAAAGCGTAACAGAGAGACAGACAGATTTATAATATTAAATAATTATTAAAAAGAACAATTACGGGAAGCTAAAATAATTTACGTAATATGCCGCAAAAAGTAGTTCAACTTCAACAATATTCTGACGTTCAATTTCCATTAAAAAGTAAAGGATGCAGAAAGCTTTTATCTGTAATTAATTGATAATTGAAAAACCATGTCCTTTTATTAACTTAATAGGTATAACAGACTGTGATTTAATGGACGTTTTGACTTAACCAAAAATGGATCATTACTTATTATCATAATTGATTGGATTTTTGGCTTTTAAAATGCAGACGAAACAGTGTAAATTCTTGTAAATGTTTATTTAAAATTATAAAGAAAATGATATAGGTAGGAAAACTTATAGGTACCTATGTAAGAATATTTTTTATATTGGAAGAGCAAACTAAAAAGGAATCACATGACGTAATGATCTAAGCAAAAACAATAATATTAAGAACCTAGATTTTAAATATCATTTTTGCTTACTACTTGACCACTGAAAAAATTGCGTTAAGTGTACTCAATGCAAATTTTTCAGTCAGAAGAATTGCAATGGTTTGCCGTCAATTTTGTTTATTACTATTTAGTTAATTGGGTGGTGATGAGAAAATTAGCTTTTATTGACTATCAATGGAACAAATTATTCTTATGTTTCTACTCTATATTCTATACTTATTATAAAGCTGAAGAGTTTATATCTTAGTTTGAACGCGATAATCTCCGGAACTACCTATTTTGACTTTTTTATCCTCGTGGTAGCACTTATAGGCTATATTTTATTATAAAAAAAAATTACACGGGCAAAAGCTAAACAAATAGAAAACCACTAAAACAATTTACGACGCAATTAATAGTTAACTAAAATTAATCCCACCAAAAATCGCGAGACTAAACTCAAATCCGTTTAGTTGACCTAACATCTATGTATTTCATCAAGCTCATTCCCGGCACACAGCAACCGTGTGTCCCCACAGTTACCTGCACAGAAACTATGTTTATTACAGAACAGTAACCACCAACTTGTGTACCTACCCGACGAGAATTTAGCCGAAATACTAACTACAAATGGCATACGGAACGTATTTTCAGATGTGTTTGGCTTGCTTAAGCAATTAATGTGGATGGCGGTATTTTAGTACGTAGGTACCTGTTATTTATTATGATGATTTTAAGTATTTATTTATAATTGTTTTGGTTTGTAGATTAATTATTATTAGTAGGGATGCTTTTATTGTTACGGATAGACAGAGAGAAAATTGTATGTAAGTAGCTTTTGTCCTCATGGAAGTCAAAGTCAAATCTATTATTAGCTGATTATGCCCGACTCCTAAAACTTACCGACCGGTATTAGCAAACCATACTAACAAACTAATGCCTTCGTGTTTTTGCTGTTATTGGAGTTTATTTTTCAGCATCGGGTTTGTATCCATATTTTTTGTGAACATTTCTACACTTAAAACTGTCACCAAAATGTTCACAAACGACTAGCCAAGCATTCAAAAGAATTACGACTGGTAAGTTAACTATCCGTTTTTTGATATAGGAACCGAACATTATTAAATTTCAGCTAATCTTAGAGTTTGTGTTTATACAATGAATGAATAAATCTTTCGCGATTATATTTTTAGATACGAGAGAGAACATTATGTACTTATCACACAGCAATGATCAAAGTTGTTGTTTTTAATTTGGACGCCTCTTTGGCGCAACATAGAAAGTGCTCTTTGGAAATTCAAATCCAAAGTCCATATTCTTTTTCAAAAAAGTTGTATGGATAGCTACTGGACGGAAGGTCAAAGAGTCGAACGGATTGCCTTTTGCATATTCGAACTCTACTTACAAAGAATGTGTGGAGTTCAATAGATTTTTCGAAAGAGTATCACTTTTATTTCAGCCAGTGAGTTTGGTTCGTTCTTAGATTGGAATAGAGTAAAATCGTTTGCAGAGGCCGTTACTAGCTATATAACTGTCAAATTTCGGCTAAAAGCCTGCCTGTAGTTGTCGAGTAGGTCCCACTCAAAAGTACGGATTTTTATTTTGTGATCCGTTTCTGAATGGTATGGACAGATATTTTGTGTTTCTTTTTTATGCCCTTTCGAGATTTATTGTTCTGCGAATATCTGATCCGTTTGTCAGAAATATTGGAGGTAGTGTAGATTAAATAAAAGGTGTTTTTTTTCTTAGTTTTTGTTTCTGTTTTTCTTCTTTGTTGTTTTTCTAACTCATTTTTATGATAAAATAGTTCAGAACTTTTATGCACTATAATAAATATCGAATATTATATTCAGTAACTTTACTGCTTATCCATAAATATATGCTGGTATTTAATATCAAGCCAAATAAAAACAAACTTAAAAGACTACCTACAAAAATTAACAAAGGCGTAACTTTATAATATTTTAATTAGACCAGAGACTTGAAATAAGTACCTAGGTAGGTAATATTTTAGGAATATAATTAAAACCACAATCTTTGTTAGAGCTAGCTGATAGCAAAATATAATTTCCTATCTCTTAGGTAGTGAATTTATTCTCAGGTATTCTTAGGTAGGTAAATTAGACTGAAAACCTTGATTTTACAGAAAATAATTTTCTTGCTTGCATGCTTTTTTACTTTATATGTTTGTATATAATAATTCTATATATATACCATGAAAAATAGTAACGTTTTCAAGTTATTTATCATATTTTTGAACCAATAAATTGAAAACAAATCATTAGCAAAAGTAATGATAAGTAGAAACACAAAATATTTGAATGAAAAAGCTATTGTAAATCAAGTTTAAAATTGTATGTAATTTACAAGTGTAAAATGTCATTGTTCCTAATTAAAATTATTATTTGATTTAACATTTGCATTACCGAAACGTTGTTTAGTATAACAAACAAACTAGGTAAATAATATTTAATGTAAATCCTATATTCTGGAAAATAAAGTTATTATTTATTACATGGGACCTAAACATACCGGTGAACTGTAGGTGTACATTGGTACACCTCTGTCTAACCCTTCGGGGAATACAGGCGTGATGGCATGTGGTAAAAAAAAGATGGAAATTCGGATTTATATAATCTAGCAAAGCAAGTTATTGTTTACTCATGGAATAAAGTGAAGAAATTACGTATATTTAACAATGAGTTACTTCAAACCTAGCTATGAAACATAAATATTCCAACAGATTTTACATAAAAGAAATGCTGAAACACTACAGATAATAAGTACAGCCACAAGAGTCTATATTTTGATCCTCAATTTTCTGGATTATTAGTGATGTATAGCGCTTCGACGCGACCTAATGACTGCCGCCGGATAGGATAGCACTACGGTTAACTGCTTATTTCTTATGATTTATTGACACCACTGCTACGGAGAATCTATCGATATTTTATTAATAACCGATTCAATCTGTCTAATGTCTCACTGGTACTTTTAATAGGTTTTGCTTATACAATCTTTTAACGCCAAGTACAGATAATACCTGTTACTTGCACAAAAGCATGCATGTTAACTTGCATGTCACTGTGCCATAAAATGCTAAAGAAGGAAACAAAAAAAGAGCTCAGCTACTTGCAGACTTTTGTGCAAGTTACAGGCTGTCTTTTTGCGGCTTAAGATATGAATAGATTCTCAAGTTTATTTATGAAAAAATCGATAAGTATTCTCTTAACTTGAATGCTAAAACTTGGACCCATTTCTGTGACTTTACGTAAGTAATACCAATTGTTATACGCATAATTTTAAGATACCAACACTTAAACTACATTAACAATGAAAAACAAAAAAAATATAAAATTCACCGCTCGTGGTCAAAGCATTAACTATAAGCTTATTACAAATTAAGACAAGGGTACTCGAAAGATAAGATAAAAGAAAACTCTCCTAAAACATTTCATCAGAAAACGTCGAAATTTAATTATCTAATTAACATTACTCGGGACGACATCGAGTGAATAAAGTCATTGGGGGTGACTTACGACAAATTTCTTATTAAAAAGATTCCTTTCGGAGATCACAATAATGAGAGCTTTGATTATTTCCTACCTGACTTCTTGTTTCTTTTGTTCAAATATTAATATTTTACGTTTTCAAGGTACCTGGAATTGTCCACAATCTTTTGATTTTATTTACAAGTTTCACAGAGGCACAATACAGATATTATTAACTTAAATTTTGATGTAAAACGTCTTTCAGTTCGGTTTGAGGGTCAGTTGCTAAAACCGTTGAGACGAAACCACGTCGCCTCGGCGAGGGCTGCAGCTCTGTAACTACGTATCATACGCAATACATTTATATATCATTGGATTGGGCAAAGTAGCCATTAATTAAATCTATTTAATACGTGCCACGAAATGCCGCCATGGCCGCGTAATACATTGCGCAGTTTCAACAAAAAATGAACAGTTAGAAGGATTCAATTTGATCATTAATTGTTAGTAGTGGGTCACGTGGCCCAAAATCAGAATGTTACCTAGATGTATATGATGGATAGATGTTTCACGTTAAACCGACGAGTGTGTGCCCAGACACAACCTCACCCGCTTTCTTTTTATTTGCAAATTACCAACGAGTCATCATCATCATCTGCTTAGCCTTTTTCCCAACTATGTTGGGGTCGGATTCCAGTCTAACCGGATGCAGCTGAATATCAATGTTTTACATGGAGCGACTGCCTATCTGACCTCCACAACCCAGTAACTGGGCAACACAATACCTCTTGGTTAGACAAATTACCAACGAGTGATACATCAAAATAATTATCTACAAAATATGAGCGTGTACATGTTACTATAATGCCCACTCAATTACAGGTAACCACAGCTTTCACATTATCGATTAAACATTCAAATACATGACTGAGTTAAGGAATAGATAAAAAATATAATTGAATTTTTGTCCTTGTTACTTACTAAATAAAACGACAATATAATAGCAGCAACTAATAATGTAATCAATTTTCTTTTATAAAATTAAATAAAGGTATAAAATCTCTTAAACACAGGTTTTAGTTCCATCAATCAATGTTTTAAATAAGTAAGCCTAGACACAAATGAATGGCTTTAGTTTCAAAGCGCGTTAATTCACAATACGGCGGAGTTAAATTGCCGGATTTTGGAAACCTAATCTAAACGAGTAGGTAGGTATAAACTCTAGGCAAGTATGTAATATGTAGTGTCCACCTCCGGGTAACGTTATTTACACCGTTTTATTCGATCAATCTTTCTCATGAGAGCTTCTATTTATAGTAGCAGGTAAAACTTTCCGATCCCAGTATAATAAGAACACCTTAATTTTACTTTTGAAGTGCTCGGATTTATTATGATCAATGGGTACTTTATGAACTGGTTAAAATGGTGAGCACACTTATCTACACTTTAGACATAGATATTATAAACTTAGTGTTTATATTTTTTTTGTTACCTTCTTTAATAAAAAAACTTTGCACTAAAATTTTTCTGTATACTTATACAAACATTTAAACCGCCAAACCGGGTACAATTATCTACAAGCGACTCAAATGATTTGCTCCGTGTGGCAAATGAACCCGCGATACGCCGCACAGCAGCCAATGGCTCAACCACTGCTGTGTCGTCAAAATTATTAATTGATTAGTTAAACCAACGTAATCAAAGTATATTAGTCTGAAGAGTTTAAACCCGACTGTAATAAAACAGCAGATCCTTCACTCCAATACGAGAAATATTCTAGAAAACCGATTAGGCGAGTGAAAACATAACTTTTCTCCCAATAAAACGCCCTAGGGTAGTCACTAACTCTGACCCCATGAATTTTAAACCTGATTACTTAGCTAAGAGCGGTTGACATTTGGAGTGCCTCTAACTACTCCCATGTGGGATTTTTACCGCGTTTTTTATTTCACTTAGACGAGTATGTACATTTTAACCCTGTTACGTATGGTAATAGCTGAGAGAAGTTTCTGCTATGCTGAAAATGTACCTTGGGTTAAGGAAATAAGGTTCATCTCGAGGCTGTAGTCATGTGCAGATCGATGAGCAGTATGGGTACACATACCTACATACTAGGTGCAAACCTATTTTTTTTCAAACACGGTTTTAAATACATTACCTACAGCTTACTGATATATTTTTTAAAGGTACCCTTTACTATTGAATGCATAGAATTTGGAAAAATGTACAGCTGATTAAGACCCATTTTATAATAAGTCTAATATATGCGAAAGTAACTCTGTCTGTCTGTTACGCATTCACGACTAAACGCAGAATCGAATTCGGTGAAATTTAATTCAAGATAAGTATGAATCCCAAGAAAGGACATAGGGCACTTTTTATTCCGTGACAGCAAGTTATACGGCCTATACATGCAAAAATATGCATCTTTCCACCAATTTATTTGTGTGCATTATAACATTTTAATCAGGTCGTTCGTCCTTATGGGTGGATATCCTACGCAGACCGCTTCCAACCGGTCCTATTGGAAATCTGTGGGGGCGGCCTATGATCAGCAGTGGAGATACTGCGGCTGATATGATGATTATAATGATATAATTTTAAGCATACTCATGGAGTTAATAAAAGAGTTGACTGTCAGTACCCTCATAATAATCAAAAGTTATCTGCCCGTATCTTTACCAATTGAATATCTTGTCTAAATATTATGTTGAAGCTAAATATTATGCCAAGTGGAAGGGACATCGTAGCGAAAACTTTAACATATTAAAATGTCCCTTCTACCCATTGGTATGTATGTAAATTAATTCATAATTTTTTGAAATTATCTTCTAATGTTTTTAAGTTTTACAATGATATGTACTGAGATCTCACAGTCGCAAGACCTATGTCATTTTAGCATGGCTAAAATTTTGAGTCTGAAAAGCAGTAATTGTACAATATAATGTAATACGTTTTTTAAAAGAGTATGTATGGAGTTTCTTGCCCGTTCTTCTCCATACGAAACTACCTTTTGGAATGGGCAACTAGATTCATTAGTTTTAATTTTTTTTTTGACGTTCAAAAGTGCCTTTTAATGGTCTATTTGAAATAAATGATTTGACTTTGACTTTGACAGTATAGGTCGTTATGGAGGTATATTATATTATGGTGGTAGTGTGAATTTCTTTACATACAAACCAACCTCTTGAATAATTATATCTATTGATGAAGCGCATGAAATCCGTTGCGCAGTTTAAAAAATCTAAGCGTACCTACATGAGGCGGGGTCGGGGAGCGTTTTTTTACTGTACTTTGTAGAAATACCTGAAAAGGGCCCAATATTGAAACTAGCAAGAAGGACTCTTTAACGATGTATTCCTCTATCAGTCTTTAAAATTTCAGCCATGCTTTGATGACGTGCACACTGCGACTCTAGGATCTTACACCAATACTCACGTAACGTAATCTCACAAAGTTAATGTACACAGAATTCTCTAGGCACTAATAATTGAACGTCGGTAAGCTTGTGGTTTTCAAAGTATCTTTGCGGATATATTCCTAGGACTCGATGTTTCTAGAACGACTAAATCGTGTCACCACATCATAAGTAGGTACTAAAATTCTGTCAAAATATTATATGTAATGTTTCGTACGTCCTAAGTTAATTATATGTTCATACTATTTATGGTTCAGTAGACCTAAACCTGATAGGTGTCTACGGAACCCGCTCACTATTAATTCTAAGGTATTCCTTTGCGAAACTAAATCTAGGTTTAAAGAATTTAATGTCAAAAAGGCACCTTAAGTAGTTGCGCTGTATACCTATTATTAAACTCTTTGCGATTCCGCTTACGCCTCTGTGCGCACCTAGCATAAATTATTCGCTTGTTTTACATAATTAGTGTATTTTATTTACTCTTTCCAAGAGATATTTAAAAGGGAATATCAAGCGAAAGAAGGAATTAAGGAAATGAACAATTTTCTTTGTCCTTTTTGCTTGGATTAACAGCTAGCGCCATCTCTTAACGGAGAGGTAAACTAAACGTATCGAGCTGCAAATTTTTTCAAGTGTATTTCAGTACAATATTTTTCGACGATTAAATCGTAAGATTATAAATAAATAAGATATACACGTACGAATATTCATTAAAAACACACCAAGTAACTAGATCCAAAATAACTATAATAATATTATGCTTAATTAAACTTTATTACAAATGAAAGAAAATTTAACTGAATCTGACAGCCCTAATTACATTAACAAATAAATTAATAACTCTGCAATTTTATCTTATTTCGTGCATTAATTTGAAACTTAGTTCTCATTTTTCGTTACGCTTGCATTTTAACTTTATACTTTTCAGACAAGTTGTGGTTTTAGGCAAGACTTTGTAGTTTAGTTTGAGACCTTTAATTATTTTAGTAATATATATTTTCTCTTCATTTGTTGAACTTCGTAAACAGGCTTCATTCTCGAGAGATTATATTAATATTAATAATATTGCGGAGCGTAGATTTTGACTGTGTGACTTTGCTGACCTACACGACGTGTTACTGACCGGCTTATTAGATTTCTCGATATCTAATTACCTAACCTACCTAATAAACTACGATATAGTTACTTATCTATCTCTTTAAGAAGAAGACAACAGCTGAAGCGCGATTACTGTCAAATTACATAGGAAAAAAATGACGCAAACATTGATTTATTGAAAATAAGATAAAAAATATTTTCCGGATTTTTGACAGATGTACGTTTTCGTCATCAAGATAAACAGTCAGTCAAATATAATATTAATGTAATATTCAAATAGGTACCTTCTTTGCTTAGAGCTTGAAAAAGAAACGACATTGTGACAGACGGTCAAAAGTCAAAAGGTAAAAGCCTCTACTTAAGTAAATAAATATTAAAAGAAAACATTCAAACTTAACACGTTATTGTTATTAGTTTTGTCAGTATAATACTAATTAGTAATATGACTAGGTGTTCTAGCTGAAAGGTAATTATGAGAAGTTATTTTACCATATTTACGAAGGTATAAACCTAAAATAACTAAGTACTGAAAACAAAAGCTATCTCAGAAATATTCACAAGATTATTAACATAAATTATGTTAATAATCATAGACATATTGAGTTCGAAAGATATTTTATATTTTTTCCGCTACGTCAAATTCAATAGATTTACCTAAAAACACGTTTGACATAAGCCTATTTGAAGTATTTAGGTCTTGTCAGAGCCTTAAGTCATTGACACAGCTACGAAAGCGCGTAAAATAACATTTGTTAAGTCTCTTCCCAAGGCCACTAATATAATAGGCGCAAAAATCAATAACAAAGCAATTTCAAAATGCTTAACGACTAATGGATATCATATCAACAATGTTTACCATCTACTGATGGCTGATTACATGGCTTATGAGCGACGGTATCCACGCCCGGGTGGTCGTAATCAAGCCCGGGTAAACAAACAAACAACCGGGCGATACTACCCGGCTTCCGGAAATTAACTTATGCGACTGTGGCAGTCACGGGTGCTTTTTTCTTCGCTGTATTTGTGAAGTAGTGTCTTTTCCACGTGTATAATTATTTGTAACTGGTTAACCGATTAACCGGTTTATTCTGAAACATTGTGAAGTGAGCTTGAGGTGAGCTATCATTGCTAGCACCGCGTCGGTGACATCTAACCTCGAACAAACTTCATCTAAATCGAGCAATTCTTTTTACAGAATAACATTTTATGAATATGACTCAAACAATAGAATAGCGCAATTTTAACTATTTAGATATATATTTTTGGATATGTTCTATCTAAACGAGTAGAGTTATATTAGCAATAGAACCTAAATTGATAATGTTTTTTGCAAGTAAAATTTCTAATCGACATTCTTTTACGATTTTCCCTGTAACTACATTTTTTCAATGCAATAAATTGTTGAAAAACCTTTTTTAAACCTGAATCGGTAGCGCGGTTTTTATGTTAGATAGCCCACACAGATTTATTCATTATTTGTTTTTTTAACCTACCCATGTGCCTATACGATATAAATTTATCACCAGTTCAGCATAGGAACAATGGGCTGGCAATCTGTTTGATGCTAATACAATCTAAACGTATGACGCTGTTCGTGTCCGATACGAGGTGCCACTTGTCACGTTGGACATGAACTATGGTATATGTAGGTACCTCGACATCTACATACATTAGTGCCAGACATCGGACGATGCCTGTGTTCAGCAGTGAAGGAATTTCTGATAAGTGTAGGTACTAATGATGATCATAATGAACCAGATAATAAATAAGCGCTGTTAATTATAAACAGTTTTTTTTCATAGTCGTAAATTTTAAGTAAAAATTAAGCGTGCATGCTTAAAAATAAAAATGTCGTGAGGGCAGTGGTTAAGGTCGCTGCTTCTCGTACATGAGATGGTGGAAGATAACCGACTTGTCATTACTTTAAGTATGAAATCGCTAATCCGCCTTGAGCACGAGTGGTGATCAATACTCGTGTCTCCTCTGTATGAGAAGAGGCCTTTGTTCTGCAGTGGGACAATAATACGCAAGAGGCTTTTGCTCTGCAGTGGACCAATGGACAATAACATTATTATTCACTAAAAAGCGCCCCGTCTCATGCCAATAAACCACGATATTTACGGCAAATAATTTATCAGAGAATCAAGCAAAAATCCCCTAAAACTTAACATGACAAATTGTATGCAAATACAAGCCTTCAATCCTGTCATCAGTGATTTTATACTGCACGTAAAAAGTATCAACATCTACGTCGATTTACGGCAGCTTTTCCCACGAACATTTTCTAATCAACATTCAAGTAGCGCGGTAAGGCGGTGTCCCCATAAATTACGTATCAAGTATGTGTAGAGGCTTTATGAAAAATGTTTTCGTAACGTGGTTTCCCAGTGGATACTTGTGGAAACTCCGCCGGCGCGACCGTGCATACGCGCCTTTATGCAAACAAAATATATTGGCCCTTTGATATGTTGGCTCCTTAACTTTACTATTAGTTTCTCGTTGAGTTATTAAATTGGCTCCGTTGCGCGTTGGCTTGTGTGGTATATTAATTGCTGTTGTAGGTACGTATTGGTGTTTTAAGTGCCTATAACGAGTGGATGGGAAATTTTTTTGTATGATTTTATACCTCCTAGAGTGAATACATCTAGTCGGTAAAAAAAAATGTTCCATATCTACCCGGACAAAATGTATGAAAAAGCAGATTTTATAAATGACCGGCGCAATCCTTGGTAAAAGTTTATGTTACAATGTCTCTTCTACCCCCTATTATCCCTGCCGGGGTTGCGGGATGTTCGAAAGAGATACCGCGCCCCCGGAACGCAAAGCACAAGAAGGTTTTAGTCAGTAAAAGTCTGACACTCTCTCCTGCCCCGCCCAGGGCGGGGGAAGTCAAATGATGTTTTCCCATCGGTAAAAAAAACCCCTATTATTATTTATTGAAAAATTATTTAACCTGCATTATCCCGCTGTAAGGCAAAGGCCTCCCTTTCTTCTTCCAAATTCTTCCTATCCCGAGTTAGTGTGGACCAATCCTGCCTGTAACCCTGCCTATGACACAATTTATTTCAAACAATTAGGTAATTAAACGGCTTCGTTGGCCTAGTGGTTCTAAGCGCGACTGCTACGCTGGAGGTCTTGGGTTCTATTCCCATGTCGAGCAAAAAGTGTTATTGGGCTTTTCCATGAAATTCTTAGTAGCAGCTAGGACTTAGGATTTGTGCCCGGTTAATAGCAAAAGGCTCACCCCCTAATACAAACATATCGGCCCTAAAACATATCGGCGAACTGTGGGTGTGCATGGTACACCTCTGCCTAACCCTTCGAGGAAACGAGTGTGGTATGTCTGAGGTAATTAAGAATGTTACTTCCTTAGACAATTAAAAACGAAAGCTTTAAAATAGACACGTGTAAGCCTTTATTAGAACCTACAGTAGGTACACTGATGTCACAAAGTATTTTTAAATTACCCCAAATTAATATAGTACCGTTATAGGTTGCGTGTTTACCAAATTCAACAGTAACTTTAACCTAGTTCTTTAGTCAAAGCTTTTAACCCGCAAAGAATATGGAGAAGTCATAGAATAGTTTTTTTTTTTTAAGATTTCTTTTTCTTCTTCTGAAGGATGATTGGACGTGGTAAGTCAGTAATCAGTATGTCAAAACGCGTTTTTTCCATTTAATAAAATGAACCACAAAGAGCTACAAGAACTTCAGACTACAAACAGTATTTTAAAATGTAGGGTTCCTTAGTAAATGAAATTCTAACAATCTATTTCAGGTAATATATTTACTATACCTACAAAAACATTGTTTGATTTTTTTATACAATATATATTAACAGCTGTATTAAAAAAAAAACGCTTAAAACAACATGACAATAATTATATCGTATTAAAAAATTGAACTATGTTTTTGTAGGTACAGTTAAAATTAAATTTAACAAAGAAACCCCATATTAAAAATTAAAACCGCAACATTTCATTATTTTAGCAACAATTTCGCAACTACACAACCAATCCAATACTATCCATTATACATCATGATAAAAAAATCTCTCAACGGATAACCCTGTATACCAATCATAATCCGATTTGAAAGGAGAGGATTTAGACTCGGGACACCATAAGCAATAAAGCACTACACGTCAGATTGAGAGCCATACGATTCCAATCCGCTTCCGAGGCAGAAACAAAGGGAAACTTCGATGAAATTGGAACATCAGACTTGATTCGACGCATTGACGGAAAAACCTTTTGATATTTAGGTTAATCAAGTGGAAGACAATACTGATTTAATTTGCTACTATCAAATCGTATTTGTTGAACTAAAATGTTTTGTATCTATAAAATAACATTTCAAACTTTTGAAACGTATCCAATGCGGGTGAAACGCCAATATGTTGTGAATACTTTAAAGTCCAGCGTTCAATAGCGTAAATCCGTAAGCGTAATTCAAACTGTCGTTTTGCGCGCGTGTAGCCCGTGCCTAATCCCGGTCGGACGGGTACAAACGACATCGTCAGGTGATATCAGTTGCAGCTGCGACGTGCTCGCTCCTAGATTCACTTACGGATTGATGGCAATGCAACGCGATATATACTCTAAGCTACAAATCACCGAACCATTCCGTTCGACTCGCACAAAAGAATATTGAAGATGTCTGCTTTATTACCTTGATATACACTTGTATTGAGAATGTTTGACGCGAGTGTTATGAATATATCGAAGTTATAAAAGTAACGATATTTTTCAAAAAGTTCGAATCTGATTTTACGTTCGGATCGTGCCTACATTGTATCATGCACACCATTCACTTTTGTTTAGCGTACGGTTCTGACGACCATAAACATAAAGAGGACAAAAAAACCCTTAGTTTATGCTCCCGACACACGATAGTTACGCTCCAAATGAGATTGTTCATCGTTTTTTCCCTTTTTATTATATGAAGAGGTTTGGTTTACATTCTATTCATATTATTTTCAAGTACCTTCGCTGCGTTATTTGTTCTGCGAACATTATATTGTTTGATAAACTCACTCTACGGAATATTACGATATTGAAAATTGGAATTGATAAAGAAATAAAAGGAACGAGGTATCGGATTAAATACTTTTCTGTAAGAACAGTTTTCATTTTAATAAATTGTTCATTACAAACATTTTTGAAAAGGGAATATTTTCATAAAATCACAACGAATTTATAGAGGTGAATAATAAACATTAATTTGGTTTGTGTCGTCATGAAGGTGCATAATGATAGGCTCATTTTACCGGAGTGCGTTAAGCATGTAGGTCATAAAGACAGGCACACACTGACGGCTCTCATCAAGCCCTCGATATTTCACCGAACATTACAAACGTGCGGGCGGACGACTGATGTTAATTGGATGCGCAAGCCGCAGTAGACACGGCTATGAAATATAAAACAGGCGGTTTCCAGGCGACTGCAACTGCATTATCCTGCTGATGATGCAACGTGACGCGTTAAGTTGTCGTGTCGTGACGGTGATGTTACTGTTAGAATGTTTGTAAGAATTTTTGTTATTGATGAGAAAAATGTCGAGACAATTGGAAAAGACAAGATGCACTGCTGTATTGTGTTTTGATTTTTTGATGTTACTTCGTTTTTCTTAACATTGCTTTTTAAATACTTTCCGTAAGTTGAAGTACTTATGGTTGAAATTCAAATGCCATGAAATTCCATGCCTAATCGCTACTTTATTTGCTCCATTTCCTCTTGAACACGATCCAATTCGGATCATTTCAACTGAAAACCATGTACGTTTTTCACTCTTTTATTGCTGCATACATTTTCTGCATTACATATTTCAATTTTCTAACAGATAAACCGGGACTTCATCAAAGCGATGGGCGTAACGTTGGAATCGTGGGTACTCGTGTTTGAGTAGCTGCGATTTCAACGCTACCCACACACAATACAAAATATTGCTATTTTTGTAGCGCATTCGCACACAATACGTTTGAAACGGACTGTGTAATAACGGCCCATCAAAATTTCTACGGTACACTTGCCGAGCCGATCGGAAAAATTCACTCGACTCGGCTCGCCCCGACTCGGCACTAGTGTCGTAATCCGCGTGCCCCGCTATGTGTGAAATTGAAATTAAAATTCTATTAAAGCGGAACGATTGGAATAGAACACGACGTATCCTATTTTTATACAGCACTGATAAATTGATTATGTGATTGGACTGGCTCAGTGGGACGGTAAGGAACTGGGGGCCATTTAAACGGTCCGCGTTTATTATACGACTAGTTTTTGCCAGCGACGCCCACGTGGTTCTTTTTACCCCGGTTTAAGATGCGTTTTCGGTTACTGCGCCGCTCCTATGGCTCGTGGCGTGATGTTATATAGCTTATAGCCTTCCTCGATAAATGGACTACCGAACACAATAAGATTTTTTCTGTTTGAACCAATAGTTCCTGAGATGAGCGTGTTCAACTAAATAAACAAACTCTTTAGTTTTATAATATTGAATATAGACAGTAAAGCAAGCGATGGTAAAGCAAATCCGTGCAAGTACCAATGTGAATTTTCCAATTCATATGTACTTTCTAAGTTTAATCTTGGATATAACTGACATCGGTGAAGGAAAACATCATGTGGGAACCTGCTCTTATAGTTACTCGTATTATAAGTCTGAAATCGTCAATCCGCCATGAGCGAGCATGATGCTCAATAGGTACTCGTGCCTTCTCTGTATGAGAAGAGGCCTTTGCCCAGCAGTGGCCTCTTATTTTTTGTTTTTTTAACGAATACCCTTTTTGCTACTATTTTTCTGTGCACATGGTCTATGTCAATTAACATTTTTTCTTTTTTTTCAGTGGGTCAATAATGGGCGGGTATTATTAAAGCAAGCGATGTGAGCATGTGAGGTGGCCATGTTTGATACTAGCGCAAATTGATCTAAAATGAAGTTGAAAATTAATATCCTCATCATTTTGCTATATTCGAAACTTTGCTATTAGTTATTGTGGTGCTTCGTTATGGATAACTTTTAAAAACTTTGCAATGCTTCTTTGAGGAAAGATTTTTCAATAACTACCTTTACCTTGAAGCTAAAGTTTTGCAACGTGATTATTTTATAACTATTCATATAAAAAATCGGCAATGTGCGAGTCATATTAGCATACGAAGGGTTCCGTCCGACCGTAAAATATTTAAGGCTTCATGCGAATGAACCATTTAAATTTTAAAATTATTTTATACTAGCTTTTGCCCGCGACTTCATCCGCGTGGATTAATAGTTCCCGTTCCCGGGGGATTTCCGGGATGAAAACTATCCTATGTCCTTTCTCGGGTCCCAGACTATATCTGTACCAAATTTCATTGAAAACGGTTCAGTGGTTTAGGCGTGAAGAAGAGACAGACAGACAGACAGACAGACAGAGTTACTTTCGCATTTATAATATTAGTAAGTACGGACTAGCTGTGACCCGCGACTGTTAAAGTAATTATGTTATTCTACGGGAACCGTACAGTTTTCCAGGATAAAAAGTAGCCTTTGTGCTATTCCCGACTATAATCTATCTATGCGCCAAATTTCATCTAGATCCATTAAGCCGTTTAAGTGTGAAACAGCATCCATCAATCCTTCTACCCATCCTCACTTTCGCATTTATACGTGTAATATTAGTAGGATGTTGCTATAGAGGCTTTAGTAATAAACACTCTGCGGGTTGTTCGAAAGAGATACCGCGCCCCCGGAACGCAAAGGGCACATGAAAGGAACATAGACGGGTTTTAGTCAGTAAAAGTCTGACACTCCCTCCCGCCCCGCCCAGGGCGGGGGAAATTATTTGATGATTACCCGTCTATAAAAAAAAAAAAAGTAATACACACTATGCGAAAATTTAAAGTTTCAACATTTTACGGTTCAAAAGATACAGTCCTATGACAAACGGACGGACAGATACACAGCGGGGTCTTAGCAAGAAGTTTCGTTTGGCGTCCTATGAGTATGGGACCCTAAAAAGTTAGTGAAAGTTTTTGCGTAAGCTCACATTTTTGGGTTAAATATGAGTCACCTTGGATTTTATTAGTTACCAAGAAAGAGTGATTTATTATCTAGCATTTATACACGAAAAATACTAAGTACCTATTTAGTTACAAACTATATGAATTATTAAATGAGATGTTTATTTTCTTTACAAATATTTGAGATATTTTTTCTAACATAAAAAAGCTGAAGAGCTTTTTGTTTGTTTGTTTGTTGGTTTAAACTAAATCTCTGGAACTCTTAGCCGGATTAGAATATTTGGTCTGGTATATGATAGCCAAATTTATGGGGAATAGTGTAGACTGTATAATATTACGATACAACGCACGGGAGTGGAGCAGTAACTGAAGCCGTAACTTAATAAGGGAGAAAAACCGCACGGGTGAAGTCGGCAAAAGTAACAGGTATCATCAAATCTGTTTTCTTTGTAGATGTAATGCAGAGATATAAGGAGGTATAGGAAGAAGTGTAAATTAAATTAGATTGTGTGAACAAAAATATCGTTTAAATTTTTGTTTCACCTGAAACCCTATGATAATTCCAGCGTGGTAACTAAACAATACAGCGTGGGCTACACACTGCGTGAGCGAATGTATCTAGTATTTTTCGTATACAATTTTCCGCCTGAAATCATACCTACTCAGGTATAAAAGTATCTGCTTTGCACTACATCGTTATAGAATATAGGTGATATTGTTGCGCGTGAGTTGTCGTTCTAATCTGTAGAAAATTATAATTTTATTGATAATGTAATATAAGTAGGTATGGTAGTCTTTAACAAAACAAGCCTATTACTGTTCCATTGCATGTGTTCGGTGTTTTCACCGAACACCTTAGTCAGCAATATCGCCGCAACGCGCCAACCTAATTGAATATGTTTTACGATATATTTAGTGCATTTTTGTCTACCGCGAGAGCTGGGTGTACTCATTACATTTAAAACATTTCATTAACATTTTTAGCTTAGTTTAACAGTAAGAACATTTCAGTGATCAGGAATAAACAGTGATTAATTTAAACATTTCTTTCTCTTAATAAACATCAAACACCGACACCTAGCTACGTACCCCGACATATTTTTTGGTCCTTCGAGCCGGATCGGATCACGCGTCGCGTAATTCCGGGATTTCGGGATTCTGGTGTGTGCGATCTGAACTGTCGTAACAATCTAAAGTGGGGGCGTTGTGTGGCGGTCGGAGCAAACAGCGGAGCAGCAGGAAAGGCTGAGTACCGACAGCGGAGAAAACAAGTAATAAATTTCCTTATTTTTAGTCAGTAAGGATTGCACTTTATAATCCAATAATGTCGGATCTTATTGAAACACAATCAATTCTCTACGATAGCATCGTAAAACTTGGCATCAACTTGAAGAAGGACGGTGCCGATAGGCAATCAGTGGATTACTTTAAGCGCAAGCTTAGCACGTTGGAGAAATATTGGGAGGAATACAAGATCAATAATGAGCGAATTGAGCTGGAAGTAACTAAAACTGATCCTTATTTTACTGGCCAAGAATACGAAAAAACAAACAAGGCGTATGAGTCAACCAAGGCGCTGATCAACCAACGATACCAGTTATGGTTAACGAAAACAGGAAGCCTGTCAACAGGTGAGCAAACAATAACTCGTGACAAATCACCGTCCGCGTCCACAATGCGTAAGGAAGTGGAAAAAAGTGAGGAAGTGAGACCTAGCGTCTCAAGGCAGCTGAGCGACCAACCAGCTCAGAAGTTCAGCATGGAGCCTAACAGTCAGGTAGACGAGTTGTTGAAGAAACAGTATGCGAATTTTAAGGCTTTTGTGCGGACAACTGCAAACATAGATGTGGATTCTATCGTCGATAAGTGGGAATTTGAAGACGTACTGAGATCACTACAGGCAAGATGGTTAGCCATCGATAGACTACACTGGGACATCGAGATTGAGTTGGAAGGAGAAAACGTACGATATAGCAACATGTACGATAGGTATGAGACACAGTTCAACAACCTGAAGCGTGCTATAAACACGAAGATGTGGTCCGTCGCGCACAGGGAAAAATCAACTCCTCAACTAGAGATACCAAACTTCAACGGGAACTACAACCAATGGGTTTCGTTTAGGGACCTATTTACGGAAGTAATTCATAACAATCCCTCATTGTCAAACGGCCAAAAGATGCAGTACTTAAAAGGTAAGGTTCGCGGAGAAGCAGAGAAATTAATACAACATCTGTCTATCAGTACCGACAACTACTTGGTATGCTGGAATATTCTTACCCATCGGTACGATAACAAGAAATTAATATTTTCATCTCATATGAACACTTTGTTAGGCCTGCCTAACATACAGCAACAATCAGTACAGCAAATCAAGCGCATGCATGACACCGCGGTGGAATGTCTCAACGCCATAAAAAACTTAGGAGTTGACACTACATCGTGGGACCCTATGATCGTTCACGTTCTAGGCCAAAAACTAGACACAGAAACATATACGGACTACATAGAATCGCTAAAGAATTCGAAAGAACTGCCGGTCCTTGGAGAGTTCTTAGAGTTTCTGGAAACAAAATTTACATCTTTGGAAACGGTTCGGCGAAAAGATAGTATACCCCTGAAAACTTCGTCTTCAAACATGGGTCAAACATCATATAACAAAAAGAACAGTCATAGCAACAACTCGAACAATATAGGAAAAAACATTACAAACAACGGAAGTAGGCAAATTGCGAAATCATTACACATGTCCAATATAAAATGTCCTCTTTGCAATAACCAACATGGCATTTATAATTGCAAAACATATTTAAAAATGAGTGATGAACAAAGGCTAAAAACTGCAACAAAATTAAAACTTTGCACAAATTGTTTATTTAGCCACTCCGGAAATCAATGCACATCAAACTTAACATGTCGAAAATGCCAAGATCATCATAATACGATTCTACATGACGCATTTGCGAAATTAGCGAATGCATCAACGTCGTCAAGCTGTGACAACGGGGGAAATACGAAACCAAGTGGAAAACGCCATGAACCCGTGACAGGAACCGTGAATGCGTCTCAAAACGAAACAGCCGAAATATTGCTAGCCACGGCGCTGGTAAAAGTCAAAGATGCGAATGGAACTTACCAAACAATGCGCGCCTTGATCGACCAAGGTTCACAGATATCCTTAATTACGGAGGATGCGGCTCAGCTTTTAGGGATCCAGAGACGACGTTGCAAAGGCGTCATCTTTGGAGTGGGTCAAAAGGCAAACAGCTATAAAGGAGTAATAAGCATAGAGTGCGCCTCTAGGTACAACAGTTTTGAATTTAATTCGGACGTTCTCATCATGAACGAACTTATTAAACAGTTACCCAATCAAACATTTAACAAACCAAATTGGAACTACATTGAAAACATTAATTTAGCCGACCCGGAATTCTACCAAAGTCGACGAATTGACTTGCTTTTCGGGGCGGATATTTACGCAAACATTATGCTGGGTGGAATTATAAAAGGAGAACATATCCAACAGCCGCTTGCTCAGCAAACACAACTAGGTTGGATATTATGTGGTAACGTAAAAACATACCACTGTAGCGTGGTCTTAAATAACATAGAAGAAATACAAAAATTTTGGGAAGTAGAAGAGATTTCAGAGCCATCCAACCTGTCCGTAGAAGACCAAGAATGTATGAATTACTATACCAAAACAACACGTAGAAACAACCAAGGTCGCTATGAAGTCAGAATACCACTAAAAGAACATTTAAAACAAGAGCTAGGAAATTCCAAATCAATGGCTATAGCACAGCTAAAGAACTTAGAACGTCGATTGGAAAAACAACCAACAGTAGCTGAAAAATACAAAGAATTTATGAGAGAGTATGTTGCGTTGAGCCACATGAAACCGGAGCAGGAAGACAGTAATATAACACTTGAATGCTTCTTGCCTCATCATGCCGTGCAAAGAGAAGAATCCTCTACCACTAAACTCCGCGTAGTGTTCAACGCATCCGCTAAAACATCAACCAAATACAGCCTGAATGACGTCATGCTGAAAGGGCCCAATCTACAAAAGGACTTGCAGTCGTTACTGCTGCAATGGAGACAATATCCTTTTGCTTTCACAGCTGACATCGAGAAGATGTACCGCCAAATCTTAGTTAACCCAATCGACCAACATCTACAAAAAATCGTTTGGCGTGAGTCATCAAAACAACCTATAGCAGTATATCAATTAAACACTGTAACATACGGAACAAAGGCCGCACCATTTTTGGCAATTATGACATTAAAACAGTTGGCGGCAGATGAGCGATGCAAGTTTCCAAAAGAAGCAATTATCCTAGAAGACAGTTTTTACATGGATGACCTTTTACATGGGTGCTACAACATAGAACAGGGTAAACAAAATATTAACAACCTAATGCAACTCTTAAAATCAGGCGGTTTTAATCTTCGGAAGTGGTCATCTAATAGTCAAGCGTTACTGGAGAACATACCAACAGGTCCAGAAGACTTCGTTTATAGTTTTAAAAACGATGACATGTTGAAAACGTTAGGGTTGTGCTGGAACCCAAACGGGGATCATTTCACTTTCCGTTGCAACTTTAATCAAACAACTACAAGACTAACTAAAAGGAGCTTGCTATCCGAAATATCCAAATTGTATGACCCTCTAGGCTGGCTTACACCTTTGTCCACGAAACTAAAATTATTATTTCAAAGGATATGGAAACATGATCTACATTGGGATGACAAAGTGTCGGATGACATACATAACGAATGGGTCAAACTAACAACGGAAATTGATCAGATAAAACATTGCAAGATACCTCGATGGATACTATGCAACGAGAAGGACGTCATTGAGCTGCACGGCTACTGCGATGCGTCCATCGAAGCCTATGCATGCGTGGTGTACGCACGAACAAAACATCAACAAGAAACAGTAATCGTCGCAGCAAAATCGAAATTGGTGCCGAGTAAGAAGAGCGTAACATTGCCGCGAATGGAGCTTTGTGGTGCTTACCTACTATCGAAGCTCATCAACAAAATAAAACAAAGCATGACTTGTCCAGTAGAGATACATGGATGGTGTGACTCTATGGTAGTAATAGGTTGGCTACAAGGTGATTCAGCACGTTGGAAACCCTTTGTGGCAAATAGAATCACCGCCATCAAACAATTAATGCCAGCAGAGTGCTGGCGATATGTGAAATCGGGAGACAATCCTGCAGATTGCGCCAGCCGAGGCTTAACCGCGCCTCAGCTAATACAACATCCGTTATGGTGGAAGGGACCATCATGGTTAGCATCCTATGACGTAACAAAGAAAGAAAAACAAACGAGTTATCATACAGAGGAGGAAACAAAAAAGATAAATTTAGTTAACATAATTCAAGACATAAGTGATAATAGCGTAATAAATAACTTATTATTGCAACATAATTCTTTGCAAAAAATAACACGTGTCTTGGCATGGATACGGAGGGCTTTGACACCAAAGTCGCAGCGTAAACATTTACCGAACTACCTAACATTACCTGAACTACGTCAAGCTAAATCAGCAATTATAAAACAAGTACAACTTACAGAATTTCCGTCAGAAATTGAAAGCATAAACAAACTGGGTAATGTCGCAACAAACAGCAAGATCAAAACTTTAAAACCTTTTGTCGATACCAGTGGTTTTCTCCGAGTGGGAGGACGTTTAAGGAACGCGATTATGAGCGACGATATGAAACATCCGAAAATAATTCCTAACAAAAGTCGACTAGCAGAATTAATCATTGAAGAATTTCATCTGTTCACATTTCACGGAGGTCCTAGACTGACTTTAGCAACTCTCAGGCAACAATACTGGATAACAAGTGGTTACAGCACGGTCAAGAAACAGTTAAGAAATTGCGTAACCTGTCGAAAGTATGAAGCAAGGAAACAATACCAACTGATGGGTGACCTTCCTGCTGTAAGAACAAACCCCGCTCCTCCATTCTACCACACGGGGGTGGATTACACAGGCTTTGTAAATATAAAGGCAAACAAGGGAAGAAGCGCCAGAACATTGAAAGGTTATGTGGTGGTATTTATATGTATGGTTACGAAAGCCGTTCACTTGGAATTAGTAACTGACCTCACCAGTTCCGCATTTTTAGCCGCACTAAAAAGAATGGCGGCCCGAAGAGGAACGCCGCATAACTTGTATAGTGACCAAGGAACCAATTTTATTGGAGCCAACAGGCTACTTCAAGAGGAGTACCACCAACTACAGAAAGTTTTCCAAGACAGTTGCCTTGCGGAAATCGCTGAAATGAACATACAATGGCATTTCAATGCTCCATCTTGGCCAAGCGCAGGAGGTCTGTGGGAAAGAGCTGTCCGCAGCCTAAAGTTCCATCTAAAAAGAGTGGTTGGGGAACAAAGACTAACATTCGAAGAGTTCAACACCGTATTGACACAACTGGAAGCGTGTCTGAACTCGAGACCGTTATGTTCGTTAACAGAAAACGTAGAGGACCTGGATTATTTATCTCCAGCACATTTTTTAACAGGAAGAGGCGACTTAACAGTTATTGAGACGAAAGAGGACGCTAGAACAAGATGGCATCTAACAAATAACATTTTTAAACAGATCTGGCAAAAATGGAAAGAGGAATATCTTAGCCAATTAACAGCAAGAGAGAAGTGGTGTAAGCCTCAGGAAAACTTAAAAATAGGCAACATGGTGATCGTGCATGAGGATAACATTCCAGCTGGACGGTGGATAATGGGCAGAGTAGTGGACCTGCATCCCGGTAAAGATGGCTATGTTAGAGTGGTGTCATTAAAAACAAAAAATGGCATTATAAAACGACCCGTAGTGAAACTTTCGTTATTACCGGTTGAGGTCGTATCAAATAGTAAAGAAAACAGTGCAGCCAAAACAGACGAGTCATCAGAAAACAAATCAGCTGGAGTCCGGAACAAAAATAAACAGCAAAAGGTGACGACAGGAATGCTATCGTATATCGCCATGGCATTGACCTGTCTTATGTCATTCTGCACCGTTGCAAAATGCAACTATAACATAACAACACTTAATGATAGCCAATCTTTTTATTTCGATCCAATATCAAAAATAAGTCTCGTAAAAGATACTTGGACACTAGTCGTATTCTATAACATGTCTCCGTATTGGGAAGGTATGCAAGCCTTTGAAAAAGTAACAACATACTTAGAAAAAACATGCAAAACAACAGGCAGCGAACAGTGTAACATGATACTACCTCAGCTGACCCATGAGTGGAATGAACTAAAACACTACAATGAACTTTTGATGACACAACACGACACTGTACACTCCCGACAGCGTCGGGGACTTATCAATGTAGTCGGTAACATTGCGAATTCCCTATTCGGCGTATTAGACCAACAATTCGCGGAAAAGTATAGCCGAGATATCAACTTGATACAACAAAATGAGAAACATTTAAACGATCTGTGGAACAATCAGACATCTGTTGTCGAATCGGAGTACAATTTGCTGAAAAGAACAGAAGAAATTATGTCCAAACAACATAAAATAATCAACAAACATCTGAATACACTGGAAAATGTATCCAACAAACTACAACGGGAGATAAACAACATATCCTTACTACAGGAATTTACCATGACAGCACTAACAGCCAGTAATTTATTGCATAATTTAAGAAGAACTCAAAACACACTACTTGATATGCTGACCAATGTCCATAATGGACAGATTAACATTCACCTACTTACCCCGGAACAGCTCCAAAAGGAACTTAACATTATATCGAGACATTTATCCGACGACTTAACCTTACCTATTGAAGCGCACGAAATTCGAAAATTATATGCACTGATTAACATAAAAGCACGAATAACTGAGGAATACTTCCTCTTTCAAATTACATTCCCACTTATCAGTAGAGACCGATATAAGTTGTACAAAATACATCATATCCCACATCAGATAAACAGCAGTATGATAGAGCTCATCCCATCTTCAGAATACATCGCTACAGATTTGAAAAGAGACGCATACCTGACAATTACGTCGCCAGAACTAACACACTGTAAACAACAAGATGATATGTTTTTGTGCGATTGGAAAAAACCAATTTACCATCTTAGCAACGAAAACAACTTCTGTGACCTCGACCGGGACACAGAGAAGTGCAAGGTACGAAAATCCAAATGTGAAAACAGATGGACACCACTGGTAAACCCATCACTATTTTTGTACCATTGTTGCAACATTTACTCCGTCAAGATAATCTGCGGCGAGCAAATAAATAAAATAACACTGAGTAAAGCTGGTGCCATATTTTACTTAGGACCAGGTTGTCTACTTAAAGGCCAGGATTTCACTCTAAACATTCAGAGTCTAAAGAAAAATGTAATCGGAATGAGTCCCGACATTTTCATACCTGAGATGGATCAGTTAAACAACATCATTAACAGCTCGATGCCTTTCAAACATTATGAAGACGTCTCAGACTCAGGCGAAATGAAGGACGCCTTAAAAAATCTACATAAACGAATCGTCGACCTGAAGAACAGCAGAGCGGAATTACGCGACACATTATCGACTCACGACATACACCAGTATGCAGTATGCTACGCCGTGGTCGTCGCGCTGGCGCTGGCGGCGGGAGCGCTGCTGTACCGGAGGCTGCGCCGACGAGTGCGCCGCGCGCACATCACGTCTGGGATGGAGCTGCAGCCCGCCACCAGTGTTAGTGATGTGAACATCAGTAGTGCTAGTGTGAGTGCGCGCCGCAACATGGTTGAACGTCAACCTAGTGTTACGCGATCAATGGTAAATAGGGAGTGTCCCCCCTTACCCACGACTCGTTTAGGGACAATAAGTGCTTGATTAGATTATGTATAAATTTCACGTTTATTAAGACTAACATTTTAATTTTAAGTTATGTGACTTCACCTTATGAAACATCATCATTATCACTCCCTCAACATTCTAACATGACTATGTATTATTTCACTACCCCGAGCTTTCGCGCCCCGGAATATGTTCGGTGTTTTCACCGAACACCTTAGTCAGCAATATCGCCGCAACGCGCCAACCTAATTGAATATGTTTTACGATATATTTAGTGCATTTTTGTCTACCGCGAGAGCTGGGTGTACTCATTACATTTAAAACATTTCATTAACATTTTTAGCTTAGTTTAACAGTAAGAACATTTCAGTGATCAGGAATAAACAGTGATTAATTTAAACATTTCTTTCTCTTAATAAACATCAAACACCGACACCTAGCTACGTACCCCGACAGCATGGCAAAAGATTTTTTCAGGCAGCGAAGGCACGGGCATTGGTCACCAATCAGTAACTCACAGGAATCTAAGGAAAAGTTTCCTCACATAATTTTAGAGAAAGCAATTTGGTTAATTCAAACGGCTTAATGTGAAACCATTTTTGGTGATTTTTCTAAAGGAGCAATATCGTTAATTTCCAACACAGAGTAGGCCACACCTGCGAGTGCGATATCACGTAATTTACTACAGACGTTAGCTCGCTCAATTGGACTCCATGACGAGAAATTCTCGGATGTAAGAACATAGTCTGTTCCACGCTTACGTTCAGATTTATTGACATCGCGATAAACTGCTCTGTAGAGCACCATTCGTCGATTAAATGACGTCACAAGCTCAGGGTTGGGTCTTAACTGTCCTTTTGTTATTGTATTCATAGGTACGGGCTCATATCTCGCTGCGTAGGTGTTGAGCGGCGATGTAGTTAGCATGACTCGCTATGTATAGGGCAGACAACCGCAATATGTCGGTGATAATGTATGGGAGTGCGAACGGGTGCGTCTGGGTGAATACGTATGTTGGATGTGTTCCCATTGTTCAGGCGTTATCGAGAATACCACGACGGTATTGTGCCGACGACAGTATTCTTAGCTCAGAACTTGAACTAAAACAAACGAATTATTAAATGCGACAAGCAAAATTTGCGTTGGAATCCAAGTGTCGGATAACTTAATGTTTTTCTTCCCTTTCTGAAACGGCCTCGGAAATCTTGTGTCGAGCTGAGATAACGGAACAGGACAAAAGTTTTATCATACTTTATTTTTCACTTCAGTTCCCCTGTGGGCCGGGCCAAAGTAACTGGCATTCAACTACTTCAAATTTTATAAAAATATACTATATGAATAATAAAAAAGAAATGCAATAATGAAATATTTATTCTATGTTTTGATAAAAGTATTGCTATGATTCACAATGTTTGAAAACAATTTATACCATTTCCTATTCGCAAAATTTTACAACTAACCTTCAACGGGATGTGGAAATTATTTACGTTTACATAAACCCGTGAAATAATATTTCAGCTCAAAGACGACTTATTGTGTTCTCGAGTTTCGGAAAACTGGAGCTAGAAAACACAATAAGTGTTATCACGATGCGTGGGCCGGTGAAATATAACACTCCTTATATTTCTACCAGACTTAGTCCAACATTTGTTTGTTTAGGATAGATTACGCCGCGAGTAATTGACAGATCAAAGTTATCCCATTACAAACAATTGATTTTCTTTCAAAATAATTTTGTGTAAAAGTTTCGAAGGAGATCGAGCGTTATGACATAATTACACGGTTCAACTAAATTGATCTACTTTGATTGACAATGCAGAAATAAAGGATATCGCCAACATTGAATGATTCACTTTTGTGTTCACGAGATCCTATTTGGTTGATTCGACCAAGTTGAAAGGCCAAAGCGAACCGTGAAATTCCGGCGTTATTCAAAGAAATGTTCAACTCAAAAGTGATAAGGAAAATAAGGTGGCGATACTGTTGGTATTATGTGTATTTTTCTTTGTATATAGGATTTTGTGATATCGTTTTCCGGGTAAAATCATTGTGAGAAATTATATTTTCTATGGTATTAAGTACGTCGTACATTTGATATC
Source organism: Caradrina clavipalpis (assembly GCA_932526535.1). NCBI lineage: Eukaryota > Metazoa > Arthropoda > Insecta > Lepidoptera > Noctuidae > Caradrina > Caradrina clavipalpis. Next base: position 10,575,935 of record OW052091.1, on the reverse strand, counting down.
ACTTATGTTTTTCCTGTTTGTCCCGTGAGGGATTATTTAAATATGAAATTGGCCTACAATCCTACAATTTCCTACTTCCTACTTACTGTTATAAAGGCAAAAATATGTCAGGATGGATGGATGGATGGATGGATGGATAGACGGATTGATGTTTGTTCCTCTTTCAAGTTTAAACAGCTGAACGGAATTATAAATATTAACCTCACCCCGGTTTTGTGTTCCTGTGGGATCTAAATTCCGAAGTCTACGCAGACGAATTCGCGGTTAGAAGCTAGTGCAATAATGTTATATAATCGTTGAACAATATTTTTATAACATAAAAACGTTGTAATATATGTTGATATACAGTCTAGACTACAGGCATTTATTTTTCTTTCCACGGAATAAGATTTAAACGGTATCCATAAAAGACAGTAAATAGCAACATCAATTTACCAAATACATTAATTGACGGTAAATCAAAACTTTTTCTTATTTTCGTCCCAAAAGACCAATCAATTCAATCATAATAGGAACAAACATAGAAATTATACGACCGCGATATTTCAATGAAATTAACTTATTTTCTCAGTTATGTATATGAGGCAGACGGGCTGGCGTCGGCCCCGCCTGGCTTACCGAGGATTTGGCGCGGAACCGTCCTTACCTGTTAATATCTACATACTTGTCAAATTACCTTGTCAATTGATGTGACGATGATACAGCCTACTTACTCCTACGCGCTGCTACGCATATATGTAGACCGTAGCCGAGTTCATTGCTACGCCGCTGCTACGCTTTCGTAGCACATGCTTCAAATGAACATTAAGCTTTGCAACAATGAAAACCACCCAACATAAACAGTATTTAAAATAAAATGAGAACTAAGCTGCACAGATAAATGTGGTGTAAAGTGGGTTTAATAAAATAGACATAATTCCAATGTGAATTGCCCCACATTTTATCCGTGCGGTATCTAATGTTCCCGTCCCGCACAACTTCACGGATGTAATGGGCTGTGGAAACGAAATGTGTGTGGCTCGCAAATGTGTCATCTAAATCAAAAAGTTGGCTAAAACCCTCGCACCAATTAATTTCTAGTCCATAAAATAAAAATACTCTATAAGTACCCGTAGACTAATTCAAACTTTGGAGTTTATCAAAGAGATAAGCAAGTTTTTCTTATTAAGTATCAAGGGAGCTGTCGTAAATACAGAAATTAGCGCGAGTATCATCGTCAGAGCGGTGTGTAAACATGAAAACTTTGAAAGTGGCGTCGGCGTCGGCGCGCCGTCGTCCCGGCGACGTGCCGGCGACGTGCCGGCGACGTCCCGGCGACGGCGGCGGCGGCCAATCTCACCCGCCGTGTAAGTTGCCGGCTTATATTAGCTTATCGCATCAACTCGCGCTATTAGTTTTGTTACAAGTTTTATTCTACCTCGGTTAAATTATATCTTTAATATGTAGCGAACACAAGCTTCTCGGGGTGTATTTTCTCATTACCCAACTAAATATATACAATTAAATCTAAAGCCGAGTGTTCACCGTATATAAATGTGGTGCGACGAACTGTGGCGTTAGGCGTCCATAATAACTGCAGCGGTCACGCTGCACTGCAGTCGCCGCCTGATTAATGAATATTAGACTTTATATCTTTGCGGGCAAAGGTTAAAATAATACGTGGATACCGTGGGTATCGGTGTTCATTAGTTAACTTTATTTCTGAGCTGTAGATTTTACTTAAAAGTGGCAAATAACAGGATCATTTGTTGACATTAATAATTCTGCACTCGGAATTAACATCTAAGCTGTATGGTACACAAATAATAATGAATACGGCAAGAACAAAGCGTGGTTGTCGGTGTCGGCGGGTGATGGCGCGCCGCAGCCGGCCGGGCGGTCGGGTGGTCGAACGTGGCGTCATATTATGTTATTTACGCGCCCGCAGAGGACAACTTTTTAATGGGGCGATAACAGACCACCCGAGACCGGCGCGTTGCTGTTAAATCTCATGGTCATAAATACGTTATGTAAACCCACCCTAATAATTAGTGCCGGTTACGGCGTGTAGTTAAGTTTTATGAAGCCGGCGGAGGCTGCGACGAGCTCCTACATAAAAATGTTCCTTAATTTGCCTGCTGCGTCCGGCGCGATCAACTGGAAATTGTTATGTTTGTTCCGAATATCCTCTGTATATACGATACATACTTTTCTTATTTTTTTCCGCCGTTTTAATGCGATTGGGCTTCCATAGATCCGCCATACCACGTAGCCGAGATCTCATTGAATATGTATAGCTTAGTCCGATTTCACGGAAACCTTCGCTTTCCGTGCTCTCGGTTTCTCTGAATACTGACGAAGATCAATTTAATAAAACAAGTATAGTTACCTACTTTATCCTGAAATCACCAATCCGCCTTGAACAAGCGTGGTGATCAATGCTCGTGCCTTCTCTGTACGAGAAGAGGTCTTTGCCCTGCAGTGGGACAATAATAGGCTGGTATTATTATCTACGCGGCGTATGATAAAATGCCGGGGAGGTACGGACTTCGGTTTATACTTCTATCTGACAAATAGCGATTCGTTAAACTTTTTTATTGCTTTGTTTTATGATGTCAACCTTTCCAAGAAAATAATATTAAGTATGTACGTCGAGGAAAATATTAAATATAATAACTCTCGACTTACAACAAAGTTAATTTCATAACAATGTTCACGCTACGTGATGTCAACATACTTTCAGCGAATTTTGACGGATTCTGGTAACAATTTATACTTACCGTAAGCCAATTTAACAGGTTCGACTTAGATTTCGTGGAAATCATATATTCATGAACATGTTTATGTTTCATACATACAGACATTATATAGATATACATATTTTAAACGTAAATAACGGTTAAAGGTACGAGTTGTGTACAAATTGCCCGCCATATGATCGTACTAGGTAAGTCATTGACAGGCGTCAACAAGAGCGCGTGTCGTGTTGGGGGCGCGGGACCGGGGCCCGGGGCGCGAGGCAGACACAGTACCTTGCTAGGGCGCCGCGCTGCACGCCTGCACTCCGGCTCTTCACTGCTTCCCCACTTTTACTTTCAAAAGTTTTTCAACTAGTTAGTTCACGAAACTTGGGTGTCGAGTTCAGTTCAGGGACCGAGTATGAGGCGTTCTGGCGGAAGCTAGCGTTGTCAGCCGTGGGGAGAGGGTGAAGCGCGTGCTGCACGTACACAGGTTACAACGAGTACAGCGACGAAGCGAGATCCGGAGTCATGCGGTCAGCCAAAAGGACACAAACCTACTGGCGAGCTGGGTGTATCGGCGCTGCGGCCGGGGGCGGCGGGCGGCGGGGCCGCGCCATTGGCCCGCCGGGGCACGCCTCCGACGTCGCCGGTGACGCCGTCGCCGCCGCCGCCGCGTCGCCTCAGCACCGGTCGACCCGACCCGACCCTAGACCATACACGCCACACCACTTCAACTGACTTTACTTAAACTTCAAACTTTTCGACCGACGATTTGCTCATCTGAACTACTGCGAATTACACTGCGGATGTAGCAATAGTTCTATAACAATAGTTTATTTAAATCAACACATACCTGAATGCAATCCTGCGGCCGCAATTCACCCGGTGCACCATCAGCCACAAAAAATAACCGCTTAAACGGGTTACCCGGCACAATACAACACACAGCACTAACGAACTGGTCAACTTGACAATTAATCAACTTAATCACCGTTTACCATAATTGCGATAATTAAATAAGTTTGTGTATGTGTGTTAAAAATAAGTCGCGTCAGTGACGCGGTCACGCGTGTACTGATTAGCTGTCGCGTTAATTTGCACCTACGCTCATAGAATACAACATTTGTCAAATAATTACCCCCTTTTTGTTAATATCCGATTGCCGTTCCGTACTACGTTATGTTAATTACAATTTCATGTATGTTTGAACTTTATGGAATAAACAATAGGGTTACATGTTCTACTTTACTCGCCGATTTTGACATTTGTTATCTCGTACGTTTGTAAGATTGCAGACACATTATGTAATTGTTTTTTTCGTCTAAGGCCCACTTTTTCCAGTTAGAGTAATCTGTTGACATCGAGTTAGTTGTTATCACAGGACTATTATGTATGACATTTTATAATTTAACCTCGTATTACCAAATAAGTATGAGTTAAGTCTTTGCCGCAAGTACGCTAGTATTTAGATATTAACTAATACTTGTATGAAGACATATAATCAACTGAAAATTTTCCCGCGCATAAACTTAAGGCAATTACTTAGCATTTAAGAAAGTAAAATTTAATTGCTATAGTAATGATTTCACCACTTAAACATTGTTAAAGTATAAAACCTAGTATAACAAAGAAAAACAAGCCTGTTGTTAAATATAGTTTAGCATTATGTTAACTTATTAGTGGCTTTTCTGGCCGTCACTTAGAAACATTAAAACTAATCGATGCCGAACAAAGCATGAATGAATCATAATCACTAGTGTTAAAGTAATCATGTTTTAGGGTAATTCCATTTGACTACTTCAATTTTATTTATTTATTTAGGATCTCCAACAAAAGATATACACAAATCAAGACATAAAAACAATATTACAAATGTATTATGTAGGTGTAATCCTTCACTTATAGGAGACCACAGCATGCTGAATAAAGTTAACAACTAGCTAACAAAGTACTAAAAGAATAAAATTAAAAAGAAAAAAAAAACGACGGGTTGCACTCCGGGAGTGCCAGCAGAAGTGAAAACGCTAAAGACGTACACAAATATTATCGAAAAAACTGATCGAAAATCTTACGAATTTTTGATCAGGTCACGTATCCTGACGCGAGTTTAACATTTTTTACCCATTCCAAAACAACTGCACAACGGCGCTTACGAATTTTCGATCAGGGTCACGTGTCCTAACGCGAGTTTAACATTTTTTACCCATTCCAAAAAAAGTGCACAAAGCCGCTAAAGAAGTTTTCACTTCAAAAAAATTGTGATTATAATGGGTATAAAAAGAAACATTACTCAAATAACTACGCATAATGCTCATCAAAGTAAAAGTAAATAAGTTTGAGCAAAAATTATTGCTGGGAAATCACTTTTATTTTTCGTGTGAAGAATTACTGTTTATGGTAACGCACAAAAAACATAGTAATAGTTGATCATAATGACGAGTGTAATGATCTAGAAACTTGTTTTAACCGACTTTAAATTACTGTTACCGTTTTTTGGATTTGGATGATAGGAAGTACTGAAGTATACTAAAAAGCAGGAAGTAAAAAACCGTTTAAAAAAGCCGTTAGTTTTAGAAGTAACAGGTTTTGGTTCTGTTTATTGATGACTTTCAAAATTAAAGTTATTTTTCACTTTGTAATTTTTTTGTTAATGTTTTTAGAGATATCGCTAAACGGCTGGTCTTCTTATGGCTTGATTAGAGCTAACCTATTCTTGGGCCATAACTTGGCCTTGAAACAACCAGCATTGTCCCTATGTCCTGTGAATTTGAAATGTCTTATGAGTTCCACCCTCCCTGTTTATCTATTCGTCTATATTAATCCGTACTAATATTATAAATGCGAAAGTAACTCTGTCTGTCTGTCTGTCTGTCTGCCTCTTCTTCACGCCTAAACCACTGAACCGATTTCAATGAAATTTGGTACAGATATAGTCTGGGACCCGAGAAAGGACATAGGATAGTGTTCATCCCGGAAATCCCCCGGGAACGGGAACTATTAATCCACGCGGACGAAGTCGCGGGCAAAAGCTAGTATTATTATAAAAGGAAATATTTTTTTATTTGTTTATTTGTACCGAATAGGCTCCAAAAGTACTGGACTGATTTTAAAAATTTTGTCATCAATAGATAGATAGCCGCATTATCATTCCTGAGTTTCTTAAGCTAGGACCAAATAAACGTAACTAAAGACGTAAGACACGCGGACAAAGTCGCGGGCAGCTCGCTAGTAAATAATAATTTTGTTATTACTATTTTGAAATTTTATATAGCTATGTAATTATGGATTTAAGTTGCAAAATAATTGGGTAGATGACACCACTAATCAATTGACGTACTATTTATGAGCTGTCAAAACGCAATTCCCCCATATATTTTGTATGACAATACTCAAATATGACGTCACTTTTTTGACATCTCAATTCACTAATTATTTATTGATTTAAAAGCAAATAAAAATCTAATTTTAGTTATTTAAGTTATTAAAAAAATCATCGTGTTTTCGGGGCTAAATTAAACTGCTTTTTTTGTGAAGTTGTTTTTGGAATTATTATTTAATGGTGTCATCTACCCAATTATAAAATACACATTTTTTATTCAGAATCTAAAAAAAAACTCTTTTTCTCTCTCTTCTATCGAAACGTTTACAAAGATATTAAACCAAATAAGTATGGGTACACTTTTAAACTGATTACTTAATGTAGTTATTACTATTATGATAAGTAAAAGGCACACTCATGTAGTCACGTAGTTTTCGCGTGTTTTATGAAAATTAATTAACTCAATTAACAATTTCACACACGCCACGCTAAGTACCAACAAGTAGGTACTCTTTAGTGAATACTAAATTTATTCTGCCCTTCATAAGTACATCTTGCAGTCTTTCTATAGTATTCGACAAAGAGCTATTAATAGGGGGTTGAAACGCTAAAGAAATTCAAACGAGCGCTGAGGCTGTAAGTATGCAGCTCACGTGCAATCCGAACGTACATACGGACACTGTGACGGGGTAGGCAGAAGTCTCAGATCATACGTTCCAGAAATTTTAAATTTTTCGAATTTCTGGGTAAGCTCTCTCCAATGTAGACTTTGTTTATGTCGGCTCTAACCAAGACTAGAGTCAAGAGCTATAAAAGAATAAAAATAATGACGCGATTACAAAAATAAAAATTGTGAGAACGTGAAAAGTCCTTACTGGATTTAGGTTGATAAGCAAATTCACAATCAAACTAAATTGTCTACAAATTCAAATCACGACTACCAATCTACAGGCGCTTATTTAACGGAATCATAAGTTTCTGAAATAAAATAATTTCATATCAAGCGTTTCATTTTTTTTTAAATTTTTGTAGTAGTTTCTGTTTAAGAACATAGGTAGAGGCGGAAAAATAAAATAACTTATTTAGATCAACATTCTGTAATCAGAATCCAAACACAGCTTATTAAAACAATATAAATATCTTTTCCAATATTTTACACAGCAAAATCATTAAAATGAGTGTAACACATTGTTCTCGTATCGTTTCACCACACTTTCATTGTGTTTCTAAACCCATCAGAAAAACAAAAGAAGCACGGCACAGAACAAAAGCCGGCTAGTCGAAAGGTAATACAACTCGTCGTTACTGCTATTCAAAAAATAAACAGCGAAGATTACACCTACACTCTCTGTTTTCCAGCTAATAATTATTGTGTTGCTGTGTTGTTTTGTTTGTAACTTATTGCTAAGAAGTTTCTTTTAAAGTTTTAGCTAATTAGCTTTTGGCGTGACTTTGTTTGTTGGACACAGATGAAAATGCGAATTGGAAAGTAGCCTATTTCATTATTTAGATCTCGAGCTACATTTTTGTCAGATTTCATTACGATCGGTTCAGCGGTTTTGTATTTATGAAGTAAAATAGTCAAACCGAGTAAGTTTCGCTTTTATTAAATTAGTATGGATTCTACTAAATTTCACAATTCCTTTAAGGTCACTGTTGTAACGTTATTCGCTGTAAGACCAAGTCGAAAAGTCCATGTCTTTGAGGTTCTATTCATCAACATCATCATATCAGCCGAATGACGTCCACTGCCGGACATAGGCCTCCCCTAAAGGAAAAGGTTCTATTGTTTTTTTTTTTTTTTTATAGACGGGAAATCATCAAATAACTTCCCCCGCCCTGGGCGGGGCGGGAGGGAGTGTCAGACTTTTACTGACTAAAACCCGTCTATGTTCCTTCATGTGCCCTTTGCGTTCCGGGGGCGCGGTATCTCTTTCGAACAACCCGCAGCCCCGGCAGGCATCGGCCCTCAGTGGCCCCATCCTTTGCTGACATCTCTTTGAGGCAGTTTGAGGCGCGCGTGGAACACGAACGCGCCGTCGACACGGTCTGTCGCTAGTGAACGTACGGACGGTGAGCTACCCATTGCTCACCGTCCACAGACACGCGTCTACGGTGGCCGGGAGTCGTCTCGCGGCTCCCGACGCCCGGAGCGTCTACCGCGGCAAAGATTCTATTGGTTAAGACCAGGAATTGGAACACATAGAATTGTTGATTTATAAAAGAATGATAATTATAACGGACCTACAATATTTTGTAGATTTATTCGTTTTAAAATTTCATTGTTCCAGCATGATTTTAGATCTTAAAATTTAGACATTTTTGACGCAGTTTTCCCGCCTATTCAGACACCTACTCTTTTATAAGTACCTACATCTTGCTTACTTACAGACATAACATTTACTTGTTTTTCTTTAACTAAAACCCGATTGCACCAGGTTTATCTTTTAACTCCAAGTTGATTGCTAATACGGGTCCAAAATGTATGACATTTTGAAATTTGGTTGTCACGATTTTATTATTTCAAAGTTAGGAACTGTTCAATATTTACGGTTGCTCCAGGTTGCCAATATGTTTCTGACGTCATAATGCCCGGGTTTGTCCACAATCCGACGTGTAGAAACACAAGACACATGTAATAAAATCCACAATATTTATTGCGTACATATAATGGAAACAGTGAAAGTATAATAAAATCCGTACAATAAAAAACAGTAATATACCAATTTAGTTACTGTCTATCTATCCGTGACCAGGATTTTGTAGCTGACTATAAACTAGGAAACATCAAAACAACTATAAATGGTAACATAAATATTGTAAAGGTGTGTAAAATATTAATTACTGAAAGCTATTTTGACCTGTACGTACATCCACTGTCCAATAATCCATAGAACTGCCTCGTTAGTCTAGTGGTCCTAAGCGCAACTGTTAAGTTTGAGGCCTTGGGTTCGATTGCCAGGTCGAGCAGTGGGTTTTTCTGTGAAATTCAGAGTTGCAGCTCGGAGTTAGAACTTGTGCCCGGTTAATGGTAATAGGCTCGCCCCTTATTACATGGGACCTAAACATAACGGTAAACTGTGGGTCTACATTGGTACACCTTTGCCTAACCCTTAAGGGAATAGGGGCGTGATAGTATGTTTACGTAAATCTACTGTTTGAAACAAGAAAGAACTTTTGAAAAACATAATTATATTATCATCATATCAGCTGGATAACGTCCACTGCTGGACATAGGCCTCCCCTAAACATAGCTATAAGGAACAGTTCTGCGCTGCCCGCATACAGCGCAATCAAATATTAGGGATGCTTGAATAAAAGAGGAAGAAGAATAACAAGACCATTATAACGTATAGTTGCTGCATTTTACCATGACAATAGCGGTCACTGACCCCCCTACAACGTCATCAAAACAGGAAAATGCCTGCAACGTCATAAATCGAAATCTATCGTAGCCGTAAACCTGAAATATTACGATAAATAGTTTATTGATAAAATCAAAAAAACAGTAGCAGTGTCACTTTGTCAGTAGGTAGCAGCTCGGAGTTAGAATTTGTGCCCGGTTAATGGCAATAGGCTCGCCCCCTATTAAATGAGATCTAAACATACCGGCGAAGTGTGGACGTACATTGGTATACCTCTGCCTTTTTTTTATCGGTGGTAAATCACCAAATGACTTCCCCCGCCCTTAGTGTCAGACTTTTACTGACTAAAACCCATCCATGTTCCTTCTTGTGCCCTTTGCGTTCCGGAGGCGCGGTTTCTCTTTAGAACAACCCGCAACCATGACACATCTGCCTAACCGTTCGAGGAATACAGGCGTGATGATATGATGATGATAAATCCAAAAAAATAATAATGGTTGTACTTCTGTTTCCAATTTACACATAAGTTGGTGAGTTCGCTGAAGTCTGTGAGTTCAGGTCATTGTGATGTACCCGCAGTGCGCCCAAATCGATGTAATTTGTACAAAACGTTACATTCTTACACGGACCATTTTTGTACAATTTTCTTTTACTTTCAGAACTTGGGAGTTGGAAAACGATGAATGTTGTTTATTTAATGAAGAATGTACTTTTTGCATTTCGAATAATGAAAAATGAATAATAAATGTAATTTTTGCTTGAGTTTTTTTAATTAAAAATTTCAATGTTATGGTTTTCCTTCGTGTCTGCGGTACTATTAAATTTTATTGACTTGATACTTCGCCACTTCCTCGGACAAGTCGGTGGCAGCGCAGAAATAAATTTTATTGCAGGTTTTGGGGTACAGAAGACAGACAGGAAAGTAGGTTCCTTGTTATAGTATAACTAGCTATTGCTATTTCAATGGTTTTAATTAAATTTTAGCGTATCCCTTTTTTTTAATAAAATAAATATTTGATTTAAAAAAAAAAACTAGAATAAAAGTAACTACAGTTACTCTCTACTACTACCCTATAACATTAGCTATCTGCGAGTGAAAATCCCTTCAAAATCGGTCCAGCCGTTTCAGAGATTAGCCGGAACAAACAGACAAACATTTTGAAAATTGATCGTTTGATGTAAGATGTACACAATATACTTTCATATGCATTTAGTGAAAAGGTGTTAATTTGAAATTACAAACAGACACACATGTATCTAAGATTTATCAAGTTTTGTATTACTATGAAGTGTCCATAAAACGCGGTGATAATAGCACTTTAAAACAAAATACTTACCCAGTAACCTTCTTACATCACCCACGGACAAGATCCCCAGATTTACTTCAACTAGACCACTCATAAAAATAAAAGGTAACTTATTTTAGTAATAGTCCAACCTCGTACAATATTTCTTAATAAAAGTTTCCCTTTGAAATGAATAGGGTATTAACAAAAAGTTCGTTCTTAAGACTACCCAAATTGTACTCAACAGCGGAGCGGGCAGTATGGCCCAGTTAACTTAAACAACAGGAGAAAAAGCGGTAGGTACTTTCTTTTACCTCAATTATAACAAAAGGTTAATTATGGAACGTACTTATTTTTAGCTCGGTAAGGCTAATTTTGCATCTGTAATTATGACTCTTTTAGCCTCAATCTCTGTTGTATGATATCTAAGGGTCACTTTCATCAAAATTGCTAAACATATTTAGAATATCATTGCATCCCTGTCACATTGTTAGAGTGTGACAGTGACAGAATGATAATTTAAACGGTTCTCTATTATGTCACCTAACTTTTTTATCCATAATTTAAAGTGCCATAACTTTTTTTGTCCTAATCATCATTTGTCCGAATGATAACTTACCCGAACTTAATATCACATAATATCACATGCCATAAAATTGAAATCCCTAAATATAACATGTCATAAATCCGTTTGTCATAAATATTACAATCAATAATATACAAAAGACATAAAGCCTTTTTCGATAAAAGTTATAAATCCTAAATTCAAATTACATAACACTTTTTTAAAATAATAATATTCTTAAAATCTTCTTCTCTGCAAATAAATCTTTGTCTTTGTCAAACAATTTTTTTTTTAGATTTTTTTATTTTTTTTTATTGTTTTTGCAAGCAAGCCAGCATGCAGCATGCAAGCAAGCATGCAGCATGCAAGCAAGCATGCAGCATGCAAGCAAGCATGCAGCATACAAGCAAGCACGCAGCATGCAAGCAAGCAAGCGTGCAACTTGCAGCGGGCATGGTTTCTGTCACGGCTCCGGCGCTGCGGGGCTCCGGCGGTCCCATGCAAGCTTATCGTCGCAGATGATTTCACGCTCACCACCGCGGCTTCGGCTTGCTGGCCGGCTTGGCCGGCCAGCCTCAGCCGCGGCGGCGAGTGTCAAAACCACCTGCTCCTCAGCTCGCGGGCCGCCTTGCCCCTCCGCGCCTACGCGATTTTAAATTACACTCTAGGGGTAGGGCAGACAAGACTACGTGGAGTCGGTTTTGCAGCGATTCGTTTCTGTTACTAAAACCTAATATTTAGCAAATGTTTTAGGACTAAAAAAAAATATTATAAATGTAAAATGAACATTCGGAATAATACACATTATTTAACGCAATACTTAGGACATATGACTTTAGGTCATGTAAAATTAGGAGCTTCAAATATTATAGTACTCGATATTATGACAGAATACTTTTAGAACTAAAGATAATTATGTTACACAAAATTTCGGGATTTTTAACATTATGGTTACTGAGGTTTATATCAAACGTGTTATAGATACTGATTTTCGGAGAAACAATTTTAGGAGATGTAAGGGACTCCCAATTTAAACATATTTAGCGCTAAATATGTTTAATGATTTTGGTGAAAATGGGCCTTTTTTTTTAAGACGGGAAATCATCTAATAACTTCCCTCGCCCGGGGCGGGGCGGGAGGGAGTGTCAGACTTTTACTGACTAAAACCCGTCTATGTTCCTTCATGTGCCCTTTGCGTTCCGGGGGCGCGGTATCTCTTCCGAACAACCCGCAGCCCCGGAGAATGGGCCTAAGTTACGTAATGGCATGTGGCGTGATACTTAAACATACCGGCCAACTGTGGGTGTACACTGGTACACCTCTGCCTAACACTTCGGGGAATACAGGCGTGATAGTATGTTATTTTATGTAATGGCTTATTGCCAACTGCTAAACCTTAATCTTATTTACTTCTATCAATTGAGATTGTTATATTTTGCAATGTCGTTTAAATAACTTAGTACATAAACATACATCTCCAAAACTAATTGCTTCATTACTATTTTTTATTAAAGAAAAAGCGTTGCCTAGGAATGTTTAATGTATCAAGGATAGCTTAATTATTTTTAGCTGCCTAGAATACTTCTAATTACTTAGTTTCATGATAGTTTGGGGTAGCCTAAACTATCATGAAACTAAGTAGGCATAATAAGAATCTACAATTCTATAGCCGTTTTCTAAGAAATCCCTTTGGGTATAACGTTTTTTTTACAAAAGCATTAAAGTTAGAATTTTATGCAAACGGCTGCACTTAAACTTCAGACGTGACAGCACGAACCTAAGTCCCAAATTGCTTTATCTAGGCCCTTACCGTAATCTGCTCGCTTTGCAAAAACTCTCCCATTGAGCTGTATTGAGTTGAGTGTATCGAGATGTTGAGCATTCCTGTCTTTTGACGTCATAGTTCACATTTTGATGGTCCTCCTGTCAAACACACGAATCGTTTGACGTGAGTGACCTACATGCTCCATTCCGTTGAAATACCGAAATAGTAGATTGCAAAGCTCAAAGGTAGTGTATAGAGTTCCATAGACCAATAGGCATCATTGAACTACTGTTATTTGACTTGCATGTACGGAAATGTTTCGTATTTAGGCATGAAACTAATCATTATAGTGTAACCACTGATTGTTTACTTTAAAATGTATCCTTAATAAGGCTAATAAAAACACAAATCTGTGGGTGTACATTGGTGCACCTCTGCTATACCTTTTGAGGAATACAGGCGTGTAATATAAAAACAAACACCCATAAAAGTCCCACAACAGGGCAAAGGTCTCTACTCATACCGAGAAGGCACGAGTTTTAATCACCATGCTTGCTCAAGCCTGGTTGGCGATTTCAAACTTATATTAATTATACGTCCAGGTTTCCTCACGATGTTATTCGTCACTGATGACAACGATGTCCAAGATACAAAAGAAAAAGTCACATTTCTACTTGCCCTGTATCTTGATACTTAGTTGATTTATATATCTAAATACGATGTACTAGTTGCGAAGAGTAGGTATTAGTATTAAAACCTTTTTTTCCTTTTGTTTTAATCTTCGAACGGAAAATTTATACTGCCGTCACCTCATCAGGTCCCTACACAAAAACACAATGTTTAAATACACCTACAATGAAGGTAGACGAAACCAAAGGTGTGTTTGCAATAAAACTAACCGATTACCTTGCGATAATTATAATTAAAACAACAAACAAATCTATAAAACGCGCGTTAGGGTGGGTACAGACACGCGACAAAGCCACGACACGGCAAAACGGTCATGCCATTATCTGAAGCCGACAATATGGATCGGGCTTTAACCGACGTAGTGCCGGTCGTGTTCAACTAGACATAGCTTGCTAGATAGAAAACATTCATTACCCTCACCCCTTTGACCTCTGAGGGGGCAAGCAGATTTGTTGTTGTTTAGCAACAGTTCACTAAGGGTTGCAATAGCTAGGAAAATATCTTGTCAATATAGTTGGCTAGCACTGAAAACTTATTATGAAAATTTATAGCAGTAGTGGAAAGTATGAGTCAAGGTTGCTTACTGCCTACTGTTCTAAAGCGTCTGGGTAAAGTTATGGGCCACTTAGCTGTCTGGCTGTAAAGTGAGTTGATTTTAAAAATGTCCTGTAAAACATTCATATTAAAAATTACCATCCCGCTTAAACGTAATTGATTAAGGAGCGTTATGGGCTTGAGAGCTAAAATAAAGGCCCAGTATTCAAGTAAGCAAGTACCTTCATGTGCCTCTTAACTACAAATTAATCTATCTATGATCAAAGTTTCGACCATGCTAAAACGACGAAGACGAACTACTTTGGGATTTGTATGCAAAGGCTGGAAAATGGTTGATTCAATGTTGTATTGTAAACAATGATTGGTCGCGAATATACTATTTTATTTTTCTGACGGAACCACTATTTGGTAATTGGAAAAAAAAGTATCGACGTAGAAGTACTTACTTGTTACTAATAATATTAATATTTTACCGACTTTGACTGCACTCATCGCCCTTAATACTAACAGTGTACACGTTTGCACAATCCGGCGCAACTGTGCGCTTAGAGCTCACGTGCCGCCAACACGGGGGTCTTAATATTATTTCCACGGCTTGTTATGTCTCACCTCCTACATTGTGACGTCAGCAGACTCGATGGCTGATTCATTAAGGTTAATGTAACCGTTGATCGCCTGATCGGTTGCGGAGAAAGCGTTGGAAGGAAAATAGGCATCCTGTTGCATCTTGATTGAGAAAATAAGGGGTGTAAAAGACACATTACATAGGCATTAAATACGATTATGCTCATTAAACATAAAGGAAAAATGTTTGCTGGGAAATTATTTACACTTTTGTAAACAGTTCTACACTACAGTTTACACTACTATAAACAGCGACTTTTGTGGAAAGTCGCTGTTTATAGTAGTGCGCTTATGCTTATTAACGAAGCCGATGTTTTTCACATAATTTCTTTTGGGATATTGAAAGTCTAAGTTCTAACTTGTGTTCGAGTTTTACAATAGCAAATCTTAAATTTAATTTAACTTTTAAACGGGTACGATACCTGAATGGATGCACCCGTAAGCACAACACAACAGTATAATATAAGGCAATGTTATGTGTCTTTTTACAAATACATACACGCAGGTGTGTTTGATTGAAATACCAGCATTAATTTTACGGAAATCACAACACATAAAAAGGAAGCGCATGTTCTATAAATAAAGTGTGATAAGCAAATGTGTGTGAAACAAAACAAGAACTTTACATTAGCAAGCGTTAAAGTTTAAATTCAAAAATAAGTCGTCACAGCCTTATTCTTTGTGAAACTATTGCCACAGTGCATAACTCGCGGCTGTCTCGAGCTATGATATATTATACAGGCTGCTAAGTGGCATGCAAAATGTATATATACATTGTACTTCCTTACGCCATTATGGCATAGTTCCAAGTAAAACAATCTTCCGTTGGGCGGCGATAACGGCAATAGCAATGATTTTATTACGTGACACTGTCATAAAAGTTAAATAAACTGCATTTTCGACTTTATTAACGACTGCATACATAACATTATGACAGCTGAAAGGATCATTAACTTAATACATTTGTGTTTTGATTTTGTCGTTAAAAGTCAAGTTTTTATTGCGAGTTCTATTTAAATTTTGTGCTCGTTCGTAATATTGAAGTGCTTCAGGAATTTTAATAAGAAATTTTGGAGCAATGCTTTGCACAGATGCCCAGCTGCGTGTACTGCAATTCTTTACAGAATAAAAGAATGAAAGCATTTAAATAATTGAGATAATAGAGGTTAGTTCTGCCAAAACAACAATAATCTCTCAATTATTCATTTATAATCATCAAACTAATTTGATATGTCAAATATCGTCATTATCATTACCGTCCTGAAAAATAAGTCAATAAATATCAAAAACCCATGTTTAAAATCATAGATTTTAAATTAATCAGCGTTAAATATCAAAAATCATAACAATTACTTCGAAAAATACAAACTAATAAAAGTAAACCCAATTAAAACGCTTGGTATAATTATACCTTATATCAACAAATTGTGTAATTAGTGTCTTCAACCAAAATTAACGATTACCAGCAACTGATTAAACTGAAAGCCGACCAGATAGTTTGAAATAGGCCTATGATAGTGAAACCCAATTACTTAGAGAATATGGATCGAAGGCGAGAGAGGCAGCAGATTAGAATAGGCATACTCACTACATGTATGTGAGAAGCAGGGCAAGATTAAACAAAGAAACTTTTTTAAATTTTATAAACGGAGCAAAGGTTTTGGTTTATACTTCCCCAACTTAAAATGACTAAAATCTGTGTAAAAGTATAGTCTTTAGTCATTTTCTTCTAGTCTTTTATTCGCCACTTTTAAATCTCTCTTCTAAATACTTTTAATATAATAATAAATAATAAATATCTTGGGACAACTCACACACGGCTATCTGATCCCAAGCTAAGCAGAGCTTGTGTTATGGTAACCAGACAACTGATATACATACTTATATAATTTATAAATACATACATATTTTAGATAAATCACACCCAGACACAGAACAAACAATCATGCTCATCACACAAAGTTTGTCCTGGGTGGGAATCGAACCCACGACCTCCGGCTTAGCAGTCAGGGCCACTAACCACTAGACCAACAGGCCCGTCAAATCTCAAGCATATCTCTCATGCTTGAAGTTGCGGGTTCGAAACCGGGTAAGTATCACTGTGACTTTTTCAATTCAAATGTATTTCCTAATTTTATCTCGGACATCACACACATCGGTCAAGGAAAATATCGTGAGGAAACCCTGACTTAAATAATGAGTCTGTGATCACCAATCCGCCTTGAGCAAGCGTGGTGATCAATGCTCGTACCTTTTCTGTATGAGAAGAGGCTTTTGCCCTGCAGTGGGGCAATAATAGGCTGGTATTATTATTATTACTATAATTTCAATCATACGTCTTTTCTCTCACTCACACCTTAATATCTAGTTCTTTCACACAGTCATGCATCATCAAACATTTCATTTCTACATGTAAAATAAACCTACATATATTATATTATAGTGTCTCAGCTGCTGTACCCGACGTTATTAGTTTAAGTCGACTAACTACCGAATCGTGCTTATTGCTTCAAAAGATACTAACTTTTTATTACCAGTATTTCTTTAATATTTCACCACCATTTTGCTTTTATTTTTTGTGCTAGTAAGAGGCATGAAATCGTGAGCCGTTTTGTTATAGTATTATAGGACCTTATATCATAATATTAATGTTGACTTTTACCATTCTTTCTTATTGAACCAGTGGAAGAGTACTAAGGAGTAAGGATTCTGGCTGGCTGAGCCATATATAACCCTATATGGTAAGTAGATTCCTATGAGATAAACTGTTTGAGATAAAAAGGACTTGATAGTCCGCCGCGATGACTAAGAATACAACATAAATAGCTGCTACCAGTGACTTCGTTTGCGTGCTTTACTTAGCCCGCGTTAAAATACATCTGTGGTTACTGCTCCGCTCCCGTTAGACGTAGCGAGATGTTTTAATAACTATTTCTCATGAGTTCCGCTATCATATACAAAAATACATTTTCCAAACCCGACTGGTAGCTAGTTCCAGGGATTCGACAAACAATCGAGATTAAACAAACCAAAATACTGTTCAACTTTTATAAGATCCGTTTGTGTTATGATACGTATTTGTGTCTGTTACTTGCTCTTTATTTTCACGCCGTGTTAATATATCTACATGCGACCTTTGAGGCGCCTGTGGAGCCTCCCTGCTCGATGCTCACAGCTAGGGTCGTGGTAAACGAGACATTGTTTTCAGTGCGAATTGTTGGCCTGTAATCATTGTGCCAGTTAAGATGCTAGATTATACCTAGTTTTATTTTAATTCAATATATGACATAATAGAATCCTCTATTATTATATTATATTATACCTAGTTTTATTTTAATTCAATATATGACATAATAGAATCCTCTATTATTATATTATATTTACTGTCGGGCAGATATCTAAAGTTCGAGTTTTATAGTCTAATCCAAATTTTACACTTAACCGCGTATAAAAAGCGTTTTAATCAAGTAAATTGTTTATCTCTGTACAAGTAACCCATGTTCGCGGTTAACAGTACCTACCTACTGTTTTTTAACTTTAATCATTGCAAACCAACTTCACACCAACGCAGCCAACTTCAACAGATTCAGTTAAACTTTCTTCCTATAATTTAATTCTTCAATCCTTTTTCAAACTACTTTACAAATAAAATCTCCGTTTTCATTCGCACCTTTCCTTGCGGAAAGCAAGTAAAACAAGTTTGAAAAGTTAAGAGGAATCCATATAATTAAACTAGATGAAAGTTTGAAGATAGGAGCACTAATATCTAGGCTTGTGGTTTCGTGAAATACATGGCATCATCATCCCAACTGAATTGCGGCCACGGCGGCTGATCTCTATGGAAATTAGCCAAGTACGCAGTAGATACAAGTGTGTGCGCAAATACAGGTGCACTCCCTTTTCCCATACAATCATAGTCCGATGAGACGGTAATCAGACACGGCTGGGGAGAGATCAGGCGCAGGGCCAACGTCTTTACTTGCTTTCCGAGGCACGGGGATGTCATACCACCAACTTACAAACTCCGGGCTGCTATTGAGAAATTCGTAACGGAAAAACCCGATAACACTTTTTACCCGACCTGAGAATCCAACCGAGGACCGGGGCCCAGCAGTCGGTCCTGCGACCGTGAGATCAACGGGGCAGTCAAATAGCTAACAAAGTAAGTTTCATCAAGTAACTTAATTTCAAATTGATACGTAACTCAATATCGACGGAATGAGAAATTGGCTAACCGCAAGCCAAGATATTAGTGTCCCTTAGCCTATCTAGTTTCAACAAGTTTGATTACTTATTGACCAAAATATGACTTGATTACTTTTGTATGTACCAATGTGACTTTTTTCATTTCATGTGTACTTTCTTAGTTTATCTTGGACGTCACTGAAGAACGGGGACAACCTGGACTTATAATTATAATAATAAACATAAGTCTGAAATCGACAATACACCTCGAGAAAGGTGATTGATGATGGTTATATATACCATCACGCCTGTATTTCTCGAAGAGTTAGGCAGAAGAGTACCAATGTACACCCACAGTTCGCCAGTATATTTAGGTCCCATGTAATAGAGGGCGAGCCTATTGCCATTAACCGGGCACAAATCCAAACTCCGAGCTGCTACTGAGAATTTCATAGAAAAACCCAATAACACTTTCTGCTCGACCTGGGAACCGATCCCAGGACCTCTAGGCCAACGAGGCAGTTGATGGTGATTAATGCTCGTGCCTTCTCTGTATGAGAAGAGGCCATGTCCTGCAGTGGTATAATAATAGACTGGTATATGTATATAATATTTTTTTTCATCACACAGATCACATCAGCCGAACGACGGCCACTGCTGGACAAAGGCCTCCTTTAAAGATAGCCACAATGACCGGTCCTGCGCTGCCCGTATTCAGCGAATTCGCGCAAGATTTTTTTTAAGCTTTCGAAAAAATCTTTTAAGAAAATGCAGTAAAAACCACACAATTCTCACGACACGTTAATGCGCTATACCACCATAAGAGGCAACTTATTGACAGCATCAAAAGAGGTCGAAGATTCATATAAAATAAATTGCTTTACAGTTGATAGCTGGGGGTCAATGAGGCGTGACGTTGACGAGGGTGCTCCGACGCAACCAATATGCACGAATACCGTCTTGAACCGTGTTTGACACGCCTGGTTTCAGGTGAATTCTGCGATTACATGAACGTAGGAACATGTGTGATTGTTTAATCGGGTTAGAGTTATCGAGTTTTTGGTGAAGCTTTTGATTGATAAACTTTGCTTATTGTCCTCTGATAGTAGTGCCGATTCCCTTGTTCACAAACTAAACTAAAATTAGAGAATTGACATCTCTTACTAACATACAGCGAAAGAAAAGGACGGTAATACCTTAGAACTAAGTTAGAGATGTCAAATTAGTTTTGCCTTGAACTTTTCCGTGTTTTTAATCAACACGTTCTGACATGCCAATTATAATTGTATAGAGGTTTTAGTTAAACTAAAATTGACAAGTCTTATTCACGTCCGTCCCTTTCTTGTTTGATTGGAAAGAAAAAGATAGAAATAGTCTAAATTAAGTTTAGCTTGTGCATAACAGAATCGACACCATTGATCAGTTATCTATACTAGTAGCTATTGCCCGCAACTTCGTCCGCGTGGTTTTTTACACCAGGGTTGAGTTATGTCTTGGGTTACTGCTTCTCTCCCGTAGGCCGTAGCGTGATGTTATATAACCCATGGGTACTATTCATCTTAAATTTGGCTATCATTTACAAAAAGATCTTGGCAGTTCCAGAGATTAGCGTGTAACATTGAAAGAAAAACATTTTTGAACTAATATTGTAAAGAGGTAAAGTTTGTTTGTTCTAATGTTTTTTATTGTCAAGAGGTAATCTCTAGAGGCGCTGTGGTCTGACTACAATTATTATATGTTTTCACTAAAAGAAAACTACTTTATTACTAAGTGCCATAGGGGTTGTTTTAGTCTTCCACGCAGATGAATCGGGCAGTAGCTATAGTGCATAAAATAAATAAATGTAATTTAATTCCAAATCCCTCTTAAAATCACATACAAATCGTTGTAGCAGGTAATCAAAACTACTTCTAAACGCTCGTAGATCTCAAACATGAAAGCGGGTTACACTTACGTTTAATCTCGCAAATGAGTTTGCTCTGAGTAAAGAGTAAAGAGAAATAGCTGTAGTTATTGTTAACTTTGTTAAAAACAAACGTTCCTGCAACTAACTGTGACAATATTGCTGAAAGATAATCATGTTTATCGTGATTCACTGAGAAAGTACAAATACAGGTTGACTGTTAATTCATTTGCCAATCTTTTGAAGCGTTAAAGTTCTCATAAGTATGAATGCTGTTCTGTTTTAATCGTGTTGTAGTGCATTTTTGTACAACAGATTTTTTTATGTATATCAGAATTGGTTCCATTACAAAAGTTGTTCATATTTATGAGTTGGTCTTTACTATCAACCCCTGAAAGATCTATAGTTTTATTTAATTTATTTATAAATAATCTTCCAATACTAACAGTTTGCACCAGGCATATAATTATTGGTTAATAATAATATAACTTTAGCGCTAAAACATCTGCCGGGGCTGCGGGTTGTTCGAAAGAGATACCGCGCCCCCGGAACGCAAAGGGCACATGAAGGAACATAGACGGGTTTTAGTCAGTAAAAGTCTGACACTCCCTCCCGCCCCGCCCAGGGCGGGGGAAGTTGATGATTTCGCGTCTATAAAAAAAGCGCTAAAACATTAAAAAATAATAATAATATTATAGTAAAAGCACAAATTAAATACTAGAAATTAAATTAAATTAAATCACTAATGTTATGATAATAGTCAATTAAAACTTAGGTTGCGTAATAAATATTATAACATAACCCCAACATTTCACAACGAAGAGCACAATATCAACCTACATTTGAAAAATTTAAAAACGCTTCGATTGTTGTCGGTTTGGATAAAAGTTTATGTCTGTACACCTACCGACAGGTTATCAAATGCCTAAATTGGCCTCACTCGAAATAGTTCAGCTCTTAGCTTTTATTCGACTGGCATTTTCGGTGACAAGCTGACTAGTTTAATTTTACAATTTATTCTATTTGCGTCTATCGAATGTTTGTTCGAATGTACTAGTATTTCATGAACGAATAAGCCTTTTAAATGGACTTAAACCTTGTAACACATACTAAACTTAATTTACATACCATCACGCTGGCATTCATTGAAAGGTTAGGCGGAGTGGTACCAATGTATACTCACAGTTTGCTGGTAAGTTTTTTAGGTCCTATGTGGAGGCGAGTCTATTGCCACTAACTGATAACAAATCCTGAATCCGAGCTGCTGCTGAAAATTTCATAGAAAAACTCAATAACACAGCTCGAACTGGGAATCGAACCCCAAGACCGAGAGAATTTATTTTACTACTAAAACTACAGAAAATAAACAAGCAACATTATGCTTATTTATTTTCTGTAGTTTTTCGGCTAATGAATCCTCCAACCTTTGCCATTCCGATCTCTCTCAAGCTACTCTGTTCCACATCACCAGTATTGCAAATCACAATGCAATCACACAGTAAATTTATCAGATTTGTTTCAGTCAGACGATTTTTTCGCATCTGAATACTGGATGAAATAACGTGCAATCCTTCGTGAAATCCGCTTTTAGAGTGACAAGTGATTAAAATATTCAGCATCAAATAAAATAATACCTTTATGATAAAAAATTCTGCGCGATTGTTGAAAAATATTGTCCAGCTACTAGTTGTCCGAGTCCATTTTCAATGCGAACGCCATTATATTTTATGGCGCGAGCAATAAATAAAACATCCAAATTCACTACGAGATTTCCTGGAAAATCTATAAAAGTACTAAAATGTAGTTTTACTCCTGACTAATATTATAAACACAAAAGTAAGTTTGTTTGTTTGTTACGTTTTCACGCCTAAATCACTGAACCGATCATCCAGAAATTTTGCATATACGTTGTCAGGTGTACAGAAATGGACATAGGGTACAATTTATCCCGAAAAAAATACTGTTCCCGAGAAAAACAACAATAACGTTTTAATGACAGTAGATGGCGCCACGTGTCTTTAGAATCATGATTGTATTTTAAATATAACTGATTGACACAAACGAAGTCGCGGGCCAAAGATAGTGTTAAAATAACTGAAAAACTTGCAGCCGGATATTTTTACGGGTGGGCGGGCACCAGTCAACCCTTGTCAACGTCAATTGGTATTATCTGGAAATAACTGGAAATTTCATATGAACTGCATCACAAGCTTTTCTACGTGCCAATGTGTTCCGACAATTTTCTGAACAATTTCCAATGATTCCATTAAACGATGGAGCATGCTTTGTTTGTGTGGCAGGTAAAAAGTTAGGATTTATTTATTTTACCTTGTTGTTTGTTGTGTACGTGTTTGTAATGGCAATTTTTTTTCTGTTTACTGGGTGTTGTACTTTTGGTGAAACTGAAAAAAAAATAAGGAAAATGTTAAACTGTTACAATCTATACTTAAGAGAAGTATACGGAATATAATTTCGGCTTTTGTACGCAATATAAAACAAACCACACATGTAGATTATATATTTTTAAAAGCTTACCCACCGTGTCGTTTAAAATTTGAAATATCATCCACAGAAACAATTCCTATGCGCAACGAATTCTTTGCCATGCCCGACAGTACCCCTCACTTTTAATACAACAACAACACTCTCTCTTTTCAACTGCACTCAGAGTGAATTCACACAGGCCGCATTTTATCGTCACTAAAGGGATTCATAATTACACAATTGTGTTGGGTACCTAATATAATTGTGTAGTTGTGAATGCCTTTCTCAGTAATGTCAATTGCATGTGGTTTAAAATAAACAAATAAATAAACTCAACAACATAATATATACCAACATCCTAAAACCAATGTTATCATATCTAATATACCTAAACAAGCTACTTTGGAAGTCAACTACCGTCCTGATAGACACGTTATCAATCTATGATGACACCCGCCGATGGGCCTTTATTACGAAGGGCTCCATGTCACGGACCTTTCGACGCGGACGGCTAATGACGTTATTACATAGGCCTTCAAGGGAATGGAAATTCATTGGTAGCCTATATATTTGGTTATAGATGTTGAATTGAGAGCACACGCTACTCGATAGTTAGTTGATAGAGGTAAAATGGCTTTTATTGAATTGAAAGTTTCTTGTTTATTGATTCTAATTTTTATAATAATAATTTTATATAATTACTTTTTTTATTATAGTCTCCTTTGGGTAATTATTCGCCGAACGTTGTAATAAAAAACTTAGTAGGAAACAACAGACTAAACAAATATTAGATTCAAGCAGCGCCAACTTTTAGTCATAATACTTTTGAAAATATGACAGTTTGACACATTTTCTACACAAAAGCTGTCAAGCAACCACCTACGGATATATCTGAAAATTAAAAAATGGGCCATAATATAACAAGATTATAGTTCAAAATCCAACACACACTTGGTTTAACCTTACAAAGGATATAAGGTCTTCAAGTGAGTAAAACAGAAAACATGTTGAGAGAGTAGCAATCCCCTACATTGTACTATTGTGGTTTTTAAATCCAATACATTGTTGTTGATAAAGTGCGGAGCTCAACTACGTGATGCTTATCTACAATTTTCTGTAGTTGGAACGTCTCTGAAAAAGAAAATGTATATCTGTCAACACTTTTTTGCTACCTATTGTCTCCCTCCAAACCAAAGGCATCATCCTTCTATTTCTTTAGATACCGTGGCTCAACTTCACAACTTTCTAGAAAGTTGTGAAGTTGAGAAACAACTTCAAACTATCCAAGTCATCCCATCATCTACATTCATATAACCCACATGGCTTGCATAGATACTAATTTCTTGGTAATGGTGACTATGTTTTTGTGGACACATTACTCGAAGATTCATTTCGAAAAACAAAATATATTCTACACATAATATAATCGGGGTAAAAAAATTCCAGACAGACGGATACAAAATAAAATCTTTACAACTACCAAAACGCATTCATAGAATCGCCTACGCAATAACGAGATATTGTACTTCATGTCCACCAAAACACAGCAACTAGTGGATCTCATTAAATGCACAACACAGTGTAAACAATAACAAATCAATTTTAAATTAAAACTGGTGATATAACCCGGTAAACAAAAGTAATAGAAGGTGGCACCTCCATGCACCTTGTTTACATAGAACACAAATTATCATACATCATATTACACATTATAAAGACGTGGGTTCGCAACAAAACATGTTAACAAGTTGCACATATTATGAAACAAGGGCGGGCTCACTTTGTTGTAACGTGAAACTTTTGTCTATCCGGGACAGGGTAGAATTTTCATTAAAATCTTCTTTAGCGCCCTAACATAAAAGAGCAATTTTTCCCAGTAGGAAAATCTCGATGCAGCCGCATTAACGCTTTTATTTGCTCTCTTATTCGAAAAAAACTTATTATTCCACTTCTCTCACCCGGGGAATTACATTATTCTCTTGCAGTTCTATTTATAGAAAGCATTTCAGATGTACCTCCTGTATAGTGGTGGTTGTACGTCTGGATAGTGTTTTGTTTGTTTGAGTTTAAAATCCGTTTACCGACTTCGAAATTAGTTTTTGTTGATGTTCGTTTCATTGATCTGGAAGCAGTAAGCTCGGATAGGTTTTTGTCGTTTAACCTTCCAACAATTTACCAAGATTTTCTTCTTATTTTCCGACGTCTTCATGTTATTCTTAAAAGAGCTTTGTTCCGGGGTCAGGGATCGATCACTGCTTTCTTTGACTTTACGATTGGTTTAAAACTGGTAATTGGTCTTCAACAAAGCTTTTGGTTTCCAATTATTTATTTATGTTGAACATTTGGATAAGCAGCTTCATACATATATACATACAGACATAAATTCACGCCTTCTTTCCATGGGGGTAAGCTCATACATCTGCACTATCCACCCAACCTTTCTGAACAACCTAACGAGTAAGGTCAGGGTAGGACTTTCTTTGGTAGGCAAGCAGCTTCAAAATATGTTTTATAAAGCCATCAAGGAATGGTTCATAATTAAGTATACTTCTAAGCGTTGAGCTTATAACCCCTAATTAACCGTCAAGCTAATAAGGACATAAACGTTAATGCAAGCAGTATAAAGCTAAGGGCTATAACAATCATAGGCTAGCCAGATGGCTGGAAGAATATTCTAGAATATGCTTAGGTAATGCTATAATTTACTACGAGTATACCTGTAATAAGTTATAAATTTTTAAATTTTTGCATGTCTGTATTCTGGTTTTCTCCTCACTTTTGTAAAATCTCTTTTGGTGAATTTAGGTAATGTGAGTATAAGGTAAGCATTCAATTCTCAGCATCAGGTAGGGTGACAACTTGACTAAAGTTACCGAGAGAGACTTTTTGGCCACTTGGCGATCAATCTATTTTTAGACTACTTGGCCTTACTAGGCCCTTGATTGACCAAACTTACTGACATAATTAGAAATATGAAGTAGAAAACATAGCTAATATTAACGCCTAAACAAAAACAAGGAAACAAACAGTAACAGATACTGCTTATCCAGATTTATTACTAAAATAAAAAAGTGGAGGCGAAATGGTCTAAATTAAAAAGCAATGCCTTGTCGAGACAGAGCGAGCGGAAACAAAGAACCGGGAATTCATCAAGCGCTTTTGAACCCCCGGTATTGTGGTACAGTATTCACAGGCCATTGGCGGAAAGAAAATCTTCGAGAGGATCGCCACTCTTTGACGCCCAATGCAAAAAAGATCTTTTTTCCCCAGAATACTCCACTACTTTGTACGCTACCCACATAAAAGTATTGAGGAATTTTGAAACCGAGCTACTTGTTGAGCGCGAATGCTTTTGAATAGATTATGCGGAGTTAATTAAATGATTTTTCCGCAGTGAATGGTAATGTCGCTCATATTTGAGGATTAATCTTGGTTTTTTGAATTATGCGGATCATTGTTTGAATTCAATGCGGTTGAGGCCGCGTCGCTATCCAACGCTTGGTGATTGCTATTGTGATTTTTGCTGTCGTGATATTTTAATCACACAAAGTAAATGTTTACCTATATATAATAGGTAGGTATGTATGCAATTCCTTCCATATCTATAATAATATTATAAAGCTGAAGGTTTTGTTTATTTTTTGTTTAAACGCGCTAATCTCCGGAACTACTGGTCCGATTCTGAATATTGAATATGCTACATATTGCAAAAAAAAAATCCGGATGAAAATTCACATAAAAACAAAACGAAAATATTTTAATTGTTAGAATAAATAAGTCTAGCATTATTTTAGCTATAATGAAATATCATTCCTTTGTTACGCCGCACAAGTATTCCCAATGCTACGCCACTTACAAAACTAATCTAAACAAACCATTTAAAAACGAAATTGAAGATCCACAATTCACGTGCCCAACGTTCGTTACTTATCCGGACACAAAACAAAACGTAAAACAATTCAGTATTCAGAATACGCTTCACATATATACAGTGTATCTGTCCATTACGGTATTAGCATTGGAATTCCGTCGGTAGGTACCGTCCGCTCACGTACCAATGCAGCAATGGATGGACCAGCCGGTCCCCAGCGACTCCTGAACAAGATTGATGTATTTGTGAGATAGTGTCTCATGTAGGGTAGGATAAACTACGTGCACTTGCTAAAGTTTTGTTCCGAATTTAAAAAAATAAAATCCGTACTAATATTATAAATGCGACTATTATTATTACTATTATTAACTCTGTCTGTCTATCTGTCTGTCTCTTCTTCACGCCTAAACCACTGAACCGATTTCAATGAAATTTGCCACAGATATAGTCTGGGACCCGAGAAAGGATATAGGATAGTTTTCATCCCGGAAATCCCCCGGGAACGGGAACTATTAGTCCACGCGGACGAAGTCGCGGGCAAAAACTAGTAAAAAATAAATATACCATCACGCCTGTATTCCCCGAAGAGTTAGGCAGAGGTGTACCAACACCACTTGTAAAACCACACCGTGCACTTGTTAAAGTTTTGTTCCGAATTTAAAACGGGGTAATCCTGTTCCTCCGCTAGTGTATAAAAACGATTAAGTTGGATTTACACGTTGGCAACACCGGACCTCCTTAGCTTTATAGGCAATTAATTTTTGTAGGTTATTGCCGGCTTTGCGGTTATTAATTAGGGATTGTAGTCGAGTATCATAATGTTAACTAGCGGTTTTTGACCTTTTCCTTTCAAAAGGTTCGATATCATACAGGGTTGTCAAGTTATTGCTTTTTCTACTTAGCGAATCGATTGCAAATATACAGGATAAGTTTTTAACCAGTGCGTAAATTTTTTTTGGTAGTTCAGTGTCAGTAATAGAACACATTTCCGTGTTTAGTTAAAAAATAATAATAAAAAAAAAAACATCCTTATCCGAGTTTGAAATAAGCAAAACATGGACATAGTCTATTCGCCATACTATCAATGACAACTCTTGTCCGCCGCCCGGGCGCATGGCTTTTTTTTTTTTTTTTTTTTTTTATAGACGGGAAATCATCAAATAACTTCCCCCGCCCTGGGCGGGGCGGGAGGGAGTGTCAGACTTTTACTGACTAAAACCCGTCTATGTTCCTTCATGTGCCCTTTGCGTTCCGGGGGCGCGGTATCTCTTTCGAACAACCCGCAGCCCCGGCAGGCATCGGCCCTCAGTGGCCCCATCCAATTTTGCTGACATCTCTTTGAGGCGCGCGTGGAACACGAACGCGCCGTCGACACGGTCTGTCGCTAGTGAACGTACGGACGGTGAGCTACCCATTGCTCACCGTCCACAGACCCGCGTCTACGGTGGCCGGAGTCGTCTCGTGGCTCCCGACGCCCGGATCGTCTACCGCGGCGGCCGCTGGGACGGGGGACCCTCCTTTCCCTCTCCCGTCCCGCTTCCCTCCCGGGATGTGGGGGTGGGGAATGCGCTAGCGCCGAGTAACAATAAAATATGGTTTTTAAGTAAACATGTTTCGTAAGCGATAACTTTTTTTTTAGTACTAAGACATATCAAAATAAAATATACGTGTTTAATAAAACGTGTTGAAGTTTATTATGGCAAAATTTACGCACTGGTTAAAATTTTTTCCTGTAGATAAAATAATTGTTAGTAGACAGTTTGGTCCTGAGGAGTGCCGATTAGAGCTTTTTGCTATCATGGTGAAAGGATTAGCCAATCGACAGGAGGCGAATGCCCAGGGTACGTCAGACGTAACAGAGGTAGGAGGGCACGTCACTCGAGGAGGCTCCTTTCATGCATCAAGTTATGGCGTGAATGTTTAAGATGATCAAAATCTTTTACTTTTTATTTTCTTGTCCTCTTTGGTCGTCCATTGAAGGCTACCTTTATAAAAATATCGAATAAATAGGAAAAAAGCGATGTCTTACTTGTCTAAGGTTTCTGCCTCAAAGACAGCGGGTAGCGTAGGTACCTACTGTGGGAAGTAAGCGGTTTGAGAGGAGAGTGAAAAAACTGTTCGTAACCGTTGGAAAAAATATTTTGTTATCATTGAAAAGGTGAGCAAGTAATTTTATGAAATGGCAAAAATGTTACGTGGAAATATTTAATACTTATCTTTTATTAATAATTTTATTATAACAATAAGTTATGAAAGATCACTTAAGAACGGCTCCACCAGTTTGGTAGATTATTTTATTATAATAGTAATTGTCCGGACTAGGTGCGTAATATGTGTATGAAAGTATTTTGTTTAAATCATATCGGTGTTTCCGTAAAGATGGATAAAACAAGCCAAATCTGAACATGTCAACTCAACAGAAGACCCCGAACCAGAACTATTATCTACTATGAAAGTATTAGATCCGAATTTTGTAGTATTTAACGTGTTCAATTAATATTTTTGTTTACTTATCATTTTAAGCGCATTATACAAGCTGTTGATTTGCATCCTCGTCAAATTTTAGGAGCTTGTCATAGAAAAAAAGAAGTACTTAATCAAATATAATTACGATACCTGGCCAATATTTAATAAATGCTTGTTTTTTAAGTTGCAACTATCAAAAAACAGTATTCCAGAATACTCCTTTTGCAAAAATCAGCATCGCCCAGTTGCGTATGCGGTAGGCAGAGTTGTCTGTTATTAATGCATGCATAGCGCCTAAACCCTCTGGCGAGATGGCTAGTTCGAATTGGAAAATTACGTCAAAAACTATAAATTAAAAAAAAAAAAAAAGTTTCGTGTTAAAAATCACGAGCATAGTTAACTCCTTGAATTTGACGAGAATGCAAATCAACAGCTTGTATAACCTTCAGTATATTTGGCGACTTTTGTCGCTTAACCCTGTAAGTTGTGGAACACTGACATACTCAGGGTCTTTTGTCGTTAGCTGTACATACTTGAAAAACTTGAATTTTGTAACATATTCAAATAATAAGAACATAGATCAGACACATTTCTCACAAAAAATGTTTAACACACGACCTTATTATAAGATTCATGAAAGACGAAAATAATAAAACCGGAGGTTTTTTATCAAAGGTAATGAAATTCCACGCGTTGATGGACCACATCAATTTATTTTATTATGTACTCCTGTGTGTGTGCATCGGAAGACGGGCCCGGCTGTGACGTCATCCTCCTTTGTTTCGCACCACACTTGGATTATGTTAATGTTGTAGACTCAGAGACATTTGTCTTTGCGTAATGCTGCTTAGCCTCTTTTCTGCAACCTTATTACTTTCCGATGTTGTTCACCTACATACTTTATTGTTGTTTACGATTATTTGCTCGTCTCTCCGTCTAACGTGTCGCTATGAATTATTATTATGAAATCCTTTTTCAAAATAAATCTCATCTACCTTCGTAAACGTTGAAGTTTGCTCGGTACATAGAGAAAAGTTTTGCTCTGAAAAATATTATTTTAAAGATCAACATTTGCATTAACGCTTTGGAGTTTACTTGGGTATAGCAAATATTTTTTTAAGCTTTTTTTTATTAGTAAGTAATATTAATATAAAATTATATTTGACCATATTCACAAACCCTGACTGTAAAAATCGCATATAAGTAGACATTTCTATATTATTAAAAAAATATTGAGAACCATAGGCGCTTCTTCTATGAAAATTAAAAATATATTATCTTACAAGCTTCTACCCGCGACTTCGTTCGTGAGATAGTCAGGTACATCATAAAACCAGATAGCAAACAGCGATAAAGTAGCTTTTTAAAAGTGAAAGACTCTGTAATCAAACCAATACTTTTATTTATGTATTTAAACACTAGCGGACCGCCCGGGTATTGCACGGATGCAAAATAACGATATTACTAGTCGATTTTCCAAATAAAAAAATGTTTGAAAACCATGCCCGGAAAATTACAAATGCAACAAAAAAGAATCAGCCAAATCAGTCCACCCATTCTAGAGTTTTGCGCGTAACAACATATTTAGCCATTTATTTTTATTTATATAGATGATGCAACAAAATGTACAAAAGCGAACTTAATGCCTTAGGTATTCCAGATTCTAGACTTTTAGGGATTACACATACTAAAACCTGTATAACTAACTATATCTCTCTGTAGTATTAAGTATAGACAAAACATCAATACTTACTCGGCATCTATGTATGTGTACGCATAAATATATGCTGGGTACATAGTACGTTGCAAGTAGTTGCAAGCGAGGTAGCAAACGTGGTAGTATCGAACACAATAGTATTCATACAGGATGATCTATTCTAAGGAGACGGCGTGTGTTTATTGCATAGATAGGGAGGTGGATTACAGCGTGTTTGTATTTGAACGTGTCATTTTTATGCGGCAAGCAAAGGGTTGTGTTTTTAGAATTATTTTTTTTTTTGTAAAAGAAAAGATCTGGGAAATTTCTACCTACATGTTTTTTAGGCGTGAAAAATTATCAAATGCCTTTTTCCGCTCTGGGTAGAGCGGAAGAGAGTGTCAGACTCTTACTGACTAAAACTCACCCGTGTTCCGCCTAATGCCCCTTGACTTAAAACCTAAACCTTTGATCGGCGAGCGTATACATTTTCTTGAGCAGTTTTCATTTGTTAATTGGTAATGAACTGAAACGCAACAGTAATAAAGTTGAAAAATACGTAATTGTGTGCAAGATCATAAAAAAGAAAGCTGCGCAGAATTATAATCATCGTACACACAATTTTCAACTCTATTTGTTGTTATTTTAGAATAAAGTAAACTAAAAGTTGTTTTTTCTTTGGTAAATACTTAAATACCAAAGTATTTACTTCAAAGTAACATCATTGATGGACACACGACAATCTGACAGCTGTCAAATGTCACTTTAGCTTTGGTAATATTTTTTCCCCCAAAATATTTCTAGATTTGAATGTTTCTACCGACAGATATTCTTTATCTGAAGAATAAATATGCCAATTTGACATATTTTTCAAACGCTGTCAAAATTCGTATATTTTTTTATAATAAAATTTTCTAAGTTGTCTCAGTTACCTACATAGATTCATGCACTTAATCACCATGACAAATATTACCAAAAAGCCAATTATATTATTTCTAACAAAATCTAGTCACAAACTCATCCCAAAAGAAATTGGATATTAGAGGCATTTTTGACAGTCTGAGTCTGAGATTAAATTGCGATTGTCCCTAAAAGTTGCCCGTCGTGCATTGCCCCCCTGTTCATTTGTTTCCCACTTTACCAATATAAACATCGCACACTAGAGTTCAGCGACACGGCGAACTTCTCCGAAGTGGGTCCGCATTGCCGTGCACTGTCCGTATAAGTGGGTCCGGCGTCAGCGCCACTTATACGCTTGTTATATCACCAACACTGCCTTGTACACTGTACACTGTCTGCTAATGAATTCAGTCTGGCGAGGGAAATATAGGTGCCGTAAACGTTTTAGTTTTTGTCATAATTGTTTGTGAAAAAACTAATATCCAATACCTACCTTTTGTTCGCGACTACGTCCTCATGTATAAAAATATTAAAAAATAGCCTAGGTCCATATCAGGATCTCAACTTACCGCTAGCTATATCATTTCATTTTGACAAATAATATCTGAATTCTAAATGAAAATTATATTTCAAGGTAACCCTATTTATTATTCTTGAGTGTGGTAAAGAACTCCCTTTGTCTTGTAATACGACAATAACCAATAGCAGCTCTGTATCTGTTCCTACTATTCAATACCCAGAACTTAATTTAACACAATATCGCTATGTAGAACTTCATGCAATACAGTACCTATTACTTAAAGTTGTTTACCCTGTACTGTACCTCTAGCAATTCGTATACTAACATGCACACGAATAAATGGCTGCAGTAACATCAAATAGGTAAATTGCAAACAATATTATTTATGTACTAGTATTTATATAATTAACTGGCTTATTTCAACCGCATTAAGTTACGTCTTTGGTTACTGCTCCGCTCCCGTGGGCCGTAGCGTGATGTTATATAAGCCTATGTTACTCAGCGATAATGTAGCTTTCTAACGGCAAAAGAATTTTTGAAATCGATTCAGTAGTTTTTAGGTTTATTCGATACATATAAATATACAAATCTTTCCTTTTTTTAACATTATTTTTAGTGTAGATGTAGAAAAATAAAGCTATGTACCTATATCTTATTTCTCATCACCATCTCAATAGGGTAATTCCCCACAATTTTATGCATGTCTCATTCAAGCTTCTCGCCGATGGGGCACTGGAGACGGTCCCAAGTGGTCCCACTGCACCCGTCCTCGCACGAGGACATGTCGAGCTGGAGTATTGAATATGCACTATGCAAGTTGTTAATCCGTCGCCTAAGGACCCAATTGAAGCCCTTTTTATAGAGACAAGGCGCGAGATGTCCTGAACTAGAAGATGAAACGGAAATCTCTTGGAATCGTGATGTATACTCGTCCTAGATAAGGTCAATAACCTTTAAAGTGCCAAACAATGCATGACTTGTGATACTAAACTAAATAAATAAATAAAAAATGAAATCTTACAAACTTATAATCTCTGTCTGTGAAATACTCGCTAAGTACAGCATGCAACCAACATTAAACTCTGCAAAATTATACCACACGTTTAGCTTCCCCGTTGGAAAAATAAATTTCAGATAAACATTGTTTCCTTTACTCCCAAATCAAGCAGATTTACATTAATATCCAAACGTGATTACAGTACGTAGACACGTTAACAGCCTATGCAATTTCCCCCACGGCGCACTACGCTCGTTTGTTGATATTCAACTTTTGTATAAGCCAGCAAACATTATGGCGTAGTGTGATAGCGACCAAAATTTATTTCAGATACGTGAGCCTATATTGTCATATGGAATTGGGAAAATCCAATTGTGTCAACACACGAGTCGTGTGGGGTAAGTTTGTAGAATTGAATTGGTCGGCAGGTAAACGGTTATCGTAGGTAATAATAGCGCTCCGAATTTGTCCGTAGTAACATGCCGTCTACACTGCAATTAGGGGCCGTTAGGCGATGGAGGCGATGGCTGGCGCCGTCCTGCTCCCTGCCTACTCGCTAACACACCATATTACCACAATGGACAAATAGTACCTACCTAGGTATTGTTTAAAAAGGGTTGTTTTACACGGAAAAATGACGCATCGATTGTGTCGCGTTCATTTATGTACATGTCTGCCGACTTTAACCGATAATCATGGTTTAATGTCTCCATAAATCGACGACGGTTTGCATAGTTAAGGGACCTGCTGTTAATACATGTTTATGGGTATGTTTTCAATAGACTACTTGAATAATATAGTGTCATCGAATACGTTATAACGCGTTTGTGTATGTATTCTCTCAGGACTTTTTACTTAGCAAATAAAACATTTTATCCACGCGAAAATGTAGTTAAACAACAACAAAGATCCAATTATCATAATCAATCAATTACAGCATCAAATAACACACCTACCAATAAAATCAAACTGATTATAATTTCAGTAAACACGGCGCGTATTCAACCGTAATGGTCGTGCAGTAACATTTATCAATCAATTTATTGTCCAATTACACGGGACATATTTCTCTAAAAGTTACATTGCAACATTTACAACCAATGTCTCTGATACGTACGACCCATTAAAAGCCTATATATAAGCGAATAAAATTCACATGCATGGCTGTAAACGGCGCGATCGTAAAATTCACTGCACTCACTTTGTGGCGCTCTGGAAATTTATTTAAAAGCTTTGACACGCAGTTAGGATGATGTAGAGCTACTTACACATAATTAGGTTTCAGAATAGAATTGCAGGGAGCCACGTTGAAAAGAAAAGCTAGATTTCTTTAACAAAACATTGTGATAAACCCGTCCATGTCTGATTCTGAAAGCAGGAAAGACCCCTGCGTCACCTCCTCTTTACTCCTTTAGAAAAATACATACATAATTTATAATGAAAGCTGTCTAAATTTTTATTACGTTGTAAACTTATAGTACGTAAACTATTTTAAGCACAAAATAATGTTAAACTACAGTTGTTAAGCTATAAGCAATGGCCAAAAACTTTATTGTCGCATAAAATTACCATTTCAGTGAGGATACATGGTATTCTTTGAAATAACGTTTTGAAATGTTCAGGAATAAACTAGAACTACTTGATACAATATAAACTGTATGATGTGACAATATACGACGTTAATTAATTAATTATTTCAGAGTGAACATGTAGCTGAAAAGTTACACGTACTTGTCGCTGGGAAGTTACGAAATCGGGTATTTGAAAATTATTCCAATTCTTGGTTTAGTTTATAAAACGGGAATGAGATAGAGTAGTCATTTTATTTTTAATATGGGAATGCGTTGTGTCAGTACCTACATGAATTTTGTGATGTTTGAAATGCTTTTAAAAATAAATGCTAGTTGACGGCGATGCGGAGGAATTTTTTGATGCCTTGATTTAGTTACTTTTTTTTATTATTATTAAGGATTTTTTTAAATATCATTTTAAGGCTGTAAATATTTAACAATACTTCTGTAACTGTTACAAAATTCATTGAATCATTGCTCATATCACTAGCACTAGTAATTCTTAAAATATTTAAGAAAAGCTTTGTAATTAACTACTTTCAACCCTAATTATTTAAGCATTGTCAAATCACAGCTTTATTGCTAAAATGTTAACTTGTATTATCATACTAGCTATTAGCCAGCCTTATAACGGATTAACATATTTCCCCACTTCCCTGCAACATTATTTAGTATGGAAATCATTTTTGAATTTGCGTTTAAACGTGTTAAAGTGACTGCACGCACACATTCGCATACAAAACAATGTATGTGAATTGTTCCAAAAAAACTATTACGTCTATTTTATTCAATGGTACCGCACCATTTGGTGTAGTCATAAATTTTATTACTTTAATTCTGCACGTTTTACTCGCAAATGTTATCTCGTGCTGTTTTGTGTCCAAAACCGAAATGTGGTGTTTCGTACCTGCTGTTATTTAGCAAATTAACACACCAATTTGCTGAAGAAATTCTCAGGTATCATTTGTGGACATCGAATACAAAGTCATATCGAGTCCTCGGTGACTCATACATAATGAAACAGTATTTTTCCCATCCCCTCTGTATGTACGAACCTCAATTAGTGATTTTATCGCCACGCCGAGATTATTTGTTTGTTATACATCGGATTCCGTATCCCCTGGGCCTCGAGTAAGCTCCAAAATTTGCTGCTACACAGAAACTCCTACTAAGTACAAGAATTTTCCACAGTTTTGTCAGCAAGCAATTTAAAGCCGCGTTCCCTTGCTTAAGATGCATTGGCTCATTCCAAACACAGGATTTAACGTTGGTTCGAGAGGCCGACACTACGAGTAAATGTGGCAATTCGTAGGCGACTCGTCCCACAACAGGCATTAGCACTAAATGACATCCACGAAAAATCTTCGCGAAGCGCCCAGATAAGAAATAGGGGAATAAAAAAGATTTTCCCGCCTTTTACACCGTTTTATTTGATTCCTGTCAAAATAGGAACAATAGTTTAGTTTCGCTCCCTCTAGAGACAGCCGCTGACAGAATTGCGAAAGTGGGCAAATTATTTTGTTGTAATTTGAATTTATGTTTGTTTTGTTCGTGTCTGTACCTTCACAAACCAACCAGACCAAAATAATAACTTTTGGGCCTAATAATAAGCCACATCAAAATTTAAAACAAATCAAAAAATTAAATTCAATTTGAATTCACCGCACCTATAAAGTGGTATGAAATGGTGAACTAAAGGTGAGTGAATTCAGCTGTGTGATCTATAAAATATCAAAAGTTCAACGTAGAGTTAAATTGTTTAAAGCATTATATGAGTCAATGTCTGGCGCCGCGGTCGCGTATTTACGAATGGTTCTTCAGCACATCACTAATGTGCACATGAAATTAGTCATATTTTAAGAAAGAAATACTAAGTTAGTGTTATTTTTATGTAATTTGGGAAGTATACAATCTATTAGTTGTATTAATAATTTGTAAAACCTAGAAATAAAATCCCATCATTATCACGCCTGTATTCCCCGAAGGATTAGGCAGAGGTGTACCGATGTATACCTACAGTTCGCCGGTATATTTAGGTCTCATGTAATAGGGGGCGAGCGTAAAAAAAAAAGATAAAAAAAGAAAAGATAGATAAAATCCTAGTACAAAAATAACATGGAAACCGTACTTCATTTCGGCAGGGTCTATTATAAGTAGCTTTCCTAAATACGCGCTGTGGCCGTTGAGCGGTGTGACTCCATGCAGACGAAATTCTGGGAAAACGCTTTTTGCCGTGGGCTGTTGGAAATAACAGACAATTATTGTACAATGACTTTTTACTTCGTACGATTTTTCGCTTTATTTACAAATTGATTATACAGAGAAACGTTTATTCGGCATAAGAATGGTTTTATTACGATTGTTGAGTTGTTTACGGAATCTTTGTACTGTAATACCATTATAAAATAAAATATAGAGAAGAAATATTACTTTTATTAACATAAATATCTCATATTTGAATTTGTCTGTAATTGGCGTTCTATAAGTAGGAGTGTTAATACGCGACATTCTGTGCTAACGTTTATTACCTTTCCATGTTCTCATTACATTCAATGACTTTTCTTTATTATGAACATGATAATACAAAAGTAATGTATTCCTAATTATAACATTCGCTACGCGCTACGACTGCTACGCGCTACGGCTACGCGTAGGCTTTGTTGAATCGTAGCAAAATTCTTTTAGTGGTGCACCTTTCATACAAAACTTTTACGTAGCAGAATAACAACAATGGATCACGGATCACATTGATTTATAATTCAATAACAAGGCACAAAGTGAACGGACCATCCAAGTGTATAACTGGCGTCAGTAAGTTTGCATAAGCTGCAGTAGTTATACGGTTATTATCTATGCAGTGTTAGAACGCAGGGGGCACCTGAGACTGCACGCTAATTCCGAGCTCAGCCTCTCCTTACGAGCGATAGCTGTACGCTTGAACACGTCCGCCAGATAATTGCTGCATACGCAATTAGGGTAACGCTATTAGCGAAATGAAATTCCCACCTGTTTTATATGCGGCGCCAACGAGTTATAACCGCGATGACTAATTAAAGCAACAAAAGGTCAATAAACATGACTCACTGAATCGTTTTCAGTCGCGATGAACGATTCATGAACACGTTATTTTGAATGGGACATTGTTCAACGATACGGAAAAATCACACAAATTGAACATTTAGGACGTAAGCCGGCAGACACACTAAAACAAACAAGATCGCAAAGCCCGGTCGTGTCAACACGGGGCGGTAACGTGGAAATTATACGGTACAAATTACATCATTAGAAAGCGCGACTTTATACGGCTGTCTGCACGATAGCCGCATGAGCCGGGCGAGGCGCTGCCGTTGTTATCGACCCTCACTTGCTGCCGCCAATCAATTACGATTGCTTAGCTCTTGAAGTAGACGACCGCGATCGATCCTCTGCGTACATTGACATTCGCAATAACAGATTTTATGGTGCTTGTCGCTGATTCGTCATTATTTTGAATTTTCATGAACCCACCGTGACCTGCTTCCATTCCGTCCATGACCGGTAACAATTAGGAAAACCTCCGCCGGTGCAAGTCGCGCGGATATAAAACTTTATGTACGCATATAAATTTGGATGTCGAGACATGTTTTATTGTACAGTCGTAAAATTTGGGGTCGGAAAAGACCGACATATTTAATAAATACGAACAAGGTCGTAAAGTTGAATGCAAACCTCTTCGTGGCATCGATAATATGATCGAACTATTTCTGATGTTCATCAGTACTTGTTTACCGATCGATGCCGGGGAAGACCGCGGTTCGGCGATGGCACGGTCTTTATTGTTGAAGTAAATAGATTCCACGAGATTGTGTAATTTTAACGTTAGAAACTCTTGCATTTCTCAAAGTGCTATCTCTTTGTCGCGTATTTATCTCGAAGCATTCGGCTTCCCCATACAAGTTCACAAAATGGCTCCAACAATAACGTGAATCCGCTTAACATTTCGCCCGGCCGCCCCGGGGAGGCGCGGGATTCCCGGTGACGCGCCTTAAACGTGGGAATACGCCGACGTTACCTATCGCTTCACTTATTTACCGAATACAACTCTAATAAATTTAATAAAGGGGAAGGAAACGTGTGACAGATGCACGAGCCGCCGAGAAAAAGTATCTGTCGGAATGTTCCGTATGTATTGGAGTTCGAATAAATTTTTGTTTGCATTTATCGTTTCCAATAACTCATAAAGAGTCATAAAAAACGTCACCTTAGCAGCTGTAAATTTTCTAAAGAGCACAACATCTACAGGTAGTTGGCAGGCTTCCAGTCCTACCTGAAACTAGACGTGTTCTACATTAAACTGTGTGTCACAGCAAAAAGTTTAATGAGCCTCATATATACAGGAGAAAAATAGTGCCCAGAGCTGGCTGAATCTAAAATTCAAACGTCAAAAATATAAAATATTGCCGCGTAAATAAGTATAAAAAAACGGCAAGTCGGTCGACAGTGAGGCAGGACGGTAATCCGCCTGTCGCCGGCAGGTATCGATGGACGGATTAAAACACCATTTTTACTGACGGTTAAACCCTTTGCCGAGTATCATTTTCATGTTTTCAATTATAGCATCGATACTGCGATTTTGCGGCTTTGATGTTTTTCCTTATTCAGAAATATATCATTTCTACATTTTGTATCTACTTGTGTTTTAATAAAGATTTCAAAAGAGAAGTTGTCTTCTTTCTTGCATGTTGCTCTGACATACATGAAGTGATACGAGATACCTACGACGTACAAGGAAAACATTCAATTGATAAGCCGAAAAATCATTTGTGACGTGCTACAATGTGGAACACGACTAGGAAATCGATGGCAGGCAGGTCTATAAAACTATAAATAATAAATATTCGCGGTCATAAAATTTTATGTTGTTAGGAGGGCTGTGGAGCGGTGAGTGGTTGGCTTCACGGTGAACATCAATTGTTCTGCGCGCAGGCACGTCGCGCCGCAGACGGCACGATACATAAATTTAGCATACTGTTACGAATTCACGATAAAATATAAAGAAGAAAATGTGTTTATTACTCCAGTGTACACAATAACCTACTTACGCAAACGTATAATGTTACGCTGCGATTCTTGGAAGCTGAAATAAAAGTATTATTAGTTTTTGTGCTGTTGTCACTGTTTATTTTCTTGTGCGCTGCATTTATAATACCAGATTCTAGAGTCGAAAGATTTACTTCATTTTAGCATGGCTGAAATTAAAAATGTAGAGGCAGAATATGTCGTTAAGATGATATAAGTACCTATAATAAAAAGTAATATACCTATAGTACCTACTTGGTAGTTTCATACCGGCGGCGGCGAACTGTGGGTGTACATTAGTACACCGCTGCCTAACCCTTCGGAGAATACAGACGTGATCGTTTGTTATGTTATGTTGGTGGATACTAAACAATTTTTCATGTAAAAAAATCGTCTGCTACCTGCGACTTTATTCCTGGTATTTATTTTTTCTTTTTTTTAGGTCAGAAGCCTTCACGGGCGGCGTATGCAAGACAACCTACCAAAATTACATCACAACCGGTTCAATGTTTTCGGAACGCATTGAGGACAAACAACAACATTTATTTTTATTTATATGGATAGTATTTTCAAATGAAATAAACTTAACTCTCCGATAGCTTATTTACTGCAAAAAAGGATTTTGTAGCAGCCTCCATTAAGTAATTCTGTAAATGTAAGTCATAAATCTTTCTCCATACTACGAACATGCAAGTCCCAACTAAATAGTCAGTAGCAACGTAAATCAATATGCTCAATATATGTGCCCTCACTTGTAATGCCTCTTAGCGTCGTAATACTGTCAATAAGTCCCGTTCTCTCGCGACTTACATGCATAATATGAATATTAATCGAGTAAGAACATTCCTTTCGTTCTAATGAGTATTTAGTTCTAATTACCTATGATATACGTGTCTTTCTCTTTGTTACAGTCATTTTGTTATTCGATTTTGTACTATATCTTTGGTAAACAACTACCTACCTATAAGTACGAACAAATTCCACAATAGTAAACTGGTGTAATGGTACAATGGTGGACTGTCTCGTTAGCCTAGTTGTTTTAAGCGCGACTTCTACGCTAGAGGTATTGGGTTCGATTCCGAGGTCAGGAAAAGTGTTATTGGGTTTTTCTATGAAATTCTCAGTAGCAACTCGGGGTTTGAATTTGTGCCCGGTTAATGGCAATAGGCTCGCCCCCTATTACATGAGACCTAAAACATACCGGAAAACTGTGGGTGTACATTGGTAAATAAATAATAATATCTGCAATTCTATAAAAAAAATTCACTACAACACAATCGAATATTATTATGGGTATAAGGTTGCGGGTAGACTAATTTATTCTTTTGTTTTTTAGGTTAATCTTGTATTCATTCATCGGGATGACGTTTTCTACACAGAAAAAATCCCGTAAATAAATAAAGAAAAAAAAAAAAAAACCACAATCGAATGTTGTAGAGACAGCGTTGGTTCCCCCTCTTGCATTTAAATTCGGGTAACCAGTTGATGACGCTGTTTGTACTTAGATTATATTCCCTCATATTTAATGGTTGGTCCTTTATTGGAATTTGTATTTAAGAGTACATTCGCCCTCTGAAGGATGCGCAGAAATCGTGTGCCCTTGTAGATTGACATTTAATGCAGAAAGAACCTTGTTTTATACACATTTATATTTTCTACATATTTCACAGGTTTATTTCAGGTGTGACCAAAGAATGAATAATAAAATATCTTGGACTTGTTTCTCATTCTTCTTTATTTCTTTGTTTTTAAGACGAGAAAAGAAGAAATCATTTTTATATGAACGTTGCTGTCAATCCATCTAATGATGTCATAACTTCTACTAGCCTATAACAGTCACTAGTAACGATACCCCTGCGAGATAGGGTCGCCAACTAGTTAGGGAGGGGAGGGCACGGCAAAATTTGATCAGTCCTAGATCATATATTGAAAATAACTGCTGTAAATGTAATACAATTTGCCATTACCATGTAGCAATCGATACTGTAGCATGAAGTGATGGGGGCCACAGTGTATCGACTACTTACAGTACACCTATGAAATTAAAACACTGACAATTAATATGTGCTTTTGACTACTGTTTCGTTTATATTCTAGCGAAACTACTAAACGGAACTGGATGAACGGTATTTTTTTATAATTATTGTAATTCAAATCATTACAAAAATAGATACGCATAAACATCTTATATTAATGTTTCTTAATATAAATTGAATCATACTCCATACTGCCATACTGCAGTTCATAATAATGATCGTTTATTTGGAACAAAAACAAGTTTAAGACTTATCTACAATACGCACAATAATAACTCTGCAAACCCCCCGTTCACTTGATGAACTGTAAGTAGTTAATATTGTTAGACTGTGGTCGTACATACTCCAGGTATTGATACAGTTGTCGTGTGCCCTTGTACATTGACATTTAGTGCAGACCGAACCGTGGTTTATGAGCCACGTGCCCCTCCGACCCGACTAACGTACTTTTACTATGA
Organism: Caradrina clavipalpis; assembly: GCA_932526535.1. NCBI lineage: Eukaryota > Metazoa > Arthropoda > Insecta > Lepidoptera > Noctuidae > Caradrina > Caradrina clavipalpis. The sequence continues at coordinate 10,532,901 of OW052091.1, read as the reverse complement.
TTACAATTTAAAAATATTGTGCTGCATGGTAAACGAGAGGTCTGATACGAAAGGGTTAACCCTTGGTTTGGTTTTTTGTTTTGGAAAAGGAATTTTATTGTTTGTTTTATTTTTTTTACTGTATCTAGTTATTTTATAAAATGCATTTGTTTTTTTGTTCTAATTGTCTTTTACTGTAGGTTTAGGTAAGGTTTTACTGTAGTCAAATACTCGTAAAATAGCTGATAATGATATGTTATTTGTTTTACAGACAAAAACAGTAATGCGTAGATTTTTAAATTTTATTTCTCTCCTAGCGAAACGTTTTCTTTATTGTAGTCGTTGTCCGTTTTCATCTCAAGAAAAAACATGCTTAATAATATTAAATGTCGCAACATGTTACTCGGCCTTTAATATATAATTAATAATACCAGCCTTTTATTGTCCTAATACAGGTCAAAGGCTTCTTCTTATTGCAGAGAAAGCAAGAGCATCGATCAACCTTCAATATCTATTTTTGAAGTGAAAACTTCTTTAGTGGCGTTGTGCACTTTTTTTGGAATGGGTAAAAAATGTTAAACTCACGTCAGGACACGTGACCCTGATCAGAAATTCGTAAGTGGCGTTGTGCACTTGTTTTGGAATGGGTAAAAAATGTTAAACTCGCGTCAGGACACGTGACCTGATCGAAAACCTTACGAATTTATCTTTAGCGTTTTCACTTCTGCCGGCACTCCCGGAGTGCAACCCGTCGTTTTTTTTTTAAACTAGTTTTTCATTCCCTATTCATAAAAATCAACTTTCTAAGGGTACCGTGATGACGTAAACCAATGGACTTTATAATACACCAGTCCTTTACCCCACGGAGTTTGAAGGAAACTTTAGGTCTCCCATGGGAGTCCTACAACTTATAGGGATAAAGAATATCCTATTATGTTAATCCGGGAACTGAGGCACCTTTACACAAAAAAGGTCCAATGTATCTACGCACTTTTAAGAGGGATCTGTTACAGATTTTCAAGGGCGATAATAACATATAAAAATAACATTAAAGTTTTATCTATTCCCTTGTTTTTGTCGAAGTATATAGGTACTACACATACGACAGCATACACATAGGTGTATGCTGTCGTGATGGTGGATTGAATAAGGTAAGACAGTACGGAGGTTGTAGCTTATTTAAACAAATTAATAAAACAATCTGTTTGTTCTAACTCGTCTCCAAAACGGTTGGACCGATTTGGTTGAGACTTCTACTGGTAGATAGCTAATGTTATAAAGAGAAACTTAGGCTACTTTTATTTTAGGAAAAGTATTAGGGTGTCTCACAATAAAATGATAATACCGCAGATAACTGACACTCACACAGACGAAGTCATCAGCATAAGCTAGCACATAACATACTTTTGAGATTGATATATCGAAATAATATCAATGAATTAAAATTTAATTTAGACATGTATTATTATATTAATAATGAAATTGATGCTGTAATAGATACTGTACGCCTCATGTAATTTATTATGATAAGAACTACTTTTCCACCTGTGACAAACAATAAATAAATTTGAATTTAAATTCAGATTCAAACAACCAAATCTAAACAAAACCTCAACAAAATCTTTCTAATATAAGTTATGTCTCTATTCCCAAACTCCTGACAGTTATATTTAATGTCATAATCAGTAAATGTGTATGGTACCTTTTGCCTAACGATACGGTACTTATACGTCAAAAGTATATGGTGGGTCCGTATACCTAAAAATAAATGGTCAAGGTTGGTCGTAAACCCGCGTAGCCGTCGTAACGCCATCGCGGACGCGTTGCCAACTCTGTAAGGGGACCGGAACACATTAACACCGATCATATTTAGCCCACAGTAAAGCAAATTTTAAACGTTACGTGTTTTCATGAATGTTTTGGTTTTCGCCACGGTTTTACGTAACTTCGACACTGGTTGGAAACAAGCAAAGTCGCAAGCAAGGATTGATTGTTTCACCTTATTGACGTGTGAAATTGAACCAAATATATATATTTTTTTGGCTTTTAAATTCTGGCCTTTAAAACGTCTGGCTGAAGTTATAGAACAAGGAAATTGACAGTCAATAATGTACGTTCGTTTTTAACAATATCCTATCACGCATCATATATTAAAATTTATCGTAATACTTTTACACTTGATACCTAAAAAAATCCTAGCATTCAGACTAGCGAATACCTTCTTAAGAACATATTTCGCTAGCTATCCTTTATTTCACCCACACCAATATAGGTCTGAGGACTTTGGCATCTCAATCCGTTAGGTACTTGTGGTTTAATTTCGGCACCAAATAAGTTTCTTATCTAAAAATAGATAGCGCTTAAATTAATAACAAATCCAGCCCTTCTAAGACACTTAACAGAGTAACTCTAAACCAATAACATCGCTTCTACAAACGCCACCCACCCAAGTTTATTATCAGACAAAGTTATTAAACCCCCGTACATATAAACAAGTTACCTTCACAGGGTAAACACACTTTGTACTGCTCAATACTATTCGAAATTGAATCGGTAGATATTGACTTCAGAGTGCAAGTTTCAATCAGTCTCCGAACCTTCAGATAGTCGGTACTAAATCAAAATATTTTCCCAAAGCACCTTGAACGTATTCTAATACTGAACCTTCGGCTCCCATCCCCGGCATATGAATGTTTATCTCAGAGATATTTTTTCTACCTTTTTATTTTATCCCGTCCCTCTGAATAAATAAGGAGAACCGACGCCTGCGCTAATTGAAGGCGAATTGCTCCACCCCAAGATATTGGCCTGCTTACCAGCATCACTTACAGTATTACTAGATTTGAATTGGTAATTAATTGCCTCTCCAGACGACACTCCGGCCTCCAGACGCCAACACACATTAAACTTTATTTTCAAAGTGAAAATTTAATTTAAAAACATCCACAGTAACTTGTTACCTGTGAAACATGTTATAACTAGGTGAAAACTTGTTCACGCCTGAACTCATGTGGGATCCAAGTCATAAATTTGGAAAAAGTTGAAAACAAAAGTCGCCCAATGCACTTCCCGTTTGCATCTGCTGCTATTGCGAAAATAAAAAGAGCTTTTCTGTTTCACCATTCTCTGATTGCTTTCGGGATTTTATTTTTTTTGTAATAGAAAATATTTTACTATTAACTCTTTGTTTCGTAGTCTTATGAAAATACGTAAGTTTTATGAAAATTATTTTAACTTAAATATATATTATTTGCCAGCTAACGGTAGTTAATCAATACTATTATTGCGTTGCATTTAAATAATGTTAAGCAGATGGTTCTGTTTTTGTCATTTCAATCCAATCCTATTAAAAAACCGAATCTGTCTACGTTAATCGAATGTCTTCACGAGCACACATTTAATTCAGCGTAGCATGCCTACGCAGCTACGCCATTCGTAGCACAGACTAAACACAAAAACAAACAATACGCGAAAATTACTCACTCTATTAAAAACACGTTACCAGATCGGATTTGCTAAAAGAAATCAGAAACAAAATGCCAGTTAACAAAGAAAATAGTGAAACATCCGAATGGATGGTCGATTACGGCACGGAGCGACACGGCGGCGCCGCGTTTAAAACTCCGGCTAATTAAATGAATGAAAACGAAACTCGAATGTTTTCATTCCATTTACAGTTTCTATGCTCCCCTCTCTCGTGTGCCGACCGGCGAACGGTCATATGCAAACTGTATTACGATATTTCAAATGTGACAGTTTTAAAAAAGGACGCGGCGCCTTTTAATTTTTTGATTTGTGATGGAATTTGGGTTTCGTTTTAATCTAAGTGGTTTTTATTAAACTTTTTAATAACGTTTTAGTGTCAAAGTTATAATAGATACCTATTATTTAGGGATTCATTTTGTGTGAACGTTTACAAATTTATTTTTAAGGATTATTTGAATATAGCAGTTTTATTTGTATCCTTGATTTATTTTGTGTACGTATCTACGATATCATTAAAATAGACTGAAAACTTAAGCAGTTTCTCCGTAAATCTTCATTATATTAGCTATGTTTTTATTATTATAACACTTAGTTATTTTTATTCCTACAAACTGATTATATTCTAGACACTTTAACAAGAAAACACCATTACTACGTCAACACTTTTATAACAACCTATTAACTCCAGAAAAACAACTATAAAATATTTATGTGCGTAACAAAGTACTCTTAACTTTGTATAACTCAGTCGAGACTTAATTTGCCAACAAAATCTGTCCCACTGTGCTCAATCTTGCGCATAAAATTATCGTATTGGAAATCGGAAAACGCAAAATGCACTGCAAAATGTTAATACAGCAAAAATAATCCAGTTAATATGGCTCCATCGAGGATAACACCATCCAGCGCTGAGTTCGAAAAGTCATTTGTACGATTATCTGTCTCGCGAAGCACATCAGGCCCAGCATTGTATGTAAATTGAATTAATGACGGTGCACTTCAAGCCCTCTTTACTTTATGAATCGCTGTGGGAAAACGGTTCAAATTTCATGTAGGTTTTATTTTATACGTGAATTTCTAGATCAGTTTTGAACAATATTTTGTCGTTACGCTGCGTAAAGTTTCAGATGAGACTGGGTTTAGGAATTGATACTAAAATCAAATGGCGGTCACTAGTTTTTGGAATCGAGTTCGGTAAGGTGAATTGCTTTTATTATTTTGGTGAAGTTCAATGGAATAGTTATGTTTAATTTTGGGCGTTTCAACGTGGGTTTTTATAAATATTTAATCATTTAACCAGCAAGCGCAGCGTAGGACGTCCACCCACAAGGTGGAGGGACGACCTGATTAAGACCGTAGGATGACGCAACCGGTCCTTTTGGAAATCTATGGGAGGCCTATGTCCAGCAGTGGACGTCCTTTGGCTGATATGATGATGATGATGATGATGATGATCAATTATTGAACTGCCTGTTGACTTAGGTAAGTTCATTATATTTGCGTTGGCCTTTTAAATATGGGGTGGAAAGGACATTGGGATCCAAACTTAACAAAATTTTAAGTCGGTTAAAAAAGCCGTTTTTCCATACCTACATTTTAACTGTTTTGGTATTGCACTTTTGTATGGAACATTCCTAATAAACGGATAAATATTTCATTACCGATTTTTCTCACCCATTATTGAATACTTCGTGGACATTTAGCGTGATAAAAACATTATATAACATTCTCTTTACAACAGTTTTATTTACTATTCATGTATATGCCAATTAGGTTCACTTATTGTAACAACAACATGTGGGAATATATTTAGTATCGATATTCCAAAATAAAGGGAAAAAGGTAGGTACAGACAACTGCATTTAAATTAGGTACCTTATAAAAATGCCTTAACCAGTTGGAGGTCTGCGGGTTGTTCGAAAGAGATACCGCGCCCCCGGAACGCAAAGGGCACACGAAGGAACATAGATGGTTTTTAGTCAGTAAAAGTCTGACACTAAGGACGGGGGGGGGGGGGGGGTCATTTGATGATTTACCATCTTAAAAAAAAACCAGTTGGAGGTGCAAACCATACCGCATTCCTTAAAAGACAAAACAACAATAAAACACAAAGCCAGCTAATAACCACGAAAACTTACAACAAAAAAATATTACCTTCAATTACATATAATAAAAATAACAAGAAGATAAAAGGAACACTAAGAAAACTATATAAGAACGTACTCAAAAACCGGGCAGTGTATTATCCCGGTTATTACCGAGATGTAAGATATGGTCAGCAAAGTGTTTTGCCTCGGGGGAGGGTACCTCACTAAATTCCTCCACTTTACGGAGCAAGGTACCCATTAAGATTATGAAATTATGAAGCCGGCCACTTGCCGAGATTTGCTTCGTACGGTCACACTTAACTCAGCTGATTTAATTCAACCACACTGAATTGTACGACGAGCTTTCAATTGTTTAGTTAGTAATTAGACTATTGTTTGAGTGGGTTTTGATTTAGTGTAACTTAGTAATATTGTTTGGGTATCTTGCTAATCTTGTTTAGGTATTGAATTACTGTTATCAGTAGCTGTAGAATGTAGGATTACAGTGGGAATTGATTTATAAATCGATTAAAATTTACCGTACATAAGCAATACAACTACAAGGTGTCATCAAATAAACATTTTGAAGATTAATAAAACACATTTAGTGTCTTAATAACTTTATAACCAAATAGGTATGTACCTAAAAAAAGACAGTTAATGAAATGTAAAATTTCTTTATTCTTTCTTACATTATCTTTCCATTATAGAGATCATAAAAAAAATATATACATACAATCACGCCTGTATTCCCCGAAGGGTTAGGCAGAGGTGTACAGATGTACACCCACAATTCGCCGGTATATTTAGGTCCCATGTAATAGGGGCGATTCTATTGCCATTAACCGGGCACAAATCCAAACTCCGAGCTGCTAAATCATAAATTACATTTTATTCTGTAACGTATCTGAGAACCTTCTGGTTACGGACATTGAAGATCAAAGTTCCAACTTCTTACGAAAACAAGGTTTAAATTAACATTATAACTAAACTTTGTACCATAATGAGCTTTTCCTTGTACCGTTCCTTGCACTCATAAACATGGCGCGCTATTATAAACAGGGATTTTTTAACATTAAACATAAAGTCGTTTCCCAGCGACTTTTTTTCTTTCAACGTTATTTAGTTTGATGGCCAGTATACATATTTAACGGCTATTTGATATATTTTTTACACCCTGTTTAGTTCATTTACCCATAGGTCCATATTGGTACATACATATATATCATAAATAATAAAAAAAACTAAATAGCAGCTGGTGGCTGACCTGAATTTACTGAAGCATATTCAATTGACACACGTATTGATTTCACCATGGAGCGCTATACTCGTTACACAAACAAAGCTTTGCGACTAGCCTGAAAGCCAACACATAGGTACGTACTTATTTATAAATACTACCAAAGAAATTCATTTTAATTAAATAATGTTTTGCCTTTTCTCAAAGATACAAATTCCTAAAAGGGTTAAAGAGCTACACAGAATTTCGATATGGACTATTATTTTTTATGCTAATACATACGTAATGTGTTCCCGACCCCAAACATAAAATGAGTGAGGTAGAACCCTAATCTTCTAATTCAGTATGCAGACAGGGCCAAACAGCGAGTTTAAATAATAAAAAAAATTGTCCCACTTAGAAATAAAAGGCGAATCTAGGCCACGACTAATTCTATGCTCAAGCCTCATCGCAAATTGTAATTTTCTCTTACCCTTATAACAGCAATTTATTTCATGATAAGAATCTTTTTTAGTCCTTGCAAAAAGGAATCTTTGTCGGAATCGAACATTCCTCGGGTTGATTACTAAGAGCCCAAGAGGCCAGATTTCATGAAGCCAATTGCCATTCACGCGTAGGCGAAACTGAACGCTGGGGTGATATTATTTAAATGTAATCTTTTTTCGATACTTTTTAACCGTTTATCTTAGTTACCTTTAGTTAAAACATGCTACACGTCGATGTAAAGATGGTTGCATACTGAGTTACTACTGAGATACCGATAAGATCAAGATCTATTGCAAATAAAAAATACGTGTGCCATTCGTTTCTTATTCTTCTTCTTCTCTATAAAGTGTAAGGTGTAAGAAAGGAATAAAGTGTAAAGCGTGTAAGGATCATAGCAGGTGGCGGTCCGTGGTTTCTGCCTACCCCCATGGGAAAAAGGAGTGAGTTTATGTATGTATGTATGTATGTGTGTATGTCTATAAAGACCCACCTACGTTTTGGAACGAGCATCTAGCATCAAGTTTCTACCTAACTACTTGAAAATTACAAGTGCCTAAAAAATGGTCTAAAAGAAATAAATGCTTTGACTATTGAATTTTCTTTCTTTGTGTTAAATACAAAAGAAAACGTGCTATAATCAAATCACGGCAAAGTAAAGGAAAACGTAGTTCGCGCACAAATAGTAAGAATCAATTGAGAGAAGTGGATTGGTGCTCGTGGTCGATAGGCCATCTGCCCCTTAACATTAATGTACTGTTAAAGAACTTCTTTAAGTACACGTAAGACTTATTTTAATATTGGTTGAGAAGGGAAATTAATAAAGGACATAATAATGTAACCTAAAGTTGTTATAATTGGCTGGTGGAAAAAAAAACAAACATTTAAATGATCTATACGTACCAATTATTTTAATTCATTTTTTATTCAGCAAATATTTATAGCTATTTACCCCAATAACAGCATTAAAAAGCACTTTTGAACGTCTTTTAAGAAAACATAAAATACAATTGAATCTAGTTGTAGTTCAGTTACTGCTCCGCGCCCATTGGTCGTAGCGTAATGTTCTATACTTATAAAACTTCCTCTTGAATCACTCTATCTATTCATGTGTACCGCATTAAAATCCGTCGCATACTTTAAAGATATAAGTATAAAGACGGTGGGAAGTCATTTTGTTTTATATGTAGAGATACAGATATGATATTTTGTTACGTTATAATATATATGATATGTATGTATATGAGATATAGATATGTTTTATATGTAGAGATTTTTTTTTTCTTGTTCAGAAACTTCTGGTTATATTTTTCTAATATTATTTTGAAAATCATTTCTACCTCAAGTCGGCGTCAAGCGACCAGATTAGATTATTTTTCCTTCCAATAGGTACTATGAACCGTCACTCAACTCAAAAGTAAAAAGTTAAAAGATTTTCCAATAAACTTTTTTGGAAATTGGTCCTTTAAAACTCCCTTTTATATTATAACTGTACAAAAAAATAGCGAAGTAAAAGTTATAAAAATACCAAAAAAAGATAATTCATAAAATGGCTTATTTTACATCGAATAATTTCGTGTAGTTTAATAGTAAAATATTTGTGAAACAGTCGTTACTTCAGGGCGGGGACACACGAACGTTTTTTTTATGTAATATTTTGTAAGTAGGTAAGCGGTAGCACACATTTTTGTTATTTTGCATAAACACAACTTGTAAGGATTTTACGAGTCTTGTGTTTTATGAGTTTACGCCATTTCTGTTTTTTTTCCAAGATATGGTTTCGTTATTCCTCTTGAGAAGGTAAATTACAAGATTTTATCTAATATAAAAGGTTGAGGTAAGTACAATAATAAACATTTTAAAAAGGTAGTGAAAATCTTATGTTATATGAAGTTTTTCTATGTCTCGTCTGTTTAAAAAGGTTTATCTCAGTTAAATTAAATCATTTTTAATGTACTTAAATGAAGTAATATTTAGCGTACACTACTATATGTATTTTTCCTGAGAGTAATTAAAAAGAATATAAACAAAAACCTTTTAATAATAATCTCCTAACTGCAAGTGAACGCTTGCTAAACCCTTACGAGTTGGGTTTTTCCATTTTAAAATTCCCAGAAAAGTCGGAGGGCTGAAATAAACGGGGTTGGATTTACCCCTAGGTAACAGCGTTTTACCACGAACTACACCTGTGCATCATGCAAGTATTTCCCGAAGGGGATATTGCATTATAGGTAATTGCATTTCTGATACCTGATATTTTAAATCAATTAAGTTTCCAGTATATTGTAACGCTGTTTTCGCAAAAACTTATCAAGCTTTTGACATTCCACTATTTTAGCTTCAACAAAGATTTAACAGTCACTTAGCAGTGATTTAGCAGACCTGGCCTGTATACAGCCTTAAGTAAATTGGTCGCGTGCCGGCCGCGCGGCGCCTGTGTCAACGCTACTGCACGACTCGACGCACTGCGGCACACCACTCAATTCACTGCCTTCCTCGTTCTTCTTTATTAAGACTTATGCATCGGGTAATTATTCGGCTGGTCTATTATTCCAATACGATTTTTGCAAGTTTTTCTGGTTACGCTATTGGAGATGTTGCCAAGTTCCAACTCCTCGCCCACTTACGCTCGCAAGTTTGTACGGCACTCCGGTTGTTTTGGTTTTGTTAATTTACTGGGTTTAGCTGAAAATAAAATTGGTCTGGAGTTCTGGACAAGTAAGTGAAAAACTTTTAAAGGATGCTTCAGTCCGTGTTGCGTAAAAAAAAGATAATATTAACCTCATCTGCCGATGTTTCCGTGTTTTTTTAAATGACTTCAAAAAAGGCGGAGGTTCTCAATTACTCGGAATCATTTTTTTTATACAAGAACAGACAGAGTGCGGATGTAGCTTTAACATTGGCTAAGTGTTTGTTTGTTAAGGCGGTATATAGTGACGGTAGGTGAAGCAATGAATCCTAATCATGTGTTGGTTTAGGACACGATAATGGATTCTTGTTCCCATAAATGTATCTATCTACCCAGTATTCACAACCGCTGGATTCATACGCAGTAACAAATCAAAGAAAACGCTTTGCAAGTCATGTGGCGGCTTCCCACGGTCGTTATAAGTGTCGTTTAATATTTCAGTGTGCGTACAAAGCTGTGCAATGCGCATTTTCCAAAGTAAATCCTGAGAATTCCGTAAAAAGCTTACTGAGGAACGAAGTCTTCGATAAGAACTCTTTTTGTATTAAGCAGGTGGGAACCGACTCTTATGTAAGAATAAATAGAATGTGTTTTACTGGAAGGAGTTGGATTATTCTTTATAGAGGAATAATAAGTTATTGTATTTTTTACTAGCTTCTGCCCGCGACTTCGTCCGCGTCACAGTTGATGTGTTATCCTACGGGTACCGTACATTTTCCCGGGATAAAAAGTAGCCTATGTGTTATTCCAGACTATAATCTATCTTTGTGCCAAATTTCATCCAGATCCATTCAGCCGTTTAAGCGTGAAAGAGTAACAAACATCCATCCATACATCCATACATACAAACTTTCGCCTTTATAATAGTAGTAGGATTTGAAATAAGTCTGAAATAAGACTTATAAACTAACCTCTGCCGTAAATCACAACTACAGCCATACATAAATCTAACTAAGGGTGAGTTTCACCACCACTCAATGAAAAAATATATTCAAACATGGAACAGTATTTTTATAAAAACGATTCACCAAATATTGGAAGGTTGGTGAAACAGGCCCTAAATAAACTAAAATAATCCCTGTGAAAGAGATACACAAATCTGAGATAAAAAATCCTCGCGAACTCTTGACTTATGTTTATCAATTTGGACGCGTTCAAAGTAGCGATGTCGCACACTGCCAACGTATTATATTATAATGGCGCATGTTATGTCCTTATTCATTACATTCTTTGCACGTAAAAAATAAAACCTCCTCACATTCTTGACAGCTTTGTATGAGAAAATAACGTAGCTAACTTATATATAGGGGCCCCTCTACGACCCAAACAAATTATTAATGTACAAAAAAGATACAAAGACTTGTTCCTAAGCTAAGTTACTTCACTCAAGTACGTGATTTGAAAGATTTTTTATCTCGTTCCCAAAATGAGAATTCAAACAGGGAAAACAATTCTTTCCATAACGCGTTCCGTTGTTTAGAACATTCGCCTCGGGTTCGAGCAATCGTCTAAACTAATAAACATCTGTTTTTATTATTACGGGTAAAAGCCTTGAGAAATCTTTTTGTAATAAATTCAATTATGGTTATACCGAAATTTTATTGAGATATCGCCCTCAGGTTCGAGTCAAAGTTCTTCATTATGTAGGCCAATTACTTTATTGTAGATTAGTTTTTCAGTATATTTACATACCGGTGAGTACGACGGCATTTTTCTTGAAAACAAATTGAATAAATTAACAACATTTGGAGTTCGGTATGCTAATATGCAGACGGCCGTCGATATACATTAGTTATCAGCTGGCGACATCTTATTTTCTGCAGGCCCCAAGTTATAATAACCCAACTAAATGACAGGCGCCGAGGATACTTAGCAAAACCATCAGGTATCTGTTTCTCATAAAGCCTACTCTCATTTTCGTTATGATGTTAATAAAAAGAAATGGAAAAGTTGTTCGTGTGCGCGTCAAATGAAAAAGTTATGGCACGTGATGATACTGCCAAGACTGTGGAGCCACCTGGCGGTACACCAAACTAATTACAAACTCCCTAACTTCCTCAAACACTAAAATATTCTCCTAAAAACGTCACCTCGCGACGTACTCGAACAGAATAATAAATTTTACTTTCTGTGTCTCTCATAGAATTAGTGGCTAATGCACACCTCTCACTCCTTCGCCGGAAAATTTTACGTCACGATTTAAATGAAAAATACTGAAATGTAAGTCTTCATTAAATTAAACAAAATATTTTGAACAAAATTATAAAGACAATATTTAGTAAAATTGTTAAATAAAATATATTTTTGTAATTAATTAAATTATTATTTAAAAACTAGGTGTCCCGGCAAACGTTGTTTTGCCATTTTTTTTAGGAATTTGAAATATAGTTGTTTGCCGATCCATAGACCTACCCGATATGCACACAAAATTTTATTGAAATCGGTCTAGCCGTTTCGGAGGAGCATGGTAACTAACATTGTGACACGAGAATTTTATATATAAGATTACCAGAATATAAAAAATACGCTTCAGTTTATTTGTGTTAAGTTTTTAATTTATTACAATTACATATAATTGTACACCTATTTTTCAAATAATTATGGAAAACCATTCCATTCCATGTTCACATCTTATTCTCATTTTGGTTACATGTAGACTGCTTTTGCGGTTTTTTCAGAAATCAGTGTTGTCAGAAGGCTGCCTTTTAAAGAATCAAGGCAGTATATGTCTCAGTCGATCTATTCTGTAAATACAAATGTCCCTCCTTGACTTTAAGTAAAGGTAAACTGTCATAACACGTAAAGCTAGGGATTGATAGCTCACCTCAAGCTGAATCTCTCAAAAAAATCTCCCTCGGTATATGTAATGTAGTTCCATCTAAATTCTGACAGATTTTTTCATAATAGTACTCCTGATGTTAGGCTTTGCTTAGCTTACATCAAACTCATTACCTAAATTCTCCGAGCGAGATTTTTACAGAATAATACTGCAAGTTATTAGCATGATTGAAATAAATAAACAAGTGCCTTGTTAGTCTAGTGGTCCTAAGCTTAATTGCTACGCTAGAGATCTCTTGGGTTCGATTCCCCGGTGGAGCAAAGTGTTATTGGGTTTTTCATGGAATTCTGAGTAGTAGTTCGGAGTTTGGATTTGCGCGCGGTTAATGGCAATAGGCGCGCCTTGATACATGGGACCTGACCATACCGGCGAACTATGGGTGTACATCGGTTCACCTCTGCCTAACTCTTCGGGGAATAAATACAGGCGTGATGGTATGTTATGTCAAATAAATAAACGCTTTCATGATCTTGTAACCTAACATGAAGTCCATCAAAGGTGTTGCAGTGTTTCTCTGCCGGGGCTGCGGGTTGTTCGAAAGAGATACCGCGCCCCCGCATCGCTAAGGGCACATGAAGGAACATGGATGGGTTTTAGTCAGTAAAAGTCTGACAATCCCGCGGGAGAAGTCATTTGATGATTTCCCATCCGAAAAAAAAGAAGGTACCAATTTTCTAAAAGAAAATTGTACAATAACTCCTAAATAGTAAAGACTAATTCTTTGGGGTGTAATCAAAGATACTATAATTCTGTAATGAGCCCTTACGCGGCATGATATGTCTTAGGGTAAAGTTTATGTTGCACGTTACTTGTTGTCCTAAGGGAGTTAAGAAAACTCGACCCTTACTATGTCTGTGTGTGTCGCTGTGTGTATGTGAGTGTGGGGTGCCGCTGGTGTAATTACAGGCACATGAATCATTTCAGTTTTGTCTCTGAGTTGGCAATGTATTTGCGAGGACTCTGGTAGTGCAGATGTCTACAGGCGGAGATGATCATTTAACTTCTGGTGTGTTGTCACGTCGGCTTGTTTGCTGATAAGAAATATAAAAATTGTGTATCTACAGGAGCATTATATACTACTTAACGTTGGTTCTATTTTGAGCAATAGATATGTATCTTGATCTGCCATAACATATTTTTCAACAGAATCAAACTGTTACGAATAAAAATTAAAAAAAAAATACTGTTATTAAATTATTAGCAGTGACATCTATATCTCCCAAAACTATTTTCAGCTTTAAACGTTTGAATTTGAAACAATATAAAGTATATCGACTTGTATATCTACTCTATTTTTGCATTGAATTGCTCGGAGTTTGGATTTGTGCCCGGTTAATGGCAATAGGCTCGCCCCCTATTACATGGGAATACAGGCGTGATAGTGATGATGAATTGAACACTTCCAATGTCCATTGTAACCACTAAAACTTTTCTGTAGGTGACCACTCTGACAATAACTGCACGATGTGCATGAGGAAAAGCTACCATATATTTTAATACCCCATCATCAACGAACTCGCAAAACCTACTACACATTTCATAATCCCAATAAATATGAAAGAGTAATTAAATAAAATGTCATACTTAACCTCTTAGAACGTGCTCGTGGCTCGTTTAGTATGTGCCAGTACTTACTCGTCCACTCGAACAGCGATGTCAACATTATTACCCTCAGGATTGAACACGTCATAAAAATGAAATGCCTTTAAAACCCACTTTGTTCACATATCCGCTTATTGAAATAATATTACCTATGTATTTGCGTTTATTAAGTCGTTGAAGTTATATTGTAGGGGTACTTTTCCTGCCGGGGCTGTGGATTGTTTGAAAAAAAAATACCGCGTCCCCGGAACACAATGGCCACAAGATGGATGGATGGATTTTAGTCAGTAAAAGTCTGACACTCCCTTCCGCCCCGCCCAGAGCAGGAGAAGTCATTTGATGATTTTCCATCAGTAAAAAAGGGATATTTTTGGAACTTGTTTTAACATACATGTATAAAGGGTTTTTTTCCTAGCTGCTAGGGTTGCAGTATATGGTTGAAAGAGTCACCGAGGTCCTGGAACGCAAAGGGCATAAGGAACACTAATGGGTTTAGTAGAATTACACTCCCGCTCTTTACAGAGCGCAAGAAGTCATTTGCCGAAGAAGAAAAATGGGGTACTTAGGTTTTTTGGTTTCTCCACGTGGTTGTGGGTTTTTTTTTATACGGATACCTAATTCTTTTTCTAAAATAAAAATAGCCTAAGTTACTCTAATTAATAACATCAGCTCTTATTACCATCTCAACCTTACCTACATTTAGTAAAATCTGTCAAGTATTTCTTTTATAATTTATTGTTGAAATGTTAGTGATTAAAGTTATATGACGTGTGAACAGTTTTTATTTAAATGCAATGAGTCTGTACATACAGGTCACCTATATACTTGTTATATACATAGGTACTTATAACCTTAAAGCTAGTATACTATAGAGCGAGTTATGTATAGAGACATAAGTAACTCATTGCGGTTAATGTGGTGGTCATAATAAATTAATCTAACTAAGGTAATTAGGTCCTATGTGATAGTAGTTATGTATTGATAGTGCTTTAATCTGGTTGGAGAATAATTAAGAACTATATCTAAATAATTCATATAGTAGTAAATAAAATCTACTTATTCTCAGGTCGAGCAGAAAATACTACTTATTGGGTTTTTTATGAAATTCTTAGTAGCAGCTCGGAGTTAGGATTTGTGTCCGGTTAATGGTAATAGGCTCGCCCCCTATTAAATGGGACCTCAACATACCGGCGAACTGTGGGTGTACATTGGTACACCTCTGCCTAACTCTTCGGGGAATACAGGCGTGATGGTATGTTTTATTCCTTTTTTTTTAATCGTCGTGATTATAATGTACAAAAATAGTTTCTATAAGTAACACTTCCAGTAGGGATGCAGTTACAGAATTGGTTGGCAACACGTAAGTACACTTAAGAAGGTAAGTATACTTCAGATACTCACATCAACAGCAGTAACAGCTACAAACTAAGTGAAGACAAACAGGATTGGCAACAAGATAGTTTCTATGCAAAGAAATTGTAGGAGAATAACTCTTAAACAAATGTGTGTTTACATTATCACAGTAGAAGGTGTTAAGTATCAAAATTGCTTGAATAAATATCACGTTACACGGAAGTTTGCAGCATCAGCTTCTTTAAAACAATATACCAAAAACAACCCTTATCAACCAGACCGGAATGCATAACCTAGCGGACGCACATAGCATTTTCCCGGTTAGATAAAATTTTCACAGCACAATTTATTGGGCGGAACGTCTTATTTATCTTCTAAAGCATCGACCAAAGAGAACGGAGAAATCTCTTAATGGTCATGAACTTTGAAAGTATGAGTTCGGAGCCACCCTAGAGAGCTATGATTCAGAACCAGGATATCATTACGTCAGATAATCTGACGCTGGTTATAACACATCTATATTTAGATTAAGTGAACTGTGGGCGGAGGCTGCCTTAGTAAATATCTTAGTTTTTATGCCGATGATAGGAAAAGTTATGGCGTAAATGAAATGGTGCGTCATGGGACACTATCAACGAAAATTGGGACGTTTTTGGAATGACAGATATTTTTATTTATTTAGGTTATGTAGTCGTCGTAATGGCCCAGTTATTAAGGTTACGAGTTCGATACAGATTAAGTACCAATGCGACTTTTCCAAGTCGTGTACTTTCTAAGTCTATCTTGGACGTCGGTAAAGAAAAAACACGACGGGTTGCACTCCGGGAGTGCCGGCAGAAGTGAAAACTTGAATATGAACGTTGTGCATTTTTTATATTTTGGAATGGTTAGGGAATAATTTTGCACGAATTGCTTTAATTATCAGTATAAAAGTACTATCATTTATGTGGTAGAATACAATATTTATTCATTGCACAAACATGACAATTCGCGTCAGGACACGTGACCTGATCGAAAATTTTACGAATTTTCGATCAGCTCACGTGTCCTGACGCGAAATTATTTTTTTTACCCATTACAAAAAAGTGTACAACGCCGCTAAAGAAGTTTTCACTTCAAAAAATGCGAAGAAACCTGGACTTATGATTAATATAAGTCTAAAATCGCTAAACGGTGATCAATGCTCACGCCTTCTCTGTAAGTATAAGAAAAGGCCTTTGTCCTGCGTTGGGATCATAATAGTCTAGCATTATTATAATGTAACTAATACTAAAAAATAAAATTCTAAGTAACAAACAGACGTACTCCTGTTAATTATAATTAATGTAAGTACATCTTACTTGAAACATAAAGTCGGTGAAAGTTTTGGCAGTAATCAGACCGTATACGAGTGAAGTTGGCTGGAACAATTAATTAAAAGCGCCAAATGATGATAGTACGAAAACTGTAGTTATAAAGTGGGATCATAAGTCGACATACAAACGTAATGGGTGTGTAATAATGCAGTTTTGAAGCACTCAATAATCATGTAATTAATTAATCAATGGTAGGATTTGATTGAAGCCGAAATGTTGCACAAAATCAAAGCAAAATTAAATATTACTGTTTTTATAGATAATGGAACCCATCGTGCGCGAGTCCGACTCGCACTTGGCCGGTTTTAGTATGAAATTGTCAATTTTGGAATATGTACAAAAAGATACAAATTTTGAAATTATGTTTATAGATACATTTTATTCGCATAAGTATTTACAAAATGAACACACGATTGCTCTAAAGGCTGATCTTACTAACAAAATGTGCAAAACTAAGCATATAACAGTAAAGCAGAAAAACCATAATTATAGGTAAAGTACGACATCATGTGGGCCTTGCACAATGCGCCATGTTACTAGCACATACTGCTTGCGCATGACTTGTATGCGCATCGTGTTAAAGGTATAGCTTTTCGTCAAGTTTCCCAAAATACCAAAAGGTGACGAGGTGTCAAAAGTACCATCACCATCACGCCTGTATTCCCCGAAGAGATAGGCAGAGGTGTACCAATGTACACCCACAGTTCGCCGGTATATTTAGGTCCCATGTAATAGGGGGCGAGCCTATTGCCATTAACCGGGCACATATCCAAACTCCGAGCTGCTCCTGAGAATTTCATAGAAAAACCCAATAACACTTCAAAAGTAAGTGCCGCTAATAATTCTAAGCGACGGCTTTATGAAACCTTACGTAAACAAGAAGAAGAAACAACACTTCACATGATGTCAAAAAGAATTAGTGAAAAGGAATACGTAGACATTCAAGTTTCCAGGGGGTTTTTGAAGACTCTTCGGGTCTCTTCATAATAGAACAGCTACTTATAAAAGAGCTTTACTGGCGCCGTGCAGAACTTTATTAAAACATTTATAAAAATTGTAAAAACATACAAATGGTAAAAATAAAATATGGTAATGATAATGATACAAATAGTAAAAAATGAAATTTATTATAAAAAAATTATAAAAACATTTAAAAAAAAAAACACCATCACGCCTGTATTCCCCGAAGGGTTAGGCAGAGGTGTACCGATGTACACCCACAGTTCGCCGGTATATTTAGGTCCCATGTAATAGGGGACGAGCCTATTGCCATGTTAAACTGTGTCTGTTGTAAAACTGTTTAATGTTATGATAATAAATTATATTCATGGTAGACGTGACTTAACATTACATAATTACTAGCCTTTTTCTGCGACTTCGTCCGCGTAAAAGTCAATATTAAAATTCAATCATGATTCGTAAAACACGTGGCGCCATCTATTATCATAAGAACAATATTGTGGTTTTCCTCGGGAACAGTACTTTTTTCGAGATAAAAATAGCCTATGTTCGTTTCTGTACCTACACCTGACAACGTATATTATGCAAAATTTCAGGATAATTGGTTCAGTGGTTTATGCGTGAAATGGTAACAAACAAATTTACTTTCGCATTAATTGTTGGTTAGAATAGGAAGTATTATTTATTATTTTTTTAGTCATATATACTACAGCAGTGTGCTTTCGTCGCCAATCGAAAAATAAAACCCTTTGCCTTTTGTTTTATTTTTCGATTGGCGACGGCGACATCAAACAAAATGATGTCTTAATTCAACTACACAAAGTAGAAGTTACCAGAGAAACAGACTGTGTGTACAAATTAGTTATAGCTAAGTCTAGAATATTGGCAGCGCAAATTGGATATGTAATCCCAATTGTGGTGAATGCCAGAATTGACACTTGACTTGATAGCTATTACCGAATCTATCTGCGGAACTATATAGTTTCATTCTCATCAAATACTGTCTATGTCTAATTATAAACTTTATTTTTTATTACTTACTGTTAAAAATAAATGTATAATCTATTATAATATGTAGTAGTTTTTAAACAACTCATAAAAGTGATTATCATAATACTAGCCTATTACTGTCCACCGCTGGGCAATGCCTCTTCTTATAAAGAGAAGACACGAGCATTACCACCCTTGCTCAAGGCGGATGGCGATTTCAGATTTATATATAACCTCATGCATGAAAGGAAACAGTGATAATTTTTCTTATAATTTTCTTCTTCTTTGTTTAATCATGTTTTTTTCCTTTCATTTTGCTGATTATAGCAAAAAAATAAATAACAAAAATTACCTTAAACTTTAATAAAAGCAAGTAAGAATTTCTATTCACACAAATATTTCTTCTCAAATAGTTTTGTTAGGTACTATCATTTTAGTTCCTATAATGTATAGGTTTCCACGAGAACACTTGGTAGGACCCTAGAAGGAGGCAATATGGACGCTCCTCAGCCTTCATCCCAGTTATTGACCACTCGTCTGGTCAATTGACGCTAAATCGCAATATCCTGCTTCAAGTGTTTGGATTTTTTCATTTTATCGCTCTATAATAATGATTTATATCAACTTTTCTTTGAAATAAGTCACAAATAAGGATCTGTGGTATTGTAAATATAAAACTTAGTATGTTTTGATGGCTTTGTTAGATAATTATTAATTAACCCTAACCAAAGTGGACACAAATGTATGTGTTGCACCCAGGTAGATATAATTTTTTTAATTAAATATACCGCACGGCTTCATTATTATTCGGCTTATTTATTTAATTCGTAACAATACATCGCATAAATTTAATAATACTATAGTTGCTGGTGTACTTCCGTGTGTTATAGCATGATATTATAAACCTTAGAGGTTTTTCGGTAAACAGACTACACACTAAACTTACTTGTCACCATAATAATATTAAGTACCTATTCAAGCACAACAAATTCAAGCAATTATTTTTATTAAACAGTACCCGCGATGTATCGTTACGTTGGTACTTACTATTTATTTTGATGAAACAAACAGAAAGTGTAACTCAACAATTTACACAATGCCAACTAATGCAGGCTTCATACCTAGTTAGTTACGAACCTACCAATTTATCTGCGCCTTTAAACACATTCATTTTACAATATATTCTGTAACGCGTGAAATTTCACTGAAAAGAGTGTTCCGTGACTAAATTGTATTGTATGTTACGATCAACAATAAATAATCGGGTCATTATTCACAATAACTGATGGCAAACAATATCAGAGAGAAATTATTAAATTATTAAAACTAATAAACTAGATATTAATGCATGCTTTTCATGATTAAATTATTATTAAACTGTACACAATATGGAACAGTACGTTACGGTAACGTACTATAGGTGATTAATATTTATCAGATTTTGTAACTGTGCTGTACAGCATAATAAAAAAGAGTCTAGTCTATTATTGTCTCACTGCAGAGCAAAGGCTTCTTCTCATACAGAAAAGGCTCGAGCATTGTTCAAGGCAGATTGGCGATTTTAGACTTACATTAATTATAATACCCAGGTTTTCTCATGATATTTTCCGTCAGCGATATTATCCTGATTTCCAAAATAAACTAAAAAAATAAATATGAATTGAAAAAGTCACAATGATGGCTACCCAGTTTTATAATAAAATAAAATGAACTGGTACCGTGTACTTCACATTTTATTAATACTTACAATTATTTATTCAGCTAGTCATCATTTTCTCGCATTATTCATAACGGCTGTCCATTATAAATACCACTTAGTCAATTAAAGAGACGAAACCGCATAAATTAAGCGTTTACGTTCCTTCTCAAAGTGTTTAGCATTGCTAAGGAGTCACTAATGTTCGTTTATGGTATGATGAGAAGCCATAAAATGATATTGCAGTTTGATAGGCTGCCTGCGGGCGTACGAATGTGGTGGCGGATTGCCTCTTAAATGCATTATTACTTATCTACTCCCTCCGATGGCCATCTACTACTGCGATACAATTAGTACATAACGTTTCTCAATAAGTGCCTATAAACTCGCAGAAGTGCAATGTCCGTTAGTATTTAAGTGCTCAAGTTTTAAGCAAAAAGGTAAATGCTAAATTATCGGTTGAGTTTACTGCGTAGGCAAGCTAGAGCTCTTAAATTACTAGATAGAGATCTCGATTAAGAGATTTACTTTCGTTTTCGTATAATTCTTTAGTGGATAAATGAATAAAAACAAGTTTAAGTGAAAAGACTTTATAATATAAAAATGGAAGAACTAAAAAGAAGAGAAGTTGATTAAAATCTTTTCTAATTGTAAATCAACACCTATATTTTAAATTGGTAATAAAAGCTTGTAATTAGCAATTGTATTTCCAACTAGCGTCTGCCACGACTTCGTCCCCATTACAGTTAATTACACCGCATACTATATCCTATGACACTCAGCATTAAAGTTTAAAGTTTTCTATTACTGATTTCTTTTTTCCAGTCGAATCTAATACTTCCAGAGATTATCACTTGAAACAAAACTGTTCTTGATTGTAATAAAACTATGACATATTGGTATTATCTAGTCTTTAAACTATCTTTACAATAAAATAGATTTATCTATTTTTTTTTAACTGCCTCGTTAGCCTAGTGGTCCTAAGCACGACTGCTATGCTAGAGGTCCTGGGTTCGATTTTCAGGTCGAGCAAAAAGTGTTATTGGGTTTTTCTATGAAATTCTCAGTAGTAGCTCGGAGTTTGGATTTGTGCCCGGTTAATGGCAATAGGCTCGCCCCCTATTACATGGAACCTAAACATACCGGCGGACTGTGGGTGTGCATTGGTACACCTCTGCCTAACCCTTCGGGGATTACAGGCGTGATGGTATGTAGATAGATTTATCTAACAAAATAATTTTTGCGACATTCAACCACATCTTCCATAAACGATTGTTTCTGCTAAATTTCACACAATCCGTTAACTGGCCATTTACAAGACACAATAGATAAACTAACAAGGCTGTAAAGGACCAATAGACATTGTATATAGATACAGTAATAGAACTACAGCAATTAGCAAAGTGGAGGAGATAGCACGTTAAGCTCGCTCCCAAGTATATGTAGGGCTTTTATGGACTTCTGTAAAGACAGAGTTGTTACAAGGTCGTTATGTGGCGAAATGGCTGGAAAACCAATTAATTATGATCTGGAAATGAGTTTACTTGCTACATTTTGATGGCTAAACCCGTAGAATTGTATGCATCTGTGACACCCGTGTCTGTGTCATGGTATTCTTTCCAAAATGGCTACGTTGGACAGTAGCTATGTATTAAACAAAGACGGTTTTCATCAATAGATACAGTGGTTCTAGAGGAAGGTATATACGTATAGAACATCACGCTACGACTAACGGGAGCGGAACAGTAACCAAAGACGTAGGTAATTGAATGCGAGTGACAACGCGGCGTACATAGCTAGTTAACCCATAATTGCGTAATATAACTTCTCTTATCTTAAAAAAAAATATGATTTTTAGTTGCTTTAAAATCAATAAATACATAGTCAATTGAGTCGCCAAACAAGTAACGCCACAATTTACTATTGCCATATAAAGTCTATGGGGCAATCGCGTTTTAACAGGTCATAACAAGTATGTCAATTGATTGGCAGTGTCTAATACCCAATTGTGATAAAAAGATAAAAATGCATGAGACTATAAACTACAACGCTTGGTCTATACAAGCGAAAAATAATATACCTCATATACGAATTTTATTTATTTATGTGTACAGAACGCTTTATAAAAAAAAATACATAACGATATCTAGTAATTCATCACACTGTTATCATTTGCTCGAATGTTACGAACGAAAATGCTTCCACAAAATGGACAATGTAACAGTTCCCCGAACTGTATCGCAATCTGTCTAATGTCACACACAGCGTCGTTCTAATTTGTATGCACCTTAAATTTCCACTAACTGTGTAAATATCGTTCAAAATATATGTAGGTATATGCCTTGTTGGCGACATCAATTATTAATTTCCAGTTTAAGCTGACCTTATATTCTATAAGCGTTCCGTAAAATGACAGGTCAGTCCATACCGAAAATGTATATTTTGATAAGTCCACGTACGTGCAAATGGATCATCAATAATGATACAATTAAATTATAGACATTCCAATTAAATTTGATTTTAACACATCAAATATGTGATTAATGGACAGCAAATATCAGCATACAAATTAATGCATTAGCGTTGATACCCATTCAGTCACTCCATCCTTATTATCTAAACTACAATCACTAGGTTGTAATCACGGAAAATTAAAGCCAAAATACAGTGTGCATAAATTGGCAAACGTGTAGCTATTTTAACAAGCTTATCGTACGGATTAATACAAAACGAGCTATATTAGTAAAAGCATTGGGTTTTAAACATAAACCAACATTTTGAATACTGTTTTGTTCGCTGAACAGTTTTTAGTCGAGTGCGTCATGCGATTTTCCCTACTACGTCCCGAACAAAAATTGAATAAACGGAACATTTATAGGATCGCTCTGTGACTGTTTGTATGTTCAACTTTGTCGTTTTTCACGCAATATGTTGCTACATTTTCAGCTCAGAGCTTAAAATAATACTCCAATTAAAACCAGTGCAAAATCATGATAAATTCTGGCTATGAAACTAGCTAAAGAAATTAAGAAAACAATAAGAAACTTTAGATGACAGCTGTTCAGTGGTGAGATTTAACTTTAATAAGTATTTTGATTTATATTAAACCACTTACATTAAAAAACTAATTTAAAATGCTCCCAAAGGAAAATTCACAGTGAAACGTCTCACCCTCGCTATCTCGCGAAGTAATGCCCAATAAACTTTTAAAATATATGACACGTAAAGCCCACTAGTTAAAAAGGGGAGTGGGACCCGACAGATCACCACTGTACCTACAAAGTAGGTACCTATAGCGGTACTCTAATTTACACAGAATTATGTACAAATGGTAAAACAACAAATAACTTAATAGTAAAATTGCGAATTTACAATAATACTCGTATTATAATCCTCGAAACTCAAAATAGCACACAACGCATGTATTACTATTTCTCGCAACAATTAATAAGCTTTGTTTAACAAACAATTTTAATCAAAATTAATTCATATTATTTACCTGCAAACAATACGATACGAAAAAAGCTTTTGAATAAAACTGAACGAGATTTGGGCTTGCGAGCGAAAGTTTGTATCGGGCCCTTCATTTACATTTCAATCGGCATTACCTATATGTTGGTTAGGGCACCACCACCCCGCGGTATGTCCTAAACATTTTATTACATTCCATGCACGTAAAATATAATATCCCTACCCACACTCAGATGTACGCGTTGTGAGCAAATATCTAAATGTAATTTCCATGAGTTGTCCCCGCAATGTTTTCCCAGAAAATATTAACATGGAAGGCAAGGGGCTGAATCTCTCCTAAGTAAGTTGCAAAAAATGTACGTGATTTTACTTCAAAGTCCCTTTTGTCTTTATGGAGGAGAGGCATAAAAGTACAGGCACGGGAATGGCACATACGAAAAAATTACGCAGCGTAATGATGATGTGCCCGCACTTTCCTTGAAAACAAAATATTTTCTCTTTACAGTGACAGAAATGTATTCAACGAGTTTTACTGTCGCCTGTACCTACACTCTCGGAGAAAAACAAAGACACAACGTTGCTAACTTACTTTTACGAATTATAAAAATGTGCGTGTCTATTTTTACTTTGAGAAAACTGCCACACAGGACAGTATGATAAAGGTGTCTCGCTGTACAATATTACACTTTCTTGAATAAAATTAACATAATGCTTACATAAAATGTTTACTTACTGATCGTCTAATAAAATGCTTCATACCTAGGTAGGTACTCAATATTTTATTATCATGGAAAATGGAAAACTTAAAATTGAAAATAAACGTTTTCTGCATCATATTATATTCAAAGTAAATCTTGTGAATTATTTGATAAAGTCATAAGCGGTTATAACATTGCAGTTACAACAATTTATTAGTTTAACAAAGCAAACTTCTAGTAACCCCTACTACTAACGCCATCTGTTCCGGCCAGGTGAAACCAAACTCTGGACGCTCACTCAAGTAAAGTTTACGGAGCAATTTATTATGAGTCGAAACACTAACTTAGTTGAGTGAATTAGAAAAACTACTAGCCATAATGTAGTTAGTGCGATATACCTCCACACTTTGATGACGGCATTAAGGGTAATAAAAGAAAAGTGCGATTACTTGCGACCGCGGGAGGTCGTTCGGATCACTCCGGGAGGCTTGAGCACAGGAGATTGTCTAATGCTGTTACTCAAATAAGTGCTAATGCACACAATTTAATAAAACAATATGTTTGGCGAACAATACTAACGTATCAGCAGCGCATTCTGAAATGAACTTTAAGGCCTTGATTTAAGTATGATGATTACACGTAGTGGTTTCAAATTAAAATGGCCGGTGCGTGTTGCTCAATAGTGCGAGCTCAGTAGTTGCGCAATAGTGGCGTTTATTGTAATCCTATGGCTCGACAGGGTCACTCGTATGGCAGCAGGCCACAAATGCAGTAAGCCGTGTTTAAGTTTACGAGCAGCGCGTATCTTGGCTTTACGACGAAGGCGACTGCTGCTGTCCTGGAGGTAGATCATTGCTGGATGAGCCTTGAAATACGATGTTTGACATACGTAATATGAATTCATGTATATTCAAAATGGCCATTGTTTGGAATGTTAAGACCCTGCTGGGTTCTGGAATCGATTCTTATTTGATTACTCTATTACTATAAAATAAACTATGCTTAAAATAAAAGCGACTACCTAGCGGTTTTACCCGCGTTAATTTGCGTCTTTGGTTACTGTTTATTATTCCTCAAGTAATATCTTTTCCAATCGTCTACTTTTCGATTTTTGCGGGCACAAACATAATGGAAGTTGATATTTTTATAATAAAAATAATACCGTCATATAAATTACATATTTATACATTAAATCTGTTTATTCAAGAAAAGTTATTAAAGTTATAAAAGATAAACGTGTTGCAGAAAGAAAAAAAATCTTTTATGTTTTTAATAGCTTGACAATTTCTATAACAGCAAATAAACATAGTACTATTTTAGTAGAACGTGGGGCTGACTTTGTTATAAATGTAAATACCTAACCCAGATGTATAAAACAAGGTTGGTTTTTTGTCACAGTATTCATTTATACTCGGTACCTACCAGTATTATTAATTATACTGTGTTTACTGTGTAATAAACTAAAAATACTGTTTCATGTTATTTACTTATACTTATTTATAAAAAGGAAAGCTTTTTTTTTTGTTTGTTTGTAACGAATAGGCTCCGAAACTTCTCAACCGATTTTATCCATTTCTTCACCAATAAATAGCTACATTATTCCTGAGTAACATAGGCTATATTACATCACGCTACGACACACGGGAGCGGAGCAGTAACCGAAAACGTATCTTAAAACAGGTGAAAAGAAAAACGTGGACGAAGTTAAGAAGCTAGTTTTATATAAAAACATTCCGACTTACGCTCTTTTCCGCAAAAGCATTACTTAAATATCTTCACAACACTCCTTGCTGAAGGTTTATTTCAGCCAACTCTTTGAAAAATTTACAAGAATTCTTGATTGAGCACGGCTGGTTTGCACTTTCCCAACAAATTCTTGGTCTAGATTAAAATATTTTTAATGCAAGACGCTATTCCCTGCTGTTCATTCTTGAAACGGAACTTGGTGTCATTTGGACGCTGTGATGCTGAATGAGATAATGTTTATCAACAGAAAATGTTCAAATTAACATACATAGCATCACGCCTGTATTCCCCGAAGGGTTAAGCAGAGGTGTACCAATTTACACAAACAGTTCGCCGGTATGTTTGGGTCCCATGTAATAGGGACCGAGCCTTTAACCGGGCACAAATCCTAACTGAGAATTACATATAAAAACCCAATGATGCTTTGCTCAACCTGAGAATTGAACCCAAGAACTCTAGCGTTAATTTATTGCCTTAATTTAGAAACGGGAAATACCGATATTCAGCCGCGTCTGGTTAGCCAGGAAGCCGACTTCGACATAGTTAGAAGGCTAGCCAGATAAACAATGTTTGCCGACATACCAGTGACAGAACTGGAAAAATTAATTGAGCATCGATTTGAGCAACATCCGAGATTAATATACTTTTGCATACATCCTAATTTTTAATTAAACACCCAAGTTTCACCATGACCCTAAACTATCAAACATAGTTCTATGTTGTATTAGTTTACCGAAATACCTACTTTTTATTTTATTTTTATATAATTAGTAATAATATATAATTAATTAATTTATTTATTTATAATTATGTAGATAGTTTATTTTGTAATTCATATAAACACTAGCTTCTGTCCGCCACTTCGTTCGAGTGGTTTTAATCACGTGTTAAGTTACGTGTTTAGTTACTGCTCCGCTCCCGAGTGTCGTAGCGTGATGTTATACAGCCTATAGTCCTCGATAAAAGGACTAATCAATACAAAAATACATATTCGAACCAGTAGTTCGTAGATTAGCGCGTTCATCCAACCAAACATACTCTTCATCTTTTTAATATTTATAAATATTTTATAGATACTTAGCATGATATATGTAGTAGCTTTAAGACAATAACGTCTGAAAATATTCTCTAAGCCTAAACACATTCAATAGGAGTCGTGTGTCACATCCAGTGAGGCCATATCGCTGTGACGTCAAAGCTCTAGGAATGCTGACGCCGCACTAGCTTCGTACTTTCGTAATGGCTAAACAACATGTTTGCCCGCATCTTTTTTACGGTCCCAGAAAAAAATACTTTATAAACCCCTTTACCTTTATTTACATAATAAAAATGCGTATCTACATTTGCTACGATTAAAATCAAATTAAACTTTTACCATTCATATTGCTTCCCAGTTTAATATTTTTTCACGCTCGTAATTACAGGAAGTATTTTCCCTATTATACTTAATTATCATCTCTTAAAATCGTTGAATTATTAAATGGAACTACCTACTTAATAATTCATCGCAACTCTCAAACAGAAAACATTATTAACTAAATAAATTTCGAGCGAAACTTAATTGTGCAAAAATACGACGCAGCGGAGGAACGGCGGGTAACTGGATTATCAGGACGGTATACCCTCGGACAAAAGTGATCGTATCCTCCCCTCACAGAAGCTTCGTTTAAAGAAGTAATTACACGAACAGCAAGTTTGGACGATCTTGTGGTGACGTCATTAGTATGCGACGCACGTTACGCCCGACAGAGGCGATAACGCAAATTCGTTTGGGCGAACATCTCGCTAATAGAGTTTCACTAATTTATAAGACCGTTAAGCCGCAGCTAGACCGGACCTGCGTAAAACTGTCCGCGGTGGACGTAAAAAGGATTTCATGGTAGACCCTGCTACATATTTGATGGGACTCAATCTTTCGCCGCGCCCTCGAGGTAAGCACACTTAATTATGAACAACTCCTGTGGAATTATACGAATTGTTGACTCTCGAGCTCGACAGTTAAGACGCTGTTTTCTTTTTGTGTGTTCGTTTATTTAATTGAACTCGTATCTTAAACATGTGTATTTTGGCTTCAACTACAGACGTGAACGAAATTATCTAGATGCCAGAAGCTCGGAGCTCCAAATAAAAGACACGTTTCTAACTTTAAAATCCAAATTAACAAAATGTTATTTTTAAATTTAAAAGCACAAATGCGAGTCCTGAATAGTAAAATGGTATAAAGGGATTTTGTTATTTTTTCCAGTCTCATGTGGATTATGATAGACCTTCTTAATTAAAATCTCGATGTACTTATAAGCCACAAGCCGGGGCCGCACCTGGGGAGCGCTAAATTACGTAGATGCAGCTACCTCCGACGAGATGATAAAAAATATCCACATAACAAACAATTGGTATACGTCATACTTAATACGCCATACACTGTATATTTTTGTAACTTGATTTTGAAGTATATAAAATCCTACTTATTTTTAATAATAAAAATGCGAAAGTTTGTGAGGATGGATGTTTGGTACTCTTTCACGCTTAAACGGCTGAGCGGATCTGGATGAAATTTGGCACTGAGATAGGTTGTAGTGTGGATTATCACATGGGATAATTTTTATCCCGGAAAAATGTACAGTTCTCCTGGGATAATATATCAAATTCGACGTGGACGAAGTCGCGGGCATAAGCTAGTGTTTTATACTAAATAAAAACACTTTATATTCATATTTTTTTTTAATATTTATGATAACCTCGAAATTTAATATAAAAAAACTTTTTATAGCTTATTTATTAAAAAAAGCTTTTAACTAAGAATATAGATATGCTTTTATCCTTAGTAAAAAGACAAGATTCGAGGAAATCAAGGACCTAGTCAACATTTTCTTACAAGATGAGAATTACGGTACAGAAATCTATACCAAATAAAACAAAAACAGTAAACATTGTAGACTGTTCGTAATTAACTAGGTATTATTTATCATAACAAGAACAAAGTGCTATCTCTTAGTTAGTGCGCAAGCCGTCATAATAAACTAAAACGACCTCTCTTTTGACATCAATTCCCCAAAATTGCCGTCTCCGAGTCAGATTAAAATAATTATGTCTCAGTAAAACGTTACGTGCCGGTAAATATTCATAATTTATTTAGAAACATGAGGGGCTTGCAGGCCCGCGCAGTTTACTTCACTCCACCGTCGTTACATCGTCTCAGCCACTTTATGTTAAGAAAATTTCATTTTATAAGCCCTGTGTTCCCCAAAATGTAGGTCTAATTCGCTTAGGCGACGTTTTGTTAAAAATTTTAAGAAATTATTTTAAATATACATTTTTATTCCACAAGAAGAGAAACTCTCGGATGTGATTAACTTTGCGGATTTTCTTTAGAGTTTGCTCTGAAGCCATCAAAGTCAAATAAAACTTTCATTTCTTGCTTATATTAGAATTAGTTTCTGATCGGATTTCGGCGGTGTCTGAGGAATTCATGGCTAAAGTTACGTAGCTTATTTATTGGTAACAAGAACCAGCCAGAATCGTAATGTCTAGCCTATCTGATTTAGGAAAAAAAGTCTAAAAGTGAGAAATCGTGTTTTAAGCCAATTTATAAAAACGAAGTCCAAATTCATCAGGATCTAAAGACATAGCTCCTTTTATTGTCAAAATCCATTTCCATAATTCATATTATTTAAATAAAGCAAGCAAACACTGAGATAAACTTCATGGGTTGGGCCATCCAACCCCATACAATTATCGACAATATTTTGTCTTTACAAAGTATAATAGGCAATATCGTACAATCTGCAAAACGAGAACGCCGCATCCGGCTGAAACGACAGCAGGTCCCAGGGAGCGCGCTCTAACTTGGATTTATATCGTGCAGGAAGCTCCGTTAAAAGTGGGCCGGAAATCGCATCAAGACGCCTTTGCGGCCACTCGCCGACCGCCCGCTGAGAAAATTTATACTCGAACATACTTCAAGCACGCAGACGAATAATTCTGAATATAAAAGACGTTTACAGTTGTTCTGTACATTTATTGGAGTGCTCCTCTTAAATTCACATGAGTGTAGCGACACGCGCCGCATTCCGCGCCACCGCTCCGACCCGGCCTCACCTTTACCCTTTATTCCAATAGTTCGATCTACCTGTCTCCCGATGGTTTTGCTTCCCTCTAATATGGCGGCCGATCTAAATTCATATGCCCGGGAAAACATTTTTGTCCGGAATACTTTCCCCAACTGCTGCGAGTGCGACCGCCTCTGTTCGTTTGAGACACAATTGCGCGTGTTTGCATTTTTATCTACTTGTTTTCGTGGGGTGAATATGAATGCAGTCTTTGTTTGGACGATGCAAAGGTAAATATTAATATTGCATTTGTATTGTCTTCGATGGACAATATTTTCAGGTTTTGACGTTGGATACAAGTGAACAATAATGTAGTATCAGAAACATCGCATATATCGCTTTTCTGACTTATTACAAATAAGTTCGGTTTGCGTTTTAAATCCCATGTTATTTGGTATTATTTATTCAGTTTCATACATATATTCCTGACCTCTCATTTTATTTATTCACATTGAGCTTGTGTACGTGTTAAGCAAGTTTATTGTGGGTTCATATTTAATAATACAAAGTTAGAATATTCGAGTGTCTTTCTTACTTTAGATAGAGAGTAGACTATGTCAGATAATGTTTATGTCAAGAATAAGCATTAAGGTTGGAAAGATTTTGTTTGGAAAATTACTTGAATATTGAAACAGCAACTCTCAGTTTTTTTTGTGACTTCATCTTTGCGTCAATTTCAGACGCCGATGACTCGCGAGACGTTCCTGTTACTATCGAAAGTGTCGTAAGCAACCAGTTTTAAATAACGAGGTTATAAATACTGGTCTTTAAATATATTTTGATCGTGTTGGGCTAGATGTTAAGGCTCATGCTTCTGATTGCGGTTTCAATACTAGTATCAGTGTAACTTATTAATTCTTATGTACTTTCTAAGGTATAAAAGTCCAAAATCGACAATCCGTCAAAGCGTGGTGAACAATGCAAGTGTCTTCTCCGTATTCGAAGACGCCTTTGCCTTAGAGTAGGACAATAATTGGTTGGTATTATATAATAGTCAATCAAGCAGTAGGGATTGAAACATTGTCCTGAATTATATTTTCAGTGGTATATAGTAACTTTTGTTTATTGGTTATGAACAAAGATATAGATATCTACTTGGTACATACTGGACGCAAAATACATGACACATTTATACATAATTATTAGCATCGTTATTTTAAATCACGTAGGTAGAAACACCCAAAATCTGTGAAGTCATACTTTTACAAAACTTTTATAAAACTCCAATGAAAAAGTCGTACAAACGGCACTTAATTTTTCATCTCGTCTGTGTTGCCAAGGTAGAAAACAGCTTAAACAGTGGAAACAGTGAAGTGCGATATAGTGGGTGCTCATAAAATTGTAGTAGTCGGTAATTAACACGTGCCGACGTAATAAGGAAAGAGTATCGCACTTACTGTGAGCCGTCCGTCTAGTCGTATTCCTGGCAAAGAGTAAGTGGGCGACGGGAGTAGATGTGGCATTGATTTTATTAGAATTAATAATTACACTAGTGTAAAATACTACGATTATGCTTTTGTTTTTATTTTGGGGTATTTTAGAATCTTCATTGTCAACATCATATCAGCCACAGGACGTCCACTGCTGGGCATAGGCCTCCCTATAGATTTCGAAAAGGGCCGGTTGGAAGCGTGCTGCATCCAGCGTTTTCCTATCTGCGGTATTTTAGAATGTCTTTGGTTACTCCGTGTAATATTTGTTTTATTTGTTAATATTTAGAAGTGTGTTGGTTTAATTTTTTTATAATGCTGGATTTTTTGTTTTAGTAAAAAAATATGTAAAGCACGGTATCTTCACTGTACTTTTTACTTTTTATCCTCTGCACAGAGCACATTTAATTCAGCACTTTGTGTCACAAAGCCAAACTGTAAACTAGTAAAACAAAGTAGTGCCGTGTCTGCATCGGCGGCAGTGATCACGTTAGCAACAGAGCCACGTCACGTTCCGCCGGAGCTCGTCTCATGCAAGTAATCATAATATCATAAAACTTTTGCACTTCGCCAAAAACCTCGCAGATCTTCCCCAACATGACGTCTCGGCAAGTCTCAGAGGGTAATCAGAACTTAATGAAAAGTGCGCTCGGCCGTCAGACGAGATGTTACCCAAAATTTTAGGGGTCACGTAAAATATTAAAGCGACGAAATGAAGTGGCCAAAGATTCATTGCTTTTCCTTGTTTTTATTATTCGTAAATAAGACGGCCCCCAACACGTTTGTGTGTTCATAACATAAAACCGTGCTGTAGTAAAGTTGCTCTTCAACAGACCGGCCCCACTCGTAAATGTTGCTTAACTAGCAACAAATGTTCTAATATATGTGTATTTATTAAACTTTTTCGTGTATAAATGTGTATCGTAAAACTGAATAAAAGAAAAATAGTGGATTCTTTTCTTTTACAAAATTGTATTTTAAAAGGAAAATACACCGGTTGTATCAGTGGAAGTTCCATATTCTTCTCATCATTGCGATTATATTTCTGCTCTGGAGTGTATCAAGAAACGGGAATATTAAAGGCCTGTTAAATACATTTTGTCATATTTATTTTATGAAAAATAATTTGAAATGTTATATACCCACGAACTATGTACTGTTTCATGCACTCGAAAGTACAATGTTTTGCGTGAGTTTCTATGAGTATTTAAACAGTAATTTTTCACACTAAAAATAAAAGTAGTTTCCCAATAATCGTTTTTGCTCAAAGTTAATAGAGTAGTTTGACAGTCAGTATGCGTAGTTGACGTCTATGTTGTGTCTTTTAACATTCCGTATAAACGTTACTAACGCAAAAATAGATATCAGTTTCTATTAAAAATAAACCTGAATGTATTCTATTAATGGTATCAGTAACAATAGACCAAACGCTAAGCCATACGATTTATTTTCCACCCAATACTCACGAACCGTCAATAAAGACATATTTCCCATGTATCTAATAACATACCTCGGCCGTGAAATTCATGTAAAGCTTGCGGTGTAACGTTGCTGTAACGTGTTACCGGATAAAGGTGAGAAGGAAATACTCTGATGTAAATATACGAAATATTTGCATGGAGCCGCCTAGGGGTGGGACAATATTTGTCGATAGGATAGAAAATACTTGCTATAACATTTTAGACGGTTTGAACTTGATGTTTAAGTTTATTTTTATATTTTCGGCTATTTTTGTTGATACTTGGATATTATGGACAGAAAGGGCTAATGTTATTGTTTTAGACCGAAAATGTTAAATAAATCTAATTAAAATAATAAACTCCCACCCCGCCTGCTTGGCCAGTCTCCTAATTTAATTGAACAAAATTGGCGCATAACCAATATTATTATTGTTTTATTATAATGTCAGGCGTGGCGTTGAAATGTTTACGTCAAGAGTGAGTGACAAGTTGTCAATGTCATTCTAGCGGAGCGTCGTATCTGTGGTAGTGGGGCGGCCATCTTTAAAAGCACCATTGTCCGATCAAGAACCGTCGCGCCGGCGCACGGGCGCACCACATCTGCGACGAATCGATGTACACTGCCTCAATCATAGTGATTTTATCCCATATTAGTGCTGATTGTAAGACTATTATTCGAGATATAAGTATGTGCTAGAAACCTTATTTTGCTATATTTGTAAATCTATATATATAAAAGAAAGTCGTGTTTGTTACAACACTTATAACTCGAGAACGGCTGGACCTATTGCCATGGTTTTTGATTTGTTGGATTTGTTTCCGTCCCGAATAGCAGAATACATATTAAAAACAATGAAAACTCGATATGTGTAATAAATAATTAATCATTTCAATAGATGCTGATTTGTTTATTACATGTCAAACATTTGTTGTCCAATCCTGTCAAATAGTGTAACACCTTTTTTTTTTTTTGAGCTTATGGCCTGGATGCTGAGGCCTTTAAGCCACAACTTAATTTTTTTCTGAAGACATCATGTGATACTTTTTATCCCGTTGGTGGGTAGGGTAGGTATGTAGGGGTAGGGTAGGTAGGTAGGGTAGGTATGTAGGGGTAGGGTAGGTAGGGTAGGTATGTAGGGGTAGGGTAGGTAGGTAGGTAGGGTAGGTAGGTAGGTAGGGTAGGTATGTAGGGGTAGGGTAGGTAAGTAGGTAGGTAGGGTAGGTATGTAGGGGTAGGGTAGGTAGGTAGGTAGTTAGGTAGGGTAGGTATGTAGGGGTAGGGTACGTAGATAGGTAGGTAGGTAGGGTAGGTATGTAGGGGTAGGGTAAGTAGGTAGGTAGGTGGGGTAGAGTAGGCTGGAACTGCGGTTTTGTACCGACTTTCAGGGCAGGACAACGTCTGCCGGGCCCGCTAGTTATCTATATATATAAAAGAAAGTCGTGTTTGTTACAACACTTATAACTCGAGAACGGCTGGACCGATTGCCATGGTTTTTGATTTGTTGGATTTGTTTCCGTCCCGAATAGCAGAATACATCTTAAAAACAATGAAAAAAAAAAAGTCGGAAATGTCGGTAGGGGTAGTGTAGGGGTTGGGTAGGGTAGGGGTTGGGTAGGGGTAGGGTAGGGTAGGGGAAGGGTAGGGGTAGGGTAGGGGTAGGGGTAGGGGTAGGGGTAGGGTAGGGGTAGGGGTAGGGTAGGGTAGGGGTAGGGTAGGGGTAGGGTAGGGGTAGGGTAGGGGTAGGGTAGGGGTAGGGTAGGGGTAGGGTAGGGGTAGGGTAGGGGTAGGGTAGGGGTAGGGTAGGGGTAGGGTAGGGGTAGGGTAGGGGTAGGGTAGGGGTAGGGTAGGGGTAGGGTAGGGGTAGGGGTAGGGTAGGGGTAGGGTAGGGGTAGGGTAGGGGTAGGGTAGGGGTAGGGTAGGGGTAGGGTAGGGGTAGGGTAGGGGTAGGGTAGGGGTAGGGTAGGGGTAGGGTAGGGGTAGGGTAGGGGTAGGGTAGGGGTAGGGTAGGGGTAGGGTAGGGGTAGGGTAGGGGTAGGGTAGGGGTAGGGTAGGGTAGGGGTAGTGTAGGGTAGGGTAGGGTAGGGTAGGGGTAGGGTAGGGGTAGGGTAGGGGTAGGGTAGGGGTAGGGTAGGGGTAGGGTAGGGGTAGGGTAGGGGTAGGGTAGGGGTAGGGTAGGGGTAGGGTAGGGGTAGGGTAGGGGTAGGGTAGGGGTAGGGTAGGGGTAGGGTAGGGGTAGGGTAGGGGTAGGGTAGGGGTAGGGTAGGGGTAGGGTAGGGGTAGGGTAGGGGTAGGGTAGGGTAGGGGTAGGATACCACGCGAACGAAGTCGTGGCGGGTCAGCTAGTTAGAAGATAAAAACAACTCGTGTTTTAAAGAAGACATTTATTTAGTGTAACGATACCTTCACTCTTCCACGCCCTGTGACGGATTCTAAAAAGGCCTTCCTGCGCTTATAAATATTATGATAATTTTCACTAACGTTACAAACAAAAATAAAAGTGCATTATATTTCATGTAGTGACAACTAAAATTGCTACGCTTTGACGTCGTAGCGGCCGCCTACGCTCGCTACGTGGTCGTAGCACTTCGAATCAATTAAACGCCCACGCAGCTACGGAGAATCTCTGTTAGAGTCTATGACGTGTGCACGGAATGCACGTGTACACAATTTCACAGAAAATGTAAGTTTAACATCAGATATAGCAAAAATTTTTTTTTTTATTTACAAAAAAAAATGTTTGTTCTGTGCTAGATTTTTTTTGGTATCTAAGGTGCATTTTGAAATATATAACCTCACTTACATATACAACCAGACCCGGAAAAAGTAACTGCAAGCCATACAAATAATTCCGTGCGGGAATCGAACCCGCGACACGTATCACAGCAGCATATTTATATGATATTAATCAATATTGAAGTAATAAATAGATCCGATTTTTTGATAAATGTGCAATTAATAAAGCAAGAAAACAGCCACAAAAAAAATAATAATAATGATACCTACCGCAGCTAACAAAAAAGCTGAAAACCTTGAAACAGCTGAACCGATTTTGATAAAACATATCTAAGAACCATACCGCTAGGAAACCTTCTTTCAAATAAAATAAATTCGCATTCAAATCGGTTCACCCGTTTAAGAGCTACGGTGCTACAGACAGACACACAGACGCACAGATACGTCAAACTTATAACACCCCTCTGGCGTTACACATGTGGAAAGGTCATAATTTTTCCAACCGTCTTTTGTTATTCCTAGCCCGGCTAAAAAACGGGCCACAGTAAGCTATATTATCTTGATGGGCTATAAATAGTAATAAGAGTAGTCTCGTGCAGAGCAATATCCTATTTCTATGCCTAAGTAATAAGATGTTGTTAGCCTAGTCTGCGAGCACAGCGCTATACGTTTTTCTTGCTTATAAAGTAGAAAATACCGGCTAAGTACGAGTTGGAATCGAACACGAAGAGTTTCGTACCTTTTTTTATTTTGTTATATTAGTTGTTATTATATTATTTGTTTTGTTTTGTTATTGTTATTATTTGACGGGCCTGTTGGTCTAGTGGTTAGTGGCCCTGACTGCTAAGCCGGAGGTCGTGGGTTCGATTCCCACCCAGGACAAACTTTGTGTGATGAGCATGATTGTTTGTTCTGTGTCTGGGTGTGATTTATCTATAATATGTATGTATTTATAAATTATATAAGTATGTATATCAGTTGTCTGGTTACCATAACACAAGCTCTGCTTAGCTTGGGATCAGATAGCCGTGTGTGAGTTGTCCCAAGATATTTATTTATTTATTTATTTATTTTTATTATTTACTATAGCGAGTTTCCTCCGTTCCTCGGAAAGCACGTAAAGCCGTTGGTCCCGGCTGTCATTTGTAAATCTTTGACGAGTTGTTACTGTTAGTCAGAAGCCCGAAAGTCTGACAACCAGTCTTACCAAGAGTAGCGTATTACCCATTACTGGGTTGTGGAGGTTTGATAGGCAGTCGCTCCATGTAAAATACTGATATTCAGCTGCATCCGGTTCGACTGGAAGCCGACCCCAACATAGTTGGGAAAAGGCTACGCAGATGATGATGATGATGATATTAGTTGTTATTATAGCGGAGATACCAATAGGTACATTATGTATTTTGTGAAAATTTCAAGTGTTTATCTATTACGGTTCAAAACATACATCCCTGTTATAAACGGTCAGACAGACAACGGAGACTTAGTTATAGTCCCGTTAGTAATAGCGCTTTGGCACCATTTGGTACAGATCTCGAAAAAGAATAGATATTCTGTTATTTAGTTAAATTAAATACTACGAAACTGATTGATTGTTATGTCAAGATTTATTTAAACTTTATGTAACAAAAACAACAATGGCGGACTAAATGCCTTAGGCATTCTCTACCTGTCAACCAAAGGTGGTGAAGAGAAAACATGCCAGGTGCAAACTATTGTACGAAAGCAATTACTTAAACAAATTAAAATGTATACAGAAACAAAATAATTAAAATGACGAACTTAGCTTTAAATAAATGGATCACTTCCTGCTAGAAAGTGTAATTTCCTAGGATGCATGCAGAAAATTAAAATGATGAAGATAATATCTTTTAACATGAGCGACGTTGAAGTTACTGAGAATATTTGTATTAAGCATTTTTAGTTTAAAAATGTATAAAGAAAAATACGGGAGCTTGCTTAACTTGCTGTTATTTTTATAGACGAAGGACGGAGAAAAGGGAAGCCCTTTATGTAAGCCTTGAGTTAAGGGGAATTATGAAATTTATCGACAATAACCTTTGATATAATCCCATCCCTGCGGCCTGATTTGACAGCGGGAACACTGCGCTCCTTTATTTACGTTGTCGGTACAAAATTGAAGCAAAAAAATTGGAATTATCCCTTTATTATGTTATTATTTGGTGTTTGACTCCCGCCCCGCCTTTAAGTAGACGGGGCAATTCACTCGGAAAATGTGTATTGTCGCTCTGTGACGGAATCATTTGTTGGATTTGTAACTGTTCTGCATTAATGGTGATTGGTTTTAAATAAGTAATGTTTCGATTTTCCGAATGTATTATATATTGGAACGGTTTTCGATTATAGGCGGTTTTCGTGTGGTTATTTTTATCTTCATTTGAAAAGGTTTTTTAAAAACACTTCTTGTCAGTCCTATCATAAACTAATCTTATTTTAAATCACAAAGTAAAATCCTAACAAAACTGTGCCTTAAATATCAAAAAGTTCAAAAACTGCTAAATAACCAAGCCAAGACCTATGTTATAGCTTGAATTGCGTGAAGACAACTTTCAACTTTATTTTTATTGTGTAAAAGGTCACTGTTAATGAAAACTGCTCCAGCAATATGCATAGCAATATACTGGAGCAGTTCTTTCTGCGCTAATCGTAACTCTAGAACCTTTGCAGATAAGTGAGACGGTATACATGACATTGCACTATCTCTTTAGATTTTTGTAATATTAGATCTGAAATGGTGATATTTTAATCATGTCTTCTTTAAGGACGCTTTATTTAACAGCCCATATATAAAGATAGGTGAAAATACAAAAGGATTAACATAATAAGGCAAGCCAAGAAAATATGTCCATTTTCCTAAAACATCGAGTCAGTATCTCCTACATTGTAACTAAATCCAGGATATTTTACGATTTGTCTCGCCGAGTACATCTAATTAGTTACTTAACGGGTGTTGACTGAAGTTCGTACATAAACTGACACATACAACACTAGTTATCCCTGTTTTACGTCGCATTTGTTATCTCATCCATACACATGGTAATGTGTATGAACACGGTATACCACTCGACTTTGTTTAGAATTTTAATAATACTAATTTGGTTTTTGATAGTCTTTAAAAATGATGGTAAGAAAAATACGTATCAAAATATGTCAAATATATGAAAAGGACATGTATAATAATTGTGTTAGTTTAAAGATGTTCAGCTCAAGAAAATTAAACTTCAGTTGGACATTCAATTATTGCATCCTCCCATTATCGTCTACGCAGAGACTACGCAACGTCTACGTGAATACTACGCTGCATTTACGCAGCGTCTACGTAATGTCATCCACTTTTTACACAGCTCTTTTGACTCCTTAAACCATACAAAGTAAATCAATCACCTACTTCACCATGACGTGTGGGTTTTATCAACCGTTCAGAAGTGCTTTCTAACAAGGAAAAGCAGATATCGCAAGTGAGATACTTCAGAATGACAGATCTGAAAGTAAGAAACTAGTGAATGGAATAGAGTGCGCTAGACAAACGCGACGTTATCGGGATGAGTGGATCCCTCCCGACTGCCGCTCCTTTTATATAACTTTTGTACACAGATTTTACTCCGAATTTCTCAAGGGTCTTTTACTCTTTTAAAATATTTAAAAGAAATATTTGAATATAAATATTATGTAGCTTGGATTTCTTTTGAATTAGGCGTATCGAGAAATCTTTTGCGTCGAATAAGCTTAAAGTACCTACGATTATGATAACCTTGATAATAATAAATCAAGGTTGGCGCAGAGGCTGAACTATTGGCTGTCACGCTTTATGCTGCGGATTCAATTCCCGCAGGAAACAAATATTTGCTTTGTGCATATATGATGTGCATGTGCATATGTAGTGCATATGTTTGTAAATTCACCCGCGATACTAGAGATATTTATATTGTACAGCAAAGGTTCTTAGAAACAGAAGTTTAAAAGAAAGAAACCATGGTTTAAAAAAACTAACTACCTACTCCAAAACATAAATCTAAAATATACCCTGTAAATTCAAAGAAACGACGCCATTAACAAAATACCTATTCATTGTTTGTTAACTTTAAAATTAACTAATGTAAATAGGATCCTTATTCATTCTTATGCCGACATCACTCAACAGTACTACAGGGCGCCATATTGCATGCAGTAGACATTAATAAAATGCAAAACGAAAGCATTTAACAACGTACTATGAAGTATATTAGATCAAACAGCTAACAATCGAGACTCACGTATTAAATTAGCAAAGAACGTGATGAGAAAAATATAAAACACTTTAATAATCACAGAAGCAATTAATGTTCTTACAGAATGACTTGAGTTATGGCCGAATATTTAGCCTTTGTTTATAGCCTTTCATGCACAGGCAAATACCAATATGACTTTTTTAATACTATGTTACTTACTGCCATACTCAGAGACGTTTAACGGTTACTTAAGTCGCTCCTTAGTAAAGATTTCGCTTGGAAATCTTTACTAAGGAGCGACTTAAGTAACCGTTAAACGTCTCTGAGTATGGCAGTTAGGAATTATATAGCTATTTATTGGTGAAAAAATAGTTCAAATCGATCCAGTAGTTTTGGAGCTTAGACCGTACAAACAAAAAAATAAAAAGATCTTTTCTCTTTACAATATTACTATAGATATTACCTAGTTCTACACTCTTAATAGCACATGTTTTACATTTCGTCACAGGCACATACCTGTAAAACATATAAAGTAGTGTTACAAAAACATAACGTACCTACTACCTGCCTACCACCTGAAGTCTCGTCTACTCCAGGCAGACTATACACGTCACAAACTTCCTCCTACCACCGCGAGGCTAGGCTATGTACTCATTGCGTTATAAACATAACAATGAGGCTAGGTAACGATGCCTTAAAACTGTAACACAATACACGATGCCAGAGAAAATGGCGATTATAAACAAAAGACTAATTAACGCTTTCGTTTATTATCGCGCTATTATATTACGAATATCGGGTGTACTAATTTGTTAGCGAGTGTTATTTATTTAACAACCATTTTGTTGGTTAATAATAAAGATGTAGGAAAAAACTGGGCTAGTGCGAGTCAAAGAACACATACGAAAGGTTCTGTACCATCGTGTACCTACATACCAAGAACAAGTTTCTTGTAAAGGGGATCCATTTACTGTCCTCACTTCATGCCTTAAATTTTTTAATTTATTTTCCTTAACTATTTGTTGTTATAGGGCGGCACACAACAGAAATACACACAAACCATCATATCTGTATTCCCCGAAAGGTAAGGCAGAGGTATGCCAATGTGCACCCACAGCCCGCGGGTATGTTTAGATTCATTGCCATTCTATTGCCATTAACTGGACACAAATCCTAACTCCGAGCTGCTACTGAGCATTTCATAGAAACACCCAATAGCAGAAATCAGAAATCAGAAATAAAAGAAAAGGCTTCCGTTAGCAACATTTTGGAGCGGAACCCTAAAAATAACTGACATTTAAGTTTATACGATGCATGACGACTTTCTTTCAACGGATTGAAACCGTTCGACTTCAATCAATCAATCAATCAACTGAACATCGTCTCAGGAGAGGAGTCGACTTGCAACATCCATTTACTAGAATTGCGACAAGGCAAAGATGACAATGCTTCAATATTAGTGGAGATGAATCTGTCAAAGAGCCTCTAATCTTACTACTATTACAAATGCAAAAGTTTGGATGGATGTTGTGATTCAATAACACCAGGGCGGCTAAGCGGATCAGGATGAAATTAAGCACGAGACATAATGATTGCCTTGAATAGCGCATAGGATATTTTTATTTCACATCATCTGCTTAGCCTTTTTTCCCAACTATGTTGGGGTCGGCTTCCAATCTAACCGGATGCATCTGAATACCAATGTTTTACATGGAGCGACTGCCTATCTGACCTCCACAACCCAGTAACTGAGCAACACAATACCTCTTGGCTTCTGACTATCCGTAACGACTGCCAAAGATCTACGAATGACAGCCGGGATCAACGGCTTTATGTGCTTTCCGAGGCACGGGGGCAACTTCCAAACTCCGGGCTGCTACTGAGAAATTCCTAATGGAAAAACCCAATAATACTTTTTGCCCGACCTGGGAATCGAACCCGGGACCCTTTGCTCAGCAGTCGCGCTTGCGACCACGACACCAACGGGGCAGTCGCGGTCAGTCGGGGCAATGATATTTTTATTTCACAAAAATGTATAATTGTCGTGGGTTAAAATATTAAATTTGACACAGACGAAGTCGCAGGCTAAAGCCAGTATAATAATAGATCAGAAGCATTTTCTTGATTCCCATTCATTCATCATTTATTCAGTGATTTATTTCAGTTCCATTGTAACGGGATTTCGGTAGTCTTTTTAAGTAGAAATCATGAAAGTGCATTAGTCGAGACAGTTTGACAGCTTGCAATGGACTGAGCCTTATTTTAAGCTCGTTACCTGGTTTTATAAATAACTATGTCTATAAGTCATCAGATAGCATTTAGGAATTGAATTTAAATGTTTAAATCATTCTATATAACATAACCTGCCCCGTTGGTCTCGTGGTCGGAAGTGCGACTGCTGTGCAAGGGGTCCCGGGTTCGATTCCCAGGTCGAGCAAAAAGTGTTATTGGGTTTTTCTATGAAATTCTCAGTAGCAGCTCGGAGTTTGGATTTGTGCCCGATTAATGGCAATAGGCTCACCCCCTATTACATGGGACCTAAATATACCGGCGAACTGTGGGTGTACATTGGTACACCTCTGCCTAACCCTTCGGGGAACACAGGCGTGAAGGTATATTTATATTTTATGTTATAATATATATATACCATCACGCCTGTATTCCCCGAAGGGTTAGGCAGAAGTGTACCAATGTACACCCACAGTTCGCCGGTATCGTGTCATAATTCTATATCTAGCTATAATACTCGTAGACATATGGACTACCTTCTGCCCGTTACATCGTCCGCATGGCTTATTTCAACTGCGTTAAGTTACGTTTTTGGATACTGCTCCGCTCCCGTTAGTCGTAGCATGATGTCATATAGCCTCAGTTTCTAAGGAATAATGTGGCTATCATTGGTGAAAAATCGTTAAAATTGGTCCGGTAGTTTCGAAGCCTATTCGGTACAAACAAACAAAAAAAAGACCTCTTTATAATATTATTAACATATAAAAATATTAATAACATTAATATTATTAAGATAAAAGTAAAATAACACTCACTGATTAACCACAAAATCTCAGAAGTTACTTGTCATATTACGCTGAAATGTAGCAGGT
The DNA here is from genome assembly GCA_932526535.1 of Caradrina clavipalpis. Classification (NCBI taxonomy): domain Eukaryota; kingdom Metazoa; phylum Arthropoda; class Insecta; order Lepidoptera; family Noctuidae; genus Caradrina; species Caradrina clavipalpis. The sequence goes on along the minus strand of OW052091.1, from coordinate 10,489,164 downwards.
GGGTAGTAGGTACTTTATAAGTAGGAGACGTCAGCTAAGAGCGGATTTGACTTGCACACGGACGAAGTTGCGGGCAAAAGCTAGTTACTTATGTATGTGTTGCAGTCAAAACACGTAACCAGTCAAAAGTACTTTCAACTGAATAAAATAGGCAAAAGTATTTTTGACTGAACAGGTTGGTCAAAATGGAAAAGTACGAGTAGTATTATCGAAAACATACGGTTAAAACTATTTTCGACTGATTTTGCTAATTAAAAGTAAAAAAAACTTTTGACTAGTTAAGAGTTTTGACTATTTAATAAAAGAAAGATGATGACTATAATATTGAAAGATGACAGCTTTAGTTTTGCTTAATGAAAGTTACAATGTGGAAAACTTTACATATCGATAAGTTCACTACGACTGCTCATACAAAGTCGAAGCATTTATTTAATCAGAATGTTTAAATATGAATTGCCGTCCCAAAACGTAAGGGCCTCTAAGGAGATGAACGGACAAGAAACAAGAAAGAGTGATTACAAAGCCTATACTACTATTATTTAATCTTCTAGGATCTAAACTATCACCTTGCAACGACATTCGCACTAAACAACACCGCGGTGAAGGTCAGGACATCTCTAGAGAAAATAAAATTTCATTGCCTCTGCCATATCTCATCTTTGAAATATTGAACAGTGTAAATAGGTGCCATTAAGATAAAACTACAGAGCACACAGTCGAAAATGTCTCAAATAGACCCATCATTCTTAATACAAAAGTAATTTTATTATAGGGTTGAGATGGAAGGCATTCCAACGTAATGCAATAAAGCAGTTCTTAGTTGTTACTCTGAAAACAATTTAAACTGAGTTATTCCTCTGTGCTGGCAATAAGTCCGGGCCTTACATGGCGTATAATGGTATGACACGACAAACAGCTTTAAGTGTGTAAAATATGGCATGTGACGTCAGCCAAGCGCAGCACGAGTGAGTTTATTGTGGAGCCTAGGACCGGATGCTGGGCCACGACGTCTCTCGCCCGCCGCTCGCGTCTACGCGCACTCTAATATTTTTATGTGCACTTACGCAATATGCATTTTTGCCCAACTGCAAATTTACTGTAACGACTCCAGCGCCTATTAAATTTGAGAATTTTATCTTGTTTACGCAAATTCGTAATTCACTTGGATTTTCATGAAAATTAAGTTTTAGTTACTTAACATAACATACATATACAAACACACGCGTTTTTCCCATGACTGTAGGTAGAAACCACAGAACGCCACCTGTTACGATCCTTACATACTCCTTTCGCCTTGTCCATGTTATACATTTGGTCATACAAGCACATCGGTTACGAGTACTGCGCAACCGACCTTTCAGAAGAAAATTGCCAATAAGGTCAGTTTAGGTCTTTCTTGGGCGTCCCGTCCCTACGTTGCTACTCACATCTGCCACATTATAAATTCCTTTTGTTTGTCGCCTTTCACTCATCCTCACCAAATGACCAAACCATCTAATCATACTCTTTTAAATTTTTGTCACTAAATCGTCTTTTATTACGCATCTAACTTAGCTACGCTAACTTAGCTTCGGTCCGCGACTTCGTCAACGTCAAAGTTATGATATTATTTACGGGAACTGTACATTTTCCGAGATAAAGTAACCTATGTGTTATTCCACACTACAATCTACCTAGGTGTAAAATTCCATCCAGATCCGTTCAGCCGTTTCAGCCTGAAAGAGTTACAAACATCCATCAATCCATCTTCACAAACTTCCGCATTAAAAATATTAGTACAAAATTATTATCAGTAAAAACAAAAGCCAAACAAACAATGAGGACGGTAGCAAAGTCACTGAACATGTTATGAGCATAAAACAAGTCCCTCGGGCCGCCATCGCTGGCGTCAAGCCGTTTCGGCTAATAACTAGCTATGCATAAATAACAGCAAAGTAATGAACCGTACTAAAATTACCCACATGAAACAGTCACATCATTTCGGAACAAAGACTTCTGAAGACGGCTTTCGATCTATAGGAAGAATGCCTCTACTGGCTTCCTAATATTTGAACAATACACGTATATAATCGAGCCTACGTCAAACCAGTATCTTCTTTTTCCTCCTATTTTTATTACAAATACGACTATTATTTATTTGCTGAGTGTCAGGTAGTATTTGGTCTTTGAACTATATAAATAACATGTTGTTATGTGGTTAGTTGCTGAGATGTATTATTATTTTGTCTACCTATCTGCTTATTGTTTCGTCTGGGTCGTTATGTTGCTATAGTAACGAGCTGAATAAGTATCAGTAATTAATTAGTAAATTCATACTTTCATAAACCTCGTTTCATGATAAATTGGTATTATTAAATCTTCTTTCTGTAGAAAATTTTACAAAATAGACTGTCTGTTTTTCCGTTTATCGAAATAAGTAAATTTTAAAAGCGTTGTTTTCGAATTCGTGTCTATACATAGATAACTGCCTGATCTATATATCTGTCTAACAAAGGACACACACACAGTGATATATAACAAAGTCATCAACGCAAATGACCAGAACTAAATTCTCATAAAGATATATTGTATTAACTGTATTACGTTACACAATTACCAGCTCCCGATATGGTGGGACGGCGGTACGCAGGAGATTGGATGACGCACAACTCAATTGTTATCAGACTCATGGAAATCGATGAAACTATCCGGCTGTGACGTCATCGCACGTCACGGATACCACGCGTCACCATCCTCCGAGTGTAATTACGGACAGCTGCCAAAAACACTGGAATAGCACACTGTATCATACCATACAATGCAGTTTTATTGGCGAAACTGACCCATTTTATAAAAACTGCAGTTCACAAAGCTTTCAAAGAAATTTTAACTATGTTTGTTACATTCTGCGCTGCTCTAGATTTGGGATAAAATTAGGAATACAATGTTTTAAAGTTACGTAAACTTTAAGAAGAATTTAGTGCACAATGTTGGCGAAGAAAGTGGACTGAGACTGGTGTAAAAAATATGTTGCTTCTTATGTAACATACTCCTCAGTAAGCCTGGAAAAAGTATTAAGAGCTTTAAAGCACATTTTTTAAGCTTTTTATAACCCATCAGTGAAAACACTATCGCTTCTTTGGAGAGTATAGTGACAAAACAAAATATTTCATACTTTTCAATGCAACGCCCGTCACGTTTCGGCAACTTTGCTGCAGCGGTGTCTAAAACAAAGTGTGCGTTGAATAAAACAATGCATGTTTGTGCTTTTGAGTGATGTATGTTAGATGTGTGGCTTTTCACAAACACTGGTGTATATTAACTTAAATTAAATTAAACTGAAATAGACCCATCTTGTTAAAAAAAAAGCAAACTTCATTTGCAAGAAGGGAAGTCAATGGTCTGGTCTCGAAGGCCAGACACGACGGCGCTAGTCGCCGACACGACCCGCCAACATTACGCTATCATTTGTCGAACTTACCCAATGTTCTCGATTGCTACGCTAACATCACTTTCTACTGAAACCGAAAACTGTGATAGAAACTTCACGTTATTACTCATTTGGATGTCATTGAGATTTTTAGGTATGCTGTAACCCTTGAACCGCTCATCGAAGGGAATGCAATTCGACGCACGAATTCGATTTATGGACACTTAGCTGGTACGTCGTAGCACACCTTAACATTATGTGCGCATATCTACACATGATGTGCGTGTAAAAAGATACGACTATCGTAAAAACCCCACTGAAAATAATTTGAGCGATGTTACTCGTTTTTCGCGAGACATTCGGTGGTAGGACCCGCATAAAAGTTGAACATCAGACAGCCTAATGGATTAGAAGAATTGCCTCCAATCGTAAAGCCCGCCTTAAACATTGGTAGAGCCTAGAGAAACAATAAAGACTGTAATCTGTATTGTTGTCTGTATTAATATATGAATATGTTCTCTCGTTCTACTTGTAGGGAAATATTCAGTGTTCGTGCCTGGTCACTTTGGTAGGAATTCATTTTTGTTATACCGATGGGGTGGGGTTGGGTTTACCCACAATCTTTTAATAATATATTTTATCATGTCAAGCTAATTAAATATGCCAAATGTGTTTTATTACTAACCAGCAGTTCAATGTTCACCCACAACTTTTGTTAAGAATAGATTTTTAATTAATCAGCATTAAATGTTTAAAATCACTGCAATAACTTCGAAAATGGGAGATATTTTGACATCGGTCGGTTTGTTTTCTGAACAAAACCTAATTACAAGTTGAGGTCACGATTGGTTGCCATGTTATAAACTAGCGGGTAGCAGACGATGATTATGTCGTTAACTTTGAAGACTCTATCGAGTACTGTGTTTTTGAAACCAAAATAATGTGTTTTCGGGACATCGCCCAGCGATTGGTCGACTCCTAACGTGCCCGAAATGGCACGCCTTTTCTAGTTTGGCATACAACGTGGCAACACTACCAGCCCCCCGTTTTTATGAATTTTAGGATGACTAAGAAGAATTGTTAATATTATAAATATATAAAAAACAAACAAATATACCATCACGCCTGTATTCCCCGAAGGGTTAGGCAGAGGTGTACCAATGTACACCCACAGTTCGCCGGTATATTTAAGGTCCCATGTAATAGGGGGCGAGCCTATTGCCATTAACCGGGCACAAATCCAAACTCCGAGCTACTACTGAGAATTTCATAGAAAAACCCAATAACACTTTTTGCTCGACCCGGGAATCGAACCCAGGACCTCTAGCGTAGCAGTCGCGCTCTGGACCACTAGGCCAACGAGGCAGTTAATATTAATATTCCATTTATTCAATTAAACAAACATATAAATTACATTTTTAAATATTAGTAAAAAATATAAAAACATTTAAAAATATAAAATATAGTAGCCCACCGGCGTCGGGAACAGGGTCCAAGCCACCGGTGATCAGGGCTCCTGAGAAAGGAATCTCCTAACTATACGCGCCGTGTCTAGGAGAACCGCTTTCTGAATCAAGCCCTTGATCCAGCCGCCCAACGAGAGCCTCCTAAGATGTTGGTCGAGGCTCTTGGCAATTAAGCCATTGGCTGAAACGACTATCGGCACAATGATCGCTGACTCCACATCCCACATGTCGACAACCTCGCGAGCCAAGTCAAGATACTTGATCTTCTTATCATTCTCGGCTTTCACGAGGTTCACGTCATGTGGGACTGTTATGTCAACAATCATTGCGCGCTTCTCTAAGCGATCCACCACCACTATATCAGGCTTATTGGCTACAATAGTCCTGTCAGTGATGATGGATCGGTCCCAGTACAGTGTGACATTGCTATTTTCGAGAACTGGGTCGGGCACATACCTGTAGTACGGTACTTCCGATTCTACAAGGCGGTATTTCAGAGCAAGTTGCTGATGGATGATCCTGGCCACAAGGTTGTGCCTATGCAAGTACTCTTCGTTAGCTAGACGAGAACACCCAGAGATAATGTGGCGGATTGATTCCCCCGGCCGGTGGCATCCCCGACAAATGTCAACCGTGCCATCCTTCACAATAAATCTCCGGTAGTTATTCGTCATGATAACTTCGTCCATAATTGCACAGACAAAACCCTCGGTTTCCCCAAATAGGTCACCGAAGCGAAGCCAGGATACGGACGCTAAGAAATCTACATCGGGCCCATGCAAGGCCCGGAAAAAGCGTCCGTGAAGCTCCTTACTCTGCCATACCTCCTCGCGATCTTTAGTCTCCAGCACTACTGGTTTGCGCCAGTTCTCTTTAGCCAAGGAGAGCGGGGTGAGGCCCTTATCCACTGCCACCACATCTCGGTGCATCCCCACGTCGGCTTCAAGGAAAAACTCCCTGAGACTGCATATCTCGCGGTTGTGGAGAGTCTTAGCATTTAAGAAGCCACGACCTCCACACTTCCGCGGAATATACAGTCTCATCACCGATTCATCACATCTCATATTAATATTATTATTTGTATTTATATTATTTGTTAATATTATTTATTTAGTATAATTAAAAAAAAAAAAATACCATTTAATTAAATATGACGTCATCTTTTAAATGAGCCGTAATGTTAAATGTTTTACACCCCTTAATGATTCAACTAAAAAACTAGGCATCATTTAATAAAAGGGCTAACCGTGCAATTACACGACTATGCAGGTCTCGACATATATTATCAATTAGTTCAATAGAGGGCAAAATAAGGGTGAATGCAAAACTAGTTTCAATTTTCTTGGTACACATTAGCGCTACACGTAGGGACACTAGGTACCAAAGCGGTGTGGCAGTGGGTCAGCTGTCAGTCTTCCCACGCAACTTGTAATAGGTAATTGAACAATTACGGAAGTTCCTTGGCGCCAGACGGGCCGGCAATGGCTACTGGGTTTTTACGTGCAAAGCGTTGCAATGTATGACTAACCTTTTTATTATTTTTTAAATAAAAAACATTGTTCTAGAAGCTTTTGCCATGAATTCAGTACGTTAGTCTAAACTTTTTTGCGATTAAATAAAGCCACATATATAGACCTCCTCAGCCAAAATTATATTATTTAAGATTCTATATTTGCCATTGATACGCTAAGAAGAAGAAGAGATGAAATTTTGTGTTGGTTATTTATTTATTTATTTAACGCTTTATGCACACAAAATGTACAGCGGCGGACTTAATGCCAATGGCATTCTCTACCAGTCAACCTTAGGGTGATGCAGAGACAAATTGTGGTAGGTGCAAATAAGAAAAATTACTTTAAAATTAATCAATATTAAGATAAAAAATATAAACAATAAAACTGAAATTCAATATAATAATACATGACTATATACATAAGCAAACATATACTAGTACATATATACATAATACATAAACAAAAATATAAAGAGAAGCAGTGGGAAAATATAAAGCCATGACGATACTACCAGCTTCCTACGAATGTGCTCGCGGACTTTAATACCTACCTACCTTGGTTATTACTTTTTTTTTAAATATTCTAATAGGCTTGCGTTTGACCGCATCTCACGTGATCTTAAGTGATGATGCGGTCTAAGATGGAACACACTTCTCTAGGATAAACTTTACATACATTATGACCGTGTAGAAGTTGTATTCTTAAATGTAACAACAGATCTATTTTCTTATTACCGACGAATTACGGAAAATGTTAACTATGTGGCTCTACAATCATGTACTGAATCCATACATACACGTTTGCGTTTCGACGTGCCTTCGACCTCGTATATTACCAGTCCATTATTATTGCACTGCAGGTCACAGACCTCTATTCATAAATAAAAGACATGAGCATTGATCACCGCGCTAGTTCAAGATGGCTTGGCGATTTAAGACTAATATTTATTATAATTATAGGTTTCTTTACGATGTTTTCCTAAACCTAGCTTTTTTGATACATTATGCTTTTTGAAAAACATAGAAGCTTAAAAAAATCATATTGGTAGGTACTTGCCAGTACCCAGATGAGGATCAGGTTTTAATTTGGTTAAGTGTACGTAATTATGAGAAAGTAAAGCTGTTTTTTTTGGTAATAGGTAATTTCTGGAAGTAGGTACTAGTCAGATTTCAAAATCCCTTTTACTGAAAGAAAGCTACACCATTGCCGAGTGCCATAGGCATATTATCTATAAGTGCCTTGACTTACACAAGGGCAAAATCGCAAACAGAAGGTATTTAGTGACACTTCAAAAATAAATACTTTTAAATAAGTTTCAGTCAGTCAGACTACAAGTTAGTTTTTTGATCTGGGTCATTCGCTGGCAAATGCGTCCCAGTCGATTTATTTCCACCACTTTTACTGCAATGGCAGTGGTCCAATTTCACAATCTCACCCCCGTGTTCTACAAGCGAAACACGTTTTTCAAAAAGCACTACCTTGTTCCTAGGAGGAGTGCTTCAACTTTTATCTCTTATTCTGTCTACTCAGTTAATTCTGAGAAGACATTTACCGTCTCATTACTAAACCAGTTCTAACTTTAGTCCAAGCTTAAACCATTGAATCGGTTATTGCATTTTTTAGGTCGACCACAATAAACCTCTCCGGTCACGACCGATTTTGTGACCGATTATCGGGTCGATTTTTGACAGATTTCTTCTCCCTGACAACGAAATCTGTCTAAAATCGATCCGCTTATCGGTCACACAATCGGTCGTAGGCGAAGAGCCTAACTAAGGTTCTCATTTCAAAAACTGTATTTAGAACTTACTTTTACTTGTCAATTTTGTATTTAGAACTTTATCGTAATCGAAATAAAGTTTCAAATACAATAACTGGCTTAAAGGTTTAACCTAACCTAACGTAATGGTTACATCTAGACACACGTGACATAGGCCAGTCAGGCAACAACGGAATATATTGGAGTGCAATACAACACAATGCAATTACTCTTCTTTACTACCTACTGCAGGCCAAACAAGAACGCGATTCGAGTCGATTTTTAAATTGGAAATACGAATAGCTTTTTGATTATTTTATAAAAAAATCTATAAGCGTAGATCTCGTACAAAGCCTTTAACCCTTTAGCTGCCATGTCAGGCACATGTGCCTGACGCTAGTGGAGGTTTGACCTTTAACATTTTTGACCCTGCAGTGAAGGTGTTAAACAAAATTAAAATTATGTAGCACACTAAGGCCCACTTTCACCAAAATCACTAAATACATTTAGTGCCTAAACGTATTTAGAACTTCACTGCATCCCTGTCACATTATTTGTAGATGACAGAGACAGAATGATAATTTAAGGCGACGAATTGTTTAACAATAATTCTAGACCAGGCGCGCGCCCCCCGCAACCCGCACACACCCCGGTAAGTAAGCTTTTTGTTATTTTATTTAGTCGGAAATGATAACTTGAGAAAATCCTTCTACAATTTTAAAGAGTATTTATAGACTTGTCTACAGAGCAAGTTGAGAGGCTAAAATTGGTCCCGTTAGCCCATAAGATGTGAATCTCTATTTAAAAAGAGGTATGTTTGATATTTTTTTCTCTGTTACTAAAGTTACTTAATCATGTAATGAAAACTAACAAAATAAGGCTTTCATCATGAACTATTCAGAACACAAACTCACATTTTTATACGTTTCGTAATTACTGACAAAAATAGAGATCACTGATGCCAAAATTTCCAATTCGTCCTCTTAAACACATTTAGCGCTAAATATGTTTAGTGACTTTGGTGAAAGTGGCCCTTATAATTTAATAATCGATCGTATTTACGTTACCTTTACTAAGCAAGCTCTTGTTAGCCACCTAAGGTCTAAAGTTGCCGTAGAATACCAAGTTGCAGTTCAGTTTACAGAATTTCATATTTTCTACGAAACTTTGCGGTGCGCTGCTCACTCGAAACCTCAATCTATATCGATGTTGAGTTGAACTCTGCAGAATTTCGTTACACTAAACCTGAAAATGGAAACTTGACTCTCGAACTTCTATTTTTCGCTTGCAATTGACGTTAAACACTGCCTTTAGAGCCGACCTTTTGTAGGATCGATTATCGGACCGTTCTATAAATCCATAGCTTCCATGGCCGATTTTTAGTAGGACGTGTCCGTTGGTATCTTAGAATTCATATGTTCTATTCTCACCGACAAAAAAATCGGTCACCGATTGTCTGTCGTGAGCGGGCAGCGTCAATGGTCTAACTTAATAAGTTATTTGACTTTGGTCTAGCAAGAAAGCCAAAACAAATAACTTTTTAGATTTCGCTTCTGTTTCAAATATATTATAAACATTTTTATATATAAATAACAAGGACGAGAACATCCTTACTTACAGTTCTTGGCACGTTTGCGAGAAAATAAGAAAAAGCTCACCCAGTGTAGACGCCTTAGCGCCCGATTTATGCGTGGGACACAAAATAGGATTTAGATAAAATAAGACGTTACTGGGCCTCACAATAACACAGCGTACTTGTACTTCGGCTCAAATCCGTAATTTACATGGCACTTAAAATACGATATTATCTTTCGTATTATAGGTACCCAATGCGCTCCCAAAAGCCCGATATTGACCAATAATGTGACCCTCATTATTTTATATAGCTACAGCAAATTTGTAATGGAAAAATGCCAGAATATTACGTTTTTGATATCAGTTGTCCTGTTATTGTGGTTTTAATATCGATTGGATTGGCCAATTTAACGTCTACTAGATCTTTTTCATAATATTGCTTTCAGTAGGGTAACATCGAGGAATCCCGATGTCTGCTCTCAGTAATTACAGTACGTAATTAGACTCTTAACATTCTCTAGCAAGGACGATACTAAGACCATCGAAAGAAACTGTCATTGCTTGAAGCCATATTCAAAGAACTTCATTTTAAATTAAATGTTTAATAGACAACAAAATTCCAATTCTTGTACGGATATTATTACAAGTAGACGAAGTGAAAACTATCGTAGACAATAAAGTTCGTCTTCATAAGAAGGTTCTCGGTGGAAGCGAGCTCATCGGGCGAAACTAATGACATTTTATTTCTCTGGAGAAATGCATTAATTTCATTTGTTAGCCCATCGACGCCGGAACACGAACGTTCTTCTTCACTTTGCGAGAAAGTGGATTTTCTATAACATAGGAAAACCTATTAGTGCCCGGAGAATCTCAATTAAGTTATTGTATTTCTATAAGGTTAATCCTCGCCTCGGAGTATCTTATTATTTTATTTTAACACAGAGTTCACGGTTTCAGTTTTAATGTGGTTTATGTATCGTTTTAGGGTGTCCAACTACTTTTAACTTTGCAGGAATTGACAGTGTAAAAGTTTTCTGTAAAAAGCGCGAGAGTTTGGGCGGCGTGTTCGTGGCGCCGGAGTCATAAAGTGTAACTTTAACGATGTGAATATCATGAATTGATCTGGGCCAGTGCGAGCTAAGTAGTCGGTAGTGACGTGTGAGCAGCGGCAGAGCGCACGCCGCGCGACTCCGACGTCTTGAATTATAGAAAAGCGGCGCGACATTTGCCAAGAAGTCAACGCGCCTCGGCTTCGCGGTCTCAACACTCTGAATAAGTAATTTTTACCGTCTGCGCAGTTTTACAAACAAATTAACGGCTTAATGTTGTTATTTTAATAAAAGTTTCTTGTTAAGTTTCTCTCGAGTTCCATTTTTACGACTCTCGCCATAGCTGTTGTGGGATTGTTTATGTTTTCAAATATACGTGCTAACTTATTCACCTGCACTAGAACACATCGAACGTGTACAATATTAAGTGTATGATTTGCGCGTCAGGCGGAGGCTGCGCGGCGCCCTCTCTCTTAAAACTGCTTATTCTAATTTATGACTCGGAGTATTGCACTGCTTATTACTTCCGTTGCAGTTTCGGGGACCGGAAGTACATTTTATGGCGTTGTAAACCATGAGCGTCTTAGCATAATTGCTGTGTAACATTAAATTAGTTTACCCATCAATTACGTCTTTATGCTAATATGGTGGCGAGACTTACGCCTTTACAAATTAATTTCGCATTTTGTTGAGCACGTACGGAGTTGCGAAACTCATTACTGAAATGTAACTATTAATATAACAACCGCACTGAATGTGCGAAAAACGCTCGCATTTATAAAAGGACGGGGATATTTGTGTGAAAATTATCGCTTAATACAGATTTAGGTAGCGAAATGAAATTCTAATGCAAATGTTAATTGTCGGCCGCAACAGATGGGAGCGACGGCGACACGCGGCCAATTGTCGCGCCAAACATTCGTAATTTAAAAAGCAAAATGAAATAAACCGCTCGGTCGCAGTACATAAATTTCATGTTTGCCTCGGCCGGCGAACTGGCAGCGGATATTAATCAGCGGATATTGAAATATGTTGTTTTTTGGGCCGATTGATAAACGGCCCGTTGCGCTCCCGCCGGATTAAACATTGACGTTGCTTGCTCAATTATTACTGTATTTTCAACTACGTCGCGTGTGGCTATCGCACCTTTTATCTAATTCGCTTTGGTTTTATAATGATACCTACATTACCTACTTTACGGTTTTACTTGTCACAATTTACTATTCACATATTCCATTACATTAAAAGCAATTAATAACAATACGAAGCTGCAATAAATAAAATATTATTCATGCTACGATATACATACAGAGAAGGAAATTAAGCTAAACCAACAATTTTCATTAAATATTAAGGCGGGGCGGCACGGAATGCACGTTGTCGCAGCAACCGTCTGCGCTCTAAGATTTATGATGCGACCAACAGGCGAATATTGAAAATCTAGAGCACTCATGAAACCACTGGATACACTATAAATGGAGTCACTACGGCAACAAATAATGATCTCTCCCATGTTATAAATAGTGACTAAAATTTCGTATTTTGATGTTTTTCTCCTAGCTAGAACATTTCTAGGAATAAGACCGTGATTCGTGATATATGATCTAGTTTCATTATTCAGACAGCCTTGCTGACTCTAACTTATGATATATGTTTATGGCAGCTTATATTAGCAGAAGTTAGAAAGAATGTCCTATTAACATAAATGAGTAATTAATCACGCTTACGTCCAGTTCAATCTGGCCTTACACTGATAAAAATCAAAGAATTTTTAACAAAAATTTTCTTTTTCATTCCTTCACATTCTAACCAAAATCGATAAACCTAATTCTACCTACACATTCAGTAACACACTCTATATTTTCATATAAATGGAATAAAAGAAAGGAGTAGAATCATCAAATATCGGATTTTATATTTAACCCAGTATCCATTTCTTACGAAAAACAAGAAAACGAAAAGTATTTACCTAAAATTACAATGATTTTAAACAATGGCAGCTATACTTGCACCATACATAGACTACGTTATAGGTTACATTAATATACGTTGCGTTACGCTTTGTCATCATTTGTGATTTCCATTTCAGTCGGATACCGCCGGGGCGTCGCAGGAACACAATATCTCATTTACTTATGATTTATTCTCCAATAGACTTTTTCATTTTCCCCCTTCATTGAGATGCTATGAGTGTCATTGAATTATTGTAGTCTGCTTCTAATGCTGGTAGTGTTATAACCTATCTCTTGTCTGTCGTAGCGAATCTAATAGAAGTGTGACGATTTTTATTATGGTTTTTTTTAAGTGAAAACTTCTTTAGCGGCTTTGCACTTTTTTTGGAATGGGTAAAAAATTTTAAACTCGCGTCAGGACACGTGACCCTGATCGAAAATTCGTAAGCGGCGTTGTGCACTTGTTTTGGAATGGGTAAAGAATGTTAAACTCGCGTTAGGACACGTGACCTGATCGAAAATCTTACGAATTAATATTCAAGTTTTCACTTCTGCCGGCACCCCTGCAACCCGTCGTTTTTTTTTTATTTCAAACGGGGCTTGCCGTTTTACATTTTTATACGTGTTGTAAAAATAATTATTACTTAATCGTTAACTACACATACTGCCCATCAAATTATGTAATATTGAGCGAACATTATTGCTCGGAAACTATTTCTATTTTCAGTGTGAACAATTACAGTTTATAGCGCGCAATGTAACGCACGCAATTTGTACCTGATCAATCTAATCAATCAATCATAGTCATTTATGCATGTAACGGTAGTACATAATTATGATTTGAACTTATTTTCTAATCAAACGTTGTGAAATCGCCACATTTATTCCTACTTTAAATGTTATCTAACGATTGAAAATCGGCCCCAATACGAAAAAATAAAAAAAAATCAAAATCAAAGCATTTATTTCAATTAGACCATTTACAGGCACTTTTGAATTGTCAAGAAGTTACAGTTTAATATTGAAGCTAGTTGCTCGTTCCAAAACGTAGGTCTCTATGGAGAAGAACGAGCAAGAAACTCCATGGACACTCTTTTCATTCAATTTGGTTTTTACAAAAACTTGGTTACATTATTCTTGTTGCTTCTATATGTGAAAACAATGAAGGTGAATATAAAAAATAACAAAATTATAATAAAGATGTAAGCCATGGCAGTCAAGAGATGGCCAATCCCAACTGACAGCACCCGTTCACGAATATGACGCGTGCATCAGCACCATTTAGCTCAACCATCTTGAAGGGAACCAAACGACCCAACCCACGCGCCACCGTCAGCGAGACATTAAAGTGAGCATGACGAAACTCTCAATTGCCATGCTCAGTGTCCAACACATAGTAACTTAACAAATAAATGGCTCCATGGTACTCACATTTACAAAATTGAAATAAATTATGTTAAATTATATAAAACTAAGGTTTTTAGTGAACCTATTCAACTGATGATCCGTGGTATGTAATAAATAGTAATAAAATAACGGTAAACGTTATTAAGGTCAATCAAAATGAAAAAGGGGTAAGAAACATTCCCAAAAAACAATATCTATTAATTTGTGAGCCCGAGTCTCTGTGGAGCAGGACCAGCATTAAGCCAAGCATTCTTGTCATTAATATAATCTTCTAACTTATAATATGCTTGACTACATAGTGTGCGTTTGATGCAAGTTTTAAATTTTCTCTCATTTAGTTCGAGAATATCGAGTGGTATTTTGTTATAACATTTTACACAGTACCCCATAAACGAAGTGTGTACTTTAGACAATCTGAAACCTGGTTGATCTAATTTATTCCTATTTCTAGTATACACATTATGTCTATCACCAATTTTTTTGAAAAGATGAAGGTTTTTTCGAACGTGCATAATGTTTTCATATATATATTGACAAGGAACCGTCGAAACATTACATACAACATTACATACACGTATCGATACATTTTTTAAACGCACTTAAAAATTGAAAGTAACCTACGAACCGAAATAGGTACAAGTTTCCTGAAAAACATTTAACGTTGCAGGTGGCTGTTTTCTTCCCGGGACTTTTCATAGTCACCAAAGAGTAAGTAAGAGGCCCTTTTGTCGAGTACCTTCGCCCCATAGTGCGCTCAGTATCGCATCATTAATCTCTGTGCAAACACTCAGGCCGCCGCCGCGCCGCCGCCGTTCCCCGCCGACGGTGCACTACCAATAGGTACTTATTAAATAGAACACCAAATGCTTATACCCACACATAAGTATATACATAAAACCTTCAAGGTAAGCATAAAGGTCGATCCTCAAGAATTTCCCTGTAACGTGACTAGGAAAAATTAAAAACTACACGCGAAACTCCAAGGATTTCAAAGTTTTTTTTTCTTAATACTTTAACTTTTTCTTCAGAGAAAATTTAACTTCCAATGTTAGGTACGCTTTTTAAACTACTTTATATTCCACCAACACTTTTGCGGATGTTTTTATTTTCGATTGGATTCAAATCCGCGTCACATTTTGGGATTTAGCTAGGTTAAGCTTTTGTATCGGTTGAAAGCGCTAGATAAACCTCTATTGCACTATTGACCTGCGTTGAAATTGGAAATACACAGTAAAATAGCCAATGTTTCAACATTTCAAAAGGCTTAGTACATTACACAGTGCAGGTATGGTAAAATACAGTTATAACCCCGATTACCGAAAGAAGTGTTGTATGTTCACAAACAATTCTGTATTACAAGGGGGACGAAGAAACAGCACATGAAAAATGCAAAAAGATAACATTCATTCACTCTGGGAATTGTAAAACTTTTAGTGTTGGATTCTGTGTCGAATGCATTACCATTAAAGCTACAAAGTTGTACAAAAGGTTCTGTATCTAAGATTAAACCGCCTCCGCTACAAACTACCGGCTGCACTGTGGGGGCGAGGGTAAAGCCTCACATGGAAGCTAAAATATTTGTTTCAAATATCGAGAGTAAAACATAAACGGCAATAACTGTTTTTCACAAAACAGTTACGTATTTAGTTGTCCGTTTCGGCAACATAGTGAAGTTTCCATTTTGTCCGCGGCGTCACGTACGTGACAAACGGCTCGTCTTAGGGATCGCCAAATATCGTTTAGTACGTGCGAGGAGAAAACCAACTCGCTGGGTAAATAAAATAAATCAAATATATAAGTAACAGTCTGTTCTTAAACTGAAATAATTCCCATCGCACTACTTTATTTTTATGAACAAAAAATACCATTTGTTTCGGTGTCTAAAAACAAAATGGAGTACGGTATCGAAAGTTAAATAGTTGTAAGTCCGACGTCTGCGATGGAAAAGATTAATATCTGCCGTAGGTACCACGTCCGTGGCTGTTTGCTACAAGTGTACACAAGCTTATACGTCGAACTTGGCTGTTAGGAAAATTTCTTCGTACTTTTAATAAAACTATCATCGGAAAACCGTGTAGTGGATTTTTACAACAAGACACGTGTAACATTACACGTGTCGCCTCATGTTCTGCAAAAAAAAGTTATCAACGATTTTTATTAATATTTACCTTATAAGCTGCTTGTGGTGTATGTGTATCTTGCACAGTAACTACACCACACACGACTTGGGGTAATAACACGTTCTAGGCGTATCTTTACTTAACTTCCCCCACATCTAAGGGCTCGTAATTTTTATCACATTCCACCCACATTTTTAGGCATAAAAAGGCAGAGTAATTCGTGACTGGTAAATAACATTATGTACATGACATTAGCGTGTCCCAGCTAACAGTAATATCATCATGTTCTTTTGTGTCGCGCCGTACGCTGGCCCAATATAAATAAGGTGCTTATCCAGTTTTTCAAAGACGACTCATGTTAACACGTGTTTGCAAGTTGGGGCGAAGTTCAGGCCCGGGCTTCGCTTCGGACTGCCGGCCCAAATGAAATTTGCCCCACTGACACCGGCCAACTGGGGAGATAAGAATATAAGTGTCTAGCAGGTGTGCTTTATTGTTTTAAGCGAAACTTGCTGCCTGAAATTATCTTTTGTTACAATGTCGGCCTGGCTGACCAATATTATAGGGGCTCTTATTTTATCAATATTTTCTTTCTTGATAGAAGTTCTATCTAATTTCGATCTTTAGGCTCAACTAAACATATAACTAGGTATTATAACATGTTATCATTTTTCGACTACCACGACAAACTCCAAGTTTTAGTGTCAAGTTAAAGTCATGTAAATACAATTATTTATACCGAATGTCAATACATTTGGTAACTGATTATACGTACATAATATATGTAGATACGTGTACCATTTACGAGTATATAATTTTAATTTCCTCACAAAAGCTGCAAAATAAGCGCAGTCCAATTCTCTAAAAGTAACTTTAAACGTAAAACTAAGTACCTATAAGAAGTAGGTACCTACGTTTACCTTTTATTCATAACATTTTTATTTTACTTCTTTCTTTGACGGTTTTTTTTTTTTTTTTTGACGGGCCTGTTGGTCTAGTGGTTAGTGGCCCTGACTGCTAAGCCGGAGGTCGTGGGTTCGATTCCCACCCAGGACAAACTTTGTGTGATGAGCATGATTGTTTGTTCTGTGTCTGGGTGTGATTTATCTATAATATGTATGTATTTATAAATTATATAAGTATGTATATCAGTTGTCTGGTTACCATAACACAAGCTCTGCTTAGCTTGGGATCAGATAGCCGTGTGTGAGTTGTCCCAAGATATTTATTTTATTTATTTTATTTATTTATTTCTTTACGTTTAGTATGTGATGTGATGGATTGTATAGTAGGTACAACTACAACCTACATACTATTACAATACAATTTAAAAGTCAAAGCTTTTATAAAAAAAAAATACAATAAGTGCTTTATATATAACAGTCACAAATTCATAAAAAACATAATTGTAAGGGACACCTTTACATTCCGTGTCCATATCTTTCAATGAAACATTGTAGGCACACTTTGCCTACCCGTTTTCCCAACGCCCGCGCCGCGCCTCCTTCAGCGAAAATTCACTCAAGGCGTCTCTGTCAGACGCGAATGTTTTTATTGTTTTAAATGCGTACGTTATTTTTCGCAGCACAACCGAGCGTCTTCAACAAGATATTTTGTACGAAGTTATGCTGCTGTACGTGGTTCAATTACGGAAAACGAGAAACTAACGTATCTTTTTGCTCCTTAAATCTTGCGTTGTTCGTACTCCACGATGTTTTATTTCATCTTTATCTTTGAAACCTTGTTCAAGAATAAAGTTACAACTTCGCATTAATAAGATTTTTCGCTCAAAATATAAATTATTAAATAAATGTACACTAGTAAAAACTATAATTTGTTATAAAGGTATATTCAGATATTTCGCGCACTCTTATTCTTATCCCTCACACCTTGCCCTTACGCAGACATCTCAAGCATGTTTTTTCTAAGGAATTTAATAGCTCATATTTATAAATAAGTATCCCGGGCCCTGTAGGTAGGCAATAAATATTAAAGCGGCAAACAGACGGTACGGATTAAACGGCAGAGCACGTCCTTCGCAAACTTTCGATTCCAATTCGGTGTCAGTCGATATTAAATTAAAAGCACCCACGCATTCCTCCCGCGTCTTTTTCCTGTCCATTTGCAAGGACCGTGTAGATCTCACATCGCGCTAACCTTACGCCGCTGAAATGTTCAGCGTTGTATGGATACGACACGAAACACATGTAAAACGTAATTCACTTATGATGTTATCAGCTCGGCCCTGTGTCGCCGTATCTCCGACGAACACAAGAACTGTCTAGACTATGTGTGCTCTCTATAGTATTTTTCATCTAGCATGTCCACATTATTATAATGGGTCGAGGGCGCAAATTTCTAGGCAAGCGAGTGAATGGCGACGCATACTTGAGTGATGGCGGACTTTTTTATTTGAATCGTGTGCGAATGCGACCGTCCGAATGCCCAGACGCGTTGTTGCGACACATTACTTACATAGACGAGCCCGAGACAGGGTGCCGGCTTTCAATAAATTATAGCAAATATTTTCAGGAGCAGGTGCCAGGTGGGAGCTACGTGAAGGATTTCTTTATGACTAAAATAAAATGAGAAAGTACGCATTTAAGTCAAGTTTTGTTTATACAATTTTTGAATAAATTCTATCTTATTTAAAACATAATAATACCGATTTAAAAAAAAACTCCCATTACTTATTCTAAAAACAAAAATCTACAAGTTCAACATGAAAATGTTTTCTTAAAGAAAACCCTACATAGAATGTGTGTGCAATTCTCATACATGTTTTATTTAAAGAAGAACGCATTTTTACAGACCCTTACACGGCGCGGCATGAAGGAACATGACAGTACAAGGTCGCGTGACCGTCTCCTGAATTTTAATGTTATTCTCCCTTTGATAGTCGTAAAAATGATTTCTCAAGATTGCTGCCAACCCCGCTCGTCCCCACTGTACCTCACGCATGCATTCATATAAAAGTAAACATGCATTATTTTAGATATTCCATAGAGACTAATAAACAAATACAGTTTGTCGCACAAAATAACAAAAAACCCAACATTGCAGCAAAATATACTTAATGAAAGTTACGTAAGTAGAAAATTCCTACACGCCTATAATGGCAACACCTGTTTATTAAAATAAGAATGTTGCCAGCATAAAATATTGCTACAATTGTACGAAATTTTCTCCCTCGCGGATCCTATTTTCTGGTGGTGCCTTCTTCACATTTTCGTTAATAGATGTGTCACTAAATTTGCGTTTTCAATTCGGCGTCGGTCGCGATGGCGTCGGATGGGGCGGCGCCGGTGGTTTCAATCAAAACGGGCACGCACTCCTCCACATCCTCACCAGCTTCGCCTTTTAGAATAAGAATTGTCTTTTTCACAGTACTCAGCGGTGACGGACAAACAAGTAAGGAAAGTGCTTCCTCTCGCTTTGCATTTCTGGATAAATTACTCTCTGTTTTGCGGAATTTTAAGTGAAATGGAGAAATTCTTGTTGCTTTACTGACGTTGATGGGTTTAATTGAATTTTGATAGTACCAAAAAAATAAAAAGGAAAACGGAAGGAATAAAAACACAGCTGTTAAACTAAAATCTCGTAAAACTCGAACGAATATTAAGCGCAGCACGAGTTAAGAGACAAGTTGCCAACGGTTGAGGCAGCCCTATAAATTCCGACAATCTGCCACGATGTTCTAATTAATAGCATAATTCCAACAATAGTATCGGGATCGTTTCCACACTAAGAGGCCGGGCCGACGCTCGGGGCCTGTGCCCACCCGCCATGAAATTAAAGCCGACTCGCGCCGAACGAATGATTGAATAATAAACGAAAGAATTCGCGTCCTGCCCTTGTATTACGTATTCATGACGACTGGCCCCGTGGACGCGATGCTGCGCCGAAGCGTACAGTCACGCGCCCCACACATGTAGATGCTCCTACGACTACCTAACGCCGGTGCCTTACGCTTCCACACCACATAGCCTACAATTTTAATGCACTTACACATAAGTGCCGAGTCGCTGACAGGAGACTCCTCTACTACGGCTACTTTCTTGGAAACTATTTTGAAGGTTTGAAAGATTTTTCAGTGGTATCTTTTTACGAGCTAAGTAGGTAGGTATATGTAGAATATGGGTAAGTTAGTACGTCACTGCATTTTTTGCTGTCTCCACTAAATGTAGTCGCCTCATTTCGTTGTCTAAATCTAACTATGTTTTGAAATCTGTAAAAATGTTGTAATTTTTATAATGAAGCAGTTGTACGCACAATATGCACAAATAATAATAATAAAAAAACTCTCCCAAACGAATTTCGGGTACGGCAGCCAATCTTAGCGGAGACTAGCCAAGTACACAAGAGATATCTATTGCACAAGTGTATGTGCAAATATAATTGCACTCCGTTTTCTCTCATATTCCGACGGGATAACAATCCGACACGACCGAGGACAGATTAGGCGCGAGGCTTTACATGCTTCCCGAAGAAGATACAGAAGTATAACACCACGGACTCCTAAACTCTTAGCTGCTACTGAGAAATATCTAATGGAAAAACTAATAGGACTTTACCCGACATGAGCAAGAAACCCAAGACCCCACGCTCAGCAGTCGCACTTACAACCGAAAGACTAACGTGACAGTTGGTAAAAAACATACAATTACGTGAATAAATTAGTAGGTAAATAATGTATTGTATTATACCGTGGTGCGACAAATATGCTGGACGTATACACGCGCAGGGTACAGCGACCACCACGAATATTAATCTTCTTTTGTCTCCGAACCTTCCGTCTATCCATTTATCACAGCAAAGTATTTTTATGAACTAATTGAACTCACAAACGTGGCTGAAATATTATGCTCGCTTTAAGTTATAAATAATGGACAAAAATATTTCGGTATTTTGTAGTGGAGTTAGTATTTAATGTTATTTTTTTACAGTTACTACATTTTGGCTTACTCGTCTATTTTAACAACGATGCTTAGGTATATAAGCTGTATCTAAGTAATTAAAAACCAATAATATTATACCCCCCATAAGTCTCATAGTCCTCCTTTAAACTAAACTCCTAACTAAGGCCTTGTGCTCTACTGGCAATCCCAGGTCAGATGTCATCTTCTACCCAAGAAGCAAAAAAGCGGCGGATTCTCTTGCTCACCATGGGCATGACTCGCAGCTGCAGCACCTCATTTACCATCGATTTCCAAAACATCGTCAATCAAAGGCCGGAGACACGGGGTTTAAAGAGCTCCAAAGCACCCTGCAGCCCCCTTTTTCCACTAACACATCTTTGGCAAGACTTCAAGGCTCTTAAATAGAATTTTACTAGAAAAGTTTTGTTGTACTAATTGTGGACATGCCAAATGGCTGCAGACTGCACCAATTAGATTATTTACATACATCTTATAGTTTAATACATGAACTTAACGGTTTCCGTAAATCAAATACTAGGTATCTTCCAAAAGTGAATTGTTGAATTAATTTATCAAGCACTCCTGAAATGCACAACTTCTTAAGAAACGATTATTTTATAAGCGTCGTCTGTCTGTGATTTTTTCCAAGAAAAAAGTCTATGTGCTACACTCTATCTGTTTTTGTGCTAAATTTCATCCAGATCCGTTCAGCCGTTGATTGAATAATAAACATCTACCTATCCGTTAAAACTTTCGGGATTTATGGTAGTAATAAAATTTATATGTCAAGAAAAAATACCGCCTTATTATTACTTATCCAAACACACACAAAGTATCATAATTATCTCTACATGCACAGGTAAAGCACAAGCATTGATCACCACAAACTCAAGATGGATTGGCGATTTCAGATTGTAGCTTTAGTCTCTTTCATATTGAACAACATATACGTAGGAAGGCAAACATCGCAAAACAAGGCAAGTGATAGATATTGTAAGATTAAGTATATAGACAAACCCTTTCCCGAAAGTAATATTTCTGAAGCTTTACACGTGTGAGACACGAAAACCTTTTTCATAATAAAACTCATCATTGTCCACAAATGTGGTTCGCTATTCTGTTTCGCGAAAACAGAGCCCTTTTGTGCGGTCATGTCTTGGTTACACATCAATCACGGCCACTAGGACCTGTGTTTTACCTTATTCAAACGTTTGTATATCCATGAGTCACCGAAAGAAAAGATCTTATAGTGGATTGGTGACAACACGTGTAACTTTATCGTAAAAATAAGTCCTGCAGTACTATTCTGTATCTTTTGGTGTAGTGAGCTTCAGATGAGTTGTCAATCTTTACAAATTCAGGTAGGGTGACAGCTTATCTCATGCTCACTTCAAATAAATTCACGCAGGGAGATTTTCACAGAATAGTACTGCTGGTAGGATGACAGCCCGCCTCAAGCTTGCTTCAAATAAATTCACCAAGGGATTTTTTTTTACAGATTATGACAATATGTGATAAAATGGACAATAGTAACATAAACGATCTAAAAAACCTGTGAGCTTACTGAAAAGCTCGAAGAACCTACGTTGTTTCCGACAGTAAAAAATATATCAAAATAAGTTCAGTACTTTCTGAGATAATTGCGAAAATACTTACAGAATCCGCTGTTCTTTTCTGAATAATTTCGTTTCTGGATCCAAAAGCAGTTGATTTGTTTCTCTAGGACTCGTCGAGCTTGGCCTCGAAGCTTTTGATTCTGGCATCTAGGAGTTGCAGTAGTTGAGAATGGAGTGGCAGGCTGGTCCCAAAAAATGATCCGCATTTGGTCCTGAAATAACGCAGTATAAGCTTACAAAATATTATTACTTACCTTACGTAGCTTAAGTTACGTCCGTAATCATTGTCTAGGCTGTTATACTTTGCAAACTTTTATAAGAAGAAGTATACTTATTTATTATAAGGTTACAAAGTACACGTGTAAGGTGACACGAGGCTATAATATAGCGAAAATAGACTGAACTTTTAATTTTACTCACTTTTTATGGGAAATCGTCAAATTACTTTTTCCTTTCTGGGTGGAGCGGAAGGGAATGTCAGACTTTTACTGACTAAAACCAAGCCGTGTTCCTCTTGATGCTCTTTGCGTTCCCGGGCCGCGGTAATTCTTGCAAAACAAATTCCGCAACCACTCATAAATGAGTCACACACATGAATCACTCATGAATGATTGCAAAATTGATGGTTGGTTTTGTATGTTTTACAGGATATTGTTAAAATCTATTAATCACTATTATTCACCAGACACATAACGAGGGCAATAATTTCAGCCAGCCGCTTTAAAATTCTAACTTTTATACCTTCTTCTTCTAAACTACATAGTCCTCACGATTCTCTAAATTTCGGCCAAGATAAACTGAAGTAACCCAGCGACTTTGGAGTCTACGGAGGTCAGTCTATTATTTTCGATGGGTTTTCATATTATTTCTATTAATGTCTTTTTTACACAGAAAGAGTGCCAGCTAATGGAGTTCGAGGTTTTAAAAATAAAACGGAATAAACAAAAACGTTTCGGTGACCTTTCCAGTTCTATTTTTAAATCTACCGACTTTTGACATTAAACGTACAAATGTACCCTCCAGTTTAAAAGTTTATTTACGGTTCCATAGACAAGTAACAGATTAAATTGTATTTTAGGTATAGACATGATTTAAAAATCGAAGGCCTCGTCTGGTTAAACTACGTGACCGAATGGTAAACAAACTTCACCTGACTTGATCAACTCAATGGCCCTCTCAAAACTGAGTCGTAAAGCCGTTAAACCAGTATAACAGGCCGATACAAATATCCGTATGTTCCGTACTAAACGTATCCAAATCCCACAGGGTCCGACCACAGGGCAACTTAACCCGAAATTAAATCAAAGAGGGGCTTAACCAATCAGGCCGAGTGGTATCATTGAATCGGCAAAGGAACACTAAAATTACTTCTTGATGCGGAGAAACGAAGATTCATCGTAAAAGTGGTGGGTGTGGGTTGGGTGGGTGAAGGGGTGTGCGCGGGGGTAGTCTGAACGGTTTTCCGTGTTTGAGAGAGGTCCACGCGGCGATTACGCCGCACGTAGCAGAACACTGGCCTGCCGCCGGCCGGCCGCCCCGCACCTAATGCTGTGTTTTAAACATGAAAAACCGTTCCGGTAATGCTGTAAATGTTAACTTCGAGATTTATCCTCCTTTGTATTTAACGGCTTCTTGTCTTAGAGACTCAAATGTTTATGGTTGAGGTCGACAGGTGGAGCCGAGGTGTTAAAACGTACGTGAGCTATCTACTGGCGTGAGTTCATTTGAGAATGTGACTTCGCCTACCACATGTTGTGTGTACCTGTAATCTTACCGATATCACCTAACAAGTAGGATCTATCTTAAGCACAGCCAAGACTCTTGGAAAGAAAAGATCAAACCAACAAAAAAACAATACAAAACATGTCGTTTTCCTATCAATCTACTAAGAACTAATAACTTTCGCTTATTTCATTATTGGCTAAAGTGGTAATACTAGGTAGGTATTTATTCCATCAATAAATACCTACTTGGATTCTACTCTTCAAAACGTACTTTTTATCTATAGATAGTCACCACACAATCCAAAATTAAATCTACACCGACCATAGTCCCATTTTTCTAGTTAAACCAAAGGACCACCGTGTACTTACTGATAAAAATTAATGTTATTAAAATTAAAAAGGCTCCCAATTTAATAATTAACAGGCGGGCCCCTGTGGGTAACATTACATTAAGACAAAGAGGTCGCAATTTACGCGCGTGGCGGTGTGACTAGCACCTGGGTCATGTCTCCTTTTACTTTATCCCGTAAAGATTAAGTCCCCCGAATTTTCCCGAATTTCCCCGAATACATGGCGCCCGCAGTGAAGTGAGTCATTTAGCCCCTGTTTACTAGATTAGGGGATTTTTTTACACCGCACAGCTTTCTGCGCCGCCCCTCCCGCTGAGATGTGTCATACTACGTCTATATGCGTATTTTATGGTACATCTTGAAATAATAGGGACGGATTTTAGGATATTAGATTCATGCCACGGGGAAAATATTTTCCTTGTAAATTTTTGGAGATCACATCGTGGATGAATAAAGTTTTCGAAGTAGATTGGTTTGATTATATTAAGTAGAGATTTAACTTTAAATGTTCCAGTAGCGACGTGGGGCAGGTACATACGTACCTGTTGAACAAACGGTGAAATTAGGTATTCGGTAAAGATAGTTGTTTGCGTACACTACATAACATCAGGGAGCGACCCTACTCTAATACAGGTAGGCTTAATTAGATACAGATTGGGAGCCATCACCTACATTTTCTATAGGAACAAAATTGTTCGAGGCTTTCATTGTACTTTCACGAAAAGGGCAAACGGTATTTATTTATCTGTCATATTGTCAGTTCAAGATGGCTACTAAGTGACTGAGTACAAGCGAGGGCAAGTATTTGTATTCCTTACACACTCCGGAGTATATACGAAAATACAAAATACTCTTCAATTGTGCAATAAGTCAAAACGTCCAATAGATTCTCCCAAAATTTACCTTTCTCGGCACAAACGAGAAAGGCGATCGTAAAACCACCCCACATTTGTACCTACACAAGGTCACTCACGAATATACGTACCTATCTGTTGGAATTGAAAAATACATGTACTTCTTTCCTTGTGTATTTTCTTAGGTCACAATTTTGTGCCCGACGTTTCACCTTTGTCCTTTTTAAAAATGGGAGCGTTAATCTAATAGAATACCTCAATTTTTTTCATGGATAAGAAATCGTGTACCTGCTTACGTTACATACCAAAAAAAAACGGTAATTTAAAAAACTAAAAAACCCGACTGCTTTTCTGTGTATTTATGAAAAATCCCTAAAACAAGATAGTCGTTGTACCCGATTGCACTTAAAATTGTAGCAGTCGGGACCCATTCGGGACCATCTGCAATGTAATATAGGTATGTGCTCTCAATTCACTAAGCCTCCACTTCTAGAATGGGTCCCGACTGCTACAATTTTAAGTGCAATCGGGTACAACGACTATCTTGTTTTAGGGATTTTTCATAAATACACAGAAAAGCAGTCGGGTTTTTTAGTTTTTTAAATTACCGTTTTTTATTTTTTATTTTTTTTAGTTTTTTATTGATATACCCAGTGTCACTCTCACAATAAATACGAATCTAACGACACCTCTCAAGCTAAAATCCATCGAGCCGTTCAGGCTGCAGAGCGATCCAAACATTTGAATTTGGCGCCAAAAATCCGCCATTTTGTTTTTTTTATTTTGATATACCCAGTGTCACTCTCACAGTAAATACGAATCTAACGACACCTCTCAAGCTAAAATCCATCGAGCCGTTCAGGCTGCAGAGCGTGCCAAACAATTATACATACATACATACATACATACATACATACATACATACATACATACATACATACATACATACATACATACATACAAACATACCCTCGAAAAACATAACCCTCCTTCTGTCGCAGTCGGGTAATTATTATGTAAGTAAGTAAATTTTTCGTAAATATTGTCATTTTGCGAAACTACTTGCGTCTTGATTTCTAAAAAAACTAGAAAAACCAATAGATAAAGTATTTTTATATTAACCTTCAGAATTTATATTTTTCTGTTCAAATCCTTTCGCGCAAAAAATTAAAGCGATTAACTATTGCTCTAACGGGGTCAACAAACTTGTTTTCTCTTATAAATCGAATGGCACATCGTTTATCAATATCAGCTCGAAGTTCTAGAGAAAATAACAAAAATCTAATTGGCTATATACAGACGGCTTCTATGAACTTATATCTATAAAAAATAACAAGACGTGGTAGGTACTTATCAGATTATATTTTTTCTGCGAAATATCAGATGCCTGGAGATTCTGAAGGTTTTTGAGGTAAGTTTGTGAGAGATTTTGGCCAGAGAAGGCAGCACATAGAAAGGAGTTCACGGTTGCCCAGCAGTGGGACAATACATGGAAACAGAAGTAATTGAAAAAAAATAATGTTCTCTTCTTCACATTGCATTGTAATCTTTGCCATTTAGATTTTCCGACAATCAGCAGGCACATACAGCAAAAAAAATATTGAATTATTTTATTTTTATAAGTACCTCGTTAGCCTAGTCGTCATTAGCGCGATTGTTACACGCACTAGAAATCTTGGGTTCGATTTCCAGGTCAAGCAAAGTGTTATTGGGTTTTCTATGAAGTTCTCAGTAGCAGCTCGGAATTAGGATTTGTGCCCGGTTTATGGCAAATAGGCTCGCCCCTTATTACCGGAGACCTAAACATACCGGCGACCTACGGGTGTACATTGATACACCTCTGACTAACCCTTCGGCGAATACAGGCGTGATGGTATGTGTATTTTTATGATCAAGAAGTTCGTTTGGTGCCCTCAAATTGAGCTAGTAGAGGTAGACGTACATTACTTTATGTAGGTACCTTTACAATCTGAAGGAAGAAAATTAATTTCCACCTGTTGCTTCAATTTCCAAAATCATCTCTCATCTACAAACAAACGAAACCAAAATTCTAATCTAATAAACATGAAAATCTTGTGATATCACCCACGAGTACCGCAGAGCGCGTATAGGTGACGTATCAAAATCACAAACACGTTCAACACGAACAAATTTATTTGTAAATGAACACAATTCAACAGTCACGCATTTCTCATCTCAATTACAGTGAAGTTACCCCAGCGTCGGTCGGCCGTACGACCCGTACGTCGCTGAGACATGGCGCGTCGTGGTGCAAACAAATCAGCAGATAAATAGGGTATCCCGCAGAACAATGCAGTGTCAACACAAGATGGAATATAAAAGCGCGCGAAGTGACGGCCCGTACTAACACCCCGTTTACATCTCACGACTGATGGATACAGTTACGGAAAGAAGGATTTGGTTTTCCTTTCGACAGGTACTTGCGCACTTGTCCAAGATCCTTATATTTCAGCCAGTCGCTACCCACGAAAAGTGTCTGGCAATAAAGCATAATGCTTCTAAATAATATCCTATAGAACATAAATATAAAAACCAGCCGTCACTTGATCATAAGTAAGGTACCAGATACCTAAAACGGGGGTCCAGCATTGAAGCTAGAAAGTAGCTAGACTTTTCTAAGTATTCTCAAGATTTTCGACATGCTAAAGTGACGTTAATCTGGTAACTCAGAATGTTTTTACAGATATAAAAAAAAAGAAAGTTGAGACTACAATACATTATGATATTGTTATTATTCGAATTTGTATCTTTCAACCCCTCCAAAATTATATATCTGAATACCTAGACACCGTATAAGATAATACGGTGGTCTTGAAATCATAGCATGTTTAGTCTCCATTTTGAACTACTTCTGTCATTAAACAATTTCTTTTCGTGAATCGGCGCGGGTGTGACGCGTTATCTCGTGTCACTATCAAAAACAAATTCAAGAGCACAGACACCTTAAAAAAAATCTACTCATTTGGCAAAGTTTGACTTTTTCTTTCTTTTTTCATGGTTTAAAGTGAAATTTATATGTTTTAGAAATCGCTCATAAATAATGTCGAAATTGACGCAGAATTTATATCATAAAATTAAGAAGTAGTCAAACCTTTAAAACCGCTCATAAAAAAGGTTTAAATCCTTCCAATGAAAAATTAACTCAACCAAGGAGTTGAAATGTTGCGTATAAATATTCAGAGAGTCGAAAGCGTCGTGAGTTGTAAAAGGGGCTTTAGATCAGCGTGCCCCAAATCCAATCAGCTATTGAATTAACCCGGTCCGTGTGACGAGAATACGGATTCGCCCCATCCTCACGTCAAATGTTTATCTTTCATCTGGCAGAGCGTTAATGTAAGTGCGAGTACAGCGTGTAATGGCAGGGCGAGACTCATCGCCCTATACATCTGCTGAGCGAGCCCTGATCACGGATTATACTGCTACGATCGTCACCCGATCATGCCCGATCACTATCGCCGATATTCCAAATGTTTATTTTCTTCACTTATTAGGTACTACTAAGATAACGTTTTCCGTTTCGTGTTATTTGTTCTAAAGATCCAATGACTAAAGGCATTGAACAGTATGATTTCTCGCATCCTTTACAGAGTTAAACTAATCGAATAAATCGTTTTCAATATTTATTATGATATCACATTCTTGGAATGAAATACGGCGGATAAGTCCGATGTTATCTCGTAAAAAAAATAATAAAATATAAAATATACCATCACGCCTGTATTCCCCGAAGGGTTAGGCAGAGGTGTACCAATGTACACCCACAGTTCGCCGGTATATTTAGGTCCCATGTAATAGGGGGCGAGCCTATTGCCATTGTCTATTGCTTTTATCTCGTAAAATAAAAGAATATAACATTATATTTGTGATAGACATATCCTTGGAGTAATTTAGATGTTTTATTTCCAATAAGCTAAAGTACCGCTTTCATAATAAGTGATCTAAGTTATAAATAAGGTTTTATTATGTTTGTTTGTGTGGCTCACCGTGTACATGTGTTTCTCAATATTTTACGTAGCAACATCTTCGTATATCTCGAATCTAATAACGGGGCTCTCTCGGAGGCAAAACATACATATTTTCCGGGGTTCGGCTAAACACAGCGACCTCTGGCGGACAATATTTTGCTCGGCTCCCGCGATATCGGTTTATTCAAATGCTCCTTGTCCGACCCGGGCTCAAAGAATCAACCTGCATAATATTATACATATTGAAATTCTTCCACCCCTGAACATCTACAGTATATTATTCTATGAATAAGTTTATTGTACGCAGATGTGCGAAATACCTACTTTACCAATAACACTACCATACCGCTCGGGTTTGCATCTTGCTTGTGTTGCGAAAGTTCATCGTAATGGATAAAGGCAGGAAGTAGTTATCGCACTCCGTAGAGCGAATTATAAAAAGTAAGAACGGAGAAAGAGCAATTAGGGAGAGCTCCAATAAAGCGAACTAACAAATGTTATTAGATAAGTGCTACGTGCAAATTGATAAATAACAAAAAAATAATACATTGTCGAGACTGGAGAGCGCACCGACTCTCAGAAATAATTCAATGATTCCTATCAGATATCGCTCTCTCCTCTGGGAAATTCTGTTTATTATGATTCGGCCGAGGTCGACAGAGGACGGGTGGCCACTGACAAACAATCCTGATTATAACATACACACCACATCAAAGCCGCGGTCCAAGTCCCGACTACTTCAAAAGCAAAATTTTATTGGTAGCATTTACATTTTTATTGGTATGCTAGGACACCGCCTGCCGGCTTCGTCCTGAAACGTAAGTGATTTTGAATTTTCTGATGTGTATTTTATTATCTGATTTTATGTGTGCTCAATATGACTACAGATTACCATAGGAAAAACATTACGGTCACGTATCTTAAGGCGTTCTACATGTAAATAGGTTACACACACATACACTCGAAAATCCTCTTGTTATCAGTCCTCATTCTAAACGTATTATGTAATAGGTACAAAGGCTAAAGACATTCCGTCTCATTATAAGACAAATTCTAAGTTTAGTATTCTGAACTTTATTCCGACAGAAATAAAGAAAGTTTAGGCTTGAATTAAAGTCAGAACTCGTTTTGTAATAAGACAGATTTTGTTCATTTTTAAAATTAAACATCAATTTGCTTATCAAGTGAATTGTTCCATTTCCCATTGTTATATTATACAATAGGTGGGCAATACTGCCGTCCTAAGAAAGAAGGGCACAACTAACATTTTGCAAATATTGAGTAAATCAAGTTTGAATTTTTTTTTAGTTTTTATTGAAAATTACACCCCTAAACTACGTTTTTCGAAATTTTGTGAAGTGCAATATATGCATTTATATAGTACATATAAGACCATGATCATTTTTAATTTTTAATTTTAATGCATATAATAGATAATTGGCTTAATTTATTTCATCTTAACATAAAAAATAAGTTGAAAACAATAATATTACGTTTAAAAGGCACAAACAACCAGATGCGCCTTTTTAATGTAACATTTTGAGGAAATTTTTATAATGTTACAATGAAAAGGCACATTTATTCAGTTGGGCCTTTTCACTGTTATATTATTAGTATAGATTTATACAGTAAAATATTAGAAATTACTTCTATTTGAATAAAACAAGGTAATTACGAGAAAATCTAACATTTATTTCAAAAGGCTTATAAAAGAATGGAACAATTATTAATAGCGCTGTGTTGTATGACGCGCGTTATTGCTATCTCTCTCTCTAGCGCACGAACGTTTTGTAGGTAATTATAGCGTTAAGTGTTGAGTTTTCTCTACATATAGAGTGAAGTATCTGTACTTATTTAATCTGTGGCAATAGCTAACTAAAAGTTAATATAAAACTGACTGACTGTCTGTTGTTTCTATTTCTATTTCTAAGTAGTTAGTATAAGTTATTATTAGTAAGCAGAAATAACGGTAATTTTTTGCCAGAAAACATGAAGTTATTTAAATTACTAGGTTGTTAGACTTTATATCTGGACTTAACTTATTTCTGTCGAATCTAGAAATAAGTAACAAAAAAAACTTTTTTAGAAAAAAGACAACCGCCTTCAAAAACTAAAAAGAGAAAAATAACTTAAGCTATGGAAGTCGGCGGCTATGGTTCTGTTTGTTGTTTTCTATTGCCGCGGACTTCCAAAACTAAAGTTATTTTTCTCTTTTTAGTTTTTGAAGGCGGTTGTCTTTTTTATTTCTGGCTTTTTAGTATTAATTTCCTGTCATCCAAATCCATGAAGGAACTGTCATGTGATGTGAATTAATTTGACACCACAAAAAAAAGTCATAAGAAAGCAGAATATGCGATTTCGTTTACTTGGATGAGAAATTTTCAAATATTACTGTATACATCTGTGCAACTCTTTCGAGTGTACAGGCGCGATGTTATGTTGTATGATTGCGTAAACAATGCATATTTATGCGATAGCAGCAATCGCGGTTGATTTGCTGTATTTTTTTAAAGAGTTCCGTTGTGTTACTCCGAAATTCATCATCAGATCTATATGAAATTTAAATGGGACCCTTTTGGAAATATCTTCTTTCCAACAAAAAAAAGAATCATCAAAATCGGTTCATAAACGACGAAGTTATCCGCGAACAAACGCAAAAAGAAAAAATCCCTATCTCAAAAACTACTTAACCGGTTTTGATGAAACTTGCTGTATTCCCTAAGTTGATCAATAAGTACCTAGTACGACAAAAAAAGAATTACTTAAATCGGACTTGTAGTTACGGAGATATGCGAACACAAACATAAAAACATACATACATACACGTTTGAAATTTGGCACATTTGTTCAGACGCTGATATAGACTGACATATACGAAAACTGGGCAGTTCTGGAAATATTACATACATACGGGTCGAATTGATAACCTCTTTTTTTTTTAAGTCGGTTAAAAATAATCTTACCAGAGCACGGCACGGACATGCGAGGGTTCGTCGCCAGGCACAACTGGCGTAATCTCACTCATACCTCGCTCCCCTCATTTCATTTCTCTGTAGAGATGAAAGGCATAACCGCCAGTGTGCCTATTTTTTTAACAAAATATTAAGGAGTAGGGTAAGTAGTAAAGGCATAACCGCCAGTGTGCCTATTTTTATACAAAATATTAAAGAGTAGGGTAAGAAGTAAAGGCATAACCGCCAGTGTGCCTATTTTTTTAACAAAATATTAAGGAGTAGGGTAAGTAGTAAAGACATAACCGCCAGTGTGCCTATTTTTATACAAAATATTAAGGAGTAGGGTAAATAGTAAAGACACAATCGCCAGTTGTGACTTTCTTTCTACATTTCTTGCTAAGGTGTTGGTTTAAAAAAAATAGCACAATTGCCACATAAGCCCTTTATATTTAACGTGCGCCAATTATGCCTTTTCAACTAAATATTCTAAAGACATAAATGTGCAATAGAAGACATATATCACAATGTGACCTTTTTCTTTACGATATCTTAAAAAATGGTGCAGTTGTGCCCTTTATGCTTATGCTATCTCTGTTTGTTTTATTGTTAAAAATACACAAAAAATTAGGCAGATAGGCCTTTTTTTCCTGATTCCGAATATGTATATAACTCGATTTCGATAAAAATGTTAGTTGTGCCCTTCTTTCTTACGACGGCAGAATAGAAGCGTTTTATTTTTACTAATTTGTTTCTATTGTACTCGACTTTCTGATTGTTACATCGTGAAATTAATTCAGCTGAATACACAAACAGATTTATCAATATTTATTCGTTCTTAAAACGTTTTCGGGAGAACAAACTGTAAAAGAAAATCGTAGATTTTAGTACCTATACATTGAGAAGAATAAAAGATAGAAATCTTTATGGGAAACCATTAGGTAAGAAAAGCATTGTTTGTGCTATCTATGGGGCATGTTTGGGCGGTTCGTGATTGATTCCACTGTAATTTCCATACGCGTGCTCTGCTCATATTAGCCACTTTATACACCCACCACAAAAAGACCCTCCTTTCCCCCACTGTCTCTTGTATTTCTACAGTGCAGGGGGGTAAACTGGTGTATATTCTAAGCTCAAGCTAATCTGGTCACCTTTTCTAGGACTATACAATTGTATGGCGGGGCGACCTCGCGGCGCCTGCCGAGTCACGCACATATATTTTTTCAAAGCCTTAAATTCTATTGCCATTTATTATACTGATGTTACGAAGCTATTAATAAAGTATTAGAGATCTAACAAAGATCTTTTAAAAATGGTAGATCCGGGTTGTCGCACACAACCTCAGTGAATGTCAGTTGAGGTTACTTTAGTAATTTATCGAAAACTAGCTGTGCCCCGCGGTTTCACCCGCGTTACGTTAGGTTTTTGGTTACTGATCCGTTTCCGTGGCTAATAGCGCGATGTTATGAAGCCTTTAATCTCTTATTCTTTTTTTTTATAATTGGGAAATCGTCAAATAACTTCCCCCGCCCCGGGCGGGACGGGAAGAAGTGTCAGACTTTTACTGACTAAAACCCATCTATGTTCCTTCATGTGCCCTTTGCGTTCCGGGGGCGCGGTATCTCTTTCGAACAACCCGCAGAATCTGTTATTCTGAGGTATAAGCTACGGAATGTCTCGCAGAGTCATTATTTTGCTGCGAAGTTATTTTAAAACTGTGATATCTCCTAAGATATTCATTGAAATTAAATGATGTAAAGGGCAATTTTGTTCAAAATTAAACACTTGTGCTGAATAACGCATTTATGTTGATAAGGATTAATACTATATTCATAAAAACACCTTCGCAAATAATGCATTATTTTAAAACAAATTTTCTGGCCATAAAAATGACTATAGTGAGTCAATCTTAAAAGTTAGGCATGTACTGCCGCGGACTTTTTTTTAGTATATTTTAAGAGAAACAATTCTCTCATACATTATTTTTGCGTAACTTTAACCGTTCACGCAGCGCACGCAACGAAAGCCCTCAAAAAGAATATTTTTTCCCGTTTTTGCCACATTTTTCATTGCTGCTCCGCTCCAATTGGTCGTAGCGTGATGTTATATAGCCTATAGCACTCACGAATAATGTAGCTTTCTACCAGTGAAACAATTTTTAAAATTGGTTCATTACTTCCGGAGATTACCCCCTATATACAAACTTACAAACATACAAACTTACAAACAAATTTTACCTCTTTATAATATTAGTATAGAAGTATAGAAGTATAGATAAAATGACGTAGTGAAACATATATTTTTTTCTTTTGTAAATACCTATCAATAGTGTTAAAATAATCAATGATTAGCAGGATGTTATGATACTGTCTATTAGTAGGTGCCGATTACTGTTCAGTACTTATATCCTTAACCTGTAAAAAGACTAACAAATTCTTCACCTTCCAAATAAAACCAACAGCCACAACATACATAATTGTTTTAAAAGCAAAACACTTCATTAATGACGTCATACGACGCTACAACAGGGAGCTAATTCGCCCCAACCTTAATCTACTACGGCGTGAGGAAATAAAAATATGATATTTTCACTTTGAGTAATCAACGTGATATATGGGCTGGTTGTACGTGCTTGTGAGACCGAGGCCTAACGACGGACGGACAATTAAAACGGACATCCCTGACCCAGCCGCGTGTACGCGGGAATTGACGCAAATGCAGTTTGGACAACCAGCATTTCAACAAGTATTGTATGCCATTTTTAACTTTTGTTTGTTTTAGTTATTCAACCCAAAATGGTATCAATAGCACAAAAAAAAGCCAGTATTTGATTATCATCTGACCCTATCTAAAAATATTGACATAGGTACACTTTTAATAAAAGTCAACATTTATCACACGCTATCCACATTTCCACAATACATTACAATAAATTCAAAGAAGGTAATACTGAGCACATAAATAATAATACACGTACATAAGCCGGGGCCGAGGCCGAGGCGGCGTTCCATCGTGTGGCAACACTAATAACCGGCGTCGGGTGACAGGGAACTGCCAACAGATATTGTCGTCAATTTGTTAGGGCTGCTCTCCTCGGCGCTGCTTAGGATTCGGCCGACGCCCGACCCGCGCCGCCCGGGCTTATGAACACACCACCAATAAGAACAACAAAGTTGAGATGTCAGCCGATTAGCCGCAAGTCACGTTATCATCCCTTTTTTCGTTCAAGTTAATATATTTTGTTCACAAACATTCTGTCCGAACAAATACGTTACTCGTCGACTATATTGTGATATTTCAGATACATACAGGTGCACTAGATTAAACTATCGATTTCGACATTGGAGTACCTTTCCTAAAAACTATCAGGCAACAAACGAATTTGTTTTTCACCGGAACACACGCCGGTGCTCTCTATTTCCAATAAAGCTATAGATCTCTTAATTGAACCGACCCGAGATGAGCTAAATTGCACAACTTTGTTCGGTTCTTATTAATGTACTTCGCCGCAATAACATATTTTGTTCTAAGTCTATAATAGTTCGCAATTAGTGACAGATCGCTAACCCCTCGCCTACAAGCTCCATTAAACACTCCACTTGCCTCCGGGAGAAATCCAATTGAGACTTTGTTATTCTTTTACTCCCAAGAGCAAAAATGTTGCGAAAATCCTGATAGAGCCTTCTTAACTACTAGTTTGTTGTTGGTCATTGAAATTCAGACATCAATGTTGTCACCTTTTTAGTAATTTTGTTAGCTAAGTTTACTCAACAACATGGTGAAGAAAGCCGAATAGTTTTAACACGTAGATGCATTAGGTATTCTACAGTCTACTTTATGCTAGGCGTCAGGCGCGGCGGCAGCAGGGGGTAGTAAGCCTTATTTGAGCCAAGCGCGCGTGACGTGAAACTGGAAACTCGACTTGTATGTCGCGTCGCGTCTTGTCGCCCGAATTCTCATCAAATCATCCCGCGACAATGTCGTTGCAAATCCCAACACGGGATCAAAAGATATTAGAGCTAAATTGGACCGAAGCAGTGATGATACCTAATTGCATATGTTTGTCACAGTACGTATACATTTCATACGCGCTGGGAATGTTTTAGTGGGAAGTTGGTACATGCAGTACAAGCTTCTCGATTATACGAGTGTTTACGAAGATTATCATATGTATATTATGTTGTCATGGCATGGTTTTTTTTTTAACATGAAAAAAAATACATGCATTTAAAATATAATCTACATCCTGTTTGACTAATCTAATAAATTCCCTGGTTATACATAACGATACGCTTCCAAAGTAACTACATAAAAATGCTAATAACTCCCCGATTCAGAATTTATTAGCCTCTTAAAATCGCTAATACAGAAAAGTCGTTGCGACACCTGTTAGAAGGCAAGTTTAAATTATCTCTGCAGATAAAAAGTGACTAGATAATACAATGAGATCCTTCGAAGGCGGCTGCTGTCCTCGCGAATCATTAATTTTAATTCGTACCCTGTGACGACGGTCTCTCTAATGAATTATTGGGAATCGCTGGAGTGCCCCCCTTCTACCCCCTGGACTTCCTACAGTTTCTCTTCGGGACTTAGCATAATGTGAAAAAATGTTTCGCGGCCCTGCTGCATACTAATTGCTTGTTGTGTCGCCTCTCTTTAAGTAATATTCAGAACTTACCGACCGGAACTTCGGCGGCGCGAGACAAGATTAACAACTTTTACCCCTGATCGATCACTTAACATCGGCCTTTTATAAGCTTCGATTTCAAACCGCTTTTGTTCGCCTCGCCCGTTAAATTATTGAAAGGATCATCCAAATATAAGCTCATTTTTTGCTGGAGAAAGGACCTCTGAAAGAGTAGCTGCTTGTCATGCACTAAATCTTTGGATATTTTAATGGGTTCTCATTCTTATTCCGACTAACGTTACGGGGGATGGCCATCGGGGATGGTTACCGCATACCAATGATAATACGTTTCGGAACTTATTTTTCAGTTTTTTCCCGAATGAATACCTAATTACTTTCTATTTCGATAAAGGTAAGTAAAACATTTTAAGAAGATGCGCAGTTGTCGTCGTCTGGCGTACGTGCGAACGTTGTCATGCGTGCCCGCGAACCGGGGGCAAGGAAACTTGTATTTTTTAAACTTTTGCCTTCCCGTAAGCTGGAGCAAGAAAGTTACAATTGTATTCCCCCTTTGCCCCCTTCAATATGTGACCTGCTTATTTATTGGAGAGGCGTCGGCGGAGTTCTCAGACAATATGTCGCGAGCCACCCGAGCAGACGCACGCCGAACGAGCGACTTAAACAAAACACAATTTAACCCGACAGAGAAAGTGAACTATTTGATTTATAATAACTTTTGGCTGTGCTTCCGCTTCTAAGGACGAATATTAGAAGTATTTGTCATAAGTTGGAGCACAGTCGCTCGAGTTAGATGGATGTTTATAGAGCGGTAGGTCGGTTCATGTGGGAGGCTGGCCGCTCAGTATTCAGAGCGCAGCCGTCATTAGCCGAGCCAGACGTTGGATTTCCCAGAAGCAGCTCGACTGTACCTACCCTGTGCTGCTGAATAATGATGACATCGGAGCAACTCAATTTTGAGTTCGAATTAAGCGATACTTTACAATATTAGAGACTTGTTGTTCGGAACTCATCAAGAACCGTATAGACGAGGTAGTAGTCATTTAAGCCCACTTACTACTTATCCTGTCTATGTGGATCTTGATTAAGTTCTTTTGGCTAATAATATAAAGAACATTAGGTAAAAAATACACTAAAACCATGAACACCGGCTTTCATATTGTCGGTCATGTGTCGGGGCGATACCGGAAAACTCGACGTAATCCAGCCGATAAATGGCAAGTAAATCCATGGAAACCAAAATGCCTTATGCATTTAACTTTCGCCGTTGTTTTACGGAATGCTGAAATTTAAATACAGAATCCATTTTGTGTTCAAATGAGTTTTCGGAATAGCCAATTAGTTGTTAGCGCCCGGCCGCCCTCGTTCGCTTTCATTAGGCTATATAGTTTCCCAAATATCTGGGCCCCTCAGAGATATATCTTTCGGTTGCTTTTCCATTTTCTTCTAACAGTTCGCTTATGCGAGAAGCGGGGAGCAACTCAGTTGTAAAATTTTAGTAGTGTTTCGCGGTTTATTCGACGGCCGAAACAAGCTCGTACAAGCCGACGATACTTTTATTTAAAACATAATCAAATGCACAAGTACGCCACAACAAGAAGATTGTAAAACTTTTAAAAATAGAATGGAATTTTATTACATTATAAAAATCTGTTCTACCTAGGACCTAAGTAATACCTAAGTAGGTACCTACTATAATTATATTTTTGTAAGCCTGGGTTTCTCCATTGCAGGGCTATTATGGATAATTCCTACCTGTAAGCATCAAGCTTGTCTCACCATCATCGTCTAGGTCTGCAACGATGTAATATAACGGCTGTATTTTTATTTTTAAATAAATGTGTCCCTGAAATATATTACATGTATTCTTTAGTTTTACATGTCAAATATGTATACTGCTACGACCAGCAGTACCTACGTAGGTAGGTACTTGCTATCCTGAAATTAATAAAAAATACCAGATAAACATGTGAATGGCTAAATAAACACCAAACCGTTGCTCATTTAATCAAACGCTTCAGAAACTGCTTATTAACAAACCCTTGCCGTTAACAAATTAATCGCAATCAAAAACGCACCAAGTACCGCGGCTGTATATTTATTCGAAAGCAACTCTTTATAACGTGCAATTCCTTTCTTATTTCATAACGCAATCTTCTCGGCTTCTTATCTAACAACGAACATATCTCGCCCCCGCTCTCGAGGAAAATCGTCCAATATAAAATCGGTTTAATTTGCGCTTTTCGCACTCAATGGGATGGAATAATATCGGGCAATTTGGTTACCGCTGGCATAAATATGGCGGGCCGCGCAGTAATTGTAACGCGGGCAATTCGCGCCTCGTAACGACCGAGAGGAGAAAACTTCGCCCGTTTGAGCTGGATGCTCGGCCGACGCACCGAGGCGGCCACCAGCGCACGCGCACACCACACGGCTCTTGACCTAAATACGACTGAAACTTGCTCCAGGAACAGCTATTTAATGGCCCAAACTTACAATAATTATGTGTTGTACGAATTGATGATCAAAAGCTTTTAAGTCATAATGTCTAAATACATTTTTCAGACTTAAAAACGTACACTCCCCTAAGTAGGTTAATTCTCAGCAAAACATCAAACAAAAATACGACAATACGAAAAGTCGCACAACTACGTACCTTGTGCTACGTAAATCGTGGAATCCTTTATCTGATTGCAGAGAGGCATGAGTAACAACAAAAAGGAGCAATCTTCTCGTTCCGCATGGCGGGGCCGGGAGTCTATCCGAAGCACGGCACAATGGCCGGACCCACTCCCGCTACAGATTACTATTACGAAAACAGATCCTGTTGATATAATACCAACACAAAAGTAATTACCAGTGCCTACAGAGCTCTTCTTTGCTCCTTTGCCTAACGTAATAGAATAACGAATGTCATTTTCTTTTACTCTGACCCTTCCGCGGTTCGCGCGGGGAATGCAAAATTCCCGAAATTAGAGTGAATAAACCTGCGTTGTAATTAAAGTCGGGTGCCGGGCGCGCCGGGAGCGTTGGCCGCCCATCTTTCTTGGCTGGCCTACGAATTAAGCACCGAATTGCTTTAGTAATTCGAAGTATATATTCCTCGCTCTCAGTTAAATGTAAATCACTTTTACTGTCCCGATTTTCACCACTTAACTCCCTAATCTTCTAATATCTACCTTCTTTTATTTAGCATGTAAATGTAAGATGTTAAGTCGATTGCCCGTAATTCGATATCGGTATTAAATAACAAGAGCTCGGGTCTTTAAATCAACAGACAGATCGGCTTTGGATTCGTCAGGAAAAAAATACAAAGAAAAAGTGGATCTTCACAATTCATTTTGTCTCCAGATGGCGGGCTCGATGGCGTTTTAACATTTATTGGTAATGTTTCAACAATTCAATATAACTTCTTCTGTACTAAAATAATAAAATAAACGGGTGGGGTTGAATTCAGTGAGAGTACTCGGCGACGGTCGGCGGCGACAATCAAGTGACGCAACAGTTAAACTAGGAACAGCCCTCGACCACTTCCGCCCGCCCAGCGCCGCAGCCGCTCAAACTCGAGCAAACACTCGTCAATTGCC
Source organism: Caradrina clavipalpis (assembly GCA_932526535.1). NCBI lineage: Eukaryota > Metazoa > Arthropoda > Insecta > Lepidoptera > Noctuidae > Caradrina > Caradrina clavipalpis. The sequence continues at coordinate 10,448,281 of OW052091.1, read as the reverse complement.
TTAGTGATGTTTATAAGAGAATTACTGAACTATCGATACATCCAAAAATAGTTGAAATCGCAACATTTTTTAAACGAACTCATTTTGACGAGATAAAATCAGGAATACTACAAAAAAATAACGATGTCGACAATAGATTGATTCGTAACAAACATTTTTCGCGTCATTTCAAATAACAACAACATTTAAATTCATTTCCAGAAAACACCAATATCAAGTAAATTCCATTACCGCAGCGCGACTCGATATCGATACGAAAGAAAATTGAAAAAAAAAGCATCGACAGAGGCCGCTAGCCCTATCGCCAGCTAGTCGCATGGTAACAGTTTGCAGAACGGCTGATTGCTTTGATAATCGCCGTCTGAGACGTTACTAATGACGCAAGAACATTGTCTCGACAACCCCCGCAAGAACAGCCTGCTTCTACAAGATACATTATTACTACAGTTATTCTAAACATAACCAACACAGCAGTTTCTAAATAAATTAACTTAATTATTCTAACATAGCCTTGAAGTGCTCTGAGCTAGTTATAATGCAGTTAGGCTGTTAGCTGTGACCATTTTATTGTTTAACTGCCATAAATTCGATTTTTATGTTGGCTTTGGCCTCTAAAGAATCCAGGCCAACCTGAAAATAAATGGCACCTAGAAAACATTGGTCATAATATTAAAACTATAATAACAGACCACGTAATGGTTGCCACATACATTCTACAGAGTACTAATACCTACCAACAGTGATTTAATGGATTAGATCTATGGAAAAGTTTGCCTATTCAAAGAGGATTGTAAAACTTCGGAATACTGCCTAACTTATTTAAAATAACTAAAGAATAGCTTTTATTCATTTTATTTACATTTAAAAAGAAGAAATTTTCTACTTGGCAAAAATGTTATGAAAGCTTCCCCAAGAGAAGACCTGCATAGAGTATGTAATATATTGGATTGTGACCAACGTCTAGTACTTACACCAACACAATGCAAAATAAGTTAGCAATGAAATTCAGTTGTGAAGCGGCGACAGCGTGAACTACTAGCTAAACTACATTTGCCAACTCAGTAACACGAGCAATCGAAAAATAGAAAGTTCTACTGGCTGGCTAGGATCGAGACTAACTGAGTAACTGGCATTCTTCACAAACTTTAGGTGAGACTTGCTTCTCCGAGAAATTTATTCAGTTTGGTTTGTTTACCCAATCCTATTGTTCCTAGAGAACCTTCCCCGGAACCTCGCGTTGGATTTACTCTCTGTGTTAAATGTCGCAGAAAAATTTATTCATACAACTCATTGTCAGTTCTGGGGAAGTTCTTAGATTCTGGACTTGGGGTTTTAAATAATAGTTCATTCGCACCTTGAAGTATCTCTAGTCGAGTAATTTGCAGAGTTCAATGAATTAAGCTATAAAAAACCCTGTGTTTGGTGTTACGATAAAGTTTCGTCTGGGTTGCAAAAGTACGCTCACTGAGGCAGTAAATGTAAAATAAAATATTCATGTACAACTTTGATAAACCTCTTTTAAAATAAGAACTAAACTCTACAAACTAAAACGATTTGTCAGAACCATAAAAATCAAACAAAGAAAACCAAAATTAGTTGACGAACAATATAATCGATGGATAAAACTTCTCGGATTTATTTTCAAAACAAAAGTTAGCCACTCCTTTCAGTACCTACAATACTTGGAATGTTTGATTTTCAAACCGAAACAATATCTTTGGTCATTTAAACTGGTACAGTCAACAAAGCTATTTGATATACAGGCAGCTTACTAGCGATTACTTTTAAACAATGTTGAGAGTATGCTCAGCAGTCAATTTTTTTAAATAACTCTTTGAACTGTGTCATAAGCTCTCTCCTAATTGTATCATCATCTTTAAAAGTAATTACGCATACAATAAAAATGAATATTGGCAGTGTAGTAGAAAGATGACTAATTTTGCCTGTATACCAAATAGTATTGTAGACTGTACATTCGGAAGTGGCACTTAGAGCAACAGAATAAACTGTTGGCGGAGTCGTGTAAACACGGAAATTCCATCCTGCAGGCGGTTTACACACCCGAGGTCATTCAAGTTTCATTACCAATAGCTCCAAGCTCATAACTTATTCAGTTAGGGGCAGGTAACGTGCCTTAACATTCAATTTGCTGGCAGAAGAAACGTTATGGTGGGCAAACGTCGCGGGAGACGCCACAATGTCATTGTACGTGCACCGCTCGTTTGGTTATAACGAAGCAAGCCTGTTACTAGATGTTCGTAAGGGGTCGTTTGGAAGGAGTTGTTTATTTTTAGTTTCAGTTGCAAGAATCATATTTTGTTTAATTTTATTTGAAATTGTAGCTGAAGTCACTCACTTTCAGTCGGTAGGTTTTTAGGCCACGGCTCCATACAGTTCCATGCATCGAATTCATCCATTCCATGTTTTGTATGAGCCACATTACACATATTTTGTAAATGATTATTATAATGTACTTATTACTTGTTGGTAGTCCTACAATAAAACAAAATAAATAAACATTTAAACTAGGATTGGTCATTTACCAGCAAATACAATTATACAGACATTTTGCTCAATGTTACTTAGTTTGATATACTGAATGCTGAGATGTGTCTTTTTACACCCTGTATATTCATAAGGGAACCAAACACCACGCTCTTAAAACCCGCTGTTCTATAGTGTAATACTCCACGTAAGTACCTACTCCACCCAAATTCCGATCAGCTTATTGCCAGTAGGTGTACTTTTATGGCGAACATTGTAACCACTATATAAACACACACCTTCAAGAGTTACGCCCACCCACAGCACTTAGGTAATAAAACCAAGAAAGTAGTTTTAAGGAAGCCCGCGACAGCCATTGCAGCCCCATATTACCCGCTGCAAAACCCTCCTTATTACACGAGACAAACAAGTGATTCGTTTCAAATTGAAAACTTTCCATCCCACTAGCCATGCTGGGGCTGTGGCCCATAAATTCCCGCCAATTTTGTTTTATTTCGCGATGCAGGCACGGTAATAAAAGTAAGCTGGACGTGAGACAAAGCCTCTAGCCGGGATTACGCGGCCATCGCAATGGATCACTGCAGCCTGTGATATGGTGTCTAAACAGCGACACCTGACTAACTGGACACGCCCACGTAATTTGCCACTGTGGATACAAAAAAGCTTTATGATACAACCGACAGCCTTGTTCCGACAAAAGAAATCCCTCTTAAAACTCGTCGCACTTTGAAAACATATCCATAAAACTATACTCCAAGTTTACGGCCGAATACATAAAAATATGTACCTTAACCTCGGCTCGGCGAAATTTGGCTAGAGAGAACACTTTTTTCTAAGCAAATAAAATCCCGTACCTACCTTCATACTTTCGTAGAGCCAATATTAAAGGACTCTGCGAACGAACTGAGCAAAATATCAATAAAATATTTCCGATAACATGGATACCAAATGTTTGGACCGAAAGCAGGGTAGTTGACTTCTGTATCAGTAAACAGGTGCATACTTCTGGAGTTCCTCCAATCTCATCTATTGTATTTGGCAGTGCACCGAGTGGCCGCATGTGCCATCTTTCCTCCATGCTCATTGTTGCGTTCCTTTTTAAACGAAACGTGTTGTGTAAGCACAAATGTAAACTGGATAAGTAACCAAATATACTTGTGTTTTATTTTTAAAACATTCCTTTTTATTTTCTCTTGCCGAGATCGAAGGTTATTTTCAAGCATTGCGAAAGTCGTTTTTCTGTCTGGCAAAAAGAACTCGAATAAAAAACTACAAAAGTTTTATAATACAACAAATACCGGAGCGTTAATGAAGTGTGTCCGTTCGTACCACAAGCTGCGCTTTAAGAAGTGCCAGGTGAAAGCAAGCTCTTTTTATAGGGACTAAAATAAAATCGCCACGCGTGAGTAAGGAGAGGTCCCAATGGATGCAACCACAACAATGACAGTAAAAACACGAAAACATTCCTTATCACCAAGCTCTAAAGTCTGTATTCACTCTTACCTCTAACTGTCTGTGAACAAAACAATGCCTGGTTTAAGGATAGGATTGCAAACAGTTGCTGTGTCCAACGGTTATGATCCGTCGTTTCAGCAACACGCCAAATTTGGTCCCGTCATAAAAATAAAAAGTAAAGTAGTCTGGATAACACATGCTCTGAAGATTATCTATACAACACACAGAGCCAGGTCTTGAATAATTCAGAGTAGATACAGTTCCGCGCAAGAATGAAATATATAAAAATGGAGTTGTTCTAAATATCCGAACAGGAGTAAATAATGTTTTCCCACTAGGAATCAATATGAGCTACAAAACAACACATAAAACAATAAACCCTGAAATAGTTAATGTGCCAAGAAGGAGCGTGGGAGCCAATTAATTTTTGCTGAGACCTCGGTTTATGTTTTCCCGGATAAATAAGGAGATTTAGCGGCGACGCCCAGAGCTGCCTCATAAAATGGCTTGCTCGTAACCGGCCGTGACCAGTCCCCTAACTAACGATCCTCGATAATGTTACAATAAGTCTCGATTTTGTACGCTGCAACCAAACCAATACAAATAATAACACTATATTATGAGAAAATTTAAAGATTGACTGAGCCGAGATTTTAGTTTAAGTAACACAGACCGTACAAAAGCCCTATGCAAATATAAATATAATATTAAACATCCAAATATGTTTTTCACGACTTTCATATAAAAGTTTTTCAATACAAACATCATAAACAAAGTTACGACTCATGGTACATTTGATGGTGCATGAAATTGCACCGTACATACAAGAGTCATTCGAATGCATTTTATTTTCGTGGAGTAGGCGAGGAGGCCGGGCGATGACTAAATAATGACCAGGATAACGCAGTTTTATTGCCGGCTCCGTGTTGCGAATATATAAATGAACCCTCGAGGGAGTGTTAAAGACGCCGCCAAAGAACTCCTGTCGAAACAAGTCGGGCTCAGAGAAATGGCGCAGTAAACCACCCCATCCGCTGAGACGTCATTTTGCTCTTTGTACGAAACTGCTGTTTGGAACACAAAAAAATAAGAATTGTATATTTGTACCAACGAGCCAATTTTCAGCACCAATCGTTGTTGGCTAAATAAAGTTTGTTGATAAATTGTTTTTTTTTTGTACTAATTTTATTGTTTTATAGAGACATGTCTGCCGTAGGTATAGTAAAAATACTAAATATATCTTTTACTAGCTTCTGCCCGCGACTTCGTCCGCGTCACAGTTGATGTGTTATCCTACGGGTACCGTACATTTTCCCGGGATAAAAAGTAGCCTATGTGTTATTCCAGACTATAATCTATCTTTGTGCCAAATTTCATCCAGATCCATTCAGCCGTTTAAGCGTGAAAGAGTAACAAACATCCATACATACATCCATACATACAAACTTTCGCCTTTATAATAGTAGTAGGATATAGTGAATAACCTGGTTTTTCATGTTTTTCGTGAAATGCTCAAGTAGGTATATTTTTTAAAATTACATAGGTAGTTTTTGAACATTCACCGTGTGAGAAGCATCGCAGTTGGCATGTCTTTTTTGGTCCATGGAATATATCTGGAGTTTATGAACCTCTTCCAAACTTGTTAATCTCTCTTATCACAACCATATTAATTAAAAAATAAAACCTTTCGGTACTAAACCAGAATATAAACTAGTGAAGAACACATAGAAACAAATGGCAAGTGAGCACGAAAATTAGTTTATTTTACGTATTTAATTATGCCAGTTGTGTTCACGGCTCCAGTTCAAATTGTGATTTCACGGTGTTAAAATATTAAAACTTTAATTGTATTCCGGCGCCCGACTCCATAGCCGTAAAGAAGTCGGCGAGGCGCTCCGTTGATACACTATTAATGCAATTGTTCGAAAACAGCGCGGGGCAATAAAATTTAGCCTTCAGGTAGAATATTCCGCCCCACTTCGCAGCCGTAGCCATAATTTTTCGCATTGCGGATTTCAGGTAAACGTATTTCATTACTTCATTTTACTTTTTAACGACTAATGAGATTGTTTTAAAGAGCTGGAGATTGCATGCAGATAAAATAAAAATCGATTGCAAGTATGTAGGTACATAATTATTTCATAATACTGTGTTTATGTCGGTGTATGATAACTAATATTGATTATAGTAAAGTGGTAAAATATTTAGTACATTTTATTGAGTAAGTACCTATTTTACATCCATTGAACTTCATTATTTAAACAATGAGCACAGTTTTAACTAGGTATACAAAATTTAATTATCATTACTTACATCTTACAATGGTATGTACTACCTACATTATGAAGCTTTACCCTGTTGAAACACTACAAGCAATGAACTGCAGTGTGTTCTCATTTTCTTTGCAGGATTGTGCATCTGGTCGCTGCTAAAGAAAATTACTGCTGCTGTTTTTTTTTCGACTTTTTCGTAGCAAGTACCCGTCTTCATTTCCATGAGTAATGTATGCACAATCGATTGTTTTATTGAAGTTTCTCTTTGTTTTCTTCTTTAATTAACTCAAAAAAGCTTAGACACTTAACTCAAAGGTGAACAAAACAAGTTCTCATTGAAATACCGAAAAATAAACCTAATCTACCTACGCATAGCTATCAGTCTCGCTATCGATGACCAAACACCCACACACGCTAAAAGGCCAGTATAAAAAAAATACACGTCTATTTTCAGAAAATGTTTTCCCACCGGAGCCGATATTTGTATTTTTGAGTATAGTCAAAGCTACAGCTTTATTTCGTTTGCTTTTTACAACGAAAAATAGACGTGTTAAAAGTATGAGTTTTTGTTTTTTTGTGTACATACCATACCTTTGATGGTAAACATTCTACATTGGGTTACCAATATATCTTCAGATCGATGAACAATTCTGATCCACTGATATCATTAAAAATGCTCTAGGCTTAGATGGTAAATATAAGATTTGTCCAGTTAAAGTTGTAAGTTGGCGGGCAGTGTTGACTGTTGAATGTACTTTCTGATATAATTAATGCGATATCTGAAGAATGCATTACATCCGACATTTTCTCAATGAACGTCACAGAATAGATAACTTAAATTGTAAATTAATTCTTATAATCACCACTTTCATTTAGGGCTATGTGGGTATATAACCACTTTATTTTCATAATTCATATTTATTTCAAATTCAAAAATCGTTGAAAGAATAAAATATTTTAATTTCCAAATTGTTGTTTTCTCTGAAATAACATTTTAAATTAAATTTTCAGACACGTTCGCGTTCTCTGTAAATCCTTTTAAGCCATTTGTGACTTGGACATAATAATAAAAGGTAGCTACACCCATTAATGTCTACAGAAGCATTCCAGTTGACATTATCAGAAAACAAAAGATATTTAACGTCAGTTTCAGAGAGCTGTAAAGCCACCAGACACCGAACTGTCCGGAAATTGTAGTAATAATTAATTTGAGCTATTTATCGCTTGACCATAACTTGATATTTTGGGAGAAATTCATTGTACTGATGAAATTTATTTGGCATTAATATAAAGGCTATTCCAGTAGCCATGATTGAATACAAATAAATAGGTACTTAGCCAGGTAAAAAAACACTTGTCTTTTACGGTTTAATGAATTTCAAAATGAAAAAAAAAATGTGATGAAAATAATACATTTATTTAATATGTGTAATTAAGTTAACATTACATTATTCACTTTACATCGGACGATATACAATTATTTATTGATACAATAATACTTATTTACAAAAAAAGATAACACTAAATAACACTGTAACAATATACGTCCCATAAAATAATGACTGAAATTACCATAATAACATAAAGTATAATACATTTTCGAATAACGTTTTATCACATTTCTCGTACATATCGTAAAATTTCTATTGCGATGCTTTGGCTATATCTTATTTATATCCTGCAAGAGTTCTGCTCTCGTTTTGCTGTTTTCAATAAATCTTAAGTTTGTAACAATTTTAGAGCATTTATTTTTCTCTATCCATAAAATCTTTCTTTGGATTATTTACTACTACAATATAACATTAAGTTTTACTCCTGTACTCATTGAATATAAAAATACTATTGCTGAATTTTTTACTACGACTTTGAAGAATACTTTCTCGAATATTACGAAGATGTTTTGAATTATTTTTCTTTGTTATTTATGTTAAGACTACACCTATTTAATTAGCTTAAAATCGTATCGTTCAAAATTACGTTAGTTCTATAACATTTAAATATAACTATTGTGATCATTTAGTTTACAATCCCGAGTACAAGGATTCAATGGTATCTGTATCAGTCGATCAGAAATTTCAAACATTTCTCTTCAAAATTCTGACAATTATTTACATTAACTCCATCAAAATTTGTTCATATATTTTTGAGCAACATTGCCACATTCAAACACACACATTCCCCCGTTGTGTCATGTCGGGAAGTTAGTCCTATTCCTTTTCGGGAAAGTCAAGTGAATCAGTTGTATTAATAAGGCGGGACTCATTCGCAGTACCACGTAGTTCTTCTCACTTTCTTATCTACTATACCTAACCGCTTGCACTCTCCCGGCACTCCTCGCAGAGAATTATCTGGAATTAACAAAATATTCTCATTAAAACATTACGTGATATGAAAGAATTGTTATATACAAGAAACAAAAGAAACTGTTATATAAAATAGATCATTTAACCCAGCAACTGCCACCAAAAACGAAGAAAGTGAACCAAATACGAAGTAATCTAATAAAAATAATCCATACTATACCAAACTATAGCCACAAGAAAGGTAAGCTAAGTGAGAAAAGATGTCAGTTATATTTCAAGGTTCAAAGGAAAGTAAGCTCTGTACTGACCACATTTAGGTCTATAAATATTTTTAGTCGATAGCTAAGGCTGTTCAATAATTCAAGTGTTAAGAAATGACGATTTTGGGTCCTAGGGTTTACGGTGAAGGTAAAATGGGTAGATGTGATCTCAGGTATTCTGAATCTCTCTTAATACAAGGATCGCTGACCTATTGGTTGGAACCTTTACAAGAGCACTGAAATACTTGATTTATAGTTGATTCTCTACTATTAGATTTACTATGTAATCTATAATACGATTATAAACTATCTATAATCACTAAAGCTACTATTCTACTTTTACAATCAATACATGGTTTGTTCTTAGCTTTAACAGCAAAACCAAGACTTTGCTGCATTCTTCATAATTAGTTTAATGAAAATCATCTGAATACCGACCCATTTGCTTAATATTTTCAGTTAATTCACAGCAAAATCTAAAATTCTTGAAAAATGAAGGTATTCTATTACACATATTATTTTAAATGTATTCATAAAATGAGTTTCCCGTACTCCCGTCAATCCACAAAAGCGAAGACAAAGAAAATGAAAGCTGAGCAGATATAATAGGTGTGTTTGAAAGCGTGCCTAAACTTTACTGACCTACAAAGCAATTCATTGGTGCAACTTCACGAGTACGTAACCTTCTAACAGACCTGCAGCAGAGATGGTACTCAGTGTGAGTGGTGACATACAGAGTTATTTACATCTATACATACGAATATATAAAATACAAGTGTCTGTTTGTTGTGTCAAACAGTTTTTTTACTAAAAGCATGTGCTTGGGTCTTAGAGGCTTGGGTGCATATGTTTACAAGGTAAGTTCTTATCATAATAAAAACAATTAGGGTGTCTTTAAAAAAGAAACCGCAGATAACAACCGACATATACGAGGACGGAGTCGGGGCATAAGCTAGTTTACAATATACACGAGAATATTCCGGAACTTCTGAATTTTAGAAGGATTACACAAGAGTTTCTGCAAAAATATTATCATTGTTCTAGACTTATAAAAGATTGTTGTTGTATGTTATGCGTCATTTGACTTTTTTGTTAAGGTGACGTTATACATAATTGGCGAGCTGTGTTTACATTTTATTTGAGATTGACCTCTACAATTTCATTGCCTTGTTCGTCATATTATTCCAAGGACTTATGCAAATCGAAACTTTACACGGCTCAAATATCATCACATAGGTAATTTACTATTTCAATCACATCAAAATTTGGTAACACGGAGTCACAGATCGGACACAACGCAGATCCATAATTTGTCCATTACAGTTATGCGTATCGTGTTCTACAAAACCATAACTAATACGTAGCTACTTTAAATATTAAACCTGTCAATTCTGACACACTTACTGCGGTACGCAAAGCAATGCGTAGCACGCGCTGCCGTGTAAGTGACATGTCACAGAATCGCGACAAAATCCGCGACACACTGCCATGCCCACTTTATGTGAGTTCGGCGTGTATTATCTAGAATAAGACTCATTAACTTCGTAACGTCTAAAGTCCGATGGGCGAAACTCCTTATCGTGACACAAAGACATATTGTTAGTACTACAATCATGTACAAATGTGTTTGTGCTTACATTTGTCATCGTTCCTCTCCGTTTCCACTGATTCCTCGCTGTTCATGGACACCATCGATATTCTTTTGTTTCTCTGCTGTAGAAGTAGTTCTGGAAATTGAGAAGATTTTGAAATTAGAATTGGAATGTTTTGTTTATGACTAGCAGGTAACTGAGGGGCAATTATTAATTGTAAGAACGTTCGCGTTTTAACCTTAGTCTCAATCGGCCAAAAAAATGCTTCTATTTTACCTACGTTTTTGTTTTTTTTTACATTGTCACTTAGTTGAGATTGCGACAAAATTTTGAACGTTTGTAGACACGAGATTGGCCTTCTGATCCACTTTAACATTACAAATACCCATAGCTGCTGCTTGTGATGGGATAATTCTCAAGATAGGGTTACAAATGATAAGGAAACTTCAAATATTTATGAATAAGAAATAAAAATACTGTCCAAATGGCAAGAAACATTAAAATTTATGACGACAACGTTTATAAATTTTTGATCTCCTAACTTCCTTCAATGAGACATTAATGACATCTCGTTTGTCAAAACAAAACTGAAGCGATTGTAGACGTTTAAATAATTTAGATGAATCTTATTTAAATAACTTTTCATCTTTACCTTCAAATACGTCGTAACAAAGTAAAATAAAAATAGATATTGATAAAGCTGAATGAAGGTCGAGATGAAACAGTTTCAGTCGACAATAATATCTAAATTATGTACATTATCTTCAATAGGTAGACTATATTACTATATCTATTTACCGCAAGCGTATAGATTACACGTCGATGGCATATCTCAGATAATTTATCGGGATGTCATGAATTTCTTAATTGTGTTAATGTACTATTTATCACATTAACGAGTTGTGTTATCATTAAGCTTAATGTGATTAGTGTTTCAGTCATCATAGAAACATTTTAATTCAAAAGTTTTCTGGTTATCATCACCCCCACAGAAGTACCGGAATTTAGAAAAAACAAAACATTACCTTAGCAATGATTCATATTTAATGGGCTAGTGACTACATTTGTTTATTGCATCCATAGAAATGAATAAAGTGACCCGTTCTTTACTCAAAACATAGAACACAGGTACCTATTGTACTTAGCCACAAGTCAAGAGTACGCACTACACTTCATTGTCTTTAAGTACTTATACGTAGTGGAAATTACATCATGACACAGGCTTCTGCCATGAAATCAGTTCATGATTCTAAACCATCCAAGCGTTGACATTTTTCGTCGGCAATTTAAAAATAAAATAGTTGTAACATACAATAGTACTAGCCCTACACGGTTTAAATATGGAACAGCATTTCTTTTTTGAATAACCGACCAGTAATGTAATCAATTGGGGTTTAAAATCATGTACTAAAAATCCATGGTAAAAGTTAGTGTCACGGTGACACTTCCATCTTCTATCAGCGTCATGTTCACGAGTATCGATACGACAATTTTAGAATGTGATTTATAATGAGGTACCGCTGCTATCTCAGTTAAACCACACCTGATTGCGTTAGCGAGCTGATAACAGCACAGATAAAGCTACGATTCCGCGAAAACGTTCATACCCCATTCAGAATAACGATTTCTGTAATACAATTGACATTTGTTAAGTAATTATGCATGAATACGAGGAATGGGTTGCTAAATAGCCTTTGTCAATGCCTTGGATAGTTATTGATCGATGGATCAACGGATATGCAATCGTTGTAAACACTGGATACAAAGCAAACTTAAATAAAAAATAACTATTATTTCCATATCAGTGTTTAAGTGTCTACTGATATGAAATATATTTTATGTTCTGATTAAAGTTAATTCGCGTAGGGAATGTATTAATGTGTTACTTTCATTGGATAATAAACTGCATATTTGACAAAAGCCTAGAAAATTGAAATATATTAACACCTTTCCTTAGTAGGTAACTATCCATGCAAATGATTGCATTGATATGCAAAGATTCAGAATTCCAGACACATGACTTTAGACAATAAACCGATGTAATTTTTCATAGTTTAAAAAAAAAACTTAACTAAAATAACCTTCCACTATGAAACAATAAATAAACATTGTATAATACACAAATATAATCTAATCATAAAACGATCCCAGAACCAAATAAAGCTATAAACGTCTATAGCACTTACCTAAGTAACCAACGATATTGTTGTCAAACCAAAATTCAATAATAGCGGACATCGACCGGTAGTGCCAGTAGCTCAAACTAAAATATCATCAATAGACTCAACTGTTCAACAATAATAGAACTTGATCGAGTGTCGGTCACCTCCACCGATAGTTTACCGATAATATTTACGTAATAACGCAAAATGAACGCTGACAAGGCGACAATAAAACGCCTCTGTCTTGGTCAAACAAAACATATGATCCGCAGTTATATCATCAATTCGTCCAGTGTGTCTCGATAGTAGTATGCGATAGACAAAAGCCAATTGTGCATTTGAGGAAACAGCAATTGTCGCTAAATAGCTCTAAGTAACAAAGAAACGCGTTACCAGAAAGATTTAAACACCAGTTTACGCTTATCGGCGTAATCTCAGCGAGAAATGTGGCATTGTAACAGCGAGAGTTCAAAACGATCGTACTTTCGTCGCAGCATTCCCTTGTGATGCTCCTATCTAATTATCCGTAAGGAAAGGTTGTTCAAGTTAGATAATACAGACGTTCTTCAAAGAGGAATAAAGAATACGAAGATAAGGATCGTAGGAACGTGTGAAACGTGTTGTTAAGTGTACAACCGATGCTTAATTTTGTTTAGCGCAAAACGAGCAAACAGAGCGATCGTTGCATATTCGTTTGCATTTACAAAACAACGGCGTCAAAGAAAAACGTCGAGTTCCTGGCGTTCCCACAGACGAGACGCAACGCAGTGCACATGCAACTTGCCAACGAGTGTCCAATAAAAAACTGTGCCGTTGACCCCGCGTGCGTCAGCCTGTGATAAAGAACCCCGCTCCTTCCGTCACGTATAATACGGGGAGCAGATGACGATCAATTAAAAAGTTTGTTCGCATTAACTATGCGGGAATTAGTTTGGTTCGGCGTGCGTGCCACATGGACTCAACGAATTTCTTTGTGAGAAATGGCCTCTAAGTTAACCAATGTTACTTATCTAAATGTAGCGTACATTAAGTTGGTCATAATGACTGAAGACGAATGTTCAAGATGTGAGCACGGCTTTATAAATTGATATTATAATTATGATGACATACATACAACATTAAAACATCACGTGGTCTTAGGATGTTCATCGATGGAGAGATGGGTTACCGAACTAATAAAAATAAACATGCTCGGCTACTAACTTCATTTTTTATGACCAATTGCATCAGGAGATAAAAATATTTCTACTGACAGAGCATTCAAGGAGCATTCATAGTTTTATAATGACGTACGCAATTGAAAGGTGAATATAAGTCTAACAGTTAAGGACTGACTCGCTTTGTCACACCCAGCTGCGTACTGATGACGCTACACCCATCCTTGCAATGTTTACTATTGAACGTGTGTTTTTTCCTACAGTCTTATATAATTTACAATAGTAAAGAATGGGGACAAGAACAATATTTACAAATGGTCGTAAACACATCATGACGGAATCAAAGAAAATAAACTTTGCAAATGCATTTTCAAACTAAATAACTCAACGTAGTATTATAATGAGAAATGTAATTTGAATGTTCTCGTCACACAATAGCGAATGCTTAAAATTGCATCATTAGTCAGTGCATTGTTTCAACGCTGTGCCCTTATCTACGTGGTTGATATTGATGTTCGCATATCGTTGCTAATCGTTGAACAACATCTACATTTTAACCAATGCTGATAAATTGCCCCAAAACATTGCCACGTTATCTGGATGGGTAAAATGATACTCCAGCTTTATTATTGTCAGTGTTGACAGAGATAAAATGAGACCTAGTTACAATAGTGTACCTATGTACTTTTACAAGTTAATGTCTAAACGTTTTGTAAGTATCTATTGCCTCTAGACGTTCATCTTTCAAACCTGTATGTCTCGACAAGCGTTTTCTTTTCTTCTTCATACTGTTCAACTATTTTATTTAATGACTAGTTGCAGTTTATCTAATGGAAACTAGACGTGTACTTGCTAATACAAACACAACCAGTTCTTTCATTCATGTTGTGACGAGGTTATGATTTCCACGCAAAACCAGATTGTCACTGTATGCCTTATAAAGTTATGAGTGCAACGACGTCTGACACTACTTGCCTCTGTGATTCAAACAACATTAAGAGCAGTTTATTTATTTTCCATAGATATTGATAATCTTTACTGCGATAATAAAATTATGGACTTTGCGTACTGACTTTAGCCTATTTTTCTGGCTGCCGGGGCTGCGGGTTGTTCGAAAGTGTAATAAAGAAGGAACATTGATGGGTTTTAGTCAGTAAAAGTCTGACAGCCCTCCCTCCCCGCCCAGGGCAGGGAAAGTCATTTGATGATTTACCATCGGTAAAAAAAAACAATTTCTCTAATACCTTTAGATTTAGACCCTCAAACCGCGTATCGCGACTGCTATGATGATTGATAGTAACGATAGTACAAGAGAATATAAAAGATAATTAAGTGTACCTTTCTTCTGCATGGCTTGCTCCCACAGTAGCGAGGTGATGCCCTCGACCCACGCGTTCCTCACCGCCGGGTCGCTGGTCTCCAGCTTGTAGGACTTCATGTTCCTCTTCTTGTACCAGATCGTGAACTTGTGCTGATCGTGCTCCTTCGCCGTGATCCCCAAGTCATCCACCGGGATGTCGTCCTTGTATATGAAGTATTCTACCCTGGGTTGCTGGAAAATATTAAATGGAGCTCTTAGTTGGATTGTCTAATTCAAATGTTATGTGTGTATAATAGATTTGGCTGATTAGATTTGTCTTTAAACCAAAGTATGACCATGATCATTAACTGACACAATATTATTATTAAAAATTAATTGGTGTCATCACCAGATCTGTAGTGCGATTCTCTAAAATGCAAACTCGAAAACGAGTCTCACTAAAGTGATCGCGCTCACTTCGATAACGAACCAACTTGTCATTGGTTTAGTATTCGTTCGCCGTGGTGACGTCACCGGCGTGATCGTGTTTAACAGAATACCATTTCGTAATCTCACTGCGGATTCAGCTTTCGAATTACGAACTGAGGCTTAGAGAATCACCCTGCAGATACAAAATATATCTTAAAAGGACACTTAACAAAAGTGGAAAACACGTAGCTGGCTGAATACGAATATGATCTTATGTTCAATCTTATTTTTATTGAATTCAAACCACCATATGAAGAACCGGAATATCAAGTTTGCTTTGGCATTAAACGCAAATCGGAGTCATTAAACCGTTGAATAAAAAGTCACATTAGCTTTCGATGGCCATAACGCTATGTGATTCTAGAGTGACATTTATGGTGATATTAGTAGCTTGTGTACAATGGCAGTCTCCCAGTATTACGTATTTCCTGTACCATCAAACAGCTGAAATCGACGATGCGTGGTAAATTAGTCGTTCCGTAGCATTGGCAAGGTCATTTAACTCTCGCCGCTACAATTACTATTGTGTACCAACTTCATTACAAAAATATCTTCACAAAGCTTTTGTGTGTTCTCTAGCTTCTAATGTATGTACATTTTTGTTTCACAGGCGTCAATAAAGTCCGTGACAATGACCGACCACGTACTCATTCATAATACCGTGGTCATACAACTAGCAAACATTTACTGTGATTTTCTAAGGAATCTCTGCAATGCTTCAAATTATTTAAACTCCAGAGATAAGAGTAAAATATTTGTGTAGTTGTTCAGAATACAATCCTTTGTTATGTTCAACTTCAAAACACTCGACAGCGATACAAACTTGTATCGAAATCAAAACTATGAAACTGTTTGCGAATTGTGAATGATGGAATACAGATAATTCCGTCGGCGACGACGCCACTGCGTCGCGTCTGCGTAATAAACACTTCGTAACGTCCGACGCACAATATCTCATTATGATGCAAGTTTTAAGTGCCAGCAAATGGTATCAAATTAAAAGTATAAATTAAAAAATAATAACTGTGTGTAACACAGACTGAAAGGAGCAATTGTGAGTGTAAACCTCTTTAGTTACCAACTTGAAATTCGCCGCGTTCAAGTCAATACTTGGCAAGTCATCTTTCTTTCAAACGTCACCCCTTGACTGATTTCTAAACGGCTTCAAAGGCATCTCGGGCTAAGTTGAGTATTGAATAAAGCGCTTTCAACGTTTGTGTAGAGGAATTTAATTCTGCCAATACTTTCCAGTATTGAATTAAATTCCTTTAGAAAACTTTAATTATTGTTTTTAATTTTATCGAATTTGAGCAAGTTATTAAATATAGAACACTGGTGGGAGTGAGATTAAAAGATACCAACACTATGAGTTTTGAAATCTTGATACTACCTGTCATTTTAAACTAAGGCATTATGTTATGTTTTCTTAATTAAATATTTGATCACCCAGCACATTGACGTACGCGTTTCCTCAAGATAATTGTAATCTAATTTAGAGATTAATCCTTTTATCTTCAATGATACGGATGTGTACTACTATTAGGACTTAGTCATTGCCCAATATCAATTGAAAACAAAACGATGCTTAGTCACAACTGCTGTATTTTCCCTAAAATGGAATGCATAATGATGAGCTAAAATAGCTCCCAACCGTTATTGAATTACCATTAGGTTTGAATTGAAATAGGTAGCTATACCTTATCATATCAACCGACAGTGGGCACAGACTGGTGTAATTATAATAATTTTATTGTTACGTTGATAAGACGTGACTCATTTAAAATAATGAGTCATCCAAACAATGTTTTACTTGATCTACATAAGTAATCATATTTATTTTTATCTCCCACGGGAAATGCCCATAATCCAAAATCGTATCATGAAGCATTATTCAATGAAAAGCTATAGAATGAATAACACATTGATTATGGTTAAAAACTTAAAATCCTCGACTACAAAGGATACCATGTGCTCTCATACGACTTACAAAATCTCTCACATGTTTTATTTTGATGATTTCTCGTATTGCCATTCTTACTATCGTGCTTGTAATTTATCTTATTTTTAAGTAGTAGTTAATTGTCACTACATGAATGAATCTTTTATCTAAATTAATCAAAACAGTATAATCTATTAATAGTTGCAGGTCTTAGTGCAGCTGTTTCTTCGTATATTGGTAGATACTCTAAGAACGTATTTCTCACGTACTAAGCACATTATACACGTAATTTACCGTAGAACATTTATAGCGAACTACACAGTTAGTGCAGTTAGTCCTTACATAATGTTTACATATCATAAGTAACCTTTCCTAGGATTGTTTACAATTCCTGAACTATACATTTCCGAAGACGTATTAGTAAACATTGTTTATGCCAAAAAATATAGGTCAAGTATTATTAAGTCGGAACCTCTAGATAACTTATGTAGGTACCTATCTTTGATATACGCCGAATATAATAATATTATGTAGTTTGGTAAAGTAATATGAATTTATTGTAATGTACAAGTATATTGAAAATATAAGAAAATCTGTAAAGGTAATAAAGCTTTTTGAGGAAAACGAAAATACGCGTAAATAATAACGAAATAAATTCAATTGAAAACATTCCAAAAGTTTTCCGTTGAGGAGAAAAGAACAAGCATTATCTATTTTATTTTGAAACTGTTGTTTTGAAACAAAGTTTTTGTCTGCAAGATAGAGGTGGAGCAGTCGATTGTTTAAATCTGAAATCCGATCATAAAAAGTGCAATTCACGTTGCACAACGAATACGCGGAGTTGTGAATGTCTGTATCAGTGCTAATTACTGTTGAGTATTACTACACTTTGTTGATTTACTGATAATTCAGCGTCACCGTCCGGAAGTCTTGGGAATCCCGTCACATTATGTACCCTCGTTACCGCACATATCTACCTATCAAAATATTTACATTGTTTTCAAATATAACTAGCAAAATCTTCTAATAATAACCGTCGTTAATTGTTCTGAGATTATTGTTAAGTAGCTATATACCCCGCGTTGAGTTACATCTTTAATTATTGCTCCACTCCTGTTACTCGTAGCGTAATGTTTTATACTTATTTATCTATAATATGTATGTATTTATAAATAATATAAGTATGTATATCAGTTGTCTGGTTACCATAACACAAGCTCTGCTTAGCTTGGGATCAGATAGCCGTGTGTGAGTTGTCCCAAGATATTTATTTATTTATTTATTTATTTTATTTATACGTATAAGCCTTCCTCTTAAATCACCCTATTTATTCATAAAAACAGCATTAAAATCCGTAGCGCAGTTTAAAAGATCTAAGCGTACAGACGGCGGGATGCGACTTTATTTCATACTATGTAAAGAAGGCTAAGCCAAAAGAACATACGATTCAGTCGATTTGCTGATAATTCATTTTTATGCGACGTTTATCGATTAGTACTTACGTCTATCAAAAGTCAGTATCGTAATTTACGATGCCTGCAAAGTTTTCTTAAGACACGCGCCACCGCTGTCGATCAATTTTGTTAGACATCTTTTCTAGTCAAAACAGACGATGGCAACTAACATTATATAATGAATAAGCTGCTTAATTACTTAACTCACTACCGACCTATTGGTTAAGTATTAATTGGTTCCTTTTAAAGTAACTTTAATGTTGCCATATTTACATAATCGGTCAGGTTAATTACCTTCTCATTTATTGTACAATGCGTTTACAGTGTGAGTTGTATGTCTCCAGACTGTTATATTATCAGGATTTTATTAATATGCTACATGAATACTAATTGGGTTTTTACTTCAGGTAAATCGGTAATTTAATGCTGCGTTATCATCTTAATGACTTTCAAATCATAATGGCCAGTGTAATAATTGTTAATAACTATTAGAATTTAGTACCTAATGATGATTTAAAAATGACCGTTGAAACCCTGCTACAGATTTTTAAACGTCAACGGTTTTCAAATAAAAATATTTAGACACTCAAAAATATGCAAACAAAAAAGAACAACGCTACTGTCTGGGGCGTGCAGGTATTTGTTTGTGTGCTTCGACCGTTTGTGTCGGACACGTAGAACACATACACACTGACCTTTCTATACACAATAGTGATGAGCACGAGCTTGTCGAAGAGGAATATCCTCATTAGCTGTCTGCGGCGGCGCGCTGTGTCCATCGCGTAGAACTCGTTCTGGCGCAGCAACCGGCCTTGGTTCAGCAGGTTCAAATATAGCTGTAACAGGAACGATCAATAGTGTCGCGAATTAAATAAAAGCCCTCCCGGTCGCAAATAGACTTCGGATAAAAGCTACCAATTTATGTATGTTTCCAGATAAAGGTTGTATATCCACGACTTATTAAAAGGTAGGTAGGTACTTAAGACTTATAAATAGTGCCTCCTCTCATGCACGAGGTTTTGGGTTCGCAACCGGGTTTGGGAAAGTACCAATGTGACTTTTCTAATTCATATGTACTTTCTAAGGTTACCTTGGACATCACTGACATAGGTAACCATTTCAGAGGCCCTTGAGGCGATATAGAAACTCTAACACTACGATGTCACACCTTACTGCCCACACGATAAAGAAGAATGGTACCAATAACATGATGTTAATTTTGCCACCTCCATTATAATATTATGGATAAAAATATAATATTATGGAGCTAGGCACCCTCATTTATTTACCTGGTAAATGTTATTATCAGAAGTTGAAAGCATAGTAAAAAAGTAAACTTCAGGCAGATTATTATATTGCGGATGTTTCGTAAAATTCGTCACACTAATAATAAAATTATCTTTATCTTCTAACATACCTATCTGAGATATGATAAAATGAGAGATAATGAACATTGTCCGACGCCTGTGGCAAACAACGTGTTTAGGTACTATATGACTAACTAGTACTTGTATCATAGTAATTTACGGATATCTTCCTATCTACATTGAATTTATTACCGATAATGTTTTACATGTCTCCATTATAATCTACGTATAGCACTTCGCCATTTCCAAGTCTTACTGTTTTGAAAACAAACGTATTATTTCACTCACCGGACAGTCGGTAATATTTTCCAGTGCCATGATTTCATCGACCGCTGTTAATACACATTCGATCATAGTTTTCGCTAGCTTCAAACTTTCCAGAGGTGTCTCGTCATTTTCGGAAGACTCTCCGTTGCTGCCGCCGGTCTCATCGCTATCCACACTCAGTTTGGATATCCTCGATTCAGTTTCACTCCTCTCGTTCTCATAATTTGAATAAGTTTTTACTAAATCCGCCAAGAACAACTTGTATCTCGGTAGCCTCTGCACTGGTTCCAGAAGGTAGCTTGACAGATCTAATCGATCACCTAATTCTAATTGTATTCCCTGGAACATAAACATTAGACATAAACCATTTGCGAAATCGATTCGATCGATAGTCGATAGTTATAAATATAAACGTTTGTGGTTAAGTTACATTTAGTAGATACATATAATTTAATAGCCTTTCACCGGCTTTCATGCGTAATTTGGGTCGAATGATATGCGATCGCGATCGAGGTGTGGGATAACTGGAGCAGAATTTTATCCGAGCAAGTAAACTGAGAAGGTTCACAGAAGGGAAATGGCGCGCGACAATTATAATAATAAAATACAAACTTTCACTAAACTTGGACGTTTATGTCGCAACATTTAGCTTTTTGGTCAAAGAAAGAAGTTACATTATAAAAATTATATTTAAAAAAATAACGCGAGGAGCGAGCTTCTAGCACATTCGCTAACATTGCGCAGAGAGAATTAAATTCATTTGTATAATTAATGGCTGTTTATACGTAACGGAATATTATTTTTTGAAGCAGTGGTCGAGTAATGCCTATGAATGTGCAAGTAACGGTAGCACCAACAGTTAGGCCGTTGTTTAGCAGCGAGCGCAGTCCAGCACACCGTACGCTTTACAGAAATGAGGAAATAACGCTCAACGTCCATTGAGCATCGTGATGCGTGCATGCGGCCAACCGATAATGCTTCAATCAATTTAGTTTTTACGGTAATACATACCACCTACTTATAACTACGATAGCACTACCATTTAAACAATAATGGCATATATACGACTTCCACAGATTAATGATAAAAAACCTTATGTAATGTAATGTAATTTATTTCTAAATATTCAGTATGTGGGAAGCTGATATGTAGGGACATTTTCATGAACAGGGAACTCCCATGAACCGAGCAAAATAAACGGATGCACAGTTTAAAATATCCTGAATTTTTACGATAACTTTTGTGATAAATGGCAAAAATACTTTTGATTTGTTTGACATCAGAACTGTATTCATATAATTTTCTGAAACAATGTATTTCCCCGCTGTTAAGTACTTTTACCTTTTTGTTGTAATTTAATGTCGCAAAAAATTGCGAGTAATAAAATAGGCTTACCTGGAAAAACTGTTTGTGTTCGAAAACCAGTCTCGTCGCTCTCTTATTATTCCTAGAGTACATTACGTACATATTGAACCTCTTTTCCTGCAAAAAAAGAAACGTGATTGTTACATGAATCTTTTCTCGTATTGTTTATATTAAATTCGGTTTGACTCAATAAATGTCACGTGCGTTAACCGCGGTCATTATTTTTGATTGCATAAAATACACACTCGGTAGTTTAAGTGAAATTCTTATACTTTCTCCGAAAACAATCAAAATAAATACAACTGTCGGGGATTAGGGGTCAACGTGGCGATAAACTGAGGAACTGTGAAGAATCGTTCGACACGTCGATATCTACTGCCATCCATTTAAATAAGAGCCATAGTTATTCAAAGCTACCGCTTTCCAGCTATTTCTTTGAATCAAAACTATGAAGAAAGATGATCTTATTACGGTGGTGAAGTGCGCAGGCATAGAGTCATGCGCTCCGCCTTGCGATCGCCAGTCCGTGACACCAATGTTTTTATAACGATTTGCTCTTAATCGGTCATTACGCTGGCTATTTACTCTAGTTAGGAAACATAATTATTTCAGGGTGACAGCGTTCTGTTTGTCTAAAAATAGATGGTCATTAAAAAATTTAATCATTGGACGCTTTTCGGCACGTTGTTCAAATTGTTACTGCTTATATCAGAATTATGACCATCAACAAGGTCGTAAATAAAAAGATTTTAATAAAGGAAGACAATGTGATTGTCTTTTTACTGTTTGAATAAAGAATACATATCAAGACCTACTTAAAATGAGGTTTACAAGATAAGCAGAGGAACCTAACTTTATCGGATATTTCATCATCACTTATAAATTATCAGATGGAGATGTTGACAGCTAAAACGTAAACAAAAACAATACTTACAAATCGCCTAAAACACTGTCCTAACTTCCTGAGATCATTTTCACAGTCTCTTAAAGCTGGTAGGAACTCTTCAGAATGAAACCTAAATATCCTCTCGATGTTGCCAAAGATCTCAGGTTCCAGTGATCTGAAGGTGGGAGATAGTTCAGGTTTTCTCATGTTGGGGATGTAGTCATCCACGACATGCCTCAGTCGTTCCACGTAGACATTCTCCGTATGTACCAGTTCGTTCACTCGTTCTGTGAGCCGTCTGTAAATAAAACACTATGTTATTGCAGGGTTAACTATTGTTATTGATAACAATTCGTACGTTACCCACGCGTTTGCTGGGGATTTTAGTTTACAGTTGATAGTGAAAATCCCCATTGATATGACGGGTTTTACCCAATTTGTATTAAAATTGGGAATTGCGCACAAATTATGTAACACACTAACTAATTGCCGTGGTAATTGCCGTTCCTGATATTATATCTAACACCATATTCCAAACATAATAAAATTGGAAAAGGAGCTTTAAAACGCATTTGATATTCTACATTAATCAATTGACCAGTATTTTTATTTGTTTGGTGTTGATAGCAAGATTCAATGTAGCTGTTGCAATTTAAATTTTCATACAAAATAACGGTCAAATAGATTGACGAATGATCTATAGACAGAATAGATAGACGGTCAATTAAACTGGATTGTGTATAAAGTCATACTTTGGTATCCAGTTGTTCTAATTGACTGACTCATCATGTTTTATTATTGGGGTAACCTAATCACAATAATATGTATTGTTTATACTATTAACTGCCACTGACTATAGTTAGTAGTCACCAAAATATAAACTACCCATTCGTGTATAATTAATAAGTAATTGTTATTTTACCTACACTGTAACGACTGTTGTCTTTAGTCAAGTTAATAAACATATTATTCATCACATAAATACTATTCATGCTTGGTATGGACGCTCAGTATACACTCCAAACGATGCTAAAAATATCCTTATCATATTACTTTATCAAACAGGTCAAGATTGTTCCACTGTCAATAAGGACTTAAGGATATTGAGTGCAAATGATAAAATGCAACACTTCCTTCATTAACGTCTTGCCTGTGAGATATTGCTTCTGACCAACGCTGTCATTGAGACAACGAATGCAATAGAAATGTTTAAGCAATATTATATTACACGATTTCGCAAGATTGCCTTGAAATATTCGGCATAGAATATGTTTTATAATTAAGTTTCAAATGTCTAGTTGCTACCTTTTTAATTACGAAACTTATGAGATGGTTTTTGGTAACTGTGTATTGGATATTTTATAATAACTTGACCTGGACGTTGACCCTTGCTCATGCGTCTGTCTGCTTGCAAGACAGACTGATAGCAAGATAACCACTACAATTGTTAACCCAAATATCGTCGTGGGGCCACGATACTGGTGCAATAGAGTTGACCATCTAAATGTCACGACCTTCATTTTGGGAAAACCCCAGTTTGGGAGGCAAATAACGATAAACTAGGTAATATGTGTTGAACACAATATCAGTTATTTGCATATGTAGACTTTGAACAACCGATTGGATAAAATCCGCTCTCCAAAAATAAATTGCGACTGTTTATCAGTGTTAAGTTAACAAAGTTATAGTAGGTAGTAGATTTATACCCTGCCCAAAGATAATTTATCTCCTGGATACAGGTAACTAATTTGATAGATAAGTTAGATAACACATAATTTGACATAGACATTTGACGGGATTCCGATCATGGTTTAAAAAAAAATGTGTTTAAATTAAAGAATTACAAACATTATATGAGTACAAAATAATATACCTATATGGAATAAAGCAGGTGTAAAAAAAAAACTTGCTACAGCAATTCAGACACCTATTTAAATAGGTGTCTGAATTATCCCAGTATTATCAAAAACATTTTGCTACAGTAAAATTAATGTTCAAAGCTACAAAAAATACTAAAATTCAGAACACATTTAAGGAAGCGTTTAAAATTTTAAATATCTCTATTATTTTTTGTTGTATTGTTATCTTTACCAAGGTCGGCACAATTAAATTTAATCAAGTTTTAACATTTCGTTTCATACATTTTTCCTTGTATTATCTTACCGATTATTGAATGCAAATTGATTCGATTGTTTCCAACGATACTGGGTCTTATTTAGAGATGTTATTTCTCGAACTGGCGTCAATGTAAAGATTGCGCTGCCCGTGGAATAACAAACAAATCATTTCAATTTGATAGCCTGGGAAGTATAAAGTACTAACCTATCTATTGTTAGGCAAAACAAAATGCAATATTATCAATACCTACTTAATGATTTTAATGCGAAAGTTGCGTTTGTTGTGAACCTTTTCACTCCTAAGCCATTGAACCGATCAACCTGAAATTTTGCACATACGTTGTCAGGTGTACAGAAACGGGCATAAAGTACTTTTCATTCCGAAAAAAGTACTG
Organism: Caradrina clavipalpis; assembly: GCA_932526535.1. Lineage (NCBI taxonomy): Eukaryota > Metazoa > Arthropoda > Insecta > Lepidoptera > Noctuidae > Caradrina > Caradrina clavipalpis. Next base: position 10,422,995 of record OW052091.1, on the reverse strand, counting down.
TTCCCGAGCAAAACAACAATAACGTTCTTTATAATAGTTGACGCCAAGTGTCTTTCGCATCATAATTGAATTTTAGATATTACCAACATTTATGCGGACGACGTCGCGGGCAAAAGCTTGTAACCTGCCTATTAATAAGTACAAAAGTTATTTAAAAATCCCTTTCTATTTTAGGAAAAATGCGTCACGAATGATATGTTAATGTTAAACTTATTCATTTTTCAACTGTTTTATTCACAACATTTATTTTTTTATTAATGAATTTGGTAATTAGATACCTACAATGATAGCAATTGATTTCCCAATGCGACAAGTATTACTGACGTTTACATTAGTTCATTAACGTATTTAAACTTGGCTACGATTGTAAGAGTGATTCAACAACACATTATAATATATCTGAACAATGTTATGAACACGCGTGGTTTCTGAAACTATTCCATTTGAAAATTGGTTTTAAATAAAGTTTTAAAAAGTAGCATTACATGAGGTCTATCTCTATTAGCATGTTTTCTTAACAAATTATTTTAATAATCATCATCATCTTCCTGCCCTTATCCCATCAAATCCCATGTTACTTGGGCTAAATCCGTTTTCTTCTTCCATTCTATCCTGTCAATCATCATGATATTACTTACTGCCTTCTCTTTCAAATCATTCTTCACGCGCTTATAGAAATAATAATATACTTGAGTTAAAAGCGGTACAAAAATCTTTCTAAACTTCCCTTCATTTTGATATTTTAGTAGTTCCAAAAATACGTAATATGAATTGCTCATAAATCTATCAATTCTTATCTATTTTATCGAGGACGTATAAATTAGTAATCAGAATTTAACATTGCTATCAGCAAAAAACTTTTTATAGAAACGTATGGGGAATCCACATTTTCTTATGACGTAATTGTCACCTGTTTGAATCAATAGTCTTTGGCAAGTAAATGTGAAAGTGACGGATTGACTCATTGATTTCACCACAACTTATTTTGGACAAGTCGTATGCAGCTTTTATAACTACAACTTTTTTTTAGTCGTAACAGTAGCAGAACTCCTTGTGTGGGAGTTAATCCAGGGAAGTACTATCACCATACCTACACCGGCCGCAAAGCAGCGTTGCTGTGTTCCGGTTTGAAGAGTATGGGTGCCGGTGACCTTACAGGAACATGGGATATTTCAACTTTGGTACCTATTGCAGATGTCTATAGGCAGAGGTGACCACTTTATATCAGGCAAACCGTCATGTCTGCCATCTAACAAAATTTAAAAAAACAATATGTCACATACCATTCTTAAAATATAACCTTCTAATTTTATCTTTAACACGTACAAAAGTATAAATAGATTCAGAGATGCGTATCTATCTACAATCTATGATATCCTTGACGTTTTTCCGTAATTCAACGTAAACCAAGCATCGAGACTGCGGCATAATCTATAAAAGTAACAAGTGAGAATCGTATTTGTATTCTTTATACGTAAATACTAACAAAACGTAAATACAAGAGCAACCTTGGCAGCCACGCCGACGCTCGGGCATCTATATAAAAATACATACGGTGTGACGTCACAAACCTGCCAAATTAGATGATGATGAATATTAACTAGTATTCGTTGGTAATCAGTTCGCCTTTTCTATTATTCTATGAGGCTACAGTGACCACAAACTGTTTAAAAAATCTTCGTTAAGCATCATTTTCAAAACTGAATTTTGACAGCTAATTCGATTGTTTTACGTCAGAATTCACGGTATAACAGTTATTTGAAACTAGTGGTATTCGGCCTATTTATTCTAGAAACTCGAGAATAAATTGCCTGCCATCACTTTTATTGTTTTGTTTTGAAATTTATGATTTCGTGGAAATTCTACCCATGTCCAAATCACTTTAAATAACGACTAGAGCACCGAAATTTTAATGTCTGTTCTAGAAATTAAGGCTAAATTGGCTATAACGCTAGCTGTAATACTTAGATAGGCAGATGTGTACTAGGTAAGTATGACTATACAAATTATTTTTCTTTAAATATGTTATCTTTATCGCAGAGATGGAAAGACTGATTGGATAGTCGGCTTTCCTGGTCTGAGTGACCTCAAGTTGACTGTCTTAGAACGTTTAATATGCAATTACTTTCTGCCTGTGACTTCGTCTGTGTGGAAGGTAAGTATACCATTAAACATAGCCTATGTCACTTCGCAATAATGTGGCTCTCTATTAGTAAAATGAGGTTTGTAATGAGACCAGTACTCAAAAAAAAATACAAACAAACTTTACCTCTTTCTAATTTAGTATAGATAAATATATCTAGTAAAATTAGCATCACCATCACATAGAATAACTCTTCAACATTAAAAAAAATCCTCACATCAACATTATAATCCTATTTTGACCTTTAATGAATTAGGATTAAGTGACATTCACGGCAAATCTTTCATGGCGGCCATCACAGATGAGGAATGCTTATTTCATAACTATTTATAACGATTGCATGGTCTTGTTTTGAAGTTATATTTGAACACGTGTAGGTATACAATACGCAAACATTGACAAAAAGTATTTTCCTTGTAAGCATATTAATTTTTGCTACAATTGAAAGGTTTCTAATATCATTACCAAGGCGGCTTTTGCTCAAAGTAATACTTAAATATTTGAAGCCGTAAATGTCGCTTCTAAAAATAACCTTTAGTGTCTATGTAAGGTCTGGCCAAAATAAATGTTAAGAACTATATTTAAAAAAAAGAAATGACTATTTTTTTTTTAAACCTCTTTGGATGGCAAACAAGTCCACGGCCCACCCAAAGTTAAGACCTCTGCTTGTGGACTCTGCAATACCAGAGGCCTTACAAACGCGTTGCTATCCCAGAGACAAAATTAAAATGTCTCATGTGCCAGTAATTTCACCGGCACCCAAACCCTTCAAACCGGAACACAGCAACGCTACTTTGCGGCGGAAATAGGTACGGTGGTACTGGTAGTACTTCCCTGGACGAGATCCTTCACAACGAGCTCTACCAGCGCTACCATGATCCCCTTTACTTCAAGGACTTCTGGTATTTATTATTATCAACGTCATCTATCGCTTATACGCGGTTCTTTCCTACTACGACATATCACTCAAGTTCCGGAACCCTTAAGATAAAATGAACCGATTTTCTGAGTACCTATGCGAGCACCTATGTTAGATAAATAAATGCTTATGATACTTATGGATTCTATGTCATATACCTAATCTAGGATGAAGATCAGTCTAAACTCTAAGCAGTAAGAAGCTGAACAGCATAGTGAAAGCCGCATAGTCGCTTTAAAAAAATGTGGTTTGTGTCAAAATATGGATAAGATTTTATTTTACTATCTTGTATCTAACCTTATATTTACATAGTTTTTTTTAAGGTTAGGAAATCATGAAATGACTTCTTCCGCTCTTTTTTTTTTTTGGTCGGAACGGTAGGGCGAGTCTCTCTTACTGACTGAAACCCATCTGTGTTCCTTCTAAAGACCTTAGCGTTCCAGAGCCGCGGTGACTCTTTCGAATAAATTCCGCAACACTGGCAGGCACTGATATTTCCAAAGGTGCCCAATAAAGCTATAAAATATATTGTTACTTGACTATACAAACTCAATTTACATGTTCACAAATGGGTACCCTGTTCTTACGATTCAATTTCGTTTCACAGCTGTATTTTGGTACACGTAAATGAAAACAATGCCAAACTTCATTAAAAGGCGGCAGCAAATTGAAGTTACTACAGACCCAGCGATACAAAATACTTTACTCTTAATTGCCTACACGAAACCGGTGAAACAAATCGCATATAGGTACCTATAACTTATCTAAATGACTAAATTCTTCTTATTTTAATTAAACATCTACTTATATGAAAGAGAAGGGAGTCAATGATAGCATGACCGTTGACAGGTTGGCATGGAAGAAGAAAACATGTTGCGCCGACCCCAAGTAACATGGGATAAGGGCAGGAAGATGATGATCTACTTAATTGTTTAATTTTACTGCGGAAGCAATGTTTTTACATACCTGCTAAGAATTGGTAATATTATTTACTTGAATAGGTACTCGTAACTATATACCCACCTGTAAAGAAAAGGTATTAGCTAAAATGTTCAGAGAAAACTTACAGCAAAACTACTATTGCGGCAGAATATTCAGGAAAAAGAACATCAAATTGAAACAAGTACTTAATAAAAAATGTACATATTACCTAACACTTCGTACACTCAGTATTTACAGACGGGCTTAGTTGTGAGCAAAGAAAACAAGTAGATATATTTGTTTACTTATATGCTAGTATCACACACTATTCATAATATTGGAATTAAATAACTGTTTATAAACAGTGGTATAGTAACTATTTGGTATTTATGATTGTAATCTACAACAAATTAGTAAACGAGACTTCGGGCAATTGATGATGTAATAGTACTATCTACACGGACGTAAACATGCTTTGTTTACTACTACGTACTAATAATAAAAATGCTTGACAATGCTAAGGAAAAATCTACGCTTTGCTACAGCTAGGCAGCTATACAATCTTCATGTACATAATAAAGATTGTAAAAAGGCATATAACGAAGCCGAAAGCTACATATTCTTGCAATTACACACATACCATCACGCCTGTATTCCCCAAAGGGTAAGGCAGAGGTGTACCAATGTACACCCACAGTTCGCCGTTATGTTTAGGTCCCATGTAATAACCCGGAGTCTGTTGCCATTAACCGGGCACAAATCCTAACTCAAAGCTGCTACTGAGAATTCTTCCTATTATTGCGTTCATTTATTTGTTCTAGGCCATAACTAGAAACCGTCTGGCTATGTGACATTACAGGCTATTTTTCACATTCATACCATCACGCCTGTATTCCTCGAAGGATTAGGCAGAGGTGTACTAATGTACACCCACAGTTCGCCGATGTGTTTTCGCTTTTTTTACGTTTCTTATAAAGTTTTTTTTTTTTGTAAATGAACTTTAAACCCTCGTTACCCCTGCACTGTTGGATGCAACCATTAGCACAATGCTTTAAGCGCATTACATTGGGCGCTACTAAAAACCGTGATTTTCCACATCAAAAAATAAAAACTCATTTTTGGCTGTCATTTTTGCTAGACGTTGCTTAATTTGATGTAGTAGGAATAGTTAACAGCTATACGAATTATGTGATATGTCTTTTTACACACCTAAATGTAAGAATTTAAATTTTTCACGTTATGTAAATCGATAACTTTATGTTTTAGCGAATTCAACGCCCTCCATATGAGTAAAATTAAAACTAAACGATGGGAAGCTAACAATGAACTGTAAATTGATAATATTGATTTTCTAATACTAACACCGTTCATTGAATTGGAGCTGCTTGCTTTTAGAATTCTTTGTTTTCAAACGTATTTTATGCAACGAGTTTTAGACAAAAATAAACCAATGGGTTTTCGGAACCGTTACCATTAAAGGTGTTTAATGGGTAATAAAGAATGGGCTTAGAATAGGCTAGAATGGGTCCGTACTACTTTTTTTTTTCAAATATATTCACCAGGAATAAGTATTAAAATACCCTGGTGCGCAAAATGTACTTTGGTCAACTTGAGAATCGACCCCAGACTCCACTAGGCCAACGGGGCAGACAAATAAAATATAGTTTTATTATATAATTGTAGACAGTTTAATTTTACGAGTATTAACTAAGCGAATGCTCATTTGTTTTAAAATTTTAACAAGGAGCAATTATTGCGACCCATCAACTAGGTATGTACCTAGTTATATGACAGACATGGTGATCCATTGCTGGGCTCGTAAGCCGTTATGATAATGAAATGGCATATTATGATTAATAATTAGGTATGCTCCGCAACAACATCAAATGACCTTGCCACCTACATGGACGACTACTTATCATGCTTCTTATATTATGATACAAGAATATTTGTGAATCACGTGCAAAAAAAGATCAATGTTTTTGACTATTATTATGCCTATCAATATCACTATGAATTTGTTTACGTACCTTTAATTATTTCGATGTACCTAGTATATTATTGCACTTCCTAGGTGAAGTATGTTTTGTGAATTTATAATGTTCGTGAAATTGCCGCCATGTTGTTTTTTTTTCTTTTTTCGCTACAGCTTTGAACTATGATGTTTTTATTCCGAGCAAAAATTTTTAAATATGGAATCAATGGTTTGTGTCTAAAAAGGTTTTTATTTATAAATGGTCATTGACTGATTTGTTTTATTTATCGATTCGCGATATACTTAAGTGGTTCTACAGAAAAAAAAAACTAAAAGTTATCAACTGGCGGTAAATACCTACGTGCAGGCCACCTGCCCACTTGCCTCGCACCATATGAATAAACATCAAGGTGAAACCTCATACACGGTAACAAGACATAAGTACTTACATGTGTGAGTTTGTATGCAGTAAGCATTCTCGTTAATTTTAATGCTTTAGTTATTATTATACCTAGTTCTCACCATGATAAACGTACATACTAGAAATCAATATTCATTCAACGTATCGCGCATATGGCTAAAACAAAGACGCACTAACCATATCTACACACACTTAGAAGGTAAAAGATATCTTATCATTCCGTGACAAAGCCAGGCGGCGATATCGCAAATATTTTCCTCGATATCTTGTAAAAACTTGAGTGACCTCACCTGCGATATTTCTCCTTTTTCGATTCCACCGGCATCAATACCGGTTCCGTAGACTTGGAAATACACCATTCGTTCACTGCACTCACAGTAAGGAACTCTGAGTCCGGCGCATGGCACACCTCCGAGCCGAACTCGTCGGACGACACAGTGATGCTATCATACTTCTGGTACGGAACCATGTCGAAAGACGATATTGATTTAATACTAACATTGTCATAATTAGCACGATCACCAAAGTCACCTGAAGAGACAGACACATCATCTCCTCTTTCACTTAGTTCATCACTATTTTCTTCGTTTATCAATGTGTCCGTAGAATGATCGGTTGACAACGTTTCCGCTGCACCGTCATCTATATTCACTACGTATTCCTTTCCATCACTTCGATTATCACTTGAATCGCTACTACTATCTGAGCTTTCGTTTTCTGATGATTCTTCAACGGGCTCTTGACTAGTCGATTCTTCCTCATTGTCAGATGGATCTGATCTTTTAAGTCTCAGCAACTTCTCAAGATCACTTTGTTTAACCCCGTAAGACCAATGCCTTTCCCCGGGGTGTCCTTGACCTGCTGTAGATTTTCTCCTAATAACAGGTGGCTGTCGTGAGCGCCTCGTGACGACGGGTGACGAAGACGGCGAAGTAAAGGAGTACCGTCTTTCCTTAAACATGATTTCCTCCGGAACAGGTGATTTCCTCTCCGGTGAAGGTGAAGGGGCATCCTTAAATTGATCTGGAGGTGGTGGGGCAGGTCTGTGGGGCACAAGTACGTCTCCTGATTTCCTATCTGAGATAAAACCTGAAGAACTAGATTCGTAACTATGTTCTGATGCATTAGACAAAATGGAATTCACTGACACATTAGAGTTTCTATCTTGAGACTTTGTCACTGGATATAAATGCTGAAAATGGGATTGGATAGGATTAGCAACACTTGTCAAACTTCCCAAAGGTGATTTGTACTTGTCTAACGACTCTCTCGAACCACCGTAGTTGCTGAGGTTTGTCCTTTCGAAGCGGAGAATCATATCTCTGACGCTTGCCCTGTCTTTTCTGATGATAACACTGTCTTCGTCGGAAGCATTCCCGGAAGACGACTGCAGCTCGTAGTCGAGCCGGGTGCAACACTCTTCTTGTGTCATGGCGTGGTGGAGGCAAACACAAGGTTAGTCAAGCCGCGGCCACGGGCGAGCGGGCTCATATCAAACCGTCCGCGGTGCGCACCTCCGACACGCGCGCGCTACTGATAACCAAACAAGACTGACAGCAGCGCGCGCGCCACACCGCCCACCGCTTTCATAAAACACCAATGAATACAGAACACAGTGCCAGCTAGAAACGGAACGCGGAGTTCAACTTATACTGGACGAATTTTTATGTAGGTACCCTAGAAAATTATCTTTGTTTGGTTCTTTTGCGCAAAGTCATACGTATCAAAAACACGATAGCGATACGGTATTTGAATTGTAATTAATTTATCGCCTTAAACATTATGAACTCGCGTTCCACCGACCAAATCTCTCAAATAACAAGATTATAGTTATTTTACTACCATTTTTTAAATGAAATATGAAGTAACTTTAAGTAAAAAGAACTGTCAAAGATTACTAATTAGATTGAGGACACGTCTAACCTTTCCGTGTTAAATGGCACAAAATCGGTTATATTGATTAGGATCTATGTTTATCTTCACCTACATCGGTTTGTTATTATTTGATTGCTAATCGAACTATAACAAGTCTGGGTTACTAAACCCAACAATACTAGATCGTAATAAGGTTTCGACTGTTTCGAGCCTCTAGCCAAGGTTACTAGACGCCTACAACCCAAGTAGCCAACAATGGCCTACATAGCATTAATTAAAAATAAAATAAAATCTGTCAGTACAATTAACGTTTACTTTTTTTATTACTTTCATTTGTTATTTGTGTAAGAATGCCTGAATTTTGTAAGACATGCAACAGATCTATAAACCGGACTTCTGTATAAATCTGCCTCGGCAAATGTAAGTGAAATGAGGTTGAGGTGAGCTGTCCACTGCTATGCAATCGAGTCACCTTAAAATCACTTCACCTAAATTCACCGATAAAGAAGTTTACAGAACACCATAGCAGCGGCAGATATTTTTCTAGAAGTGTCACCGTGGCCCTGGAATGCAAAGGGCATTTGGAGAAACAGGGATAGATTTTAGTCAGTAAGAGTCTGACACTCCTTTTCGCTCTGCGCAGAGCGGAAGGTTTCATTTAGTTTTCCCATCATTTTTAAAAAAAAGCGAAGATATTAATTTTGCTCCATTTTTTACCGAATTATTTACCATAATCCATGTCGCGTGCTTGATAATGCTACCCGCTTCCGAAGCATGATACGTGCATATAAAATGCATTGTTCAATTATAACAGAGAAGGCTATTATTACTGCATGTTTTCTAGATTAACATCTACGGAGAAAACTTGATTGCAGTACCATGAAACGTAAATGGGTTTGACCTATTTTAGCAATGGAAAACATATATTAAAAAAATGCTATGTTGTAAATATACATTCTTAGTTGTATTTTTATTTAGCTAATAGATTATTATTGTCTACTTAACAATGAAAGTAGATTTTATTATAATATACTAGCTTCGAAACCGTATTATATTCCAGACTAGTAACAAACATCTATCCATCCAAACTTTCACATTTATAAGTCAAAGTCAAATCATTTATTTAAATAAGACCATTAAAAGGCACTTTTGAACGTCAATTACAAAAGAAGAAGAAAATAATGTTGAATCTAGATAAAGTAGTAGTAAGATTTGTCTCACACATAAAGTAAAAGAATGATCGCGTGCCAAAACGTTACCAGTTAGACAAATTATGTCTAACTGGTAACGTTTTGGCATAGGTCAATATTTAAGAAATAAAATAAACCTTTAGGACTAAAAATTATTGTTTATTTGTACAACACGGACGTAAATTACAATACAATTACACTATTAATTTGTTCATAATTATTAATCGAAATCTAATTTCCTGAAGGATCCTTCTACTCCGAACAAGTTGGAGGAGTTCTTGGGAGTGCCAGGCCTCTTGGACTCGTCGGAGCGGGCCTCCTCTTGTTTCAAGAACCAGTCGCCGTAGCTCTCTACTTTAGCTTTCCAGTGATCTGCGAAAATTACATTATGTGTGAGTTTCTAGCCGCGGTTGTAACACAACATGTTTACACATGTCAATTATAAGGTACATGGTGTAATACGTTTTACAAGTAATCGTTATTTGGTACACGATGTAGGTACCGTGTAATAAAGTAACGGTAACGTTTAATTAACCCTTGTTTGACGTTATGTTACCTGTTAACTCTTCCAAGTTGCCGTCGGTACCTCCGTATTCAACCGGTAGGACAGACTTTGGTAGTATTTTGTACATGGACGCATAGTTTTGATTATGCACACGAATCTGAAATCAAAACAAGGATATTATTACTAGCCTGCTTTTGTTAAGCCTCTTTCAGTGAATCGATGCTTGTTTCATTTTGCATTTCCAAACATTCTATTACAATTTGAATAGTTTTGTTTTCAGAAGATACCAAGAAATGGGACTACATAATTTAAACATATTTTAACAATAGACACAGAATTAGTAATTTCCTTACTCTCTTCTTTAATTTTTCTGCTAAAAAAGCTTTGAATATTGTAAATGCCGTTTCAAATCCTGGCGGTGTGTTCAGGATGTGGTTTCCCTTTACTCGTATTGGGAGCCCCTTCTCAAAGCATGATATGATCTTTTTGGCTAAGGCTGGAGTCCATTGACTTAGTACACTTATTCCTACATCTTTCATGTCGACTATTACAACCTGAAAAAAATGGTTTCACTTAACAACGGGTAATATTTTTCCAAAAATGTTGAACAACGATAAAATCATATTTTGAAGGAATTTTTCATCATCATAGATCGACATTCCTTATTCAGTTCTTATTATGGAGCAAAAGAAAGGCCTCGACACGACCCTTATAATCCCATCCTGACCGGAATGTCGGTAAAGTGATCCTACCTCGCCAGAAACAGAGAAATTGTCATCTTCAAGCATTAAAATCTCGGTCACCATGAGAGCCACCTTAATTAAGTCAGCCAGGTGATACTTGGAGGGGTCGAACACCCCGAGCCTCATTAAACATATTCGTGGGCCATCTTGTTCTACGCAACTCTTCAGCGGCAGGAAAACTCTGAAAGTAAATGAAAAATTCATTTCTAATTTTCCAACTGACTTAAAATACGCCTGCTACAATATGAATGTATTCGCACAAGAATAAAACTAGAACGCTGGAGTCGTTTCCAAAACCACATTTTAGCCGAAAATGCCCACTGTTCCACTTTCCTCATTTAGTCAGCATTGATTAGACGCTAGGGTAAAAATATTTTCTTACCCGAGTTTAAGTATTTCTTGAACCTTTGCCCCGCTGGGATCTCTGTTTGCGAAAAATTCTGGTACAATAGTTTTTAAAGTGTAATACATATCCAACTTCTCTTTTGCTCTTTCGAGACTGTATTTTCCGCCGCGCAAAAATCCTGTCAGCCATTGATCCGCTGAAAATAAATCGATTTTTGTTTTAACACATCTGTTACCTATTTTAAATTTATATTTTTCTGCGTATTTGTCATAATGTGGTTATTTATGTGAAAAGCAATCGTTAGAAACAAGTTGCGCTGAATACATGCAAACAGGACTTACAGCGACATCTATCCAATTAAATCAGAAACTAATGATTACAGTAGCGTACGTGATACAAACGACTTTGTGTTGCCAACTTTTTATTTTGTAGTACTGCTGCTTTATTTCGTGCATTATAGTTAACATAGATGGCGCTTATAACAAGGACTAACAGAGATATTTTTTGGTAAAATTGTTATTTCTATAATAATGTAATGTTTTGTTTGGTGTCAGTTGTAGTCTATGAAATTTTTGTGTATTACCATACTAGTTGCGTTACTTTTAACTTTACTTACTTGGTTGTACAGATGCTAGATGTGGCTGCTTTCTGAGCCATTCCCTAATGGCTGCGAGGTCAGACTGAGCCCTTCGGGGATCCTCATTGATTTCTTTGGCGGCCTTCTTCGCAAGAGCCGCTGGTAGTGGCCGAACAGCCATTTTTGATCATTAATTTGCTGCCACGGCTAAATTAAAAGATAATACGCATTATTATAATTAGGCACGAATTGAGGAAAAAAAACCCAAAAGGTAACTACCCTGATATCTAAATGATTCATATCTTCTGATTCATATTTGATGGATAAACAGTAGACTTACTGTATTGACTTTTGTTCAAGGCCAAAATGTATGTACAGAGGTATACGCATAATATCGATCTGTTTTATCTTTCAGTTTGCGATAGCCTAGCCAATAAGCACATGCAATATCAGAGCTACATATATATATTTATTTTGACTACCTACGACTGCCTCACTTAGTAACTTACATAATGAATAACATTTTAGAAAAAGGAACCCCAAAAACAGATTTCTATTCAAAATGTATCTCCAGTTTCACCTTAATTTGAATTGTAATAATATGCAAATACCTACGAAACTAAATGGAGTAGGTAATTACAGTTACTTTTTGAAAACACAACCTTGTTTGTATATATAATTAAGTCAGTAATTAGAGTATCAGACGGAATAATGTGATGCTAACCAATGCTAAAAATACACGGAGGAAGTAAGTACCTATCCTAATTAACTAGTTGTTTACAATCAAATGAGCAACAATTTATAATAGTGGTTTGATGCCACCTGCAATAGTGGTAATTTCTCTAGAATAATTGTTTATATTAATTAATAAGTAGATTATTCTGTAAATGATAAATTTCAAATTTGACTAGGCTTCCAACTAAGTGGAGTGCGTGAAAACGGCGTAGAGGTGCGTAGGCGCGTCTTTGCACCTCTACTAGAGTTCTTCGCTGGTTGTAGGCTGGTTTGCTCGTCTTGAATAGGGCTGCCATCCGTCCGGGTTTCCCCGGATTTGTCCTAGTTTAGAGGGCGTCCGGGGGACGTCCGGGGTGGTTGTCAAAAATGTCCAAGTGAAACCCGGACACTTTTAGTGTCAGAGGAATCCCAATTAATAGAAAGATAATCGATAAATAAAATAATAATAATAAAAATCCTAGGATGTCCGGGAAAAAAACTAAATTTCACCCAAATGTCCGGGGTTTTGAAGTTTTTGCCCGGCCTTGGCAATTTAGGTAATGGCAGTCCTAGTTTTGAATCTCCTTTCCCGAATTGGAAAATTTAGCCTAGGCGCTCCCATTTTAATTTTAACCGACTTTAAAAAAGGAACACGAGAGTTCATCGACACACATACATACATACATAAACTCACGCCTTTTCCCATGGGGTTTGTGGGGGGTAGTGGTCAATTATGGACTTCGAAGATACCCCAAGCATCTTCTCATCGAGTAACAGAGAGAGAGAGAGAGAGAATACATATAAAATAATGATGCGTAATTCCGTGCGGAAAATGAAACATATTTGCTGGTTAAGTTATTGAGGATAACCGTTTCTTAATGGATTTGCATGATAAGTATGTACTTAACAAAAAAATACAAAGATGTTTTTTCAAAAAAGAAAGCCGTTGGTCCCGGCTGTCATTTGTAGATCTTTGACAGTCGTTACTGTTAGTCAGAAGCCCGAAAGTCTGACAACCAGTCTTACCAAGAGTATCGTATTACCCATTACTGGGTTGTGGAGGTCTGATAGGCAGTCGCTCCATGTAAAATACTGATATTTAGCTGCATCCGGTTCGACTGGAAGCCGACCCCAACATAGTTGGGAAAAAGGCTAAGCAGATGATGATGAAAGCCGTTAGAATTTGTATTTGTGGAAAGTTGTTGCAATTAGCTATTTAATACTTAATACCATCATCACGCCTGTATTCCCCGAAGGGTTAGGCAGAGGTGTACCAATGTACACCCACAGTTCGCCGGTATATTTAGGTCCCATGTAATAGGGGGCGAGCCTATTGCCATTAACCGGGCACAAATTTAAACTCCGAGCTGCTACTGAGAATTTAATACTTAATTAATTTAGTATTTAATATAATTTAATAATAATATTCTGGTTAAAAGAATGTGCTTTGAGTAAACGTTCACAAAACGACCATTTAAAAAATTAAATAAAAAGGATTGAGAATGGTCTTTGTAATTTAAATAAATATTGTAATCACAAAAAATAAGTACTGTTTCCCATAACACCACCCACCTTTGTTACGTAATTATAGGAAATAAATTACTATTACTATATCTCATATATAACGAGTGAAAAAACAAATCACTGGCTTTTGACCGGAGACATTACAAACGAGAGTTACGTTATGACTTACCACACTAACTTCACTATAATGCTAGCGTCAAGACCGTGATACTACTGTTATAACTTGATCACTGATAAGATAACGTGATAGTATTATTATAATAATAACAATATATGATAATTACGCATGCTAGGTATACGATTTACCTGTAACTATGTTAATTGTGTTTTCGTCTAATTTCGAATATTATCTAATGTTATTTGTATTCGAGGCATGTAGTCACTAGAATCCTATTTTCCGACTATCCTATCCTACTTCCTACTAATATTATAAATGCGAAAATGTGTTAGAATGAATGGATGGACCCACAGTTCGCCGGTATGTTTTTAGGCCCCATGTTATAGGTGGCGAAATTATTGCCATTAACCGGGCACAAATCCAAGGTCCGAGCTGTTACTGAGAATTTCATAGAAAGACCCAATAACACTTTTTGCTGGACCAACTGTGGGTGTACATTAGTACACCTCTGCCTAACCCTTCGGGGAATACAGGCGTGATGGTGTGTATGAATGGATGGATGTTTGTAATCTTTCACGCTTAAATGGCTAAACGGATCTGGATGACATTTTGTACTGAGATGGATTTTAGTGTGAAATAACTCATAGGTTAGGTGGTGGGTGGCTCAGTAGCAGCTCGGAGTTTGGATTTGTGCCCGGTTAATGGCAATAGGCTCGCCCCCTATTACATGGGACCTAAATATACCGGCGAACTGTGGGTGTACATTGGTACACCTCTGCCTAACCCTTCGGGGAATACAGGCGTGATGGTAACTCATAGGTTACTTTTTGTCCCGGAAAAATGTACTGTTCCCGTGAACAATTCAACTTTGACGCAGACGAAGTTGCGAGCAGAACCTAGTCAGACATATTTCTGGATGTAATAATATTGCTCTGATAAAAAAGTTAATAACATAGTCTAGCATATTATGTAACAGAATTGATCTGCACAAAATGTTATGTACCTAGTTGATCAATGCATGCACTCTTACAATGAACGTACTTTTTATTCTGCTACTTCGCCTGCGTCCGCGATAAACGACAGTTACAGTCCATGCCACGAAAGATGAGACTTGGCGAGTGTACGAAATAGTTATCCATAATTTGTATATCTATTCAGAGATATTTCGATGACATTGGAATTAAAACAACATACAAAAATTCTTCACAATATTTATTACAAAATAATAAAGTTGTAAAACTTTAAACAGACTCCGTACCCAAGGAGGTCAAGTCTCATCTTTCGTGGCACGGTTTGTACGCGGATGAAGTTGCGGGCAAAAGCAAGTATCATTAATGGTTGCATGCACTCTATAGACTGACTTTCAATTCACTATTAACTGGCCATCTTTCAAGGAATAAAAGTAGGTAGGTACTAATAAATATGAAAAACTTTTACTAGAAGACCAATTAAAATTAAAAAACACATTTATTCCCTAAAGAAATGTTCTATCTACAACACGGACAAAAACGAGAAAGAGAACACGAAAAGATGTACGGAACAGGTGACTTTTTGGAAAAATTCTCTCACCGGAAAATGGCCAGTAGATACCCAAACTAAAAGTCAATCCATATAAATTTTTGACCTTTTATAGACAGGTATAGACAAAATATAACTTGAGGCACACAATAAATAATATAACTATTGTGTTTCACGTAGATCTGCGTTCAAAGAAATACCATGAATATATTATATGCATTTCTATATACATAAATAAACTATGTTTATATTTCCTTTTGTTTTGTCACCTTGTGTAAACTGAACAATGGCACATCTCCGTACATTAATTATAAATGAATAACTATTACTTATGAAGTAAACAAGTTAGATCTAAATTTGTATGTTTATAGTAACAATGGAAACTGCCAAATTCCTAATAAACAAACTAGTATTAGGTATCATTATTCTCGCTGTTACTGTTACCCAATAATTGGTATCGGCCGAAAATGGTTACAGGGCCAAACACTTATATAGTGTTGACATTTGACATATTTTTTTAGTTATCAACAAACGAATGCGTGGATAACACTGTATTTCGGCGCTTACTCTTGTACATGTTACTATATCGTGATATTGAGAGAATAACTTTTTTTTTATACGGCAGATGTGAGTGGCATTGCCGGGAGGGGACGCCCTAGAAAGACCTACCCTGACCTTATTGGTGAGGTTTTTCAGAAGGGTCAGGTGCGCAGTACTTGTAACCGACGTGCTCGTATGACCAGATGTATGAATGTGGATGATGCGAAAGGAGTATGTAAGGATCGTAGCGGGTGGCATTCCGTGGTTTCTGCCTACCTCCATGGGAAAAAGACATGGGTTTATGTATGTATGTATGTAACTTTTTAATTTTCCCAGGTGTCCTTAAATACAGGCGACGGCTTAATTCAGACACCAGTCTCCCACAAATAAACATTGTAATTTCGTAATAGTTATAATTTTTCCGCGTTTAAGTTTTGATTGATGGATGTTATTTGTGGAAGAAATAAACATTTCTAATGATTCATCTCATTAAAAAAAACAGATTCTGATTGAGCTTAGTTCGGCCAATAAGAACCAACTCACTGTCTTTCAAAATTAAATTGATTACGTCAAACAAATTTAAAATGAAAAATGTGTTACGTTACTATCCTGTAATTTCAGCTCAATGCACATCCCAAATACATACTTAATACCATCAACCATCACGCCTGTATTCCCCGAAGGGTTAGGCAGAGGTGTACCAATGTACACCCACAGGCCGCCGGCATATTTAGGTCCCATGTAATAGGGGGCGAGCCTATTGCCATTAACCGGGCACAAATCCAAACAACATACTTAATAATAATTTATATCAGCGCCAAAATTAATAATTACTTCCAAAAATGGCAGACAGAATTAAACCTAATTGTTGGGCAACAGATGTTTAGCCTACGTCGAATAGAATTGTAACTAAATGAATCGTAAATGACAACTGTTTACTTTTTAATTACGTCTTAATCACCGCATTATAAAATATTGATAACACAACGATATCAGGATCAAAATTATGATTCACATTACTAAATTAATATTTTAATCACTCAACTGATTATCATAATAACACAACCATTTTTAATACGCTAAGATAACAGATAACAATCCAGTAAGTCTTTGTTAAAGTCCAACTGTTAACACAAGTGAAATGTGAAAAATAAACGCATATTTGACTTACCTTACACTATAACAATTTTATCAACTTTACTTCACTAACCGTAGTTGAAAACTGATAGCCTAGTTCCAAAATATCTGCGATCCCATTCGGGTGTGATGCATTTTACCGCCAAACTACACCAACGTACCTACGCGGTTGATCTCACGGACCGCACTTGTAAAATGTAACAAGACCGCGATCTAAGTGACATTGAATTTGCTCGCTTTACTCCTCACGTCATGTGTATCTACGATCGAACAGTCTTCAACACCTCGCCTTTGAAACAGAAACATGCACGTTTTAGTTTACATGCAAATGTAGTCATTATGGTGTATTTCAGGCTCATAGTCATATGTAGCAAAACAAACGAATATCGCTGTGGTACATATAAGTAGGTATATGGAAATAGGCGTCTTTGTATTGCATGTTATAACGCAATAATTTGTAACCGACTAGCTTTTGCCCGCGACCGCCTTCGAGATGTGGTGTTGGACTTTAGATGAAAATGGTTCAAAATCCCTGAACTGCTTTTCACACAAACTTATCAGTCTTACTTACCAACTAAATATCAAGATTAGACTGTCAACTACCTGTATGAGCAGAGAGCTCGAGTTTTTTCGCTACATAGCCAGGAAAAATGGCCACAACCTTGAACAGCTCATCTTAACTGGCATGGTTGATGGAAAACGACCCAGAGACTGCAGCCCAAAAAAATGGGCAGATCAAGTCCGCTCCACACTGGACACCTAATTCACGTCGTTCTACATAACGCCAATGATCAACACAGGTGGCGGGTAAGATGCTGATCCAACGGGAACTTCATGACCCTCAGAAATGAGGAATACAAAGCGGAGGAGGAAGTCTATCATAGACTTGTTTCACCACAGACCAACGCCGTCGTGCGCCATTCACGGAGCATCAACAATTAGGTAGTTGACACCACCATCAATTGACATACTTTTCATGAACTGGTCAAAGCGATTCCCCCATAGATTTTGTATGGCAATATCGAACTGTGACGTAACTTATCGCCTTACTTAATTGACTAATTATTTATTTCAAAGCAAGTAAAATTAATCGGTTTCCAGGGCTAAACAAAGTGTTTTCTTAGAAAAGTTGCCTTGGAATTATTTGCTAGAAGTATTAACTACCCAAATGTCGGTTACGCTTTCTGAGCATAGTAGTGGGTCATGTTTAATTCCATGCCATAGCAGGTATGGTAGGTAGCTGGCAGGTATGATGGTACGGAACGGTGTTGTGGGCAGACTCCTTAAAGTGAACAAACCCATTCAAACTGCGGCCTTCCCCTCGTCGTGACGGCTTTATGTCTGTAATATTGTGTTCTGACGCAGTTCTGACGTCCATACATTTAGTATACGATGATTGATCCCTGTCGTATCTCTAAGAATAGCATGTTTTTATTGTTTATTTACAGTCATTTAGAAAATGACGGGAATACTCTTTGCAAACGAGCTGTTGATAAATATAGCTCGAACGTTGCACATTAAAACAAGCAAAAACGCATAAGATTGTTGGCATTTAGATTTGCATTGGAATAAACAAATCTGATTAATATAAAGTCGATTCAAAGCAAAGTTTGGTACGTACATTGAACTGTTATATCTGAATAGTAATCTAACAAAAGTGGAATATTGAATAATTATGAAGTAATTAATTTAATTGGTAAATGATTGTGGGTTAGCCCGTTTTTACAGAATTAAGCTCATTTTAAAATGTAGCCTTGCATTTCACAAGACCAGTTTACAGTGGTCTTAATATGGTTAATGGTCTTTTCAGAAAAGGTTTATAACCAGTACCTACGTAGCAATAGGTAGTTGCAGATGGTGATGAATTGACAAGTCGAATATGAAAAACAAAATTCATGAAACAAGCAAGATTTAATAAAAATATATTCACTATGTAACATTGACGTTTCTGCATGTACGCACAAATCAGTCTATATCAAGCTTCCTAAAAGATCCGTCTTGCATCAGGTCTACTGGCGGTCCAACCCGTTTGGACTCGTCTGTACCCAACTGTTCCTCATACTTCATCCAGGGCTGGTACTCCTTGAATTTTGACACCCAGTATTCTGAAAGTCAAATTAAACACTTTTAATGTCGCCTTTTTTTATGTTTTTTTTATTATTAATTTGCTCTTGCTAAAATGTTATTGTATTTGTTTATTAATTTATTTTGTGTGTAAAAAAATCATTAATATAAAAAATTTTGTTATTAAATATAAATAAATAAATAAAAAACAATCGTATCGATTTAACGGGAAGACACTATTCACTCCAGACACTAAAACTAATTTTATTAACCAGACACCAGACACTAAAACTTATTTTATGCTAATTTATTTCGTGTACTTGCTCAGTATCGAAAAAGAAATAAAGGGGAAGAAAAAAAATTTGCAATTTCAATTTTTCACATGTAAAGGCAATTTAGTTAAAATTTATCCAAACTACCTTTACATGTGAAAGATTGCAGCTCAATTTATTTTTGCCTTATATTAGTTTTTCTATATTTAGCAAGTACATGGGAATGTTGATTTTCTAACACCTTATACACATGTGTGCAAGAACTTACCTATATTTTCCGCAACAGTAGGCCCTGTTCCACCGTATTCAGGAGGAACTATTTCTTTCGGGATGTCGTCCATCATCTCTTCTTGCTTTTTGTGGATTTTCAACTGTGAATTAACCAGAATATTTTTAATTGTAAAAATTCTCTAAAGCATTATTTTGTCATCGGGTGCTTTATTAGGTACTACATAATTATATTTCTAACAATCTATAAATAAAAAGTTAAGAAGCAAAAAGGTTGCCTGGTAAAGTGTCAAAGCACTGGCTGATTTTACCAAAAAAAAATAATGCACGCCATATTATTTGATGAAAAAAATAAATAAAAAAGAAAACATGCATGGCATCTTAAAATATGTTTCACAGCTTATGGTCAGTTTATCACGTTCGAATACAAAAAGGTTTTAATAAAACTTAACACATAAATGCAAAAATAAAAAATACTGTTTTCATTTTAGGAAACGTTCTCCAAAATAAAATTAAATAAACTTAAATAGTAGTAACTCTTCACAGTTAATTTAAGTTTTATTAGGTACTACATAATTATATTTCCAACAACTTATAAATAAAATTTTGAGAAGCAAAAAGGTTGCCTGGTAAACTGTCAAAGCACTGGCTGATTTTTACCAAAAAAAAATAATGCACGCCATGTTATTTGAAGAAAAAAAATAATAAAAAAGAAAACATAAATGACATCTTAAAATATGTTTCACAGCTCATGGCCAGTTCGTCACATTCGAATACAAAAAAAGGATTTAATAAAACTTAATACATTAAATGCGAAAATAAAATATACTGTTCTCATTTTAGGAAACGTTCTCCAAAATAAAATTAAATAAACTTAAATAGTAGTAACTCTTCAGAATTACTATTATTTAAGAGCGCGCATCCAGAAAGTTGGCAACGTCGCAAATAGCTGTCAAATATTTCCCTGTTTTGATTAATTTGTCAATATTACTGTATGAAAATAAGAAATATGGCTTACTAATGCACTAGAATATTAATAATGAATTGCAATTAAAACACTGAATTTGATGTTGTACCCGTTTTAGGTGTAAAAAAGGCATTTGTAAAGTTTCCAAATACTTTTTTTACATCTAAAACTAAATATTCGGTGTTACGATATTAATTATTGCATTTCATAATGAATATTCTAGTGCATTAGTAAGCCATATTTCTTATTTTCATACAGTAATATTGACAAATTAATCAAAACAGGGAAATATTTGACAGCTGTTTGCGACGTTGCCAACTTTCTGGATGCACGCTCTTAAGTTTTATTAGGTACTACATAAATATATTTCCAACAACCTACAAATAAAATTTTGAGAAGCAAAAAGGTTGCCTGATAAACTGTCAAAACACTGGCTGATTTTTACCAAAAAAAAATAATGCACGCCCTATTATTTGAAGAAAAAATAATAATAAAAAAGAAAATATGAATGGCATCTCAAAATATGTTTCACAGCTTACGGCCAGTTCGTCACATTCGAATACAAAAAGGTTTTAATAAAACTTAATACATAAATGCAAAAAAAAATACTGGTTTCGTTTTAGGAAACGTTCTCCAAAATAAAATTAAATAAACTTAAATAGTAGTAACTCTGAATGCATAAAAATAATTACTTATTTATTTTTATCCGAGCAAAACCGAAGCATTTAATAAACATAAGCAATATTTACCCGTTGCTTAGCTTTTTCATTTAAAAATCCTTGGATGAGTGTAAATATTTTCTCTATGCCGGCCGGTAAATTTATGTGGTGGCTGCCTTTTAATCGGAGTGGCATGGAATCCTGGAAAAGTCGCAAAATACACTGTTAAATTGTCACTCTAATAATAACCTTAAGATTAAATAAACATATATAATATACAAGGATAATGGATACAAAGCCAAATAAAAATAAATGAACAAAAAATAAGTGAAATAAAAAAATGAAACAAAAAAAACATCAACGATTCAATGAATTCATTAATTAAAGTGAAATGATGAATGAATGTTTTTTCATTATGAAAACATCTATGTACCCTACTACCCATGTTCACAAAGGTAATAAAACAATTTCATTTGATAAAATAAATTATGTCATTATACGTACTTGGCTTACAGCGACCATTTTCTTCAACATCGAAGGTGTGGCCTGTATGAAGTGTGACATCGATACGCCCGTGTAGTCTGTCACGATCTTAGTGCCCATCACGGAGGCTACATCGTCATCCACCACCATAATCTGGAAAATGGGGGAAAATCTATTAAGTACGTATATTTATTACGAATTTACCAGTAGATATGGTGCCTGAATATCTAAATATTTGCTTTGGAGGACTTGCTCTGAAAATAATATTGCTAAGATTTTTCAATGCTAATGTTTCTGTTTCTTTAAAAAGATTCTAAAAAATATTCTTACTGGATTTTATTTACAAAATTTTGGATAATATGAGCCAAAGAGTATTGCAAACTACTACAAAAATAAGAAGGCTCTCTCTAATTTTCATATTTACTGAAATGCATCGCCTATTTAAGGAATGATCTTTAAAATGCATTGATATCCCAAAGACAAAGTTGAAATGACTCATGTGCCTGTAATTTCACCGACACCCAAACACTTCAAACCGGAACCCGTTCTTTTATACATTTAGCAGCTCCAATAATAATGTTCATTATTCTAGATTAGGTTCATAATACATCACATTGAAACGATTATTAAAAAAGCTGATAATGACTTTCTTGATTACATTCACTGATAATCCTATTATGCATACATTGTACCTATTAAAAAAAAATATTTTGAAAATTCACCTTTATAATTGATCTATTTTTACAAGGAGCTCTGAAATAATATCAACCTACATAATCTACATTCGGCACAGTGACTATGTATAATCTATGCTATCTACTATGAGTAGGTATTTAAGATTATGACTGTGATGGTGTTACATGGTTTTGGTGTCTGTAGTACTTTGCCTGCATGACCTTTTATTTTAGTTTTAGCCTAATATTCACAAATCCATAGGAATGTATAGCATGTCATATTAAATTACACTATGTCCAAATATTTTTTATGTCTCAGGAAGTCATGGTACAGGAGTCGAGTACGCTGCTGCGTTTAAACATACAAACAAAAAATCTCGCTCGCAGCTTTATCATATTACTATACCAGATAGATACCTAATTCCTCAGTGTCCTAGTTGTTTGTCTGTTTTCTTTCATAGATATTTACTCATCGCTTTTCCTGCTTGACAAGCAGAATTCCAAAAATAAACTCAAAATCACCCCTGCTAGAAATATTTACTGAAAACATTTTCTTTTTCAGAATCCAGGATATTTTTCTAATATTTTTGGGAAATCCTCAAGTGTGTTGAAAATGTGAACGAACACGAAGAACTAGAAACGTCAGTATTGCTGTTGTAATTGGTACTAATTTAATCAACTCGCATTACTCAATTAGCGCAAACACCTGTATCATTTATCAGCAATAAAGTGGGCCTCTTCTTTGTCTAACATTTAGAGAATAGTGTTGTATCTCCGTATGTTGTTATGATCGCAAATCATCGTGTGGATGAGATACTAATGTCATTCATGTTGTGGAAATAAATCCTTATTCTTCTATAGTTCCACTTTCTCTTTGTCCTGTGACACACTATTAAAGTACCAATTTATTTTAGGAGGTAATAGTTTGTATTTTTATTTTTGGGTTTGTTAGAAGTAATTCTGGAAATACTGATGCTATTACAAATAATCGATATTGCGGAGACTTTGCAATGTTTTATAATATACTTGTCCACCACGCGGTTGAAATTATAAAATATGGGTAAATGTGGGAACACATTTACCGCAAAATTGCGAGAACGGCTAAACCGATTTGGCTGATTCTTTTTTGTTGTGTTCGTTATTTCTCGGACAATTTTTATGAAAGATTTGTTTTAGAAAATCGATCCATACATTAAGCCTACCTCGACCCAAAAGCGTTGAGACACCTTTGGGTCGAGGTAGGTAGTGAACAAGGTAGTGTTTTAGTATAAAAGTTATAGTTACCTGTACTAAATAGTACAACATACACATGATGTCACCCACGCTATGGGTGGACGGGTCGTATCTGCCTGCCCGGATGAGGATCACGCGGGGATACAGCTTGCCTTTCGGGCTCGGCAGTATCAAACATGTCCTGAAATTGTATATTATCGTAAGTCAATCTTAAAGTGTCATTTTTGAGGGATGCTGTTGTTTTTATTGAATAATGTAGAATGGGTTTGCTTCTTTACTTCAAGTGACTTTTTGGTGAGGGCATAATTATAAAGTCGTTATGGGCCAGTGGTTAAGGCGTCTCTCATACATGAGGGTTCGAATCCGGCTAAGTGCTAATGTAACTTTTTTAATTCGCATGTAGTTTCCAAGTTTATCTGGGCATCACGGGCATCGGTGAAGGGAATGTAGGCTGGTATCATTATTATTCAAGTTTGTCCTAAGTAAAACTGTATTTCTTTCTCTTTCTTACCCTAGTCTGAAGAACTCTATAAACTTGGGGTCTGTGGGTTTAATCCTCAAGGTGATGTCAGGAGCCGTGGTTCTGAGAGTGTAGTACAAGTCCAGCTTCTTCTTCACTCGCTCTAGACTGAATTTACAGCCTCGTAGTAATGCTATGAGCCATTGATCATCTGTAAATAAAATAATATTCTTGTACTTGAAACAAGGCAGAAGTTTAATTGTGACCCTAACAAAATTTAGCGTATTTTTTTTATGTATAATAATTATTTAATTTTCTGAGAGATAAATATTATACTTCCATTACATTATTTTAAAACAAAGAAATAACCGATTAGGTGGATTCCTTTGTCAAAAATGCAAATCGTTTTTTCCCAAAATCAAAAAAAAAAAGACATTAATTAAATAAATGAGTAAATAATTAAAAATGCATATTATATTAAGTAACATCAAGATAATTAAATACAAACAAAAAATGCTGCAAAATAAAATAAAAACAACATTATCGCGGTACAAAGATATTATTAAGATATAAGTGATCACGATTTATAGATAATTACAGTAACGACTTATTAGGTACCCCGTTTCATGACACGTTTAGGTACCTACCTACCTACTCGTATCTTCACGATTTTCACTGATAAGTTGTCTGTCACTATGACAATGAATTATATTTACGAAAGGGCGAAACCTTTGCTATCTAGACTTTCATGAAAGTCATATTGACATCGTATCTTTCGCATTTATCAATTACTAGGTTCCACACACGACTCCGTCCGCGTGGCTTATTTCACCTTCTGTGTGTGTGTCTTTTGTTACTACTCCGCTCCCGTAGGTCGTACCGTGATGTTATAGGACTAGCCTATTATGCTATTTTACTCAGAAATAATGTAGTTATCTATTGGTGAAAAAATGTTTAAAGTCGGTAGTTAGGGAGCCTATTCGAAACAAACAAACAAACGAAAATATCGTTCCTTTTGTAATACAGTATAGAAAGCAACTGCAGTTACACTTGAGACTACGATGCTACGAGTACAGTTTTTTTTTAATATTAACTTTTTAAATAAAACAAATGCAATCGGTCTGTTCACTATTTAAGGTCGTGTTAACATATCTTTAAAGTTCAAATCTATTTACGATTTGTGCACAGGCGTGATGTTATAAGTATTAAAACTTCAACCCGTTCGTGCGTACCTGTTCTTGCTTTCAGATGGGGCTGCTTCGCGATCCACTCCTTCAGATGTTGCAAGTCACTGGGAACCTGTTTCGGGTTCTCATTCAACTCCTTCTTGGCAATTTTGGCCAACTCTGGAGTCAATTCACGAATCATTATGATTTCGTTTATGATCTGCAAAAAAAAAAACAACTCAGTTATTTATCGATTAATATTTGTCGAAACAAAACAAAAATGACAATCATATCTGTTAGAAATCAATAGATTCCCAATTTACCAATATTGATTATTCAATAGAAACTGTTTATCTAACGAAAGTTAATCAATCAATTTGGCACTGATTAAGATAACCTTCTAAAATAAGTAAAAATAAATACTAACAATACAAAGAAGTAGCAAGTTAAGTCAAACAACACTTAAATTCGTTCACATTTAATAAACAATATTTATCCAAAAGTAATAGAAAGTAAGGTAAGGACCCACCTATCGTATGGTGCGCTGCGGTATCGACTAACTGATAAACGCCTCGGTTGTTATCACAGTCGTGTTGTGACACGGCGCCAGCTGCCAATATCATCCAATCATGCGACAAGCGCAATCAATGCTTCATTTCTTCATAATTACTTGAAAACTATCTAATCCGGCTTGCGATTACTGGGAAGTGCAAGGAGACTACACTATAATGCACCTCCATAACTACATATGAATATTAACCCACGTAGGCACTTAAATCTTTCAACTACCTTACTTTCTAGTATTAAGATCGTAAATTAGGTTATCACTTGCTGTTGTTCTTCTATAATTATTTTCTAAATCTACCCACATTTTGAAGGTATATTATTATTTTTACTTCATTTTAATTCCCCTTGTTTAAAAGTCTTTGCCAGGGTAGCGGAGTTTGTTCAAAATAGTCACCGCGACCCTGGAATGCAAGGGCATCAGGAGAAACACGGATGGGTTTTAGTCAGTCAAAAGTCTGACACACCCTTTCGCTCCTCTGAGTTTAAAAGTCTAAAACCCTATCATCACTTCAGACTATTTAACATGATCACGACGACTATATTCTAAGGTCAAATCTAGATACTTACTTTCAAAATATATCTTTATTTATTTCAGATAACCAGGAAACATTATTGCCTTGAGACACTCATATGCACTTAAATTAACAGAAATAAAGCAAAACAATGGAATTTTATTAAAATAGTTATATTTTGCACAAGTTAACAACGTCTAGAAATGGTGTATCTTTGTGAATGTAATGTTCAATGAGAGCTATGGGGACATTATATTGACAAGCATCTTCTTGTTAACCTTTGATAAAATACGACCTTACAATAATCATAAAGTAATTTTCTAAAATAACTGTCTAGTTTAATCACTTTGTTTAGATATTATTATGGTTACAAAGTAACTATCTTAACAAAACATGAATTAAAACGAGAGGTTAATCCCAACAGAGGCTGATAGGTGATTCTGAACGCATTTCGACGGATATACATTCAACCGTGCAAAATTTTGCCAGCCACAATCCAGCTGATTCAAAAGTATAATAAGTGCGATTTTGAACAAAGAAACGGAAGATGCGCTTCTGTATGAAATACATTTTTTTTTGTTATACCACGAGTTCGTTTCTAATCCACGTCAAGCTGTCTAAAAGATCCCTGGACCCCGAACATGTTTTCCGAAGTCTTGGGCTTGCCTGGCCGTTTCGCTTCATCTGTCCCAAACTTCATATCTTCATTAAACCAGTCTTCGTATTGGTTTAGTTTCTTCAACCAGTAATCTATTAACAAAATAAAAAATAACTAAGTAATCTATACTAATCTTATAAAGCTAAAATGTTTGTTTGGAACTACCAATCGGATTGAAAAAAATATTTTTGTATGTGATAGCCAGATTCATGAGGAACGAACAGTAACGACGTGACTTAATTTGGGTGAAAAAAATCACGCGATCGAAGTCGCGGACAATGACTTAACTTGACCTTACTTTCTTACGAAAGTAATGTCAAGTTAAGGACTCACAGTCAACCTTTATCTAAAGTTGGTACTTTAGTATTAAAGTACCAACTTTCTTGAGTAATTCCATATCCAAAACACTGCCCTAAGTTCAAGCCAGCCTGTATTAAAAAAGAGAGGTAATATCGTACCTAGAATTTCCTGTTTGGTACCCCCCTGCCCTCCGTACTCCTGTGGCAATATTTCTGCTGGAGCGTGTTCCTGTAGCACACTTAGATCTGTGCTATGCAAAAAGACCTAAAAAACATAACCTGGTTTTATGTTCCAGATGTAAAAAGAAAAAGTGTGTACTGGATTTAATAATAATACCTACTCTGTTCTGATGCTTTTCATTGAGTAGTTTCTTCCCAAAATTGAATAGTGCTTCAAATGCTTGGTTAGTGTTTATCATATGTAAACTTTTTAGCCGTAGTGGCGAAGCATCCTGAAAAATTGAAACCAGTAAAAATGCTTGTCAGTATGATCACATATTTTAGACAATATGATGAATGAACACATTTATTTATTTATTGTTTATTCAAACTTTATGCAACAAAAAAACAACTATTACAATTAACAACTATAACAAAAAAAGTACAAAGGCGGAGTTAATGGCTTAGGCGTTCTCTACCAGTCAACCAAAAATCGTATATGAAAACCCTTTTGCTACTCATTTACACTACACACTTAATTATACTTAGATGGTGATAGCATATGATCCTGTTTATTTGTTTATTGTATGTATTATGTACATCTACTAAATGGCAAATCCTTAATTAACTGTAAGACTAGTTTAGCCATATACGGGGTATAACTCATCACATTTGCTACGCAAACTACGCATCAAACTAAGCAACTTTGAGCAAAAATTGTGCTGACAGCCCAGGTGCATCCAACAGTAGTAACAGTACAGTACATTGAAGAAAACGTAAAAAAAAATACTTTAACCTTTAATATCTCCATAACCAGAAGGTTCCCAGAAGGTGACCCAGTATATTAATATAAGTTTTCAATAGGCTGTCATCATCATCATCATCATCTCAACCATAGTACGTCCACTGCTGAACATAGGCCTCCCCTTTAGATCTCCACATATATCGGTTAGAAGCGACCTACATCCAGCGTCTTCCGGCGACCTTTATTAGGTCAACAATAGGCTATAGGCTTTATTAGGTCAACAATAGGTTTCAATAGGCTGTGGGTTTTGTGAATAGTAGACATATAAATAAATAAGTAACACTATGGGTGGAGCCAGACGAGCATAATTTTTTGCGTTGTGAGTCGCGTAATTTCGGTCGAGTAATTTCTGCTACGTTCTGTTTCATACAAAACTCCTGTTTCGTTCACACGGTGACGCAAAATGAATTGTCAGTTTCAGTAGAAAGTAAATTACGCGACAGAAATTCTGCGACTCACGACTCACAAAGTTACGCTCGTTTGGCCTCACCCTTTACGTTTGCCATTTTACCTGTCCACATATTATTAACTTCTTCACAACCGTCGGTGTGAATCGCACTATATGCGTCATAGTAATCCCTTCAAGATCTATGATACTGAGAATCCCATTCACCATAAAAGCATCGTCTTCCAAATACATTATCTGGGAAAAAAGAATAAGTTAAAAGAGAAGGCATTATTAGCATTGATCACTACGCTTGCTAAATGGGTAGCGATATCAGACTTATATTTATTAGAAAAAACTCCTATTGTTTTGTTGTTTGTTTTGTATTGTTTGTTTTGTTTTTTTTTTGCAGATCTAGTTACCGTAACTAACAACGTGAAAGCCCTCTGTCGAAAAGTATTTAAAGTTACAACTACTACTACATATTATATGTACACATACGAAAGTTTGTGAGGATGGATTTCACGCGAAAACTTCCACACAAATGTTAATATAATTAAAGCATTATGTTCCAACTAGGATAATTTAGGACTTTGGCCTACTCGTACGCAGACGAAATCGTGGAAAGAAGCTAATATTTAATTATTCCCTCCAAAATCATTTGACCAACGTAGTCAAAACATAAATCAATTATCAATCGATGTAAAATAAAACATACCAACCTGTTGGCAACAATGTACAAAGGAGAAGAAATCGGTCGGCGAAATCTTGTTGGGGTCATAGAGGCTGGGTTTTGTTAAGACTACCCGTGGGGCTAGCGGCGATGACAGC
Source organism: Caradrina clavipalpis (assembly GCA_932526535.1). Taxonomy (NCBI): domain Eukaryota; kingdom Metazoa; phylum Arthropoda; class Insecta; order Lepidoptera; family Noctuidae; genus Caradrina; species Caradrina clavipalpis. Next base: position 10,393,407 of record OW052091.1, on the reverse strand, counting down.
TTTGGCAACACTAACGCTACCCTAAAACCAAATACCTAAATAAAAAAACAGTAAATGGTAGATAACCAATCAAATAAAAAATAAATCATTTACTAGTAGAACACGGTAAATAAGTTGTTACAATTCCTTTGTGTTTTTTTTTTATTCCATTGGGTTTTAAACATGTTGATGGCCCTTCTGCTGTTATGTGGTCAGCGCTGCTAAAAATATCTGCAATGCCAGAAGCCTTGTAAATGCTATCCCAGAGACAAAGCTGAAATGTCTCATGTGCCTGTAATTACTCCATCACCGATTCCCTTCAAACCGATAACCGGAACACAGCTGCACTGTTTTGCGTCAGATACAGGTATGGTAGTAATACTTCCCCATAGGTACGAGCTTCTTCAGAAAGAGCTTTACTACAACTTTAGCGTATCCTGCCATTCATGGAATGTAAATGTAGTTGTATTCACTATTATAAACAAATGATCAATGCTTAACTTACCCAGATTGTAGCAAATCTTTAAACTCTTGGCGATGAGGTCTGAAACTAAACATGTCCGGAGACACAGTTCTTAGAGAGTAGTAAAGATCTAACTTTTCTTTGGCTCGTTCTAGGCTGTGCTTACAACCCCTCAGGAAGGCGGCTAACCATTGGTCATCTACAAGTAAATAGTAAATTACATGCAGTTACAAACCACACCATGTTATTGTAACTGAAGAGCTCATATAAATTTGAAAATCTTCTATCTACATATATAAAATTCTCGTGTCATGATGTTAGTTGCCATACTCCTATGAAACCGCTAAACAGATTTTTATGAAATTGTATGATCTGAGAATCGACAGTATTTATTTGAAATATATATGGCAAAAAATCGTTTGTCGAGTCAGCTCGTATTTGTATAAAAATAAAAACATTAAGTAAATAAAGTAGCACTCCGGTATGAGACACAGGGTCCAAGCTACCCCTGTAGAGAGTATCCTAACAACACGGGTAGAACCTACCCCACTAGTACCCATACTCTGATCGGAATTTCCCAAAATAACGCGATTGCTTAAAAAAAAAAATTAATGAATTTGAATACCTGTTCTAGCTCTCAAATGAGGTTGTTTGCTAATCCACTCTTTCAAATGTTTCAGTCCATCCTCAAGTTTCTTCGGAGTCTCGTTCAGTTCCACTAACGCCTTCTGCTTCAAATCAGGGTTCAAGGGTCTCACCAACATTATTAGAATTGTGGTTTAGGTAACCTACAATCCTGTTTTCAGACACATTTCATGAAAAATTTACTTTACTAAAATAAAGGTACGACAAGCATACAGTACCTACTTTATTTTTTTTAATATTATTTTAACCACAATGTCAAACAAATAACAAGAGGGAGGCGACCGTCACTGTTTCGGAGTATAGACATAATAAACTCAAAGATAATAATTTTGCCTACCACAGCAGCATTACAGGTTAACTATAGGTATAGACAGCAACAAAAGTAGAACATTTCAGATTTTTAAATCATATTATTCAGCACAATATCAAACGACTACGAAATGAATCAAAAATTGAGATAAAATAGTTAATTTTATCTCAATTTTTAATTCATTCTTTAGGATTGAATAAAAATCTGAATAGCAATGAATTGTGTCATGTCTATTTAAATTAGATGTAAAAGTAATATTGTTAATCGACTTTAGTTGCTGACAATACAAGAAACGTATTTATCTCAAACCAAACTTCATTACATAAACGTTTAATAGTCGGAGCTAAAAATACCAAAATAATGAAGAGTCTGCTTAATTATTTTGGTATTTTTAGGGTTCCTTCCGTATCTCAAATAAAAAAGCCCAACTCTTATACCATCCGTCTCAAAAAAGGGTTGTTTTTATGAACAAACTTGTTATTTCATTCTCACGCCTTCTCTGTTTGACAAGGGACCTTCATGCTTCAAGAAAAAAAAATATTAATAGGCTGATGTTATTATAATTATTTTTTTGTCATATATTTTTTCCTATTTGACTCGTCATATAATACTGGTTTGACAACGTAATTCAAGTAGATACTTCGTAATATCATAACCTTGGTCATCACTTACATTGTTGACCCCAAGATATGTGCGTAGTTGCAGTTCTGTCATTGTTGGTAACTCCTGAAAATTATTAAATCACTAGCTTCTGCCCGCGACTTCGTTCGCGTGGCTTTATTCATCCGCCTTAAGTTACGTTTTTTAATACTGCTTCGCTCCCGAAAGTCGTAGCGTGATGTTATATAGCCTATAACCTTCCTCGATAGGTAAATGGGTTATCCAACACAAAAAGAATTTTTCAAATCGGACCGGTAGTTCCTGAGATTAGCGCGAACAAATAAACAAACTCTTCGGCTTTATAATATTAAGTATAGATTAAATTCTTTTTTTTTTTTGATTCCTTATTTTTTTATATTTATCTAAAACAAATCAAGGAAGTATCTTTTTTTTTTTTTTTTTTTATAGACGGGAAATCATCAAATAACTTCCCCCGCCCTGGGCGGGGCGGGAGGGAGTGTCAGACTTTTACTGACTAAAACCCGTCTATGTTCCTTCATGTGCCCTTTGCGTTCCGGGGGCGCGGTATCTCTTTCGAACAACCCGCAGCCCCGGCAGGCATCGGCCCTCAGTGGCCCCATCCAATTTTGCTGACATCTCTTTGAGGCGCGCGTGGAACACGAACGCGCCGTCGACACGGTCTGTCGCTAGTGAACGTACGGACGGTGAGCTACCCATTGCTCACCGTCCACAGACCCGCGTCTACGGTGGCCGGGAGTCGTCACGTGGCTCCCGACGCCCGGATCGTCTACCGCGGCGGCCGCTGGGACGGGGGACCCTCCTTTCCCTCTCCCGTCCCGCCGCCTCCTTCTCTAGCATTACGGCTTCGCAGAAGGAGGCGACTGCTTCCCATTCCCCCTCGCTCCGGACCATGGCCTGAACCAGTGCCGGACGCGAGAGGGCGCCGCCGCCGATGGCCGCCTCGAGGACTCGGCGGTGCTCAGCCCAAGCAGGGCACACCGCCAGAGTATGCTCCACCGTGTCCTCGGGGCGATCCTCGCAATGATGACATCCGGGCGTTTCCTCCCGCCCGATGAAGTGCAGGAACCTCCCGAAACATCCGTGTCCGGTGAGGACCTGCGTCAGGCGGTAGGTGAGGGCGCCGTGGCGCCGCTCCGAGGAATAAGGAAGTATCTACGAGTATGTTTTTCCGACATAGTAACCTTTTAATTATGTTAGTCATCTTTGGTAGTAGCACAGCTCTTTGTGAAGGGGCTCGTCCGGGGAAGTTCTACCAACGTACCTGTTTCTGCCGCACAGCAGCGTTCCTGTGTTCCGGTTTGAAGGATATGAGTGCCGGTGCAATTACAGGCAGATAAGACATTTTCAACTTTGTCTCTGGGATCACAATGCATTTGCAAGGCCTTTGGTATTGCAGATGTCTGGTATTGCAGATAGGTGGGCCGCGGGATCGTTTGTCATCCAATGGCATAAAAAAAATCTTTAGTAACACCATAACTTCCCCTAAAAAATCTCTCACAACAAAAAAGGCCTTGTGATGACGATGATGTGGACACCTCACGGCGGCAGTGGTAGTCGGGTTGGGGTGCATCCATGCATGCAGTGGTGCGCGCCGAACGCAATACGTCCCAAGCATAGGTCCCAAGGTTAACCGAGCATTCCCAACCCAAACAAAAAATTGTTTATAACAAAGTAATGATATCTTATCTCTCTTTATAAAGAAATATTTTCATTTTTAAACGTTTTCATTAATCTTCTTCGTGACCTTTGCATGTTTACTTTAGAAAAGATAAATTAACATCGTGGTGCTAATGTAAAATTTGATGCTAAAACTTCGATAAGTGCTACCCGTGCGAAAACGGGGCGGGTCGCTAGTATTCAAAATAAGTACGATAATATAATTATGTAACTTATGCATTCCGTCATCCTAATTGTTATTTGTATTCTTATTGGTAAGTAAACAACTAAATAGCCAGCTAATGACCATTTAGATAAAAAACATCTGCTTTCTCTAGTACCTAATGTGAGTGTCTCCTCAGACTCCAGCTACCTCTTCTTCCTGCCACCTCTGAAAAATAAGTTTAAATTTTTGCCTATCTAAGTGTCTAAAAAAATCAGCCGCGCAACTTCGGACACGTAACTTCGGCACAGTGTGTTTAGAGCCTAAACACACTATGCCGAAGTTACGTGTCCGAAGTTGCGCGGCTGATTTTACGTTTCGACGTGTTCGGCTGATATGACTGAGTGCCAAACTTACGCGGCAGAAATTCAGTTGCGTTACTTGATGTGTGTGTAGTGTCCCCTCTCCCACTAGATGTTCGTCGGTAATCGAACCGAAATTCGGTCGCGTATAATGTGTCCACTACAGCTGAACGCTACGCTGAACTTACGCCCGACCGAAATTACGTTGCGTTTACAACGCAATGTAACTTCGGCGTAATGTGCCGTCGGTAATACAAATAACATTGCACGCGTAATCATGCCGAACTTCGGTCGCGTACGTTCGGCATAATGTGTTTAGACACTTAGGGTCTGCCCCCACGACCGAGAATCGGCCCAATATTCGGGCCGACTATCGGGCCGATTCTCGGCCGTTTCTTTCAGCCGGCGAAGAAATCTGTCAATAAATTCGGTTGTGGGGGCAGACCCTAAACGCAGACCTAAACTTATTTTCCTTGTTTATCTGAACTCATGTTTTTCTTTCTTCTTTATTTATAACTTCATAAAAAATTAGAAAAAAGTCTCAAAAGTCGTGATATTAGGTTGCAATAGCTATCAATGAAATCGTGTTTCTGTTTGCGGTGCAGATAAAGTTCCATTAAAGTTTTTTACAAGTAGTAGGTACCTGTAATATCCTCCACTGTTCCAGCACTTCTATTTTTTTTTTAAGAAAGAAAGAAAAGTTTTTGTACATTTCAAGATACATAATTGCCTTGAAACGCTCATATAGGTAAACTTAAATTACATAACAGAAATGAAAACAATGGAATTCCATTAATATACCTACTTATATTTTTCACAAGTTTACACGTTTAGAAATGGTATATCTTTGAGAATGTAATGCTTAATGAGATGTATGTCCACATTATATTGATAAGCATCTTCTTGTTAACCTTAGATAAAGATAGATATACCTCACAATAATCATAATGTAATTTTCTAAAATAACTGTCTAGTTTAATCGTTTTGTTTAGATGTTATGGTTACAAAGTAACTACGAGTATCTTAACAAATCAAGAAATATTACTTCACAAAAAGGTTAATCCCTACAGAGGCTGATAGGTGATTCAGAACGCATTTTCACGGAAAAACGTCCAACCGTGCAAAATGTTGCCTGCCGCAATCCAGCTGATCCAAAAGAATAAGATTAAAGTGCGGTTTTGAACGAATTAGAATAGGGAGATTCGTTTCTGTATGTACCAAGTACATTTTTTGTAGTTATTGCACGAGTTAGTTCCTAATCCACGTCAAGTTGTCTAAATGATCCCTGGACCCCGAACATGTTTTCCGAAGTCTTGGGCTTGCCTGGCCGTTTCGCTTCATCTGTCCCAAACTTCATATCTTCATTAAACCAATCTTCGTATTGGTTTAGTTTCTTCAACCAGTAATCTATTAACAAAATGAAAATTAAGTAATAGATTTCACTAATTAAAGTCTTGGGTTCGATTCCCAGTTCGAGCAAAAAAAAGTGTTATTGGGTTTTTCTATGAAATTCTCAGTAGCAGCTCGGAGTTACGATTTGTGCCCGGTTGATGGCAATAGGCTCGCCCCCTATTACATGGGACCTAAACATACCGGCAAAATGTGGGTGTACGGCGGTCCACCTCTGCCTAACCCCTACGGGGAATACAGGTGTGATATTATGGCTGTCGGTGATTTTCGAATTTATGACAACCTTCTGAAATTTGACCCTTCGGAGAATACAGGCGCGGAGTTATGTTATGTTATTATTAATTTAAAAAAGCGAAAGTATTTTGTTTGCTCGCGGAACTACCAGTCGGATTGGATGATATCTTTTTGTATATGAGAGCCAAATTCGTAAGGAATTGTACAGGCTAACATCACGCTACAACTCACGTGAAAGGAGCATTAACCAATGACGAAAATTAACGCGAGCGAAAAAAACCACACGAAGTTGCGGGCAGAAAATATTGACACCTTTCTATGATACTAAAGTACCAACTTTCTTGAGTAATTACATCCCCAAAACACCTCGATAAATTTAAGCCAGCACGTGTTAATTAAAAGAAATTTCGTACCTAGAATTTCCTGTTTGGTACCCCCTTGCCCTCCGTACTCCTGTGGCAATATTTCAGCTGGAACGTGTTCCTGTAGCACACTTAGATCCGTGCTATGCATAAAGACCTAAAAAACATAACTTTTTAATCCATGTCCTTTATCTTCCAGGTGTAAAAAGAAAAATATGTACTGGGTGTAATAATAATACCTACTCTGTTCTGATGCTTCTCATTGAGTAGTTTCTTACCAAAATTGAATAGTGCTTCAAAAGCTTGATTAGCGTTTATGATGTGGAAACTTTTTAGCCGTAGCGGCGAAGCATCCTGAAAAATAGACATCCGTAAAAAATCTTGTCGATATGATCATATGTTTTAGACAATATCAGCAAAGATATTGTTTTGTTTGACATTGAGTTGAATGAACTTATTTATTGTTTATTCAATCTTTACGCAACAAAAAAACTACAAAGGCGAACCAAATAGGCGATCTCTACCAGTCAACCAAAAAAGGTTTATGTATATGTAAACCCATTTGCAACTCATTCACACTTACCTGTACTTAAATGGTGCTAGCATATCATTCTGTTTGTTTGTTTATATTGCATATACCTATTATGTATAGCCGCTTAATGGCCTTTATTAGCTATAAGACAAGTATATGTAAATAATTATACTACGGTAAATTTGCAATAAGCTGCGGGTTTTGTGAATAGTAACTTTACTATATAAATAAATAAGTAATACTTTAGGTTTATCATTTTACCTGTCCACATATCACTAACTTCTTCACAATCGTCGGTGTGAAGCGCACAATATGCGTCATAGTTATCCCTTCAAGATCTATGATACTGACAGTCCCGTTTACCATAAAAGCATCGTCTTCCAAATACATTATCTGGGAAAAAAGAATAAGTTAAGTACGAAATTTGAAAATTAATAATACCGACTGATTTTTGTCTCACTGCAAGGCAAAGGCCTCTTCCAACACAAAGAAAGCATGAGCATTGATCACTACGCTTGCCTAATGCGGGTTGGCGATTTCAGACTTATATTTATTGATTGATTTCTATTATAGATCTAGTTATCCTTACTAACAACGGCCAAATCCATCCGTCGGAAAGTATTGAAAGTTACAACTACTACTGTTACTGTAAATATACACGAAAGTTTGTGAGCATGGATGGATAATTAAATGTTCAAGCTTAAACTGAATAAGCAGGAATTTCCACACATAAATATTACTAAAGCGTTGTGTTCCCACTATACACAAATAAAGCTAATAGCTAATTATCCCTCTAAAAACATTTGAACAACCTACTCAAAATATAAATCAATAATATCAAAATAAAACATACCAACCTGTTGGCAACAATGTACAAAGGAGAAGAAATCGGTCGGCGAAATCTTGTTGGGGTCATAGAGGCTGGGTTTTGTTAGGACTACCCGTGGGGCTAGCGGCGATGACAGCTTTGGCAACACTAACGCTACCCTGAAACCAAATGAGTTAAAAATACAGTATGCAGTAGGTAACAAATCGAATCAAAAATGTTCATGAATAAGGTACATAAGTTGTTACACTTGCTTTGTTTTTTTTTAATTGAGTTTTAAGCAAGTTGATGGCCCTTCTGATGTTAAGTTAAAAATATCTGCAATGCCAGAAACCTTTTAAATGCATCGCCATCCATGCCAGAGACATAATTGAAATATCTCATGTACCTTTAATTACATCGGCACCGATTCCCGTGACACCGGAACACAGCAGCGCTGCTTTGCGACAGCTATAGGTACGGTGGTAGTACTTCCGCGTACGAGTTTCTTTACAAAGAGCCTTATTACAACTTGAGCGTATCCTGCACAATGTACTTGTATTCACAAATTAATTTATATACAAATGATCATATATAATATAATATCATGCTTAACTTACCCAGATTGTAATAAATCTTTAAACTCTTGGTGATGAGGTCTGAAACTAAACATGTCCGGAGACACAGTTCTTAGAGAGTAGTAAAGATCTAACTTTTCTTTGGCTCGTTCTAGGCTGTGCTTACAACCTCTCAGGAAGGCGGCTAACCATTGGTCATCTACAAATAAATAGTAGTAAAAAAAAAAACAGTTACAAACAATCTTAGCCCACATCATGTTTTGTAAATCTTCCATCTACATATAAAATTCTCGTGTCACAATGTTAGTAGCCATACTTCTCCAAAACGGCTTGATCGATTTTTATGTTTTTTTTTAATTAAAAAAATAAATAAAAAATAACTATCTTGGGACAACTCACACACAATAAAAAAAAATCAAAACAATCAACAAATCAAAAACAAAAAAAAAACAAAAAAAAACAAATAAAAAAAAATAAAAACAATTAATTCAGTAGGTCTGATTATCAGTCATAATCTATTTTTAGACCCCTATAAAATAAATATACGACAAGGCAACGTTTGCCGGATTAGCCAGTATTTGTATAAAATAAAACATATTAGAAAAAGAAAAAAAAAACAATATGGAAAACAGGGTCCAAGCTACCTATGGAGGGAGTATTCTAACAACGCAGGTAGTACCTACGTCACTAGTACCTATCATCATCATCATCTCAGCCATAAGACGTCCACTGCTGAACATAGGCCAGCACCGCTAGTACCTATAATTGGACTTAACTACCAAATAACACAATTGCTAAACAAAATATACTAAATGAATTTGAATACCTGTTCTGGCTCTCAAATGAGGTTGTTTTCTAATCCACTCTTTCAAATGTTTCAGTCCATCCTCAAGTTTCTTCGGAGTCTCGTTCAGTTCCACTAACGCCTTCTGCTTCAAATCTGGGTTCAAGGGTCTCACCAACATTATTAGAATAGGTGTTTAAGTAACCTACCTATCTACTTTCTTAACAAACCACAGATCAATCCTGTTTTCAGACACATTTCATGTAAAATTTACTTTACTTAACTAAAGTTACGAAGCGCATACAGTACCTACTTTTAAAATTTAAATCAATACATATATTTAAACCACAATGTCAACAAATAAGAGGTAGGCGACCGTCACTGTTCGGGAGTGTGGACATAATAAACACAAAGATAATAATTTTGCCTACCACTTCCATTACAGCAGCATAACAGGCTAACTATGGTACAGACAGCAACAAAACTAGACCATTTTACATTTTTAAATCCCTCGATTTTTAACTGCCTCGTTAGCCTAGTGGTTCTAAGTGCGACTGCTACTGCTGTTGTGAAATTATCATTAGCAGCTCTGAGTTAGGATTTATATATTTCCCTATTACATAGGAGTCCCATGTTTAGGTCCCATGATGGGACCTAAACCGAACTGTGGGTGTACATTGATACACCTCTGCCTAACCTTTCGGGGAATATATATTATGTATGTTTTTGTTTATTTTTTAATCCTTATTATTGAGCACAATATCAACGGAAATACGAAATTATATCTAAAAGTAAGATAAAATGTTTTTTTAGGTTTACCTAAAATTCTGAATAACAGTGAATTATGTCATGTCTATTTATTACATGTAAAAGTAACATTGTTAATCGACCTTTGTTGCTGACCATAAAATAAACGTACTCGTATTTATCTCATGTCAAACTTCATTACTTTAACTATCAATAGTCGGAGCCCAGACACTTATTAATTTTAGTATTTTTACGGTTATTTCCGTACTTCAAATAAAAAACCTAGTTCTTATACCGTTCGTCACAAAAGAGTTGTTTTTATTAACAAACTTGTTATTTAATTCTCATGCCTTCTCTCTTTGGCCTTCACCCTGCTTCAAGAAAAAAAATGAATATTAATAGGCTGGCATTCATAATTATTGTTTTACATACTGGTTCAGACGTAATTCAAGTAGTTACTACGTAATATCATAACCTCGGTCACCGCTTAGGTACATTGTTGACCCCGAGATACGTATCTACATATCCTCAAGTAGTAGTAGTTCTTTATTAAGTAAAAAGTTATAGTGTTGGGAACACCTGAAAATTATTAAGTCATTTACGTACATTAAAATATTATTTATTAATGATTATATTATGTTGCTCTAAAACGAATCGAGCTCGTGGCTAAATAATTACAGCCGCATAGACCGATCTTCCGGGTTAAGCCACGCTTGCCGAGGTTGGTCTGTGGATGGGTGACCATTTACCATAGCGAGTTTCCTCCGTGCCTCGGAAAGCACGTAAAGCCGTTGGTCCCGGCTGTCATTTGTAGACCTTAGACAGTCGTTACTGTTAGTCAGAAGCCCGAAAGTCTGACAACCAGTCTTACCAAGAGTATCGTATTACCCATTACTGGGTTGTGGAGGTCTGATAGGCAGTCGCTTCATGTAAAATACTGATATTCAGCTGCATCCGGTTCGACTGGAAGCCGACCCCAACATAGTTGGGAAAAGGCTAGGTAGATGATGATGATATGTTGCTCTAAAACGAATCGAGAAAGTGTGTACATAGTACCTTTTAATCCTTATCTAAATAATATGTTAGTGATCTTTTTAGATCAAAATTTCCCTTTACCTACACTATTTGATTTAGATAAATAATTTATCTACTTTATTAGGAAATATCACTGAATTAAAAAATCTCTCACGACAAAATGTCTTCTGATGACGATAACGATGACGTGGACAGCTCACGCCGGTAGTGTTAGTCGGGTTAGGGTGGCTCCATGCATGCAGCGCTGCACGCCGAACGCGATGCATCCCAACGTTAAGGCCTATTCAGACCTAAGCGGTATTCGCTACCGCCTGCGGCAGAGAAAACCCAGTGGGTATGCGGTAATATTACTGTTCAGACCTAAGCGGTATTCGCTACCGTTCGTAACCCGCGCGGTATGTACCTCTACCCACAGCGGCAGCGAATATCGCTCAGGTCGCTGTAGCCGCGGTACTTGATACTAAATACCTGAGCGACAGTGATGCCAATTTAGCATATTTTATGCTAAATTTAGCATATTTTTACGTTGGTTAGCATAATTATTTGTCTTTTAGCATATAGCATATTTTTTAGCATATAACCATAATTATTTAATGAATATTTATTTTTCTAGTTTCTAAGTCCCACTGTACGGCGCGTAATTTTTAACATGTTTCGGAACGCAACCTTATACGTCAAAATTTTAAGAGGGAGTGAAAAAATGTTGTTTGTCTATGGTATATTGAATGAAATTTGAAAATTTGTATTCCTTCTATCTCGGGACCTCCCGGGCTCCCCTACAAACTTCATTTAATATAAAATAGACAAACAGCGTTTTTTCACTTCTTTTACTTACCTATACAAAAAGAAGTGAGATAGGAGTAAACTGCTATACTGGGTAGGTACTTGCTACTGAAAGAAAGTTCTTACTGTTTATAAAATATTTCATCCATTAATAAATAAAGTGATTGATACGTCTTGTTAATATTGTTACGTCGTAGGTACGAGATCTTTCGAGAAAGCACGTGATTACAGTGTGTTTGCGCTTCGAGAAGCATGTCATTATTATTATTACTTTGAAGTTAGTTGTCATTGTAATTTCGACCGTACGCCGAGGGCATAAAGTACCTATTTCTTTATTCGGTACAAGTAGGTTATTATTATTTTTTTGCCTACTACTTTTGTATTGCTTGGTAGTGCCTCTTTTGTTTATGTTCTACACATCGCCAGAATGTTCGTGAATATTGGCGGTATAAAAGCACAGTGCTGACCCGCGATGAAGTCAGTCTGATTTTGGCGATACAACTAAGCGAATCGAAGGGAACTAGAAGTGCGATATCTAAGCGTTAATAAATAAATAAATAATAAATATATTTGTAATAATTGTCCGATTGGTAGTAATTTATTTATTTATCCCATATCCAGCTTGTAATAATATGCCACCTAAATATAGTCAGCATTACCGATCAGACTGGGAGCGAATGTCGGATTTCAAGGCCTGGATACAACCTGTCGAAAATGATACAACAAAGGCCTATTGTAAGTACTGCAAGTGCGAGATGGTTGCAAAACTTGCTGTTTTAAAGTTACATATTTCATCAGGAAAACATAAAAAAGCTATAGAACCCGTGAAGAGTCAAAGAATAATTAATTTTCCCAAAATAAAAAAGGATCTGAATACACAGACAGCAGAATCCTCGCTAGCTATGTTTGTGTGCGCACATTGTTCGATTATGGCTGTCGATCACTTATCAGAATTATGTAAACAGCGATTCGGTGATAGCAAGAGTGGGGATTTGCGAATCCATCGCACAAAATGCACAAACATCATAAAAAATGTTTTGGCGCCTCATTTTGTCGAAACGATTGTGTCAGATTTGGGAGATCAAGAGTACAGTCTCTTGCTTGACGAGTCTACGGATATTTCTGTAAGCAAAATGTTGGGAATATCAATCAGATATTTTAGCCGATCTTTAAAAACTATTATATCCACATTCTTGGGTTTGGTCGAGATTGAAGATGGCACTGCAGATAGCATAGTTAACGGTATTAAAGGATTGTTGTTAGCTCTGAATATTAAAATAAAAAAATTGATCGGCATTGGCACTGATAACGCTACAGTGATGACAGGTATTAACAACGGAGTTCATGCTTTATTAAAAAAAGAAACTGGTAATGATAATTTGGTTTTAGTTCGTTGCGTGTGCCATTCATTACAGTTGGCTTTATCTCATGCCTCAGAAGAGACTCTACCACGTAATGTTGAATTTCTTATAAGAGAAACCTACAATTGGTTTAGTCATTCTTCGAACCGTCGATTATATTACAAGAGTATATATCAAACAATTAATTGCGGTTCCGAACCATTGCTAATCCCACAGATGTGCAACACCCGATGGATATCAATTGAGCCAGCAGTCAACCGTATTTTAGAGCAGTGGGTGGAATTGAAACTCCTGTTTGAAGTTGCCAGGCGTGATAACCACTGTTATATGGCAGAAACACTGTACAACATGTACAACGATCCTGTTAATCATTTATATTTATTATATTTAAAACCGATCTTGGAAGAAGTTCAAGCTGTGAACAAGCTGTTTGAAAGCAACAATGTTGACCCAACAAAACTCTACAAGGATTTGTGTTCCTTAGTTCAATCTACAGGTCGGCGGCGTATCTTGAACCCAACAGCAAGAGTTGATATTTTTACACAAAATATAGAAAGTTATTTGGATCCTAAACCATACATGGGATATGTTTTTGAAACAAAATTACGGGAATATAACCTTCTACCTGAAGTCGAAAATAATTTACGTCAACGTTGCCTGAATTTTACACTGAAACTTGTTACAGAGCTGCGATCTAGATTGCCAATTAATTTTACCATACTTGAAAAAGTATCTCTATTTTCGGTAGAAGAAACTTTAAAAGTAGTTAAACCTTCTTTAATTGATATTGCCAAAGAATTCCGAATGGATGCATCTACAATAGACAGGCTCATGTCTCAATGGAGAAATATAGTACACGTGAAATGGGAATGCACGTCTTCCACCGTAGAATTCTGGAATGAAGTTATTAATTATAAAGATGCAGCTGGCAATAACCCCTTTGCAGAGTTATCTCGCTTAGCCATGTCGTTATTATCACTACCACATTCTAACGCGGACATTGAACGCGTTTTCAGTCAAATGAATATAGTAAAAACGAAACTACGTAACCGTCTGTCGGTGAAAACTTTAAATTCAATTTTATACATCAGATTCGGGCTGAAGATGGCAGGAAAATGCTGTTATTCCTACATAGTTCCTGACAGTGTACTGCGCTCCATAGGTACGAAGGAGTGTTATTCCGAAAATTCCACGTCTTCCTCGGTAGCATCAGCTGCCGATGAAGACCAAGATATTGATATTTTGTTTAATAATATTATTATTGATTAAAATTTTGTTATATTTCTTGGCGTCTGTCCGAAGAATTTTGTTGATTATATATTATATTTTTTGTTTCTTGACGCTTCTTACACGAATTTTCTTGATTATTAAAGTTTCAAAATTAAAAGACGTTTTATTTTGCATTGTAGAATGTTAGCATAATATTTTAGCATAGTTTCATAGCATTTAGTATAATTTTGGCATAATTTTAATAGCAATTTGGCATATTTTGTATTAGTCGTGTTGGCAACACTGCTGAGCGAAACCCGCGCGGTATGTACCTCTACCCACAGCGGCAGCGAATACCGCTCAGGTTTGAATAGGCCTTTAGCCGAGCATTCCCAACCCGAACAAAAGTTAAAAAATAAGTTTAAATTATTGCCTAGCTGACTTCTTGTTTGTCTGAACTGCTCGAGAAAAAAATCGTTTTTGATCTCATAATTTTCTTTCTTCTTTCTTTATAATAGAAATTTATCCTGTGTCGTGGGTGCGTTTACAAACATATAAAGTCAGCAGCCAGACCCGGAACAACTATCTGTAGGTCATACAAATATATATGTTCCGTGCGAGAATTGAACTCGCGACACGCAGCGCAGCAGCCCATCGCTTAGCCATCCGTGTCGTTTTGGATGCTGTTTCGTTTGTATCTCTTGGGATATAATATGTTCATGCAAATGCTGCATGTAGTACGCTTCTATTTAACATTAACTTAGGAAGGTAGCTCTTGCGCTGAATGCGATATTCATTGTTATAAACATAAATTAGTATGTAAGGTACATAATTATATTAATTGGAATAGTAGGCACATTCGAGGTAAAAAAGGCACATCACATACATCGTTAACTAGGTACTCAAACTGCCTTGAAGCAAAGCAACACTGAGCAAAAATTATGGGATAAAAATCACTTTTTATGGCAGTGCGTAATATTGCTCAACAAAACATTGTTACCAATAGTATAGGGGTTATTTATTTATTTAAACTATATGCACAAAAAAAGTACAAAGGCGGATTTAATGCCTTAGGTTTTCTCTACCAGTCAACCAAAGGCGGTGAAGAGATAACACAGCAGGTGCAAATTATTGTACGAGAGTAAACAAAATTAAAAGTACACAAGTACAAAATAATTTGGTTATGGGAATATGTAAAGTTTAGTTTGAATATTGTAAACTTGTATTCGTAAAAAAACGATGTTGTTGACCTTCAATACCTGCGTAATCAAAAATATGTAGCGTTTGGCTTCCATAACCCCTCGTTCGTGAGGCAAACTGATTCAGATCGCTCAACAATAACACTTCTATTGTGTCTCGTTTAGTGTGTTTCCAAGTATTAAGTGTCTTTCTACATCAGCTATTGTGTATTGTTTTTACCCTTATATGAAATGTTTGTTTTTTTAGTTCTTCTTTTACATTCACAACTGATTATACTACTTGGGACCAGTATGTTTATTTTATATATTTATTTTTTAGATTAATCTTAATTATGAAATTAAAAATACAATTTAAATTTTGTAAAAAAACAATATTTATTTATTATTTCTGTACAAAAAGATAGAAAAATGTTCTCAATCAACCTGGAGTTGTCTAAAGGAGCCCTCAACTCCGAACATGTCTTCAGCAGTCTTGGGTTTGCCGACTCGCTTTGACTCGTCTGTACCGTACTTATAATCTTCTTCCAGCCAGGAACTGTATTCCTTCACTTTATTCCTCCAGTATTCTGAAAATTATCATCAAATTTTATTATTTTTTAGTATTTTTAAGGACTCAAATCTTCATGACCAATTTTGTCGAATAAGTGAAACCATCCATCCATCCATCTTATGACATATAAGTTTATGGCGTTTGATTATTTTGCACCACGTATTGCCAGTTATGAATTTTATTAGTAGGTACTTCAAAATACAAAGTAGGAACCTATTACTATAATTACTAAATTAAAAAATAACTATTCTTAAAAGTAATGACTGGCACTCATTCTAAGCCGAAGTATTCGTTATAACATCAATATTTAAGTCTGTCTAAGCACAATAATATTATTGTGCTTAGACATATTTAAAACTATAAGTATTAGAAAGCTAAATATAGAGCATACTAAATTAAAAACTAATTAGTATAGATTTGGGGCAAAGTTCACGCCCGGTTTAGATGTAATTTTTGATAAGAGTAACCTTGCTCAGCTGAGTTTAACGGATATTTGTTACTAAGCAACATGCTCCCAGCATTAATTAATTATTTTATAGACATTAGCTAGTCCGATTGTTAATAGGATAAAAACTTCAATTACGTTAAGCTGAGCCGTTTCGCGCGGTTGTGACGCATATTTCCGACTAGGTCATTTTTGTGCCTCTTGTTTGTGTTTAAGGCTTTGTTTAACAACAATTTTAATTTATTATGTGCGTCATTTTCTCTTGAATAAACAGATTTTCGTACTTTCATGTATTTATTCAATTATTGTTCATAATTTAATCTATAGGTACTTATAATAAAGCTTTTTTTTTTTTATAGACGGGAAATCATCAAATAACTTCCCCCGCCCTGGGCGGGGCGGGAGGGAGTGTCAGACTTTTACTGACTAAAACCCGTCTATGTTCCTTCATGTGCCCTTTGCGTTCCGGGGGCGCGGTATCTCTTTCGAACAACCCGCAGCCCCGGCAGGCATCGGCCCTCAGTGGCCCCATCCAATTTGCTGACATCTCTTTGAGGCGCGCGTGGACTTATAATAAAGCTGAAGATATTTTTTTTGGTTTCGTTGCTTGTTTAAACGCTCTAGCCTCTGGAACTGCAGTCAGATTTGAAAAGAATCTATTTAATTACTCTACGATCCACAGAAGCAGTAATAACTAAAGACAACGCAGAAAAAAAAGGACGCGGGCGAAGTCACAGGCAAAAGTTAGTAATAATATTAACTTTGTTAATTATCTTGAAAAAGATTTGTGAAATTTAATAATCATTTTAATATTTTACTATAGGCACATTAAGATGATGACGCAATTACAAAGTGTAGAAATGATGAGAAAATATTTTTGATTTGCTTTATAAGTAAATTAAAATGTCATTGCTAGAATAACTTCATAACAAATTAGAAAAAAATCTTAATAGTCGTGATATTAAGTTGCAATAGCTACCAATGAAAGCGTGTTACTGTTTGAGATACAGATAAACTTCCATTTAATAATACTCGTACCTGTAATATCCTCCACTGTTCCAGCACTTCCACCGTACTCTGCAGGCAATACGTCTTTCGGGATGTGTTTGTACAGTTCTTCATAATTCTTATTATGGACGAAGAGCTACAAACAAAAACATTTACTTTAATAGCTTGTTTTACTAATAATAAATTAAATCGTTACATGACAACTTACTCTGCTTTTATTTTTCTCATTAAGCAATGCTTTCATTGCATTGAAGACTGTTTCAAAACCTGGAGGAGTGTTCAAGTAATGTGTCCCTTTCATACGCATAGGCGATGCATCCTGAAAAGTATTTTCATACATTTTTAAGCTTATTAGTCCTTCTTACAAGCTCATTGTACAAGGAATGATGAGCTGTTATAAGTGTCACACCATTTCTAGTTAAATGCACTATAATAATAAAATTGTGTTACCTGTCCTAAAACTACCATCTTCTTCATGGTAACAGGCGTCATCTGTATGAAGTGCGCCATTGTCACTCCCTCCAAATCTAAAATACTCTGGCCTCCAGCCACTGTGGCATTATCATCTTCATTTAAAAGTATCTGGAATAAAAACATTGAGTTTACAGTAAAGTCTTCTTGCAACGTTAATTTAAAATTAAAAACAACTAAGTAGATATACCCTCATCAGAACGTTGGTAGCGGACATAACCTCTAAGATGTTGTACTTGCTAGGATCATACTTCGCTGGTCTAATTATAGACACCAGTGGTGCATCGGGACCCGGTGCCTTAGGCAATATTATAAACGTTCTGAAAACAATATCAATGCATAAAATAAAATTGAGGGAAAAATTGAGATAAATGACAATATAAGAATAGAGAAAAATTCAGGAATCTATGTATGGTTGGCGTAAAAAATCATTTTAAGGTTATAAAAAAGACGAACACTGTGATGACAACAAACGTAAGGTGCGGAATGATTTGGGACAAAGGCAGAAGACTGATGTCACTTTGATACCCTAGTCTTACCCTAATCTAAGGATATCATCAAAAAGTTGGTCAGAGTGCTTGATCCGGAACAGTTCAGGTGCCGTAGTACGAAGGGAGTAGTAGAGGTCCAACTTCTCTTTCGTCCTCTCCAAACTGAACTTGCAACCGCGGAGGAACGCCACGAGCCATTGATCATCTGGAAATATTCATTGTGTGAAACTACATATGCATTACGATCTTCCTTGATCTTGCAAAGGCGTATGACACTGTGCAACGTGACTATGCCTCAAGAAACTAGAATGGATAATAAGAGGTATTTGCATTAGATGGTTTATAAAATATTAAACAAACTGCAAACAACACACAAAAGTATGTATGTTCTTACGCTACTGACGAAGTCTCCGTTCCGACTTTGGAGTTCCACAGGGCTTGGTTCTATGTTTTCACTAACTAACTAACTATATTACTTATGAGGGTAATACAGCCTTAACAATTCACAGAGATTTGTGGATTGATGAACGTTTAAGAGGAATAATAACTTTTTATAAACAACATGGATAGATAGTAAAGTTTTGAAGAAATTAGCTGCCATGCCTGACTTGCAAACCGCTTTTGTTTTATACTATCTAATAAGATAGATGCGCCTGTCTGAAATATTATTACGTATATGTATCTCATCTGACGGACGGGCCGTTATATATTATAATTAAGAAACACAGAGAATAAAGAAGTATCTCTAGTCTCGCGAAAATACTCAATACGTGAGGAAGAACAATGCTAAAAGAAAATGCTCTAAATGAATCCTAAATTTGCACAGTACAGAAATACAATGCCTTTATTAATGACAAGAACCTAACAATTCGTAAAATAAAGAGCCAACTTGACTGTTAAAGCAAACCGGGGTCGACAGCAGATATGACAGATATCGAACGACGTGTTTTGTTGATAATGATTTGTATGACTGGACACTTTATGCGAGTAATACCCACCTATGATCATTTAGATTAAGGAACCTTACCTTAACATGTGTTTGTAATACTTTTGTTTCTGGTGTGTTCTTTTACTGACCCTATGTACAATGTTGTAGTACTTATAAAAATAATCAATTTTCTATTTACAATCTGTTAGCTAAAAGAATTCGATTCCAGTCGATTATTTCATTGGAAACACGACCCTCCATGAACATTTATTAGTATTACTTTCTCGATATGACCAAGACTTTTAAACGGTAGTTCCAATTCAGAAATCGATCGAATCGCTCTCAGTTGTGGTCCGCTATTCGCTACGTCATGTATTTAAAGGTCACTGTCGCGGCGCTCACCTGTCCTAGCATTCAGATGGGGTTGCTTGGCGAGCCAGTCCTTGATACTCTGCAGATCAGCCTGCAGCCTCTTCGGGTCCTCGTTTAGCTCCACACGAGCCTTCTCCGCTAAAGCGGGAGGTAATGGCCTCACAGACATTTTGTGAAACGTCCTGTCACACAAACAACCTATACAACTCTAAAAAGATAAATTATCGGCACTGTGATAATTGTACACGATATTTGATTAGTTATCTACTATTTAATCCACCAGCAATATATTTGCTGTATGCTTTATACCATTATCTGGCTCACAGGTTTTGCGATACCTTTGTATAATCAATATTAATCATAACATTTTATAATGTTTCGGTTTTATTATTAAGTTACAAGTTCTGTTATCAAGTTTGAGTTCAATCTAATCACCCATATCGTGAAGTCAATTTCTAATCGACTGGGTGAGGTTTTACAATGACTATCATTTTAGTCGTGTGAGTTACCGTAGCGTCGCTGAGTAATATCAAGTTAAATTTACAATTAGGGTAGAGAAGAATAAAACAAAATATTGTAACCATTCATTTAATATCGAGAGCTCTACTTCCGTGGCTTGTCAGAAAGCTGGGTCGGGCTGTCAATCCTAGAATTTTGACAGTCACTACGGTTACGGGTAGTCAGAAGTCTGACCAAGAGGTATTGTGTTACCTAGTTAATGAGTTGAGGAGGTTGGAAAGGCATGGCTCGATGTTATATCAGTATATTACATGGATTCATGCCTTTCTAACCTCCAGAATATCCAACTGAATACCAGTGTATCCAGCTAGTAAGATTTTAATTGGAGAAAAGGTTGGGCTTATGATGATGCTCAAATATAGCAAATATGATTAACCAAGGCCCGCAGTGACAAATTTAAAGTATGGAAGTATTAAACGTATGTGTTGGCTACGAAACGAAACATTAGTCATTCTTCATATCGTTTACAAGGTACAGCCGGACTCGTTTGTTAAGGATTCCGTACCACTAAAACTATTTGTTATGGTATACATACTTGTTTAATAATTTAATTTTATATTATGCGTAATATCATATTCTATATAAAAAATCAACCAATAGCCACCACGTTTAGAAATACGTAAACAGCCTTGTGGCAGATGGTGTAAACTTTTTGATAGAGACTATTCAAAAAATGAGACGACAAAATAAGACCACGTTTATTTCAATCGATTTGCAAAACGCAAAACATAAGATGCGATGCGCGTTGTTTGTCATTTGTCGCCAGAACAAGCAAGCGCTGTCATTAGGAGACCCTAAAAAAAGGGCATGCACGCTTGTTCTGGTTGACTTTCGAATAACCTTTAGCGGTTATGGAAGGTCAAAAACTGAGACAATCGCTTTAAAGACACGTCTTTGTAACTTTTTATGTCATTATATATCGGGGACCGTTATTCACCAATGTGAAGCTAATTTATATTTCGTTACCAAAGAGTTTATTTTTTATCTCCATTATTATTAATTTCTATTTTGAAGTCTGTTTGTTGGCTCCCCGTAGATGGTATACAAAATGTTCTCAATCAACCTGGAGTTGTCTAAAGGAGCCCTCAACTCCGAACATGTCTTCAGCAGTCTTGGGTTTGCCGACTCGCTTTGACTCGTCTGTACCGTATTTCAAATCTTCATCCAGCCAGGAGCTGTATTCCTTCACTTTATTCCTCCAGTATTCTGAAAATCGTTATAAAACAGTATTATTTTTGTGATTTGGCACAAAAAAAAAACACAAGACTGATTTGCGATTGATTGAGTAAAAGCTCAAAGACTGTTTTAACACGAGAACAGCAACACACTGGCACAATGGACGCCACTTGTAACGAAAATCTTCGTGTTAAATTAAGTAGCAATAGCTATTACTAAAGGTGTGTTGTTGTTTGCGGTGCAGATACAGTTCTATTAATTTTGACTGTTGTTTAATTATCTCTTACTATTGTTTTATTTGTACCTGTAATTTCCTCCACTGTTCCAGCACTTCCACCGTACTCTGCAGGCAATACGTCTTTCGGGATGTGTTTGTACAGTTCTTCATAATTTTTATTATGGACGAAGAGCTACGGAAAGAACCATTTTCAATCATTTAAATAGCTTGTTTTACAAATAATAAAAGGTGTTTGGTAACTTACTCTGCTTCTATTTTTCTCATTTAACAATCCTTTTATTGCGTTGAAGATTGTTTCAAACCCTGGAGGAGTGTTCAAGTAATGTGTCCCTTTCATACGCAGAGGCGATGCATCCTGAAAAATATTTTCATGCAGGTGTAGGTGGTAGGGCTAAGCAAAGGATTATCCATTCACTTTTCCCGAATGAGGACAAGTAATGATTAGCGCTGCCATTTTAGATTCAGGCATGGGTTTATAGGGTCTAAAGGGTGTAAACTTAGGTAACAAAAAACACAATTAGTTTTAACAGTTAATGTTTCACCTGTCCCAGGACCACCATCTTCTTCATGGTAACTGGCGTCATCTCCATGAAGTGTGCCATTGTCACCCCTTCTAAATCTATGACAGTCTGCGTTCCAACTACGGTGGCATTATCATTTTCATTTAACAGTATCTGAAAAAAAACATTGGTTAATTATTATATTGAGATTGAGAAATGTTTCTCTCTTTAAACATGCATTTCTTTTATTTCTTGTTATTAAGAACAAGCAAGAAGATATACCTTAATCAAAACGTTGGAGGCAGACAAGAGCTCTAAGAGGTGGTACTTGCTAGGGTCGTAATTAGCTGGTCTAAACACGGATGTCTGTGGCGCGTCGGGACCTGCTGCCTTAGGCAATATGACAAACACTCTGAAAACAAAATTAAGGTAGGTATATTGTGAGAAAAGTTTGGAAATACCCGTGAATATAAGAAAACAGAGACCAAAACTATGGATGGTGATAAAAGAGATGCAACTTATGATAAGAAAAAGATGCACACTGCGATAACCAGAAGCAGCGATCTAAAATAAATTGGGATACAGACAAGATAAAAATGTCAATACTTCACAAATATTACCCTAGTCTTAGCATGTCATCAAAAATGGGACTTGTGTGGTTGATCCGGAACATCTCAGGTGCCGTAGTACGGAGGGAATAAAAGAGGTCCAACTTCTCTTTCGTCCTCTCCAAACTGAACTTGCAACCACGGAGGAACGCCACGAGCCATTGGTCATCTGGAAGATTTACGGTCGTTATGACGCAGATAAAACTAATATATATAAATAAAAAATAAATAAATAAATATCTTGGGACAACTCACACACGGCTATCTGATCCCAAGCTAAGCAGAGCTTGTGTTATGGTAACCAGACAACTGATATACATACTTATATAATTTATAAATACATACATATTATAGATAAATCACACCCAGACACAGAACAAACAATCATGCTCATCACACAAAGTTTGTCCTGGGTGGGAATCGAACCCACGACCTCCAGCTTAGCAGTCAGGGTCGCTAACCACTAGACCAACAGGCCCGTCAAACTACTAATATATATAGTAACATATAAACATATGTAAAAGTAATCATTTGTTATGTCATGTCAAAACATCGAGATTTCTGTAGTATATCCTGTAAAAAAGCTAGTTTATTTATTATACATGTAAATCTTCCAGATTAAGCCTCTAAATGAGGAAATCTTAAAAATCTATTGCGTATTATCCAAAGAAGTAAGTGGCCATGCATAGAGATACAGAAAGCGACTTTGTTGTATACTATATTATTTATTGATAGCGCCTGAATAAAATATTGTTGTTTATCTCATCTGGTTAACTGAATGCGTTTAAGAAGCGGTTTCCAAAAATAATGAAGAAGTCTCTATAATCAAGCCTTGGATAAAATTTAAGATTAAAAGTCCAAGTCAATTTATGAAATTGGATAAAAATATAAATACTTAAGTTGAAATTAATTGTAAATTCGCAGCAGTAGTAAAATGCATTACCTTGAAAACTACGTAACTTTCGGTGACGTAAAGTAATTATTTTGGATATGGCAGGTGTCGAACTACGTGTTTTGTTGATAAGTGACTGATAAATGTCATACGTGACTTAAGACTTTTTTTTAAACCTTTCTATAATCGTTGAGACTAAATCTATTTTAGGCGCAGAACAGGCTAAAATTAAAAAAAACATCGTGAGGCTTAAAATATCTAGAAGTTTGTAAAACTTTTGATTTTCGTTTTCTATTTTAATCACCCATCGTGTAATGTGTATGTAACTTATTTTTTACGATAAGCCATTTTTTTGTAAAACGGCTATCGACCGCATCACCCTTAGTTGTTTTCCGTTTAGTTTTGTTTATTTGTGTTCGTAACGTCATATATTTAAAGGTCACTGTCGTGTTGCTCACCAGTCCTAGCATTCAGATGGGGTTGCTTGGCGAGCCAGTCCTTGATACTCTGCAGATCAGCCTGCAGCCTCTTCGGGTCCTCGTTCAGCTCCACACGAGCCTTCTCCGCTAGAGCGGGAGGTAATGGCCTCACAGACATTTTGTGAAACGTCCTGTTACACAAACAATCTATACAACTCTACAGTGATAATATATCGGCACTGTGATAATTGTAAATGATATTTGATTAATAATTATCTACTCTTTTTAATCCACTATGCAATACCTGCTCTATACCATTATCAAACTCTTAGGTTTTGCGATACCTTTGTGTACTGTATATCTGTCGTATATTTTTATAAAGTTTTGGTTTAATTGAGTTTCTAATTCCGTGAGTTACTGTAGAGTCGTAAGGAATATAAAAGTGTCGTGATGGCCCAGTGGTTAAGGCGCTCGCCTCTCATGCGTTGTGGATTGTACCAATGTGGCTTTTTTTATAATTATGTACTTTCTAAGTTTATCTTGGACATCACTGACATCGGTAACCACGTCAGAGGTCTTTGAGGCGGTTTAGAAACTCTGACACTAGGGTGCGTGGGGTCGTGAGATCTTACTGCCCACACGATAAAGAAATAAAGTAAGGAATATCAAGTGAAAATTACAACTAGTCTAAGGTAGAATAAAACAAACAATTGTGTATCATTCACCAATTTATAGTCATTTATACTTAATTATTAATATTTTCTATTTTGATGTTTGTTTGTTAGCTCGTCGTAGTTAGTATAAAATTTTTCTTAATCAACCTGGAGTTGTCTAAAAGAGCCCTCAACACCGAACATATCTTCAGCAGTCTTGGGTTTGCCGACTCGCTTTGACTCGTCTGTACCGTAGTTCAAATCTTCATCCAGCCAGGAACTGTATTCCTTCACTTTATTCCTCCAGTACTCTGAAAATCAACATAAAATCCTATTAATTATCTGTATTTTGGTCGATTTACTTAATTAAAACCTCATAAATAGTTTTAACAATCCGGTAACAAAGGATTGATGGCCATTAAAAAAGAAAAAGAAATGAAATGAAAAATAAAATTTAATGGCATTTATGGATTGTTTTTACCGAAAATGGTCAGTTTCTTGTGACGTTTATCTCAACTAACCTTCATGTTCACAACTAACTTTTTGATACGATTTGTTACAAAAAAATAAAGAATAAGGCTAATAATATTATCCTTCCGACAATGTCAAATCTTCTTTTTATTATTTAAGCAGGTTTGTTAATGTCTTCTAAAGTTGATTTGATGTTTCTTTTTTGTCACCTGTAATTTCCTCCACTGTTCCAGCACTTCCACCGTACTCTGCAGGCAATACGTCTTTTGGGATATGTTTGTACAGTTCTTCATAATTCTTATTATGGACGAACAGCTACGAGAAAAACAATTTTAATAACTTGAATAGTTAGTTTTACAAATAATCAAGTAAACGGTTTTGTGACAACTTACTCTGTTTCTATTTTTCTCATTTAGCAATCCTTTTATTGCATTGAAGATTGTTTCAAAACCTGGAGGAGTGTTCAGGTAATGTGTCCCTTTCATACGCATTGGCGATGCATCCTGAAAATATTTTTATTATTAGCATATTTTGTGACCTTGAGTCCATGTTGCCTAGTGAAATTTTTTCCGATCTCTTCGGATGTATTCGGCCTCTTTTACTTGAATCTCTTCCTCAACTAACAACAACTTGAGTTATGATGAGTGGTGTTCCTAACGCCATCTATTCGCTCGTTGGCAAATTCTGAGTTTGGACTTCTGTTGCTCAGTTAATGACTAGTTTTGAGCACGATGCACATTTCGATAACTTTTAGTGTTATTAAAAGATGTCATGTCATGTGTCTTTCATTTGTTATTTGAGGACCCAGAAAATCTTCCAAACATTTTGGACTTGTCTTTCGTCTTTCAATTATTACTAAAAACATATAGCTATAGAAAAAAGCTAATTCACCTGTCCCAAGACTACCATCTTCTTCATGTTAACTGGCGTCATCTCCATGAAGTGTGCCATTGTCGCTCCTTCTAAATCTATGATGCTTTGGGCCCCAGCCACAGTGGCGTGATCATTGTCATTTAGGAGTATCTGAAACAGTTTAGTTAACCTTTATTGTGGGATTGAGAAAGCCTTCTTGAAGTAAAACTTCTTTAGCACGCTTGATTTGTGTAACGGACGCCGAGCGCACACACACACGCGTACACAGTTGTGGGTATCAGAAAATCAGTCGTGATTGGCAATTCGGACGCGGTCGCGGCCCGCTCCCGACAGGTCGAGACTTGTACGAACCTGTCGGAACCTGTAGGGAGTTGAGCGCGATCGCGGGCGTTGTGATTGGCCAATCGACAGTTTATTGTTCTACTATGCCCACAACTTGTACTACCGTAGAATTAGTATAAATATAGGCGCTTTATGCGCAAATTTTGTAGTCGATTGGAAGCTCTCAAGCGAATAAGAACTATTAATATGAAACTGTGAAATAAATCAAGATTATTATTGAACCAGGAGTTATTATTGAGAAGAACCTTTAAAATACAGTCCACACCACAACAGTCTGGTCCTTCGAGCCGGATCTGAGGAACGAAGAACCTGCGACCTGGAAGAATTGAAACAAAGTCCGAACCGGTGTATCTGTCTACAGTTCTCCGCCGAACATTTCAAGAGTTACTGTGCGCCGTCAACCGAACGCGATGGTCGTCACCCGTAGTCAAAGTGACTTGGCAGAAATGGAAGAACAGAGGCGGGCCCTAGAACGAAGGGAGGAAGAATTGTTAGTGTCAGTGCGTCGCCGGGAAGCGGAACGAATTGAACGAGAGCGAATGAGACGACTATCTCTTGACCCGCCGGCGTCACCTCAAGTTGAAAGTATGGTCGGGCCTACTACCACCGCGGACCTTGCTACCGCTGGACCGTCGTCAGAACAGCGACACATAAGATCGCCGCCGCGATCAGTGAGATCGACCACGAGTGTAACTACGCGACTACGACTAGCCGAACTTGAGGCGGCCGAAAAATTAGCATCCATACAACGAAAGGAGCTGGAAATTGAAGCTGATTTAGTGAAGAAAAGATTGGCTGCCGAGGTCTCCGCGATCCAGGATGACCAGGAGAGCACCCATGAAGATCCACTTCAAGAAGAACGCCAGCACCAGAAGGTAGATCAGTGGCTGCGCACCAACCCCCTCAGCACACGGGGGGAGGGGGGTGCAAACGCAGAAACCAAGGAAGACCCGAAACAGCAACGTTTTGATGTGCCACGAAGAAGATCGCTGTCACCAACGAGAGCCAGAAACAGCATTGACCAATTAGCTGCGACCCTGGAGAAGATGGCTAGACCACGACTTCGGCACACAGACTTGCCGACTTTCTCTGGCGCCGTCAACGAGTGGTTGCCGTTTAAGGCATCCTATTACGACACAACCAACATGTACAACGTGTCACCGGCAGAGAACCTTCAGCGACTTAGAAGTAGCCTCAAAGGCGAGGCACGAGATGCAGTAGCGGCTCTTCTGCATTCGGCCACAGAACCGGACGCTGTTATGAAGACACTGGAGCAGTGCTTTGGCCGACCAGAGTTCATAATTGATAAAGCGCTGGAAGAATTGAAGAAGATGGCGAAACCAAGTGCTTCAGCCAGTGACCTTAATAGTTTCGCAATCAAGATCCAGAACACAATCTGCGTGTTAAAAACTATTGACCGAAGAGGGTACCTCTATAACCCCTTGCTGACCCGGGAAGTGCTTGAAAAATTAAGTCCTCATCTCCGATCCCGATGGTGCGACTACGCCTGTGAAAATGAAGGTACATCAGAACCAGAAATCATCATGTTGTCTCGCTTCTTAATGCGTGAAGCGGACAGGGCATTGCGATACACATACGCCCCGTCGACGAGTACCGCGACCACAGCCCAGAAGAAGGAAACCAGGCCAGCCGTAACCCTGAAAAAGAAGTCCGGAGCAGTGTACACCACGGTTGAGAAGACTGAGGAAGATCAGTGCCCTTGTTGCAAGCAGAGCCACATATTAACACAGTGCCCGAAATATAAGGCAATGACAGTGGACCAGCGCTGGGAACTAGTGAAAGAGCAGAAGATATGTTTTAAGTGCGCCCAGAAGAGACACAGACGCATCATGTGTCGGGCGAAACCGTGCGGTGTGAACCAGTGCCGCCGGCCTCACCACGCCACGCTGCATCAAGAACCAAAGGTGTCGCCCGAAGAAAAGTCAGCAACTGAGAGTAAGTCTGAAGAACACACAAAGGAGGAGACAGTCATGTCAGTGGCTACCCGAACTGCCAACGACCCTAAGACTGTCCTCCTCAAGATGTGCCCCGTGATCATCTCAGGACCAAGAGGGGAAGTGAAAACGCACGCGCTCTTCGATGAGGGAGCCACTATCACCCTCGTCGACGAAGAGCTGGCCGCAAGTGTCGGGGCAGAAGGCACCATGCAACCACTGCACATCCATGGCGTTAATATGTCGTCACGAGAACAAGGCAGCAAGATCGTCACGGTGCAAGTGAGAGGAATCGGCGAGGGCAGCGCACCGCATAAGCTTCGGGCAAGAACGATGAAGGACCTGAGGCTCCACCAGCAGTCCATTCCAAACACTCTGCTGGAGTATGAGCACCTGCGCGACCTTCCGAGAGAAGAGGTGTGTTACGCGCCAACACGCCCCGGACTCCTAGTGGGGACAGACCACTGGGAATGCATCGTGTCAAGAGAACTCCGAGCCGGCGGTCCCAACCAGCCAGCTGCATCCCGAACGCAGCTCGGTTGGGTAGTGCACGGGACCGCACCACGAAGCGTCATCGTAAATGAAGACAGCGTGTTGCACTTATATGAAAGCGAGAAGCGGCAACACGACAACCAGAGGCTTCATGACCTGGTGGAAGCTCACTTCAAAATCGAAGCGCTGGGCATTGCACGAGAGCCACGAGTAAGTGACGCTGATCAACGAGCTATAGCCGTCGTCAAAAGAACCATTAAGAAGATCGACTGTGGCTATGAAGTCGGACTACCGTGGCGATACGACGACGTCACAATGCCGCCAAGCTACGGCGCAGCGCTCCGCCGACTACGAAAGATCGAGCAGAAGATGGATGCCTCACCTGACTTCGCCGCGCAGTACAGCACTCAGATAAACAACCTGCTGGAGAAGGGATACGCGGTGCCATGCGACGGCACAGAACAATCAAGCGCCGTCTGCTGGTACCTGCCTCACTTTGCCGTGCAAAACCCGAATAAGCCCGGCAAGCAGAGGTTGGTGTTCGACGCAGCCGCAAAGAGTCACGGCGTATGCCTGAACGACAGGTTACTGGAAGGTCCGGACCTGCTGCTATCGCTACCAGGAATTATATTCCGCTTTCGAGAAAAGGCGATAGCTGTCACTGCCGACATTCAAGAAATGTTTCTGCGCATTAAAATCCGAACTGAAGATCAACCGGCGCAGCAATTTCTATGGAGAGGCAGCGACCGGACAAACCCACCGCGCCGCTACAAGATGACCAGTATGATTTTCGGCGCAGCCAGCTCGCCATATATGGCCCATTATGTCCGCAACCACAACGCGGACATACACGGACAGGAATACCCACACGCGCTAGAGGCTATAAAGAACAGCCACTACATGGATGACCTAGTGGCGAGCTACGACGACCAAGATGAAACATTGAAGGCAATAGAAGAAATAAGGCGCGTGCACGCGGTTGCCGGGTTTACTCTGCGAGAATGGAGCGCCAATGACGAAACAGTGCTGCGCGACGTACCTCGGGAGCTGCATACCACCACGCCTACACAATTGGGCGGAGAGAAGCCTGCGAATAAGATACTCGGGCTGTACTGGAACGCCGGACGAGATGAACTCGGGTTCAATACCTCAATGAACCGAGTTCCCGCTCTGGTACGAGAACGGAAGCGCGCACCAACAAAAAGGGAAGCACTCAGCGCAGTGATGTCTATTTACGACCCACTAGGACTGCTGAGCCATTTCACGGTACGAGCCAAAATTATACTGCAAAGTCTGTGGCGCCTTCAAATAACATGGGACGAACCGATACCAGAAGAGGAGAACGAACTTTTCGCAAGCTGGCTCGCTCAGCTTGCCGACATCGCCCAGCTCCGGCTACCTAGAAATTACACGTCGAAGAAGTACCAGGACATAGAACTACATGTCCTATGTGACGCGAGTGAACAAGCCTACGCGGCCGTGGCTTACTGGAGAGTAGTGAACTGCGACGAAACCGTGAACGTCGTGCTGGTCGCTGCCAAAGCTAAGGTGGCACCACGACGGGCCCAAACTATTCCCAGACTGGAATTACAAGCGGCGGTCATAGGGGCCAGACTCGCTGACGCGGTTCGAAAAGAACACCGCATCGAGGTCAACAGAACAGTGTATTGGACGGACTCTTCCACCGTCGTGCACTGGATAAAGAACGACATGCGACGATACACACCATTCGTCGCGCACCGACTGGGAGAAATCGCCGAGCTCACTTCCAAAGAAGAATGGCGTTGGCTACCAACAGAAAACAACGTAGCCGACGACGCCACCCGACTCACCAACGCGCCGATCAGCGCGACCGATCGATGGTTTCAGGGGCCTAGCTACTTGCTTTTACCCAAGGAGCAATGGCCCGGGAGTGCGACTCCCGCTGAAGACGACGAACAAGAAGTCTTGCACATCAACGAAGGTGCACGGGAAAGCTGGCTACCCGACCCTGCCCGGTTTTCCAAGTACGAAACGCTTGTAAGAAGCGCGGCGAGAGTTCTAGCATTCATCGATATATGCCGACACGCCGCTACAAGACTAGAACACAGCCATATTCAGCGCGCCGAAAAGGAGCTCCTGCAGCGAGCACAGCAAGAAAGTTTCGGCGAAGAAATAAAACGACTAGAATCAGCTCGCCCCCTCCCTAAGACGAGCAGGCTGTATCGACTCGATCCAGTGTTTGAAGATGGCCTTCTGCGGGTACGAGGCCGCATTGAAGCATCGGCGGCACCTCAGCAGGCCAAACGGCCCACTATTTTGGACGGCCGCCACCGTGTAACGAGACTCCTGGTGTTAAAAGAACACTGCGCTGCGGGTCATGCTAACCGCGAGCGCGTGACTAACGACCTGCGACAAAGGTACTGGGTCATACATCTGCGACCCACAGTACGCGCAATAGAAAAGAACTGCGGATATTGCAAGAGACAGAAGGGGACACCACAAACGCCGGCTATGGGAGATCTGCCGCACGCTCGCCTGGATCCTTTCCACCGCCCGTTTACTAATTGCGGGGTGGATTATTTTGGACCAATGATGGTCAAGGTGGGTCGCCGTCATGAGAAAAGGTGGGGGGCGCTATTCACATGCCTTACCTCCCGGGCCGTGCACATTGAGCTCGTAGCATCCCTTTCAACGGACTCAGCAATCATGGCATTGAGACGAATGGCTGCACGCAGAGGATGGCCGCGGCTCATGTATTCAGATAACGCGACCAACTTTCGCGGAGCGGACCTGGAATTACGCGCCGCCTATGCCGAGTGGCTGCCCGCTCTGAACAACGAGGGGCTGCACCATCGAATGGAATGGCGGTTTATACCTCCTGGCGCGCCCAATCAAGGCGGCGCGTGGGAGAGAATGGTGCGATCTATCAAAACGGCTCTCAAGGCGACACTACGAGAGAAGGCACCCAAGGAAGAAGTCCTCAACACGCTCCTCGTCGAGGCAGAATTCTCCGTTAACGCACGACCCTTGACGCACGTCAGCGTGGACCCTAGCGATCCCGAAGCCCTGACCCCTAACCATTTCCTGTTGGGGTCATCCAACGGCCTACCCACGACGGGACCATGTGAAGAGGACGATCGACGAACGTGGCGAGCTAGCCAAGCGCTTGCTGACCATTTTTGGCGGCGCTGGCTACGGGAATATCTGCCCACGTTAGTGCCCCGCGGAGAGCCAAAGAACAACGCGCGGCCAATACAAACAGGTGACGTGGTACTGGTGGTAGACAACACGCTGCCACGAAACACCTGGCCGATGGGAATTGTGGAGCGCACGCACCCTGCAACAGATGGCAGCGTTCGTATAGTAGAGGTACGAACACGAACGGGAATCTTCCGACGTCCGGTGAGCAAGCTCGTCGTCCTGTTGAAGAAAGAAGAGGCTTCGCGAGCTGCGCCGGGGGGAGAGCTGTAACGGACGCCGAGCGCACACACACACGCGTACACAGTTGTGGGTATCAGAAAATCAGTCGTGATTGGCAATTCGGACGCGGTCGCGGCCCGCTCCCGACAGGTCGAGACTTGTACGAACCTGTCGGAACCTGTAGGGAGTTGAGCGCGATCGCGGGCGTTGTGATTGGCCAATCGACAGTTTATTGTTCTACTATGCCCACAACTTGTACTACCGTAGAATTAGTATAAATATAGGCGCTTTATGCGCAAATTTTGTAGTCGATTGGAAGCTCTCAAGCGAATAAGAACTATTAATATGAAACTGTGAAATAAATCAAGATTATTATTGAACCAGGAGTTATTATTGAGAAGAACCTTTAAAATACAGTCCACACCACAACAATTTGGGTAGTAAGCTGGTGAATGCGTGACGAGAGCGTTATGAAAAGTGTGATTGGGATAGGCGAATAGAAGGCGAGAGTGAGATATAAGTTAGTGAAGATAGAAAGAGAGAGAGTTACGTTTCGTGTATTACTGTAGGCGCCAAATAGAGCAGTGCGCGCGCACATTTGAATCACGAAGGTGATTGCGTATCTCATACTAGATGAAGCTAACAAGTTTTACTTCAGTCGTGTGGTCTAAAGCACACTCCCACATTTTATAACATGAGTTTATTTTGTTTCTTGCAGTTCAAACAAGGTAAAACGAAGTAGGTATACCTTAATGAGTATGTTGCTAGCTGACATGATCTGTATGATGCCGTACTTTTTAGGGTCGTAATTCGCTATTCTAAACACTGATGTCTGGGGCGCATCGGGGCCTGGTGCCTTGGGCAATATGAGAAACACTCTGAAAACAAAATTAATGGGTATCGTGAGAAACTTTTTGCGGTAAACATGAATATGCAAAAGAGGAAGACCAAGAAAAATAAGAAGGTGGAGAGAGTGAACACATAAAAAGACGAACAGAAGATGCGGCCATTCAAAATAAATTGAGACAAAGGCGTGACATCAATACTTCTAATATATTACCCGAGTCTTAGGATTTCTTCAAAAATGGGATCGGTGTGCTTGATCCGGAACATCTCTGGTGCTGTAGTACGTACGGAGTAAAAGAGATCCAACTTCTCTTTCGTCCTCTCCAAACTGAACTTGCAACCGCGAAGGAACGCCACGAGCCATTGATCATCTGGAAATATTTACGGTCGTTTTGACGCAGGGATAATAAACCATATCAATATACAGTTTGAGTAGAGAGTTAATTGTATGTATTACATGAGTGCAATCTACTGACAGATTGCTCTCATGCTTTTAATAAATCAAAACATTAAGGTGTCTGTGCTATATCCATGTAAGTGTTAAATAGAACAAAATTATACTAATGTTATAAGGCTGAAGAGTGCATTTGTTTGTCTTTTATTTAAGAACGCTGGTCACCGAAACTACTGGTCTGATTTCACTAATAGGATGCTACGTTATCCTTGACTGCTATATCCTATATTTTACTACCAAAAGAAAAATAGGGAGCTGTAAGATTTTTTTAGAAACGGCACGGAAAGCCACTTTGTTGTATAGTATTTATTGTTAGCGCCTGCCTCAAATATGGTTGTCTATCTCATCGACTGACTGAATGCAATTAAGAAGAGGTTTGTGTAAAAAATAAAGAAGTCTTTCTAATCTGGGTAAAAAAACTCTTACAAAGCTATATTTATGTCGCGGTATTCCAGAAGTTTTCAAATCTTACATATACGCAGGTAGGTCCAACCAAGCCAATTGTTCAAATTCTACAAAATATAAATTAATCCCAAACTTTTATAGTAGAAAAATGCGATACCTTTATTAATGACAATAACTTTTCTATTGGTAACATACATTAATTATTTTAGATACAGCAAGTATCGAACTACGTGTTTTATTGATAAGTAATTGATAAATGTTTTGTGCGACTTAGGAAATACTATAATACCTACCTACCTATAATTTAGATTGATAAACTATGTTAAACTTTGGGCGCAACAGAAGCCAAAATTCAAAATGTCATGTACTTTCTTTGAAGTAGGTATGCAATACTTTCGTATCTCATGTTTTATTTCACTCCCCTTTGAATAGACTGTTTTCCACTTCAATTTTTAATTAACGACGTGTACACCTAGCACTACCTATAGCTCTTACGTAGATGAATTTAATTGGAGCACAGTTTATAAGTTATTACCTATATGAATAAAGCCTTCAAACTATATAAATCTTATATTCGAAACGGCTATTACACTCTAAAATTTATAAATCGCTCTCAGTTGTGTTCCGCTATTCGCTACGTCATGTATTTAAAGGTCACTGGCGCGGCGCTCACCTGTCCTAGCATTCAGATGGGGTTGCTTGGCGAGCCAGTCCTTGATACTCTGCAGATCAGCCTGCAGCCTCTTCGGGTCCTCGTTCAGCTCCACACGAGCCTTCTCCGCTAAAGCGGGAGTTAATGGCCTCACAGACATTTTGTGAAACGTCCTGTCACACAAACAACCTATACAACTCTACAATGATAATATATCGGTATTGTTAGTTAGACTTTATTATGCCATAACGAACCAACTCTCAATATTTTTTAAAATGTAAATGCGAATCTGTGTAATCTGTAAAAGTCAGGGCTTTCATCGATTAGACACTAGGGGAAAAAAATGTTGAATAACTCCGATACGACTGACCGCCTTTGTATTTAGTTATAAGTACATAACATAAAACGTAATTTTCTGTAAAAAAAACAATTTATAAATGTATTTGTTTCATAAAAGAGGTACATTCGTCATGACGCTGAACCCTACACTAGGATGAAAAAAAAAATAGGAAGGAAGGTAATATGGTTTGGTTCTTTATGGCATAACTCACTCGAATTGTACATGGTATTTGATTAGTTATCTACCATTTAATCCAATAGGTAATATATTTGTTGTACGCTTTATAACATTATCAGGCTCTTCGGTTTTGCGTCTAATCTATATCTATCGTTTAAATTGAAATTACAGTTTTAATTTTATTAATAAAACTATCGTTATCAATTTTGAGTTCAATCTAATCATCGATATTGCAAACTCAGACATTTTTATCGAAAAGTTGAGGTTTACAATTTGTTTACTTTTTAGAACGGGTAGCTAGATTCAGTAATCTTTTCCTTGTACCTATAATAATAATATACCATCACGCCTGTATTCCCCGAAGGGTTAGGCAGAGGTGTACCAATGTACACCCACAGTTCGCGGGTATATTTAGGTCCCATGTAATAGGGGGCGAGCCTATTGCCATTAACCGGGCACAAATCCAAACTCCGAGGTGCTACTGAGAATTTCATAGAAAAACCCAATAACATTTTTTGCTCGACCTGGGAATCGAACCCGGAACCCCTTGCACAGCAACCCTTGCCTTGCCTTGTATCTATATGACGTTTAAAAGTGCCTTTTAATGGCCTAATTGAAATAAATGACTTGGACTTTAGTCACCATATGCCAAATTGTAAGTCGTTTCATTCTTGTGAGTGATCGTAGCGTCAGAGACTCCTCAATTTATGCCTCGTCAAAAAGTTGGATGATGCTGTCATACGTAGAATTGGCAGTCAAATTAAAGTTCAAAACTATGACAATAATTAGTCTTGAGATATCTTGCCACCCAGTAACTAGATTGAGGAGATCCGACAGGCATGGCTGCATATACCTAATATACTAGTACTGAACTGCATCCAGTTAGATTATTAGCCGACCCCAACATTCGTGGGAAAATGATAGGCAGGCGTTGATGCTAGACTATAAGAAAATTGGTCAGCCATCGCTAAAATGATGACAGATTTGTAAGTTTTCATAATAAAACGCATTAAACACATTTATACAACAAAAATGTCAAGTTCCATATAGTTTAAAACTCGAGACTAGATAAATGTGAAGTGGTGATAGCAGAAAATGGCGATGTCCTCTATTGATTCATAAATAACGTGCTACTGGCCGCACACGTATTTTATTAGAAAATATTTTATTACCTGTTGAAAAACCAATGTTCCTAATATTCCAGTGCCAAGAATAGTGTCGAAACTAAGAAGATATTATTATTATAATTTTTATTAGTGCCCCATTTTATTACCTCTGTAAATAATGGCAGGGGAATAAAATTTTTGACTGCATTTTCTTACACATAAAATACTATCATGCCTGTATTCACCGAAGGGTTAGGCAGAGGTGTAACAATGTACACCCACAGTTCGCCGGTATGTTTAGGTCTTATGTAACCGGGGGCGAGCCTATTGCCATTAACTAGGCACAAATTCTAACTCCGAACTGCTACTGAGATTTTTATAGAAAATCCCAATAACACTTTGATCGACATGGGTATCGTACACACTTAGGACCACTAGGCTATAGGTTTTAGCATTTTCTTATATTGACTTTAAACCAGACATAGCATTAGGCCGTACCTAAGTCTCTAATTACTTCGTAGGTATTTAAAGTCGGTAAGCCGCTTGTCTGGAATTAAAGTTATATTATAGTATCTTTCAGATTATTTAATGTTGATAAGATTAGTGTAACTATCGCCTTCCGCTAGTTATATGATAGATCGCTCATTCTATGCTACGTGCTACTGCTTTAGCGTCTAAAACTATTTGTTCAGGAAACAAATCCGACAAATCTAATAAAATATATTATTTTTTCAAATAAAAACCCAGCCAAGTTTGAGTCGTACTTGCTCAATAAACGTTCCGTACTATTTAATTGCAAACTGTTTATTATGATTTAGATACTAAACTTTTTTATATTCTTTTTCTTTTTGTTTTCCATGATAGAGACCATGGTAACACATATTCTATTAAAAATTTTACTAAGAATCTAAAGCGGTTGCAAATGTAAGACCGGTCCCGCTAGTACCTACTCATTAGGGGTACCGAAATATTGAAATAATTCAAAAAATGTCTGCTTATTACCTAGATAAGTTTTTGACAGAGTAAAGCCGTACTTCATGCGGTCTTACACTGCATTCAGAATGACAAACGGCCTGTCTTATAAAGATAGGGATTGCTTACTTGTTCTGCTTGACTTTCGAATAACCTTTTAGCGGTTATGAAAAGTCTTTCACAATCGCATCTTAAATATAGATAGGTAAATATTATATAACTCTATTATTTCAACTTAATTTCATTGTATTATTTTAACTGCCTCTTTAGCCTAGTGGTTCTAAGCACGACTGCTACGCTAGAGGTCCTGGGTTCGATTCCCAGGTCGAGCAAAAAGTGTTATTGGGTTTTTCTATGAAATTCTCAGTAGCAGCTCGGAGTTTGGATTTGTGCCCGGTTAATGGCAATAGGCTCGCCCCCTATTACATGGGTCTTAAATATACCGGCGAACTGTGGGTGTACATTGGTACACCTCTGCCTAACCCTTCGGGGAATATAAGCGTGAGGGTATATATATTCACCAATTTATAGCTCATTTCTATTTCGTTACCGAACAGTTTATTTTTCATCTGCATTATTAATAGTTTCTATTTCGAAGTCTGTTTGTTGGCTCACTGTAGATAGTACAAGCAATAATCACAAAGCCACAATTGTTTACATCGAATCATTTTTTACGTTTGCTCGAATTGTTTACACTAACTCATTCAGGAGCCAAGACTAGTCCAAACATATTTAATTGTTTGAAAATATAATACTACTATTTGTTTATTGGATAAACGCAGCTTAGTAACAATGTATCTCGGTTGTTTTACATTCTTTTTTATTTTTTAGAAGATCTAGAATTTAGTTTCTATGCGATGGCTGTTCTCATTTCTAGCTTCCTCTGCCCACGAACTGTGCAAGTAACAAATCGCAACGCATTTCTGGTTTTCAGTATGGCAATTCATTTCAACATTATTTACAATTTAAATATCAGATATATTTAACTGACAATAATCTAGAACACCTTTCAAAACACATTAAATACAAATTAAACACACCAATTTATTGTTTTAAACAACACATTTATTTTTGTGTATTTACAATAATATTATAATTTTATCTACAACCCTGTTACATTAATTTTAACATTATGTTACTGGCCAAATCCGATTTCAGGGTAACTCAGTCTAATCCAGTGATTCCTGACAATTTATTTTTTGCATAATACGTTTCGAGATGCAGTTACAAAGTGACATAATTTCTAGTAGACTGCTAAAGTGTTGACGATATAACATTGTGGTCGATTGACTATAATCACCACATAATAAGTTGCATTCTCGGTCGTTCACCATCCGTTATCTCAGTGGGGCGAATCGACTGGCCTTTTATTTTATCATCATCATGATATCTAAATCAGCAAGACAATATTTTCACATTACAATCAATAAAGAAAAAGATTATATTTCAAATTTTTTGTACTTAGTGTCAATCAACTAGGTTTTTCCTGCGTTATCTAAAATCGGATTTGGTCAGTATCCTTTACATTATTTTTAAATTACTGGCTGTATTGATTTTATGACACAATTGTTTCATAGTAAACAACGTCAATAAGTTATCTTTGTCAAGACTAAAAAGATCACAGAAATACTGTATGGCCTGATAATTACAGTAACATGACAATAAATAGATAATACTATAGTGACATTTTATGCTTTAGTTTTTCTTTACATATAAATTGTGTGAGATCTTCTTTTAGTGGCATAGCCAACAGATTAATGAAATAGGAGTTGTACAAATTGTCAGATTTAACATATTATCTAGTGCATGAATGGTTAAATCAAATAAAATATAGACTTATCGTTAAAAACCTCACTCACTAGATGGCGCTACAATATCAATATTCAATCAATGTATTCGGGGAACAAAAATTAAATATTTTAATTAAGATTCTAGATGATTTATTTCTAGTTAATTAAGTTACAAGAAAATACTATGACATACTTCAAAATCACAAACATTATTTGCCATTGTCGGCGTCCTAGCTTACTTCTTATTTCTAACATTTGAACTAGAAAGCATTGGAAATGTAATGCATAAACTTACAAATAAATATTTACACTTTTCTAATTAAGCCTCTAGGTGCAGTTTAGGTACTCACTGAGACATGTACATTACTTAGGTATAGGTAAGGTACACACATGTACTGCGGGTTAAATGTACCTAGTTGTTACATTTCATTACAATTCTTTTTTTCAGGTCCTCAGTTAAAACACCAATCGTCATCATAAATGCACACACAGGAAGGATCCAACGATACAAGACTGGCCAAAGCCAAATTAATTTATAGTTTACTAAAAAAATCGGGGTGTGTCTACCTCACTTCAAGGATAATATAAGTATTTAATTTTTTTTAGATTTGCATCTCAATACGACTTTTATAGGTACTAGTAGGTACTTACCTTTTTACAAGGAATATGAACGAACATTTGTCGTTATAATTATAATGTAGTAGAGCCTCGATTACAAGTAGTAGACAATGATTAGTTGCTAAGCTATAATACAATTACGAAAATTAGTGTCTTCAATATCAGCTTTACCTTAAACTCCACACCTATTTGTTGTTATCGGTTTACCTTTAAAAGTAGTTCATGACTCAACTCCGGAATGATTTCTCCGCCGTGATTAATATTACTCGTTCAATCTCTTCGTTTTGTTATAAATCCCTTGCCTACATACTCAGGAATTTTTAGACCACTTGGCTCCAGCCAGTCACCGGCTTAACACAATTAAACAATCAAATAGGTTATTCATTAAATACAAATTCGCTCTACTCTACTCAAATACGGACGGTTTCCTATCGACTCTGCAAACACAACGCCGCTCTTGGCCTCAATAACTAACAAAGATACCTACACTTAACTTAAGATGTTAAATATAATATGAAAAAATACTTGGTATAAGTAGTTTCATAAATATGATCAGGCGACCTGTTCCACCTCGCATCTGTTGCGATATTTACCTATTAACTTATTTAAACCACTGTCGTACGATTGGGCCATCAAAAGTTGGCGAATAGCTTGAGTTCATCGGAGTCGAGCGAGCGCACTGCCTTCCAGTCTGTCTCGGGGTACTCGTCAAAGTTAGAGGTGTCCCCTTCATACGACACTGCGGGCATGATGGGCGGCTGTGGACAACAGAAACACAGTTCAACCAACTATAACAATAACAGGTGCTTAGTTAAATTACCTGTTGCGCCTATTTAGTATCGTTTCCTGTACAATGTACATCGACCCATAAATAAGCAGTTAAAGAGAATTAACGTAAAGTATTGAAATTAGGTAAGGTAAACTACGTGAATCTCTGTCGGCCTCGCGACCTAATTTAAGTAAATCAGTTCCTAAACCGTGCTTCGATACTATTGCGCAAAAGTATATTGAACTCGAACTGTTTTATATTGTTCCACTTTAAATAGAAGTATTCCTCATTATCTTCTTCCAACACTAAGTATCCCTAGATACAGTACACAATACAGTCAAATAGTGTTCAACCCCATTTCATTTTTAGTAGGCGTCCAGGCTACTTATATCCAGTTTGAATCTGTTCATATCGTGGGAGCATAAACTAATTATCGATGAGATATACCTGCAGTTTCTTCATGAAGACGTCAGCCCAGTCTATGTGCTTGAACCATCTGTGCCGTTTGACGTCTTCGGTACCGCACTGTAAGCGAAACAAACATTGCATTAACGAGAATAAATATACAAAGAAAACGAGTACAAAGATCATCGAACAACTCAAGCGCTGAATTACTGAAATGTATACGAGTATCAGTGAAATATCAATCAATCATATCCGCGATATGGACTACGAGCATAATGCGCATTTGTGGGTGGCCGGAATTAGAGCAACTTTGTTATTATTGGCGTTCGCGACGTTCTTCAACGGTTAGACATCGTAAATTCTCAGATTTAGAGTTAGCGGAGCATATCGGGGCTTAATTTATTATAGTACGGCGATGCCAAGCGGGCCATTCGCTTTAATACCAGTGGTCCAACGGGAATTGTCCCATAACTCCTCCAAACCCGCGGCAATATCGTTATTACTCCAATATAATAAAGTGTAAGTATTGGTGGAAAGGCCGCCCCTGCCATTACCTACTTTCCAATACTTTCATATTACGTAGGTTTTGTAATAGGCATCATTACTGCTTCTACAGCCTTATTACTATTAGCAATATGCGGTGTTGCCGGGTAAAAACATATTGTTGGTAGATTGCGTATTTTTATATCTAGCAGGTAATTTACTTGACCTAAATCTACTTTCTACTATATTAGAGCTTCCTTGACCCTGGCCCATGGCCATGGCCCTAAATGAGTCTAGTCTCAAAGGTTTGGAAGCTGATGCCCATTTGATGATCACAATGGAATAATAAATTATTTTTATGGACCATCCAAAATGAAATATTCGCTTCAAAACTATAAATTGATAGCTAACCGGCGATAGCTATTTAGAGCTCAAGGTGTAGACCTGATTATCATCTTTATGTAGGTTAAGAAAAATGTGTGACAAAATTATTACAGGTACGAAGTAAGTAGGTAATATCAGATCGGAAAACAGATTCAGTTTGCGCAAGTCACCGCGGCTAACAAGGCACCCAGTTTTCTAGCGCATCGCGAGACATCGGCAATGTGTCGTATTTACGTCGCGACATAAGTCAGCGACGGGCAGCGGCTTTTGAAGTCGCCGGCAGACACCTGACTGATGGCTTTCTAAACATCTCGGCGACATCGCGGCAAAAAGCTCGGTGAAAACAACCAACCACTAACTGCAACCGTTTAAAAATACATTCTCAGCGTGATAGCGCGACACTTTATTGGGCACGCCGCATCCCGATTTCTCGCTTTAGCCATGACCACATAGGTACGGCGACCAAGGGATATTTATAACAGCATGGTCTACTATAAAGAGTATGACATCGACTTTCTATCCAGCAATCCAATTTTCTCGTCAGCCTTGTCTGTTGTTGAGTTACCGAACCATTATTATGTAGTTTACATCAACCAAAGCAATAACACAACGTTTATTTTCCCATTAGCAGTTCGTTACAAATTAATCGTACAATTATGTAATAAAACAGCAGTGCTAAGTGCCGAGAACTCAATTTAAATTATTTCTTTTCTTTTACCATTATTTTAATCATCCGATGTTTACAACAGACTTTTGAGGTGATTCCAATTTTTTACGTCGTTCTTGAACTGGATAAATCGTCGTTCGGCTCTAAGACAATTTTTATTTATTTTGATCGAAGCTCAAATGTACACTTTATTCCTCCATTAAATAGTCTTACTATATAACTACTAGGAATATTAAATCGATACATCTAAAATCTTGAGAAAATTAAAAATTATTTAGCATTTAAAGTGTCAAGACTTAGATTAGAAGATAAATATGGAAACAGCTTGGAGTCTGGCCAACTTCAAAAGTTAAATAAATTTTGTTTTTGGACACAATCCACTCGATCTAAAGTGCATGTAAGAAAAGAATTTTTTAAGTAGGGAAACATACAGTTCAGTAATGTGGAAATTTTATTTTTCTTTTTATTTACAGAAATAGTTGATTGTTTGAGTTGAGGATCTTAGTTATTATCTTGTATGTCTGAGCTAAAACAACAAATGAGAGGCCCACGCGATGTTGTTTGACATGTGGTTAAATATCGCATGTTGTACTCGTGCGCTGTACGTCGCGTGTATAATCCAAAACTGTTGCCGAAACGGGTCAAGCGCAAGGCTGGAGTATTTTCAGTTGGCGTAAGCGTAAAGCACAGCCGGCCCGTGTCTTCGCAACAAAATCTGCTGTTTATTCTCGTCCCGTATTATGTGCACCGCCCTTAAATAATATTACACTGACACTCATTATTATGGCAATAGGCTCGCACCCTATCACATGGGGCCTAAACATACCGGCGAACTGTGGGTGTACATTGATATACCTCTGCCTAACCCTTCGGGGAATACAGGCGTGATGGTATGTATGTGACACTCATTAAAATTATCACCAAATTGTAAGTTTTAATCACTGCGGTCAACGGTAAATGTAATAACAAATTAAAACCTACTAATTAAATTATTTACAACGTTAAAATTTCCTGTTGATATAAACTCCAAACAACATTTCGTCACTAGACAAAATACATAAAATTAATGGCGGATTCAAAAGTGGCCACCTATGACAGAAACTACGTACCAATGACGTTGTTTTATTTTCCTTTATAAATAAAAGCTTCCACGAGTAACGTTAATCGTCAGTCCCCGCTAATTATTAGAAAAATGTATTACAATTTGGCAAGTAAACAAAACATAGTAAGTGGTAATTAATTTTATTCTTTAACGTAGGTAACCCCACGTTCATACACGCGTGACACAAAGTTGTAACACACAATCTCAAAGCAATAAAAAATGTTTTCAATGAAAAATGGAAATAGAACGTTCGGTCGGGAATTTTCCTCCGGAGAAACGATACCTATTTACGAAAAAATTATCGAGGATTAAAGTGTTCCAATTTTAAAAACAATTGTTTTATTGTTGTTTGCAATTTGTTGCTGAATATAGATTAAAGAGGCACACTTAGAGCAAACTTTGTTAAATACCTTCATATTTCCCAGCCTCTTGGTTCTGTCCTGCACAAGCAGTTTCTTGATGACGTCTTTGGCGACGGGGTCCAGATGCCGTGGCCACTCCACACGACCGTTCAGGATCTTCTCGTAGATGCCGAACGGGTTGTCGTCATAAAACGGCGGGTAACCCACTAACATTTCGTAAATGAGCACGCCTGAAAAC
The DNA here is from genome assembly GCA_932526535.1 of Caradrina clavipalpis. NCBI lineage: Eukaryota > Metazoa > Arthropoda > Insecta > Lepidoptera > Noctuidae > Caradrina > Caradrina clavipalpis. The sequence goes on along the minus strand of OW052091.1, from coordinate 10,349,573 downwards.
GAAACACATAAAGTTTATTAATAAAATCAATAAATTAATAACATCACCGAAATAACGTTACGGATACAATTAAGTCGTATTTTACGTAGAAATACTCGTAAATAACCCTAATGTTGATAATTGCAATGACAGTCGTAAAATCAATTCTCACGAGATGAAAAACGTCAAGGTCTTTAATTAATGTTCCATTTAATTAACTAGTAAAGGCTATACATTATGCGCATTTGGGTGTATGTGCCAAATCTATATACCCAAGATAACAATTTCATATCTCATCCGATAATTAGCAATTAGTCGAGAGGACCATTTATTAATATTTGAAAGTGGCGTGCGCAGGGAATGTAAAATGTTACGCCAACAACAAACGACTTCAGTAATTAGCACTGAAAATCTAGCTACTTATATTAAAATAGAAAATCAACAATGAGCTGAACTAAAACTCACTTTAGCACTGGTATGTTTAGACTACACAGTAACTTGATATTGGAAAATAGTGGAACAGTGGCGAAGTGGCAAGTATATTTAGTATTATTGTTGTAATGTAATAGAGCAAGATGCCAAGCACGGGAACGACGAGATACAAGCAACGTGCGCCATTATAAATAATGTAAGTAAATAAATTGGCAAGGAGGCACTGTACCCAAATGGAGGAGACATTAGTAAATCAACGGCATACAAAATAATAACAGTGTAAATAAATCTATAGTAACGGCGCCGCAGACGCTGTGATAATGAAATAAATAAACAAACAATAACAATTCGTCGAGAGACACTTTACGAGATGCATAACAAGAATCAACTGACAATATTTACACTAAATTATGTAGTGTATACACCCAGTATGTACTTTTGTGCTAATAAAATCTTTGACAAATTATAGTAGAGCCATCAATGTCAATTAGGAAAGAATCATTAATTTAATTAATTATTAAAATTATGAGTCCTAAGATTAATTTCTTAGTTCGCACACAGACTTTGTGAGATCATTATCTGATATACTTAGCTATAGCAATCCCTTTATTTAGACTTGGAACACTCTGAATTACGCACAAAACAATAGCAAATAAAATAAATTTTGTAGCGTGACAAGTTGTATTTCCGTGAGACTTAAAATTTTATCTATTTTATCATCACAAGATTACACAGTATTAAAAATGTTCTTGACAAATTATAAATTAAAAAAGTCTTTGTGGTTCCAAAATATAATTAATAATAACAAAGGATTTCCTCGAACACAAAGACTTTGATAGCGTGACTGAAGCCCGTTTTTGCATTACATTACCGCAATGTCATTTACGACGACGAAATACTATTATTTGTTTTCCGAAAGGAAGGAAATATAATTATATCCGTAATTTACACAAAATGATACCGTTATCGTGAATAACAAAACTGTTAGTACTCACCCAAAGCCCACCAGTCGACGGCTTTATTGTGTCCTTTACTTTGTATGATCTCCGGCGCCAGGTACTCAGGGGTACCACACAAGGTCCAAGTTCTATCTGTCAGCTTTTTCGCGAAACCGAAGTCCGTTATTTTCAAGTGCCCATCCTTGGCAAGCAGCAGGTTTTCGGGCTTCAAGTCTCGGTACACGATGTTGCGGGCGTGAAGATATTCCAGTGCTGACACGATTTCTGATGCGTAGAAGTTTCCTGCGAAGATAACATTTAAAAATGCATTGATTTCTTTATGACTTCGACCTATAAAATTATAGGAGACGACCTCGTTTCGCGAACGATAAAACGGGTTCAGCAATTAATATTTAACTCTTTATTTTCTGGAAACGACCTTATTTTGTAGAGGCTTTTAAGGAAAATGGTTGCCATAAAGATGTGGGGATAGGAAATCGCAGTGCGTGGCTTGCTTTCCCGTACCAGCACGGAGGGAAAATAATAATTACTTGACCGCATTTACGCAAGATTGTTTGCGTTATACAAAGACACAATCATTACATGTTTAAATGTGTATTTTGGTAACACTCTTTATAAGCTAAATATAACTAAACAACATCATCCCACATTCTAAATTATGTATGCATGTTTACTTGGAGCCGCGGTGTTGATCTGTTGATCTCTTCAGTTGCATATAATTTCTCATCTCCTACCAATACTTTCACCACTCCACAACGATAAAGTTTTTTTCCATGTTATTTGTGCGTATTCATAACTATGACCTAAACTATTGTTTTCTCTTGTTTACGATTTTTACGAGAACGTAAACGTTTTATAGTTCCGTTTTATTGACTCATTAAATTCATCTACAATGTCTATATCTTTTACACCTATCAATTTGACTTTTACTTTGTGAATTGATATTTTATTGTTGGTTCAAAATACTATGTGAAAATATGCAAAGTCTACATGCTTATCAGACTCTACCACTGTAAGAGGTAACGGTAGATAATAGTAGGCGAAGGTAAATAAGGCGAAATAAATGCTACAATAAATAACTCTCATTTACTTGATAGAAAGAATAAAATGCTTCTCAAAAACAATACATGAAGCACAAGCTATTTAAAAGCAGTATCAACTCTTTATTTAATTATTCAGCGGATGTAAAATGGCAGAATTATTTATTTAGCGAAACAAACAGGAGCATTTGATAAAAACGAGATATTTCTTTTAACACAAGCGACAGCAACTTTTTTCTGGACAAACAATAAAAACAAATGACCGGAAATTAGAAAATATATGTAAAACATACGAGATATAGTATTTTTATTAGGTTCAAACAGGATTGCAACTATAGAACAAGTTTTGAAAAAAGTTTTTCGAAAAGCGTATAACACTCCAACGATGTTTTTATGTACAAAAGATAGTCAAAGTGAACTTGAGGTGAGCTACCATCCCACATAATATTAGGGCTCGATAAAAGGATTATTTAGAACTAATAGGTATGTAATAGTTACCTACCTAGGTAGTTTCATAACACTCCTATTCACATTGTATTTTTCCAAAATCTTCATCTCTCCTTTCACTGGCTGTTGCAAAATGTTCGAAAAAATGCAAATTCTCTAAGCATGTGATAGCTTCGTTATATCTATACGTAAAAGTATATAATAAACATGTTAAATTGTATCCAGGATTAGCCAAATCACGTTTATTTTTATCAAGTGTAAAGTCAATGCCAGCTGGAAGAGGCGCGTCGTCACTTCGTTCTCGTATAACGTGTGGGCACTCGCGTGCAGGAAATCTGACGATACTCATTTATTTCAACACTAGCAGTTTGCCTGCGACTTCGTCCGTATACATTTGATACCTCCCCTACAATCTCAATACCCGTTAGACCCTTTCCGTGGTAGAAACTGTTAACTTTGTTCTTTATTATTTACTTATTCGCAGTCGTGCCAAGCTTTAAGTAGATTAACCAAGTAAATAAGATTTTTTATTTATTTATCTATATTACTGAATTCCCCCCCTATTCCCCCATAAGAGTTGAATTGCCAAAATTCCTTTTTTAGTGATCGCACAAGGAAGCCGTGTGCAAAATTTCACATTCCTAGTTCCAGTAATTTCGACTATGAGCTGATACGTCAGTCAGGATCCTTTTCTATATTTATTTAAGTATCAAGGGTATACATATAGATTATATTTATTATATGTATTTATTGATTAGAATTAAAATGTGCTATATCAATTTTTTTGTTTCTTTTCTTGTTTACTTTTCTCATGCACAAGCTATAATAACATAAAAGAGAATTTTTCATTCCTTGTTTGTGCCTAATCTGATGTACACTTATGCTCTAAAGTTTTGGGTTTCTCATTTATATTCTTGAGAACACCGCACTGTGGGCGACTGGTGCCACGCGGAACCATGTCACATATATGGATGGCTGTAGTCTTTGTGATCGCCGCATGACATCACACCATGACGAAACATCCCAAACAATACTCATCTAATAAACCCATTAACCCAAAGTGTAATCCCGACAAAAAGACTGTTCTATATTTTAAAATAAATAAAATAATAAAAGCTCTTCTCGCTTCTCGTAAATTTTGACTAAATCAGAGCAACTGTCACTTCGGCAGACCGGCTCAAATTATAGAGTGAAAAGTAAGTTTACTTTTTCTTTGAAATGCAATTTAGTTCACAGATGGATTTTTCTGGCACAATTCTCATTTTGTCAACATCTTTAACAAATCTTTTAATCTCTCTTCCACTGCTTCTGAAAATAATCTATTTAATCCACATTGCAGCTGTCAGTCTGTTTTTCAAATGCACTCTATTCTTCTATCTGCCAGATCTGTCTATCTTGTGATAAAATCTGTGTCTTATCCTGTCAGATCGATTTTTATGTAACATATTTATAACTTTTATATCTAAAACCGCTTTCCAAATTTTATGTGAAACTTATCATCGCATGAACTTAAAAGTTGTTAAATTAGTTCTGTCGGAAATGTTGTTGTTACACATTATACATATTTGTCACAATCAAATAAACAAATACGGAGAAAGTATACAGTTGCACAACGTAATAAATGTATAAATAATACACGAGTGATGTGGTGCAGGCAGGAGCGCGAGCGAGCCGCGGCGGGCGGCGCGGGCGACGAGATGTCTGGCTCAGCAGCACTCACCAGTCGCCAAATGGCGCAGACATTTTTATTGTCAGCCCGCTATATTCCGACGTCATCGCTATATAAACCGACACCCAAGAAAAATGGGCTAAGCCACCTTCAAGCCACACGGTACCCAACACGTAGTATTATTATTTAATCTACGACTGAAGCCCGACAGTTACTCGCTCGGTCCTCGCGTCACTGAACCCACATGAGCCCCTATTTCTGTCTTGTCTTTTCTCCAGAAATACGAGGCGGTCGTTTGCCGTGTATTTTTTCAGTGTTTTTGCAATTCTGTTTCTCTACACGATACATAATCTATTTATTCTACGAGAGTGTGCGACTCAGTACGTCAATTAAAAAAAAAACAAGGTAATTAAGAACAGAAGCTATTTTAACATCACGCGACTCCCAATTGCTAAGAACAGTCTAATCCCAAACAAACCGACGGAAAATAATAGTCAGACAATATGTTACGCATGAAATCAAACAGATTGTTACAATTTTCGTGGCACAGGTATAATATCCATCAACATGTTTCCCCCCACCCTAATAAATAAATCTTTTTTGGATTAAAAAGCCAAGTTACAATAATCGCTCGATATCGGTTCGATTGGTATTCTCTTTTTATTATCTTGATTTAGAAACCAATTCCTAGAAAAGAGTTATGTTGACATCATCTTCCACAAATGGTTTCCGACCGTTACATTCGTAAAAGTTTAATGAATTAATCTCTGAACAGAAATCGACTTCTTTGAAAGTTGTAGGTAATACGAAATAAAAATCGTTAGATAAACGTGCAGCGTGCAAAACTACGAGAGCATAAACCCTATCTATTCTAATTTTACTATCCTTACTCATATCAGATACTCCATTTCTTTACAAAATTGTACTATTATGCAATCAAACGTTATGCAACTTTATGTAGATATCGTGTGTAGTACTAAAAACATCTGTCGCATTTTCATTTACCGCTATATTTTATGTAAAAAATAGTAGCGTTTCAGTAACTGTCGTCAAATAATTGTCCAAAAGGAAGCAAGCGACTAGTTCCTTTGTTTGAAAATCGGCTTTATTGTCCTAAAGCATAAGGATAATATTAAGTAAGTGCTGTACAGTGATGTGATAAAATTCAGTGAAAAAGTGGACATCGTGGGTGATTGCAGAGCATCGTGCGCACAAATCGTACGGCATGGTACGGCTGCCTGCGTTGTGTTGGCGTGTTTCCAACCGTTATTTATTTATTCCGCTCCAGTTTATTTATTTACAACGATTAATAAGCAAAATTGTTACTGATTTTTGTTTTAAATCTAGTCATCAAAGGAAAAGTTGTGACAACTGAAGATGCTGCGGTTTGGCGTAGCTATCGTAGGTTAACATGTTGTATGTAAACGTCCATTTGGTGAGGTAAAGGGGGTGCTCGCGATTGTTTTTATAGTATTTATATCATAAAAAGTGTAATTACCGATACTGTTGCTGAATCTGCCGGCATTCCTCAGGTAGGAGAAGAGTTCCCCGCCGCACACGTAGTCGAACAGCATGTAGATGCAGGAGTCGTCATGCGTCCACCACCGCCTGTAAGTCATCAGTGACATTAATATCGTACGATACGAAAGGTAACCTCAAGGAAACTGGAAGTCTACGACTATGACAACTTAGATTAGTCTCCGTTGAGCTAATTACAGCCATAGAAACGTGCCAGATACTATCACTACTGCAAAGCATATAGTAAAATGACGCTCAAATAAACAAGCCGATACCTAGGTACCATCTATTTTTAGAAAATATAAATGACTAAAGAAAAGTTATTCACAATTCCTAGATTCTCTCTTGTTTTTCCTTTGGTTGGAAAACCCTAGTAAACAATAGTGTCGCTACAAAACAAATTCTTTATACGCGGTTTATAAATACAACGAAAATCAATATATCATGGATTCCTGGAGTGACATGGTGATAGTTGCCAGAACGTCATTGCAATGGGCATGCGCATTGAAATTTGTCGGCTTGCGAGACTCGTAAGTACTTGGCGCTAATTCGGCGCCTTAAGTTCTCCCCATAAATTAGATTATACTAAAATAAATATTAATGGTAATCGATATCAGGTTTACTGGTACGTTTTAACAGGTTATTGGGTTAAGTGAATCCAACACGAAAAGAGCACAAGAGTCGAACAAAGCAGTTATGTGGGGCAATCTTAATAGAGGGCCTTCACTAACAAATTATGGTAATGAATTAACTTTACTACAATAGCTACAATTGCAAATGAGACAGCAAAATTACTATTAGATATAGGTTTGTTTTCTATTGGAAGGCTATTCACTGCAAGCCGGAACGCTAGGAATGAAAACAGGAGTAAGTAATGACATTGGCCCAATGCCGACATTTGGCGCTCACATAATTGACGCACGTCACATGCACCCATGCACGTTTAATTAAACGTCCTACTGTGTTCCAATGGTAAACATCGTTGTTATGATCCCGCGAAAATAATGATACCCTTTAGACATGTCGCATCAGTCTAGACGCTTTGGAAAACCACCAAGAATATTAATTGCATCTCATGATTGACGGGGACTAGAAAATGTTCACTTGGAAGCGTACTTACAGATTTACTATGAAGGGATGATTGATCTCAGCGAGGATGTTCTTTTCGTTCATGACGTGATCTACTTGCTTTAGACGGATTACGTCGGCCATGGATAATATCTTCATTGCCAGATATTCATCAGCAGCTTTGTCACGACACAGGCACACGCGACCGAATGTACCGGTACCTAAAACAATAAACATTTGAAAGTTATTTCATTGTTCTCTAATAAAATATTTATTTGTCTTGCTATAACACATCGTTTATAAACACTTATAATTACTGATGTTCGACTACAACATTAATAAACACAAGTATTTGCAGGATAACAATTGTCAATAATGAACTCGAATGCAACATGTTTTCCAATCTCTGCATTGGAGTTGCATGGTATCTGTTGAATTGGGACATCACTGAAAACACAGTATCATAAGTCGGAATTGTTTTGATGAAAATAATTCCAAGTACAATGTTATTAATAAATGAATCACAAACGGAGATTCCCGACTCAATTGTATGAGTACCGATAAGTGAAAACATGATGTAAATGATCTTAATGCGTTCGTGGTAGTGCGTAAACAAATTGAAGAATAAATTACATATAAACAAAATTCACTCATCGAAAATGTATCAGTGTGTTTTTTGTCTGTCTTTCGATATTCAGTTAGTCATTCGACTTTTTCGACCTTTGCAGTAGATAGGATATTTTAGATAGTCCTTGAAGGCTTGATCCACGATACTAACATATTGCGTTGTGAGACCTTGCTGTAAATAAAAGCTCAAGTTTGTTGATCATTCAGAGGTTCGTTCTTGAAATGTCTACACAAAAATAAATAAAGAATAAAAATAAAACGAAAAGTAGGCATAAGTAGGAGGTCTGACGAAACGCCTGGATAGAGGCAAAGTGGGTCGTAATTATGTCTTCTAATCACGTTCCCGGAACAAGTGAACCATTAATTGACCCTCGTAGTGCTCTGTATAATAATTGAGTTAATTAGTGCACGTAAGCTATCAAACACCGCCGGCTCCTCAGCACGCACAATTTACGTGTAAGCTGGTGTAATGGAGTGTTGATAATTCAGTCAACCAATCACAACAGCTTACGCTCGCTTGACAATGTGTCACATTAATTTTGCGTTGTTGAGAAACAGGGGGTTAATGTAGTGCTCGCTGCCGCTGCACTGCATTTATTGTTAGTTAAGATTCCAAATCGAACTCGTTTGATTCTCCTTTTTTTTGCGCATTCTATCCTCATACTGAATAGTAGAAAATGAAAACTGAGATAATTGCTCCACTCTCGAGGTGCAATTCTGTTCATCACTCCGAAGATCCTCATCCGATCTTCACCAAATTTGTACGAGATCACCTGTGAGGTATCCCCTTTCAAAGATTTTTTTTTTTTTCAAATCGGTCCATGCGCCTCTGAGTAATCGGGGAACATAAACAAAAAAAAACATATATATCCCGACGAATTGAGAACCTCCTCCTTTTTTTGTAGTCGGTTAAAAATGAAATTATGTTTAGTTGAACATTTTTAAAGACGAGAATTTGGCCTCTAGTTTTCAGAGAAAACTTAAGTAAATAATACTAAAGTTCACCCCACCCTTCTGTGTTACACCTAAGTCATGCCATAGAACGCTGACAAGCACTTCGTTGCATCATACTTATTTATATTATTACATCATATTATACACCGGCTGGCGTTAACCAGCTTACAGCCTTATACTTGACACCTCACGTGTAAGGCTTCATTTCAATTTCTAAGAATGCTGAAGTAAGTACACGTTAGCTTAATTACTTCACATTTTTCCAAGGACTGTTCTGTGTCATTCAAGGTCTTTCAGTTACATGTTGAATAATTCTATGAACTAAGCTCTGTGGTATAGATTATATGAGTCACTCTAAGTTACCGCATAATAATGATTGTAAAAAATAAATTACTTCTATTTTGTTATTATAACGAACTCTGTTTTTCGTTTGGTTTAGGTACGAGTGTTGTTGAAACTTTTCCTTAATATTATCGTGAAAACCGCAAAATAATAAACATATTTACTCAATTTACAAGTAGGATAAACTTAACAGACGGTCGTAATACCAAACGTAATACACTTACAAATAAATAACACTAAGCCTTCATAGAAACAATTCCAGAATTTGTTAAGTCACGAACAAGTTTTCTGAGTATGAACTTATAATATTATAAAATTTTACAGCGGTTTCGAATTGGTACAACACCAACAAAAAAGGCAGATAAAAAAAGAAAATTTATTATTTTTAATCTACGCCTGCTCATGCATATTTCATCTCGCTCTCCGTTAACAGACAAACTTCTTGTTGAGTAATTATGACCAACAATAATGGGCGTTGCCCCTAGTGAAAACAATTCGAACCAGTTTTAGATTTTTTAAATTCATAATCAGTTACATAACTGGTAATAAGTAATTAACTTCAGAAAATAATAATTCATCATTTCTTGGCAATCGAACTTATACGTAACTAATGAAAGGTTTCATACGTTCTAATAATATTAGGCCTTATATTATTAGGTACCTCTTAAAATATTCATGGGCCGTAAGTAACATGCGATAGAATTCAATATCAATGTCAGTGAACACAACCTGCGAGGTTCAGAACAATAGGCTGTTGAACCTACGCGATCGTAAACCTAGTTTATTGTGGTCTCTGTGTTTGATTTAATCTTATAAAACCTCCCCACCCCCATGATCATCGTTGAGAGCTGTATACCTTCGCACTAACTGTATTGTTTTTATTACATCTCTTTTCCGTTCTGCTACCCTAGCACTTGGTAGAAACCAACGGTAGAAACGTTCGGTCTTTTATAGGTCCCTTTCAAAATACAGAGGTTATCAAAATTAAGCTCACTTGTAAGATAAAAATCAAGTTGGTCTTGTAACTAATATACAAACGATATTATATTTCTTTTCAACGCCTTGAGCCAACCCACTTATTATGAAACATCTATTTGTGAAACGTTGTATCTTATACCGATTTGTGAACTCTCAAAATATAATATTTTCTATGCCTACTTAACTTGTTATTAAAATGTTTAACACTTCATAAATTTATTTATTTTTAAACATAGATTTTGCTCCGTGTGGAAAAATTGGTGTTTGATGGTCTTAGGTGATCCGTAAAAATATCCTTGATAGTTAACATGAAAACAATAATTTAATACTAGTAAGAAGAAGAAGAAGAAGAAGAAAAAATACAGAAAAATCATAAAACTGGATTTAAAGCAGCCAAATCCAACGTAATACTTCTACGGCAGTAAGTTCCACGGCCACCATTTTAAAAGTCGGACTTAAAATATCCTGTTTCCGAGTGGGCACTTGAAATCGTTTGAGTTAAACATGAGTCGCGATGAAAATAGGATCGCCCAGTAAACGGGTTCCAGTACCTACCTATCGAAACCGAAGCATCCTATTTGTGTTAGAAGGCCAGCCCGATATCTTAAATTGGGGCTTTAATTTGCGTAACACTGTTTAGTTACAACGTGCCGTGACGCAGCGTCTTCCAATTACCACGCACTTTATTTTTCTACTATCTCTTACTCTTACGCAAGGTTCAAGAGAGCCAACTTCTCGGGAAATAGGAACAGGGGCTATAAAGATAATCAGCAGTGTAAAGGAAACACGGGATCTGCTCCCTGCATGTAAATGTGCCGTAAATAATAATATTTAGGTCATAAATATTATTCATATTGTTGCTTCATTGAGGATGTTCGATTTATGAGCGATTTTAATTAAAACGGATGCTCTTTTGTTTGAAATTTTCATCTGTTTTATCGCAAAGATGAGTCATGAAATTCATAACAGTGAGATTACCTCCATCTTATCATTTTTATGATGTATCTTCGTATCTCAGACTTTTTATCGACGTATTTATCTAAACTTGAATTCTATTATCATGACTCCTACAGTCTCATCATATTACAGGGTGTGCGACTAAGACATACATACAGGGTGAACACAAACATGTTCTTATGTATACTAATTGTGTACATGAGGTTATCGCACCGTAGAATGTCTTCTCTGAAAGGGATGATTCAGTTACTAAAATAAAATCATACGTTTCTTTCATAAATATATTACTTGTCTCGTATGGAATCTAATCTTGAAGAAAGATGGATTAGATTTGGCTTCAATAATCTCATCGGAAGCCTTTAAGCAGTACCTCAGTCTTGTTTTCATGACATTGTGAAGTAGATTTTCAGTATTCTAAAATTAAATTAGGTATTGTACGGAGTCACATTGTCTCACGTCGTAAAATTGAAGGTGATATGTACTAGTGTGTTTCAAGGTTCTAAAAATAGGTAAATTTCCCTTGATAAATTTCGATGAAAAGAGATTGAGGTGAGCAGTCAATCAACAACGTCTACCTCAAGCCTCTGCCCAGCCGCGGCAAATTGCCGCCCAGCGGACGGACCTCCGGCTCGATCTCATGGCGACATGGAGAGAGCGACTGTCGCAAAATCGTGCAGGGCACGCCTTGATTGAGGCGGTAAGTCCCCTCTTTGAGGAGTGGCTTGAGCGGCGCTACGGCGCCCTCACCTACCGCCTGACGCAGGTCCTCACCGGACATGGTTGTTTCGGGAGGTTCCAGCACCTCATCGGGCGGGAGGAAACGCCCGGGTGTCACCATTGTGAGGATCGCCCCGAGGACACGGTGGAGCATACTTTGGCGGTGTGCCCTGCTTGGGCGGAGCACCGCCGAGTCCTCGAGTCGGCCATCGGCGGCGGCACCCTCTCGCGTCCGGCACTGGTTCAGGCCATGGTCCGGAGCGAGAGGGAATGCTGGGAAGCAGTCGCCTCCTTCTGAGAAGCTGTAATGCTAGAGAAGGAGGCGGCGGGACGGGAGAGGGAAAGGCGGGTCCCCCGTCCCAGCGACCGCCGCGGTAGACGCTCCGGGCGTCGGGAGCCGCGAGACGACTCCCGGCCACCGTAGGCGCGGGTCTGTGGACGGTGAGCAATGGGTAGCTCACCGTCCGTACGTTCACTGAATAACGACAGACCGTGTCGACGGCGCGTTCGTGTTCCACGCGCGCCTCAAAGAGATGTCAGCAAACTTGGATGGGGCCACTGAGGGCCGATGCCTGCCGGGGCTGCGGGTTGTTCGAAAGAGATACCGTGCCCCCGGAACGCAAAGGGCACATGAAGGAACATAGACGGGTTTTAGTCAGTAAAAGTCTGACACTCCCTCCCGCCCCGCCCAGGGCGGGGGAAGTTATTTGATGATTTCCCGTCTATAGAAAAAAAAAAAAAAAAAAAAGCCTCTGCCCAAATTCAATAAAACAAAGTACACAAAGCGACATAATATGATGAGAAATAGACTTGTTTAGGAACCTAATGATTACTGTAAGTTTTTGGCAACTCACGTTAAATATCTATTAAATATAGGATAATAAATACTTACATAAATTAAAACTAAAACAAAGTGTTTACATAAGCATGTAGGTAAATAAACGATTGTTTTACAAAATCGCAAACAATTTAAATAATAATTATATATTTTACTTAGTGATTGCAATTGTTGTTTTGTAATACTATTACGAATTTATGACGCACGAACACAAGAAACCGAAAATAAAATGATAATCATTTGACACTTCAAATAAATACCTACAAGCACCTATGCAAGTTGTTACCCTGGTGATAACTACATATTAATACTATATACTCGTAGTACAGACGTCGTAATGTGTCTTGTTTAATAGTAGATAAACCAAATAAGTAGGTTTAAATTTGTATATCCTCTCAATTAATTTAATTCCAAGAGAGATAAAAACTTATAACGATGTCCGTGCCAAAAATTACAACAAAATAATTAATCTAAAACGAATCATTAATCCAAAATAATATGCATAAATTAATGTCTAATTTCCAAAATCAAAAATTAGAAAACATGTTCCACCATTTGCGTCCCTCGTTATTTGGAATATTACTGTTCCGCTATAAACACCACTTTCACTTCAATTTCTTTTACATTTTGATTTATTTACGTTATAAATAAGATGGCGCCCGGTCATGTCACTGGTAATCCGGTTCCATACCAATATGTTGTCTATGTGCAGAACTTGTTTCATAATGGATATACCTTGCAAGCACAGTAGGGTAACTTAGCCGGTTTTCGGCCACTTAAGCGAACGTGTGACTTTGTGACGATTTTTCTCCATGACATTAAAGTCGCAGACTAGTTTCTTAAATATTTTTGAACTCGAAATATAATGTAGTTTTGATATTTGTAGACCTTTTACTCGTCAGCGTTAAATTAAAATTACTGAAAATTAAAATGTCTGAAAATAGCGATTTCACCGGTTTTCGGCCACCTGTTTCAGTTTCCGGCCATTATTTTGCTAGTTCTCGGCCACTAATCTGCTATTTGAAAAATGATCTATATTTGCTAACTAGTAGGTTCTATAATGGATTAAAAGCAAAAAATACTTATGAATCAACGATTTCAATTAAAATATTAAACATATAGAAACATTTTAAACATAATAGTAGGAACATTGGTCAAAAAGGAAAAAGGATAATATGGCATAGCAAAAATAATTGAGATTATGGAAAAAATCTGCTTTTTGACTGGCCGAAAATACGATTTTTTAAACTGATTTTCGACCATCTCTTCAAACACGGCCGAAAAACAAATTTAAATTAATTAGTTTCCGGCCGTTGATCAACTTGCTTAATTTTCTAACTAGCTAATAAGATAACTTTTGGTAAAGTCCCTTTACGTCTGTATTGTTCGTGTGAGTGATGATTTCGATTCAGTTAGTTGATTTATTATCATTAGCTTTTATTGGCCGAGAATCAGTTAGTAAATTATTAGTTTTCGACCCTATCGATTAGCTTAGGCCGAAAGGTAAATATTAAAATTCTAATTTTCGGCCGTCAAATATTCAAAAACTATTAAGTGTTATTACCACATAATTAGCTCAAAACATGCGGCCGACATCTGACTACACAAATGAGAAACGGTTCTACTTTGTGTATAAAGCATTTCTTTTTAAAGAATTCCTTATTTAATAATCAAAAGAATCAATTAAATATAAACGGTCTTCTTCTAGTTTTCGGCCGGCCGGCCGAGAAGTAAATAGTCCCCCAAATCATTATCTAGTTTACCGGCCATCAAATTTAAATGTAAATAACATTATCTTTCTTCCATTTTAATTAAAATAACATTAATTAAACTTATCTGCCGTGCACAGAACAATAATTATATTTATAAAACCGATAAACAACTTTGTAACTTAGCTTGCAAAAATTATGCGCGCACTATTTTTTTCACTAATTTCGACACACGCGTGCACTGTAAGACTTTCGGAGGGTCACAGACGACACAGTTGGATCATTAAAATTCTACAAAATTCAAAAGTTGTAGGGTTTATACCAATACATTAAGTAGGCGTTGTTTTTTTAAATGGGTAGGTTAAAGTGTCCTTATTATATTAATATAACAACGTACTGGCCGAAAACTAGAGGTGGCCGGCAAACCGGCTAAACTACCCTACAATGCTTTGATCCTCAGGTATCTTCGTTTATGAAGTACTAGCTTCTGCCTGCGACATCACCCGCTTAATGTCCGAGTATAAGAGAATAAAGCAAATCCTATAGCACTCGGCAGTAATGTAGCTTTCTATCAAAGAAAGATTTCTTAAATCGGATCAGTACTTTCAGCGATTACCTTTTACAAATAAGCAAAAAAAAATACTTCTTTGTAATGTTTGTTTAGATTTTAATATGGTTAATTAAATAGTATCTGTACCTATGTCATAAGTGCAGTGAATGGGCGCGGTTGTTTAGACACAATTATAGTCAAGCGACACTCGCTTGACTATAATGTAACCAACGACGGGCAAATGCGATGCTACGAATAGGATAATACGAAGAATAAATTCCTTATTCTAAGATTTGAGAACTGAAATAATATGTAGGTAGCGATTATTATTTTATATTTTCGTCTGACCCATCCCACGCTGCCCTATGACAATGTCTTCGTTTCAGTTCTAAACATAATATGAACCACAAAATATTAAAAACATTATATTTTTAGGCTACTATTTTCTTTTTACGGCTGTTTAGAATTCGATATCGTTTGGAACGAGCTAGCTTCAACTTTAAACTGTAACTTCTTGACGATTTAAAAGTGCCTGTAAATGATCTAATTTAAATAAATGCTTTGACTTTGACTTTGATGTCTACTTTAAATAATATTGTATAATAAGAAGTTACAGAAGACTAGCTTTTGTGATTTGATAACAAATCCACTTGTTTTTTCGTAAAAAATTTCGTTGGAAAGAAAGATCTGAAATACGAAAAGTTCTAGACAACAGTAAACACGAGATTTCTTGGCACACGTCCTCCACCTGAAACCACTTTTTCGCTTCCTGAGAGAGACTGCCTGAAAACTCCTTAATAACAACAATCAAGTTACAAGTACTCAAGGTTTCATATATAAAGAGATAGCTAGAATATAATAACGAGTTCAGGCACTATGTGTCTCAAGAGAACTGCAAGTAGCAGCAAGACAAGTGACCTTTATGTTGCGTAAGATTTCTTCAATAAATCCATAGCGAGTGACGTTTTAGATCTGTATATCAGTGAAGGGCGCTGTGACTAATTATTCGCTCACAGTTGAACCGCGGCGCGGGCGCACTCGTCCGACCACTTTCACTGAGGAGACTGCGCATAACGCACGAGACTGATGGCCTTTACGTCACTATACCAAGCTAAATAGAAAATGTATTTTAACTTTTCTATTATGATCAGAACTTTCCACGCCTACGATACGACACCAGCATCCATCTTACGATCTGCTGATTGGAGAGCTGATTTCAGAAAATAAAATGTTTTCAAAAAAGCGGAACTTGGCTCAGACGCAGTATTACAAGCAATACAAAAATAGAGATGATGTCTTCATAATAAAGTTAATCAAATTGAAATATTACATTCTATTAAAAAAATACTGATGGGTGACATTTATGTAACTCAAAATGTACCTACCTACGTAGTACGTCCATCCGAAATCGAGTATTAGCGAATGCGATTACGCAATCGGTGATAGACACGATACAGGTGTCGGGGTGCTGATAAATATTATGTCTAACTGAAAACACGGCACGGTTTTGGCAATGAAACCTACGACAAAATTGTAAATAGAAATCGTAATAATATTTGATGTATCAGTTTATGTTTGTAACGGACAGGAAGCAAGAGCATTTCCGTTACGTAATGTTGTGGGGAGCATCACCTATTTCTCACATGCCTTTCCACTTTCACGTATGGCTGGCACAAACATCGTTAATCAATAACGTTATCTGAACAACTACTGTGAACCTTCATCGTAAACATTAATTTTATTATCTGTGTATTATAATTTTATGTGTTATTAAGTACTAATGGATCTCTCGCCAGACAAACAATCAACACTGATCCTTATTCACTTTCTAATATTTAAATTAGATAATAAACTTATAATGGTTTTCACTTGGTATGACGTCCAAATTATTTGATAACGTCACCCATAAAACTGGTAGTGTAGAGTGCGTAATCCCAATGGGCCGATATCTTCAGCCGGCCAATAACACTGTCACATAACTCATATTTACTGACATTCTGAATTTGTAGTTTGTATCGTCAACGTCATGAACTGTGTCTAATAAAGTTTTCCAATATTTGCAGCTGTCATTATTTTTTTATTTTTTAAGTTGAATTTGGCTCTTGTGTTTTCATTTCACTATAGCTATTTTCCCACAATTTTCCTTCGCTTCCACAGCATGTCTTCAATCAATGATAAGGTAGTATTACCTACTACTTTATTTATTCATTACGAGTATTCTCCTCTGTATAGTCGGTTACCTACGAACTATGTCTGAAGAATTGTAAGAGGAATATATGGAAGGCATGAGTTTTAATGTGTGAATTTTTGTGTTTGATTTTCTTTCTTTTATATTACTTTTGTGTCTTTAATTATTGTTATCGGTTATAACCGTAACCATTATAATTAAACTAAAAAAATGCTCTACTTTTGAGTTACCGCAACCGGCTAGGCACATCAACTTACTGCTTACATAAGCAGCCGATATTTTATCATCACTAAAATTTACTGCTCGTTAAACGTTCAATGAAGTATCGCAGTTTTACACTAGTTGTAAACCTGGATATTAAAATATTATACGCAAATATTGAGCCGATCGGTCAAAATATTTTAGTTCACTTTACGACCATAATAATAAATTTATTTGGGAAAGAGCCTTGTTCCAATTTCGTGTAAGAGCATACGTTACCAACATAAAGTTAATTTACGTGTCTTGAAGTTTTCCTGTAAAGTTTTCCGTCAAGTGGTTCGTTAATTAAAATTAGCTACGTTATTAAAAAACTAAATTAGTAAAGATCGGAGCGCAAAACGGTTTTAAAAATCATCTATGCGTAAACAACCACTAACTTTCAGTACTATTTTTCCAAAAGTTTGCAATAAATAAGAAAGCATTACAAAATATAGTGACATGCCAAATTCTAGCAATTAATTCTGTCAGCGATGTACGTTGACAAGTGTCTGGGAAAAAACACTTATCTACTCGTATTTCTTTCTGTTCCTGCTTTCCTAGTCCGTCACGGTCGAGATCGTTTAGTCACGACTGACGCAAATGTCTCAACAAATTGATTCGAAACTTATGTCTCCTGCCAACCGCCTTATGGCTATCTAATATAAAAAGAATACGTTTGAACTTCAAACATCTCTTCAACACTTTGTTCTTTATTAGTTCTTTGCCCTCATCTCTATAATTCAATTATATAATTAATTGTTTTCTACAGCTATACACGCATTTAGTGACTTCAAAAAGTAACTAGGTATCTTATTTATACATATTTCAGTTTAATAAAGATATTTATTGCTAAAATTTAGTCGTAAAAACCTAGACATAGTATCGTAATAAAATAAAAAGAGAAGTTTTAAAAACAAAATAAAAATATATAAACGATAACACTGATATTTAGTATAACAACAAACATAACATTCAATCATGCTCTAAACTTATGCTTGTTTAACTCTTTGGACGGGTTCACTCCTCCCCGAAATATTGTTTTATTGAATAAATCATTGGTGAAGAGAACAAGAGTTGAGAGGTGTTTTCACAAGTTGTGACGTCGGAGCACAGCTGTCTCCCCCGTCGCGACAAGAACTTGACACAGACGCTATTATTTATAATCTTAAACACTTTTATCAGCATTAATCTTCCGTTGGTTGCGACGCGCTGGTGGGTGACGTGATGACGTCCCGCCAGACCAACCCACGAGCTACCTTCAAACGAAGGTAACATAAAAACATCTACATAAAAACCAAGTTCAGCTGCTGCTAAGCAAAAGTTGCAAATGGATTTAATCTGCCATTTAAGAATTACATTTACATTATAACGGTGTAGCCATATTTGAGAGCTATAGGTATGTTATATTGTACCTAAAATTTTCAATGACACACAAATGGATGGCGCCGCTGAAGTCTGTTCCGTCCATTCTATTTGCATATGTTTTTTGAGAAAGGTAAATAAAAAACTGTGTCAGCTGCTAATCACTTCATGCATGTAGAAAAAGTGGTTTGAAACAATGATGTTGTACAAACGTAAATACATAACAAAATTATGTAGTTACATATTTGAATCAATTACAGGAGCTTACTAAACAGTTGACATAGTTTCAGTAGATTTTAATTTAACTAAAATTATCGGGGGTCTTGCAGATCAAGTGCGATAAATATTACGTTTTAGATAATAATAAAAGCCGTCTAAACTATTACGTATTGTATAGAGATAACATCATTTGTTTATAAGAATTAACCTCTGGAAATTAAACTCCGGTCACAAGTCTTTCACTGACAGAAAGCTACATTATTAACGAGTGCCATTGTGCATATGTTTGATGATACACTTAGTTTCCAAGCGAACAAAGTCCCGGGCAGAAGCTAGTGGTGTATAAACAAGTCACTGAAGCCATCGATCATGAGTATATTTGTATTGCTTGACTGCGACCGCGTTATATTTCGCTAATGGTCCTCAAACAAATCGTTATAGACAACAATAGATGTCATTTTTCTGATCCGCGGTGTACGTCTACCCACTATTGTTCCATAAGCCTTTGAGTACAGGCTACAAACAACTTGTTTGATCTGAGAATGTGGTTTTGAAATAGGTTGACTCATTCCTGCAGCTGGTTCCGACTACCACGTAACTTATTTTTAGTTTAGTCTCCCATTAAAGCGAGTCCTGACACCAAAGTGGGACAGCGATTCAGTGTTACAAGAAAAGCTAAATATATCATTGTAATATTATTCTGGAAATTCTGGAAAGTAACAAAAAAATCAGGTTGATATACTTTAAAAAAAATATTTATTCTTCTCGTTAAGTGGTCAACACCAAGCATATAGCACGTTCTGAGAAACGACGCTGTCATTAGTCACAGTCAGCTCGTTATAAGTATGTACTGTTTTATTATAATACCGTGATTATAATAAACTACGCTGGTTTTACTATACTATAACGGCTGCTATATGTTGGTTACATACGTTGTCCTATAATATAGAGGCGAGATGGTGTCGATCTACCTCGTGTCAAGGATGAAAGTCAAAGTAGTGTGATTTTTGGCCGAAACCCAATGTGTCAACGGTTTCATTATTTTAATTTATGAATGAACGCACTAAACTTTACCCAGGGCAGTGCAAAGATTCTCTTTATGTCACGCACCCAACTTTTTACGTGAAAAAGGCGTGGACAGCTTACACTAACAGTCTGTCTCGAATCACACGACTGACACAACGGAAACTGAGTGTCACAGCGCCCTACATCAAACATACGAGCGTAGGTGGCCAAATGTACTTAATATTTATACGACTTGTCATTTTTACAACTTTCAACGTTGATGGATATATTATAATTATGTGCCTATCATAATAAAGGTCGATGACTTTAGAAATTTATAATGTATTTCAAAACTAAATACTCAAATTAAAACGAATAAATTAACTGATTAAGGTACTGACATGACTGGAACAAATAATTTACTGACCTGAGAATAGATAACAATTCTCAGTGAAGGTTAAACCACGACGGTACGTTCCAATCGCTAAATTCTGAAAGCCGAGAATGCTGAGCCGTGCACAGGAGCCAAATAGTTTTGTCACTGATTTACACACTGATTTTCCACCATTATCATTACTATCTAATTTATGAAATGTACAGGGTTGTCAGCTTGTAACATTTTCACATACTTAAAACGGATGTAAAAAGATGTACAAAGGCGAACTACCAATCTTTCCCTCATTGCGATATATATTAATTTCTGGACCAGACCTAAGCACGTTTTACCAAAATGTCGAAGATCAAAGTTTCAACTTTGCTGTACAAAAATAAATTTGAAATGTTATAACTAAACTTTTAATGCCCCCACGACCCCTGATACATTAACCCATAAGCACGTTTTGCGTACGTGAATTGCGCGCTTTTCACAAACTGATTTTTCACACCAAAAATGAAAGTCGTTTCTCAGCGAAAATATTTGCATAATGTGAAAATGCGAAAAGTGTTACTTAGTTTGATGGGCAGTATGTATGATTAACAACTATGCGATATGTCTTTCTAAACCCCGCGTAGATCTAGGTATATTATAACATTTAAAGATAAAAAAATTAAAAAAGAAGATACACGTTGTACCTATGTTTGCCTCCAGCAGGAATTCAACACGGTATAATGAAATGAGCTGAAACGCCTTGGCCGGCCACTTGTCTATAGTAAATAGTGTGTATGTACACTTGCTATGAATACATTAAACAGCCGATATTGTAAGTATTTGTTTCCCCATTATTGGCAAACGGTAACCGTATATTTCAAGTTTAATAACAGATGCATTCACGAGTTAAGTATTACGTTCGATGACATAAGAGCAACAATCGTTTTGTAAACTAGTTTGCGAAGTCAATCCGCCTTCGGGCATACCAACATACAATGTTGCTTCAACATTAAACATAATATGAAGCTTGTTACGAGTGCTCTTATTGCCGAACATTTAAGTACGTAATATTATATAGGTACGCAATAAAATCTTATTCGATCAGTTAAAGCTTCCTGTCAATAATTTTATCTTTCCAAATTAACTTGATATGGCTAATCGTTAAAATTGAAGGACTAGTAATTTCACAATCATAATAATTTAAGCGTCAATTAAACAATATATTAACATTATTATTAGATATTCTTAACCTTTGATTACCGAGTCTTTGTCAACATTATTGCAGTCTCGTAATTTCCTAGTGTTTGCAACCGTCTTGAATAAAACAATTGAAGTCACTGTTTAGAGTTACCAAACCATTGTGATTGTTGTAGAAACCGGAACCTGACAGTATTACCTGACGGAGGAGGGGAAATGCAAACTGCACAGATACTGTTACGTTTTAGATATATTTCACATTTTCGTATGAGGTGGAAAAGGAAAGAAAACTAGCAAGTCCGGTAATTTAACTTTAAACTGGATGTTGGCTAACCGGTTGCTCGAACAGATGTCGGTACCATCAAGTATTTATTACTATTTATTATCAAACAATGTTGCGATCTTTACTCAGAAACAGGAATTAAAGCTCGAAATCCAAAGAGCAAAAATATTCAATGACTTAAAAAGTGATTGCAGTATGCTAAAACTTCCACAGCCCGCCGATAACATCTATTTTACAATTTAATATACTTTTTATACAGAAACAAAGCACGTTCGTGACAAAGGTAAAGGTTTTAACATGAGTTTGAAGCGTGTTCCCTGCATCGCGTGCGCGCCGGGATCACGACAAATATTAATCACTACAGCATACGTAATAAGTGAACTATACGTTTTTAAACACTGGACTACATCAAATTTATCGTTGTTTGTAATAAAGAAATTATGTTGGCAATGAAACAGACATCTTGGGGACTTTAACTACGTCTATTTCTTGTTTTGTTTTGCAAAAAGCATTCGTATTTTCGCTCGTACGAAATGAGCATCAACTGTATCGTACTGTTTTGCATATGTCTGCGGTTTTATATTGGACGGAATATAGAAAAAAATTGATGATAGACCGCACGGTCTAAAACCCTTTAAAAAAGGTATACTTACACAAGAAAATAGCGTTTTTATCGAGGCAGCAATCGTTATGCTAATTTCTTGCAGGTAAGCAATGAATATTTAATGCGTGTGGACATAATAGGTATTTTATATTCATGGGGAGCAAGTTCAAATGGTTCAATGGTCTTTGATCGCGATGCACGTAATCGCTAATGAGGGCTCTACGGCTCTATTGTGCGTCTCTACTTAAACGCGCGCTTTTTGTTGCTTTGTACGCAGCGTAGAGCGTCTCTGCCGGAATCGGATGTTGCTCACTAACGGTTTTGTTCAGCATCTTTTTATTATACTTGTTGTACACAAAGGTTAATTATACTTTTGCATCAAAGACTATTGAGAATCTTTGATGATTTTGATTTTCAGACGCAATTATAGCTTGTTATTGTATTTTTTTATCAATTTGGCGTAACTATGAATCGAGGCCGTTGATAAAATCTTTGCTAAAATCAGATTACAATTATTTGTTTGTGGAGCAATAGACATGTTTATAATTGCCGACTGAGATAAAAATCTAATTCCCTTTTTCAAGTAAAAATAACTTACTACGACGTAAAAAATCTGAGTTAGTAGGTGGTATTGATTTCTTACTCAACGAAACAGACAACTAGGTAGGTAAACTCTGCGGGTTGTTCGAAAGAGATACCGCGCCCCCGGAACGCAAAGGGCACATGAAAGGAACATAGACGGGTTTTAGTCAGTAAAAGTCTGACACTCCCTCCCGCCCCGCCCAGGGCGGGGGAAGTTATTTGATGATTTCCCGTCTATAAAATAAAAAAAAAGGTAGGTAAACTGCGTAGGCTCTATAAGATTTTACTATTAGTTATTTAACTGACTGTCTCGTTAGCCTTGTGGTCCTAAACGCGACTGCTACGCTAGATAGAGGTCTTGGGTTCGATTCCCAGGTCGAGCAAAGTGTTATTGGATTTTTCTATGAAGTTCTTAGTTGCAGTTCGGAGTTAGGATTTGTGTAGTCTAGTCCGGTACATAAAACCTAACCATCTTGGCGAAATGTAAAACCAGAGCCAACTAAATATGACTCTTTTTTTTTCAAAAACTTTGAATAAAATACTTTCGTTCGGAGTGTATTTTAATGTTGGTATTGGTATAATGTACCTATACCTACCCTTCAGGAGTAACTACTAATAAACAAAAGATTCTGAACTGCACATACCAGGGCTGACGTCAACTGGTAGTGTAAAATCCTCAAAACATTGTAGATATGTTTTCCCTTTACTTCCTAACGGACGCCACGTTTTGGCAGCATCCGATACAATAATCTTTCAAACAGAGGTTAAATATAATATTATTACAATATAACTCATTGGAATAATAATCTTAATATCGTAAAAGAGATCTAGTTATATTGTAACCGGCCATGTGATGCGGCCACTGACGCACGCTGAGTTATTCCATCATCGGGAAACCTTTCAAGTCGGACGTCAGGCGACGTGACGCTAAAGAAAGTCGCGAAGATTGTTAAAATAATAAACGTTTCTTGATAGACACATCAATGTCACTTTTTTGCTAGTATTCATTGGAAGCTTCGGCGATTTTCATTAAAAAAGATGCCTTCTTAAATAAAAAAAAACTATTAATTTTATCTGACTGAAAACAATTATTTCGCTGCATTTCCACACTGATAAATCACTTTCAGTAATGAACAGCCAAAAATAAACAATATATAGGTATTTTAACGTTTAGAATACAATCTAAAATAGTTAAGTTATAAAATTAGAATACGGAAGACGTTTACCCGTGGCATTGTTAACAATGGGTTAGCCTCGCAGTGTTTCTACAATAACCATTAAGTAAAGTAATTATTACTCTGTAGTAATGTAGGTTTTAACACGATTCTACAGGTCTTACGGAAGTACTAAGGTACCTAGGCGTTTTTTTTATTTGATCTCTTATTATTAGAGTCCATTTATGCATTACAACGGCTTTATTTGTAAGCAGCACTGTCGTACAGCACAAACAGATTCATCCATTTGTTAGTGTCATAAACATAAATATTTCTCCACTTCAAACCTGAAATGAGTTGTTAGTATTTTTGTTTCAGAATCCATACTAAGGTCGTTTTACGAAGCATTATTATCAAAACTTTTTACCCATTGAACATTCTATTATTGGCGTGTATGACGTGCGTTATGCTTTTGACTGATATAAGACGTAAGTCAAATCCACTCATACCATAACCGTTCCAAGAAAAACAGTATTACCTACACTACAGTGATGATTTTGATGGAACGCATAATGTTTATAAGTAAATATTATATAAAACTCATATTTTATAGCATTGTTTTATGACGTTCAACAGATCAAAGAGATTTATCCCGTAACACAACTGGCTAATTATGCAAAGGGTACGTAAATAAATAAATAATAAAACCTTTAGATAACGTTATTTGGTATCTACTATAGTAATGACTCATAACATCAGACATAAACTCGCTATAAAATCTAGAAAATAATGTTTTTGTGTTATAATGTTTTCCTGTAAAACCATTAAGAACGCAGATACGACGACCCGGAAATTACTAAAACCGTGAAGAGATACAACGTTCAATAGCTTTTTGATATAAACTTATTATAAGAAAGTACCTAATAACATCACTGTGCTATAGCTGGGCCTCAATATAACTACTAGACCTTTATTAAATTTGCAATGATTTGTATTTTGAGTAAAATTTGATAATAAACATCCATTATCTGTTTAATTTAATAAAGCCGCGCCAGCAACGTGACCCATTGTTTATAATAGCTGTGTAACCTGTTACTACACCTCGTAGCGTTAAGTTGTAGTCGTAACCACGGTCGCCTGCGCAGCGTACAAAAGAAAACGAGAGTGAAGTAACTCACGTCACTTTCAAATTAGGGAACCAAGAGACAATAAAAAAACTTAACACGTGTGAACGTAAAGACAAATAAATAATACACATTTTAATAAGCGTAAAAATACACTGTCTCTTCAATTCTCACGTCACTTTTGACGTTTTATTAAATTGTCAAAACAGAAAATGGACGTTTCCCAGAAGCGTGGGATTATTCCGTCGCGGTGCTGAAAGTAGGTCGTCTTCAGCGGAAAAAGGAATTTTTACCTAGTCCACGTTATCGGTTATAGTTATTAATATTGAATTACTAGGTCATCTATTAGTAACATGTTGATAATAACGAAACGTTTAGCGATTACTTAAAAAAAATGTATCATAAGCAATCTAAAAAGTATGACAGTCAATTGGGTAGTAGACACTAGACACAGCTTATCTAATAACAAACACTTTATTTTAGTCCTGAAGACCCGATTGATTATTAAAAAACTGTAAAAATATTTTTACCATGTTTGAAATCAATATAGTTGCAAATAAGTGACGTCACAGTTTAGTATTGTCATCCAAAATCTAAGGGGGAATTGCGTTTTAACAGCTCATAAAAAGTATGTCAATTAATTACTGGTGTCATCTACGGCAATTAAGGCCTAGTTCATCAAAATTTACGCGACTCAAACTACAGGGTTACAAACGGTATGTTAGGGTCCCTTGTAGATTCGCTCTTTACTGTTGCGAGTCTAAAACAAATAAAAGCAACGAAGCATGCCAGTCACAATGTGAGATACAGGAATCGGTAGTTGTGAAATCTGTCGGCATCAAGTTTCCGCTAACAAATACTTACTACGCCTTAAATTGCTTGCGCCTGCGCTTCTCCACTTTCGAGTTTGTTGACTCTAAAGAACATTTCACTTTTTTCGTGTGTCTCAGCCGGCTCTTTGGTGCGCCGAAAATCTTATCGATTACGTTGTGTTGCATAAACAAACCTGTCTTCGATTTAACGTTATGTTTTATGTATTTTTTGAACACGTTATTTTGGTTCGACGTACCTACCTTAATATTTTTAAACCAAAATAAAAAAGTAAACACTTATTTTAAGTATTTCTATATTTGTAATCCAGAGTGCAATAAAAATAAGTAAGTTTTAAATACCTACATATGTGTATGTTTCAGTTGGTTTAAATAATACATAATTGCACTTGTAACACATGTGTAGATATATAACGGAATACATTTAATCAAAATCTCAAGTATCAGGAGTTGAACTCTTTCATAACGGTAAAAATAACAAATCTACCTACTTAAGAATATAATATACCTAGGTATATAGGTAAGTACCTAGTTGCTTAGTAACCTTAACAAAAACGCATGCTAATCGAAAGTAAAAAAATAATCGCAAACCATTTAAAATGAAGCGAAGCTATCAAGCAGCCGCCGCACAAACCCATTGTTTGTAATTCCGAATAGGTATTGTATTAGTTAGGTATTTCTAGCGAGTTTTTACTGTGCAACCGATAAGCACGCAATGTCACGGTTGTTCCATACCGACTCGTGATGGAGAAAGTACATGCGAGCTGTGCACGACTACAGCCTAGCTCGCATCGATATGACAAGACATGTGCCGTAGAATCTCTCCTTGAACATAGGCTATTACTGTCCCACTGCAGGGCAAACGCCTCTTTTCATACAGAGCAGGCACGAGCATTGATCACCACCCTTGCTCAAGGAGTCGACAGGGATTGTCGATTGCAGACTTATATTGCCAAAATTATAAGTCCAAGTTTCGTCACGATGTTTTTCTTCACCGATGTCATTGATGTCCAAGATAAACTCGGAAAGCACATATGAGGTAGAAAAAGTCACATTGGTAGTTGCCATATTGCGAACCCACAGCCTCGTGCATGAGAGATGGGCAGTTTAACCGCCACACACACCGCGACGTTGTTATCGCTCCTTGTACAACATTTTATAAAATTCGCGACATATTCTTGGCACGTGTACAAGCTACGTCTGCTGGACTTACTCCAGCAGCCAGTACATCTAAAACAGTCGAGCATCGTTCTGTTACCAGTACCTATACCAACATACACACTCCGCAGACTCCGCAATCACTGTTTACACGCTTCTAAAGGTAAAACGTGAACAATATAACAAAAAACTAACAAGTTAAAAACCTATAAATGTCTGAACTGATCTCTTGATGACCAACAAATCTTTTTACAAGCTTAGATCTGGTTTTACAACTACAAGATTAGCACTGATCTAACGAATATGTTTAGGATTCTGTTCATAGAAAGCGGAGCACAGTAGGCCTAAAATTTTCTTTTATTTTATTACTTTTCGCATCTAATTAATCGCTTATATACGACACTAATACATAATTAGGTATAGGTAATTAGTTTATCTATCTAAAAACATGTTAATATGTAAAAGCGAAAGGTTTCTCGTCCACTAACTGGCTAAACACGATATCTCGAAAACAACTTGATCTATAAAGGTTAAATTGGGCGACAGGGCGAAATTAAGTGAGTCTTTGACTTCGACGCAGAGGAAGCCGTCGGTAATAGCTAGTATTATATAGATTTAAAAAATACAAACCTGTACAATGGGTAGAAGTACTGTAGAAGTCTAATTATATTATGGAAAGTCAGAAACAAATAGGCAACTGGCAATGAACGCCAAACGTTAGAACGAAGACCAAATCAAAACAGTTGGGCTCACCTACGTAAACAAATAATAGAAACGGATTCTACAACATGCAGCCAATAGCTTGTGTAAATGCTGGTTATCTGACACGATACGAGGGTTAAAAGATGGATCCAATCACGAGTGGTCGCCCCGCCGACCTCGCCCGCATCCCAGTTTACATGAATATTAATAATAATTATGACAGGTTAATAACGACATGATGGAAAACGGTCAAGGGCGGTGCATCCATGTCCATACCTTGGCACTTTCATGATGGTTGACTACATGCATTATTCAGAGAGGTTTATGGGTAAAGAAATGCTAATTTAAGAACATGTCTGTGTTTTCACGAAGCCTGATATCTTAGAAAGCTGTATTTCCAGAGATTCATGGTCGTAAAGTTAATAAACAAAGACAGAACTAAAGATCTGATGATAGACTCATCCGCAAAATTTACATTTTATTGTAGGAATGGATGCCGCCGGCCGGCGCGGATTGTTTACTACAATCAACATAATAAAGTAGTCTAAAGTATTTATAGATCACGATTCGTCAGTAATTTTCTACCCCCGATTTTATAGATTGTACATAAATTGATGTTGATAATGATTTTCCTCAATGTTGTTTATGGTTCCAGCTGATTTCTTTTGCAACAACGCGAACGTAATCTTTGGGAATTTGGTAACATTGCATAAAATACAGCCTGGAAATTGCTCTTGGATTTCTTGCGTGGAAGTGTCATTAATTACAACACTGCTTGACTAAAACATGACAGTAAGATTAATCATGTTACGTCTTTGTTGTTCCACGAAAGCTCATAAACTTCATCTCTTGTCACGTTTAGTGCTTGGCGTTTGCTGGCAAGCAGTGGGAACATTTAGGTGCAAGCGTGGTATGACCGGTTCCATTTCCGGCTGGATCAGCGTGTGCACACCTCTCCGCCTGCCTCATTGTTCTTAACAACTTTCTTTTCTTAATTTAACTTCACGCACAAGTAAGTACCTACTTTCAATTGTCCACGAGTGCACTATGGAGTATGGGAGCGGCTCATTTCGCAGATTTCACGGATCTAGCATGTTGTCGATTAACAACGGTACCTAACTATTGTTGCATTACACGTTCTCTTGTAGTTATAGGTACCAGTAGCGTTTTGATAAACGACAGACATATAATTTCTTTCATCAGGTATTTCATCAGCACGACTTAAAGTAAATTGTGTTGCTTATCTTAAATTAATCGGCTGTTTAATATAATCTAGTGCGTGGATATGGCAAAAATGTCATAAAGTGCGCTAATTAAACAATTTCTTTATTATGGTTAACATTATAGCAGGCAGTAGGCACGCGACACACTAACCCACATATCTGCTGTTAATCACGCGTGACAAACACAATCGTTCGCGTGCGCAAACATAACCACAAATGAATTCTTTTGTCTGTGCTATTCGTTTCAATTACCAACCGTCTCGCAACGTTGCATATTACCTATAAATAAACAATTTCGTATGGCTCTTCATCTCACATCTTCTATGCTAACCTTGCCATAGATATGATACACAAATCATAACGCCTGTATTCCCTGAAGGGTTAGGCAGAGGTGTACCAATGTACACCCACAGTCCGCCGGTATGTTTAGGTCCCATATAATAGGAGGCTAACCTATTGCTATTAACCGGGCATAAACCCTAACTTCTAGCTGCTATGAGAATTTCATAGAAAAACCCAATAACACTGCTCGACCTGGGAATCAAACCCAAGACTTCTAGCGTAGCAGTCGCGCTTACACCATAGATAACCTATTTAATATTACTAGTGGTCTAAGTGTGATTTCATTATGGAAAATCTCAGACTTTTCAGTTGTCCTCAGTGCGTGTAATATTCGTCAAAATTATTGCCTACACTCTTTTTATGATATCATTTTCTGCTAACAATTTCATTTAAATGTTCGTTATACCTATTGTTACTTACGTATATTGTGTGACTTTTACTCGTCAACATGTTTATTGTAACTAGCTTTATTTCCAACAGTATGGTTGCGGTGGCGAAGCGGACGAAGCGACGCGGTCGACGCGTGATGGAGTCGTTAGCACGCTAACTGGAGCACCGAATGGCACCGCGAGGATAATGCACAAACTAGATCTGTGCCTAGTAGGCAAGTACCTACTGCCTACCCGAGAGACTTTCGTGCTCTGTTTCACCTCTACAATTAAGTGTCTGCCACGCTGTGCAAACATATTTTAGTTATATGCGAGGCATACGACACCTTCGTCGTTCCAATTTCATTGTATAGAACAGAGAATATGAAACCTTGTAGATACCTACATAACTGTTACCAGCATTGCTGTAATCTCTTATTTTATAGGTTACCTACCTACCTACTACGGTGCGCACAGTCACAACTGACCGATTTCGATATTAGGTCGTGATAAAGCAAGATTTTAATCCCGCGTCGTTTTTGTAACTTAGATTTGCAAAACAAAATGCATGAATGCATTCCGAAGACTGTCCAACTAATTATAATTCTTAAATCAGATGTTCAATTAACTAGTCCAAATAGTTATGCATGCACCATTCCGATCTTTAGACTGTACGTGTTTTTCACACTTGTAATTATACCGTTTGGACTACTGCCCGCCCTGTAATAACAAAGCGTATAATTGTACAATAATACGACACAACTATATTTATTTCATAATCATTTTCTATTGTTAGTCGGTGTTTTCAGAAAATGTGTCTATTTCTAACTTTGGCTTACTTAACTCGCGCGGTGTTTTTCCTCAAATATGTTTCAGTAAATAGGATGTGAAAATCTTACTACTGCTTTTCATTTTCATGACACGGCTGAAGTACGTTCGGTTGCGTGATAACCGCATGCGGGCATAGAAAAATATCACATCATGACAGCTACCTACAAATCACGCATACCATATATTTTTTACAGAATTGATTGACAACTGCATCATAGAATGCGCTAATATCAACAACAACAACTACATACTTCTGTCAACACCCGAACAATCCGGACACCAATATTGATTGCTCTACATGCCAACACGATCAGTGGATTCCATTCCTTCTACAGTTCCTTGTGGCAATCTATTAAAATCTCGATTTTCTGCTACTGTCTCAATACAGTTTAATACAATAATAATTATGCCCTTTGGCCCTCTTTTTTGTAGCGTCTGTTGGCCTCTCTTGGCTCTTGTTTCTCAATGCTAAGGTGCTAGCTGTAGCTAGTAAATCCATTGTAAGTACTACGACCACTCCAACATAGTCATGGTTCAGGGAGTTCAATCTACTTTGTTGAAAGAAATTTGCCTTATTACTTTGTATGTTGAGTTAATTATATTATTTTATCCTAAACCGATTGTTATGCCTCGTGGCGGACTGTAAAGTCCTTAGCCTCATGCACTCCTGTTCTTAGTCCTTTTTAATTTAGAACAGAGTTCATAACATATGAATAATTAACTAATAAAATATGGTTAGATGTGGTTAAACCAGCTAGAGTTTCTTCATTAACTACGTGATTAAATCTTTGCCAAACTCCATTCCGTCCTGTTTTAAACTTTCAATGCACCACAGCACACATCTCCGTCGATATGAGTGCAATACAAATCTTTAGTTCTCATTCGGAATACTGATCACAGTTGTAGCATACATGTGTATTTGTTATCGCGTCTCTAAACTTTCCCCGATATTTGTAGTTTTCCATTTCATTCCATTCGATTATGGTAATACTTGTTTTTTCCGCCGCATTCAAAAACAACACTTACCTATATAAAAACTATTCATCTAATACCTTAATTTTATATCGCATGTCTCGAACTAAAAAGTTTTACAACTTACTGCTGTATTTTTGACAGACAGCGTTCCAAAATATACCTACTTGTGCATTAAATTAAAGTTAATAATTGATTGTTCAGTAGTAGTATCATTAAACTATTGCAAGTATTGATTGCGGACTTCGGTGAACTTTATGAGGTGTGCCTTTAATATGTAACTAGGTCAACAAGTAGGCAGCAGTTTTAGCGTTATAATTTATCATTCATATTCCAGCTATTACGAAAACAATTCTGCACTGACTTATTCAAACTAGTAATTTGTAATTTCCTGCAGTTAGTAGTGGGTACATTATTATTAGGTAGGCATTTATGTGCAGGCTACAGTAAGCACTGGAGTAACGATATTTGTTTTAATATTATTTTAGCGTTTTATATAATCTTGGTTTGTTTATGGTTGGTTTCAATTTGTTAAGATTACAATTATAATTAAACTTAACAGTGTGCTTATATTACCCACATAATTGAATTTTTTGTTTTTGTTTTTTTTTCAAATCAATTAGTTGCAATCAAATCATTAATTATATATATAAACAAGATTTCTGGTCTACGTTAACTACTTTTACTAATTATAATTATTGTGCTATGCAATAGCAGGAATCGAACCTGCAAGTCTGCCGACAGTAGTCACATACCTTTTTGTCACGGTTACTCTGGCAAAACGTCATCTAAATAACATAGTAAAACAATATGCATAGAAAGTAGGAAATGGCAAGACCCGGGCCGCATCCTACTGGGTCACGAGTGGCTCGATCACCCTTGGCCTATATTCCACTCTCCTGAAATTGGGTCGAGGCGATATCACCTGCATTCACATTATACACAGCGATAATGATATCAATAATTACATTCTCATGGCGTCCTTGATCCATTCAATTTTGTTTTTGTATATTTAATAAAATAAATGATTTTGTTGTTAACAATATTAGAGCAGGTATTCTCGTCGCATGTCGTAATACCTTACCTATATTTTTATATGCTGCAGGAAAATAATATAAGTATCTACGCATAGAATAAAACTTCATACGTTTTTGCGACACGAGAATAAAAATAAAGCAGATTTTCCACGCGATCCATCACGGACTGACATGTACGAAAAAAGCTTTCGATATTATTATGTAGATACACAGTCTTGGAGCTGGTAAAACGAACTCGTAAAACACCCGTTTTCTCCCATTTTGCTAATCATAAATTACGACAAACATTTTTATAGTGGACAAGAAAATAATCTTATGACATTTTTGAAATACAACTACATGGTCAGACAATAAAATAACGTTTTGATTAATCACAGAGAGCGAAGTGGTCTTAATGCTAAGAGAATAAGAACGATTTTGTTGTACAATTGAATTCTTCGAACGAAATAGATAGATTAACAGATTCTGATCAAATAGAAACGTACAAACCTACAGACAGAATATTAATGTGTTTACATTATGCCATTATGTCATCTATATCGCTTTTATTTTTATTTCGATTAAAGCGAAATTAAACACTCTAATTATGTATTTCAAACTAAAGAACGGCACATGGGCCTAAAACAATGATTTATTTACACTATGAATAAACGAATTATAAACCCGCGTTATAGAAATACAAACATTGGTCTTATACGACAAAACAAAAGTTGAACCACGTGGTTTGGTAGGTTTTAACAATACATTATAACTTCCGAACTACTAAACTTCAAAATAATTTTCCACTGTTTCAGAGCAGTTTAAGGAGATAGGTACCCATAGGGAATATTCAAAACCAAGCCTATAGATATAATTATACTACGCAGAACCTGATGAATATTAATTCAGTTTATATATTATACACGTTATTTTGTACACAACCGCACATATTTGTTTTAGCTTTATACAATTAAGAGAATTTAATAGTAAAAGCATGGTAGAATAATAAAATAATTTTGCAGAAAATGTTAAGAGAAAGCTACGCTAAAACTGTAATTAACATTTATGTAATTGTGTAAATATTAAAATTGTATGAGAAATGGTTTTATGGAGTCCTTTCTTTGTAACTTTGCCGCTCGGAGCTCGTGGGAGCAGTATTAGCATCTTAATCATCATCTCTCTTTATATCCGTGTTTCTCAACAAATCATTACAAATGATGGACAGCTGAGATAGCTCTCATAATAACGAGACAACGTGTAGCTATAGAAAATAATTGATGCCTTACAACTTTAGTGTAATTTGTTAAGAGTTATGACAATTACAAATGACCAATAATAAGTTCCATATTTACT
Source organism: Caradrina clavipalpis (assembly GCA_932526535.1). Lineage (NCBI taxonomy): Eukaryota > Metazoa > Arthropoda > Insecta > Lepidoptera > Noctuidae > Caradrina > Caradrina clavipalpis. The sequence continues at coordinate 10,315,669 of OW052091.1, read as the reverse complement.
GATTTTCAGAGAAAAGAAAATATATTTTCCAGAGAGCGACATCTTCATATTTATCTAACTCACGTGGGCAGAGACGGGCAGTGATTCATGTAACTTTACTATATCGGAAGGTTTTAAATGACGATGACTATCTTGTAACATTAGTAAAATGTGTGTCTTTTCTATTAATAGAGCTCTGGAATCATGGAAAACCCACATCAGAGTTATTTAGTTTGCTTCGCAGACTCCTGGACTATGATTTACGTATCTTAATAATAAATGGAATCGCTATAAATTACAGGCTGGATGCATGAGCTGTTGACAGATTTACTATGATCTACTATCATAAATGAAGAGACGGTACAACTCTGCTTATCCCCTAAAAAAATATAAGCGCGTTATTGAAGAAAAAAGTGTTTATTGCTACTCACCGATGGTTTTCAATATCTGGAGGTCTTCTAGTTCGTACTCCTTCTCCTCCTCGGTGTACTCGGACTCCGTGGTGGTGGAGTCCTGCTCCTCAGTAGACGAGGCCACAGACAGGGACCGCACGTCAGAACTCAGCTCCGAGCTGCAGTCCCTCACCAGTTTCGCACTAGCCATCATCATTTTCAAAAGTTTCTCACTATCGAAATCCTTAACAAGTTCAAAGTCTCTGTTACAAGCTCCTCAGTTCATATGTTTGTTTCCCGAAGAACGTAAACATCGCAATTGGTTTTAATTATTTAATTAAGTTTTTTCGTGTAATTAATGTTTATCAAATTTCAATAAAATCTTTTATTTTCAAATAAAATATTTGTTTGTTTTAAAATTGATATTAAAATAATAATTAAATGAAATGTATGTTATCGTGAAGATACGCGCGTTAGCCGTGACCAGTCGGCAAGGCGTTCCGTAGCGCGCAGCGGATTGTGTCTCACTGGCGGGCAGTCGACCTCGCTCGCTTCACTGCCGAACCGAACGAGACGCGAGACGAGACGGCCACGATAAAATAAACGCTGACAAACTCTTGTTTCTGCAATGTTGCCGACAAAGTCGACGATGCTCTTCGTGTACAATAATAATATTATAAATGCTCCAGTCGGTACCACTTGGGCTGCAAACAATAAGAAGTCTTGAATGTAAATAAATGAACTTGTCTAAAAATATTCCTTTCTTCTACTAACACCTCAATAAATAACTCAGCGTAAGTCAGCATATTTCTATATTTCTTTATAAATAACTAATTGTGCAGGCAAGCCGCTTTGTTTTAATCCTGACTGTCGACGTATTAATTTAGAGGAGAGTGAGACATCAAATCTCGTGAAATGTAAACAGCAAAGTCCACAAACGTTCCGCGTCTGTAGAGTTAGGTCAGTTTTACGTGACCGATCAGGGATTTGAAGGTTTTACATGATATATAGCTTCAAAAATAGTTTTAATTATACGGCACAAGTAACAATACGATGAAAATAACTTCGACATTAAAATGTTTACAGTAAACTCGGATTAGCTTTAGAGCATCCATAAAAGCTGCAATTATTTACATTTGTGTACTTCAAAAATACAAAGAAAGCTCTTGTATCGCTTGTTGGTCTTGTGCGTTAGTCATGCTTTTTAATTGACACGCTGAAACTTAAGTCGCAATGCGAACGAATGATGACTCAGAGTTCAACGTAGGTCTTTCACAATTTTCAGCAACACTTTCTGCGTACTACTGTGATTTTTCATAAAACTTTTAGGATTATGGGGCAGATTATTAAAAGGCCATATTCATTTAAAAAGTTTATTTGCAACAAGCATATCACAATCAAACAAGATATACAAGGAAGTTAAATAATAATATCACTGTAGAATCCGATATAAAGTTTCTGATATTACCTAAGAATAAATAAACTACAACTACTTTAATTACAAGGTTCTTTAGACATAAATAATTGCCACATTTGAATAACTTTGAATTATTTTTTAATTGGCAATCAACACTAACCTGTTGAAACTATACATTACACCGATGCAATAATGATGATTTCGAACCAATGGTAAGACAGAAAACAAACTAATAACTTTCGTGATGTTAATTAACAATTGACAAACATTTGTTAAGAGTTAAACTCATAACCCATACTTTGCATAAAACATTCCCCCTCTCCCATTCTAGGCATCGTCGCAAACAGGTAAAAAAAGTAAACATTATAAAATGCCTCCGTAAAATCGTCACTCATGACCCAATTCAATTCATTCACAAGTTCGACCACAGGCCCGAGGGCTTATATTCGATGCCAGTCAAAAGTTACATTTACAAAACAATTGTCATCCCGAATTTGTACATAATTTACCATAGGGAATGTAATATAATTGATTGTATAATATGATAATCGGCAATGGTGTCGAAAGTAAGACCCCGAGACGAGGCTAATCTCTAAACCTTAGTACGGTACAGTATAATTATAAATATTTACACAAGAAAGGGGTGAATATGTAGGAGATGAAGTACTAATGTCGGATTTACATTATTTACTAATAGCAATCGAGTAAATAAGACGAACTCCGTAAAAGCTTGTCCATATTACCACAAATATTTAAGAAAATAGTGCTTCATGTAGTGTAGGCACAGTCAACACTACGCAATGCCTTGACGAACACTGCGGTTTTAGAAAAAACGATGTAAATGCGACAAAAGTGCGCAGAACATAAACAAAACATTCGTGTTTCAAAGAGTTTTCTTCCAGACTAAATTAATCCTCAAGGTTCATTGTTAAAAGCTTGTAAAAATATATTTGAGACATATTTAAAATTTATACAAATAAATGGCTTATTTTACATAACAAAAATAAAATTTACATTTTTATGTGCTTTCACATAATATAAAAATCCTTATACTATATATCATATTTGTAAGCTAAGCTAATCGTAATAGATATTTATTTATATAATAACATAGGATATTATAATACATACAATTTGCGACCTTAGAGTAGTGAAACAGAATCAAAAGAACGACTACTTTAAAGAAACTTAAAGAAAATAGGTTAAACAAGGTTAAAATTTAAAAAATATACACTCCCAGACTCCTAAATCGAGCCACCTAGCATAACGAGTTTGTAACTTCCTTATCTTCAAAAAATTATATGAATGACAAATGAATGAAAAATCAAATTCAGAACAATAGTACATGAGCCTAATGTTGATTATGCCAGCTACAAACTTGCATAAAAACTTTTTGATCATTCATACAATTTGTTAAAGTTATGGTTGTTACTAAATCATTATGCTTGGTGGCTCGATTTAGGAGTCCGGGAGTGTATTATTAATCTTAAAAGAAACTATATACACATAGATACATTGTTAATGAATATTATAAATTACATATTTACTCATTAGTTGTCTATATAGCACGTGATCCTATCCTTCTAGTCTCTACAATAAAATTTGTTCTTTACTCCGTATTCATTACGTTATATTTTATTCGGTTTTATTCTATATACGTGAATAATGAATAGTAAATTATTAACAGGTTCGATAGTATCTTCAGTTCTTAATAGTCTTGTTTCTATCTAATGTAGGAAGCAAGTTTTTCTTTGCCGGACTTTTTACACTTATAGTGAAAGTTTTTTTCTTCCTTGCTTATCGCTTGTATGACTATTCCCTTAGTATCGGTCACAAACAACACAATCGTTCATAAAGATAACGTCAGTCATACCAAGATAAGTTGGACATTAAACATCGAAAGCAAATTCTTCTCCAGTCTGTTACCATTGGCAGAAACATGATTTAGAAATCTGGAAATCGGCCTATCACTTTTTTTATCTATGAAATATATTTTCTTTGGTAAATGTGTCTAATAAGTGACTGACGAAACGGTGAAACGGTTAAAATCAAACCGATAATTGTATCGTATATTACGATAATGTTTTTTTTTTTAATATTATTTTTTAACTTTATGATAACAGTAGGTAGTCTAGTTTTAAGAAAGATTCATACCGAAATCGTTCTAGCATCATCTTGACTTGCCAACATTCATAAAACGACATCTGATTGGCGGGTTTTTTTACATAGTAAATGTGATTAAAAGGTTAGTCATTTAAAATAAGCACTGGGAAACAGAACCAACCCACTTCAAGTACTCGTATACTTACACTACGCGAAACTCATTTCATCAGTTTTCCGTTCACTCAAACGTCATTTCAAATAAGAAACAACTTTGTAGTATAAAGCTTACTCTTACAGTTATTATAAATTACTTTCATTTATTTCGATAACAGTTGAGTTATATATCCTATAAATAGTCTTATTCGCCAAGTAAACTCCGATATCCAAGAGGCTATTCAATTTAATCTGTGGTCAAATATCAAACCATTGGTCAATGTGATTTTGCTCAGCCAATCATGACGCGTACGACTTGACAGCAGATTCGAATTTTGATTATCGTCTCAGAAACCGGGTTACCATGTTATATCTATATTTTTGCATAATAATAAGTGATAATAGTACAAGATATAAGTAATGTATCATACGTTGATGATGAATATGAGGCCGGCGTGCATGGCGATGGCTAGCTTGTGATGGTGCTTGTACGTGGGACAGAACTGCATGGCTGCGACGTCCGACAGGGGGAAGCGCTCAGGGTACGCGTCACGGGGTGTCGCCGATAACTTCTGCTGGGTGGTCTATTGGAAATAAACGCTGTGTTATTTCGCAAACGTATAACCTATACAAATATTATAAATCTGAAGAATTTATTTGATTTGACGACGACTGGTCCGATTCTGAAAATTCCGCATTTTTGTTGAGGAAGTTTGCCTGCTATTGTTATATTATATAAGCTAGTAACAATTATACGGTCACAAAACATGCCCTTTTTCCTATTGGAGAAGGCGGCGAGACTATTTCTACCATTTAGGTAAAGTTTAAATACAGCGTTTTCTTTACCTACCTACTGATAAACGGATGAACGTTACGTAGGGAACTCTTTTGTAAAGAGTGAAATCATGAAAATGTTGTATCAGAGTCTTTGTGTCTTATTGCACATACACACATGCTACAAGAGAGTACAAGTTACACAACATTAATTTGTTTTTTTTAACTTTTAGAAATTTACGTCAGACACTCATTTACGTCAGAAGGATTGTTTGGCTAAAACCCAAATGGAATATTTAATAACAATTTTCTGTTTGTATAAATGAACCGATTGAACTAGAGCGAAAACGTTTTAACATTTACTTTCATCAAATTCTACACATTTCTTCATTTCAAAGTTATTGACAAGTTGGCAAACGTTAGAAAATATTTTAATTCAATTGGGCTAAAGACTAATGAATTACAGTTGATTCCCATTACGATACAATTTGCTACATGCAAACTGCGCAATTATGTTAGATATTTTGTTTATAATTCAGACTTGGTAGAGCGACCGCTATCTAGATAAATTAAATAAAGTAATTTAATTACTAAAATTAGTGTATGTAAAGAAAGCAGTTTTTATGAGATAAATTCGGTTTAAGACCTATACTCAAATATTTTCAGATATCCAAAGGGTAAATAAAAAGGGCGGTTGGCAGACTAAGTAAAAAAAGACAATTTATCGTCTTATTCCTCAGAAAAAGCAACCTAAGGTTTGAAAAATCTGCTCTTTATAAAAGAGCAGCATTGGCAGTTGTTCAGTTTGAGTTTGTTTGATAGCGTCATCAACTGGTTACTCCCTTTTCGAACGAATTTTAAGGCAAGAGCGGTAACCAATTGATGACGCTGTCTGTACATGCTAATCCTACTTAATATTATAAATGCGAATGTTTGTGAGGATGTTTGTTACTCTTTCACGCTTAAACGGCTGCACGGAGTTGAATGAAAATTGGCACTGAGATAGATTGTAATGGGGGATAACACATAGGATACTTTTTATCCCGGGAAAATGTACGGTTCCCGTGGGATAATATATCAAATTTGACGCGGACGAAGTCGCGGGCAGAAGCTAGTGTGATAATAATCGCCTAAAAATTGATATTCCATATCAACGTTCCGTTTCAATATGTTAATATGTCTTACCCGATCCCTGGCAGTGATCTGTTCGAACTCGATGCCGTACTTCTTGATGGCGTCGTTGTAAGTGATGGGCTCCACGATCATGGCCAGCTCGTCGTTCTGCCGCTTGCGTTTACCTCCGAAAGGAATCATCATGATTCTTCCTATCACCTGTTTTAACAAAAAATGATTTTGTTTTGACATTTGTTTACAATTTACTTGAAAATGTATCCTTCTACTAATTACCTCGTTAGCCTAGTACAGTTACTAGACTTGGTACCCTAAAATTTGGGTAATGCAGTTACTGAACGAGACAATTCTCGTCTCGTTAGTCTAGTGGTCCTAAGCGCGACTGCTACGTTAGAGGTCTTGGGTTCGTTTCCCAGGTCGAGCAAAAAATTTTATTGAGTTGGGCTGTTATTCCGAGCCCAATTCAATATTTAATTCCGAGCTAATACCACTATTAGCTCGGAATTGGGATTTGTGCCCGGTTAATGGCAATGGCTCGCCTCTTATTACATAGGACCTAAACATACCGGCGAACTGTGGGTGTACATTGGTACACCACTGCCTAACCTTTCGGGGAATACAGGCCTGATGGTGTATTTTCTTCAATTTTTTTTTAGGTTGGTTTAATATATTCGTACCTGCTTATGCACTTCGGGGAAGCAGGGATGCAGGCGCATGAGGCGCAGCAGCGGCGGCGCGGCGGCGCACACCTTCCCGCAGCACGCGCAGCCCGCCGCGCCGCACGACCCGCCCAGCCGCCGCCCGCCGCCCCACCACTCCAGCTCGTTGATCGACTGGTTCACTGTGCCAGGAGAACCAGAATATTATCACTACATTATTTCAAATTCAACGGTTGACTCTGATTTGACAGCCCCGTTGGTCTCGTGGTCGCAAGCGCAACTGCCGAGCGAGGGGTTTTGGGTGGGCTTCCCAGGTCTGGCAAAAAGTGTTATTGGGTTTTTTTATGAAAATCTCAGTAGCTGCTTGGAGTTAGGATTTCAAATTAGTTTTATCAAGTCCTATCAAAATTACGCATGCAGTTCGAAGAACTGCCACTCGGAAACAGTGAAGCTTTCTACCAATTAAACGAAGTTTAAAAATTGTTATACATACAAACGTCTTTGCGTCTGTTTAACATCAGTTTGGAAGATGGGAATAATTTAATAAAAAATTCGGCAAAATGCAATGAGGCACATGATGGGTGATGATGGCTGTGGGTGTACATTGGTACACCTCTACCTAACCTTTCGGGGAATACATGCATGATAATGTGTGTGTGTGATGTAATGCAACAAGCAACACTCACCTAGACAGTCGTCCCCTGATATGAGCGCGGCGGGCCAGTGCGGCGGGTACAGCACCTGCGCGGCGGCCACGTGCGACTGCAGCGCGCCCACGCCCGCGCCCCCTGCGCCCCCCGCGCACACCGCGCCGCCCCCGCGCGCTGCCCACCCGCCCGGGTACAGGTCCACGTCTGACACGAAAAGATGATGTTATTACAAACTTACAAGTATCGTGCTTCATAAGCAATAAGTAGCATGTTTGCTTATGCCACATAGATTTGTTACACGGTAGCCAAAATCGAGTAGAAAAAAATTGTAATGTGGTCGTGATAAGCGATTCAGCTTATCGAGAAGCGTAGCGCCCTAAGGGCGTTTGCACATTATGCCGCAGCTGCAGCGGTACCTATGTAGCGCGGCGGCAAAAAACGCTACCGTTGCGGCATAATGTGTAAACACCCTAAGAGCTGCGATCAACATTTTATGAACCCAGCTCATGAGCTTATAGATACTTAGCTCTACTAATACTTGGGTGACGTCAGCCCCCCACAGTAAACCTTAAATCAATCCATGACTGTATTCATAAAACATACTCTTTTTAATGCGGAAACTGTACTCATGCCAAGTAATCACAATGAACGAGTACTGAAGTGAAAATTATCCATTACGGCAGTGGCCATAGCGAGCCATAAGTTTCGGAATGCAGCTATTATATTCAGGCGTTAAATTCGCCGACATAAAACGGCAAAAAATAAACGCAACGCGCGTGGATTGCGCGAAACGTGCCAAAGTCTTACTTACCCTCGATACAGGAATTTTGAACACGCTCGTCGTGGTAGGGATAAAAGATTGTGCGATTGTTTTCTGTGGTCCTCAGTAACGGAGATTCTCCATTTAAATCATAAAACGCCGTGGTTCCGTCTGCGTAGCCGACTACTATGTGAGAGTGTCCTTTTTGCTGAAAAATTTTAACTTATTGTATTTAAATCAGTGGCAGAAGAGTTATTTAGCTATCACACTGTAAACCAATGGCATCGGGATGAAAAATATTGTTTACTTACCACAGACCACTTGACGGCAGTAGCCTGATACACTTTTCTACTCTCATTACTCGTTACTCTAAGTTCCACAACCGGCGTTAGTTTGAAAAAAGGTTTTTCCCTGGAATTAAAAATCTTATTTAGCTTAAAGTTTTTAGACCCGCTTTCACCAAAATCACTAAATACAGTTAGTGCTAATCGTATTTAGAACATCATTGCATACCTGTAACATTGTGAGAAGGTGACAGTGACAGAATGATAATTTAAACACATTTAGCGCTAAATATGTTTAGTGATTTTAATGAAAGTGGGCTTTAGTGTTTAAGAACATGAAATTATACGTGATCTGAGAGTGTTTACTTGTCTGTTATAGATGTTGGGTAAGGTACTACAAAAATGTACGCCGATCCGTTAGAGCAGGCCATGGCCAGTAAGCCCAGTCTGTGCACGTTGTTTGTCTCGGGCACAAAGTCCAACTCGTCCCTCGCTCCAGACGGGCACCAATCAATAGACCATACAGTTCCGAAGTCGTGCGCTATTCCCAGCGCAAACTGCGGCAAACTCCTGAAATAAACATTTTTATTACTCACTTATGAGTACATATCGTGATGCAATGTCTACCCAATGAATTCTACAAGGGTCACAAAAATATCAAAGTAGGAGTAGGTAACTAATGAACAATTATTACTGCATTGCATTGCAACATATTGGAGTGTCTAATTAACTTTGTTATTAACAAGAATTATGCAGCTCGAGTTAAAGCGTCAAAAATCCGTGAGGGAAAAGTTCAATAAAAACACTAAGCGATCGGCTGACAGACCGAGTGTTGAGATTATGAGTATTATACACTAGCGAACTGCCCTCGACTTCGTCAGGCTAAACCCGCCTTACGTTACGTCGGTCTTTGCTCGGTTCCCGTGTCGTACCGTGATGATATATAGCCTATGACACTCACAAATAACGTGGCTTTCTATGGATAAAATATTTCAAATCAAGGTTTCACAGATTACCCCAAAAACCTCACAAACTTTACCTGTTTATAATATCAGTATAGCTGTGTAAATGGCATCTTCTTTCTTCTTCTTTATCGTGTGGGCAATAAGGTTTAACGACCCCACACACCCTAGTGTCAGAGTTTCTATTCTACTCACGCTATCAGATTCCCGCAGTCCCACAGCTGCACGAGGCCGGGCTCCGTGGGCGTGGTGTCCCAGGCGAGGCGCGGCGCGTCGGGCGCGCGGTGCGTGACCAGCGCCACGTACTGCGCCGCCGCACGCGCCGCCGCCGGCACCCACGACATGCACTGCACGCTCGCGCCCGCGAACAGCACTATAATGTCTGAAGAAGAAAGAAGCTGAGTCAATGAACATGGCCATGTTTACATCATAAAGATCCCTACCGTAGCTAACAAATTAAAGAGCTGATACTCTGAAACGGCCGAACTGATTTTGATAAAATATATCTAAGAACCATCGCTAGGAAACTTGCTTTCAAATAAAAAAAACGCATTCAAATCGGTCCACCCGTTTAAGAGCTACGGTGCCAAAGACGGACGGAATTCGTCCAGCCCTTACGCCACGGAAACGCAGCGTAGTTTCAATACAACTACATCTATAAAACAGTGCATGTGTGTGTGTTTTGCATTTGCGCAGCGTCAAAACCTAAATATTCTATTCCAATTCTGAAACAAAACTAGGAATAAAATCAAGATCTATTCACAATAACATTCGTGAAGAATCGATAAAAATGCAGCTCAGTATCACCTTTTACTCTGCTAGATTCCAATCGATTGAACGTCACCCAGTCTTGTTTCTCATCGAATCTAACTTTGCAGGACTCCTCAAGGGGCGGCATATATTCCACTAGTTCATTTTCAGGCACTTCTACGGGTTCAGTACTATGCCACATCGGAAATAAATCTTCGTCTGTTAAATACGTTTCAATACTGAAATAAAAAACAACATGAGCTTGATATTTACTCATTTAAAATTACTTTTGTAACGGAGCGTAATTGATCTTGTAACTTACAATTCTTCCGTGCTTCTCTTCATATATGAGCTTATATTTTCAACTTGGTACGGTAATCGACATATCCTGGCTGCACCTACAAAAATAGATTAATACAGGGTGGATTCTTGACACAGGTCACTAAGGGCAAGTACCTTAACCGATATAGTTACAGGAAAACATTCCTAGGAGACTATCCATAACTTTTCGAGGAATTCTGAATGATATTTACAGATTTTGTTGATATAATACATTTGAATAAAGTCTTTTTCTTTATAGTTATCTTTTTTTATATATAGTGTCGTGGGCAGTAAGGTCTTACAACCCCAGACACCCTGGTGCCAGAGTTTCTAAACCGCTTTAAGGGCCTCTGACGTGGTCACCGATGTCAGTGATGACCAAGATAAAGTTAGAAAGTACAAAAAAAATTGAATAAAGTGCGAATAATAGAATGAAAAAAGAGGGGCGTTGACGAAAAATAGTACCACTTACTGGAATCCGAAGGCTTTTTCTTCTTGCTGTAGGCCTGTTCGCGAGCTTCCCTTTCCTCGTCCGACACGTTAGAGTCAATGTCAGACTCCTCAGAATCCTCACCAGAACTTATTTCTATCTTGACCGACTCGTCGGAGTCAGTCGCGTCGCCCCACTTGTTCTCTACGCATACATGGTCTAACAGTTCTTTCTCAATCTCAGAATTGAACCCACATTTTGAACAGTGGTAACTGCCCTGAAGAAAGCAAAGTAATATTAGGACAATTAACAAAAAAAAATGGTTATCGTTTATTGATTAATTTAAAAAATACGACGATAGTATGAAGGAAATTAACTTACATCATGGAAGTTATTTTTATACTTTTCGATGACGTTCTTCGCCCTATAAATAAAGAGCATAATATAATTTACATCAAATCAATATAACCATGTTTACGCTTTAAAGAAATATCCTGACTGAATTTCGGTTAAGGTGGAAAATCTCAATCCGAAACGATCAGGAAGAGTTTAGGCATGCGACGCTTTGTAATATGCCTTCCGAGACACGGCGAACTGAATACATACACTGAACTGTACACTACAAGCTTCTGCCCGCGACTTCGTCCGTCTCATATTTGAATCTGGGAATCTGCATTTTTCCGAGATAAAAAGTATCCTATGTGTTATTCCACACTACAATCTATCTCAGTGCCAAAATTGATGGATAACAGACATCCATCCTCCCAAACTTTCGCATTTATAACATTAGTAGGAAGTAGGATAGTCTGTAAATAAAAATAAAAAGCCTTACTTCTCAGCAGCCTTCCTACGGCCAGTCTGGATGACATCCACCGGTTCCTCCTCTTTCTTCAGAGCTTGCTCCTTGGCGGCCAGCAGCTTGCGTTCCAACGCGTATTCCTTCTCCCTATGCATAGTCATGTGCTGACTTTTATAAATACGCAAGTACTTATTATTACATAAATCACACACGCTTTTATACATTTCCGTTTCCTGAAATTATTAAATACGATGTTAAAACTTGTAAATGAGAAAAATAATTAGTTCAACATTAAGTTAAAAAAATGATGTTTAGGTAACTAACCTTTTCAGATTTGCCGCAAACGATGATGTGAGCATAAAAACCAACGTAGGAAACCCTGCTAATACCACACACTTTACAAATTAATTTATTGTGTGCACTTTGATATTCTTTTAAATAAGTCTCAACTGCATACGGATTATTAATTTCCTGGAAAAATAAACAACCCATGGTTATTTACTTTGCATTTATTACAAGTAATTAAAATAAATGGCTAAAAGCTCCTGTTTTACTACCAACTGGTGCGAACGAAGCAGACCGAGGCATATTATATCTTTTGCCAGCCTATCGAAGCATCCTGACATCGGTCTGTTCGGTCATGGACAGTTAAGGCGATTGGCACACTGCCCCGCATCACGGAGCGTGGCGTGGGAGCACGTTGTGTGCAAGTATCTATGTTTGTATAGAAAACACGCGTAGTCCAACACACTGAAAACACGTTCACGTGCAGTGTTGCAGATCATCAAAGCTCCGTTCGCCGCGAATCACGGAGCGTGGCGCGGGGCAGTCTGCGAATCGCCTAAGAACCGACCGTCTGACGAACGAATCATTAAAACAAAAATAAGATGATGTTCAAAACTTACTATAGGAACGTCTCCAACCACCCAAGCAATATTGTAATGCTCCTTCATAGAGTGAACCCGCCAGTCTTTAGGTTCCATAGTCGCAGCACAGATAGCACATTCAACTATATCTGTCCGCAAACATATAAAAAAATATTACTTTGTGTAAAATGTGACTGAGGGAAGAATAAAATTAGTGAAGTGCGCATGCGCATGTGCTCGCAAACATGTCTTGTTGCCACAACAAATCATGTATGTGAGGACATTATGTTGCGTCGCGTCGCGTCTCGGTGTGAACTGACCATATCTGAGAGATATTGCATCTGTCAGATAGACTAATATAAACCTAGTAAATAAATAACATGTAGTACCTTTGCTCATCAGGGCGAAGGGGAGGTCGCTGCTGCTCACCTTTCCCTGGCACGTCTCCACATGCACCAGATACGACTTGACATACCTCCGCTTGACGCCGCACTTCATACACATCAGGCCTCCCATCATTTTAGAAACATCGTTCAAATGTCTTTGTACCATCGCGGCGTCTTCGAGATTCTGAAATAGTTACTTTTGCTTAAGAGATTGTTTTTAGGGGTTATAAAGCAACTCAATCATGAGAACGACAAGAAAGCACAGACAGGGATGGTAGGGACGACGAAACATTTCATTTCAGCAGAGATGGCAATGTACAGACGGGGGAACGAATTGCTGAGCAAATTGACAACTATAAAATTAAATTGTTCTTAATTCAAATTATGACCGTATTTATTATATCAGAATATAAATAAACCATTTATTTTAAGGTAAAAATAAAACCGGGTTTTTAATGTTATCAGAATATGAAATGGTGACACAGCAAAAAAATCCCGACCGACTTCCCCGACCGTGCTATGTTTACTCAGTATCCATATTTAGCTAAATCTATAACAACACGATACTTACAAGTGGAGGCTGACAATCAGCCCACGCTAAGTACTGGTGCTTGGCTTCTATGTGACTCATCCACTTATCACTTTCTATTTTACTCGCACACACTCCACACGTTAAAATCTCGTCTTTAATTTTTTTGCTACTTAATGCTTCGAACCAACTTGAGGTTGTATCATCCAATCTACTGTCGTTTGGTGCCTGTAAAAGATATGCAAACTATGTTTTAATATTCGCTATGTTTTTTTTTATCTGCCCTTTGGGCCATCCACACAAGCGCGAATCTCTCTAGTAAATTTAGGTTAAGTGAACTTGACGTGTGCTGCATCGGTGCAATGTCAGCACACTTCACCTTAATTTACCGAATAAATTATTTACAGAATAGACCAACAGGATATTTTATTAAAATCAAATAAAAGGATGCGGTCATGCTAGAAACCTTCGCCCCCAATAAAAAACTCGCGCATATGTAAAATAAAAATAAAAAAACTGAAAGGATAGGTACTTACAGTAGGTCCAGTGCATTCTTTTATATGCTGTTGATACGTTTTAGGGTACTTCATTCTTTTTTCGCATTTGTTGCAAACCAGTCCGCCGCCCTGCTTAGAAACTTCAAGGAGGTGTACTTTTACCGCTAACTCGTTATGTAAGTCCTAAAACATTTCAATTGATTTTTTACACTGTGAAACAGTTCTCTACTAATATCCAAACTTGGTTTCAATTAAATAATTATCCCATTACAAAATGTATGGTGCTTTGGAAAATTTAGAACATCACTTATTATAAGATCTACCTAATTACGAGTAGCAACTGTGGTATTACTCCATCTGCTACTACTACGACTACTATAAGAAGAATACTAAAACAACAAGCAAACAAAACACTTACCAATGGTGTAGCGCCATCTTGCCACGCCAAATAGTCGTGTTCCCTGCCCATATGCTGTAGCCATTCCAGGATTGGCACCTCTTCACTACAAGCTCCACATTTAACAATTTTCCTTTCTTCTATTACTGGTACTTCAAACCATTCACTAGTGGACTTAGCTGTAGTATTCAAGTCGGTAGACATAATTGTAGTATTTATACTGATGTTATTAGACGAATTATCAGCTTGACTCTGAAACATGAAATAAATATATATATATATATATATACCATCACGCCTGTATTCCCCGAAGGGTTAGGCAGAGGTGTACCAATGTACACCCACAGTTCGCCGGTATACTTAGGTCCCATGTAATAGGGGGCGAGCCTATTGCCATTAACCGGGCACAAATCCAAACTCCGAGCTGCTACTGAGAATTTCATAGAAAAACCCAATAACACTTTTTGCTCGACCTGGGAATCGAACCCGGGACCCCTTGCACAGCAGTCGCACTTGCGACCACGAGACCAACGGGACATGAAATAAAATAGATAATAAAATATTTTGAAGAAAGAAGTTTCTACAGGAAAGGAAACCACCATGAAGAAATAATTAATTACACAATGGCACACAAAACTAAGAATTTTCGCGAAACGAATAGGCACGAGCGCGTGGTGGCTGGCGGCGCGAAGCATTTGCACAGACGTCTACGCAGCAACCGTGTGGATAGGGGACTGTGGCGCCACAAAAGAGACTTGTTGTGAGAATTAATTGTGTCATCTCTCATATCTCATCTACATACGATGCGACCGCGGGATCCTTAATGACCGGCAACAACATGTTTTTTTTTATTATATTTCTACGTGTAAAAAGTACTTACATTTGTGCCATCGCAAGTTTCAATATGAGTCAAATACACTTTAACGCGTTTACGAACTAGGCCGCATTTGTGACAAGTTAATCCTCCATATATTCTGATGAATTGCTGCAAGTGATTCCATACTGCTTCTTCCTCTTCCAAATCCTGGATAAACAAGTGATACATATTTATTTATTTATTTATGAGTTATGAGAGACTTACAGCTAAATAAAACAGAATATATAATATGTACTTAATTGTACAGTATTATTTAAGTAAAACTTTGCCTTGCGCACTGTTGGTTTTTCAACTGTAATTACAAAGTAATATTAAAATGTTAGTTTTAAGAGATGGTGGTAGGCCCCCTGAACATAATACGGGACTGGGGACGAAAGTTGAGTTTTTAATTGAGTTTAGGAGGTGGTAATTTATGCGTATTATTTTCAGAGCAAGTGAGTTCCGATACTTTCTATTGGTAGGGTATGAGTGTTTCAGCATAGTAAAATAAGCCCTATAATGTACGCACCACGGGTGTTTCTCCTTCTTGCCAGGCCAAATAATTATGTTCTTTGGATATGTGCTCAATCCAATCGGAGTGTGCCACATCCTGCTCACAGACTCCACACTTCACACTTGTGCATTCTGGTGGAGCTGCTTCTTCCGCGGTATTATCTTGAGGAATAGTTGAAGAATCCAAATCGACACATACCTGAAATAAATTATATTGTTAAGACATGTAAAATCATTTTAATTTCTAATTGACGTCAAATTATATGCACAATCGTAGAACAAATATGATAATCAATTTTCAAAAAGTTCTTTAAATTAAACCTATTTATAATAATAATATTTTTAGTGTATGGGAAAATAATAATTTCCATACATGGTACAAAAAAAATTGAATTAAACAACAACTCTTTCCTCTAATGCACGTTATTATCAGTACTCACCCTACTACCATCGCAAGTTTTAATATGCGCCAGGTACAACTTAACGCGACTGCGCTTCAAGCCGCACTTGTAACAAGTCAGACCCCCATTCAGTCTAATAATGTTCTGCAGGTGCTGCCAGACTGCTGATTCATTATCTAAATTCTGAAAAGATAAATGCATTTTAAACATGGATTACATATTAATAGCCCAAAACGTATTTATTTTATTTTTATCACTTCTAATTTATGTAAGAAACAGTTTAGTAAAAGAACTTTTCGAAGTCATCAACATCTGCCTAGCCTTTTCCCAACTATGTTGGGGTCGGCTTCCAGTCGAACCGGATGCAGCTGAATATCAGTATTTTACATAACATAGTAGTACACATACAAACGTAGCGTAGCGTAATGTAGTACATAGTTTTTTTTCTTTTTTTAACTTTTCGAATAACTATAATAATTAAATAATTCTAAAAGATATAAGCCATCAAAGATTTCTTTCTATCTATTTCTAGCAAAACAAAATTAAAGACGGAGTTTATATGGCCGTCGTAACCAATGTCGTCATTGGTCATATCGGATATCTCTGTCCAATCGGTGCGTAATTAATAGTTTTAAATGCTCATATCGGCCGTATTTATAGGCCAATTTTAATTTCACTTTTTGTCATCTCTACTATGGTATTTTCATGTTTTGTTAACATCAGCGAATAAAAAAATTCATGCATATTCCCTATTATGACGGACAATCATAAAAATACTCACTAAAGGATCTTGTCCTTCCTTCCAAGCTAAGTAGTCGTGGATACTTCCTATATGTTCAAGCCAATTGGAAGACAGCATGGTTCTCTGGCACACCCCACATGTAACATTTTCGTCTACGGCAATTCTTGATTTACGCGTAGGTTTATCTAGTTTTTCTTCAGCGCTCGAAAGCTAGATAAAAGAGAAAAAAAAATATTATTCTTTGAAAGCTATAATTATATTATAGCATAACATACCATCACGCCTGTATGCCCCGAAGGGTTAGGCAGAGATGTACTAATGTAAACCCACAGTTCGTATGTTTAGGTCTCATGTAAAAGCGGGCGAGCCTCTTGCCATTTACGGGCACAAATTTTAACTTCGAGCTGCTACTAAGAATTTCATAGAAATAAGACTTTTTACTTAACCTGGGAATCGAACCCAACACCTCTAGCTAGCAGTCGCACTTAGGACCTTCAGGCTAACAGGGCAGTCTAGGCAATCCACCCAGGCGATAATATTATAACAGCGTTATTTCCGTGTACCAATACAACAGTAAAAATATAACCCTATTCTGCACTGCAGTCAGTTAATTGGCATAATATAAAGCATAACTAGGAAGATCTCAGTACAGTAATAGAAAAAATAAATACCTTCTTCCGTATACAGTACTTAATGTGCTCAATGAATCGGTTAAACTTCTTTATTCGTATGCTGCATAAACTGCACTCCAACATGCCTAGAGTTTTTAATCTTTCTTTCAGCTTTTGCACTAATTCAGGGTTGTCCAAATTCTGTAAAAGCAACAGTACTTTAAGCGCATACAAATACAGGAAAGATTAGAAAGTGTAATATGTCATCTTGTTTTGAGATAACATACTAGACATATAGATAAGGGAATGCAGACAAACAAACGTTGTTAACTATACTATTTCTTATTTAATTCCAGTTTCTCGAAAATCAACAGAAAATTTATGTAAACTGTCAAGCGAGCTGTGATTGGTTATCGATCATTCAGTAACCCAATCGAAATCACAGCAGGATACACGCATTAAGGCCTATTCAGACCTAAGCGGTATTCGCTGCCGCTGTGGGTAGAGGTACATACCGCGCGGGTTTCGCTCAGGTATTTAGTATCAAGTACCGCGGCTAGAGCGACCTGAGCGATATTCGCTGCCGCTGTGGGTAGAGGTACATACCGCGCGGGTTACGAACGGTAGCGAATACCGCTTAGGTGTGAACAGTAATATTACCGCATACCCACTGGGTATTCTCTGCCGCAGGCGGCAGCGAATACCGCTTAGGTCTGAATAGGCCTTTATTCGCCGTCGCGTCAATTGCCACATTACATTTCTGTTTATTTTCGTTCGAAAAACTGAGGCCAAATAAAACAGTTAAGGTAAAAATGTTGAAAGGCGACACTCCACTCCCTAGAATACATTATCGCGTCAATTTAAAATAAATACAAATAACGGCAAACTATACACTTACGATGGAACTACCCGCACGCCAAGCGATTAAATGATGCTGATCGGCAACATGGAGGTCCCAATCCGCTCTAGAAAATATATTATTGCATAATCCACACTTTATACTTTTCTTGAAAGATGGCTCCTCGATATTCTTAAGAAATCCAAGGGACGCATTTCCTGACAACCTGCGTTTCTGAAAAAGTGAAAAGAAAAGGTTTAATTGAATCTACATATAAATACACAATTTTATTCCGTAAATCTCTCAAGTAACGTACTGTAGCAGTTGTTTTAGATGAATCCAATTTCAATTCCTTTCGCGAGAATGTATTTTCTGAACTAAAAGATTGTTTACGTTGATTGGTTTTTTCTTTAGCACCACTATCTTCAATGGATGTCTGAAAAAATAAATTGTTATATAAGTCACCAGCCTAAACAATAGATCAATTATATAGCCAAAAAATAAATTATGATTGTTCTTTTTTTAAAATAGTTATATTCGAATTTTAACTACTAATATGTAAACGCGTTTACCCATCCAACTCTGACCAGAATGCTAAAGGGCAATAAAACACAATAGAAAGAAATTATTTTTAAATTCAGTATTAGTGTTTCGTTTGTCGGTCGTGAACGCTGCGCAAACGCCACGGTTTATCAACGACATGTCTAGTCAGGAAAAATATATAATACAATATATAATATATTGTTTAGCATATTTTTATTCTTTATAGCCATTTTACAAAATTGTTAAATAAAATATATATACCAACAGCATTTAAGTCGATGCCTAGGCAATTTGCTAAGCAATCCCTTTCCCTGCCTCAATAAGTTACGACACAATTGATATACATATTTTTATATTATTTGTTTAATCGTAACTTTTCGCTAATATACTAAACATTTTCCAACAAAACCACTCCCAACAATCCAATCAATAAAATAGTGTTAATGCTGAAATCTGAGAGCAGTTAGTTAAACACATTAATTAAGGAATGAATAATAAATGTTTACACACCTTGTCCCATACGTTACTTATCTCTGACAACCCTGTTTTTGATGCTGAAGTGGGCTGAAATTAAATAAATACCTCAGAAATTTTAAAGATTCTAATGAAACATTATGTACTCAATACTTAGTAACAGATATTTTTTGTAAAACTATCTAACAGTAGGTACTCGTCAGTCGCTCACGCACAGATTGCCGTCTGGCTCGCACGGATGCAACAAGCCGGCAAATGCGTGCGAGTGAAAGGGACAAGTAGTGATGGGTGTACGAAACTCTTCGCGTTTCAATGAATTCCATCTTAGTAGGTATAATGCGGGTGAAAAAAAAACCCATCAGCAAGCCGAGATGTTTAGTATATTTGCATACGAATATACCTGGGATTTTAATGGACATGGAGATATCGAAAATCAGTCCCAATTATTCTTTTTTACTTCTATACATAAACTGACCAGTATTTTGCGTCACATTCGGCACTAGTTATTTTTATTCACTACATTTTTCTATTAATATAATTAAGTATTATTTTTCATTCTTCGTACCTAAAAAAATATTCGTTTCTCAGCAAGCAATTATTTCTGCTCAATGTAACATAACAAGAAATACAAGATGCGTAGTTTCGTCTTGGTGATGGGTCTGGTCCACCTCATAAAATTATTTGATTATGGTATATACTTACTGTAAATTCAAGTTGCGAAGTGCTAATGCCAGTATTTACATGCCCACTACCTGCAGCACTGATATTTTCATTAATATTAGTATTAAAAGGCTTCTCTATATTTTTTATGCTATCGCTATTTTTGGATACAGCTGAATCAACCATGTCATGGTCAATGGTTTCTAAAATAATATCACAATTTGAATTATTTTTCATATGAACTTGATCATAGGTTTTGGACACTATTCCATCGTCTACTTTCTGAGTTACGTTAATCAACACGGGTGCTTGCGAAATGTCACCGGAACAAGCACCTTTCAATTCATCTATTACAGAATTATCATGTCCTATTAGCTCTGTGCCAGAGTTGTCTACATTTTCCGAAAACTCACTTTGAAATATATTCCAACAAACATTATAATCTTCTATTTCGTCTTCAGTCTTCTCCTCTTGCTCTAATCCACTTTCATTATTACTAACAGTTTTCTCATCACTGTATATGGCAAATATTAAATCTAATTCACAATTCGCAGTATGATGGTGCCAAAAATGGATGTGCTCATACAAGTTATCACAATCATAGTAATCTAAACGACCAAAATCATAACATAAACAAAATTCTTGCATTCCACTTGATGTTGACGTGGTAACAGCATCAAGATCCAGATCCAATGCATCAACTGTTTTGCATGCCTCAATTTTATCCAAAATATGTGTTGACAATTTAGAACCTTTTGAGCGATTGCGCCGGGCGTAAGTTTTAAGAACTTTGCACTCACCAGCGTGTTCTCTGTTTACATCGTTTCCACCAGGTTTTTCGACTCCTTGAATACATAATTTCGATTCAATTGTATTTGTCTTACAATTTATCGTTTCCTTTTTGTTAATATCATTACTAAGAGTCGTTTTGGTTTTCTTTTTGTCTGTATATATTTGAGTAAATTTCCTCAAATATGCAGCAATCTCTTTAACTTTATCAACTTCTATATCTGTAATGCCGCTTGAGAGTTTTTTGTTTGTTTTCAAAATACTAGACAACCCATCATGTCCAAATGTTTTATCTTCTACATTTTTAGAAGAAATTTTATCTCCAGTTATTTTTTTTACTCTACTATCATTATCAACAGAATTTTTTGAATGACTGCTTTGCTTCGTATTTGATTTTAGACTCGATTCTTGTTTTACTTTTTCTTTGATGGGACTGTGTTTCGCAATACCAGTTGCTTTTTGTACATGACGATCTATTTCTGTGTTATCAGTATTGCATTTATGCTCGTTTTCTTCGGAACTATGATTATTAAGAACAACCACAAGGTCAGTACCTTCCTCCATTTGACCATTGCAAATCATAACACTTTTATCTACATCAATAGTTACAACTTTTTCATTTTCATCAAAACCATTAACTGTTACAGCATTTGCTGATATATCGTCTTCTAAAGTTATATTTGGATAATTTAATTCACAGTTACCCAGTGCCTTGTTAGTGTTATCTTCATTCAAATGTTTACTGGCATCATCAGTTGATTTACAGGAAAGAATTAAGTTCTTACTGTTGTCTTTTAAACTTCCATCCTCTTCCAATAAATTACCATTTTCAATTATATTAATATCTTTTCTTTCCTTTTCAACTCCCTCTAATGATATAACACAAGGCACAACAATAGTCTCCATGTGTTCATTGCTTGTCATGGAATTAAAATTACTTTGATTTATATTTTCTTCACTGTTTCCTACATCTAAATGTAACAAGTTAATGTTTTCTAAAGGCACTGTAGAGTTTGGTTCTATAATACTTTGTGATCCAGAGTTTTTGTTTTCAGTATTTGCTTTGGTTTCGATGACAGTTTCTATTGTAACTGATGTAAGATTTTTAACATTTGAAAGCTGTTTCATTTCCCTAAGTTTTGATAGTGGCATTGTTTCTTCAGATATAATATTTATTTTAGATGCATTTGATGCAGGTGTATCATTAGCTTTGTCATTAAAAGAAACAGAAGTTGAATCACTGTCTGTTGAAATAAAAATAAATTCATCATTATTATTACTTTTAAATGAATGGTTTTCATCTGGATCATTATTATCTTTACTTTTTAACTCTTTTAGATTTTTATCAAAAATCATATTAGTATCTACTTCTTGCATTTCATTCCCAACCAGAGAAAAGCTTGGGTATTCTTTATTAGTATTTGATAAAAATGTTTGTTCTCTATTTAATGTAATGTTATATTGACCTGCTTTGAGACAAACTTCCTGAGTGTTGTTAGGGTCTTGGAGTAGTTTTGTAACTTCAATGCTATCTACATCTACAGGTACAAAAGCACCATCTTTTGGCTCTACATAGCCTGTCAGAGTAAAAGAATCCTCTGAGATGGTTTTGCCTGAAATTTCAACTTCACCTGGAATAGTATTTGCTATGGTAGGAACAAAGGTAGGGCTCAAAAAAACAGATTTCTTCATCAAGCTTGCAGTTTCCAAAATTGATGTTTCAGATGGTTTTTGACTACAGTCCGGTGCCAGAATATTTTCAATGTGCTCATTATTTATAGTTTCAATACCTAGAAAAATAATTTTAGACTTCAAATAAAAGTAAGGATTCAAATCAAGATAGGTACCAAAAATAGCTAGGTACTTACTTGGCAAATTATTTGCATCGTCAGGGATTACTTGGCTTCCATTTATATTTCCAATACTAATGCCAAGTTTTTTTAAAAGATCTGGAGGTAGCACAAATACTTCATGCTTGTCCTTGCTGGATTTCATCTTTTTAGGATGTTTACAATGTTGACTTTTAGTATCCATTTTTATTAAATGTGTAAATTATTGTCATTTGGACATTCAATTCTTCATGAACTTGTTACCCTAAAAATATTTTTAGTTGCACAAATTAGGTGATCTATATTTATATTGATAAATGATGATGATTAAAAAAATATGATAACAAATGTGATAACAATGACACGTAAAATACGTAAAAAAAAATTCCAGGTGATCCCTCAGGAATAAACTTTGGTAATTCACTTATGTAATACACAGAAAGTTATTATAGTTTTTTTTTAAATACGTAATAAAAAAATAACATAATTAAGGACGAAATAGGTAGATATTTTAATAAAATTCCTAGTAAATAAAATAAATAAAAAATAAACTAAAAAATAATCAACATACAAACTTTTTAAATTGCACCATTATTAATAATTTTACAGCAGGTTTTATCAAAATTAACACGAATTTAAAAATACAAAAATAAAATAGGAAAAACGAAACACTGAAACCCAGAATCGAACCGCAGTCACCAAAATCAATGGTCACACGTGTTCTAAACTACGCTAAGGGAACCGCTTTGCACAACGTTGTAATTTGCGTTGCCTTTATCAATCTAACAGTTGGTAAGAAAAAAAAATATAGTTTTCAATTTTAGCCGGTTGTGAATTTAAAACAGGAAACTTACGAATATTTCGACACTCCTAGCTATTCAGCCTACACGTCGAAAAGAATTCTTGACATTACATTTTTATCATACACACGATACGTATTCACGAATATTTAAAAACAGACGGTCACTTATACGCCAACTAGATTACGGATTATCGCAATTCACTTCCGTTAATTGTATGAAATTACAGCGAACACGGCGCAAAACGAAAACGAATTCACATGAAACTTGAAAAACGTCGAGTGAGGTTATGTATGATCGTTCATCTGAAGTTTACTTCTTTACAAAGTTATCTTTGAAATAACAAGTCAGTTAAGGTGTTTGAAATAAGGTTGAGTTTTGAAACGATTTGTGTAGCGTGACCGCAAAAGTAAACTCGTCGTAGTCGTACTCAACTTATTACACTGAGCGACAGATGGCGCTTGTACCGACAACACAAAACGCAACTTCAAGCACAGAGATAACTAGTCTTTTGAGACTAAAATTAAAATTGAGAAATATTTTATGACCAAAAAAAATTACAACACATTCAATACATACATATTATTAATCCTTACGAAAATAGAAAACTGGATTCACCTATTTTTCTGTAAAAGGAAAGCCACAGTTGCTATTTTTTTGCTATTCTTTTCGAGGTCGTGTGAGCTTAGCGTGTGAGGCATTCTATATGCCGTTTGGTGTTGTCTTTACTGCTAGGTCACATTGCGGTTAGAAGCAGAAGAAGGTTTTGTAAGCACTACGCCACATTGCGGTTATAATAGATTTAGGTGCAAGATTTTGACACATGAAGAAACCAAGCAAGCACACACACTGGCGATTTTTTTCGAGGACAATGGGTGTAAATAAACCGTTTTGAAACCACGGGTTTTGGTTTAACACCGATTTATTTTAACCTATATCTGGGACTGATTTTCGTACCGAAGTATTACCGGTTTTGTAGTTATCTCACGGAGCATAAAAAAGCAGTGCGGCCACGCATATTTATAGTCTGGGAGCCTTGCTTTTACAAATTCATGATTTTGTAATATTGCAACCCTTCATCAATCCTGTCATGCCATGACATTTGACAATGTCATTGTCAAATGTCAACCACAAAATGCATGCCAATGATGTTTATGCTTTATACTAAATTTTTTGGAACAATCTCCAGGGTTTGATTGTCTACGTCATATTGGCAAAATTGTGTTCTTCCACAAAAGCCATTAATGAAAAGTAGTACAGTACTTCTATTTTCATCTATATTACTATACTCTTTGACTTCTATTCACTGATTGGGAATTGTGATTACATACAGGTAGTTCTGCTAGTGTGGATTTTCCGAGTTTAGCTTAAATTTTCAATGATCATTTTGATTAGGTACGATTTCTCTCATCTAATGATATTTTTTAATAATGTTACAAGAATTATTACTGCTATAAAAACATACTCCTGACCTAAACATCATTCGTACACTCGGCACTTTTTCGCAAAGTGCCTTAGTTTACTTTTGACAAAGTCACGGGCAGAAGTGAGTAGTATCCTTACAAGAAAAATCTATACCTAACACATCTTCATGTATTTTTTTGCTGTTTGATTTTAGTTACACTGGAACCACAAATTGCAAAAGGAAAAAGAGATAAATCCAGGTCTTAATAGCTAGTGGTACCTAGGTGCCAATTACTTCTTAAGCTTAAAATGGGTGCCAAATCATTAGCATTATCATTCCACGTCAAAGCAGAATGTAATGTATCTAGAGCCCGAGTTGGTTTGATGAAATTACCTCATTATGAAGTTAAGACACCAGTCTTTATGCCTGTTGGAACACAGGTGAGAAGGTTTGCCATTAATCAAATTGTATTATTTTCATTGTCTTTTCTCCTGAAAGATGTGCTTTAGTGGATGTATACATTTTGTATGTAATGTTTTGTATATTGATGGCCTGTAATTTGTATTAAATGTAAAAAATCATTTGCTTTAATATGATGATAACTTTTTTAGGGAACAATGAAGGGACTTTTGCCTGACCAACTTGAAAGTCTAGACTGTGAAATAATTTTAGGCAATACTTATCACTTAGGGAATCGTCCAGGTACAGATGTTTTGACTAAAGCAGGAGGCCTTCATAATTTTATGGGATGGAATAGAGCACTTCTTACTGATTCAGGAGGTTTTCAAATGGTATCACTTTTAAAACTAGCTGAAATAACCGAAGAAGGTGTTAAATTTAAATCTCCATATGATGATTCTGAAATCATGTTAACTCCAGAGAAATCAATTGAAATTCAAAATTGTATAGGTATGTAATGATAGCTTCACAATATATTTTTTGTACAATATTAATGATCTCTTAAATTTATTTTATGTTATTGGCAATTTCTAGGTGCTGACATTATCATGCAGCTAGATGATGTTGTCCAAACAACATTTCAAGACTATGACCGCATCAAGGAAGCCACAGAAAGAACAAGTAGGTGGCTGGATCGCTGCTTGGCTGCTCATCAGAGACCTACAGAACAAAGCATATTTCCAATAGTGCAAGGATTGCTAAATAAAGACCTAAGAGAACAAAGTGCAAGGGATCATATGACCAAGGATGTAAATGGATTTGCTATTGGAGGTCTAAGGTACATTTAGATATCAATCATAATAAATTCTGCAAAACAAACTTTCGAAAAAATACTGTGCTGTACTAAGAGGCATAGTGCTGTGGATCAAAACAGTAATTTCATAAACTTAGAGATCATCTATTTACATTTTACACTGATGATGGACCTTATTGACTGTAGCACAAGTGTGACCTTGTAACTTTTTCCTAAACATTATATTGTAAATATTTGTTTTAGTGGAGGTGAAGCAAAAGATGATTTTTGGCCAATGGTCAGTTTAAGCACAGGGATTCTTGACAAGCATAAGCCGAGATACCTGATGGGCGTTGGACTGGCAATAGATCTTGTTGTCTGTGTTGCTCTGGGAGTAGATATGTTTGACTGTGTCTTCCCTACTCGCACTGCAGTAAGTTGAATAAAAGAATCATTTGTTTATTTTATTGTTCTATTAGCATTTCGTCAGCATGCATGTTCATTTTCACTGAGTTTTATACCTTTTGCCTGGAAGCCTATTTTTTTTTTAAATTATAGTCCCTTGAGTTATTTTTATATCACAAACAGACACTTAAAAATTTATTTTTATACATTTCGTCCTAAACGCTATGTATGAAACACCCGCCTAAAAACCAGTTTTTAAAACTTATTTATTTTCCAGAGATTCGGCTGTGCTCTTGTTTCAAATGGTCAATTGAATTTAAAACAAAAAATTTTTGAAGCTGACTTGGATCCCCTCGACAAGGACTGTTCGTGCTCAACTTGCAAAAATTACACCAGAGCTTATTTACACAGCATTGTGACTGTGGAGACTGTAGCTTGCCACCTGATATCTGTGCATAATATTGCTTATCAGGTACTGTTGCATTGTTCTATGAAAAATGTAAAAAATCTATCTTAATCTGATTACTTTATAAAGTTTTTTGATACTTAACATTTTCTATTTTGCAGATGAACCTAATGAGAACCATGAGAGATAACATTGAAAAGGGAACATTCCCACAATTTGTGAAAAAGTTTGTTAGTGAATACTATACTGATTGTGAGTACCCAACCTGGGTTATTGAATCATTAAGTTCAGTTGGAATAAACATTGTTGAAAACTAAGTCACTGTTTTTTTGAAAAAGGAATACCTTGCTTGTATAACTCAGGGGGATCAACTAGACTTGCTAAACTTCTAGAATTCACACAAGCTGTGTGTTAGTGTTATCCTATATATCCAATAGGATGTGGCTGTCAAAATCAACATAACCATCATCAGCCCTTCTTTTAAACACTCCAAAAAACAATGATGATGTGTTTAATGATTTAAACACTCCAAAACTACTGACAAAACGAGTTGGTTCCTTTTATTTAAAACATAACTATGAAAAATCAATGTAGAAATGATTATAAATGTTTTATTTTTTGTTACATAAAGTCATCTGAATCATTTCCATCGTAATTGGTAGACATATTTTCTGTTTTCATTAAAGTGGAATAACTTCTCAACTCTGCCTCTTCCTTCTTTTTCTTTTCTTCTTCTTTTTCCTTTTCTTTCTTATCTCTTAATAGCTTCTTCTTGTCTTCTCTTTCTAGCCTGTCTCTTGTTTCCCTTTCTATTCTCAAGTCTGGGAAGGATTCTTTTTTAGTTTTGTTTAGTCTGTTTACAATATCATTACATCTTTTGGCTACTCTCACTTTTCTGACATCTCTATCTTTATGAAATGCTACTTGTCCAGCCTGAAAAATAAATTAGTATTAAGAAACTTTTAACTGGTTGAATGTTGTAATTTAGGTTAGGTAAGACACAAATAAAGTTTGTATTCTGCAGCAAGTGTATCAGGTACTCAAACCAGACATACCTTCCAAAAATTTAAATGTCTATTCCATTTAAGCCATATGACTGTATTCATAAAGTAACTAGTAAGTTTATGTGACAATAACTTGGATATTCCACCAGGAAAATTTAAAAGCACTGATGTCAAATAAAAATTACCTCCATTCCAGCTGTTTTCTTCAGATTTGACCACATTGTATAGACAATATCTATATCATTCATTTTATTACCCATTATAGAATTTGCTTTGACTAACTGGCACGCATCATCCAAAACAGAATTTGGTATTGCATCAATAGTTTGACCCTAGAAGTGAAATTAGGTTTAAAAATTTGATTAGGTACAACGAAAACGTAGCATCTTGTTGCATCATTGCAGAATATTATTCTTACCGGAGCTAACCGAAGATACACATGAGCTGATGATACTTTATCTACGTGAAACCAAACATCTTCAGGCCATCCCCACTTTATCAAATCTTCATCTGCAAATAATACATTGTTAATATAGACAAAATATTATGAAAAATTATAGACATATTTTAAGTGTTGATTCCTTCCTTACTTTCATGTTTATCAGCACCCATGAATAGAGTTACTGGTGGAGCTACTACGTTACTAGTAAAGTAAAAAACCATGTTTGCGAAATGATTTAGTCACTTTTTGTTCAGTTCACGTTTTGTTCTAAAATTTTACAACCGCAGCACCAATTCCTAATTTACTCTGTGCTATGCACAGTACTACCGCAACACCCACGAATCCTTTGTGTGCAAGAATCTTCACCGTTTTTACCACATTGCAATAAATGCACAATCACAGAACCAGCTCGGGCAGCACAGCCACTATATGAAATAAGGAGGACAATAATTTTGGCCGACTGACTAACACCTGGCAGTCTGACAGTCAGAGAGTGTCGAGAGTGACAGCTCGTGTATGGCGGCATGACAGTGACAGCACAGAAGAAATGACGTGACAGTGTTGGCACTGACACAGACGACCTGCTATAAAATGACAGTACTAGTTAATTGTAACTGCTGGTTAACTGCCTCGTTGGCCCAGTGGTCCTGAGCGCGACTGCTACGCTAGAGGTCCTAGGTTCGATTCCCGGGTCGAGCAAAAAGTGTTATTGGGGTTTTCTATGAAATTCTCAGTAGCAGCTCGGAGTTTGGATTTGTGCCCGGTCCCCGGTTAATGGCTATAGGCTCGCCCCCTATTACATGGGACCTAAATATACCGGCGAACTGTGGGTGTACATTGGTACACCTCTGCCTAACCCTTCGGGGAATACAGGCGTGATGGTATATTTATATATTTATTTATACTAATTGTAATTACCATAGGAAAAAAAAAACTAATAGTTGAGCTATTGAAATACATACTTTCCCTTTTTAAATGAATAAAGCCTAGAAAATAAGGGTAGCTATCTGTGAACCAACCACGGTATGTTCTAAAAAAGATTTAAATGACATTCCCCAGATCCTTTCAATCCATTGGAGATAGCGCCATCAGTCGACTGAATTAAGCCAAGTGTAATAAGTTATTACACTTGGCTTAATTATTAACCCCCTTTAGTATATTCCTAGCTTATTACTAATACCAGAGCCCGGAGGGCCACTAAAAAATATGTGCCAAAATGTAGGTATTCAGCTTTGCGGAATCTATGGAATTAAAAATAAACTGTCAAATAAATAATGAATGATGGAATGACAAAATTATGACAATGACAAAATGACAACAATAAAGAATTGAAGTAGAAGTAGTTGTACAAACAATTTTAATTATAAAATCGTGGTAAGAAGACAAGTGTCGATATTATTTACGTTTGCTTTTATTATAACCAAATCAAAGTATAAATTGCCCAATAGGGACAAAAATGGGAAGTCCAGAAAGAGAATTGTGCCCGCCACCTTCAGAAGAAGACGAACTAACTCTTCCTAGGGCGAGCATCAATAAAATGATAAAAGAACTGGTACCTTCCGTGCGCGTAGCCTTTGAGTCACGGGAATTAATTCTCAACTGCTGCACGGAATTTATCCATTTATTAAGTTCAGAGGCTAACGAAGTTTGCAATCAGAGCAACAAAAAGACAATTAATGCGGAACATGTACTCACAGGTGAGTTGTTATGGTTTACTGGTACTTATTATATACCTACCTACGTGCTTTCAACACTTTGTCTTCAAAAACACTTTAAAGGTTTAGGTTCCTATGAGCAAAAAATTAACAGAATAATTTTGTTGCAGCATTGGACAGATTAGGTTTCAGTGATTATACTCTTGAAGCAGAAGCCGTTTTGAAAGATTGTAAAGCTGTTGCTGCAAAAAGAAGAAGACAAAGCACAAGACTTGAGAATCTTGGAATACCAGAAGAAGAATTGTTAAGACAGCAACAAGAGCTTTTTGCCAAGGTAACCAACTAGATTTGATAAAAAAGTATTTTAAATGTTAAAACTGGCTGTCACTAACAATTGGGCAGTTTTATGGCCAGTTTGTCAACTTATTGTGGATTATAATCTGCCATACACTGTAATGTTTAATCAGTGGAAATTATAATAGCAATCGGGATAGGATCTACCACCTACACAATCTAGCTCAGTTCCCTCCAGAAGCAGATTAATTGTTTAAATTAACATGTGAATATGCTCTTCTAATAAATGAAAGTATAACGAAAACAGTATACCATGTTCTTATTAAAAATTTCCATCTATACTATACCATACCTCTTCATTAACCTGGAATGTGCAGCTCCGTCATGTGTGTCCTTAGGCTAATGTATGTGGCCCACTTGTAAGCCAGTCCATTCTAGATGTTTACTAAACTGAAAGTAAAGCTATTTTTTTTTACTAGCCTACATCTCCCCCAACCAGCCATTTCCCTCACCATCTTCTAATTTATCTGTAATTATTTTACTTCAGGCACGAGAGGAACAAGCTAAGCAAGAGCAACAGCAATGGTTGTTGTTACAGCAACAAGGATTGGTGGGAGCAGAGGGTGCTCCACAGCCATATGTGCCACCTCCCCCTGGACCTAGGATTGATGATGAAGAAGATGATGATTACTCATAGATGTAATAACATGACATTGTGAATCTATTAGATTTTTCTGTAAACAAATGTTAACTTTGATTGGTGAAAAGTAATGTATTTGTATTGTATTTAATACCTACAGATAATAAATAACATCAACATAACTTTTTGTTAACTTATTAATAACTAGCGTCTGCCCACGACTTCGTTCGCGTGGTTTTGATCACCCGTGTTGAGTTACGCGTTATGTTATATAGCCTTCCTCGATAAAAGTTAGCCCTTTTATCGATAACTACCCCTAACTAACCAGTACAAGATTTTTTCAATTCGAACCAGTAGTTCCTGGTATTACCGCGTTCAAACAAATAAACTCTTCAGCTTTATTACTAGCTTCTGCCAGCGACTTCGTACGCGTCGTTCTTTTCACCTGGTGTATGATACGCTTTCGGCTACTGCTCCACTCCTAGGGCTAGTGGCGTGACGGTAATAGCCTTCCTCGATAAATGGAGTATCGAACACAAAAAGATTTTTTCAAATCAAACCATTCGTTCCTGAGATTGGCACGTTCAACTAAACAAACAAGCTCTTCAGCTTTATAAAATTAGCATAGACTAGCTGTTGCCCGCGACTTCGTTCACGTTCAGTATTTTTAAGTTAATAGTGTTCATACTGTTTCTGTCTCACCCATATGTGACAGCGTGATGAATTGTACCTAAGATTACAGCTCAGGTTACTGCCAACACAATTCCAAAAGTTTTATTCAAATCGGTGCAGAAATTAAAAAGTTATGCGCGTACATACAAACAAACAAACAAACAGACAAAAATTCTAAAAACCATTTTTTTGGGTTCAGTATAATGTATTTAACATGTGAGAATTACTCTTTATAAAAAATATTGAATGTACAGAATTGGCCTCGTTACGATTTTATTATATGTACCTATAGATATAGTATTGATTGACCACCTCTTTCAAACTCAGTGTCTGTCTGACAATATGTTGTCATGTCAACATCAACACGGTTTGTTTTGGCTTGAAACAGCTGTCTTTAACAATATGGTATTTACAAAATGAGCAGTGATTATAATAAGAAATATAAGAGGCCAAAACAAAATACATTAGCAACCACAAACCCTGGAACATCAGTAGGTAACAGTCGTTATAACGGTTTCATGGTGGCAGAAACAACACAGAACTGTGTTGTTGTATTATCATGATAATAATGTAAGAATAATTCAAGAAACTAACTTAAGGGGCAATCGCCGGAAGGTCTAACATCCCCTGGTGTTACGCTACGGTACCCTCAATGGAGTTTGACTGGAGTGCTCATTTGCTCAATCGTGTGTTGTGTATAGATTAATACATTGCGGTCTCTGTTATTGACACTTCTTGAAAGCTAACATAAGGCTGCGGTTCACCGAGAATCAAATAATTCGGGTGATAATCCAAAGTCTAGTGAAAGAAACACTATTTTAAGAATACTGGCGTTCAGCTCCATATAAAATCCGAAAACTGGCTGCAAAACTAAAACTGCACCTTCAAAGAGTGTAGTCAGCGAAAAGATGTTTAAGGGTACAAGGATGAAGGGAGCAGTTTTAACTAATAATACCTAATTTTCATAATGAAGTAAAAAAATACTATTAGTGTAAAAATTATATTTATGTTGCATGAATTTTCAACACTATTTTTTTTGCTTCTAGTTTCTACTGCTAAAGCATTGCCACTCTGTCCCTAATGAATGAGCACAATTTAAATTTATTTATGCTGAAAAATTACTTTATATTTTTATTCTGTAGTAGGTATAGTTCTGTTCAATTGAGATTACTAAATTTAAAACAGAATTAATTATGAACAAATGTCGTCGAATACCTATATTCCAAGTCGTATCCGTTTGTTAAATGCCTACATAATAGTAAAGTTGTATTACAGAGACCAAGAAATAGACGAAATGACGCTGTTAAAAAATCAAATCAACCTTTATGTGCTCTGTTAGCTAAAGACTCCGAATGGGTAGACATATTGCAGACATCTCAATCGGATAGCACAAGATCAACTGCTAACAGTGTGTCTGATGAGGAGGAAGTATTGCAACTCGTAAATAATATCAATTCAACATTTTATTTGCAATGATACCAAACTCGTGTGAAAATAGCCTAGTATTTTGTAGGTAGAATGTGAAGATGGGCCGCAAATGAAACCACTGGCTATCATGTTCCCCGGATTGCTTGACAAGGATCCCAAGACACTGCAAGGCATGCTGACCAAGGCTATGTCTACAACTGAAGTAACGAGACATTTAGTGGACCTTGGACAAAAAGCAAATTTTACATTCATGAAAAAAGCAGATCGCTTGATTCCTCCTGATAAGGTACTTACTCGAAAGTTCTGTTTGTTTACTAGTTGGAACTGTTTAATTTCCGTCTTATGATAATTTGCTGTGTAAAGTCAAGTGCTGTGAAAGAGAAGCCTATTTAAAGTATCTGCCCCTTTCTCTTGTTGTGCACATATTGAAATCATTAATATAATATAATATTCCTATTTAATAATTATTTTGCTTTTTTAATTTCTTACCTTGATTAATGATTTGTACATGTCATGTTATCTCTTAACCACCGTAAGGCCTGGAGTCCACCAAAGCGGGAGGAGAGGAAATGTCTTGTAAACAACCAATAGGATACTGTGTTGTGTTGAAACTAAGCGGTGAGATGTGAAAATAACGCAAACCGAGTGGTTGTCCGAGACATCTCCTCTCCTCTCCGCTTTGGTGGAGACCGGGTCTTAGTTAACTAGTAGAAAATGCCTAAGGCATCAAGTCCGCCTTTTATTGTATATATAGATATGTACGATCTTCTGGAGAAGGTCACCTTCGTTAAAGCTGTTCGTCGGCATTAGAGCGGAAAGAGCAATTTCCATTGCAAATTTTTATCGACGTCCGGTGCGAATTAGCCATAGGGTCATATAAACGGGAATCAAGATAAACCAAGTGTTTCACGCAAACCGAGCACGCTCCGAGAGCTTTGCAGTTGTATTAAATTAAAATCAGTTTTATTCTATAATATTATATTGTTGTTTGCAGAAATGGATGGAAAGTTTGACTGAAAACAGCAATTCAAATGGTTCTGTAGACTCTGGACTACTAAGCAACAGTAAGTAATTTTAACAATTCTCTTAAATTGTACCTAATATCAACGAACAATAATAATAATATACCTACTCAATTTCTTCATCTTTCTCTTTTTTAACAATATTTAAATAAAAGTTATAACGTAATTATTTTACATCAAAAGGTACGTCAAGTGATTATGAAGCAGACGGTGAAATTACTGACAAAGAATGGACCGAAAATAAAACAAAAAAGAAAAGAAAACACTTTGGAAGCGCTACTCAATCTACTACGGGAGAGTTGAGTTAACATAACATTTTAAACGCAATGTACTTCATTAAGTAAGGCGAAATTATATTCCACTAGCCGCTAGAACAAAATTTTTAAGACTACTACCATTTTTTACTGATAATTTTACAGACCATTAGAAGAAACTGAAGCAAGAACTAATTAGTTATTATCAAAAGTTTTATATACAAAATAACAATTTCCAATTACTATCATTATATATATCTAAATCTATAAATTACATAGTGTTTCAATTGAAAACGTACCGAACATACCTATGTTTTGGATGAAAACACACTTTTACACGAGGGGCAAATCAACTTTGAACTATACTGTGCTTGGATGTGATTATGTTAGTCGCTTCTCTTAGATTATAATGAGGAACCACAACGTGCTGCGTTGCGTTACTATGCAACACATCGCACATCCGGAGTGCATGAGTATTGGAAACAGATAATAAAGAACAAAATATGGATTTATACTGCTCAGTGTGCCCTCATCCTTATTACCTATTTAGACACACTATCACCAAACTCACTAAATACATTTACTGCCTAAACGTATTTAGGACATCTTGCATCCCTGTCACATTTTTAGAAGGTGACAGAGCCACAATGACAATTTTATCACATTTAGCGCTTATAATTATGTTTAGTGATTTTGGTGAAAGTGGGCCTAAGAGTCAATTCTTAACACATTACACATTTTAACTTTGTTTACATATAAAAAATACCACCATTTAAAATATTGTATGTTATAACAAGTATGGTGAAAATATGAACAATGATATTAGAATATTAAAATGCAATAAGTATTTGAACTAGATAACATACATAATTTGTTAAATATTGGGAGCAACAATAAATAATTACTATAGTATGCTAGGAACAGACTACTAACACTGACAAGTTTTTTATAGCTTCTGTTGGTTTAGCTTATTAAAAATTTTGAATTTTTCTAGTGTAATACGATCACATTAGGAAAACTGAAAATTATTACTGAGTCAAGCAGCAATGAACCAGTCGCATTCATTTTGTCATAACCAATAGACCCAAGTTGTAATGAAGAAAAGAAAAAAACTCAGTTTTTTTTGGGATTAGTAACTCTTTACCCTAGTCTAGGTCAGAGGTAACATAGACAAAGTCGACTATAGAATAAACTAACCCAGAAGTTTTTTCGTGGAGTCAAGTGGCCTATAACTGATTAATAGCCGTTTAGCTAGTAAAAAAACTTTTGTGCTACACAATATAATTAAGTTGGCATAATTCTGCACAAGTGTAGAAAAATAAGATTATTTTGACTCTTCTATTAATTGGTAAATTGGGACTGCTGGTTAAGATAAATGAACATTCTTTAAAATGCTTCGAATCATTAGAAAATTGAAGCTAAAAAAACATGCATTGTGTATCTGAAAAAGTGGTTACACAAGCCACCCAATAAATGACAAGCACTTTCATACCACAAACTTGTAGCTGCATATTCAGATTATAAATAGATAATAAAAAAAAATATCACTAGAGTTAAAAGTATTTAAAGAAAATAATTCTTAATCACTACGAACACATGAGCAAAAATAATGATTTATTAATAATACGTTATGTAAACTGATCGACACCGTTTGTTATAAACTTAACTATTTACATCCGTTTCTACTGCGTGAGCATACGTCCATAGGGAGCAAATTATAGAAATCACCTAGGACGAGCGAAACTGTCGCTATATTCTAGCTGCTCCGTATAAATGCCTGTGCGTAAAGACATACGCACACCGTGATGGCATGGCAAGGGATTTGAATTTTTACCAATGGACATTCAACCGTATCGGCATAGAAATACGACATAAATTGTTATCAATGCCGCGGCATCGTTTTAAAGCATAGCAATTTATGTCGTATTTCTGTGCCGAACTTAAATCCCTTGCCATGCCGTCCCGGTCTGCGTAGGCCTTAACACACCAAAGCGTAGTAAGTACTAACTACGCAGCGCCCTGGCTGATTTACATAACAGACCCTTGTTTAAATATAATATACATAATTACATACCTATACATATTTTTAAGTATATTAAGCAGTTGAGTAGAATTATAATAATATCTTCATTTGCCTAAACTATCCTACCTACCTGTCGTTTCTAAGTCACTGCTGTTACATAAGTAAGAAAAAGGCATTATGAATGAGGTGACCACTTTTAATTAGTGTATATTGTATATAACAAGGCTATAAAATCTATTGCTATTATATGACTTTAGAATTTATTATCAAGTTATCCTTCTACGCGATCTATTATAAAAGCTATTTCCGTACCGCAATCCTAAAAAGGCGGCTCTATCTGGGTGCGACGCACCTAAGCGATTTCAAGCGAACTGTCTGTGTACCGTAAGTTGGAGGCCCTAAATATTAAATAAAGTGCCTTTATGAACGCGCCCTTATACAGTGATGCGCGACAGCTTTGATTTATTCAAATCTTTGTTGAACCACTATAACAAATATCAACTTTATTCAAGTGTAAATTAAGTTGATTTCAGTATGACTAGTACATAGAAAATTGTAGCTCAAACTATACTTTGTGTACGTTTTAAAGTTGTTTTTAGTATCTTTGTTAACTGAATTGCTAACGTAATTTATGTATGACCGTCGCCTGGGCTCGTGTGCCTATATCTACTTTTAGGACACTTTCTAGTGGGCACAATTTAGGAGACAAACGCTTCTCGTGTCTTGATATACAGGTTTAAGCATATTGTTCTCAATCGCTTAGACTTTGCGGTCGATAAATGGAAGTAGTGACGCAAAAATAGTGGTCGCACCCCTGACCCTCGGTGCCAAATACAACCGCCTCTAACCGGCCATTAACTTATGCTACCGATACTACGTTCAATTCAATACGCTATCCATGACTATGATAATACAATTAACCGCTAGCGTATTACAAAAATACAATACGTAGGGCAAACTGAAAGCTTTGCGCTTCTGGTTATTTACTAACGTTTATATTTAGAATGTCATACTAAAAAAGTATATATAATCTAAATAGTTTTTTGTCTTTTTTTGGGCAGGATGATGATATTTTTTAAATTGGATTTCATCACAAATTGAAGTTCCGCTGCTGAAATGGAATAAGATTTTAAGGCCATGAATTTTATAATTTTAAAAGTTCCCTTGCTTTGCAATATTTCAAAATGATGTGTTACACAAAAACTCATCATCTGCCTAGCCTTTTCCCAACTATGTTGGGGTCGGCTTCCAGTCGAACCGGATGCAGCTGAATATCAGTATTTTACATGGAGCGACTGCCTATAAGACCTCCACAACCCAGTAATGGGTAATACGATACTCTTGGTAAGACTGGTTGTCAGACACAAAAACTCGTAACAGGAAATAAGATTTTGAGGTGTTATATAATTTTTAATTTAAGTTATTTGACGGAAAACTGACTAACCACAAGCCTTTTTTTTTTTTTTTTTTTTTTTTTTTTTTTTATAAACGGGAAATCATCAAATAACTTCCCCCGCCCTGGGCGGGGCGGGAGGGAGTGTCAGACTTTTACTGACTAAAACCCGTCTATGTTCCTTCATGTGCCCTTTGCGTTCCGGGGGCGCGGTATCTCTTTCGAACAACCCGCAGCCCCGGCAGGCATCGGCCCTCAGTGGCCCCATCCAATTTTGCTGACATCTCTTTGAGGCGCGCGTGGAACACGAACGCGCCGTCGACACGGTCTGTCGCTAGTGAACGTACGGACGGTGAGCTACCCATTGCTCACCGTCCACAGACCCGCGTCTACGGTGGCCGGGAGTCGTCACGTGGCTCCCGACGCCCGGATCGTCCACCGCGGCGGCCGCTGGGACGGGGGACCCTCCTTTCCCTCTCCCGTCCCGCCGCCTCCTTCTCCAGCATTACAGCTTCGCAGAAGGAGGCGACTGCTTCCCATTCCCCCTCGCTCCGGACCATGGCCTGGACCAGTGCCGGACGCGAGAGGGCGCCGCCGCCGATGGCCGCCTCGAGGACTCGGCGGTGCTCAGCCCAAGCAGGGCACACCGCCAAAGTATGCTCCACCGTGTCCTCGGGGCGATCCTCACAATGGTGACACCCGGGCGTTTCCTCCCGCCCGATGAGGTGCAGGAACCTCCCGAAACATCCGTGTCCGGTGAGGACCTGCGTCAGGCGGTAGGTGAGGGCGCCGTGGCGCCGCTCCAGCCACTCCTCAAAGAGGGGTCTTACCGCCTCAATCGAGGCGAGCCCTGCACGAGGTTGCGACAGTCGTTCTCTCCATGTCGCCATGAGATCGAGCCGGAGTTCCGTCCGCAGGGCGGCAATTTGCCGCGGCAGCGGAGTTTCGCCCCGGCCCAGTGCCTCCGCGCGCCACTCGTGTAGGCGCGCGAGGACCAGCGCCTCCAGATCCCATGGCGGCAATCCGGCAAGGAGGCTCGCTGCCTCGCCGGAGATCGTGCGGTATCCGCGGATGACCCTTATGGCGATCACCCGCTGGGACGCGTTTAGGTAATGGGCGGCAAGCCGCCTCAAGCCCCGCGCCCACACCGGGGCCCCGTAAAGGGCCATCGAACGCACGACCCCGGCGTAGAGCCTCCGGCAGGAGGCGTTTGGCCCCCTCAAATTGGGCAAGA
Source organism: Caradrina clavipalpis (assembly GCA_932526535.1). NCBI lineage: Eukaryota > Metazoa > Arthropoda > Insecta > Lepidoptera > Noctuidae > Caradrina > Caradrina clavipalpis. The sequence continues at coordinate 10,276,905 of OW052091.1, read as the reverse complement.
GCCGCTTAAGAGCGGCTGACGCCCGTGCCAACTTGGGAGCCAAACGTCGGAAATGTTCCACGAAGTTCCATCGGCTGTCGAGGACAAGTCCCAGGTACTTCATCGTCGACCCGACGCCGACGGAAACCCCTCCCACCGTGATTTGGGATCCCGACGGTGGCGCGTTCCGAGGCCCATGAAAACACAGGACCTCGGACTTGTGCAAGGCCACCTCGAGACCCAATTGCCGGATCCTCTCGACGACTATCGCAACCCCGCGTGTCATAAGGTCGGCCGCCGCCTCGTGCGACCACCCCTGCGCCAGGACCAACGTGTCATCAGCGTAGCACACTACGCTGGCGCCCTCGGGGAGGTCAGCACGTAGCACCCAGTCGTAGCCGATGTTCCACAGGAGCGGCCCCAGCACCGATCCCTGTGGAACACCGCACGACATCTCTCGCCGGTTCCATTCACCATTTCGACCAGGGTAGATCACGGCTCTATCACACAGATAGGCCCCGACCACCCGACGGAGGTAGTTCGGCACCCGGTGGTACCGGAGTGCCTCCCTAATGCAGGACCAGGGCAGGGAGTTGAACGCATTGGCGATGTCCAGCGACACCGCCAGCACAACCCTGCCCCGGGACACAGCATCCCCCGCCGAGAGAGCTCTGACGCGCATGATGGCATCCACCGTAGAGCGCCCCCTGCGGAAGCCGAACTGGCAGTCCGCAAGGTCCGGCCCCATCCCAGACAGGTGCCCGACGAGGCGGCCCGCAATCACTCTTTCAAAGAGCTTGCCCACCTCGTCGAGCAGCACGATGGGCCGGTATGCGGACGGTGAGTCCGCAGGGCGCCCAGGCTTCCGAATGAGGACCAGCTTCCCCGTCTTCCAACGAAGTGGGAACTGGCCCCTCTCCAAACATGCGCTTAGGAGCCCCTCCAATCGGGGCCCTAGAGCCTCTGAGGCCAGGACCCAGGCTTTCCCAGGCAAGCCGTCGGGTCCCGGGGCGGTATTTTTGCCTTTCAGCCTACGTACCGCCACCCTCAGGTCTACCCCAGTCACCTCTGGTGTGTCGTCGTCAGTGTGGTCCGCTTCCGGCATCGCAGGCGGCGGAGCCATGGGCGGGGGAGGATGTTCTCCCCGCGAGGGGAACAGAGCGCTCACCACGTCCTCAACGAGCTCCGGCCGGAGACTCTGCGTCAGCGGGGGGGCCCAGGTGCGGATCTTGTCCCGCACCGTCTTGTAAGGGCGCCCCCACGGATCCGCGTTCAGAGTCCCCAGCAGCTCCTCGCGGGCCTGTGCCTTGGCCCGCGAGATGGCCTCGCTGAGGGCGGTCTTCGCCTCTCTGTACCTCTCGTACAGCTCCGCCTCAATGGCCGCCGCATTCGGTGGCCGAATGCGGAGCCTGCGATGATGGGCGTACGGGTGTCGCGCAGCGACGCATGCCTCCCGCAGCGCCGTAATCTCTTGCGACCACCAGTACACCTGCCGGCGGGCGCCGCCTTGCGGGACTCGGGGCATTGCCACGTCACAAATGTCGGACATGGCCCCCTGGAACCACTCCACCTCACTGTCAATGTCGGCAGGCCTGACCGGTGATGACACCCAGGCCTGCACGATCGAGGCTTCCAGGAGGAGCTCCCGGTCCAACTGCTTCAGCGCCCAACGCGGACCACTCGGGGCCTGCACGACCGGCGCGCTGGAGTCCGGGGCGGAGACGTCAAACCGGATGTACCGGTGATCGGAATAGGTCTCCACCCCCTCCACAACGCGCCAGTCAAGAACCCGCGGCGACAGAGCGGGGCTGGCAAACGAAATGTCCACCACCGATTCGCCCCGCATCCGCACGCACGTGGGTACAGAACCCCGATTCAGGACGACTAGACCCTTCTCCAGGGTCCAGTCCTCCAGCATCCTCCCCCGCACATCCGTGCAGCGAGAACCCCAAGCCAAGTTTTTGGCATTGAAGTCCCCGAGCACTAGCACGGGGAGGGAATGGCTTCCGACGACGACACTCAACTCCATGAGGGAGTTGTGGAACTCGGCGAGAGTTCGGTTCGGGGAGAAGTAGCAACCAACTACAACGATCCCCCCGAACCGGGCTGCTACGCACCCCTGTCCTTTCTTGATTCCCTCAAGGGACGGGGTGCCGGCGGCGGCCGACGCAATTATGGTCACTGAGCCGCTAAGGTCCTCCACCCAGGTTTCTCTGGGCGGGACAAAGTACGGCTCAGCGACCACGGCGATGTGTATCGACCACTGCGCCATGCTCTGGAGCAACAGATCCTGAGCGGCGGCGCAGTGGTTGATATTCGCCTGTAGGAGGCGCAATGGTGCCGTTATTGGCAGTCCATTGCACCCCCCTGAGTAGCCGTTGCAGCGACGGCGGGCGCAGACTCCATGGCGGCCGCGGGAGCGGCGGCGGCGGCGGCGGCGGCGGCGGCGGCGGCGGCGGCGGCGGTGGCGGCGGCGGCGGCAGTGGCGGCGACGGCGGCGCGGGGCCTTCCCCCGGCCTTGGCGGGCACGGCGCAGGCCTTGCCCCCAGCCCGGTGATCCGCGGGCTTGCTGGCCCCCGCACATGCGTCGCAGTGCGGCGGGGCATCGCAAGCCGCGGCCTTATGCCCGGGCTGACCGCAGCGGAAACACAAGGCGCTGCGGTCGACCTCCGAGGCGCATCGGCATGCCACGTGATTTCCCACGTGGCAGCGGAAGCACCTCATGGGCCTGGGCTCCAGCAGTCTGACCTGCGCCGACACCCAGCCCACCAACAATCTACGGCCCCCTGCAATGGTCTTGGCCGCCGCCACGGGGCAGCTGACTGTGACAGCCCGCATGCCCGAGCGGTCCGGACGGATGGTGCCCGCCCTAACCTGCTCGGCAGGGCATCCACCCGTCCTGGCGACGGCGGCCACCACCTCCTCTGCGGCGACGGAGTCGTCCAGGCCAAGGATGCGCAGATCTGCGCATTTGATGGGCCTGGAGACTCGGGCCTCGTCCGCGTCTAGGGACGCTCTCAGCCTTTCGGCTAGAGCGTCTGCAGACGGGCCGCTGGTGGCACCGGGGACCTCCAACATTCTGGCCCCCGTAGCCGTCACTCGGAGCCGGAGCCCCCCGGTGATCCCCAGCTCGCCGAGGTTCACTGCCGCCTTGGCCCTGGAGAGCACCTCGCCGTAGGTCACGCCCCGCTTCTCCGCCTCCGGCTGTAGCGTTATTACTACAGCCGCGGATCTCGGGGCGCGGAGCTTAGCCGCAGCAGCTCGCTGTCTCCGTCGCCGCCGCTCCTCCGTCCTCCTGGTGGCCGCCCTGGCCGCTCTGGCCGCCTTCCGCCCCTTCTCCTTCGCTCCGGCCACTTGCCATTCGGCTTCTGCCGGAGGACTGGGATTAGAGGGCGGGGGGGGCGGGGGCGGCTGGGACGCCGCCTTGCCCCTCCTCGGGGGCACCGTTTTTGGCGCCGGTACCGCCGGAGCCGGCTTCGCAGGGGCCAGTACAGCCCTGCTGGGGGGCTGACTGCCCGGCCTCGGCACAGAGGCGGCGGCCGCATAGGATGCCCGCTTGCCGCCCGTGGCCGCCCCGCTCGCCGCCAGAGGGGGGCGCAGCACTATTCCCTCCAGCACGGAGAATCGTGTGCTGAAGGCCGCCAACTCCCTCTGAACTAGGGCCAGCATCTGGTTCTCCGCAGGCGCGGGCACGGGCTGGGGCTGGGGCTGGGACTGGCCGCGCTTGCCTCCGGACTTGGGCGCCTGGCCGGAACCGGTCCCGCGAAGCTCCGCCAGGTCGGCCTGGAGCTTCCGGTTTTCCTCCATGAGGAGCCTCATTTCGGCCGACAGGCGGGCCACCTCCGCCCGTAGCTGCGGGACCTCGCCCGCAAACCGGGCCTCCGCAGCCGCCGCAATAGTGGCCGAAGCCTCGTGCATGGCCCGAGACTTCGACCCTTTCATTTTTTTGCGGGCAACGCTCGCCACTGCGTTGTTCACTGCCTCCAGAAATCTGGACTTACGCTCCTCCTCGGAGCCGCCAGGTGCACCTGCCTCGTCAGAGGACTCGTCGCGGGTCGGGTGCTGCCCTGCCACCGCAGGTGTTGCCGGTCGCCCAGCAACACTGCTCCTCCGGGCAGTCACCCTCCCTAGGCCTCTCTCCTGGACCCCACCGCGTTTGCTAGTGGGGATCTTGCGAGCCGAGGCCAGCTGCTCGCCGTCAGAGGACGCCCGTTCGTCCTCCGATCTGGGCCGCTTCCTAAAGAATTGGCCCAGATCAATCGCCTCATGGCGGGAGCCCAACGGGCTCACGCTCACCATGCTGGGGGAGGAGTCGGACTCCGACCCTGCATCCCCCTTCCCTCCTTCTGCGTCTTTATTTATATTTGTATTTATTGTTTCCATTTTGTTCCCACGAGTATTGTCATTTTCCAACCATCCAACCAAAAGCAAGTGGTTCGCACTAGCGACTGATGTCCCATAGGGACGCCCGTCAGCCATACATCCCGTCACGGTGCGCCGCCGCTTGGGAACCTAGGAACTTGAAACTTGATGAAAATTTGTAGATACTGTTGTGGGTCTATTTACAAATTTTCATCAAGTTTTTCCTCTCTCACAAATTTGGAACAAAACTGTCAATGATAAGTTGATAATGTAGCCGGATTGTTAGAATGTAGCACATAAACAGTTTTACATATGTAACGCAAAACCCATAGTATGCCCCATGTAAGTCTATATTATTCTACAAAAAAAAACAATATCACCATAAACCACTTCCGACAATTTGAAAAAAGCTCTGTATTACATTAAAACCTTAGAAGCTAAGTACTAATGAGATATTTACCAGAGTTTTTATTGAGCAGTATTGGTATTTATGTAATTGCTTGCAGGCAGGCACTGTTTAGTTTCAAATATACTTTTTTACTTTAAGCGTATTTGGTTAAGGCAATCAATCAATTCACTAGTTTTTATTATGGTTGTGTAGTATCTTCTAGGTACAAATATTCATCTTAAAAATTTATCGTAAATAAGTAGGTGCCTACGTCAATTTAAACTTCACACAAACACGCAGGCATGGAGCTACTTGATTTTTCCATATTATACATATGTATGTATTGTATGTGTTGTACATCTTTCAAGTTATTTCGTTACTATGTGGACTATGTTCTACTTTGTAAGTATGTATTTCAATGCTAATAATACTATCAATTACACGAACACAGAACCAAAGTAAAGTATGTTTCAGTAAAGTAGGTAATTATGTCTACATGTACTTTCTTACCTTCAATCAAGTAACACGATTGCTAGAAGTCTATCTACACGTTCTTTGGATGATCTGTTAAGATTATTAATTAATACTCTTAAACGAATGATTAAAATCATTCATTTACGAACACGCATTAAATTTGTAGCATGTTTTTGAGTAGATATTTCATTTATATATAATTATGTTTTTAGGACATATCTTCGATAAAATACTCTACAAACATTAAGATATCAAAATTTAAGGAAAAGGGGCACTTCCCTTTAGTCTAGCATATGCTACAAAGTTATATCAATCAAATCGATTACAGTTGTTTCAATCGATTCCCTATTTATTGAAGATCGAAATATTTAGTAAAATCTACTCTACCATTATACAAACTCGTTAAGGCCATTGCTTATTCTAACAGCACTGCTACGACACAGCAAATAATTTGCCATTGAAGTTTAGACTTTAAATTGTATGCTGCACATAAATTAAAGCCTAAACTTCATATAATTTTATAATGAAAAGATAAAAAGTTTGCGGCTCGCGGGCGGTGCCTTGTCGGAGCAGTGCTGTTACAGTAAGCGATGACCACATTTCTGTGCCATTCGTGGTTCCAAATATCAACGTATTTTGTCATCCCTATTTAGATCACTATTCACACATAACCAGCATGTTACACACGTCTTCAGGACCATGTTATAAGGGCTTATGAAGACGACAAAAACCCACTTTCTGATAGTTAAGTAAAAGTTAAAATGACTGCATAATTTATTATAATAAGACTGCAGATCTTGTGTGCGCTCGCGTCGCGCGCCGTATGCTCAATCCTCGATCACAATAGTATCTCGTCAACGTAGGCCCTTATATAAATCAGGTTTTCATAGATTTTTTTAATGCCATTAAATGTATCTTGTAAGAAGCATGATTCTTTACAATACCTATTTAAAAATATAATTTTAAACTTGTATGCTTATCTTTTACTAGTTGATTAGTGTTTATACAAGTATACCTACATTATTACACAACCGTGGAAACCGTGAGAAGGTTTTTTGTATCATAATTTAGTCTTCCTAGTATTTAATTTATATAAAAATGTATGCGTTTTATTCACGAGGCGTGGGTTTCAGCTTTTCATAAATATTCTTTTTATGTTACTGTTAATGTGTCTACAAATAGGTACCCTTCTTCTTTTCGAATTGATTTTAGGTAAATCCTTTTTATTTTAATTACTTTATAGCACTTGGCCCCAGTACGTGGTCACGTTTATCGCGGCATCAGTGGCATTTTTTATATCCTCCAAGGTGCAGTATATACAATACTCTTCTGTTATATCGCTATTTCTTCTTAATTAATCAACGACTGGCCATTGATGTGTGCAGCTAGCTGCTGTCACATACATACAAACTATCCAAAATTATTTGATGAACATGTAAACATACAATGACATGTTCAGATGTAATTATTATGCAATCACCCACTAAATGGACTTGATTACTAACTTCTTGCTGTAACAATATTTGTTAATTAACATTTTTAAATTGTAATTAAAGGGATTTTATAAACCGGCCATACCTATACATCTAAAATGCTTTGCAGCTGAATTAACTTATTATATTAACCAATTAATTGGTTGTCAGTGACACTATGATTGTTCATCATTAAACTGCTTAAGGTTAAAGGTAAGGTAAGGTAAGGTAAGGTTATTTACCTGTTTGTTTACATTTTCATCAAATACTTTTGGGAGAGACTGTGTAAATTGAATACAACACTTTACTGGTTTCGACACATCAACACTAACATGTAAGTATTAAAATACTATTAACTAATTCTACCTCAATAATTAATATAAAATTCTCAACTGTACAATTAACACTTCAAATCAATTACAAAGGAACATTTATACTACACTTCACCTATAAAACTTTCAACTGAATTATTATTGCATCATTACGATTACAACATTATTATTTACTAAATATATTATGTAAGCTACAATTCAATTCACCATGGTCATTACGATAAAACAACCCCTACCTGGTCTCACATGACAAGTTTAGATGGATCTTCACGGGAGGAAGGACCGAGCAGGATCAGATTTAGTGAGTAAGACGCCGCCAAGCAGCGCTAGCGCCGCGGCGGCCGCCAGGCGTCACGCTCGCGGGCGCGACGCGGGGCAGGGCGCGCGCGCGCAAACGTACCGTCATTGCGTCGGTTTCAGAGCTGCCATTTTTCGGCCGCGTGCTCGCGCCTCCTGCCGCGACGTCGTGTACTCAAACCACAACACATTGGGAATCAGTGTTGTGTCCCTGATCATCAACATTTCACACAGTTTTCTGGAAAATAATAATGATACATTAATAAGTATTTCAATAATAAATACACACATACTGACTTTCATAATGGATAAAATGAAAATTTAAAATTACCATGATAACATTACACTTACAGTGACACAAGCTGCGGAAATAGTGGGGTAAAAACTCTGTGAACTATTGCAAACCACAGGGTTGCAAAAATAAATCCAACTATGCCACCTACTACAACTTGCGATGTAGTGTGGTAGTGTAGATACACCCTTGCAATGCTTACTAGCAAGGATAACAGCATACAACCACCTACAATGATCACCCTCCACAATGCTGATATTATACTGTTGTTATTTATGTGGTGCAATCTGAAAGTAAATTATTTCATAAATTTATTGTATGGTTAGAACAGAATAGATTTAAATCAATAAACTAAAATATAAAGCATGCTTAATATAATATAAAATTAAAGTAGAAATTATAATATTATCTTTAACTTATGAAATGCAGAAATAATAAGATGCAATAAGAAAAGTATCTCAAGTTACCTGATTAATACAAAATATAGAACATAAGTACTAAAGAACCAAATAAATTGAGCATGTGATGATGGCATCCCATATTCATTATATAAATTTCCTCTTGAAAGTGGTCTGGCTTCACATATTATATGTTTTAATATTATATTCAATACTTCATTCACCAATGTGCCAGTAAAAAAAGTTATCTGCAAAAAAGTGAATAATATTTAGAAATTTACATTTTACAGATATTTATTGACATGAAAGATGACTTTAATGCTGCCTAATACTCAATTACAGTAAGTATGAATTGTAAAATAAGTGTCATCTTGTTAATGAAGAACATTATTCAAACCAAGTTGTTATGTAAATATTATTAGTAGCATAAATTATAGCAATAATGCTTCACAGTTATGTACACTAGAATAGAAAATCATCATAGCAACACCAGGGGCAGTGGTATTCCTAGCTTCAAAGGGATATTCTATACAGTACTAAAAAGTTCTAAAACAAGTATATTGACTTACAGTATGAAGATCTCGACGAAACAAAATAAGCGCAACAAACCCAGCACCTATACCAAATGGGGACAGGCTTATAAGGGCGAAGAACTTTCCAAGCCAGTCTCCTGAAAACATACATATTACAGATCACAAATGGTGCAGGAATAGCTTAGTATGAGCCCGAGTTAATTTACGTTAAACTCACCTTTTGGATACTCAACTAAAGTTAATGCTAGTGGTTGCCATTCGATATCACCGTTGCTGTGCAAAACATCACTCACAAATATAGCCTCTTCCTCCATTTTCGCGTCATTTGTTAAAAAACTGAAACAATTATCAGGTTAGGACAAATTCTGTACAAAATTCCAATGATAAATATTATTAAAAACCAAGGCTCGAAACTCACTTCCAAACACAGTCGACAGGTACTACTACACGACACGAAACAAGTTTTTTGACAATCTGCGAACGCGAACAATTCAATCAATCAATCAAACCGATGACATAACTATGTTGCCATGTAAGAAACTAATTTTCATCAACGTAGTTTGTTGTTAAGGGTCCTCGCACACTAGTCAAGTTAGTACTTGAATAATAGTCCAAGCCTTGAGGTTTTTGTATGCGGGTTGTTCGGAAGAGATACCGCGCACCCAGAATGCAAAGAGCACAAGGAGGAACATGGATGGGTTTTAGTTTAGACTCATTATATTATTTGAAGAAGACTGCCCCTTTGGTCTCGTGGTCGCAAGCGCGACTGCTGAGCAAGGGGTCCCGGGTTCGATTCCCAGGTCGGGCAAAAAGTGTTATTGGGTTTTTCCATTAGGAATTTCGGTCACTTGGTCGTCTTAGGGGCGGGGTGGAATTTCTCAGTAGCACCCCGGAGTTTGGAAGTTGGTCTTGTGACACCCCCGTGCCTCGGAAAGCACGTAAAGCCGTTGGTCCTGCGCCTGATCTCTCTCCGGTCGTGTCGGATTGCCGTCCTATCGGGCTATGAGAGTTAGGGAAGAGGGAGTGCACCTGTGTTTGCGCACACACTTGTGCACTATAATATCTCCTGCGTACGTGGCTAGTCTGCATTAAGATTAGCCGCCGTGGTCGGAATCGGTCTGGAGAATTACATTATATGAAGTAATTTGATGATTTCCCATTCGATAAAAAAGCCTAGAAGTTAAGATTAGACAACTTTCATCTATTAACTAGATGGAACTTGTGTGTGACTGTGTCAAGAACTAGACCGCACTGCAGATTGCGCGGTTTCTATCCGGAAGATTTTATAATGGTGCTGATAGACTGGCTGGCCCAAATATCTATTCTTTTATATAATTCCGGTATTCAATGTTACCAATAATTGGTAACACACCTACCATCAAGCGTCGCCTGTATTCCCTGAAGGGCAGAGGTGTACAAATTTACACCCACAGCTTGTAATAAGGGGCAAGCCTATTGAAGACAACCATAAGTATAACTGGCCAAGTGGTGGCGGTGGTGGTTTACAAGTGGTAAATTGCCTGCAAATGCCTAGCCAACAAACACTAGTTGAATTTCGACAAATCAAACCGTCCAGCCAGGAGCAACGAAATCTATGAAATCTATTAGCCATTCCACGGTGTTCATTGATCAGAAGTGGAACTGTATTTGGCCGCTATTAAACTATGTGCATCTTAGCAGTTATGTGGTTACCCTCACTGCGTGCCTTAAAAAATCGCAGTGCAATCTCAAGATTATAATATGGATCTAAACAAAGCGGCGAAATGCACTTTAGTTTTAGTTTAAAAATTGTCTATGATTTTTGCTGCAGTCATAAATACTTCCGTAGTCTATTGAGCAGTATTGAGCACTGGCAATACTTTCAAACAATAGTTTGTTGGTAGTCTGGTAACCCTGTGCAGTTCTTTTGTGAATTCGTCGTCAAAATAGAGAGGGCTAAAATTCTTGAAAAATTGGAATTTACTTGAAAAATTACAAAATATAAAATGGCAGACTCAGATGTAGTGGACTTGGATTTGACAATCGATAATTTAGTTCCCAAGAGTCCCGAAAGGTAAATATTTATGAATGTTTGTAAATGCATGTGAAAATAATACCAAAGTCCTTCATGTTTTTTGAACATAAAATGGGTTAGAAATTCTCAAATAAATACTAAGGTGGATAGCTTTATATGTCATTTTCTATTAGTCTAAAAATGATTATTACAGGGGTGCCTTGACTTATGACCTACTTATAGTACAATAGCCTGATCAAGTGTGTGGGAGTGCATGGATGTGCATAATATAGCTAAGCCATATTTTGCATTTATGACGCATTTATACACATATAATAGTACTGTTGCGACTTTGATTTACATCAAAACATTGATGAGGCTTCGATATTTAATTTAATTATATCTTCATTATAGAATTATTTCAAGATCAGCATCAATCAGCTGTGCAAATAATAGGTTCATTGCATGTGCAGATAACACTTACATGATAATGTTAATTATAAGCGATGTTTTCAGTTATGACAGATTCTAATGCTTTTCTTTGTTTTCAACAATTATCTTAGAGTGGCTGAAGAAAAGAAAGAAAGTGGTAATCACCTGTACAAATTCAAAAATTACAAAGGAGCCCTGGCTATGTATGATGAAGCTATACAGCTTTGCCCAGAGAATGCAGCATACTATGGCAACAGATCCGCATGCTACATGATGCTGGGCATGTACAAGAAGGCCCTTGATGATGCTCAGAAAGCTGTTTCTTTGGATTCAACATTTACAAAAGGATACATCCGCATGGCCAAATGTTGTATTGCACTAGGTAAATATAATTACATCTTTTTTTTTTTCATTTTTATTTGTCTCATTCATTTATAGACTAGGAAATTCTGGTGGAAGCTTTTTATTTTATTTTTACCTAAAATACCCATTGGCCAATTATATCAGAGTCAGTCTTGGTGTCCATGAGAGTGTTAAGGTAGGACAGAACATGTTGGATGGGCGTCTGTAAAGCCACAAGGATGGTGAACAATGTATGCCTCCTATTACAGTACTATTCAACCACGGCACACAAGTGGAGAAGCTCGCCATAAAGTTTTGCAGCATCCATCCAGCATTCCATGCAAAATTGTGCACAAACTAATTGGTCATTATTCTATCGAAGGTCAAGCAAATTATATCCTAGAGCCCAAAAGAAAGAGTTTGTAGGGTACATAAACAGATAGTATCCATTTGAATGTTTGTACATATACCTCAGATAAGCTTTTCATACCTTCTCAAAGGTCAGAATGTACTTCTTTTCGTATGGGTTTATTATTTAGTTCATGAAGTTACTTGCTGAGTGAAACAACTTAGTCTATAGTTTAATACTTACTGCAATTATTGAGTGGTGCCATTTGTTGTTGAAATCACACCATTGTGTAATCATTGATGAATGGTGTTTATTATTAGTGACTTCATAGTGGATTGTTGATTCATTAGGTTGTTTTTATCAGCCTAGGAACTTTACATATAAATTGTTATATCTACCATATTTATTGATAAATAACTTATCATGTTTACACTATGTTTGGTGATTTAGCCTTGCAACCAGTGTTTATTAATATTAATAATTAATCTACAGTGTAAAACTGACCTGCTTCTAGCCCTACTTCTTCATTTTTTTACCCAACTGGTGAACATTTGGCTTAGGCCCATACAGTTTTTCTTAAATCGATGACAAAGTTCACCTATGAATTGTGCCTGAATTAGGTAATTCTATGTTTCAGGCGATTAAACTTAAGTAAATAATATTATTATTACTATAATGTATCTTAAACAGCAAGTAACTACCTCTCTAAAGCTAGGCAGAATTTGAAAAATGCTAAGCACTTATTATAATTCACTTATTATAATTGCAAGGACATGTAAATTGTAGTAGTTTTTAATATAATATTACTAGCTGTGCCCCGCGGTTTTACCCACATTATGTTAGGTTTTTGGTTACAGATCCGGTTCCGTGGCTCATAGCTCAATGTTATATAGCCTAAACTCTGTTATTCTCAAGTATAAGCTAGGGAATGTCTCGCAGAGTCATTATTTTGCTGCAAAGTTATTTTAAAACTGTGATATCTCCTAAGATATTCATTGAAATTAAACAATGTACGGAGCAATTTTGTTCAAAATGTTGATAAGGATTAATACTTTGTTTATAAAAACACCTTCGCAAATAATTCATTATTTTAAAACAAAATTTCTGGCCATAAAAATGGCTATAGTGACTCATCCTTAAAACTTAGGCATATACTACCGCGTACTTTTCTTTAGTATATTTTAAGAGGAACAATTCTCTTATACATTATTTTTGCGTAACTTTACCCGTTTACGCAGCGCACGCAACGAAAGCCCTCAAAAGGAATATTTTTCCCTGTTTTTGTCACATTTTTCATTGATGTTCTGCTCCAATTGGTAGCGTGATGTTATATAGCCTATAGCCTTCCTCGATAAATGGGCTATCCAAAACAACAACAAAAAATCAAATCCTACCAGTCCGATTTGATTTTTTTTCAATTTGATTTAGTTCCTGAGTATAGCGCGTTCAAACAAACAAACTCTTCAGCCTTATAATATTAGTATAGATAGATACAATTATATAGTATTTCAATTGGCATACTCCACAACCAAAAAAGATTATGTGGTTGACATGATTCATACCAGTGAGACTGACAAATACTGTAAGGCTCAGGAGTGTATTGTACTTGCCAGAAGTAGGTACTGACGTCTTTTCATCAGGTGATTCCCCAATTGCATTACTCATCATTAATCATGATTAAAAATAATTCCTATCTTTATCACCAGGTGATTTGTCGGGAGGCGAACAGGCCGTGCGGCGCGCGAGCGAGCTGGGTGGCGCGGAGTGTGCGAGCAGCGAGCGCCGCGCGCTTGAAACACTGCGCAAGTTGCACGAAGACGCACAGCGCGCCATGGAAGCCAACGATTACCGCCGCGTGGTCTTCTGCATGGACCGCTGTCTAGACTATAGCCCCTCTTGCACCAAGTGAGCCTTCATATTTATGGATTGTGTTTATATCAAGCTGATATTTGCAACTGTCTGCAGTTGCTGAGATGTGCTCAGCGTGTATTTTACGTACGAGGGATTTATGGATTGCAAACAAATAACCAAAACAAATATGGTATAATAATAATTAGAACAAATTATAGGTACCATGATAAGGTGAATAACAATGCAAGGGTGAATTGAGAATAAACTTTAAAATTGATTTTAACATTGAAATTGTAACACTATCATATTATACAAGATATACAGCACAAATTGCACAATATGTAATACAAAAAAGTGTGTATACGCAACAACTAGATTAAGCATTTTAATAAGTTTGCTACTTGTTCATGTTTTCCAGGGCGAAGCTCACAAAAGCAGAATGTTTGGCCATGCTTGGACGCTGTCAGGAAGCTCAAGAAATTGCTAACGACTCATTAAGATTCGACAGTTTTGATACCGAAGCTATATACGTGCGTGGTCTCTGCCTATATTTTGAGGTAATCAATCATTCATTATTTAAATACATGCGTTTAACTTGACAATTTACTTAACACAACTATTGTTAAAGGATAAAGACGAACAAGCATTCAAGCATTTTCAACAAGTTTTACGTCTTGCCCCCGATCATAAGAAAGCCATGGAAACTTACAAAAAGGCTAAACTGCTTAAGCAAAAGAAAGAAGAAGGTAATCCTTATTTTTCTTATTGGGTCTTTATGTATATATGGGACAACAATACATATATTATTCATTTAAACATCAATTCGGATTTTATACGATTTTGCATGAATACATCGTAATCTAATGCAAATGATATGGATTTACATGTTCATGGTCATTACAGGCAATGAAGCATTCAAAATGGGCAGGTGGCAGCAAGCCCTGAGCCTGTACAATGAAGCGTTGACTATTGATAAGAACAATAAGATTGTTAATGCCAAGCTTTACTTCAACAAGGCCACCGTATGCTCCAAATTAAACCAAATAAAAGAGGCCGCCGAAGCTTGCTCTGCTGCCCTGGAATTAGACGAAAACTACGTGAAGGCGCTTCTTCGGCGTGCTAAGTGTTACACTGAACTTGGTGATTATGAAGAGGCTGTCAAAGATTACGAAAAACTCTACAAGATTGATAAGAGCAAGGAAAACAAGCAATTATTACATGAAGCTAAAATAGCTCTTAAGAAGTCAAAACGCAAAGACTATTATAAAATTCTTGGCATTGACAAAAGCGCTTCTGAAGACGATATTAAAAAGGCGTACAGGTATTATTATTATTTGATATTTGATTCCCACTGTATATTGCAGAATTTAATATAAAAACGTCTATTTGGTGTACATTGCTAAATATCAATAAGGGTACGATATTTAAAACTTACTACTACAAGCAGAAATGTAAGTTACGACAATTATAAAACTTTATAAAATAATGTGACTCCAGGAAGCGTGCACTGGTGCACCACCCGGACAGGCACGCGGGCGCGCCGGACACGGAGCGGCGCGAGCAGGAGCGCCGGTTCAAGGAGGTGGGCGAGGCCTACGGGGTGCTCAGCGACCCCAAGAAGCGCGCGCGCTACGACCATGGGCAAGACCTTGACGACGACGGCACCGGTATGGCAGGTTCGTACATGCTTACATTTACGTATAATATAATATTCGTTTTTCTAACTCATCAAGGCGTCTTAATTATAGGTGTCTGACAGGTTGTATTTATGTGCGCAGGCTTTGGATCATCCGCTTTTACACACACAAAAATATGCACATGCATTCTACACACAATTAACTCACCATCATGAATTATAGTTGTGGTGAAAGTAAAAACCTCACCTAATTCATCAAGTAGTTACTTTAGAATATAGAAAAACTAGGCAAAGGAAGACTGTTTCATAAAATCTAATTCTAAGCAAGCATTTCGTTATAATTCCATAAATGGCTGTAGTGCGGTCAGGTCAATGGTCCCATTCTTATGTGGAGTACATTCCATGGGAGGAAAGTCGCACCGTCGAAACTTAAAAATTTCCAATACAAATAGCCCAATTCCCTGTTCTAAATAGTTGAAATTTTAAATATGTACAATTACATACTTACAGACACGCCATCTCATGGCACCGTCGCGAGAATAATAATTGTAATTTAATTTATAATGTCGTGCATTATGTTCTATTTCACTTCGTCACATTAAAACCGTCACCGTGCCGTGCCACTAGTGGGTACCATTGGGCCTAAAACTGAGTTTTCTGCGAGCATTAATTCGAAATTGACAGGTAAACACGAGATAAACATGTGAATGAAACGGTGAAAGTCGTATTACAACTTTCTGATATCGCTACTTTTGTTTTCAGACATTGACCCCAACGCAGTATTCCAGACTTTCTTCAACCGTGGTGGACAACATTTTGATTTCCATTCGGGTGGTGGTTTTCCTGGAACCGCATTCAGTTTTCAATTTGGTTAAATTCCTTATACCCGTTTCATAAAAACATAATTTTGACAATCAACAAAATGTTATGCATAAATAAATAGTATGTGTACTTTATAGCATTAAAAGGAAACGAAATAGTTCTAGCAGAACATAAATAATGCATCATTCCACATTAAAATAATATTATGTCAAATGTTTCTGAAAGAGTGATTGATATTTGGCAAAAAAATTGGTTTTATTTCTTCCTATTTGCGAACATCCAAAAAAGTGTTCTGTTTGAAATATATTCACATGATTGCCATACAATATCACAACGAACGACCAAGTATTTTGTTGAGCACATAAAACTAATAACTGTGCATAAATGGTATTGCGTTCAGAACCTTAGTACCTAATTATTATAATAACGACTGATTTGGTTAAGTAATTTTTTGATTGTTAACCCCACTTACGGAGTTGTGTGATCATGCTATATGCTATGCAATGTAATTTAATAATAATAATTAAAGGAGAATACCTTATTAATAAAACTAGAAAATACCTGTAACTACCTCGGGATTTTAATTGCTCCTGTGTTTTCCCGAAGGTAAATAAAGAAATTAAATACACCAAAACCATTAAGACCCACTTTCACCAAAATCACTAAATACATAGTGCCTAAACGCATTTAAACATCACTGCATCCCTGTCACATTGTTAGAAGGCGACAGAGAGAGATATGTTTAGTGATTTTGGTGAAAGCGGGCCTAAATATGTACAATTTATGATAAATAATAATAATTATCTCTTTTTACCATGTTTATGCTGAACAACCCTGCCAAACATTGGACTGAATGTGTATTTTAATATTTTTGTAACCTGGGTTATAATAATCCAGTCTCACTTTCACCTCAATTTTTAATTCGATCGCAAATACATGATTGTAATATTTATGTAAGTAGATGCAATATTTATAGTTACTATTTGCAAATCATAATACAATATTTACTCGTCTCTGTATATAACATGAAAAGATAAAAGAAAACTTTAAACTTAGGAGTCATTTTGTTTACTCGCTTGTTTAAGATTGGGTATTGTGTTCAATCATCAGGTAGAATAAAATATAAAGATAAAAGCTTATTACTGAAACGATCAACAATAGTTTCGAAAAAAAAAATGATTATAAAATTATAATCAAGGACTTTCACAGTAGTTTTAATCTATAACATAAAATTTGATTACTTATTGCATGGAAATAAAAAATCCTCTAACTGGATGTCGAAATTTTATTTTGCTGGTCACCCTATTATAACGTTATAACCTCTGTCTAATTGGGAAATACTATTTAATCAAAGTGTGTAGGCAGACGACAATATAATTTGGCAAGGTACACATAATCAATATAGGTGATTGCAAAATTATCAACTTGCTACTAAGGTACTTAGTACTAAGGACACATGGGGGTATTGACAAGACATACGACCAATTATTTTTCTGATATCAAAACCATTAGGTCTATAACTAATATTATGATAGATTTCTTTCGAATAAATAATGTTTAGCATAGATCTGTAAAGAAGGCCACACAGAGAGAGCGTCTCCGCACGCGACCGATAATCGGGTAGATTTTTGACAGATTTCTTCGTCGACGAGAAGAAACTCAAAAATCAGCCTGATTATCGGTCGCGTGCGCATAGTGTTTCTTATTCTACCTGTTTGTTCAAGACAGGCAAAGTAGTATATCACCGATTGAGCCACGTATATCGATGGAAAACCTAAAGTTCTTGTCGCAAGGAAACCTGTCTGCTAGCACATTTGACGAAAAAAAAACATTACTGATAAGCTTTACCAAATAAAGTGAAGTTACCGGCTTTCGATGCTGGCTACACTACAGAATAAATAAATAAAGCATCATGATAGTTTGTAAATATTTTATTTTATTTTACAATTTACAAAATTATAGCCAGTTAATTTACACAACTATTGAACTGCTTTATATTATTTGGTTTCTTCTTTCTTTTTCGATTTATCAGAATCTTTGACTCTCATGGCTTTATCGTCCGGGGCACGTTTAGTTTCAGTTTTACTTTTTAAACCTTCAAATCTGAAAGTAATAACGTTATAGATGCTGATTCTTATTTCTCAAGCCATGTTTTAGGGGGTGAAAGTATTCACGAATTTAAATGACTTTTATTATGGGGACCAACTCTGAACGATAAAAAACTTTGCTTTCCCCCACAAAATTGCATTTCAACACGATCAAAATTTGTATAAAACAGTTTTTATTGATTTATCTGTGTTAGTCCTATGAAAAAAGGTGGTTGCGTTCATGAGCAGTTTCACCTCTTAAAAAACTGCATGAAATAATGTCACCCCGAATTAAAATGTAGCACACACGTTACGATATTAAACTTTCGCAAGTTTAAACTCATACGTATTTATGTGTTTGCTAATAACTGGCTCGGTTGTCGCGAAGTCGTCAACTCGGCGACTGAGCTAACGGTACTGGGTTCGATTCCCAGGTTAGCAATACTTTTTATTGGGTTGTTCTTATGGAAGCAGCCCGGAATTCGGAAGTTTGTGGTATGAACTCCGTGCCTCGGAAAGCACAAAGCCGTTAGTCGAGCGCCTGTTCTCTCCGGTTGTGCCGTTGGATTGCCTTTCTACCGGACTTCAGAGTAGGGAAAGTGTCCCTGTATTGAGCACATACTTCTGCGTATTTGATCAATCTCTATTGAGGGCAGCCAACGTGATCGAAGTTCAGTTACATAGTAGGTAATGCATAAGTTTTAGTTAGCGCGCATTGTGTAGCTTGTATACAAATTAGCTAACGTTATGTGTACGAGTACTTAACCATTTCTAAACGATATGAGTGCACATTAAAATATGTTGTGGCCGGAACACCTATTTACATACCATTACCCTGTACCCTGTTTATGGACCTGTAGGTACCTACATAGTATTGTGTTTGTTAGGGCCTCTTCTCTGCGAGCGGACTGTAACGCTCAGGAAATCCGCCACACAGGCCCAGTGAGCTTAGTTTCTCATTAGGAACATAAATGAACCGTACCTACTCATGATGTTCTGCTGAAATGTAATTGTGTGGAAACATCGAAATGCTTACTTTTTCATTTTGAATGGTTTCTTTTTTTCTGGCTTCGGAGCTTGATGCTCATTTTTGAAAGTCAGGACGTAACGCTTTACAATATCTACATTGACAGTAGTGTTTTCAGGATACATCCTCTTTTTCCAAGCTTCCAATTCCTCCATCCACATTCTCTGGTACTCATAGGAGAGTAACCATTCGACGCGTTCTTTAGCTTCCTGTTAATATAAGTGAACATTATCCAAACTAATCAAATTAATTCGATTGCTTGCCTGACGTTCTCGACTCGAGATATTTTTTCGAGACTACGGAGAAAAATATTAGGTAACAAGCTCCGGTCCTCTTTATATGGTGATTTTCCTAAATAAATGGATTTAACAATATTTCGTCCTTTACACATCTAAGTAAACAGATGCCTAGCGCTTTATTTTCGTGGTTTACTTACCATATACTTCCATGGCTGGGGATTATATTTGGGGAAATCTGAAGAAATTATGTTATGATTAGGTCGACATTGTGTGGCTTTCTCCCATTTAATGCCGACCATTGGACCCATTGCGGGTTTTACTTATATGTCCATGTGTGAATAAAATTAAATAAAAATTATCTTCAAAATGTCACAATAAATGAAGCAAAATCAAGAAGCATGTCCAAGCATGCCGTTAAAAATCTGAGTTAATAGTGGATACTTGACACAACGTTTGAAAAAAGAATCTCATGCCCCTCATGCCCTACACGGAAACAAGGAGTTTAAAATTTTAAATAATTCTCTATTTACATAATATAACGAGATACTAAGTAGGTACCCAATCCCAATATAGATAAAGAAGCACAGACATACCTTCAGTGTGTACCTACCCGGAATTTAACAATTCCGGGTAGGTATACACAGAAGGTATAATAAAATAAAATAAAATAAAAAACGACAGGTTGCACTCGGAGTGCCGGCAGAAGTGAAAACTTGAATATTAACGTTGTGCATTTTTGACATTTTGGAATGGTTAGGGAATAATTTTGCACGAATTGCTATAATTATCATTATAAAAGTACTATGCATATAACAGAAACCATTAAACCAAGCACGTGTACTATTTAGTCCATCCATCCATCCACGATTTTCCACGATTTTGCGTGCGAATCGTACAAATTTTTCGATCAGGGTCACGTGTCCTGACGCGAGTTTAACATTTTTTACCCAACGCCGCTAAAGAAGTTTTCACTTCAATAAAACCAAAATAGTAATTTATTCGTCAAAATTGATTTGGTCGCCTTCAAAGTAGGTCCCTTTTTTTCTTTTTAAGCATGGGATATCATCTAAAGACTTCGTCCGCTCTGGGTGGAGCGAAAGGGAGTGTCACACTCTTACTGACTAAAATCCACCCGTGTTCCTCCTATCGCCCTTTGCATTCCACACAACAAACACAACGCGACGCCGACCCGGGCCTGGTTTTAATCGGACGGCGAGCCACCCAACGCCGCAGGCCCGCGACTACGATGACAGGAAATCACTCTGCGACTCCAAAGTCAAAGCATTTATTTCATTTAGACCTTTTACAGGCACTTTTGAATTGTCAAGATGTTATACAGTAAGTTGAAGCTATTTGCTCGTTCCAAAACGTAGGTCTCTATGGAGAAGAACGAGCAAGAAACTCCATGGACACTCTTTTCAAATTGGCTTTTACAAAATCATGGTTACAAAATTCTTGTTGCTTCTATTATGTGAAAACAACGAACGTGACTAAAAAACAAGAGAAATAACTTGAACCAGGGCCGGACGCGAAAGGTCGCCGCGCCGCCGATCGCCTCTACGAGAAAATGGCGTTGCTCCACCCAAGCAGGGCAAACCTCCGCCGTGTCCTCCGGGCGACCCTTACAGTGATAACACCCGGGCGTGTCCTACCGACAAATCCGACACAGGAAGCTCCCAAAATAATCGCGCCGGAGAGTAGGTATACCTGTGTCAGACGGACGGTGAGGCCGCCGTGGCGCCTATCTAGCCACTCCTCAAATAGGGGACTTATCGCCACAATTGTGGCGTGCCCTCAAAGTAGCCCCCCTTCGCTTACAATAAAGCTACGCCAGCGCTGGACCCCGACCTCCATACATTTTGGTAAGCCGATTGAAGTATGGTCTTAAACTCCTTCAGCGAATTTTCTTTTATAGATTTAATCGACTCGAAATGCTTTCCTCGAAGTGATAGGTAATTAGTTTTCGCGTCTAGTTTGTAAATAACGCACCTGTAAACACACTAGGGAGTACCTATATTAGTTCTACTAGCTTCTGCCCGCGACTTCGTCCGCGTCACAGTTGATGTGTTATCCTACGGGTACCGTACATTTTCCCGGGATAAAAAGTAGCCTATGTGTTATTCCAGACTATAATCTATCTTTGTGCCAAATTTCATCCAGATCCATTCAGCCGTTTAAGCGTGAAAGAGTAACAAACATCCATCCATACATCCATACATACAAACTTTCGCCTTTATAATAGTAGTAGGATTGTCCTCGTGTCGATATTTTGCTTCTATTTTATAGAACTCTGGAGCAATTTATTTGTTTAATCAGGGATATGTAGCATTCTAATGGGGAAAGATACAGCAGCTGCAGCTGCAGGAGCATACAACAGGAGTTTATCTTTATACAATACATAGGTAACAATAAATATGCCAGATAACTCTCTATTTAACTTTAGTCATGCCCAAATAAACTTATAACATTTAGATAGTAGTAGTACTCGAAATCTCTGATGGATTTTAATGCCCTTCTGAATAATTTGAAGACTGTTATTATACCATATCATTTGGTGTAATAATACACATATGCTTACAATAGGTACATGATTCTTCGTTAGTGAGGTGGCGCTTAATTCTCGTCGTCTTTTTAACCTTTTGAACGCCATGGTCGGATACAGCCGACAAGAAAAGGATTTTTTTTGTACGGACGCCAGCACATCAAGCTACTACAATCTGTCAAATTTCTTTAAATAGATTTCCAACTTTATCGCTGTAGCATATGGTTCAAACTTTATTGCGAAAATGTGAGTTTCAGGTAGCTTGATGTGCTGGCGACTGTGCAAAATAAATATAGGTAGGTACTTAATCAAGTACTACGTTTCTTTTTCCTATTATTTAAAACTATATTAATAAAATATTGTAAAATAGCACAAAGATATTCATTACCTACTTACATTTCACTAGAAAAAAAAAAAAAATTGCTAATCAAAATGAACTGCCTCTTTAGCCCAATGGTCCTAAGCACGACTGCTACGCTATCTCCTGGGTTTGATTCCCAGGTCGAGCAATACTATTGGGTTTTTCTCTTTGATTATGTTTTTCTATGAAATTCTCAGTAGCAGCACTCACAACAGTTTGAATTTGTGCCTGGTTAATGTCAATAGGCTCGCCCCCTATTACATGGGACCTAAATATATCGGCGAACTGTGTGGGTGTACATTGGTACATCTCTGCCTAACCCTTCGGGGAATACAGGCGTGATGGCTTTTCGAAATGAGCTGAATTTGTGGCTAGGCGTAGTACGATGAGTTTACGCTCTGGCGTGCAAAAGGTTACTCGTAATAATCATCGGACATTGCCTTGACATATCAAGCTGAAGCATATCCTCCACGTTATACAAAGAAATAAGAATGAGTATGTAAAGATCGTAGCTGGTGGCGTTCTGTGGTTTCTGCCTGCTCGCCATGGGAAACAGGCGTGAATTCATTACCTATGTATGTGTAGCCAGCCCCCCACGTTAGGTTATTGCTATAACGGGCTGTAGTGTAGCGAGATTCTCTAAAATGCAAACTCGAAAACGAGTCTCACTCAAGTGACCGCTTTCACTTCGATAACGAACCCACTTGACCTTGCTTTAGTATTCACTCGCCGTGGTGATGTCACTGGCGTGATTGTGTTTACAGACTACCATTTTGTAATCTACAAGCAGCTGTGCGATTCTCTAAAATGCAAGCTCGAAAACGAGTCTCACTTCGATAACGAACCAACTTGTCATTGGCTTAGTATTCGTTCGCCGTGGTGACGTCACCACGGCGAACGAATATTAACCAATGACAAGTTCACTCGATCACTTTAGTGAGACTCGTTTTCGAGTTTGCATTTTAGAGAATCGTACTACTGGTGTCCACAACTACAACACAAAGCAACTCCAAGTCTAAGCACGTATTTTGCGTATGTTAGGTTATATGGCTAGGATTTATTAATGGCATAAAAATTAAAACAAGATCATGACTTTTTTAGTTTTTATTTGATACACTAGTAGTATTAGATGAACCTAACTTCCAACTGTGTACCTGAAACAACAAAATAAATATTAAAATTTAGCTTCAAAGGCTGAAGATTTTCAATATAGTTCTTGGAAGCTTTCAAGCACGTATGTAGTCAACTGAAAGCCTGTGGTAACAATTTGACCCACCTATAAACATACAGTAGGTATGGGTCTTGGCTTGGCACACTGCAGTTAGTTGGGTTAACTTCAGGACCACCAAGATACATCGGCCATACAGTTAGCTGTATTATTGTAATACATATTGTCTGTTTGTATGCTTTTCAATAGTCCTTGTGATACAAATTTATAACAAAAGGGTGGAGCAAGCATACTAATATGCCCTCCAATTCTTTATGCTAGTCTCATTATGAGATAACAACTGCCTCAGAGGGGTAACAATAGAACATAAAGCTATGGATCAATCTACAACTAGTACAGCCTCTTAGGCGAAGCTACATAAGGCCGCGACGCGACCTGCGACACGTGAGCGATATCAACAAATAAATGTATGCTTACGTATGTGGTTACACCGTATATCAAATATTATTATAGATATTTGATTTCTTTATGCGATGGGAACACCATTACTGTAATCACGGCATCTGCTACATCAAATATCAGCAAAATTGAATAGAATTTATTAGAAAAGTTCTCACTTATGTGAAAATACCGCTTATAATGTAGCCATTCCAAGTCTATCTCGTATCACTCTTTCAGTCGCTTCACAAATCGCTGAATACAGTAGCATCAGCTTTAAGTAAACTAAAATAATTACTGCCAAAATGGGTAGCCCCCATCTTGGGTTACAAAATTTTTCTGACAATTCCATTTGCTTTAGAAAATTTTTAAGTTAGATGCTTTGCTAATTTTCATTGAATTATAGCTACAGCTGTGACACCAATACTGTTTAGGTATTTCTCATATGTGCATAAAATAAATCAATAGAAACTAGAGACTGATATAACTATACTATCACTTCATTAACATCCTACTAATATTATAAGTAATAATATATATTCCACTTTCACCAAAATTACCACTATATTTAACATGTGTGTTTAAATTTTCATTCTGTCTCCTATCTAACAGGGATGCAATGATGTAAAATATGTTTAGGCACTTAATGTATTTAGTGATTTTGATGAAAATAGCTATAAATTCTACTTTAGTATTTAATCTAATAATATTACAAACGAAGTTTGTGAGAATGGAAGGATGGATGGATGTTTGATACTCTTTCACACAAATAGCTGAATGGATCTGGATGAAATTTGGCACAGATAGATTGGGGTGTGGAATAACACATGTACTTATATCCTGGAAAAATGTATGGTTCCCGTGGGATAATACCTATATCAAATTTGAGTATGAGCTAGTACTAAAGTAATGAATTAAAGTACAGTTGAATCTACAGCTCAAAATTCAAATGTGTTTCTTTGATCGGAGAGAGTATGGCGGACGTATGTTGGCATTGGCAGTCCTGAAGTTAGTGTCTTCACATACAAAATTACATGAAATTCTGAATGCAAGTTAATGAGTTTTATACAATGCATTTCATGTAATATCAAGCTAGACACAAATCTAGTCACTATCTATTTCATTTACTATTTGAAAAGCACTGTAATAAACAGTTGGATGAAAAACAGACACGCACATGGAATAGGGCAAAAAATACCATCACTTAACCTCCAGTGACTAACAATTCATTTTTAAGTTATGGTAAACTCCACTCCACGTGCACTTTTTGTTGTTGCATGGCAACGACAATGAATAACGTTAAGAAATCGTCCATTAGAAAATTCCGAATGAGGAACAACAACGACATATTCTAAACATGTCATACCCAGTTATCATTTAGAGGTTATACATCTATTATTTTTGTGTAACTTGTGAGTTCAACATTGTTATTTAATTACTTGAAAATATAGCCTAACGCCTACATAACAGTAATAAAATATCCTAGGTAGGTAAATATAAAAAATGCAAAATAGCTACTTTGATTGGGGCACCTAGTAACGAATTTCAAAGACACGAGGTTACATTAACTTTGTTTTAAGGGTAGGGTTTTGACATAAACATCTAAGACGATTACCATGAGGAGAAGATGGAAAATGCCGGTTAGCGACGGTGTTAATGAGACAAGTCAAAGACAGGACTGGCTAGAAAAATAATTCATGAAACATACCATTTTATTTGGACCTCGCACGCATCTTCCTCCTTTTACGCTTTAGCCTTCGCATGCGCTTCTTACGCCACTGAAACAATAAAAACACCGCAAATCAAAACGCGGTTCAGCCACACACAACATGTTGATGAAACAACTTGTTAAAACGCAATTTTGTTGCACAAATAAATATATACCTTTGCTCTCATGTTTAAGAAGGAAAAGGTTTAACTTTCCTCCTTCAAAAGGAGTTCGTGATTTATAGTAAAATTCACGATGCAGATATAGGACTGTGCTCGAGACTCCGTTGACTGAAAAGAAGGAGAACGACAACGATCGAACCGAAGTTGCAGTTGTTATAGAGTTTGACAGTTTATACCATAGAGTAAATTGAAATTGTGTTTTTATACTGGGTAGGCTAGTTTATTATCCGAATACTTGATCTACAACACACGAGCGAGAGAGCACACTGCAATATTGCTACATATTCAATAATAATTCTTGTTAAAATGCCACAATGTTTTATCATATTTGCTCTCATTTTCACCTAAATTCATAGCACAGCACATACTAAATCCAAGGCTGTGGAGCAATGTTGCCATCTTAAAAAAATATTAACGATGATAAAAAAAAAAATTGTGTTTATTATTCTTTTCCATTTATTTATTTATCATACATATTAATTACATTTTTAAATATTACTATAAAAAAAAAACATTTAAAAACATAAAAAATAGTAGCTCACCGGCGCGGCGTCGGGAACAGAGTCCAAGCCACCGATGGTCAGGGCTCCTGAGAAAGGAATCTCCTAACAATACGCGCCGTGTCTAGGAGTACCGCTTTCTGAATCAAGCCCTTGATCCAACCGCCCAACGAGAGCCTCCTCAGGTGTTGGTCGAGGCTCTTGGCTATTATGCCATTGGCCGTCACGACTATCGGCACAATGTTTGCCGTATTCACAACCCACATGTCGACAACCTCGCGAGCCAGATCAAGATACTTATTCTTTTTATTTTATTATTATTATTTATTTTTTAAAACGTTACCCCATATGAATTTTCCATGTAATAAGTGGTTGTGAAATATATTGCAATTTCTAGCGTGCTAAAAATTGCTTTGGTTTTGTTGGTTAAATTGGTTAAATGCTCTAAGGCTAAAAAATATGTTACATCTTACATGATAGGCACCACAGTGTGTGCCACCTCGATGCTAATATTTCGTTTTCGTTATGGTGAGGTAAATTCTAAAAAAATAGGCTGTATTTAGTAATACCTTGATTAGAACATTTTTTTATTAAAAAAACACAAATAGTGTCAAAGTTGTGAGCAGCAACTACCAACCTAATGAAAATAAAATTTACGTGAAATAATTGACATTTTGTAATTTGTAATGGGACACTCAACTTATTCGCGCCAAAAGTTTTAACAAGTTCGTAATTCATAACTATTTCAGTGTTAAACTTGGTTCTCTCAAGATATTGACACGGTAAGTGTTTCCAAATAAAGTTAGCGTTGATAAATACTCTTTTAATCATAGAAACACGATTTTGTCTTGGATTTAAACATAAATAAAACAGTGTTACCAACATAATCGTTTTTCATGGCGATTCGGCATGCGACGAAGTTGAAGTCTTCCACTTTTTATTTAAGGTTTTGTCCTTAATAATATTGATTGTTATTTGTATGTAATGAGTTTCCAAATAATGGAAAGCTTCAAGTATAAAGTGCGGTAGTGTTAAACATACTGAACGCGACGTAAAATTATGCTCTGTTCGTTAGCTGTACTGTTAGCAGCAGCTACGTGTGCCCATACATTATTATTATAGTAACGGTGCGTCCTGAAAATGGTTACGTCTAATAAACAACCCGATAAAAAAGTAGTGAAAATGGCTGAGCAAAACAATGCTGCAGTTGTGCCTCAGAGAACATTACTTGGTGAAGTCAACGAACACATAACATGTCCTCTATGTAGGGGCTATTATATAGATGCAACAACAATTGTGGAATGTTTACACTCCTTTTGTCGTAGTTGTATCATTAAACATTTGCGAGCGAAGAGTTACTGCCCTGTGTGTGAAATGATGATAAATTCTGCCAAGCCAAACATTAAATTAGATAAGGCACTTCAAGACATAGTATATAAACTTGTACCGGGCCTTTTTCAAAAAGAAATGGAGAGACGACAGCAGTTTTATTCCTCGAGACCTGGCCCTGCTGCATCCGCTACTCCTGAACAGAGAGGAGAAGATACTGAAAGAATAATTTTCAGCCCAGAAGATGTAATATCCTTCTCCCTAGAATATGCTGATGCTACTGACACTGATAGTATATCTAGTAAATCGTCTGACAGCAGTGAACCACAACCTGTTTCAGCAACACCAAGAAGGTTTTTGCAGTGCCCTGCAGTTGTCAACATTAGTCATCTCAAAAAATTTTTAAGTATGAAGTTTGATATTGACAGTACCCAATTTGCAATTGATATTTTGTACAAGAGAGTTCCTTTACCAGATTACTATACTTTGATGGACATTGCTTACATATACAATTGGAAGCGGAATGAACCAATGCGCTTTTTTTACCAGATAACAGATTATGTAGCTATTCGAAATAGGTTATTTGAAATTAATAGGAAAGGCTCTGCTTCCTGTCATTTAAGAGATAGAAAGCCCAGTCCTGCTTCAACCGAAGATACAAATGCAAGCAGTCCAGCACCCCATTTAAATGATCAAGGGTCTGAAGCTTCTTCTGGAACAGATAGTCCAATGCCTGATGATGGTATAAGTCATGTAAGTGATACATCTAAGAAAAATGAAAAAACAGGACAACAAACTAAAGATTTGGTTGAGACCACGGCTGTTGTCAAACCTTCTGACACACCTAAGAAAAACGATGATGAAGTAGAAAAGTCTCAATTTCTAAATTCTTTTGAACTTACTGCTAAGAGTATGTTGCCACTTAAGTCCTCACCAGTAAAATGTGATGAACAAACTACTTCCAATGAAAGCCCTTCTAAAATTCAATCCAATACTCCAAAATTAGAAGAGAAAATTGGAGAACCATCCAAAAGAAAATTTCAAGCAACCCCACATACACCAGAGTTAAAAAAAATAAAAGTTGAACTTGAGAAGGCAAAGATCAGTCATTTAGTGAACAGTCCTAGTGTTTCAAATGTGACAACTCCTGGCCAAAATAATAATAAAGCAAGTGACACTGATATAAAAAGTAAAGAGGTAGAAGGACCATCTAAAACTACTCCTGTACCTCCAGTTACAGCCAATGTACCGTCCCCCATGCCTGTTCCCACAAAAGATATAAAGCAGCAAATATCAGGTACAAAGCAACAAGATAATCCTGGAGTCAAAAGAACAGTTTCAGTGCCTCAAAATATATCATCTCCTAAAAGAAAACCTCCAAATGAGAATCCTTCTGCAGCGCAGCCTGCACCTGGAACTCAGAAAACAATTTCTCCACTCAAATTACAAATACCAAAGCCTGAACTTGCAGCAAATTCAAAGCCTCATGAAGTACAAAAACCTCCAGTTAAAAAGATGCCTGATTTAAAACCTAGTGTTCCAATGTCAAACAAAGGACAACCAGTTAATAAAGTAAGAATGGATCTATTAGCCAATAATAGTGACCCAACAATTGATAGAAGTAAAATATTATCTCAGGTTAAATCTTCCCTTGGGTCTCCAATTCCAGGAACACAACCATCTGGTGATCCTTTAAAGTCTTTATTTGATTCATGTAAAATTAATATACCATCATCATTATCTATTACTCTAACTGATCAAAAGTTAGATTCTCGAAATCCTAATGAAACCACAATTCCTGATCCTAAAAAAAGCATGGTAAATAAAAACCTTGGTGGTGCTAGTAACACTACCCATAAAGTTCCAAGTCCCCCAGTACATAACTATATAGAAATTTTAAAATTGCCAGATACTGAGACGAAAAAGCAAAAGCTTGAGAGTAATAATGAAACCAAACCAAGTCAACCAAGTAAATCAGATAATATTCCAGCACAAAGTAAACCTCCAACTAAATCATCAGAAAGCTCTGCCAAAGGCCCAGTTCCTAACCTGAAACCTATTTCTGATACAAAATTAGGGAAACAAAGTGGAAATTTTTCAGCTCCTATTACTTTTCAGCAAACATTTGAACAGCAGTTACAAAGCTTGCAATGTGACAAAAAGTCCAAATTACCAAAAAACAAAGCACAGGTTCCTAAACTTGTGCCTGCCACTCCGAAATCATTTAATGCTGCAAACAAGGCTAACAATCCTGTGAACAAGTCAAGCACTAATAATATGCCTGTATTAGAGAACAAGCCAAGCACTGCTCTGGATTTGTCTACTCCTCACAACATACAAAATCAGCTAGCACAACAACAAACTTTTCATAAAGCATTTGAAACTATGCAGTCTATCGACAATTTGGCTAAGAAACAAAATCTTCCAACTAAGAGCATGCCCCTCACTATGCCGCAAAGTAATGCTTTTCCAAGTGGTATTACAAACAGACCTCTGACTTCAGGTGTAAGCCCTATAAGAATTCCTTCAACATCTAACATAAATCAGTTAAAATTGGACAAAGGAGGTCCAAGTGGGTCACCAATGAACAGCAGACAGGATATGGCTAGCACCAAAACAAATCTAATAAAGCCTACTGGTGGGAGTTCCAATGTTGCATCTCTAGGTTCTCATATTAATCCTCATACACCTCCTAGTGCAACTCAACCTTCACCAAGATCGCAAACTCGTTCACCTAGTTCTTCCCCAAAGTTAGTAATAGCAGAAGAAAAACAAGCAAGTAGTTCTGCTCCAGAACAAAACATAAACCAGTCAAATCAGATTACCAGTACTCAAATACCCAATCTGAATTCTGCAAGTAATGATTTATCCAAAGCATCACCAGGGACTTCAAAGCCTGGATTGAAACCTATGCCTTCTACACAAAAATTACCAGGTATAAGACAGCCTTTGCTATCTAATCAAAAATGCAATCCCACCATGAATGCCTCTGCAGATTATCGAATGTCTCAAACAAGACCGCAGCTTATTCCCCATCACCATGTGCTACTAAGGCATCAAATGGAAGTTAATGCATGGCTAGAAGCCCAACGGCAGCTAGACTTATTCAAGAGCATGTCAACAAGCATGGCCCACCAGACTCAAAACGACTTCAACAATAAAGACAAACCATAATTTAGTGTTTATATAGCTATAGCTTATGACTATGGTGAAACATTTTTATATGGGGCAGGAATCCCTAGTGAAGTTTATTGTGAGTGAAACATACGTTTTTGTACTAGTTTTATGAAACATAATATTTAAATAACACATTGTTTGAACCTATATTAATGCTGGCACTTCACTTGACATATCAAATATGGAAATATCTACGTCATTTCGGTAGTACACAATCGAGGAGTTGATTGTGTATTAGCGAAATGATAGGGTATATTTTGCAATATCTAAGTGATGCAAAAATTTGAATGAATATACCAAGTGAAGTATTGGCATAACTCGTTGTGCAACGCATAATTATCGTGATAACTATAAAAATACTGTGTCTGGATTAGTGTTAAAATTTGAGAAGGAAGAATGTTTGATTATTTTCATGTCAATATTATATTATTATAATCTGTTTGCGTAGGCATAGGTAGTATTATGCACCTATTCATTAATTTTATTCAATAATCTGTTACTGCTTGCTTATCTAATCACTCAGTTTATGAATACTTTAATTGAGTTTGAGTTATCCTCAGGGTGATCCAGGATAACTAATATCTCTATGTGTTCACATTATTATACTGTATTTGTATTAAACAGAGGCTGAATTTCATTCTTTATAACGAAGTTGAATAGTACATGCTTTACTTGTAATTAAAAACAAATTGTATTTATGTTTAACAACAACATTATTATTATAAGAATAGCAAAGTTGGTCTTTAGGTATGGACAGTCAAGATTTTTTTGGAAAACCCTCTAATCTTATGGGGCTGACAATAGATATTCTATTTATTTCAAATGCGTTATAAGTATTTTTGATTGATAATTTATATAGACCCAGAAATAATCAATGGCTATGCCAAATATGCCTACAGTTTCTTTTTAATCTACCGTTTTATTAACTTAAGTATTTAACTAAGTCTTACAAATGAATTATGTAGGTGGTACTTATTGTTCAAAGTCATCAGTACTACGATTTAAATAATGCGTTTATGTACTCTTCGTGTTTTTAATTTTTAATCCCCAAACTGTATTAACAATATTTTACCCAAATCACATAAATTACGAAAAAATATTATTTTATTTAAAAAAAAACAAAGTACAAAAATTGTGTTGTACTCTTTTAAATATCACCGTAAAGCGTTCGGATTTCCGATGATAGACGGAGATTGCCGAGGCGTTTATCTAAAATCGTAGTACTGCTAAGAAATGTTCCATTTCCAATGGGTGACCCCTGGAAAATAATTCTTACTGGCTTTTGAAACCAAGCTTGTTTTTAATTTATTATATTTGTACATACAATCAATTTTTATTTATGTAGGTAAATTCTGGACTAATTGATATTTTTAATGTGATCTGAAAAATTGTATATTATATTATGTTACATTATAACATTTTGGGTCTTCTAATTTCAATTAGGTTTGTGCCCCTATTTGTATTTACAATAATATATTTTTAAAACCCCTTTTGGGACATCAACATATAGTGTTAAATACTATGGTCAAATGAGAATCGACAACACTCGTGTCTTAGATACTTGCTAGACACTCTTGTTGACTATATTGACACAAACTATCTGAGGCCCATTACACAGCTTTTTGCTCTATGATGCAGGGTTAAAAATCATTTCAACCCGTTGAGGTGTTGGGTACTCTCTGCTCACGCAATAGCAGTTTAGCAGTTACTTCTGACATACTCGAGTCAGTTGATTTGTAGTGCTGCTTCACACAAGCTGTGGAAATTTTACGATAGTAAAAATAATATCTGACTTCAGCTATTATTGTACTACACAACTATTTTAGGAAAACTATGCAACTGTATCATGAAATTAGCCAGTTTTAAATAAGTTACTACGTTCAGTCAGTACCTAAAGGTACTATATTCTGCAACAATAATTAAAAAGCAATACATATAAATTAAGAATGAATTTATTTTCGTAATAAAAATGTCAAGTCATAATTACCTAATCGTCTGTTTTTTTTATATCTAATTATGTAATTAATCATATTCTTAATGCTATAAGTTTAACGCTAAAGGTGTGTTGGAAATGTAATTTAATTTGTAAAATAAAATTAAGTTGCCGCAATGATTGTGTTTCTTGTCTTTTAAATTACTCCCATAATCCTAATTTCCAAGTCGCTAAACGACTATGTTTAATTAAACAGAGCATCTAGAAAAGGTATCCACATACATATTCTAATAACAGTAGAACCTCGATTATCTGAACCCACAATTATCCGAACATTGGCGAGAATTTGTTGCTTAAAACGCGTTACAGCTGTTCGTCATTTAAAAAATATACTATTTTATAAAAAAGCATTTCACTTTTTTTAGGTGCTTTAAATTTCAACGTTAATATGTAGGTATGTATGTCAAATTTTAATAGACAGACCGATCTTCCGGGTTAAGCCACGCTTGCCGAGGTTGGTCTATGGATGGGTAACCATTTACCATCATAGCGAGTTTTCTCCGTGCCTCGGAAAGCACGTAAAGCCGTTGGTCCCGGCTGTCATTTGTAAATCTTTGACAGTCGTTACTGTTAGTCAGAAGCCAGAAAGTCTGACAACCAGTCTGACCAAGAGTATCGTATTACCCATTACTGGGTTGTGGGGGTCTGATAGGCAGTCGCTCCATGTAAAATACTGATATTCAGCTGCACCCGGTTCGACTGGAAGCCGACCCCAACATAGTTGGGAAAAGGCTAGGCAGATGATGATGTCCAATTTTAGGTGAAAAGGTGTTGTTTTTGTTTGATCTTGTCCCAAAAAACCGACATTTCGATTATCCGAACTAGCCTCAGTCCCAATTACTTCGGATAATCGAGGTTCTACTATAACTGTAATGAAGTCTCTACTGCTCTCAACTAAAAAAAAAACTATGTATTACAGATGGCTGGCGTCCAGGCGACTATTCCATTCAGGTCTCGTAAGAAGGTATTTGTGGACGATGATGTCGGCTCCAACGAAAACAAAGACATATTGAATATAAGGAAATCTAGTGAAAGGAAATTGAAAAGACTAATAGAACATGATGTAAAGAAAAATATTGATGATGGTAATATTTTTTCTAGTCTTAGTAGATTTCCACATTTTAATATCATTATTTGATGCAGACAATAACAATAGTAAGAAAATTCGCGTAACAATTTGATTAATTTTAAATTACTCTTTAAGCTACGGTTACATTGAATAATAAAAATAAAGTAGTTTCGAAGAACTTTATCGTAAATAAATTGATGCATCAAATAATATTATGAAATCGATTTGCATCAATGCGTTCCTGTTCCGCCTCTCATGCAAGTACCTAGGTAGTTGCCGGATTGAAACCGGGCAAGAGCAAGTACCAGTGTGACATTTTTCTATTATAAATGTGTCGAAACGTGCCCACCGATAATCA
Source organism: Caradrina clavipalpis (assembly GCA_932526535.1). NCBI lineage: Eukaryota > Metazoa > Arthropoda > Insecta > Lepidoptera > Noctuidae > Caradrina > Caradrina clavipalpis. The sequence continues at coordinate 10,242,775 of OW052091.1, read as the reverse complement.
AATATTGATCTTAGATCCTACATTTGCTTAATTTTATAATAAATTATAATATTTAGTGCGTACATATAAGGTAAAACATCATATAATTTATTCATATCATTTCGGAAATGCCTATTTTATTGAAACACACCGGCACACTGTGGGTGTACATTTGTACACCTCTGCCTAACCCGTTGGGGAATACAGGCGTGATAGTATGTTGTGTTATTTTCAGAATGCACACCTGTTAAAATTTCGCGAAAAGATGCAAAGGTGAACAGCGTCATGACAAGGAATAACAGGTACTTATCAAGTAAAATACGTTCTAGGACATTGCCAAGTGGCAACATGCTTTAATAAATAGGTACCATACGAGAAATTAAGAATGCCTGGCTATTACACGCCCCTGACTGCAGACGAAGCAACTATTTCAGATTAACTATTGTGAAATGTACGAAATACTTAGGCCCTAACAATTTAACAGACTTTTTCTAATAAAACACTGTCATAACAATACAGTTATTTAATTTTAGAACTTTTTGGAACTGTTCGTTTACTAAAATCCGTTTTCTCAAAGTGTTTTTGTGGTTGCAGTGAAGAAGAGAACCTTATGCCTCTAACAAGTCGAGAGAAAGAGATCGAATGGTTAGATAATTTTTTGACTGAACACCTTGAGAAGGAAGAGTCTGCATCGGTGTACATCTCTGGACAGCCAGGCACTGGGAAAACTGCAAGTGTGTCGTACATTTTGAACTTACCTAAGGTATGTATAGAGATCTACAATCATGTACTGAATTTGTGGCGTAGATGCACGTTATATGCGATTCATTTAACTGGTAATTTGTACCTAACTCAATTATGTGAAAGGGGATGACTTTCTCTTTCTCTCTTTTTTGATCTGTCTCATGAATTTAGGATCATCCATAAAAGCTTTTTTTATGGATGATCCTAAATTCATGAGACATTTTTTGAACCCTACTTAGGTTCCATTAGCGCCAAAATACTAAAAGAATATTATATTGTTACAGTTTAGAGAAGGATACAAACAAGTATACGTTAACTGCACAATGATGAAATCGGCTGCTAGTATTTATGGCAGGATATGTAAAGAACTTCAAGTGCCAACATCTGGATCAACCGAAAAAGCCTGTTACAACGCTATCGAAAAATATTTGAAAAAGAAACACAAAATGATGTAAGTAATACATTTCTATCCTCATCTAGTCATTGGAAATTACATATACAGGAAAAGTTTTTAACCAGTGCGTAAATTTTTTTTGGTAGTTCAGTGTCAGTAATAGAAAACATTTTCGTGTTTAGTTAAAAAAAAAATTAAAAAAATTTTTCATCCTTATCCGAGTTTGAAATAAGCAAAACATGGACATAATCTATTCGCCATACTATCAATGAAAACTCGCGGCCGCCGCCCGGGCGCATGGCTGGGGTGAGGGGGTGGGGAATGCGCTAGCGCCGGGCCGACGCCGCCCGCCCGCCGTCAGTACGTTCCACGCGCAATTGGTGTCCTGACGTCCGAGCGTTCTTACCCCGCGCAACCCCTGCGCCCTGCAGTTGCCGCATGTTCTCGCGTCGTATCAATCACGATGTCAAACTTTACTCAACGCGAATACTATGAAATGGTGCGAGTGTATTCATTAAGCAACGAGAATCTATCTATCTTCATGTTTATGTTGCATACCTATCTTAGTGCTTCATTCAAGTTTATTATTATGCATTTTGATGGTCCTAAGCCCATGAAAGTATGAAGGAAAAGTTGGAATTACGTTAACAAGTAACTTCATATCGCAGTCCAAACTAAAAAAGGTCAGTAACCGCACCGCGTAGGTACGTCGTCGCAGCGGCGAGCGAGCGCCGAATCAGCTGATACCTACGCGCTACGCACACTCAGCTGATACGCGCGCCGCCCGATCGCGAGTGACAATAAAATATATTTTTAAGTAAACATGTTTCGTAAGCGATAACTTTTTTTTTTAGTACTAAGACATATCAAAATAAAATATACGTGTTTAATAAAACGTGTTGAAGTTTATTATGGCAAAATTTACGCACTGGTTAAAAATTTTTCCTGTATAGTTATGGGTCGGTTCATGTCTGACGGAAAATGCGTCGAGCGTATCGTCGCTCTTAGGTAGACGCGCTAACGCATCATCGCTTAGGTGTGAAAGGTTGTATGTTTTATTATATATTTGACTGTTTTGGCGTTACGCGACCGATAGTATGCGACGCATTTTCCGTCAGGTATGTACCGACCCTATGGGTCTTTTTTAAGGTTGATTAATCTTTGCAGACTATTAGTATTAGACGAGATCGACCAGTTAGATAGCAAGCGCCAGTCAGTTCTGTACACAATATTCGAGTGGCCGGCGCTGTCCACGTCGCGCTTGGTGCTGGTCGGCGTCGCCAACGCGCTGGATCTGACTCAGCGCGCGCTGCCGCGGCTGCAGGCGCGCTGCTCGCTGCGACCCGCCACGCTGCACTTCGCGCCCTACACCAAGGAGCAGATCATCAATATCTTCACACATGTACTCGCCAATGAAGACAAAAGCAATGTGTTTTCTCCAGTCGCTTTACAAATGCTTGCAGGTAATTTTATTAATTACTTACTTTTGTCAGCGGATGCCTCCGCGTGAATGTCGGTTATTAAGAATGCAGACAAAGTCACCAAAAAAAACAAAACGAGTAGCCTATGTGCTTATCAAATCCTAAGCTACTTTGAAACGTAGCAGTGATGAACAAATTAATAGACATGCTGACAGAGTTTCTTCCGCGTTCATAACGTGTGGATTGTATATTTTTTTTCTCAAACCCATTCAGTCCCATTGCTGGGCAAAACCCTCCTTTCCCTGGGCAAAGTCTCTCCACGTGGGAACACGTACCGACTCATTTCTTCTGTTCCGTTGTAAATTACTTATATCTGAAAGTTTAAATTATGGTAATAGTAGTTTATTTAATGTGCCACATCAATTATTCCAGCTAAAATCTCGGCGATATCTGGGGACATGAGAAGAGCTTTAGACATAGGACGAAGAGTTATAGAGGTCGCGAGAAGGACAAAGTTTTCAGATAATCAGTCCGTTGATAGCATGATGAAAGATTCTACAGTAACTGTGGAACTAAAACAAGTACTCGAAGTACTGAACGATGTCTATGGTGGTTCTAAGAAGATCGAATCTGACGCTGAAGACGGGTTCCCGCTACAGCAGAAGTTGATACTATGTAGTATAATGTTAATGTTGACGAAGGGCAAAGTGAAAGAGATCGTCATGGGAAAGCTGCATGATGTTTACAAAAAGTAAGTATTTTTCTGGTATGATTGTACTTTTGTTAGAAATGATGGCTTTCGTATTAGAAACACCTGTTTTGTAGATTCTGATAAAAATAAAGATTGGAATATGAAGAAATTTTTACCAGCCGCTGAGGACGATATACAGGGATAAGAGTGAATTTTCACTTAGCGGAAAAGTATTAAAACTTACGGATTTCATATATAAAGAAATCTTGTGGTCTGAATTCAGTCCAGAATAAAGAATTCATGGTCAAAGTCAAAGCATTTATTTCACTTAGACCAGGCGGGCACTTTTGAATTGTCAAGAAGTTACAGTTAAAAGTTTAAGCTAGTTGCTCGTTCCAAAACTTACGTCGCTATGGAGAAGAACGAGCAAGAAACTCTATGGAGACTTTTTTCTTTCTGGTTTCAGTTTTAGGATAGATGTTCCTTACACCCGCTATTACATTTAGTTTCATGTGTCCTTCCTAAGTACTCGGTTATGTGGGCAGGGTTGCCGCAGCCCGCAACATCGTGCCGCTGGACATGTGCGAGCTGAGCGCGGCGTGCTCGCTGCTGGAGGCGAGGGGCGCGCTGCGCGTGGGGGGCGCGGGGCGCGGGGGCGCGCGCGGGCGGGGCGTGCGCCTGCAGTGGGACCGCGCCGAACTCGCCGCCGCGCTCCGGGACAAGCCCTTACTGTCCGCCATCCTCGATGACGTCAGCTGCCTGCCTTCCTAGCGCCCAGTTCACACCTAACCAATGGACATGATGACAGGAATAAATTGTTGAAGAAAACCTATTATCTAGGTTAGTTAAGATTTTGTGTATTTGTAGTGTTTCGATTTCGACACGCCCAGTTTAGTTTGGGTCCGTTTTGTGTTTTATTGATTTGAGTTTGTGTTTTTATTTTAATTGACTGACTTGCACATTCGTGTTAACGCAAGTTTGAAGTTTCCACTGGTTATAATTATCTTTGTTTGATTGTGGAACTTTTAATAAATTGTTTAGGATAAGTGTTGCTGTTATGAACTCATTCTTGTTTGTTAATCTTAAGCCTTATTAACGATATGTAATCCTGTTAAAAGCAGATTTTTAACACTATTAAACACGAAACTGTTTTTATAATAACTTTAGGAAAAATGACATATGTACTGCATTAGATGTTTAAATTTTGATTGCATTTAAATGAGCAAGTTTACCTAATAAATGGACTAGTTGCTTAGTGTATAACTGTATACGATTCACGGTCATAACTTTATTGATCGTAGATATTGGATAAACATTGTATGCTCATGTATTCGATAGTTATTTATTTTAGTTCGTAGGTAGGAATCAATTTAAATCAAATCAAAGAACACGCCATTCTTTATTGTACTTTTAAGACTATTTTTTTACTTTCATTATACCATGACGCCTGTATTCCCCGAAGGGTTACGCAAGGGTGTACATCCACAGTCCACCGGTATGTTTTAGGTCCCATGTAATAGGTGGCGAACCTATTGCCATTAACCGGGCCAAATCCTAACGCCGAGCTGCTAATGAGAAATATTTAGAAAAACTCAATAACACTTTTTGCTCGACCTGAGAATCGAACCCAAGACCTCTACTTTCATTATCTTGCTTATTATGCGTTTACGAATCCCAGTATAATTATGTTATTATTTTATGACCGCGCTGATTACTAAGTTAAACAGGCAGATGTGAAAATATTACGAAATAATACAATGGGATGCCACACATACTGGCACACAATATGAATGGTGTGCGTACTATAAGCTAAATACACGTCAATAAGTCACCGTGTTTCTCACGGTTTTATGCTTTATTGCGTGTTCAATGCTTCGATTCTTCTCGAGTCTTTTAGTTTACTCAAATGGGTCACAGTGTTATGTGCATGTTCCTTGTTACTTTAGACGCCTTAGTAGAGTAGTAGTAGTTAAACGAGTACTAAGATTTTTGTACCACGTATTAAAGTAGGAGTAGTTGGTACCTGTATATTTATCCCCTGTAGATGTAGAATATACCATATACAACTTTAATTAGTTATTCGTTGCCAAAATATGGATTTGCATGTGTTAGGTGAGTAATATCCAAAAAATACAATTTGACAAAATATTTGTTATTGCTACCCAGCTTTGATGATTTAGTATACTTTGTAATAAAAGACACAAATGGCAAATTAGGTTGCGTAATTGCAAAGCACAATCTCGCGTTATGCGGGTGATTTTTATATCGCCTACAAATTGAAATGATGGCAGCGTGCTCGTAAAATAAAAGAATTGTATTAAAATTAATTGATCCGAAGTTGCAGGTACGGTCAACAAAAGAGATAAGTAACCGGACCGTCTAATATAGTTGAAGTTTTCTTTCAAACCGGTAATCCTTTTTAAATTAAATTTAATTTAATTAACAAGCTGTTTATTTTCTATAAATGAAAGTTAATTTAATTCAAAAACTTCCATCGATTTTGAAAAAAAACCTTAATTTCATTTGGCGACTCTGGTTACTTATGTCTTTTGCTGACTGTACATACACAAATCTTATTTTGCATTTAAAATTGATGTTTGAAAGTCGATATGAGTTGCAATGATACAGAAGAGGCTGAATAAAATAATATAGTTTAGAATTTTAATAACTGATTTGATCATGACTTCAAGTGCCTATATTTTCATGAATCTTATTTTCATCTTATGCGTCAAACTAGAATAGCGTTATTGATTATAAAAAATATATTATATCGTACAATACGAAAGACGTATTTAAGGATATTAACTATGTTCGAAATTATGTTTTGAACATTATTGTATCCCACTACCTTTTTTTTTTTATAGACGGGGTTTCATCAAATAACTTATTTATTTATTTATTTCCACAACATAACTACCATAACGGGTTACCCCCAAATCGGTAGCCTGGTCTACTACAATAATTTTACTTAAGTATATCAATTATATATGTATATATATTTATTTTAATTTAATAACATAATTTATGCAATGTAATTTTTTTTTTTCTTCCACCGCCCTGGGCGGGGCGGGAGGGAGTGTCAGACTTTTACTGACTAAAACCCGTCTATGTTCCTTCATGTGCCCTTTGCGTTCCGGGGGCGCGGTATCTCTTTCGAACAACCCGCAGCCCCGGCAGGCATCGGCCCTCAGTGGCCCCATATCCCACTAGCTGCTAGAAGAGGTTGGTAGTTGAGTCATGATCATGAATATCTTTTTTTCCTCAGTTACCAGCTTTTTGTTCAGTACTACTCGATACTTCGAATAACATGCCAAACCGTCAAACTCGGTTGATGTTAAGTTTTATACAATGATGTAATCTTATTATGTTTTCTGTTGTGTCGAATAGTGTTCAAAAACTTTTTCATTTATTATATCAATCATGTGTCATTATTTTTTGTACTTTCGTTTTATAAACAAGAGTTCATATTTTTTGTATCGTTCAATTAGGTAGTATTCAATAAGTTTTATGTTCTTACCTAAGATTTTTGATTTTATTGTTTGGTAATTCATACAATATTAATGACGTGTACTACCTATTTTGGTGTTTAGTTATGTTTTATAAGCAGTGACCTGACAAAGTTAGTTGATGTTAGTTGTATGTATAAATTGCAAAGTGGTAGAATTCAATAAAAAAACTTTTAACACCATATTTCAAATCTTTTTATTAAAGCTAACACTTAAAAAGTTAATCCTATTCGTGCAAAATAATACTTTTTACAAATTTTAAATACCTACTTTAGAGTGAAATATTTATAGTAAGTGTAAAGTAAGCGTGTAACTTGGAGGGGATGACCGACGAAAGTAAATTCATTAATAGGCTACTCATGCCATCTAGAAAGGAAAACGTTTTCTCTGGATTATTTGTGGTTTCAATTATAAAGCTCAAGTTAAAGTAGTCTGTAAATTATACAAAACAATTTGTTTTGGGCTTGCTTGTTTCAATTTACTTTTTTTTAAATCATGCTCTTGGCCCGAAAAGCTACAAACCTACTTATTTGTGGCTTCCGTACATTCTCTGTCCATATAATATTTCACTCTGTCGTATTGAGGATGTTGTTATGGCTATCATTGAGTAAAATATCCAAATTGTGAACAATTTGTTGATTTAATAAATAACTTAATTTAAGATAGACACTTGGTTTTGTACAACGTCAGCCATCTAAAGTACTAGAAGGCGAGAGTGCGATATGGTTGGAGTCTCATAGGCGGAGGCCAGGGTTGCGGGAGCGCACGAAGTTGAGGAGCTCGTCGCTGTCCTCGCACACGAACGGCTTCACGTGGTGGCAGGCGACGTCGTGCCACTTGATGCCGTCGTTGTAGAAGTTGTTCAGGATCGCCAGGCATGACTCATCGTTACCCTGCACGACAACAACCATTAGGAACAAAAAAATATTGGTGCACTTTTTTATTTGGACCGTCAAGGCCGAGGCAATGAAGCTCGACGAGTCCCGGAGAAATTATTCAACTGTCTTGGATCCCGCAACGAAATTAATCATAAAAGATTAGCGGACAAGTAAGAAAAACACAATTTCCACTTTTACCTAAAAGTTGATGATATAAAACAAGCCATAAAGACACTATTATAAAGTTGCTAATAGATACATATTTATCTAAGCCAATTTGAACTGACCTGTGCGGCTTCGCGGTTGTCGGGCTGCGCTTGTCCGTATCCGCCCGTGTACGACCAGTCTCCGGTGTTGCGCTGCACAGTGGGTCCGATCTTGCCGCCGGAGCCCGACCAGAACCAACCGTTCACATTGGGAGGCTGCAGGTCAGTGCGGTCGCAACCGGCGAAGTTGCATTTACGTCCAGAAGTCCAAATGTACCGGACGTTTCCGCGTGCAATCCTTTGTTTTACGAATTCATTTTCCTATAGAAATATGAAAGTCATGTTAGTAATTTAGTAATTAAATGGTGAAAACTTAATAATTAGGGTATAGTTAAAACTAACGTATGCCTTCGTTGAATGTCTGCTTTTTGCAGGGTTTTAATTTTTATGCGTGGAACCCTAATTGTTTTTTTAAATATTAAGTAACCTAAGTTATTCCTTATAACATCAGCTTTCTGCCAGTGAGTTTCGTGAAAGTCGGTCCATCCGTTTTGGAGATTAGCCGAAACAAACAGACGGACAGACAAAACATGTAAAAGTTCGTTGTTTGGTGGATTCATAATTATGCATTAGTAAAAGCTGTTTTGACATTACAAACAGCCACTTTAATTTTATTTATTTAAATAAATAACACAAACTTTTTAGATACAAATTAAAAATATTGAAATTTCTGAGAACCATAATTATGATGATTTATTAGCACAAGCATAAACCTGTGTAATAAATAATGCTAATAAACCGCAATCCTGCCCTAAGATGCCTAAACCGCCTGAGGCTAAGCTTAATTATCAAATTTTATTATTAAAGCATAACAATTAGGTTCTCATTAAAATAATATAAAGATAAGTATTGGTTGACTGGTAGAGAAATGCTTGAGGCATTAAGTCGACCTTTGTACTTATTGTTACATAAAGTTTAAATAAACAAATAGAAACCTAATTGCTTAAGTTTTAAGTACGTTTGAGAATAAATAGTTTTCACAATATTATGTTAAACTTTGTTCATTATAATTGTGATCCCTCCGGTAAGACTGGATGGTGAAGCTACAAATCTAGCTTTTATATAATGCACCACGCAAACCTACACAACCAAATAAATAAATTATACTGCTGCATTTTCACTTGTTTGCATAAACGATGATGTATCTTCTCTAGCTAGGTAGTAAGGGTTCTAATAGTAAGGCATGGTGTCATGTGTGTTAATGTCAGCGGCGGGAAGTCCACGTCCGTCGCGCACGTCCGGCACAAGAAGTGGGCAACACGGCTGCGGGAGGAATTTGTGCCGCGTGCTACTTGCCGGACCGATCGCCTCCGCGCACTCGACGTGACGCACTCGGCCGTTGCACCCCTTTCACGCGACTTCTTCAACGCTCTACAAATCGAATCAATCTAGCCTAATGAATATTGATGCGCGCAATAATCTGTATAACGACTCAATGAATGTAGGAACTTTATACTAATCTGCTAGAATTCCAGATACATCGAGCTAAACAGATCCTAAAGAAAATATTCGAGAGATTATTTGCCATGCTTTCACAACAATAGAGGCGCGCGTTCATTGCCATCAGACAACCGACAGGAAGTGTTTAGAGAAAACTTGCGTAATTTCCATTGACGAGTTTCCCAGATGAACTTTAACAATGCCTATAAAACAATGTGTTAAATGTTTGCACTAAAACCAATTAGTTTTTACACATTATGACAAAATTGTAGACATAGACTTCCTTTGTTTTCTTATACGTGGTATTTCCCCTGTGCTACGGCGCTTAGGCGCCTGCCTAATACCTCTACATAGAAAAAAAACGGTAATTTAAAAAACTAAAAAACCCGACTGCTATTCTTTAAAAATCCCTAAAACAAGATAAATTGTAGCAGTCGGGACCCATTCTAGAAATGGAGGATTAGTGAATTGAGAGCACATACCTATATTACATTGCAGATGGTCCCGAATGGGTCCCGACTGCTACAATTTATCTTGTTTTAGGGATTTTTAAAGAATAGCAGTCGGGTTTTTTAGTTTTTTAAATTACCGTTTTTTAATTTTTATTTTTTTAGTGTTTTAAAAACGAAATTAATATACCTAGTATCACTCTTACAGTAAATACGAATCTACCGACACCTCTCAAGCTAAAATCTATCGAGCCGTTCAGCCTGCAGAGCGAGCCAAACATTTGAATTTGGCGCCAAAAATCCGCCATTTTGTTTTCTTTTTTTTTAATATACCCAGTGTCACTCTCACAGTAAATACGAATCTAACGACACCTCTCAAGCTAAAATCCGTCGAGCCGTTCAGCCTGCAGAGCGTGCCAAACAATTATACATACATACATACATACATACATACATACATACATACATACAAACATACCCTCGAAAAACATAACCCTCCTTCTGTCGCAGTCGGGTAAAGATTCATTAAGAGAGATATCATTACACATAGCTATCACTTACCTAGGTATTTCTTTATAATCTGGGTTATGTTTAAGTGCAATCCAAAATGATGAAATGAGGCAATTCCACGATATGACCATTAAGCTTCATGCAATACCTTCATCGCATTAATCTGAGAGTTCAGCACTTCAGCTGCTTTGTTCCCAAGAGTCATCATTGTGAAATACGTGTTTGTAGCAGATACTTAGACCACTTTATCATTACGAAATACAAATTGCTATTCAAAATTAAATTACTCCAAGATACCTAAGGTTTCGGCCATACAAATTGCGGGAGGATCATGGCGTCAAGACATTTTCATCACGATCGACCTAGTTGTTCGTGTTAAATGACCATATGGATAATGAAGATGTTTATCTCAAGGTTCATCTCCATTCGCTGGGATATGTTGGTAGATAGGTACGATTGTTCTCAACTTTGGCCCAGACCGGAGTGCGTAGATACTTAATGTAGACCGTACATTATTTTGCAATGAGTACAATAGGTAACCTTGAACATGTACCTAACCGATAGGATATCTTCTACTATTTGACCTTCTAAGTTCACCTTCATTATAGGTTGCTCAGTCCACGAAACCAGTTATTATTTTAAGGTTTTAATTTCCATACCTGTGGAGTTTCCAGCGAGACTGCGTCCATGCAGTGGCGACGGCAGATGTTCCTCGCGTCAAGCCAGTCTACCTCCAGGTTGCGGGTCGGGGCATGCTCCCAGCTGAAGAAGTAGTTGTGGAGGACCCCTCGACCATCGCGGTACCTTGAGTGACGGACTCCTAGGAAGATAGAAATAACATTTTGGTAAGTAAAGTAATTGCTTCACTAGTTACAGTTTGCAATTCTGACTAGCAGATAAACATCTGCAAGATAGGTCCTTCCCACGCCTGAGAGTAAAATCGCGTGAAGAAGAGTGCAGATTATTGTGCAACATTCCGCATGCATACAAGTCACTGAACTACTAAGAACTTTGTACAAAAGCATGTCACTTATTTATTGAACAGTCGATGACGACAGATGTGGGTAGTTACTTTGAATTTCGAAATGGTGTTTATCTAAACTAAAACGTCTTGTCGTTCACAAGTTTGCCGTTTGCACAACACCGCACGTTGTCCTGATTCACACAACCGTTGCGGTGAATCTATGTAAGTATGTATTAGACAATGATTAGACATGTCTAAATGTGACTATTATGATCTGAGACCTTATTGTGCAAACGACGAAGGCAAACAGATCAATGAACTGACAGATTATTCTTATTCTTTTCAATGAGAGTAGGCACCTCTACATCTCAACTCATCTGCCAACAAAATTGGGTACCGAGAGGTAATTCTGGCGTACAAAATTAGATACAGAGCAATTTAAAGTTAATTTTGTTTTATTAGTAGGTAGTGTTGCCAAATTGCAGCAGTAAATTGATTAGCAGAAATGTATCTACAGAAGGTTAAAAAATACATTATGTTGTTAGCGGCCTCGTGGGTAGTCAAACTCTCGCTTTAATGCGAGACATTATCGTTCATAAAGTGTGCAATCAAAATGGACCCATCGTCATGTTGTTAAATGAAGCGATTCTTTCGTAACTAGAAAGTTCATAAAATGTATTTTCACATATAATGGTTAATTACCTACCAGATGAAATTCGCGTTAGTAATATTGACATAAACTCATTCAACAAACGGGTTTTTTGTACCGGAACTATTTTGCGTATCTTCCGCGAAGAACGTAATTTTAGGAATGTCATCTTACGTAACAGTGAATGGCTGAGCGTGAATAGATAAATTAAAAGTCAATAGATCATTGGTAATGTTTCCATAGTTGTTACTTCCAGTGGATGTGCACTTACGTAAGTTCCAAAGCTAACTAACATAAGAATGTGCTTATATGATTTTTGTTTATCTTGTACCTACCTACCTACCCACTTACCTTCGTGTATACCGAACATGTAAAACGAGCATTGTTATTTCGCATTTCTGAGGAGAGAAAGTTGTGAAAGAAACCAACGAGAGTTTTGCTTCTCATTTTATGTGATTGCAAAATTATTCAAAAACAAATTATTATAAATGGCTACTTATCTATTCAAATTATGCTGATTTCGGTCAATATTTCGGTAAAAAAAAATTCTTCTGATTAAACAATTTTAATTTAAATATTTTTGAGGTGGTAGGTATCCTACGAGTCGACTTATGTGGGTACGCGTAATATGTACTCGTATAGCCACACAAAACTAACAAAGAATCTTTGTTCACTTTGTGAGGCTGTTTGCCATGAATACATCGTTCGATTGTGATTGCCTGTGCGCTCCCAATGACATTGCATGGGACGCGCCGCGCCTTCCATGCGGGCACTGAATTGCGAAATATCCACTGATTTCCCATAAGGACAAGCTGTTCGTGTAAACTAAAATTATGGCCACTACAAAATAGCATGATGCTAGAATCACCTAGCCACCTAGGTATAATGACAGCGTAAGACGTACATGACCGTGTATTACCTCCTGAATCTCCTTTTATAGATTTCTGAAGATGGTACTTATTGAGAGACCTAGAATCAAGTAACATAACACCCGCTGACCTAAGAATCCTCATTACTTTGAAGGTAAGCCACTAGTCACTACGTTCGTAGCATCATTCTGTAGTATTAAAACATTCTGTGCCTATAATATATTCCACTGAAACTGACTATTTTATATTATAACTTTAACTTTATTTTGGTTAAGGTTAAAGCTAAAGATATATGGATTACAACTGTCTGCAATACTTTCAGGACACTGACCAGTGTTACCATTGTTTTATTCTCAAATGCCTTTTGTTTATTTCTGTCTGCACAATTCTAAATTATACCACTTATTTTAGCTTTTATAACAAGTTACAAGCTTCAGTAGTTCGATAAGTGGATACTCGAGTAGTTGGTAATGTAGATACTTATCTACAGATTACTAGTTCATTTGCTTATTAACCAGTTTAAAAGCTCTCTTCTACCTGTAGCTCGGGTTATTACCGTAATACCCTAGTGCCATTTAGACGCTATCCGATAACGAGCTAGCCTGATGTAACCAGTAAAGGCTTGATCAGATATAAGTCATTAGGTGCTGTCTGACTTGACATCAGTACAATTACCTTTTGACAATGATCCACGAGTACTGGAATCCTAAATTATATGTGATCTGGATACCTGACAGATAGACTACCTTTACAGTAGACTACCCGTCACACTATGCTACAAGAATCTAATTGAATTCTATTACAATTTTCCAACTTTTTTTTTCTTCGGGAACTTAGGGCGAGTTTCAGCAGAGACAACTCGTTTATGTCTTTTACCCGTGGAATAAAATTGACGTCGCGCGTCGGGTCGTACTTTTAAACTAAATTATTTCCTGACACTTTTCCATCAAATATATAAATAATGACTTTAAGTACGACATCTAGTCTAACGGTGCCAAAAAAAAGAATATAACAACAAGTAAAAGTACATATGTACCTATTGTAGGTACCCAGTTAGGAATGTTGAATTGTGGACACCCTGACTTCATATAGATAAACATTATACTGCAACTTATGGATATTCGTGGGTATGCAAATCTGTGTACCTACCTTCCGTACCTTTCATAACTACGTAGACATACATTGACTATGTAACGCGCAAGTTTGTCGATCGAGAAAACTCTACGAGGTACGTCCAAGGGCTTCCCTAAGAGATTGTTTAAAGTGCTTTTACCATATTTGTAAAAGACTCGTCTCTGTATTGAATTATTGACGCGTCTAAACAATACTAAGTTCTCGCAATAATTTAAAAATTCTTAGTATTTTCATTTATCACCGTACTTATCAAACAACATTGCAATTACCACTGAGCAAGAATGCGTTACAGAGGTGCGTGAGATGTATTGTGTAGTGGCCTACTTTATTTAGGTATCTACATGTGATTTATACGCAAGTGAAAATTGATCTTTGCAAAAAGATCTTTGTGGAAAAGTTTGAAAAAACTTTTAACAGGAACTTGTTAAACTTCTGATCAAAACAGAGATAATAATTAACGGCAGCCATGTCATAAGGATCAATTTCATCGTTACGTTATATGTCGGATCTTATTATTTTAAACCTTTTTAATGTCTTGCATCTGTCGCATTCTGTTCACGTAGCTACGTGGAAGAGTTCAAATGGCATGTTCTTAATTTGCAGTCTGCAATGTAACGTACGTGCGGAAGTGCTTTGATACGTTTATTGACACTAACCATATACCGTCGTACGCTACTTTAAATCCATGGTGACCCGACACGTCCATTGAATGTAACCTCAATAGAACAGTTAAGGTGAACTTACTGGTGATAGCTGCTACTTCACACCATCAAGAGAGTATATAGAACACTCCTTGAATTGCCGATGGTGTTTGATTTGGCACCGTAATCTCATTTGTAATCGTGTCCGTGTCAAAAGTCATAACCCTTTAGTTTACGTAACCACTCCGTTTTGCTCAAGTCTCTTGTATACTTACTGTTTGCACAGCTCCTTGGGTCTGGTAGAGCTAGACGCCTCTGGGCATCAGCAACACAGAGTACGGCCATCAAGGCGACGGCCGCCAGGCACACGTGCCGGCTCATCTGTATAGAGAAAAGCGATCAGAATCTAAAGTCATATAAATCTATAGGACGGATTAGGGGCGAAATCCGTACCTACTTATTATAGATTTTGCGTAATCATAATAAGTACTAAAAGAATCGTTGATTTTCGACAATTGCGGTGGGCAAGACCGATGGTGCGAGACCTGGCCCTCGAGTAGGTGCGGTCGCTGCGGACGCCTCGGCCGGCGGGCGCGACTCGCCGACATTCAGCTGGTGCTACTGACACCGGTGTCGGCCGCTCGTTTTGACGAAAGTGGTCACGGGTGAGCCCGTATTGCAAGTTCGCTTTCTTTTAGTTATGCAGAGCACGAATGCTCGAGGACAATCGATACGTGAGATGAATTTATTTTGTTGTATTTGTGAAAGCAAAACCCGCCTCGCTGACCTCCTTGCTGCGAGTTTAAATGTTTGCGTGAAAAGCTACTCAGTGCGAGAAATCGACGATTTGGGACGCATTTTATGGTAACGGAAAGCCGCATCGTTCACTCCATGTCACGAACAAAGCTTGTTTAAATATAAAAATGAAAACGTTTTGTTATGTAACTTCACAAGTTTTTGTCTGGCAAACATGAATCACTTTTTGTTAGACACCTGCCATGGAGAAAATTATTATGTAAAAGTCGTGTCTGTTTTTGAAATCGATTTCATTCAGCTTTTTAGTTATCACTTCGTCGTGGTTACCGATACCTACTTGAAGTTTAATTCAATAAGTTAAAACAATCTATAAAAGTTACAACATTTGCACAGGACCTTATCTATTTAATTATTGTTTGTACTTATTAACCTACCTAAGTTCAGTGTAGAATACCTTCCTAAGTTAAATTAACGTTTAAAATAAGTTGATTTGTGTGAAGACTATACATTTGAAAATCAGAGTAATTATTTCTATTTAGGTGTTTATTATGTGATATAATTTTATGTCATTCATCTTTAAAATATGTGGTTTTCAAAGAGCGCGAAAAGCACGATTTCACTTCAAAAAGTTAGAACTTTCTGCTTGAATCTGTCTATTGTTCTAAAACAGGTAATTAAGATGTAAGATACTACGTAGGTTGTTAAAAAAACCACTCACAACAATAAAAAAAAGTTAATTTCACTTAAAAAATAATGATAGTGTCGATAAAGGCAGCGCGTACCTCTGAAATAATGTCGAACGAAGCAAGTTGATGGATGATGCGCTTGCGTGCGGTCGAGCGGTGTGCGCGTGCGGCAGTCGGTACGCGGGGCACAGGTGTATAGTGCGACGGTGTCGGAGGGACTGACGCAGCCGCAGCTCTCCTCTCTAATTAAGCCTCCGACATTCATTCACTTTCACTTCCAATACCAGAGAAGACCCACCCGCTACGCCGCACCTCTTCACCATACAGAACCTAAAGACCTTCTGGAGGTCGCAGCCGGATACAAGAGTGAGTTTACATAACAAATACTAGTACCGTACACAATTACAACTCAAATTAAATAAATTGCTTAGCTTTGAGTAAACTCGTGACCTCATTACAACAAAGCTTTGTTTGGCATTGTAGAGACAACAGAAACCTTCACTCTCAAGCAGCTAATGCTCGCACCATCACCTTACATGATGATACTAATAACTACCTACCTACCATGTTATTAAAATGGATTCTTAAATCTAACTTGTTTTAGTTAAAATGTACAATTTTAAGTAAAACAAGTTAGATTTAAGACACCTAGGTATCTACCGAAAATAGACAAATACATACTTCAATGTTTTATGTTAATAGTGAATGTAAAGCTAGACTTATTAAAGTTGAGATTCACTTCAAAAACGACCTTGTTCCCCAAAATTAAACGTGTTGTAACGTTTGTGTTTGAGTAAACCATCTTTAACATTTTAAAATATATTTAAGGTCGGACTCCTCCATGTTTGTACTGTTCACACCAGGTACCTAATTGCTTTATAAAAGTGTGCCTAAGGACGGTAGTTAATCGGTAGGCTGGTACATTGTATATTTTTATATTTAGCTTTGAGCAGTTATGAATCTTATATAGGTCCTTCAGGAATCTGAAGACGGGATGGTAATTAACGATCCTTGTTGATTTGCTTTAGTATAAGATCCTAAGTATACTGTCACGAAGGAGTACATACATGACTGTCACATGCCATTCACAGCACATCGCAAAATCAGCACACTGAGCTCTAACTGCATTAAGCAAGCGGATAGGTGACCGCAAATGGAGTTCTCTTTACCTATAAACTATAATAAGCAAAAAGTAGAGAAATAAGCAAAGAAATGATTATTGTTGTCCGTAACGAAGGGTCAATATTGTAGTAAGAGAAAAGCAGAAGCAAATATTGCATAATTCGTTTGTTTAATTATAATTATAAGTTTTGTTGATGTATTTGACATACCTGCAATGACGCTGTTTATATTTGTAGAAATAGTACCTACTCTTTTTTCAATGTCAGTATTATTGTAGTTGTTCTGAATTTTTGTTGGGAAGCCGGTAGGAATTGAGTAGTATGGAGTAAGTAGGCACCTACTGCTTTTTGTACACCTTCGTAAAACTTGATCGAATTACGATAACGTCATCAAAATTAGAACTTTTAGTTGCAAAGTTAAAGTTAAAAATAAATTAAACTCTGTCTGTCTGCCTGTTAGGCTTTCAAGGCAAAACCATTAAACCGATTTTGATTAAATTAGTAACATTTTCGCGGACAAAAGCTAGCAGAAATTTGACGACACGGTTGGCGCAGTGGCCGATCGATCGACTGCTGCGCTACGCGTCGCGGGTTCGATTCCCGCACGGAACAAATATTTGTATGACCTACAGATAGTCGTTCTGGGTCTGGATGTTTGCACATGTGAGTTTATATGTTTGTAAACGCACCCTCGATATAGGAGAAATTCCTAGTGTGAGGCAACTTTAAAAAAAAAAAGAAAAAGAAAGAAATATAAGTTCGTATAGGTACGGGGTGGACATCGTAACGAGAAACTTTTACCTACCATGGGTTGGTACCAAATAATAACCGCACAAGAATGTTATCGCGGGGGGGTCTAGCCTCATTATACCTACTAAATCCACGGTAAGACCTATGGTAAAAGTTTCCGTTACGATCTCTCTTCCACCCGTTATACCTACTAGAGCTTTAATTTAGTTCATAGCATAACTTCATATTTGAAAATAACAACTTTTCTTTCTCTTTCATATTAGTACCTATGACTTTGTTTATAGCAGAGCTTCCCAACCTGGGCGCCGTAGAAATAACATAGGGGCGCCACAAGGCGCTCTTCTGAACTTCAAAAATTCAAAAAAGAAAAAAAACGTTAAAAAATTCAACGAACAATATTCTATTCAAATTATTATAATATAACACTATATTATAATTCATGCTATTATAGAAGGGAAGTACCTACGCGGAAGGCGCGTTGTTTGGTTGTTTTCAGTCAGTAAGATTCTGACTGACAAATTGCTAAACTTATTAAGTACTTATTTATTTATTGAACTTACACACTATCTTACAAGTTGACCCCAAAACAATAGAGTGATTCCTAGGAAAACAACAATTCAAACTAGACTTATAAACTACAAGCTAATACTAAAAACATAATAAGTAAGTGCGCCGCGGACTGAAAAAGGTTGGGAACCCTTGGGTTCAAAGAATAATTTCGTAAAAATAAAGTTTTATTTTGTAACATTTATTATATACCTACAAGTAGGTCACAAAATAAAATTTTATTTGCGCTTTTCAAAGTCAGATTTTTGTGAATTAACTCTACACTACGCACAAAGCCCTATGTGTGTACCGTGCCCCTGTCCCTTCAGGGGGTGGAATTCAATTTTTGTTTTTTATTAAAAATCCTAAGCTTGACCAAGCCATATTGAATACAGATGACCTTTATGTAATTTTTTCAAAAGAACGTACCTAACTATTCACGTTCCATATATCTAAGTACAATATGTACCGTAATGGAGGTATTGGATCTCGACATCTATTGTTTAGTACCAATTGCTGGTATGGTACCTATCATTTTTGAGATTTGAGGAGTTCTGTTGTTTATCTTCGAATATCTTCATCTGCTCTTGAGCAATATGTATACCTATTCTAAAAGTGTATTGATTATTATTGATTCGATTGTGTACTTACATAATCCGTAGATTTTTATTTACATAAACAATCGAAAATTAATTAAATTCAACGGGACACTCCCGCAAACACAGATTTGCATAAACACTGCATAACTTTCGGACGCCGAAGAATGTGGAGATCGCGATTATGACGAAGTAGATTTGTGAATATCAAATAAATGTCGAAAATTACTTACGTAGTATTTTTATTGCACTTCCTCTTTTACCTCTAATGTATAGAATAGATAGTGTGTATTATGGTGTTGCGTAAGGTTTTGTGAATGCCTGCCAAAAAAGAAACGACTTGTAAAATTACTTTTTTAATCGTTGCATGAGATTGATGACCTTTAAATACTTCACGCGAGATTAAAAACAAAAGAGCTTTTTGTTTATATTTTTATAGGTAGGTAACTAGATACCTACCTATATCAATTATAGTAACTTCATATAAATTTACTATTTATACTTACCTATTTCGCAACCATCTACTCAATACTAACGTGTGATTTACGTGTACTACGTAAGTATGCAACATCCAATGCATTTGTGCAATATACAAATGCAATATCATCGGATGCGAGGTCGCGTTACTGAATGTTTTGATATAACTAACTATGTGGTACGGGTACGGCGAGTGAAAGTCAAATAAAACAGAGGTTGATAAACATAATCCGATAGGTACCTATAGGTAGGTAACTATTACTTATTAAAAAGCTGTTTTAATATGTGATTTGTAGTTAAGTTCTGAATTATTGAATTTGTTTAGGTACAAGGCTTGTTAGGGTTCCGCACCAAAATGGTAGAAAATAACCACCCATTGTGGGGCTTCGTCTGTCTGCCAAAGCTGCTTATTTAATTACTAAAGTGATCGATAAAAATAATGTCCCACCGTGAGTATAAAAAGCATTAATTTTTTTTTAAACCGATTCAAATATTCTCAAACCAAAATTATGGAATTGACATCTATGGCCGACATTTTGTTACAACCATAGGTTACAACATACTTTCTGATAATGACAACTTTTTTATTTGTATGGAAGTTTTAGACCAACTTTAATTGACAGTTCATATTATCGTCCTCTCCTTAAAACAAGAAATAATGAATGCACAAAGGAATCACCATTATTATTTTTATTGCAACAGTTTTTCAGGAATCAGACGTACCCTTTTTATCTTAGCTACGCGGTCATAAAAAATGCGCTTTAAAAATGGAAAAATATATTTTCTTCCAAAGGTTGCGGAACCCTCAGTGCATAAATCCAACTCGCACTTAGCCGGTTATTTTTACACGTGCCTTTACGTAAGTACTAAAATACATGAAGTTCATGACCAGCGAGGGAGATACCGTACTGTTGTTTGCTTGATATTTTGGCACCATCTTAATAAAATAAATGTTTTATTTTAAATAAATTAAAATGCCTTTATAACGTTCATGAAAATAAAAGAACAAGACTTTTATAAATATTTATTTATCTTCTTTTCGCATCGATGATACTTTCACAGCTATTTATAATACTACCTACTTGGACCCATTAGGAGTCTACAATAGGTACTCTATGGGTGGTTTGGGTGGCCACGTTCAATCCCGCGTCAGAGGCGCTGTTCAAATCGTCAAGGGTGCAGGTGCGCGGGCAATTGGGACACTCCAGCATTATGAGACATTGTCTGATCAGGAGCTCCGTAATCGCACTGGGTGCCAGACGGGTCTATAATGCCCATTTTGCCAGATTATGTTTACAGCGGCCTACCTGGGTGCGCAATCAATTCAGTGCCTCTCAGGTAGACCACTGCATTTCACAACCGGGAGACAGGTGTTCTTGAGGCTACAAGTCATGGGGTGGTGGATGTCTTTCTTCCCAAAATCGACTTCACTCTTGGGGTGGTCTGGCTTGAATTGCCTGCGTTGATCATAAAAAGCTTTATTTTATTTTATTTATTGAGGGATAACAAACAACTACAACGTATTTATTACATAAGGTTAACGAAACTCTAAGTAGCAATGTTGCAGTCCACTGCATTATCCGCAGATAAAACATAATTATTTAAATATCAGTGGTCGCCACTAGACGAACTATTTATATCACTTAAAATAACAAATATTTAAAAGATTAATGAATAAATTAATTTGAAGCTGGCTATAACTACAAAACCAAATCATGACAAACATACAATCTCCATTACTTACATTATGCAATAGAAACATAATAATAAGATTAAAAGTTTCATAATATCAGAATTAAATTTATATTTCGAGTTTTTTAGAATATAATTTTGCAAATCCGTCTATATACGACGTGATACGACGGAGTTATGCCCGAACATACATGATAAAAAAAACATCCGAATTGAAAACCTCTTCCTTTTTGAAGTCTGTTAAAAATGGTTGTGATCCATATCATGAAGCACATTGGCCTCCAGGAATTTGCGCCGATTTTCCAAGCTGATAAGTTTGTACTTATCAAGAAGTTGGGAGTATTATATATAAGTTAAGTTGTATAAGTTAAGTAAGTAGTCTCACCCCACGGCACCTGTAGTACAAGCACGGAGGTACTTACGCTGAACCCTTTCTATTCCCACTACGTACTTTTGGTAAAATGGGTTCCAAATAGGGACCGTATATTATAACTGAGCGGATGAGCGTTGTATTTAAACTTGTAATATATAATTTTGATTTACATGTAAGTGAAGTGGATTTGATTAAAAAAAAAATTGAATTGATTTAAGTTTTATGGTTATAGTTTTATAGTTAGTTTCATTGCATGCACAAAGCAAAAATAGGAAAACATAAACAATATAGACAATACAGATTATAATAATAGAATATTGACACCCTTGTGAGTTAGACATTTATTCGACAGATTTGGGCCGATTTCCAAACCTAATGTTATTTTTAAATTTTTTGTGTTTGAAGGCGTCTTTTTTGCATAAAAGTTTTTTTTATCCAGGTCTCTTTCTCCGCGTACAGCAAACGAGGGTTCACCCTCAGGCTCTCGGATAAGTATTGTGGCATTTCTAATCCACACGAATTTGTAGTGGTGCAATTTAGCGACATCCCGGGCTTTACGAAATAACTGTTTATTTTTCAGGGTTTAATGCTCATTAAGGTAGACAGAGCACGACGCTTGATTGAAAAGGATAAAAAAGAAACATTTCATTTTCAATAACTTTATTTAAATCGCTTTTTGGAATTCGTCTAAAGCCTAAACGGCTGAGGTTTCGTTAAACCTATGTCAAAGAAACCGTAAGATTGATGATGTGTAACAATAACAGGTGGCTTCGCCTTGCCACGGCCATATGTTGCGATTATATCCAACACATTTGTACAATTGTGGCAGAAACTTCCGTTACCAACAACAACGCACAAGAGTGACCGCGGGACCGCATACCTATGCAAATGTTATAAAATTTAAGTGTCTGTTTGTATTGTCAAAATAACAGCTTTTATTAAATACCTACGTACATATAAACGTTTACACTGTACTAACACAAATTACTACCTAAGGTACTAATACTATTAAACTTGTACTCTGTCTGTTGGTTCCGACTAATCTCCGGAACAGCTAGACCGATTTTGACGGAGCTTTCCTTGACAGACAGCTGAAGTAATAAGTACCTAACTATTGTATTTAAAAAAATAAGGGAGGAACCTTATAACATTGCGTGCGGTGCAACTCGACAACGAGATCCTTGTTACGTGTTGATTGGCTACAACGACTATCGGCATAATAATCGCCGTCTCCACATCCCACATGTCGACAACCTCGCGGGCCAAGTCAAGACGCTTGATTGGTTTGCTTACCTACCTTTCTCGGCTTTCACGAAGTTCACGTCATGCAGTTGGCATGTTATGTTAACAATGATATCATTGGATTCCACACATAAAATTTAGATTCCAACCTGAGCTATCGACCTATGCTAAAATAAGTTTAAAGAATTCTGCAGTATTACACAGACCGCAAAACGCCGAACATACCTGTTTCCTTGATCACTCCAGAGCCTTCGACCTTGTGTGTCATAAGATATGCTTCGGGGAAAGTAGTCAGCAAAACGACTTTAAAAAAAATTAAGTGAAACTAGAGAAATCGTGGCGTGACACAAAATAAACCTAAACCAATGTGTCGCATAGTACATAAACCGATACGACTACAGTCTGTGTCCTTCTTGGGAAGAAGAAAAGGGAAAGAGTTCAGGTAATGCAGTACACTGACTGCACGTCTCACAATTCCTACTAACAGAAGTGCAAACGTGTCTTCTTCTTCATCGTGTGGGCAGTAAGGTCTTACGACTCCACACACCCTAGTGTCAGAGTTTCTAAACCGCCTCATGGGCCTCTGACATGGTTATCGATGTCAGTGATGTCCAAGATAAACTCAGAAAGTACATATGAATTAGAAAAAGTCACATTGGTACTTGCCCGTGCCCGGTTGCGAACCCATAACCTCGATCGTGCATGAGAGGCAGGCGCCTTAACCACTGGGCCATCACGACATAAACAAACAAACGCAAACGCAAAACACAAACGTGTACAGTAAGCGCTCAGAAATCCATACCCACGCTAAGGTTCACTTTCCTATGAACACGGGCGCGATCCAGTCAGCGCGTGCGCATGTGTGTTTACGAGTGATGTCTCAACATTCCACAGATAACACACACTAACGAACCATCGTCGCACTACGCGAAATGGCATTATATTTCTGCAGTGTGATTCTCTAAGCCTCACTTCGTAATCCGAAAGCTGAATCCGCAGTGAGATTACAAAATGGTATTCTGTTAAACACGATCACGCCCGGCGACGTCACCACGGCGAACAAATACTAAACCAAATGACAGGTTGGTTCGTTATCGAAGTGAGCGCGATCACTTTAGTGAGGCTCGTTTTCGAGTTTGCATTTTAGAGAATCGCACTGCTGTTTACCGTACGAGTCCTACCCGACGCGCGACGTATTCTTACCATTGCATTGCTAAATTTCGCATAATTATAACATGGCCTGGCAGCTGGTTTGGATAAGAAAGGGTTTACGATCATTGAATTCCGAGTTCAAATCTTATACTATGTGTGGCTGTTTTTTGTTTCTTGAAACCATAATAATGTTAGGCAAAATCTTTTTAGGTTTATGTTGAATTATTACGTATTCATGCTTGTTATTTATTTTTTATAAGAAGCAAATATTAGTTATTGTATTATTTATTTAACTTTTTATGTGATTTTATTTTAACTTTTTGTAATTGGAAGTAGGAAAAAAAGGCGTGCTGTGTGATAACAAAAATTTATTTTTAAAATTAACAAACTTATGAGAATTGTAACGTCACATTCCTACCGAAATAAAAGAAGTTCTCTTATAACTGTTCATAAGATTTTTTGTTGAATACCCACTTAGTCAATAAAATTCATAATAACATAATAAGAGAAGGATATTTTAATAACACAAATAAATTTGGTGATGCTCACGTATTAAGTTTCTGAATTGGTATTCAGCAGAGTTAATTGAAAACTAAACTATTATTCAGACTTTATAAACAGGTTTTTTTTATGTAACGTCACAATAAACTTAGTGAGGTAATAGTTTAATAATTCGTTTTCTTGATGAAAAGAAGATTGAAACTAAACCTCAATTTAAGATCATTAAATAACTATCTACGAATATATAATATAATTATGACTAAATATTTAGTTACACCGTCTAATTATTAAAACTAAAACATCCAGGTTATTAAATGTTGCATAACACCGTCTAATACTTCTTCATAAGTAGCACTGTTGCACCTAATTATTAAAACTAAAACATCCAGGTTATTAAATGTTGCATAACACCGTCTAATACTTCTTCATAAGTAGCACTGTTGCACGTCATCCCCACATATTAAAAACGAAACGTATTTTTTCTGGTTTATGATGCATGCAGCTGTTGTTGTAAACAGTATGTTATCCAGTGCGAAACCACCAAACTTAATCCACTTCGCTGTTGAGTAGGTAGGATAGGCTATCTATCCTCTTCCTCGTATTTCTTGCTCCGGAGACTAATAATAGTATTCCTCTAAAACAACAAAAAAAGTAATATTAGGCATTTATAACAAAATATTAAAGTGACTTAATTTTTTATATAATTTAATAATATTTATTTAATATAACAAATTTTAATATATTAAAACTATTTATTTATAAATTCCATAATAAACACATTTTTTTTGGCGTCATTATATATTTAAAAATCAATAATAAGTATTAATCGAAATGCCACCAAATAATTTTAGGTATCTTAGGTATAAATTTCAAATAAAAGTTTAATTTACAATTCGTTAATATAATACTCACATTCAGTCAGGTTTCATAAGATATTAATTGGGACCACTTTTATGCAGCCCAATAATAGTCGCCCTCGCCTCAGTAATATTATTTGCCTGCGTTTCGAGAATACTTACAATACCACTACGAGTATCTATTAAATCACTCGTTACTAACCAACAACCACAACCAAACGACAACGCTCATTCCAATCAAGTTAAATATGCACAAAACTCATGTCTACCTCACAGAAATCTAAATTCTTTATTAGTTTTCTATGACTACCCTTTTAAATTTACGAAATGTGTGAACAAAGCGAACAAGCTAAAGAATATTATATTTCTGTTCATTTCTTCAAATTGAGTAAAAACAAAAAGACAAAAATAATGTGAGATTCGAACTCGCGGCTCATTGATTAACGCCGTCAACTGGGCGCGCTTAACCGCTAGACCATTTTGTCTCATTTAGAAACGTTGAAATTATGAACTACATTCACAACGATGATACATGTGTCTATTCTTGAAAGTAAAAGGTCGTAAGTCAAACTAAACGTCAACCTAATACGTTTTGAGATTGGGTATGGACTTTTGGTCGCCACTGTACAAGTAGTCGATATTTAACAATGAATAGCCTAAAGCTACATCCTGCAACTCTAAATCTGTTAATGTTTTAATTTAACTTTTATTTACTCGTGTACCATCATTCTCCAGTCGCTACATTACTTACATCTTGTATTTAGAGGCTAACTGCACAGTTTGCAGTCTTGCAATATTCTCGAATCGTCCCCAGCGATATCCTCGACTTAGATAATTACCCACGAGGTTATTATCGAAAGGCTTGGAGAAGATGAACGTCGAGTGCCGTAATGTTGCGTAACGCCGGCGACCGGCGGTGCGCCCGAGTCGGGCACATGACCGCTCCGTGAGGTTATTGGTGCCCCCTGCCCCTTGCAGAAGTCGCAATCCACCTTTTACTATTTCTGTGAATCTAGATTTTTAAAACGTTCATATTCCGTATTTGTGTCTAAATCTTAATAGTAATTTGATTATATCATCATCAGTTAAGTCATCATTGATATAATTAGGTAGGTAAGTTTAAATATACTTAAGTATGTATTTTGGTCTGTCATGCGTGATTTTTTTTGAGTCTATATGTTTTCTTATTATGTACCTACTTACATACATTTTTTTAAAATGTAGGTTAATATGCTCTGTTTAACAATTGCAAATTGCTTTGTGGATTTAATAATGTTATCTTGTTGCTGCGGGGCATGCTCTTTACAGATGAATTATTGTTTGGGGGATGGTTTTTAGTCATTTTAAAATCGGTAGATAACCTTTAGGGTAACGCATGCCCGGTGAGTATAACAGGTTAGATATTTTAAAAATTGGTCTAATTACCTTATAATTATAGGTAAAGTAGTACCTACAACTCTTGGTAGTAGTCAGTAGAGCTGGTAGAGCTCTTTGTGAAGGAGCTCGTCCGGGTAAGTTTTGCCACCATATATGTATATTTCTGCCGCAATGTAGCGTTGCTGTGTTCTGGGGCCTATTTAATAAAGCTGACAGGTGACATTTGACAATATAACGGTGACAGTTCTAGGTTTTGTCAATTTTCTGTTTAATAAAGCCCAAAATACATTGAAAATCGTGACATATTTCTGTTTGACAGTAGATTGACGTTTATTTGAATACATCACGTGATAACATGAAATTGCGAATTGTCACTGGAATTTGACCGGCAACTAAGCCGTATGTTGAGAATTTTAAATTTCTTTTTTCTTGCTGAAATGGTTAAAAATATATTACGTCGAATAGGGACAACGAATATTTATTAGAAAATTATCACTTCGCTATTGTTTTTGTCGGTGTAGACTATGTATTTCTCATAAAACCTTCACCCACTTCCTCTTTTACTCCTTTTTGATAGAATTCTCAAATCTTTTTCTTTTATGGAGTTTGGATTTATGCCCGGTTAATGGCGATAGGCTCGCTCCCTATTACATGGGACCTAAACATACCGGCGAACTGTGGGTGTACATTGGTACACCTCTGCCTAACCCTTCGGGGAATACAGGCGTGATGATATGTATGTGTTTTCTTTTATAATATTACTATATAGATGGAAACTAATTGTGTTTCTAAGGTGCGAGCGATTTTATAAGTAAAACGATTGAATCGATTCTGTCAGATCAAGCTTTAATATCAGTGTAACATTAAACAAATTACAAAATTAAGTTATAGTGAGCGGAACACGTTGCATCATGTGATAGATATAGCTGAACATTTCTGAAATGATGCCTGCGCACTGTTAGCTCGAACGCAAAGGCCAGTGGTTCTTCGCCGTAGGTAGATTATAAGCTGAAAACATAAAAACAAAGGTTTATCAACGAATATAAATTATTCTTGTGGTGGTAGGTCATTTGACATCACGGAAGTTGCACCTAAAATTTTATTAAAGCAAAATAGTTTGTCCTGTTTCTCCTGAAAGGGATGAAGTGTCCGGTGGTTGTGGAAGTCGGTCGGCTGATATGATTATGATAATAAATAATATTAACAGAATTCGTGTAGAAGAAAATCTGCAAATAAACATGTAATAATCTGTAATACATAATTATAGCAATGGCACTTACTTGAGGTACTGATGTGTTCATTGGACTTTCTTTAAATCCGTTGCGAGATTTTAGTTTCTTAAAGAGTCAGGAATATACACTTCTTCATAAATCAAATAGCTTTTTACTAAGAAATAATACGATAAACCACAAAAAAATTGACTTTAATTTCAATCACAATGATAAAAAATAAACGACAGAATTTAAAATTCACTAAAATGGCGTCATTGTATGGTCATTTTACTGTATATCAAATTTGGTAGGATTATAAAAAGCTCCAAAGACAGATGGCGAAAGGATTTGACAAAAGAGGGCAGCGCGCGCAGCGTAGTTGTTCTAATAGACCGTCTCTGTCTATGTCTACGTAATAGACGAATGCGGCCAAACCAACGAGGTAGTCATATTACGTTTTTGGTTGTAACCTCTTTTATTCCCTATAGTTTTAATTATCTGATATGGTATTCTACATTGTATTGACAGTGTCTGACTCAGTTACGTCAAACTGAAAAATCATCATAGTCCGACAGCTGTAGTTGCGGCTTTTCGCGTTGAAAACTCAGCGATACATTATTTCGTTTGTTGTACATGATTTTACGAACGAGGGTAACTTCAGAGCAAGCTACGGGCGTATTCATACGAAAAAATAGTCTACGATACCTACATAAAAGTCCTTGAACAAGTGTGGTGGTGTTTCACGTTTCTTGCCTTTTCTGTATAAGAGGAGGCCTTTGCTCTGCGGTGAGATAGTAAAAGCGGAGTATTTTCGATGGTACATTATCAAAAAAATAAAAAGAGTAGAAATTCTGTATTTACGTGTCAGATCAATGTACCGTACTATGTACGTACTGTATTTACGTGCCAATAATGGCGCGAAATTTTTTATTGCAAAAAAAATTTCAACTCTATTTTTAATGTTTAACTCATAAACATTAAAAATAAAGTTAAAAATTGTTTTTCAAATCAAATTACTAATTTATAAAAGACAAAGTGCTCAAACATATAGCTACTCTGTTTATACTGCCCCTTTGATGGTGGTCGAGAACCATCTTGTTGGACTATAGTATAGTTGAAATCTGTAGTCTATGGTTGAAATATATGAGTTTTTGACGTTCGAATACTTGTAGTGGTTTCTCGTGTATACTTTTTAAAATGTTAAATTAATTTACAATAGCTGTGATTTTGTATAATATGCATAAACGTCTATTGTTCCGAAAATGTATCGATGTGCATTCATTATGCAAGAAGATAGATCATTGTTGACCGATTCGCAATTTCAAGAAGAGCTGTCATGTTGTTGCATGTGATTTTCACAACACGGATCACATTTATCATGATTACGGGAATTCTATTACTAATACTATGCCCGAATAAGAAAGAAGGCGATCAAACTGGCTAAGGTGGCCTGGGCTGTTTTTATCATGGATTATGGTCAAATAATAATAATTGTGTTATCAAATACTTAATTCGGTGAATTTCGGTGAGTCAAATGACGTGCAAAGGCTGGTTCAAATCAGTGGCTGGGAAACATATAAGTACTTATATCAACTGATTATTTCAAATGTAATTGAGTAAATAAATACAATAATAACTGTAGGTACTGTGCTGTTTCATTTCTTTTTACTCGATAAGTTTTTGTTTGATGTGTATTTACAGGGAACTGTCATTCAAATTCAATAAATATTATCAACCACTACTCAAATAAAAACTCGCTAGTAAGGAATACTAATGATGTACATCATTAGTATTCCAAAAAGATATGATAATTCCTAAATATTTTGGTTGAAATAAGTAAATGTAACTCAGTATGAGTACGTATCTATGCGTCCAAGGATGTTGGCTGTGACACATGCCAGAATGGCAAATACTAGGGCAGTGACATTTTGCAAATCAATTTTATTAATATCGATTGTAAGTCGTTAAAATCTCATTCTCTTTATTAATATTTTAAAAATGCTTTATTATTTTGAAATTTGTTTTTAAATATTTATTTAATACAAAATATAAAAAATACATTCAAAACACAATCGATATTTATTCAAAACAAAAAATTCTTTGTACGTGCCCTTTTGTCGCGTTGCAAAATGGTCGCCTACGTACCGGACACATTTAAATGTACAAAATTATATTTTAAAATACATGCCGTAAACTTCGTTTTCTATAAAAAATATCGATAATCCATCATATAAAAACATCCCATCACTAAACACATTACGTTACACACATATCACTATGCTTTAATTTTCTTTCAATTTGGTTTTCTTTATAGACAGTAATATTTTGGCAGTATTTAATTTAATTAGTAGTTATTTAGTTAATTCCGTATTTTACGACTAAAATTTTAGGTCGCAGCAAAAACATTAAATCATAATTTGTAAATCGCGATAAAGTTTAAGAGTGAAAAGGAACAGAAAAATTGTCACAGGCATATTTATCTTGCATGACTTATGTCATACATGTCGGTTTTATTAAACAGCACTTGTCAAGACAATTTGCCAATTTTGACAAAAAAGTCAGCTTGTCAGCTTTATTAAATAGGGCCCTGGTTTGGACGGTATGGATTCCGGTGTAATACAGGCACATGCATGAGACTTTTCAACTTTATCTCTGGGATGGCAACGCAATTTACAAGGCCTCATGTAATGCAGCGGTTAAGGGAAAAGGCTTGTGTGCGATCCAATGACATAGAAAAAATAACATTTATGTGTTTGGCAGCCACATGTTAGGTGTGTTCTTGTAGGCACATTCATTTATGTGTATACTAGCTGGTGCCCGCGACTTCCTCTCCGCAGGATCAGTATTACGAGTAGCTTTTAGCGCGGCGTAGAAAAGAACTAACGTTATGACATTAAAATTATCACATCAATAATTTTTGAAAATAAATAGATGTTGTCCATTTGAAAAATATAACAGTCTCTCAATATTGTCAATTGAGATGTCACAGTCGCACTGTAATAACGTAACAATATTGTCAACATGCGAAATACGGTAATTAAGCACTGCAGAACCCTAATCATAGGTCTATAGGTGGCTACTGCAGTATGCTCCTATAAACTATATTTAACTAGTTTTTTCCTTCAACATAAACATGCAGATTTTTCGCTTTGGAAACACGTGAGCAAGCCACATAGAGCTGACCGTGAGAAAAACACGGTGTGCCCAAATGTATGCCTGTGTTATATATTATGGCTTTTAATGATAATAATCATTAAAAGTTATAATATATGTACTGTATTTTTAATTGTTAAAGGTGTATTTTGTGATTTGTTAATACCGGAAGTTGGTTCGGTTATGATTCAAATCATAAAATCATAGCTAGGACCAGTTTTACGTTATTTATATTTTATTATTTATATCGTTACATAATTATAGCTTTTTATACACATAAATATAATTTCTAGACACATTTGTACAAGTCTCTGTACTAACGACTCGATGACTCACTTGTTTGTCACTGTCTATAAAGGCGAGAGCCCAACGCTTTGAGTGTCATTCTTATCTGAGCTGTCGGACCGAGCAGATCGCTAGTTAAGTATATTTCCTCTTTTATTAGATATTATAATTATATGTTCCTTATATACTTTTGTATTGCTGGTGGCAATATTGGTTATTTACTTTATTTAGTTATTAGTTACATACCTGACATGGTAGCTAAATAATGTTACCAGTAAGCAATGATGTTGTATAAATACTATGTACGTATGTATATATACATTTATATGTATATATACGTATAAGTATGTGTATAAAGGTACTTTTCTATAAGTGTTACTATATATATACTTTTGTACTGCTGATAGCAGTGTTGGTTATATACTTGATGTAATAACTAAATGATGTTACTATTGAGTAATGATGTTGTGTACATAGGTATATGTGTAAAAGTATTTTTGTATAAATGTTGGTGTGTATACATGATGATATAGAATCATTGTTTAATACAGATGTAATAAATGAAATGAGTAATAATGATAAATGACTTTCATTGATACATAAGGTTAGTTTCAATATTGAGCAACTTAAATAAATCGGATAATTGCCATATATTAAATAAATAAATATATTTCATTGAAATTTATTTTAATTATTTTACCCCTTTCTCTATCTATTTCTAACATCAGAAGTGGGATCACCAGGTGCCATACCAATATTTATAATAATTATGTTTTTATTTTTATATTAAAATGTAAATAAAATGTGGATTTATTAAGTGAATGAGAATATATTTCCAGGATTTTTGTCACTACCCGAATGGAGACAGAGATTATCCAGAAGCTGCTTACTGCTGACAAATAAGCGTTATCCAGCAAGCATCGGCAGGATGACGTGGATCTCTCAATATTTGATCCAAGCGCCACCGACAGCAGCGGCATGTTGAAAAACTGAGAAAGAATTTGATTGGAACGACTTAACTAGAATCGCAAAGGCAGGTAAGGCCCTCGAGGGCTCTGCATTATCATGGTACGAGCCCTGGCAACACCAGGAAGGACCATATGAACATTTAGGTGCTGTATTAATTTCATTATACAAC
The DNA here is from genome assembly GCA_932526535.1 of Caradrina clavipalpis. Classification (NCBI taxonomy): domain Eukaryota; kingdom Metazoa; phylum Arthropoda; class Insecta; order Lepidoptera; family Noctuidae; genus Caradrina; species Caradrina clavipalpis. The sequence goes on along the minus strand of OW052091.1, from coordinate 10,210,327 downwards.
GATTATAACACTACGCAAGAGAGGTTGTAAAGAATACTAAAATTGTATTTTCAATAAAATTTAGTCTAATAAATATAACTAGTTGCGGAGGTATTCGAAACAATAATGTGAAAATGGCATCTTTTAACAGTAGTGTAAATACGTCTGAATTAATAGCTTTATAAAAGCCTAAAAAGTTACCATTAGATCAATCTTCCCACAATTTACACGGGTCAAGAAAACATTACAAGCCAATGCTAAAAACCGACAAAAAAACACATTAAAAAAAAAATCGTTACGTGAGGTGAAAAAGAACATTTCTGTACACAGTGCACAAAAACTAGTGAAACAATTTCTTCACCAAAGGACAAAAAAAAATGTACAATCGTAAATTCGAAAAAAAAAAACAATTGAACTCTGAGAAAAATCAATGGGTAGATGCTCAAGTCACCTTAAATAACGTTTAAAAATTTAAGCTAATCAATGTCACCATTTGTAACATGTCTATTGTTTCTATTATCGATACAGAAGCAAGTTGTAGCATTATACGAGAATCTATTACCAGACTACAAAATTATAATGTATGGTACCTACCATGCTCTAATGGCATAGAAATACTTGACTTTTGCAATTATCACAGTGCCAGTTAAATTTGAAAACGTCTGTATAGAACTAGATTTACATACCCGTGACAAAGATATTCCATATGGTCTCCTTATTGGTAGGAATTTAGTTCGTCATCCTGATATTCAAATTATAGTACTTAGATTCTGAAGGTTGTAAGGCCTACATGGAAAGATCTATCTCCTGTTGCCACTGTATATCTAGTTAATCAGTGTGATGCTTATGTTAAGCTTCAATTCTCAATACAGAATTTGAACACAAACTTAAAAGAAAATACAAAAAAAAAAACAGGCCAATTGATTTGTTTGATTGAAAATAATAAAGTAGTAAATTACAGACCATGTAGGTTAGCCCCCGTTAAAAGACAAAAAGTAAGCATAATAGTTACATATTTGGTTGATAAAGTCAAAGTCAAAACATTTATTCCAATTCGACTATGAAAGGCACTTTTAAAACGTCAATTAATTAAACTATTAAATCTAGTTGCCCATTCCAAAAAGTAGTTTCGTATGGAGAAGAACATGTAAGAAACACCATTACATTATGTTGTACAGTTCTATAAATATACTAATGTCAAAAACAATAAAAGTCACTCAAAGTACTACAATACGCACTAAGTGCTACGAATTAAGAAATGAAAGCTAAACCAATTCAAAATAACCAAGATAAAGATAAGACAAAGATACATTATTGCATAATTGTGTACATTAAGATCTTATTAATAAACATTACATTTTTAGTATCAACAATCCACCCAGGTCGGATATTTTTTGAGAATTAGGTATTTGAAAACTCACAAATATTATTTTTTATCAAAATACTCATTACATAATTATCATATAAATATTATTTTGAATTAAGATATTCATTTAAATTATAAAATACTTTTTAAATTTTAAAAAAAAATCAATTTATATTTGAACATATTTCCAGTTAATTGCTTGATGGCTGGTGGTAGGTGGTTGTACACACGAATAGCAGTAACATAAGTACTTTTATAATACATCATATTGTTGACAGCCGGTAGATTATAATGTCATATTTATACTGTTTCCGTATGTTTATTTTAGAATCCGATTCCAATTAAAATTTGATACGAATTACCAATGTTGTAATCGTAGATGATCACTTCTAAAATTTCAAAAGACAACGAATCAGTGTGAGCCATATTAACCATAAAATAATAATAATGAAATAAAAATAATAAAATAAAAAATGAAGCATTATTGTTTTAGAGGAAAAAAAATAGTAATAATAATCAAAACAAATAACTTATATACATATAATTAAATTAGCAAACAGTTGATAAATAGATAATTCGCGAAAGTCACTCCCCATTCGCTAGATCTATTTTGTTAGGTAAGAAAGAAAAAAAAGGGGGCGATGACCGTTCATGTATCGATCATCGTTCACCAAATAAAATATAGAAAAGGACAGGTACTCATTAATAGAGTTGTAGTTCTAGAAACCATTAATCAAAGACCAATTTTTGGTTCCCATTAATGGCAGCATTTGTGAACAGGTATTTGTACCATTGCTTCATTTATGTAGAGCGAAAATTCCATTCTGGCCCAAAAGACGGACACATCCAATATATAAGTCACCATACTATTCACTCGGTTTGTGCAGGGCCTTTTCCCACAATCCACAGACGGTTATAAGTATGTCTTCCTAATTATTGACGACTAAGCCAAAGACTTTCGGGGCAGCTGAGCTAGTATCTATGATCAGAGACACAATTACTCTATTTGGTACCCCATCATTAATAGTCACCGACCGTGGCACAAATTTTAGTTCCAATTTAGTTTGTTCTTTATACCGAGACTTAGAAATAGAACACCACATGATAGTCAACGGAACACCGCGGTAATATGTCAGATTGGCCGAACGAACTATGGAAATGGCAGTAATCCATAAATACCATAGTTCAAAAACTACGGGTTTTTCCCCTATACGACTACTAATTGGTAGTAATGCGAATATAATTTGTGTTCAGCCTCGCTTGAACGAAATTTATGGTAAATAATAATCATGTTAATATAATATAATAATCATGTTGCGAAATGTGATTTTAACATTCAAGCAGGTCGCGAACTCGGTCACAATCGTCTCATGGCTCAAAAATTTAAAGAACGTTCGATGCAGTACCCCCTTAAATATATATAATAATAATATATTATTTAATTCAGGTAACAAAGACCCATAAAAAGTAAAAAATCACATATAAATATATACCACGTAGGGAATATAGTTCACGTTTATCAAGACCATAGATGTCATAAAAAGCTTTAGCTAAAATTTAGGGGCTTGTATTGAAATTCACGATTAGACAGGCTACGATTTTGGCCAGATGAAATTATTTATGAGAATGCTATTGTTGAAGATGCTATTTATCCCCAAATATTGATAAATTATAAGTGGCTGTGCCTATAATAAAAATAAATAATGTGGCTGTGCCCATGGCTGTGCCTATAATAAAAATAAATAATGTGGCTGTGCCCATGGCTGTGCCTATAATAAAAATAAATAATGTGGCTGTGCCCATGGCTGTGCTTATAATAAAAATAAATAATGTGGCTGTACCTGTGGCTGTGCCTATAAAAATAATAAATGTATCAATCTAAAAAAAAAAAAAAGGCTGTGCCTGTGGCTGTACCTATAACAACAATAAATGTACTACTTAAAAAGATATAAAAAAATATATCATGATTGTACTTCGAGAACGAAGTACTTATCAGAATGGCCGTGTTATATATTATGGCTTTTAATGATAATAATCATTAAAAGTTATAATATATGTACTGTATTTTTAATTGTTAAAGGTGTATTTTGTGATTTGTTAATACCGGAAGTTGGTTCGGTTATGATTCAAATCATAAAATCATAGCTAGGACCAGTTTTACGTTATTTATATTTTATTATTTATATCGTTACATAATTATAGCTTTTTATACACATAAATATAATTTCTAGACACATTTGTACAAGTCTCTGTACTAACGACTCGATGACTCACTTGTTTGTCACTGTCTATAAAGGCGAGAGCCCAACGCTTTGAGTGTCATTCTTATCTGAGCTGTCGGACCGAGCAGATCGCTAGTTAAGTATATTTCCTCTTTTATTAGATATTATAATTATATGTTCCTTATATACTTTTGTATTGCTGGTGGCAATATTGGTTATTTACTTTATTTAGTTATTAGTTACATACCTGACATGGTAGCTAAATAATGTTACCAGTAAGCAATGATGTTGTATAAATACTATGTACGTATGTATATATACATTTATATGTATATATACGTATAAGTATGTGTATAAAGGTACTTTTCTATAAGTGTTACTATATATATACTTTTGTACTGCTGATAGCAGTGTTGGTTATATACTTGATGTAATAACTAAATGATGTTACTATTGAGTAATGATGTTGTGTACATAGGTATATGTGTAAAAGTATTTTTGTATAAATGTTGGTGTGTATACATGATGATATAGAATCATTGTTTAATACAGATGTAATAAATGAAATGAGTAATAATGATAAATGACTTTCATTGATACATAAGGTTAGTTTCAATATTGAGCAACTTAAATAAATCGGATAATTGCCATATATTAAATAAATAAATATATTTCATTGAAATTTATTTTAATTATTTTACCCCTTTCTCTATCTATTTCTAACACCTGCTACCTTTAAGGTTTGACCCTGCGATTAAAATATTTGTCCAAAAGATGTAGCGTGAAAGATATATTTTATCTACTTAAATACCAGAAGCGATAAAAGTACCTATCTATCTATTTTCATTCAGGAATCAGTTTATTACTACCAAATTTGCATTTGAAATAGTAATAGTTTTCAATAGTCCAGTCAAATTAGACAAGTTTTAAAGTTTTGACCCGGGAACTAACGAAATACTTTTTGTTCGTTGATGGCGCTGCCGTGACCTGGTTATCATCTAGTTATTCATTGAACTGCCTCGGTAGCCTAGTGGTGCTAAGCGCGACTGCTACGTCCTGGGTTCGATTCCCAGGTCGGGCAAAAAAGTGTTATTGGGTTTTTCTAAGAAATTCTCAGTAGTAGCTCGAAGTTTGGATTTGTGCCCGGTTAATGGCAATAGGCTCGCCCCCTATTACATGGGACCTAAAATATACCGGCGAACTGTGGGTGTACATTGGTACACCTCTGCCTAACCATTCGGGGAATACAGGCGTGATGGTATACGTATTTATATATTCATTGATACTTAAAATTTATTACAACGAATCACAAAAATCAATATCAAACTATGGCTTTTATCAAAGCATAGCATGAAATACCGTGCCGTTGTTGTCTTCTAGTGGAATAACGAGAAAATAGCGTCCGAGCCGAGCCGTCGAAGTGCCGTGCCGTGCCGGTGCCGCTGCAGAGTTGATGTACACTGCTTTTCTGTTAACATAGACATCTTCCTTAGTAGAGGAGATGGCTAAAAAGTAAATGTATATTTTATATCATTTACCTATAGGCGTTAAATATATCTAAATCGAACTGAAAAAACAATATTACTAAAAAAAAAGAAACACTATCGCCACACAAGGTAAATAATATCCTCTCGTAATTTATATCCTGAATATTTACTAAAACTGAAAGTCCCCTCAAAAGTTAACCACTACATCATAGGTCTCCCGTCTCTTTCATGCCGAACGCACGATGTCGAAACATCGCTGCGTCGCTCGCGACGATATGAAGTATGTTCAAGCCATGATCCGGAGCGTGGGGGAATAGGAAGCAGTCACCTCCTTCTGCGAAGGAGTAATGCTAGCGAAGGAGGCAGGACGTCTGCCGGCCCCTCGTGAGTCGTGATACGAATATAATATTGTTTTCAAGTTGTTTGAACCTCTTTATCACGGAAATGGCGATACTTACGAAATAGGTAACGTGTAGAGACATTTTTTGTAGAAAATTTACAATTTATGTCTGAATTAAATGCACCGTTTTGCTGGTAAACGTGAAAAACCCATTTGTGCAAATTTTGACAGTCAATAAAAAAACTTTTCACAATTCATTCATAATAGGTATTCTTCTGAACATTTATACCAATTTTCAGCTCTATGGGAATTAAGAGGGTTTACGCCGGCGGCGCGCCGTCCACGCGCTATTTGCCTCAAAATCAATGATTTTCAAACCTGTTAATACCCATTAATAACTTATCGTACAAACATGCAATTTACGAATAATATTAGGAAATTTTGTCTTCTAGAGGACGTGAGAGGTTTTTTTAAAATTAAATAGCATGCTTGTAAATTATATTAAGATAACTAAAGTGAGATTTGCGTATTTTACGTTCAGAGTCAATTTCGAAGCCGTTAATCTCCAAAAATTGCTGATAGAATCAATAAACAAAAATATTTGCTAATTGGTAATATCCTTAATAATTTTTTTGTCAAGACAGATTTTCCGATTTAGGTTACTTACTACGGAAAATAAAATCAAAACAATGTCTAACTTTTAACAAAATACACGTAGATAAAATGATCTTTTTCAACGTTTTAACTTGCATTTATCATTATAATAATAACATATTCTAATAGAAGAACATCTCTTTTAAAACTTGCAATTCAAAATTTTCGTGTAATTACCTTTATAATTTTTTAATAAATATTTTAAAACTACTATAAATTAAGGCGCGCGAGCGGTAGCCAATTCAGTCGGCCGCGAGCCTTTACACGGAGAAGTCACGTCCAAACTTTCTGCGCCCGCGCTCTCGTAAATACAAAGCCCGTTTCGCTATAGCGCGACTAAAACATTTTAGTACTTTGGTAGTAAGATTTTTTTTTATAAATTTTAATGACTGATATAATATTAAGAGTAACAATAAATTATGTTTTAGACACAATGGGAAAGAAAACCAAGATATTTTTATCAAAAAAAAAAAAAAAGGAAAAGGAAAATTTGGAAATTGAAAATTTTGCTACGGCCAGAAGTTATTTATTTTATACTAATAGCCATTTTACATATATAAAAGTATATTTTTTAGCCGACTTAAAAAAATTGTAGATTATATGTTTGTATGTACTATACAAACATACGATCGAATTTCATAGGAATGAATTTCGCAAAAACTGCTTATTCTTTTTGAATGGGGATTTCGTTATTTGAGTGTATAATTTCAGGGAAGGTTTTAGTATATAATACATTAGGATCTCTTCTGGAACTCTTCAATAACTAATAACAAATGAACCGAAATTGCTGTGATCGTATGTCTGTTTTGTTTTCACGATTTCATAATATAACATCACGTCTGTACGGTTTGAAGGGGTAAGCAGAGCAAAATATCAAGTACACCATTACCAATTAAAATGCTATTAAAAATATATATATATGAAGAAGGAACGGATTTCAAAAACCCTCATGAGCCATGTATGTTTCACCGCATCATAGGCCTTCTTAATAGTCTATCCAACATGCCGACAGATCCCTTCGAGAACGACGAACGTGCTGGTTAATGGCCATATTAAAGAGGAGTAGCTTCTTAGTACCACGGCATTCATTCTTACAACCATTTTGAGAGACAGTCATGACAGCGTTAATATCAATATGTTCATTGATTTTAGCTCTCAAAATAGATGTAAGAACTGTATAGACCGTCGGTTGACATGTGATCGGTCTATAATTCTAATGTTATTATTTTTACAAAATTGAAAAATCGGATGTTTCGACCGTCCTTTTCCTAAAATCGGATTCTAAATCGAATGGTGTATAGAACATTCGTGCGATTAAACGTCACAGTCATACACGATCAGCACTCCAGTCTCCAGTTGTGTTGTGTTGAGTGCTACAAAGAATGTAGATGTTTATATGTGTATACTCGAACAGAGACTTGAGAACTAAGTCCTATGAAAAACTTTAATCTTATTTTATCATTAAATTATTTTAGACCTTAATCATTTTCAGACCAGCTGTGCGATTCTCTAAAATGCAAGCTCGAAAACGAGTCTCACTTCGATAACGAACCAACTTGTCATTGGCTTAGTATTCGTTCGCCGTGGTGACGTCACCACGGCGAACGAATATAAACCAATGACAAGTTCACTCGATCACTTTAGTGAGACTCGTTTTCGAGTTTGCATTTTAGAGAATCGTACTACTGTATACCTTTTTACCCGACTACGGCGAAGCAAAAAGGAGGGTTATGAGGTTGACCGGTATGTATGTATGTATGTATGTATGGATGTTCATCTGTTCCCTCATAACTTCTAAATTATCTAACGTAAATTGACAAATGAGGTGTCATTGGAAGCGTCTAAATTGTCCGCTGGTTATAGGCTATCTTATGTTTCAATAAATTGTATGTATTATATATTGTGTATATGTTGCAGTTCCAGTAATATTACATAATATATAAATGTCTAAATTTAAACCCCAAAATAATTTAAATAAAAAAGTAGTTTAAAAAACTAAAACCCGACTACAAAAATTCACGTTCTAAAAAGTATGAAACAAGAAAACATTCTCATCTGAAAGCCGTGGTCGTATGCCACCTATTCCGGTAAAACAGTATGTGTATAGTAATAGAACATTAATCTTTAGCACTAAAGTTTAGGGCAAAGTGGCATACGACCACGGCTTTCAGATGAGAATGTTTTCTTGTTTCATACTTTTTAGAACGTGAATTTTTGTAGTCGGGTTTTAGTTTTTTAAACTACTTTTTTTTCTCTGTCTGTTATTTATTTCTTCAGCCTATAAGCTTCACTTTTCCTCCTTTTTCGTGTATCTACAACCGTACTTGATATTGCTACTCCTATTGCAATCTTTTGTAGTTTAGACAACATAGGAGCCATGAGAAACACGTCTGCATAGAATCAACGCTAGAATCCGATCTGATTTTAAGGAAGCACATCGGAAAGTGTGTAGAAAATGACTCCAATTTTAGTAAATGCTTTATCTTTACTATTATCTGTACTATTATTATAAAACTGAAGAGTTTGTTTGTTTGTTTGTACGCGCTAATCCTAGGAACTACCGGTCCGATTTGAAAAATTCTTGTGGATACCCCATTTATCGAGGAAGGTTATAGGCTATATAACATCACGCTTCGACCAATTGGAGCGGAGCATCAATGAAAAATGTGGCAAAAACGAGCTTTTGAGGGCTTTCGTTGCGTGCGGTGCGTAAACAGTTAAAGTTACGCAAAAATAACGTACGGCAGAATGGTTCCTCTAAAAAAAAAAATATACAAAAAAAAAGTCCGCGGTAGTAAATGCCTAACTTTTTGCCAGAAAATTTATTTTAAAATAATGCATTATTTACGAAGGTGTTTTTATGAATATAGTATTAATCCTTATCAACATAAATACGTTATTCATCACACGTGTTTAATTTTGAACAAAATTGCCCTTTACATCACTTAATTTCAATGAATATCTTAGTAGATATCACAGTTTTAAAATAACTTCGCAGCAAAATAATGACATTCCGTAGCCTGTACCTCAGAATAACAGATTATAACTATAACACATTTAATATACCATAGTACACGGCACAAGATTACGCCGACAAGAGCGAGGCGGACGCGTGCGCGAGTAGCGGGCGATCGTGCAGGGAGTTGTATGTGGGATTGGCACTATATCCGGCTACATAACATCGCGTTATGAGCCACGAAAACGGTTCAGTAACCAAAAACCTAACGTAACGCGGGTGAAACCGCGGGGCACAGCTAGTTTTTCATAAACATGATATTATCTTTATCTAAATAAATACATTATTCATCATTAGTATTTCATTTTGAACAAAATTGCCCTGAACATCATTAGATTTCAACGAATATCTGAGGAGATATATCGTTTTAATCAAACATCGCGCTATAACACACTTACCATAAACGCGGATGAAACCGCGGGCACACCTAGTCTAATATAAGCATAAAATATATTTTGTAAAAAAATACAACTATATATCACAAACAAAAATAATCAAATGGATCAAAATGCTTTTTATTCCGACTATAGTCCGTGAGCGAGCGCGCTTCTCTATGCACACAAACGCGCTTGCGTCTGTGTGAGTGAATTTTGCTCCGATTTACCTAATCTTCACTTGCTTCGCGCAACGTAAACGCTCTTAAGCTAAAATAAATTCTTAGAACATAGTATTACATACACGATGTAATTAAAACCCTTAAACCCTAAAAGCCCTTGTATTAAAAGAGCATGCAGTGACATCGACAGTACCATAGACAATCTTTGAAATCCAGGCAAAAACCGGATCTGAAATCAAAGACCAAATAGTAGAAAAAAGAAGCTTCAGGAGAGTTTGGCACATAAGAAATATTATGAAAGCTTGCCGCAAAGCTATGAGTCATTTTTTAAAGTATCCACGTTTAAAAATGAAATAAAACACATAAAAACACTAAAATAAATAATTAAGACTACATATATTTATATAGTGTTATTGTTTAATTTTTAATATATTGGCTTTATATAATAAATAATTTCATGCTTTTGGTGGATAAATATGATTTCGGCATTAAAGCGTCACGGCTAACTCGAACACATTATTATTATTTCTATAACGAAAGCAAAGGTTGACCTGGACCTGCATGTAAACGCGGCATAAACTTCTAGTTCCGTACAGACTAAATCGATATCTCTAAATAGTAACCTAAGCGCTGTCTGCTACTAGTGAGTGTCGTCTCGTCTGTCGTTGGCTGAATGTAGATACGACCTTTGTGCTTGAAAAATTTAAAACCTTTTCTTCTAGTGCACATTAATCAAAGCTTACTCCTCATTCTTTCTTTCCTTTAAAATTTCGGAAAAATGGCTGATAATAAATTATATGAGATTTTGGGAGTTTCTAGAAGTGCAAGTGAATCTGAAATAAAACGAGTAAGTATACTTTTTAAGGTTTCTCCGATGAACAAATCGCACATGTAATGTCATCTATTCGTTGCATGATTTCTGTCCATTGTTCTCATAATCGTCATTTTGGTATAATAACCCTTATTTTTTTATTTCAGAGCTATCATAAATTGGCAAAAGAATTCCATCCTGACAAAAATCCTGCTGCAGGGGATAAATTTAAAGAAATCAGCTATGCCTATGAAGTCTTGTCGGACACGAAGAAAAGGCAAATTTACGACAAGTATGGGTTGAAAGGTTTACAAGAAGGTGGCCAAGGCGGGGGATTCCCTCCTGATGATCTGTTTGGACACTTTTTTGGTGATATATTCGGCATGGGAGGCGGCAGCAGAGGTCGAGGACCCGCTCGCGGTGAAGATACCATGCATCCACTTAAAGTTTCTTTAGAAGACATGTACATGGGTAAAACTACTAAGTTACAACTAAGTAAAAATGTTATTTGCGGGCCGTGTAAAGGTATTGGTGGAAAGCCGGGATCTGTCGTGACTTGTAAGGACTGTCATGGGCAGGGTATTAAAGTGTCTTATCAGCAGATTGCACCGCATATGACTCGTCAATTCCAGTCTCGCTGCCCGACCTGCCATGGTCAAGGTGAAACAATTAATGAAAAGGATAAATGCCCAAAATGCAAAGGTAAGAAAGTTTTAAATGAAACTAAAATCTTGGAGGTGCATATTGAGAAAGGTATGCGTGAAAACCAAAAGATTTTCTTCAGAGGAGAGGGTGATCAGCAGCCTGACACTCAACCTGGAGATGTGATTATTGTGCTGCAACAAAAACCTCATGATATATTCCAGAGAACTGGTGATGACCTTGTGATTAAACATGAAATTTCGCTGACTGAGGCATTGTGTGGTTTTGAATTTGTTATAAAGCATTTAGATGGCAGAGATTTACTTGTTAGACAGAATCCAGGAGAAGTGATCAAACCAGGAGATCTTAAAGGTATACAGGGTGAAGGAATGCCTCAATTTAAAAATCCATTTGAGAAAGGTAACCTTTATATAAAGTTTGATGTTGTCTTCCCTGAAAACAACTTTGCTACTGAAGAGCAGTTGAAGCAAATAGAAACTGTATTGCCACCGCGCCCCGCTTTTGTGATGCCTTCTGGAGAAGATGTAGAGGAAGTAAATCTAATGGAGTACACTGCCAGTGAACGTGGCAGGGGCCGGGAGGAAGCCTATGCCAGTGATGATGAAGAACACATGCACACTGGACCTGGAGTGCAGTGTGCACACCAGTAGTTCAATTATCCACATTTATGGATTTTTACTCAAACCTCACACTATATAATTTTATCATAGGTTAATATGTAAATTAAACTAAGTAGGTATACACTATACTGTTATACTTAGTTCACAGAATGCTAGAATTATTTGACTATTGCGTGCAGTGTATTGACTTATTTGGAGTAACTGTATTCATTTGCCTCTAGTTAAATTTGTTGCTGAATTCAAGGAAGTTGTAAGCTTGAGCCACAAGTATATTTGTGGGTCCTGTCTAATGTACTGTAAAGATGGTGCAGTTAATTTGTTGTTAAATTGGCTGTAGGCTTATGATATGCAAAAAACATAGATTTAGTAATTAGTTCAGTTTCAAGTAATAACCTGCCTGTGATAAGTCATAGGTCTAATTACTATCATTTCTAGGTGGTGTTAAAATTGTATTGTTTATTATTTTCCAAACGAGCTAGGTAATTTTGAGTTTGAGGCAGTTATGTTGGAGCTGTCTTTTAACTGCACTAGTTGGCTCAAACTTGGCACTAGAATAGTATTAATCCACTTATGGGTTATTGGATTCCATAATAATATGTATTATATGAAATGAAAAATAAAATTTAGTGATACCTTGAATATATTTTAATTATGAACTACAAATGCAATCAACATTTTTTGATTAAAATCTTTAAAATAAATGTACAGGTAAACTTCACAAGAAATTCATTATACATGACAAGGCAAAAAAAGAATATTTTTCAAATGCAGATAAGTGATATCACAATATTATAGATACTCTATGTAATCACTACACAAAAATGAAGTAATTTAATCAAGTCTCATGGTAGATGCGACTAAAGACTTTAGATAGCTTTTTTTTTCTTCAAAATGAATTGGTAGGGCCTGGTGAGAGGTTAGTGACATCTGTATCTTGGAAATATTGCTTGTAGCAAAATAAAGTTAAACAACATTTGTGAAGGTTTTGTAAAGGTTTTATTTATTAATATAATAATTTTGTTTTATTTGGTTCTGCATAGAATATAATATTATCCTAAACTATTTTTCGTTTTAGTAATCAATATTATATAAATTACAAAAAAATCATTGTAGTGTTTACCGCACTAAAACACCGGTCTGCTATGCATTACCTGTAATAGAGTATTATAATATTAAATATAATGCTTTTTTTAAAGGGAATTTTGGAACGCAGTATGATTTTATTTATTCCATTATTACTTTGGTCGGTTAACGTCGAATGAAATCAGATGCGGCATGCGTACATAATTATGAGCTGAACGTGCGTATGTATCATAGACAGTAAGGAAACCGTTGTTTAAAAGTATAGGAGCATAAGGCCTAATATAGACTCCATACTATTACGGACTGGGCCTGAACTAGCCACAACATGTTATCACAAAGAGGGTGAAATTATAAACTCATTAATAAAAAAATTAAGTAGGTTATCAATTCGACTCATATGTATGTTACATTTGATGCAAATTGTACATTCTCATAATTAATTAGTCTTCTAGGGCTTCTAAACGTAAATAATAAATTTCATAATAATGTGAAACTGAAATCGAATTCTTACTTATTCATACATGTGAATCAACTAGGGAAATCCCCTAACATCGCTGTGTGCTAACATTGTATTTCGTACAAACTTTCGGAGGTAACCACTTTTCTCGAGATGGGAATCTCCCGTTAAACATAAACGAAAGGAAAATAATTGGCGGTTCAGAAATAATTATGAAATAGGTAGGTAAGTCTGAAAACATTTTTTAGTAAGTAACTGCTTATCACCCTACTTTTTCCGATCCAGGCATTAGCCTGGCTGAGTTTTAATCATTAACGAACGCAAACTAGGACGGCACACGCGTTCTTTCACGCCCCTCCTCTCCATTAACGAGAATAAAATACGGCCACACCCACCATAATGTAAGATACCAGCCCTAGTGGGGCAGAATCGGGCAGGATTATAGGCTAGTAGTTTCACTGCAAAACATTTTACAGTAACGCTTATATGTTCAGAATTACATTGTATGGTGTCTCGCTGCATGATAATGACCAATTTTCGCTGGTAGGGGGGTACCTATCACATGGGCACCACTACTTTTTTGGAGATAAATATTGTAAAGATACGATTAGACTACGACATTATACACGGTACATTCACTGTATACGCCGAGTGTCTCTGTAGGAACGCGAATCTATTTGCATTCATACGACACTCGTGTATACTCGGTATATACACAGAGTGCACCATGTATAATGTGAAATAATGTCGTAGTCTTATCGTATCTTAAGTGTTTCAAAATGCACTTCTCGACAAGACAAAGTCGTTGAGTTTGACCTATCACTGCGTCAAGCGCAGTTCACTAGTAATTAATTATACTTACTTTCTTTAGATATTGATTCACAGTACTTTTTAAAATCTTTTTTACTTCTGCAAAGTACATTTAAATTAATTTGACTCAATCCTAATTCACGTAGTATATCTAGTCTCTGCTTTACCGTCTTTTGAGATGCTGACAAAACTCGAGGCTTATTGGCAATCTCTTCCACATCAAAACCTTCAGTTAGAAGGAAGTCAAGAAAATGTTTCACCTGCAAATACATGGCAATTTAATATGTTGGAAAGCTTGAATGGGCCCTATAAGGAAAGTACCTACACTATAATAATATTGAAGCAACCAAATTTTGGTCAAAGGGTGAGTATGGAGTTTCTAGCCTATACCTACGAAGTACCTTTTGGAAGGGTCCAATTAATTTTTCTTGTATACAAAAAAAGTTATTTAAATGATTTAAAAGAGCTTTTTAATTGTGTAACTGAAATAAATGATTTGACTTTGATTTTAAGGAAGATCATAAAAGGCAATAAAGCTACTTTTCCTCCAGGGCCCATTGAAACTGTCTACCATGACACTGTTTATATTACTTAGTTACAAACAACATGGCAACCTTCGTAACACGAATGGTTTTCAGTGCTGGTATTCTAAAGCACATTTCTTGCACATTCTGAACAGACACATTCAAACGATTAGCGAGATATGTCTGTTTTGAATCACTTTCACCCAAGATAGTCTTTGTTTCTTGTGAAATAGTTATAAACCTGAAAACAATAATTAAAGATGAGTAAAACCAAAAAATTATTACACATTCTAATTTATTTTATATTCTACATGGTTCTGCCCTTTTGCCCCTTTCAAATTTTCTTATAGATCACTACTTTTGAGCTAATAAAAAATAGTCTATAACACTTAGGGATAACATCCTTTTGAAGAAAGAAAATATAATCAGACAGTGTTCTGGACATTCAAACTAAATACAAATAAACTTTACAGCTTCATGAAATCAGAAAACATGTTCATTTATTGTCATACAGTCAGTATTGTGTCTTACTTGCTATGATCCACATAAAAATCATTGCAATTTACTAGTTTTGTTTTACTCATACCTTTTCAATATATCTTCAGAACATCTAACCATCCATGGATATAAATTATCAATACCCATATTTTTGACTTTTTTGAGCCTCTCATAAATTGTTTCATGATGATACTTAAGCACCCATAGATCCCTCAATATCCTATCTGCAGACACATCCATATCTGAAATAATATTCATATTATTTTCAACTTGTTTATTGAATGCACATTTCATTAGATAGTAAAGGGTTTAGAGACCATCCAAGTTGGTCAAACAAGACATCTCAATTTCTTACCTATTAACACATCTAATGCTTTCTGAATCCAACTAAATGACAAGCTATATATAAAAGTTCTCTTGGCAAGCTTTTCACTTAGTACTGATGGAGGCACCTGTAAAAACCACACCACACCATATAAATTTGCTGAATAGACAGAGAGCTATTTAAATTTACATTTAAGAAAAAAATATCATACCTTTAAGCGGGATGCAATGTAGTATAATCTATTTTGACAGAATCCTTTACTTTCATCATCCTTGGTAGTTTTATATATATGAATCAAAGTTCTAACTGGCAATTTATAAAAAGGTAAAGCATCTTCAGCTGACTGAAAGTTGAGACCTAAAATGATTTTTGCTTTGGAAGCATCAAAACCTAGAACAAAGTAAAGCATTCAAATGAACTGCTTCTTTAGTTGTCAACAAATACAAACAGCAGAGAAGAAAAACATACATACCACTTTTCTCTACAGTCCTTGTTCTAGTCTTGTATGAAGCTATTGAATTAATAAAATTACTACATGGAGTTATCTTGCTAGTTGTAACTTTGAAAATACTGCAATATGACAAACGAGTCGGTCGTATTAACAACATAGAAATTAGTGATCTTAACACCATTGTTTTATTGGGATGGCTATGTAAGTACAACAACAAGAAAGTACGTTTGTACGGTATTATATGAAAAACATTGATATTCTGAGAAGATTGAAAGTAACTAGGATATTATGGGGTTTGAAACTCATTGAGAAGTTCATAAAGACTCCAAGCCAGTTTATCTTCTGTTTCAGTTCAGGGCAAGTTCACTGTTCTTCACAGTAATGCTTAGTAGGTGCAATTTAATCTACATATGTTTGTTCATAGGGTCCAAAAGAGATTTAGTTAATCAGTATCCAATCAAAAAAGATCATCCGATGTTCGCTCCGCTCATTAGATTAAATTACCATGTAGTTTTTATAAATTAATACAGTCTTTGATTACCAACATTCCCATTCAGACATTTGACTTCACATGAATTGACAATTTGACATTTTGACATACAGACTGAATATAGATTCCTACCTCTATGGAAAGAGTATACAGACTCACCAAAGCAGTGTTGCCCTGTGTTGCCGACAACAAACAGAAAAAGACCGAAAGTAAAATAAAAACATCAGAATTATCTGAAATTTGCCTTTTCTTTGAACATTTTAAACATGCTTGTTTATTTGAATCGATTGAAATCTTTAATTCTGTTTGATGAATTTGTTTGTTTATTTAAATGGTATTTCTTACTGACTTCGCCAGTCAAATTTTATAGTAAGCTAAAAAGGTACAGAATGAAAGGATGGAAAAAGCAATTTGTAATTTTAATACACATAATTAGTTTAGCTAGAAAAGTTGAACCTGACTTGCAAAATTTCAGCACTTTACAGTATACATTCAGTCAGACGTTCAGGTATGATAAAAAAAAGTTAAAAACCAAAACCTGATAACTACAGTTTAACTAAAAAGCAAACCAGAAATATTCGTAAAAACATTTATTTACCAATTTTCGATTCTGCGAACCTACAGTTAAGAATTTGAACAATGCCCATTGCATAGATTATTTTGCACAAGGCGAGGTACGACGGCTACTTCGTCGAGGCGAGGTACGACGATCACTTCGTCGAGGCGAGGTACGACCGTCACTTCGCCGAGGCGAGGTACGACCGTCATTTCCTTGAGGCGAGGTACGACGGTCACTTCGTAGAGGCGAGGTACGACGGTCACTTGGTAGAGGCGAGGTACGACCGTCACTTCGCTGAGGCGAGTTACGACCGTCACTTCCTTGAGGCGAGGTACGACGGTCACGTCGTAGAGGCGAGGTATGACGGTCACTTCGTAGAGGCGAGGTATGACGGTCACTTCGCCGAGGCGAGGTACGACGGTCACTTCGTAGAGGCGAGCGACAACGGTCATTTCGCCGAGGCGAGGTACGATGGTCACTTCCTTGAGGCGAGGTACGACCGTCACTTCGTAGAGGCGAGATTCGACGGTCATTTCGCCGAGGCGAGGTACGACGGTCATTTCGCCGAGGCGAGGTATGACGGTCACTTCGTAGAGGCGAGAGACGACGGTCATTTCGCCGAGGCGAGGTATGACGGTCACTTCGTAGAGGCGAGATACGACGGTCACTTCGTCGAGGCGAGGTACGATGGTCACTTCCTTGAGGCGAGGTACGACCGTCACTTCGTAGAGGCGAGGTACGGCGGTCACTTTGTAGAGGCGAGGTACATCGGTGACGTTTATCACTTTTTTCCTCGCGGTCTCGAGATCTTCGACGTCGTCTGTCACTACTTTCGAAGCGCCTTGAAATAACTCTTTTAGAGATGTCAATTTCAGGTGATTCGGACCACCTCCATGACCTCATTGAAGAACGAAGAGCTCTAAAAAGAAAAGCGATCTGCTGTGAAAAAATCAAATAATACAAGCCGCTCACCGCGAGCTATGTTCGCAGGTAGATACGCAGTTTCTGATAATTTTAATATCCTTGACTCACCTTTCCTTCTCTTGCTCGATTTCTTTATTATAAAATCCATTATATAAGTTATTTGGATTTCTGAAGACGTGTAGAAAATTACATCCGCGACCTTTTGGACAACGCCTTCGTAACTGGAGACCTGAAAATAATTTCACATTACTAATTACGTAATTACTGCATAAGTATACAAATTATATGCATATGCACAAAATAAGGATTTCTTAGTTACCACATATTGCATTTTTCCAGGAACTTATAAGGCAAAATTGTAAGGAAAGCTGTTTGCCGCCATACCAACGCGTGTGTAAAGATCGATATGCCGCTACAGCACATCGTAGCTCAGCAAATTCTACATACGTGTTTCCTCGAAGATGTTTTTCGTAGTTATTACAGACCTACAATCAGAGTAACCATTTTTATATTAATATAAGTAGGTATAGGTACGGCATGTGCATAAAATAGAATTTATAGGAATGTTACAAACCTTTTTTCGGTTAAGTCAGTACTTATTTTAGTATGTGTCAACCATTTGTGTAGATGGTAAAGATCTGAAGTTGATTTGAGGAAAAAATCTTTCATCAATTTGAATAATAAGTTTTAAAATAAAAGATTACCCTTATATTATAATGGACGCCTGATTGAACGTATAGGTGCATTTATACTGTAGAGATATACCATCTCGCACAGGAATTTTAACGTCCAGCTTTACTCAGCTTGGCAAGAGCTACAAATCCAGTGAACAGTGACAGACATCCGCAAGACATGTGATAGGAGGTTGCGGTGAGCTGTCAATCTTTAGCATTAGTGGGCTGGCAACTAATCTCAAGCTCATTCTGCTTTAATTCAGAGAGGTAGATGTTTAAAGAATAGACTGAGTGAACATAAGTCTCTTAATACACACTATATAATTATAAGGTCATAAATAATCTGGCCATAATCAGGATTGTAATATGAGCTAGTGTTCTGATTATTATTATTTATAAAAGAGGATACAGCTGCTGACAATTACAATTAACATGTCTTGAAATGGATTATAATTTTATTACTCACCTTAAACTGTGTTATGCGACCAAACTTTTCAAATTCTGATAAAACATCAAAGAAAAAGTCTGTATATTCCTTATATGTATCACTATCTTCAAATTCTAGCATAATATCTGTGTCATACTCAGTGACATTTGCATTATTTAACCCAAAATGGTTATAAAAATTTGTACCTAATAACACCTAAAATAAAAAAGTTGTTTTATTCAATGACTTATTTCACCTACAGGTAGCTGTGTAGGCAAATATGTCAATATTTGCCTATAAAATGGCCTATTATAAAAACATATATGTTAAGTATCATAAAATTAAATTTGTAAAAAGGATATACTTTGCTGATGCCAGGGTATTGATGGTTTCTTGAACATTGATCATCAAATCGACAACATGCTGTTTTAGCAAAAAATGGACAAAGTTCCGCATCAGGTCTTGTCTCATGGATCACTTTTAACTCAGCCGGAGGCTCAACTGAATCTCCAGATAAAAACAAATCTAAGTTTTTCATGAAGATTTCTTGTTTTCTTTTCAATTCTTCTTGAGCTGCTTTTATCTTTTCTTCTTCTATTTGTTTTTTTTTCTGTTCCAACTCCCATTCCTGCAATAAATTGTAACTAATGATAAAATTTTATAGGACCTAGGTTTATTTGTAGATAGTCTAACACTCCCATAAAGATGTGGGAAATATTACCCACCTTCTGGCACAGTCGGGTATAAATAAATAGTATTTTTAATAGCATGAACTCTTGTCAAAGTTTTTTCCACAGAAATTGTATATTGAACGACAGTGTGATAAAATATTCTTGCAGATAGAATAGAGTTACTTTGCAGTCTTACCAGCTTTAGCTTAGCCTCTTGTTCGAGGCGCTTATTTTTAAGTCTTTGTTTCTCTTCTTGAAGATTTTTCCAATGTGCAATTGCAATTTTTTCAGCTTCAATCCATTTTTCGTTTTCTTCATCATTCTGTTTACTAATTTGTTCAAGTAACAATTTTTCCTCTAATTCTTGTTGTTTGATAAACCATTCATTAGAGAAAATTTTATCTAGAAGTCAATAGATACACAAACAGTTTAACAGTTAGGTACATTTGAAATTAGTGTTAAAAATGCATTTTATCCACCTTTCATTTTTTAACAGTTTTTCTATAATAGCATTTTGTAAAAGGCATGATTAGATGAAACTTAAACTATGCCTTCTGGCTTAAAAACATTAGCGTATCTAGAGATAGTTTTCAGGGGGGGCCTGGCCCCTAAGATGCCATGGCCGATGCGATGCAATGCGGTCAGGCGGAAGGTGAGCCCTACAGCCTGGGGTGGGCACAAGACCATTCTGGGGTGGGCCCGGCCCACCCGGCCCCCCCCTATATACGCCTATGCTTAAAAACCTAAAAAAATGTTGGTGTAATAAATAAAAAAAAATATAAAGGCAGGCTTCTCCCTTAAAGTAACAATCTGACCAGTTTTTAAACAGAATTGAAGCACCTGCTTATTAGGAATATGTGGTCTAGGTAGATAGTTTCTATTACCATCCACATGAATCAATTATGATTATGATTTTTGTAAATATACCTCTTTCTATAGCTTTTATTGTACGGATTCGTTTTCTTCTCTCCTTTTTCGCAATTTTTCTCCACTCTGCATGCCTAGGAAAGAAGAGTGATGTTCTGAGTATCTTAGGTGCAGAAAGAGTAGATAAACCAAATATTTGATCGAAATAAGCAATTAATGATTGTTAGATACTTTTATACTTGCCTTCCCATTCTATTTTGAAAATACTGTTAATCATACGCTATCTTCTCTTTATCTCCTGATAATTAGGTCCTCAAATAGGTTTTTTAGAATTATACGATCAGACTAGACCCACAATGCAAATCATGCGACATTTGCGTTTTTAGTAATTCGTTTATCATATAATTACGATACGAGAAATAAAGAACATTTAAAGTGGATTTCTTTTTCTGCCTTTGCTTAACTTTGGTAGCCGACTAAGAAAATTTAAGTTAAATCTTGAGAAAAGTAGATTCAAAAATTCAAAACACACAAAAACTGAAAGTCCATCCATGCTATTTGTTGATTTGATGATTGACAATTGACATTGACAATTGTTTATTTTTTGATTTGTCAATTTGACATTGACAATCAATGATCTCGGTATATTTCGCATGGAATTAATAAGTTTCTCATAAATTTATTTAAATTCACGCACATTTAGAATAGGCAGAAACAAGAAAATGCCCGCCACCGAACGTACTTACAAAGTTCTATAACATTGTTTACTTCACGTCTTCACGTATATACGCCGCCTAATACACGTAATTGAAAACGTTTAAAAAATTTAGTGGCAATTTAATCGAATCCACTAGGATCCGACTTATTTTTTTAAATAGGTATTCACGTTACTTTGAAAATTCAATAAAGTAATTACTGGCGTGAGTTTATGTATGTATGTATGTATGTATGTAATTACTCCTTGTTTGCAGATGACCTTGAGATACATACGAGTAGATTGGATAGTCGGCAAGGCAGCTGTTCCCTCCTATCCGGCCATTCACAATATTATTTAGGAGAAGGGTATACGAAAAAATTAGGATTACCAAAATAGCCGCAATGTGTGGGTAGGTATCTAAGGCTGTAAATAGTTAGAAATAACGAGGAAATTGGTGCTACGGGTAGTCTGCGCTTGTTAATATGGAAAGCAACACGAATAAGATCAAAAATATTATTTTTTGTAATAATGAGAATGATTTTATTGAACTTTTGCGCTCTGGTTTAGATCCTAATTTCGAAGGCGGTTGGCCACTCAGGCTGGCAGCCCGGTATGGCTGCACTACTATAGTAGAAACGTTGCTGCAATTTGGAGCAAATCCTCATTTATTGAGTGAATCTGGTGAGTAAATTTTACGTATATTATGTATAGGTATTGTGTACCCAGCCAGTAACACAGGCCCATGTAGCTGCAAACACATTTTGTAATTTAAGTCTGACTTAAGTTTTAGGCGTAAGCGGGCTTTTAAGTAGAACATTGTACGGAACCTACGTATTCTTAGATTAGTTAGTCCCAATATTTGGAAAAGTTTAATTACATTGTTTTGTCAGATTTGTTCAGTATTCTTTAACTGCTTGATTAATACACACATACCCACACCTAAGGAATGTAACGCTTTAGATGCGTCAACAGTTATAGCTACCTTAGGTCTCCCTAATATCTACAGGTGCGTCAACTTTACAACTAGCTGTATTTTCTGGTGAACGCTGGAATACTGATAAATGGACGTCTTTACTGTCGTGTTGCGACTCATCCCAACTAGCTGACGGAGCAGCTGTAGCTATTATTTTTAACAACGTCCAGGCTTTGAAGAAAATTTTGGCTACTGGAAGATGTAATACTAACATTCCTACAACATTAACAGGTACTTATTTTTTATTTAAGTTCTATTGTACGTATATAGGTAGGTACTTTTATAAATAGTAAAATGGATGTTTTCGGCTACTTGGGTGGGACACCCATGACCCAACCCTCAAACACGACCAACTTTGCCCGTACATACAACTGCCATTGGGGTGCCACTGCACCAATTATCTATCTATATCTATACATATAATAAAATCGTAGCGAAGTGAAAACTGTACATTTAATATTTTTGAAAAAAAGTAATTGCTATGAGGTCGGGGAATGATTCTAATGCCGAAAATATAGTTTTTAGATTTTTTGTCTGTTTGTCTGTTTGTCTGTGCGTTTGTGCACGCTAATCTCAGAGACGGCTCAACCGATTTGAATGCGGTTTTCGCTAATGTATAGTGGTAAGCTTAACTTAAAACTTAGGCTATAAATTATCACGCTATTTGCTTTGAGGGATGAGCAATGTTGCATTACGTTTGTATTCTTCTACAAATTCTTACGGGATTGAAAAAGACGAGATATTATTAAGAATGTTATAGATGGCTGCGGATTGAATTTCTAAAATGATATCATCACGCCATATCTTTAAGGAGCGAAGCAGTTAATCAGGATTTGACGACATGGCATTGAATAATTAATTTCTTAAGTTATACTTATGTCCACGTGGGCGAAGCTGCAGGCATCAGCTAGTTAACTAATAATTATGATCAGTGACTTGTAGCTGACTGCCTTTTATAAATACAAAGGTACTCTTTGTAACTTTTCAGGTAAAACTTTGGAATATTTGGCAAAGGGATATAAATTGACTCATGTAATGCACCCCCCTTCTATACAAAATTATAATGAACCTGTATCTACAATGTCACCAAGAATATCTAGACAGACCACAAGACAGACAGATCAAGAGGTAACTATTTTGTTTTGGCTTAGCTTAGGTAAGGTAGGTACTGTCTGCGGGTTGTTCGAAAGAGATACCGCGCCCCCGGAACGCAAAGGGCACATGAAGGAACATAGACGGGTTTTAGTCAGTAAAAGTCTGACACTGATTATAGAGGCGTGTAAAACCGCGAGTGACGCAATTTTAACAGTGTATAACCGATGCATTGCGGACGGCGTTTTTCCTGAAATTTGGCGACGTGGCTTTATACGAATAATTCCAAAGAGCGGCGACAAGCCCCCGGACGATCCAAAGTCGTATCGACCCATAACCCTACTACCATCTTTGGGGAAACTGCTTGAGCGCCTTATCGTTCCACGCTTGCTGCCAGACGGGCCGAAATTTCACAGCAATCAATTCGGTTTCACAATAGGTAAATCTACCGTCGACGCGGTACTTTCTGTAAGGGAAACTGTTACCTCATCCGAACATAAATATGTACTTGGGATCTTCCTCGATATTTCTGGGGCTTTTGATAACGCATGGTGGCCTATGCTACTACTTAAAATAAAAACCCGTGGTTGCTATAAAAACATCTATTCTCTTGTTTTCTCTTACTTTCTCAATGGCTCCGCGAAGCTCAAACTAGGACACTATTCCGCATCGAAGTCATTAACCATGGGATGTCCTCAAGGTTCGGTTCTCGGTCCTTATCTATGGAATTTAGGTTTTGACGATTTTCTTGCAATTCCGCTACCATGCGGCTGTTCTTTAACCGGTTACGCGGACGACGGCCTTCTGCTCATTCAGTCGAGTACTCGGGCTGGACTTGAGAATTTAGCTGACACATGCCTACGTTTAATATCACAGTGGGGCGATCGGAACCGTTTAACCTTTGCACCGCAAAAAACGTATCAACTTATGTTAAAAGGTGATCTTAAATCTTGGCCTAGTATTAAATTTAATAACGTTCCCGTCAAACGAAAACAATCCGTATGCTACCTTGGTATGGTCTTAGAAAAGAACTTTTCTTTTATTGACCACATTAACATAGTCGGAGAAAAAGCTAAAAAGAATTTTTATGCCCTAACGAGAATTTCTAAAGCTACTTGGGGTCTGTCTTTCTTAACTCTGAAAACTATTTATGCAGCTACCTACCTAGGTTGTATGTGCTACGGTGCACCTGTTTGGGCCGATAGGGCCACCATAGGGGCGGTACGACGTAAATTGCTTCAAAGCCAACGGTTAGCTTTAATATTTTTATGCAAAGCGTATAGGACCGTTAGTACTGAAGCACTACCAGTACTTGCAGGTGTACTTCCAGTCGACCTCGAGGTGCAGCGACGTGCTGCAATGTACTATTCCGCGCGAGAGACCATGGACGCAAACTTTCTAACTCAACGTGACCGTGCTAAGATCTCTAGATTATTTAAACCGCAGACTGATGTCTGGGAGGAACTTTTATCTGAATGGCAATGTAGGTGGGATAATTCCATCAAGGGCCGGCACCTCCATCAGTTCTTTCCTTCAGTTCGCGAACGGCTGGCCAGAACATGGCTGGAGGTGGACCACTGTGTTGCCCAATTTCTCACAGGTCATGGCAACTTTAAGAGTAAATTATTTTCTTTTAAGCTTGTTGCCTCTCCTTTGTGTCAATGTTCTACATCTGACTGTGAATATGAACAATCTGCTCATCACATCTTATGGGAGTGTATTCTTTGGCAGAATGAGCGAAATATTATGTTAGATAGTGTACAGGCTATATCCGGTGTTGTTTATTACGCGGACCTTGTAGAAACTAGAACTAATTTCCGTGCGTTCAAGCGTTTTTGCCATACCTATTACTGGAATCAAATGTAACAGTTCACATTAGGACCCATTAAGTTAATGATAATTGCAATCCGTGGTGCTTGGCAATCTGGGCTTCTCCCAGTTGTAAATAATCCCTTTGTGCCTATTGGCCTAATTCTGTTCTGTCTCCTGCTTGTTTGGAGGGAAGTGGAAATTATATTTTTCTTACTCCTCCGCTAATCTTTTCTGATTAATTTCGTTGCGGGATCCAAGACAGTTGAATCGCTTCTCTGGGACTCGTCGAGCTTCATTGCCTCGGCGCTTTTCTTGTGGTCGCCACTGTTGATTCTGGCTTACAGAAGTTGCAGTGGTTTGGGAACAGTGTGGCGGGCTTGTCCCATTAAAAAAAAAAAAAAAAAAAAAAAAAAAAAGTCTGACACTCCCTCCCGCCCCGCCCAGGGCGGGGGAAGTTATTTGATGATTTCGTCTATAAAAAAAAAAAAAAAGGTAGGTACTGTAGGTTCCAGTGATCGTATAGATAAAGTAAACTATAATGTAGGTAGGCACCTACGCAGATTGTAACTTTACACCATTTACCTATGTAACAATAGAAAAGCAGTGATAAACTGATTGAATTGTGTCAATGAATGTTCTGTTTCGTCCATTTACAGGAACTACCCAGAGCCACAATATCTCCGTATCACGCACATAGAAACTTATCACCATCAGTAGCCAGATTTTTCCATCAGTCAGCAAGTCAGTCATCTTTATCACCAACAAGAAGAGCAGTGTTGTTTACGTCTTCGCCCACAAATGACGCTCATCGATGATTTTATTAGTCACAACGATGAAACTACAAAAAGGAATTACCGAATGGAATCCTTCTTTATTCATAATAGATGAACGAGTAAGTACCTACCTATCTACGCAAACTTATGGCTCGATTTTTTTGTCAATGGCGCGTCACCCGCCCCAAATCGCGAACTTATGCAGTGAAACTTGTACGTGTAGGTACTTGCTCGTACGATCTAGACTTACTTACCTACATTGCTTTGAAGTCCGAAGTGTTCCGCTCTGTAACCTAGAATTTAGCTCATAAAGTAGGTAGGTAGGGCATTTCCTAGCTATAATATCTAGTTCATTTTGTACGTACCTACTTATCATTCATGCAAATAAGTACTTAAGTATTTTTCAAGAACTGACTGGCTTTCCCTTGACTTTTATTAATTTTATATTACATCTTAATTTCTATTACTAACTATTGAATTAATTTTATTGTTTGCTTATATTTTTAATGCCAATGTACTTACGATGACCATAATTATGTATATTATTAATAATTTTTTTAAATACGATGACCAATAAATAATTATTATCAAATAGAAACAAAGAAATAACTACAATGTTTTTTTATAGTGCTCACCTCCTTTTAATCTATTGGTACTGTAGAAATTGATACCTATATTGACCTAAGAGGTAGTCTCGCACAAAAATCTTAGTTGCTGACCGTACAAGACTCGCTAAGATGTCATGCTCCGCGGCAGAACCACTTTGACTATATTATGTAAAAATTACAGGATAAAATGTATATAATGTCTATATTTTTGTAGCTTAATATCAAAAATTGTATATTGTTAGTTTCTTGGAAAATATCAATTCAAAGTGGTCATGCTACAGAGCATACTCTCCAGCAGAACCACTTCAAAATAACGGTAATTTTACGCTGATTATACACAGGTTATAATATAAACAAATGTATATTTATTGTATATCAAGATAACATCCAAAATTTTGGATCAATACTTACTAATATTTAGTAACATGTAAATGTTTTATCGGAATACGCCTACCATGAATTTCTTAGCAAATAACAAGGTTAATAGATACATACATTTATATATATTTCTTTACGATAAATAAGTTAATATATTGTATATGAAGATAATACACAATCGACATCATCGTAAGACATCTACAATTATTTTATAATTATTATTTAATTTCGTTTATCTATACACTTGCTCACAGACTGCTACCCATCGAAAGACGCGGAACTTAATACCAAAATAATATGGAATATATTATCTCTTATTTTCCTTAGAAAGCTTTTTTTTTGTTCCCTGGACGTTTACTGGTGTAGTAAATAGGTATGTTACGTTTATACGTACTTGTCTTTATATCTGTTTGAACAACTATTATTTTCCTGCAATGAGTTATTCATATGTAAATAAATAAGAATATAAACTGATTCATGCTTGAAGCCGGCTTTTCACTGCGGGATGTAATATATATTACATCCTGGAATATATATTACATCCCGCAGTTGCTGTTCACACTGAAAGATATATATTTGGTTCAAACAGTTCTACAGTCTGCACCGTTCCGTTCAAAGTGAGGGCGAGGCAGGGGGGGTGCGTTGTCCGGGACGTGAGGTAAAATATATATCTCCTCTTTATCGCCCATTCGGTCGAAAAAATATTTATAGTTTGGGATATAATATATATTACAGCTTAGTGTAAAGAGGTTGCTTAAATAGTATGGTGAGCGATATTAAATTATATCTCGTGATGTAATATATATATTACATTACATCCCGCAGTGAAAAGCCGGCTTTACATTTTTACTTATTTATTTTATTGCTGATCTAAAGAGGGTAGGTGAGTGTTAATAAAGAATACATTTACCTACATTTTTTCACTCCATTACAATCGGATAAAAAAAATTCATTTTACTAAAAATTAGTAAATATGTATCCAAAATTATGGATGTTATCTTGATATACAATAATTAAACATTTGTTTATATTGTTACGTCGTACGTACGAGATCTTTCTAGAAAGCACGTGATTACAGTGTGTTTGGCTAAAGGCTTCGAGAAGCATTCCACTATTATTATTATTAGTTGGAAGTTAGTTGTCATTGTAATTTCGACCGTACGCCGAGGGCATAAGGTACCTATTTCTTTATTCGGTACAAGTAGACATTGCCGGAATGTTCGTGAACATTGGTGTGTTGTATAAAAGCACAAGCGCCGACAAACGAGAGTCAGTCTGATTCAGGCGATACAACGAGGCGAATCGAAGTGAACTAGAAGTGCGATATCTAAGCGAATAGTGATCAGTACTGTATTTGTGATTAAGTTTAAGTGTTTTTGTGTTTAATAAAGTTATTTAATTGTCTGAGTGGTAGTAATTAATTTATCCCATACCCAGCTCGTAACAATTTGGTGTCAGAAGTGAGGGATAAATTATGCCAATTCTACCAAAGGACGACACGGACGGGATCCGTACCAGGAGTCAGCGACAGCAGGACATGGACCAAAGGCGGTTTGGAGATTCTCCAACACAGAGACCGGGTGGTGTCCAGCCTACGTTAGTGCCAGTCGCTGGCCCATCTGCAGTTGCTACAGCATCAAGTGCGCCAGACTTGTCAGCTTTAATGGCGCTGCTACAGGAGCAGTCTCGCCGTCAAGAGGAACAGGCTCGCCGGTTGGAAGAGCAGTTGCAGCGAGACAAAGAGGAGCAGGCTCGCCGTCAAGAGGAGCAGGCTCGCCGTCAAGAGGAGCAGGCTCGCCGGTTGGAAGAGCAGTGGCAGCGAGACAAAGAGGAGCAGGCTCGCCGTCAAGAGGAGCAGGCTCGCCGTCAAGAGGAGCAGGCTCGCCGGTTGGAAGAACAGTTGCAACGAGACAAAGAGGAGCAGGTCCGCCACCAAGAGGAGCAGGTCCGCCGCCAAGACGAGCAGATGCTCCTCATAAAGGATCTTCATGCAACTTTTGGCAAAGACCTAAAGGTGATGAAGGATCAGGTACAGCAGCACGAGAATCGCCTCTCAGAAGCCGAAGTTCAGATCGCTGGGGTGAAGAAGGCTTTGGGGGAACTGAAGACTGGAGACGTCACTGTAGCTTCAGTGGTTGCTGCACCTTCAGCGCGGGGCTTTAAGGTGCCTCCATTCGATGGCACATCTTCGTGGTCGGCTTATAAGATTCAATTTGAGGCCGTTATGAAGGCGAATGGATGGACAGAACCGCAAGCTATGACCGCGCTCACCTTGGGCCTTCGAGACCAGGCCCTAAACATTCTTGAGGCGCTCGGCAAGAATGTTACCTACGAGCAGCTGCTGGAGGCGTTAGAGTCCAGATACGGCGACGCGCACCTGGAGCACGTATTTCGTGCTAAGTTGAAGGATCGTGTTCAACGTAGTGCCGAGAACCTACAGCAGTGGGCCCTCGAAGTTGAAAAGCTGGTTCGGAAAGCATACCAGTCTGCCCCTGCACTTATCGATGGGAATCTGGTACAAGCGTTCGTTGATGGAATACGCGACCTAGAAGTTAGAGCCGCTGTGAGACTTGGGCATCATGAGACGCTGAAAGACGCCTTGGCCCATGCCTTAGAAGTAGAGGCAGTGAGGCAGGACCACCGAACACACCGCGTCAGGGAGGTTGTAGCATCACCTGTACGCGACCGGCCGCAAGGGTACAGTCCTAGGTGCTACACTTGCGGAGAAAGGGGTCATCTTCGGTCAAGCTGTCCTAAGCGCAGAACCCCGAGAGAAGATCAGCAGGGAAGGAGGGCTGAAGTGACTGCCCAGCCACAGCAGGAAAACGAGGACTGGAGGACTGGGAGGCGGGTGCTGGCTGGCATTGGAAGAGCCCCGAGAATCTTGATGTCGCAAGCACATGATGGGAACAGCCTGACCATCAAAGGCGAAGTCAACGGAACACCATGCAAACTGACGTTGGATACTGGAGCTTCTCACACGGTCGTCAATTCTCACCTAGCAAGTCGGTTTCTTGGGGGCTACGTCGATAACCACGACCGTATACGATTACTAACAGCTACCGGTCAGCACATAATCGTCCGCGGCAAGAAGGAGGTGGAGTTAAGATTGGGTGATAGATCTTACCAGCACAATGTCATCGTGGCCGATATAGTGGACGATTGCATCTTGGGTTTGGACTTCATGCGGAAACATCGTTGCGAGATCGACGTTGATCAAGGAGTATTGAAATGTGGTTCAGATGAAGTCTTCATGGAAGGTGCACCATCAGGAAAAGTGTACTGCTTGAAAGAGTTTGACTTCAAAACTGAACATCGCAGTAGGAGAACTCACGGTAACGCAGACGCCTTGTCAAGAAGACCTTGTCCTGAAGACTGTAAGCACTGTGCCAGGCAAGAGACTAAGGAAGTAGTGCCCGTGAGGATGCTTAGAACAGATCTCAGCAATGAATGGAAGGAAACCCTACAGCAGGCTCAGCAAAATGACTCGGACATCAAACCGATCCTCGAGTGGGTCAAAGCTGGTGCTCGTAAACCTAAGTGGAGTGATGTGGCTGCGATGAGTTCCATCACGAAGAGTTATTGGGCGCAATGGAACAGCTTGGTGATCCAGGATGGAGTCTTGTGCCGTAAATGGGAAAACGCTCGAGGGGACAGTTGTCATCTACAAATGGTTGTCCCTATAGCTAAGGTACCGGATGTTCTACGGTTCTCCCATGATGGATGTTCAGGAGGACATATGGGGGTAAAAAGGACTCTACTAAAAATTCGAGAACGCTTTTACTGGATCCACTGTCGAGAGGATGTGGAGGACTGGTGTCGCAAACGTACCAGTTGTGCGGCCATGAAAGGACCCCACATACGCAGCCGAGGTGCATTAAAGGTGTACGATATTCGACAATCCGGCCAACAGATGTCTGAGAAGATGAAGACCCGTTATGACCGCAAGGTAAACAGTAGGGGTTTCGACAAGGGTTCACTGGTGTGGTTACATAACCCAGTGCGGAGCAAGGGGAAGTCCCCGAAATTGCAAGCAAAATGGGATGGACCATACCGAGTCGTGACTAGGATCAACGATGTCACTTACCGAATACAGAAGGGTCTACGAGGTGCACCTAAGATTGTCCATGTAGACCGATTGGCCCGATACTACGGGGCTAATGATGCTCGGGACGAGCATGTCTAAGGAGAGGGCAGTGTTACGTCGTACGTACGAGATCTTTCTAGAAAGCACGTGATTACAGTGTGTTTGGCTAAAGGCTTCGAGAAGCATTCCACTATTATTATTATTAGTTGGAAGTTAGTTGTCATTGTAATTTCGACCGTACGCCGAGGGCATAAGGTACCTATTTCTTTATTCGGTACAAGTAGACATTGCCGGAATGTTCGTGAACATTGGTGTGTTGTATAAAAGCACAAGCGCCGACAAACGAGAGTCAGTCTGATTCAGGCGATACAACGAGGCGAATCGAAGTGAACTAGAAGTGCGATATCTAAGCGAATAGTGATCAGTACTGTATTTGTGATTAAGTTTAAGTGTTTTTGTGTTTAATAAAGTTATTTAATTGTCTGAGTGGTAGTAATTAATTTATCCCATACCCAGCTCGTAACAATATTATAACCTGTGCATAATCAGCGTAAAATAACCGTTATTTTAAAGTGGTTCTGCTGGAGAGTATGCTCTGTAGCATGACCACTTTGAATTGATATTTTCCAAAAAACTAACAATATACAACTTTTGATATTAAGCTACAAAAATACAGACATTATATACATTTTATCCTGCATTTTTTACATAATATAGTCAAAGTGGTTCTGCTGCAGAGCATGACATTCGCTAAGGATGATTGTGACTAAACAAAATTAAAAAAAAAAAACTAGAACACTACGACTACGACTTAAATCGAACAAAAAAAACAGATACAGACGAATTGAGGATCTCCTCCTTTTTAAAGTCGGTTAAATAGTATTCCGAAACAAGAAAATATCTGCCACAGTCGCAATGCCGTACCTATGTGTTAGTCTATTGACATTTGACTAATAAGTGGGTATTCTATATGAAATCTCAGGTTCATTTTAAGTATTTTTATTAGTAATCCATAGTAGCTAGATATTCTATTTTAGATAGTTGATAGTTGAGTTGGGCAAGCGGCGAATGTGCTCTTTGTATGTTGGCGACACCAAGCCATTCAAATGCCCTTCATACTTAATTTAAAAAAAGCTATTTATAGCATGGAGTCAACACAAAATTGAGTACCAAGAATCGCCACTGGTGTTGGTGTGCAAAGACTCACTGCTTGTGTTTCTGATAGACTGTCGCAAGGCACCTAAAACATAAAAGTGATAATTATTGAAAGTCTCAATTGAAACTTAGGATATAACATACACCAGCTTGCCTTGCCTGGGCTGTCATTGTTATTATTTGTTTCGATTAGCAGCGCCACAAGTGGCACAACTTAGAACTAGTTATTACAATTTACCGCTGCATTTTGTAAATGGGGCGTTCGAATCGTTATTTGAGTTTATCAAAGTCAAAGTCAATTTGCTTAGTGATTTGTGGTGGAAGTATGCCCTAATGATGAATCACAATACGACGTCACTAAGGGACTGCCCCCACGACCTACAATCGGCCCTATTATCGGGCTGAGTCTTGGTCGTGTGGGGAGACGCTAAAGCGTCGCACTCGCAATACACCATTTTACCGATACCGATTTGCCCTAATATGTGTGAATGAACTGTAAACACAGATAACGACAGGCACGTCTATTAATATTGGGACAAAATCCGGACGCCCCAGAGCTTAGCAGGCCCTGACCCGGAAATGTGTGAACAGCAGTCTATAGTCGCTACGAAAACCTGAGTTCTATCGAACTACGTAATAACATTTTTATGAATGCAGCAGGTACGTAGGTAGCAGGTACGTTTATACCTATACGTAAATATAATAATATGTAGATTCTATCCATATCCACCTAGGACAGGATCTCGAGTAGAATAGGTTCTTACCGATAAATCCTCATTTTCACGATGTATTTCTTGAATCTGAATTTTCAGAGGTGTACCGAGAACATTGCTCATTTTACTGTTAAGGCAGTTCAAAAATCTTGAGATTATTATTTTCTGAAATTATAAATTACTAGCTGTTGCCCGCGACTTCGTTCGCGTGGCTTATTTCACCCTCTAGGATACGTCTCGGGTTACCGCTCCCGTGTGTCATAGCGAGATGTAAAATACCCTATAACACTTACATATGTATAACGTATTTTCTATGGGTAAAATATTTTTTTAAATCGATTCAGTAGATCCAGAGATTACCCCCTTGTGCCCCGCGGTATCACCCGCGTTACGTTAGGATTTTGGTTACTTTTCCGTTCTCAAAGCGCGATGTTATGTAGCCTATAATCTGTTATTCTGAGGCAACTGAGGTAAAAGCTACGGAATGTCACGCAGAGTCATTATTTTGCTGCGAAGTTATTTTAAAACTGTGATATCTCCTAAGATATTTATTGAAATTAAATGATGTAAAGGGCAATTTTGTTCAAAATTAAACACTTGTGATGAATAA
Source organism: Caradrina clavipalpis (assembly GCA_932526535.1). Taxonomy (NCBI): domain Eukaryota; kingdom Metazoa; phylum Arthropoda; class Insecta; order Lepidoptera; family Noctuidae; genus Caradrina; species Caradrina clavipalpis. Next base: position 10,176,955 of record OW052091.1, on the reverse strand, counting down.
CGTATTTATGTTGATAAGGATTAATACTATGTTTATAAAAACACCTTCGCAAAAATTATGAAGTAATAGGTTACGTAGTTACCTACCTACTTTTGTTTTGCACAACTACTATACAGTGCGGAAAGTATTAATGGTTCCTAGGGAAGAAGAACCTACCCTTAATATTGAAGCTTACTAATCTTGCTGAAAAAATACATTCGATTTTTCTAAAGCAAGTAAAACTACATTCAAACAGTCAAGCATTAGTCTCTTACACTCACCTCTAACGGTTTAGGAGTCGGAGTCACAATAGGAAAATTTCTGATCACACATAGCTTTGGGTAAAGTAGTGGCTCTCCGCGCCAGAATTGAATGAGATAATACGACGATTCTTCTTCGGGCAGACGATATCCGTGCTGTTAACATGACAAAAGGCACACTTCATTGTCCTGACATCGATTCATTTTAGTAGTTTAAAAAGTAAGGAAAGTAGGTACTAATACAAGGGATATTATAATGGATTGAGATGTTCCATTACATTAGCAATTACACGCAAGCACGGTTGTTATACGTTATTATATAATTATAATGTTACAAGTAGGAATAGGTACTGACTGATTGATTTAAACTGACCAACAAATGGTACTGATAAATTGGCATTTCTGGGCCAAAGCCGTCCGCATGCCTTGGAAAAGGATTGTGAATGTACAGATGCCAGCACATCAAGCTACCCGAAACTGTCAAATTTTCGCAATCAACTTTGAACCATATGATAAAGCAATAAAGTTGAAAATCTATTAAAGTTTGACAGATTGTAGTAACTTGATGTGCTGGCATCTGTACCTGTAACACGCAGGTCTTGACTTCGTTTGAAACACACCTGCTTACCTCATGTATAAATTATTATTTATACATTCTAAGTATCTAGAATTTTAGACCATCTAGAAAGAAAACCTTCGCGACTTACGATATTTTTCCAGTGGCGACGTAAATCTTTATAAGATTTAAATTTTGAATTTCGTGGAAAATCTCTTACACTCTCTTCGATGATGGCCTTGTTTAAGCTAGAACGGGGTGAAAACATTAGCTGTACCTACTGTGAGTAAATCGTAATCACATATTGTGTAGTCTTACATTCTTCTTTATAGCGTTTCGATGTCAAACTACCTATAATCTATTATACAGAATTGGACCACTATGACTGAGTCTTTAAAAAAAAATGACATAAAAATTGCACCAACAAACTGATTTTAGTCAAAGTCAAAGTCAAAGTAATTTATTTGTATTAAACATGTGTGATACAATCGATAAGGATCCTTGATGTTACATTAGAATGTTAAATATAAGTACTAATATATCAAAAGAAAAAAAAATAAGATAGGAAAATAAATTATATCCAGACCTTGGCAGGACTCTTATCCATTCACCTGGTAGAAATTCTTCTTCAGATATCATTAAATTTATTTTTACAGCATTCATTTCGATGACAGTGTATTTGTCTGTAAATAGGTATCATGTATTTCAGCATTAAATAGGTAGGTACCTACCTATTTCATTTATTTTGTAAACTAATTAAATAATGCACGCCGCACATCAAGGCGAGGTGATACATCATACATAGACTAAGAATTTAAGTGGATATAAAAAAGAGCGTGATGTCAGTTCATCTGTAGAATAGAGACGACAGTAGCACACGGTTGGAACTGCATTTCTTTAATCCTTATTTAAAGTCGCTTGCAGCTTGCCCAGGTTCTGAGCGCTGGTAAAAACGTTTTCTTGCTTCACGCTTTTCTTTCACCCTGTACACTCTGTGAGTCCATCTTCACATTGAAGAACAATACGATCTACCTCAAACGAAGCTCTCGCCGCCGACGTGCGAAATCCAGTGCGCGATAACCCTTAAAACTCTAGCATTATAATAGTGCCTGACGAAAAATGTGAAAAGGCTTTTACGATAGCCCTCGATCAACAATATATCGGTAGCAGTAAGAAGTGTCTTTGCAAAACCTACGCCTTAAATTAATTAAGGCATACTTGCCGTTAACTGAAACATTATATTTTAATCCTTCTTGAGGTCCCTTTGCAGTTAGAAAATCTCTATTATTTATGAGATAATGATCTTCCAATGTGTTCCATACAGGTGCGATTCTTGCAGTCATGGTATAATGAAAACATTTTTGATACATTTCTGTAGATACGGATTGAATTCCACCATCCTAAAAAATATAAGTTAGGTACTCAAACAAAAAAGTGCCTAGGTACTTGCATGTTGTGGCATGTAACGGCATAATAAAGGAGATACCTAGACAGACCGTCTGTCTAGAGCCTAAGATTGTAGTGTACATAAGTATCAGGCACCTTTCCAAGTTAAGCCTCGTATCGATGGAAATCAAACTTAGGCAACAGTTTTTGTCAACGCGATCACTTACCTATACCGAAACCATAGCAACTTACCTGCATTAGCGAAAATTTTACAAAAAGCGAGTTCAATTTATCATAGTTGTCTCCTGCCTTATTGAAAATTATGTGGACTTGTTTTACGTCCCTTTTGTCTGGGCATGCCAAGATTGAGGAATGAGAGAAGATTATCATTCTAAAAAACAGTTCGCAGGTATTAGTACAATTTAATTATCGTTTATTTTATTGTTATAATAAACAATAAGAAAAATAGTGTGAGTAGTTATTTTTACCTGCATTTAAGTATTTTCCAATGGTAATCTGAGGGCGTGGATCTGTCATGCTTATCACTGATATTTGCAATAGCTATAACGTAACCCATTTTATTTATATCAGGATTTATTATATTTATTCTCATCTTGTCGATATTTGAAAGATTTGTTTTGCTTATAGTTAAATCTGTGTTTCAAAGTGCCAGCTTAACGTTAAAAACGCGCCATTTTTTTATTTTTAAATCTTTTCGGAATGAAAATAGGCAAGGGAGATGACAATAATGCCTTTATGAATTAATGATACCTCCTTTTTAAGAGTTATTTATCAACAAGTAAGCGTCTTAGAAACCACTTGAGAATTAGATTTGTACCTACTTAAATTAGGGCTATTTTTAACAGGACAGGCAGTAGGAGAAAATTAATAGAATTTTCTTTAGTCTATTACTATACAAATCCCAATGTAAGTAAGTAATGCAATGCTAAGACCTTCTCATACATAGGGAAGGAACTATGCTTGCAAAGTGGGGATAGGCAATTTCGAGGCAATCAACATGGCGAAGTATTAATCTGTTTTAATCTACCCAGTATCTACTATTTGTTTTGCTAACACAAGTTCGCAAGTATTGCCTTTAGAACTAATTATATTGACGAACGTACTACGGTAGGTACTATTTACTCACCAAGTTGTTACATTTTAGTTGATTTAATTGAGTTTGTAGCTCTCAACCAAAACTTGACTTTAACTATCTAGTTTATTTTAATTTATAAGAAATGTCTACGAATGAAAGTCCAGCTTTAAGTTAGTTTTTTATTCAAATTAAAATAATATTAGACATAGTTAACTAAATTCGGTAAATATTTTACACAACTAAAGTACACATTATAAAAAATCAAATCAAATCCATATTACAGCTTACCTAACTTGACATACCTAATCTCAATCACAGATCCCTTGCCAGCGAAACAATCGATTGCTTCAATTTAAAAACTGCAATACCTGCTTAATAGCTACAAGCTGTGCGATTTTGTAAAAATCTTTCTCGGTAAGTTTAGGTGACATGAGCTGGTCGTAGGTGTCGTCCCCAGGTGGCACAATGACGGCTTACCTCATATGAAAATCATCGAGTCAGATGTTTACAGAATAGTTCAGCTGATCGTGATTATAAGGGCCAATAACTATTGCAAGTTATATCTCTCTTTCATTCTTTTGTAACCCCCGTGGTATGTAGATATAGCACTAAGACTTAGTAGAAAATTATTATAATTTATAAAGTATAAACATACAAAACCCGACTGCATAACCACAAAAAAAAAGTTGGCAGCAAAGTTGGTAGCAGTAATTTTTAATCAATCTTAAAATTGATGCCACCATCTGCAACCTTTAGAACCTTTCTTGGCAGTCGGGTACAATATTCAGTCATTTGAACAAGTTAATTCAACTTGAAGTTTATTTTATTGTCCATTCATCATTAATTTTATTTATCTTACATAACATGATTTGCTTTGGCATCCTTGCCTCCGAGGTGGGTTAATAGTGAGAATTTTTAAAACAGTCATGATTTTATTTTTAAAACTTTTGGCAGTGCCACACACGGTCACAATTAGAATTTTAGTTAATACAAAAATAATTGTTCGCTATTTAAAAAAAAGTCATAGGTATTATAATTCGCAAGTCTAACAAAACTGATGGAGCTGCTTTGCCCCACTAGTCCAGTACATACCTACACTTAAATAAATAGCCTAATAATGTTCCAACTATTGTTTTAAAAATGCGTTCAGTGTATGTTCAGCTAATAATAAGAGATTTCATATACATCCTTAATTTGAAAGAAAAAGCATTATGATCTTTAGCTATTGAAACCTTTGGTGTTATTTTAATTATGATTATACTTCAAACAGAACTCTAAGGCGCTTCGTAAAGTAGGTCGTATTTATAACGCTGGTGGTATCACGTTGTTTAGAGGTATGCAGAAACGAATATAATACGAAGTAAATTAATGCTTATATAAAAAAACACATACATTATTAGGCTGTATATTGAAGTGTACACGGCGGCGTTGCTAGTGAGTTTGTGCTCATTATGCTACAATTAAGAAAAGAACAAAAATTCACAATATCTAACTTTTTTTTATCAATTCGATCCAAATTACCCTGTTGCGCTGCCAAGAAGTGTCACCCTGATTTTTGCAGTTTTGGTTTAATTGTTAGTTTGATTTTCAAACTGATCACGAGCTTTGCGCAGCACTCCTTGAGTCTTGTGAATTTCTCTACAAATAGCACGTTGAACGCTCCTTTTACGCAAATTGGCCGCATTCAGTTGCATCAGAGTTTCTGCGAGTGTCGCCTTGGTCCGTGCGAGCTTTTGCTTCAATGTTACATTCTCCTCATACAATGAACCTGCAAATAAAATTGTACTGTGTCAAATCTTCTTACTTAGATAATTAGAAATATCTGAGTAGGCTGTTTTTTGTTTTTTTACAATTTAATATTTTACAGTCGAGTCTACAAGAGCATATAATGACGTGTGCCAAAGAACGAAATACGAAATGTTAATCGTAAAAATAAATATGTATGTATATACTTACGAGGTGATAGAGCAACCGGATCGATTTGTTCCAAGCTTGACAGCCTATCACTATCGATACCTTGATCCGGAGAAGTAGGTCGCTCTTCTTCAGAGTGAAGACCTTCATGTACTATAGCCACTTTATTATTGGCGCCCAAAGACATTTTGCGTGTTACTTCTATCTCAAGTTGAGAGTTTACTTCCAAAGCATTTGAAAGTTGTTCGCGTGTCTCCTCCAGCTCTCTTTCAATACGTAGTCTGTCGTGTTGGGCGCGAGCTCTTTCTAATGCAGCTTGCGACGCTTGTACAGTAGCTTCGTCTGCAGCGCGCCTCAACGAGCGCTCCGTTTCCATAAACGTAGCTTCCAACTCTTGTCTCTCAGATCGCAATCTTTCAGCAGTTTGTACGGAGTCGGAGAGCTTTTGCTCGACATCTTTTATTCTACATTCAAGGTTTGCGACCGTATTCCTCAACTCATCTAAGGTCTTATTAGCATCAGCCAACCTTGTTTGTTCTGACATCAAATTTTCTTTTAATTCATTATTGTCTGTGATCAGTTCATTGATTTGTTCCTTTGAAAACTCAAGTTTACTATTTAAGTCGTTGTTCTCTTCCTCCAACTGTTCATTTCGCTTCGTGAAGTGGTTTAATTCCTCAATCAAGGTTTCACTGGTAGGTTTATTGTCTTCTGATCGAGATCCATTTGATACACGCGCACGTCTCGAGCGTACTTTACTAATATCAGTGCTAGACTCGCGCAATCCGACGCCAGTGTCACACAATCCAACACGGGCGAGCGATACATTTCTGTCAGGCTCCGACCAGCATTCAGACTCAGATATTACATCTGCTTGAGGGAAATTTTTGAATAAAGCTTTTCTTTGAGCCGAATATCTGTTATCATCGCTGCATCCCACATGGTGACCAAACATCATAGTTAAATCTTCAATTCTGAATGACTGCGATATATCCATATTACTTTCATCCATGGTGAATTCCTCCGGTGCCATTGATTCGTCCAATTCCAAACCAACAGGTAAGGCGAGACTTTGCTCTAGTATACTTTCAGCTAATTTTTTCTTATCCTCACCAAGCACGCACCTATAAAAAACAATTGTGATGTTTAAGACAATTGTTTGGTAATTGAGGGAGAGCCCATCGTCAATATTAGGGCACAGATTCAGACTCTGAACTGCAGGGCTTGTAGCTGAGATGTGAATGCAAAGAGCGTTTTGTGGTGTTACGCAACTGAATAAAATGAATGAGAAGTTATGTGGAAGACTGTTGTAACGCGGAACAGAAGACGTGACTTTATTTTGAAATCCATAAGATTCAACCAACGTAGTCTAGTCTATTTAGGTCTGATTTTTATAAATATCTTTAACCAACTCATCCTACCATAATCAATCTTGGATTATATATGTATAGGTAAGTCTACAAGCCCGCTGTTATTTACGTAATTTGCAATTTTGTTCGAATTGCATAGGATATTATACTTACTTGTGTGAAAGTAATTTATCGAGGAAATAAGCCAATCCTTGTAGCCGTTTGGTGAGCAGTTGTTGAAGATTTCTGAAATCAAGAAAAGTAATATAGGTATAGACAGATGTTACAACACTGTTAAATAGTACAAAATAATAGAAGGTATTTTTACCCCGCATCGACATTCTGAATAGTTTCGAAATGTTTCTGCAAATCTTTGACTTTGCTTTCTAAGTCCTTGATATGTTCATCTTTACACTTAAGTATTTCCTCGTATTTCTCTAATTGAGAATCACTTACATGCGCATAAACCAATTCCTTGTCCTGGAAAAGAAACCAATATTATAAATAAGTAGCATGACTTTTATGTAATGGAAATTAGATACGTATAAAATGGAATAATTGATGTGCGATATAAAATGCAACATCTGTAACTTACTAGCTTTATTTTTTTTATTTCTTTGTCTTGCTGTTGGATTTTTTTCATACATCCTTTTATCATCTGTAATGCCTTTTTGTTTTCCCTGCGTAATTTGGCTAGTTCATCCTGTAAAAAAGCATTTTTAATGGTATATTTTGTCACCGTATTATTGCAATCATTGCCTTTTTATAATAAACCTAGAAATTTTAAACTGTAGAATAGATCATTTTGTTTAAATTAAAATGGTCTAAGTAGTTTAGTTTATAATCTATCTGTGTCTTGCCGTCAGATTGTGAGATAGCAACGGCAAGTAACGAAATGCCAATAATTGGTAAAGTAATCTAAGAGCGCAGCTTGGATTACTTTACCAACAATTAGTATACCATAATATAATAAAAGAACAAGATAATATGATTTGTTTCCTCCAAATACTTACCACGTCATCGTTGTTAACCGTGACAGCCAAAAAGTCCCTGAAAAATAATTTACCAATTCAAACTGACTTGCAGAAAAGAAAAAATACAAAAATTATGAGCAATTTTAATGTTACTTACCCAGCCGATTCAGATTCTGCACATGTGTCATCAACAGGTTCTTTCTTACCTGTTTCCTGAAAAACAAAAATGAGTTCAGAAATGTATGCTAGGTCCTTATAATTTATTGGCAATCTCTCTGGGCAGCCCCGGATCTACGAGTTTTTCGAACCGGGGCAAAACCTTTAATAGTGGCGCCCCCAACAATTTTTTTTCGAACCGGGGCAAAACCTTTATAGTGGCGCCCCCTCCCTTCAGTGCGTTTTTCAAACATATTATATTAAGATTCGATTAATTGATAAAACCCTATGAAATTGTAGCAAAGGAGGCTTCATTTGTTCGATATTTCGAATTCTTGTGAACACGGTTTCTTGTGTGTTGTGTCAAGGATTTGGCGCCCCCATCAAACTGCCGCCCGGGGCAAGTGCCCTGGTTTGCCCCCCCCCCCCTTAGATCCGGGGCTGTCTCTGGGGATGAATGTGAACATTTTTTATATGGGACCAAGTCTCAAATATATAAAAAACAGCGGTTTACATTCTTAATCGTGATTTTTGTATTGAAGAGCCTATTTTCGAGAAAAGGTGGTAAAACATGAAAAAAAAAAAAATTAAGAACAGCGCACTTCCAAATGCCGACGGATAATTCAAATTTTAAATGTTTGATTAAATCAAAATAATGTAGGTAATGGATGTTTTAAGGTTGAAATCTATTTTGATTTCTTGGAATCGATTAGGTGGATCAAACGTCTGCTGGAGTGCGCTGGCCTTTTCATATTCAAAAAAAATAAAACGAAACCTGTTTACCTGGTCCTGTGATGCAATTTCTTTTTTAATAATATTGCTATTGTTCATTGATATCTCTACACTATCCGTTGATATGGAACCCTAAAAAATAAAATGCCAGTTTGGTAAAGTTTTTCATGGCACATGATATCTGTTTAACCTTTTGAACGCCACAGTCGTGTATAGCCGACAAATGCAGTTTTATTGTCGTCTATAGACGATTGTGGCGTGTTGGGCACGTTTTCATTTGTCGGGTATACACGACTGTAGCGTTCAACAGGTTGAAAAGAAAACTCTGAGGTTTATAGTACCTGTTGTTCCAACACATCAATGGCTTCCGCAGCTGCAGCAAGCAGTTCTTGTTTGTCAGTCAATTGCCTTCTCAATTCTTCCACTTCCACTTGAAGTCTTACATTGTGTTCCAAAAGGCCCTTAAAAATATATATTGTTATTATAAACGTTTGTTTGACCATAAATAAATAAATAAATATCTACCCAAAAGAATTACCTAGTTAAAGACGAACATTTTAACGTAATATAAATGCTACCGAAATATTTAACATTTATTTATCTATTTACGTTGAAACAAAAAAGTATGTTATATTGTGTGATGTGTTGAAGTATGTTATTATTGTGTTTAATTATAATTGTGTGAGAAACCCTAAAATGTTACAAAGTTATGAAATCCTACAATTGTAATGACTATCTACAAATTTAGAGTTTCATAACCAATAATAATAATAATTTGGTGTTTTGTGTTTTCGTGTTCACTACTGTTAATTGGTAGAAGTATTGATTTCACAAATTATTTTGGTGGTAATTTTGTGCTTCATACCAATAAAAGTTCGCCAAATGAACAGAAATATTTTCTATTTGAAGTAATTAGGTTTGTATACTATACGATATTTTAAAGTAATTTGAGTAGTTAGTGTGTTAGTTTTATTTTAAGTAATTATTGTTAGCCTGGCCTGTGCGGACATACATCCTACATAGATCAGACCATTGAAAAAATATTTTAGAGGTATGTAGGTATCAGTAGAGTAGTGGTAGATAGATACTTACTTGAACAGCTGGTGGTGATCCAGTTCCCAATTTCTCTTCAAGGAAATATATCCTTAGTTTCAAATGAAAGTTTTCTTTTCTTAAACCATTGAGTTGTTCTTCATACTGTTTCATGCTAACACCACTAGCGGTAGTAACATCTTTCGAAAAAAAAAACGTTAGTTTTAGCATGCTACATTTTTATCTCATTTTGTTTTTTAATTACATACTTCAGAACCTTACATACTTCTAGTCACCGAAACTGTTTTTATTATCATGATTCTTTAGGTTTTATGGTTTATTAATGTAAATGTGCGACATATGCTAAATAAGTTAGCGAATTAACAGAAAATCTACAGTGTCAAAAATACAGAACAGCAGAATATCAGCGAAAGAACAGGAGAATTTTGTTGAGTTACGTATTAAGAGTTTCACTCTTCGTGTTTTAAAAAAATATACGCACCATGTCCTTCAGAGGGTAACGCCATTTCTTGTAGTTTTCGCGGGCTGGTACTGCAAATAAAATACACATACATAGTACACGTACATAGTAATGCATGTTAACGCGAAAAAAAATCGAACAAGTGCGCATTTGTAGAAGGCTGAAGGACAAAAATTAAATTTGCAGTTGAAAAACGTTTTCCTTTACATCAATATAGGTACGTTATGGAGCAATTTCCAACAGCTATTTTTCTTAAACTGCGTATCGAAATCTGTGACAAATTAATGATTTCCTCATTGTTCAAAGGTGAACTGTAAACAGGTATTCGGAACCCGGGAAATATACGGTTTAGGTTTAATTTCGTGTGTCAAAATATGCAGTTTAAATGGTCGTATTTGTGGTTGCGTTACTTACAAGCGTGATTTTATAATAGCTTCCAGAAAAAGGATCTTGACTGACAGGCAAACAAACAATGAAGTGTAAATATAAGAGCTCCTTTCTCCGACCGTCCTTCTGGTAGTCGGTATGTCACAGCTATTTTACTCAGACAAAATTCTTTTTTTTTTCATTTTTTTATTAATTTATGACTCCCCTTTAGCTATGTAAAACCAGTCTACGGGTCTAGGTTTATTCTATAGAATAACATGGAGAAATAACGAAATATAAAAACTAGGGTTAGCACTCCACCATGTTTCTAAGATGGGTCGTTAAAAATGTACAGGGTCTTACAGGTTTCAAAGTGATTTTATTTCGGTCAGTTCTTAGGGAGATTAAAAGATTCAAAAATCGTAAAAGGTACCTATATCCTGCAATAAGTTTTAAACTAACTGGTGAAAAGAATGTGACATAATTTAACTAAAAACGAAAATTAGCAATACAAAATCAAAGCCATAATTGGTAGTTGTTAGGTAACAAACTCCGTACCGGCCATACAACAGGCCACTAATGTTTGCCAGATAGTAATTATTTTAACCTTTTGAACGCTACAGTCGTGTATAGACGACAAGAATTTTTTTATTAAACTGCGTATTTGTCGGCTATACACGACAGTGGCGTTCAAAAGGTTAAAAATCCTGGTAAAATATGCATGAATCTTAATTCGCAAGAATTAAAAAAAAAAACCCCTAAAACTAGCAAACTGCCTGACAAACTTCACACAGTGAAAATTTCCGTGGTCACTACGCCTATTTTTTTAAAGCCGAAAATGAATCTATCCATCCATTATCCATTGTTTGTTAGTTAAACTGACCCGTCACATGGTGCTCATGTATTGTGTAATTGTGTTTGTGATAAAAGGTGAACAACTAACAACTAAAAGGCTTGGTACTTCTCGTAGTATTTTAGGGTTCCGTACCAAGAACCTTTTACTCAGGCTAGCCTTTTGTCTGTCTTAACGTCCGTCTGTCTGTCACAACTCAAGCGGCTTAACTGGCCTTTAAACTGTAATATTATAGGTAGCCAGTATTTTTTTTTACAGAATATTATGTTACTAGTTTCTGCCTGCGATTTCGTTGCATCAAGGAACATTAGCATAAAACATATCCAATGAGACTCAGCAATAGTGTTACTTAAGATTTTTTTTTAACTTCCAGAGATCGCCTTATAACTACATTAAAAAAAAAGATTTAGATATAAACTATAGCCTATAATCATGACAAATAAGATCAATAAGGTAAGTTAAAGTATAAGCATTGGTAATACGGAACCTTTGTAATAATACCTACCTTCGATTCGTAATTTTCGCGGGTTTTTTTTTTTGTAAAGATATGTGGGAATGCTGCATAATTAAGAAGTTTGTTGCTATTGTGTTGTACTAAAGACTTATCACGTGGGTCTGACTCGCGGTTCACTGTTTTATATTTATTTACTGAAACACCGACGGCATTGCTGCGCAGTTGAGAGTTACAAGCCCCTACAATCGAGTAGAGGAAGCAGTTAGTAGTGAGCAGCTGTGCTTTAAATGTATATTTTTAATAATTAAAAAAAAGGTACTATAATTATAATAGTACCTTTGTTACAATCATGCCGTTTTTAAAATAATAATTATAGTTTACAGTACTTAATTTTTTTATGCTTACCTAAAGGGAGACGATATACCAGCTCCCTGTTTAGAGTTATGCATCCTAGGCAATGTTGCCATTTTATTTGAGGAGAATCCTATTATATAACTAAATCTTCAAATGCACAATTCACATTATCAATAGCTAGGTATAGTTACTGAACAGAGTAAACAGAACAACACACGATCTGTAATGAACGCAAAGCGACGACAACTGGAAATTATTTCTGTCGAATACCATTAAAGAAACAGATAACGATTGTTATTGTGCGTATGATGAACCACGATTGCACATTAATTAAAACAATACCTAAAAGCATAACAAAATAACTTAACAAAATTGTAAATAAACAATGGCGTAATTAGTAAATCACTTTGATTATGCTTGACGTGGTACACGATAGGTTACTGTATTTAGGACGAATGGAAAATGGGACTTCGACTGGGATTCGGGAACGATCGCATATCATCGGGAGTCGCTGATCGTGTCAGCATTTTGGTACATATTGTAAGGGGAATAGGAAACAGAAAGAGACAGATGCTGCGTTGTTAGACAGGGATGAATGGACTGAAGGCGGATACTGTGAACTACACAATATACAGAAATAGAACCGGTGGCGCCGTCAGTATGCTCTGTTCCAAATTTTGGATTTATGCCTTACTTCCTGCATCAACGCGTTAGGTGACAGTGTATAATCATATAAAAGAACTTGTCCTAAAGTAAGAAAACTGTTGCACAGTCCAAATCAGATAGAAACTTGACTATTGGGCAGTTCGAGTAGTAGGATTTTTAAAACAAAACCGTAGCTTATGAAAGAATTTTACGAAAATCAACTTTAAAGGAGGTGAAAAAAGAGATTTCGTTTATATGAAAAACCTAATTCAACTTTGAAAAAGCACAAATATTTACCTAAGTGAATAATAAAGTTTGTTGTTATTAGTTTTTAAAAACTACCTACCTCCTACTTGTGCAACTTTGTATTAAAAAAAGGAGTTAAAAACGCCGGGCCAATGGAACTACACATACCCTTTCACTCGCACAGTATAATGAACGAGTGAGAAGACATGATAAGCATTCCGCCATTTTCAATTCGTTTTAGCAGAAGAATCTTCCGAGCCCAGAAATCCAAGATCGCCTCACTTCGCCTCATGCGGTTGAGGTTTATAAGAAATTCCATACTCACTCACTTATCAACTCCCTAACCTTACCGGATAGTTTCACACGCCTTCAGCGCGTGATCCACCAGATGAACACCCGCTTACCGCAAGTTGCGATGCAATGCGATTCGTGGACATGCAATGTTTTTTTTTGTGTTCATCATCCAGTTGACCACGCGGCATCCACTCGTTTTCGACGCGCGCTTAACTAGCGTTAATAATGAGCAGGCGCCTATATACTCTATTTATTATAATAATACTAGCCTATTATTGTCCCACTGCAGGGCGAACCTCTTCCCATACTGAGAAAGCACAAATATTGATAACCATGCTTGATCAAGGCGGATAGGCGATTTCAGACTTATAATATGAATTATGATCTCCTTATACCTATGAACTCCATGTTTCATCACAATGTCTTCCTTCACCAATGTCAGTAATAAACTGGAAAATCGATATGAATTGAAATTGTCACAATGATATTTGTCCAGATTTGAACCCAGATCTGGGCCGGTCAGCTGTCTGGGCCATCACAACATAATTTGCTGCAGGTTGTTTGAAAGAGATACCGCGAACCCGGAACGCAACGGGCACAAAAAGGAACATGGATGGGTTTAGTCAGTAAAAGTCTGACACTCCCTCCCGCCCCACTCAGGGCGAGGGAACACATTATTTTGATGATAATTTCCCATATTGAAAAAAATTAATAAAAATCAAAACATAATTTATTATAGCATTAGTAATATAATAGCCATCTGATTAGGGTTTCCAGATTGAAAAGTCGAAATTCCGGAGAAAATTCCGGACATTGGATGAAATTTCCGGATTTCCAAAAAAAAAAATTGTCACTATCATATCTTTCTTCCCATACACTGACCTCTATAAATATACGCGTATATTATCTATAATATACGCGTATATCATCAAGTAGTCAGTGCCGCCACAAATCAAATAAAAAGAAAATAACCAAAAGTGGAGGAAAGATGGCACCGCCATCTCTTGATGATATTAAAACTAACCTATCTGAAAATTGCTCATTGTGAAGGAAACGCCTCTCCTCTGATGCGCGGTAGGGATGTGAGATTTATGGAATTGTGGTTTTTACTTAAATTGTAGAAATTCCTGACGGCTTAGGATTCCCCCCGTATTCCGGACAAAGCACTAAATTTCCGGACATGTCCGGAAAATTCCTGACATATGGCAACCCTAGATCTGATGGCAGTTATTGTGTTATAATTATTGCCTTTACTGTATTACAATGATATTCTTTTAATATGGCTAATGGCAACCAGGCCATGCTGATTGTGTGGCAGGTTCAAAAGTGCGTGGTGACACTGTTTTGTAAATTGTAATTTATTTATTTTACTATTCTGGGATAGCAGCCCTTTTTGTTTTTCTTGAAAAATGAACTCATGATGTAGGAATGGTCATGAAACTTGTTTCCATCACCAGAATTTAAAATCTTTATTTTTAAGCGCAGTTTACACTGAGACACAACAAAACAGAACACTTGCTGCACATTTTAATAGAGTGACTCAAAATATTGATTGAATTCAGAATAATATGTTGCACCTTCTCACAATTAAATGAAATTGTCACAATGAAATGTGTATCTTTTCGTATAGTAAACAAAGTAATATTTTGAGTAGCTCTATTATAGGATGTGCGCAGCATATTTATCTGTCGTGAACAGTGACAATGTGAGAGTGTGAAGTTGTAAATTAGGAAAGTTAATGACATTTTTGTTTTAGTTTTTATCAAACTGTTATATAGTTAGTTTTGAAGCCCCTGCCAACTCTCTTGATCGTCTACAATTTGTTATACATTAAGCAAAAGTAAAGAGCAAGTAAGAGAAAATAAAGTTTGGTTTTTACTCAGCGTTTTAACCCGTTTTCATGAAATCATGTAAGACATCCTAACAACAAGTTATGCATAAACATCCCAAATATGTATTGACATTGTTCCAAATATTTTTAGTTGAATATTTTATTTTTGATAAATTAGCTTATAATTTAGCACAAAACGGTTAGTTTAAGGTAAAAACAATAAACGAAAAACAGTAGACATACATGTAAAATACAATGTTTTATTCCCTGGTGTTTTAGCAGATTGGTAAAACCATCTGGTTTAGCCAGAATCAAAACAAAATTTTAGCGAAAATATAGTATTGTGGCCTGTATGTTTCCGCACTCGCTAAAAGGTAACATCGTCTTATCGTCTGTAAAATTAATGATAAATTGAATTTTAAAAGTAGTTACTCACATCACACCAACTTCCGCAGCAATTAACTCAGCCATTTGGACTTAAAATCACAAGCACTTAGTAGAAATGAATTATACGCTCCTCCGAGATCGCCAAAATATAAACAGTAGGTATTTATCTAAGCCTTGAAATTCTCTGTTGTACAATAATAATTCAGTAAATCTATGAATCAGTTTCAGCTGTTCACAATTCAAAACTTTTCAAACAGACATTAAACGTAACGGAACGGACGCGAGCGGAAGGAGAATGTTGCCAACTAGGTGTCAGGGTTTCGAGCAGGGAATTCAAAGAATTACTGAATTGGCTGAATATTGCCCTACTTCGTCATTATGGTATTGGAGAAAAATGTGTGGAAAAACATCGTCATAAAATCACACTATACCCCGAAGGGTTAGGCAAAATAAATGGTGTGAGTGTGGAAATTAATGAGTTTGTATACTTGGTTTTTGTTTACAAGAGATGGAAAGATTGATGCTGATGTGGAAAGGAGAGTAAATACGGGAAATAAAATGAATGGTGTCATACATGCGGTTGTGACCAACCAGTCGATGTCCAAAAAGGACTGGCTTTGCATAATGGCGTGTTGGTGCCTACACTTATGCATGGAAGTGAATATTGGGTATGGCAAACGAGGCATGAAAGTAGGATTAATGCTGTGGTGATGCGTTCCATGCGAAGTATGTGTGGTGTAACTTTGATCGATAGAGTGAGGAATGATATTATAAGAGAAAGTTGCGACTTACAAGAGGATGTAGTGACAAAGGTTCAAAAGGGTATGCTTAGATGGTTCGGTCATATTGAGAGGATAAGTGAAAGGTGACTAAGAAAAGGGATTTATATGGCGGATGTGAGTGGCAACGCCGGGAGGAGACGCCCTAGAAAGACTTACCCTGACCTTATTGGTGAGGTTCTTCAGAAAGGTTGGATGCGTAGTACTCGTAACCGGCGTGCTTGTATTACCAGATGTATGAAAGTGAACGAGGTGAAGTGAAAATAGTATGTAAGGATCATAATAGGTGGCGTTTTGTTGTTTCTGCCTACCCCCAAGGGAAAAAGGCGTGAGTTTATGTATGTATGTATAGTTAGGCAGGAGTGTCTCAATTTACACTCACATGTAAACACGGTATAGAAGCGCACTCGTAAAGCGATTCTGACTGTAAAAATCCAGCTTAAATCTTAGTTGTTACTGAGAACTTCATAGAAAAACCCAATAACACTATTTCTCGACCTGGAAATAGAAGCCAAGACCTCTAGCATAGCAGTTGAAGAAACCAAGACCACTAGGCTAACTAGGCAAATAAAACAACTGGGGCAAAATAAAACAAATACTCAGTTTTTATGTCGACCTTTATTTCTCTCCATATAACACGGCTTTGTGTCAGGATACAAGACTGTCTTAAAATAGAAGAGTGCCAACCAACACTGAAAGTCACAGCTGACAGTTGACACTGCGTCTTACTGTGACAGTGTGTGTCAGACTGTCAGTGTCACATTCTTATGTCCATTATGTCAAGAAGTTAAGTCAAGGTGCAGCTCTGTCTGAGATTTGAATTTCGAGGTTATGAGATTTATGTTTATAATAGATAGAAGAATTCTATCTTGGTGAAGGAAAATAATCTGTTTTGCAACGCTATGGCACTTTCTTTCAACGTCCGATCATTACTCAGTAGATTAGTGTTGTCTGATTTTCGTACCTCTATTCGTTTTTATTCGGATCAACCAGAGGGATCTAATGAAGAGCAGAAGGAAATAGATCCTGCCAAAGATAGAACCAAAATAATTCCTGTTGAAACAAGCATAAAATATATGCAGAGTAAAGCCTATCAGCAAACTTACGGCGAAAATGCAGTTTGGGTCTTGTATAAACGTAATCACAAAGGTGGTTTTGCCCCGAGAAAGACAAGAAAATCATGCGTCAGAAACGGTGTGATATCTACCGGAAATCCTTGCCCCATTTGTCGAGACGAATATTTAGTTTTGGACCACAGGAATACAAAACTCCTGGAACAATTCATATCTGAATACACTGGACAGGTATGTTTTGCTAATATCATAATGGTCATGAATATCAACTATCCAACTTTACCCACTGGTAGGGCATCTAATTCTTACGCTGATTAGGCTACCAAACCACCTGCATCCAATAATTGTATTGCAATCAAGGCTTTGTTTATTAGTGATAAAGCTATTCGAACAATAATTACCAAAATGTTAATTTCATGTTTTTATTTTACCTACTTGTTGTCAAGTGTTCCAAAAAGAATTAGAATCATTAAATCAATCATACATAGCACTGTTATGTATTGTGTCCTATGTTCCAATTACTGGGTCTGTCTTGGGACTTATGACAGTAATAAGCTTTGTATTTCAAACAGAAACACAAAACAAAATAGATTAGGTACCTATTGATTATGCACTCCTGACATACTATGTGTAATATTCTATTCAACTCAAGTTGGCTAATGGCATTCTATTTCTCTGACATTATCAGGAAGATTATGTGATTTCTATTTAACCTTTTGAACTCCACAGTTGTGTATAGACAAATGCAGTTTTCTTGTCTTCTATAGATGATTGTGGTGTGTTGGGCATTCAAAAGGCTAAAGAGTAATGTGAACATTAATTTAAAAATATGTATTTTAAATTGTTATATTCTTTTCAGATACTGGATGCTTTTAAAACTGGACTGTGTCAAAAGAAACATAAAGAGTTACTAGTTGCCATTGAAAGAGCCTGGGACCATGGCCACCTCACATACGATGTACCATTCAGGGAATATGATTACTCATTATACAATAAAAATGCAAATTCTGTATAAAATCAGTATAATAATATAGTTTTAGTTTCATTTTCATAAATATAGATATATAGTTGATTGAGCTCTTTCATTGCACAAATATTTTATTAGGAAGCCCCGATTATCTTATGGCACTATTCTTATATCTAGGTAATTATTGTAAAGTTGTAAATAATTCATTTCTTATTCTAATTGGAAGCAGAACCTTAAAATTTTATTGAGTTAAATAATATTTATTTTAAATGTGTTTATTCCCTTTTTTGTTAAGGTTATTACACCGCCCGATGTCCTTGAGGATTTGACTGTCTGTCTTATTTTTTGTTTTATAAGCGCCATCTACCGATATCCAGTATGCTACGATAAACGGAACTTAACATTAAGCAAGAACACAGATGTGTCGCAGAGTTGTCATTGTTTTTGCCTATTTTATTCGCTCTCTGAGAGATTTAATACCTACATTTTGTTCTTATATTATGTATTATTTGGTACATCGTAATTTTTTTTTTTTGTTATGCACTCTTACTTTTACATCGTTCTGGAACCAAAAGCCATAAACTCTGTCATAGTAACAGAAACTATTGGCTATAGATTATTTTTTTCAATAAATACCTAACATGAAAATTTAATTTGAACTGCCTCGTTAGCCTAGTGGTCCTAAGCACGACTGCTACTCTAGAGATCCTGGGTTCGATTCCTAGGTTGAGCAAAAGGTGTTATTGGGATTTTCTACGAAATTCTCAGTAGCAGCCCGGAGTTTAGATTTGTGCCCGATAAATGGCAATAGGCTCGCCCCTTTTTACATGGGACCTAAATGTACCGCCGAACTGTGGGTGTACATTGGTACACCTCTGCCTAACCCTTCGGGGAATACAGGAGTGATGATGATTGTTTAATTTGTGAAATAGTGAAAACTCGAAGTAAACGCTTCTTTGCAGTCCATGCATATTTGTGTATGGGTAGCTCGCCGTCCGTACGTTCACTAGCGACAGACCGTGTCGACGGCGCGTTCGTGTTCCACGCGCGCCTCAAAGAGATGTCAGCAAATTGGATGGGGCCACTGAGGGCCGATGCCTGCCGGGGCTGCGGGTTGTTCGAAAGAGATACCGCGCCCCCGGAACGCACAGGGCACATGAAGGAACATAGACGGGTTTTAGTCAGTAAAAGTCTGACACTCCCTCCCGCCCCGCCCAGGGCGGGGGAAGTTATTTGATGATTTCCCGTCTATAAAAAAAAAAAAAAAATGCATATTTGTGTGTAATGTAAACCTTATCGACTATGCAAATGCGAACGGTAGCCTTTGAAAAATCTATTAATCGATCAGGCAGAAACGCACTAATACCTCGAATGACAAAAACTTTGACTTTGACTTTGACTCTGACTTTGACTTTTGACAAAAAAGTCACAAATTTTCAAATTCTTTGAGACGTGTTAAAAAAAATAACGCCAATATTAATTATTACTTTACTGGAGTTCCTGTGTTTCGGCTCCCGAATGATGTAAAAGTAACCGTGTAAATAAATTATTCATATTCACTTATCGGTTGTCGGAAACGAAAATAGTTAGGATGACCTAGCTTTCAATATTTATCTAACTAAGCACGGGTGCTACTATATTGTGGTACATTGTAAAGGTGATGGCCAAGTAAGTGCTTATGGGATCTCAGTAACGAAAATAGTTATGCTCATACATGATACATTCTGAAAGTTTGGTAAGCAAATAATTAAAAAAGAAACACCTAAATCTATGTTCTCCGTGAAACGAAATTCTTCAAAAATAAACACCAAAGAAATAATGTATCTACTAAAAGAGTAGGTATTACTATAGACATCCGTGGTATTTTCCAATAATTTTGGAGAGCTCGGTCAAGCATTTGTTTTTATACATAGGCATAGTAGTCAGGCTTACTCTATGATAGATTCAAAAACTAAACGAAATTAAAAATTTGTTTTTATGTATTTACGAACTTAATTTCAATTCTTATTTTACGAAATATTTACATTTGTACTATTTAAAATATTGCTTCATTCATAAATTACTCAAAAAGTGAACTTTTGGTTTTTATTTTGGAAAAAATAACATGCGTATAGTCCACCCTTGACAAGAGCCATCAAGGCACTGAAGTTTGGCGTCTCAGGCATCGCGGGGGTGCCTCGTGGGGGGAATTGATGAAATTTCGAGTTTTTAGTTATTATTACAAAATCTTAACAGAAACAAGAAAAAGTAAACAATGCGAATTGTTTGATATGTCATTACATATTTTTAGGTATAAAATTCATGTCGAACTATTCAGCCGTTTTACCAACAATTTGCAATTTAGATTGAAAAATTACCTGTTTAAAGTATTTTTTTCCGAAATTTGGGCAAGTTTATTACAATTCTAATCAATGCGAACTGTTGAGGATGACTTTAAGTATAACATATATTTTTTATATGGAAAACGTACGGAAGGATTCCTCAACAAATTTCGTTAAACATAAGGTGTTTTTAGGACTTGAGCGATGTAATACCCTTAATCATATTTTTTATAAAATATCATTTTAGGTTATTGTGTAAATTGGTGTAGTTTAAGCTTTATTATAGCACTAACTAACTGATTGTTGCAGAAATACTGTCATTGTGTTTAAATACAAGTAAAATGTTGTACATTTTTAAGGTCAATATTGATCAATTGGTCTTTCCATGTTGCTGTTGTCTGTCAAATATATTCTGTAGCAGATGAGTGAAAAATAGTGTATTGCTATTAATTAGCAATAATATGCACCATTATAATAAAGTCACAGATCTCAGTTAAGTAAAGGTATCTATTAATTTTGATCTGTTTCTTTGCAATAGCAGTTCCCTTATAAGTGCTGATTTTTCTCGTTCCAAAACTGTTATCCTCTCGTTTTTTCTGTTAACTTCCTGAAAAACAAAAAGGAATCTGATTTAAATAACTGAAAAATCAATACAACATGTGATGAGGTTTGTTCTGCTGTCCGCCCGTGTGTAATGTTACTTGGGACCAGGTCCGGGGTTCACACAAAATCTTTTTTCCTTAATTCCCCCAAAGAGCTGTTGTGTTTTTATTAAAAAAAAATATCTACCCCTCACACAATCCTTCAGATTGTCTTTCGTCTAACTCCACCCCTTCATCAATGGATTCAGTAAATAACCTCCTTTAAACCTTTAGTGCCTTTTTACATACAACTTCTACCTGTATTGGTAAAATTTACCTAAGATGTCCATATGGACATCTTAGGTAAATTGACTATAAATAAATAATTAATTAAGGGTAATTGGGTACATATTTAAAACTGTTGGCATATGCCAACAGTTTTAAATATGTTCAGTCAACTCGACTTTAGGTTTGTGGTTCATTCATTTATGAACAGGCACTAAACTTTTACGTACCTCTGCAAGCATACGATTTTGAGATCGAAGGACTGCCGCATTGTTAGGTGTGGCGGTAGTTCCAGACGCTGACAGCGATGACGCGGGTATCGCTAAGTTCATGTGAAGCGAAAGCTGCCCATGCCGCCACCCTGCTGCTAACGCTCCCAATTGTCGATTGAGTTCCAACACCCGAGCTTTTAGTAATTCAAGTCGCTCTTGATGTGCCTCACTCCAGGGCTCCTGAAAGACGAACAAAAATTATGATGGGTTTAATTAAGTTTTAAAATTATTCTGGAGGATCCTCAGTACTCCACCACGTATTCGTAGTAAATGTCTCGACACATAACTTAAGCGGGGTGCGCTTTCATATGGTTCTATTTTTAACCGACTTCAAAAAGGAGGAGGTTGTCAATTCAGATGTTTACATATTTTTTTATTAAATGTGTCTGGCCACTAACACGCTGCTTAAGCGGTAGGTTAGTTAAGCGACCGCCAAATTTAGGTATATGTACAGGTAATTACAGATGCGTTTAACACAGATGACATGCCAGGGGCACGCACAGCGGCGAGCTATGATGCCTGATGCAATGATGATAGTTCCGCCACGGTAGGCAAGAGGGGTAATAACTGCTCTATCAAATTGTGGTCGTCATAGTTATCCCATCGCATCATATTGAGGCACTCATTTTTCATTCGTACACCATCGGTAGAGATTTACTGATCGGTACCTATATGTGGACAATAATAAACTATGAACTATAAAATTAAGTACTTGTTAAATTAATTAAGCACCTGCCAACACAAATGCGCATTTTTTGCTAAGAACATGGAATAGATTCATAAGGTAGGTACCTACCTACCTAACTAATTTATAACCATTAATTATTTTTTATTTTAAAAAGTAACCTGTATTTAGGCAATCATTTTATATCGTGGGATGTGACTTTCTACTTCCATAATAAAATAGGTCTGTCTGTATCTGGCTTAGGCCTTATAAAATACCTGTAGATATTAGCAAACCGAAAATATTAGCAAAATTATGTTGAATGGTCGTGCACTCCTAATCAGGAAATGCCTTCTATTAAAACTTTTAGTGCTCAGCACACATACGGGTTCATTTCAAATTACATTGACAAATAAAAAACAAACTAAACCGTTACTGAATTAGTTAAAAAAAACCAGCCTAGTGCGATTCGGACTCGCGCACGAAGGGTTCCGTACCATTATCTATAAAAACGGCAAAAAAATTACGTTTGTTGTATGGGAGTCCCTTAAATATTTCTTTTATTTAGTTTTTTAGTATTTGTTGTTAAGCGGCGACAGAAATACATCATCTGTGAAAATTTCAACCGTCTAACTATCACGGTTCATGAGGTACAGCCCGGTGACAGACGGACGGACGGACAGCGGAGTCATAGTAATAGGGTCCCGTTTTACCCTTTGGGTACGAAAACTTATGTATAGCTAACGCGAACAACAAAGCTCACGCAATTTTTCTGCTGCGTTGACCCGACTCTTGACGTTTGGAGTGCCTACCCAAACGGTCATTAACTCATTACCGCTGCGTTACTGTGTCATCGACTCAACGGGCCCACGAGTACGTTCAGTGTCATAGCAAACACATAATATTGTTCAAATTAAAAATTGAGTTGGGCAGCTCGGCTTAACATACTGCTAGATTTACGTAGGCCACTCTTTGTTTATCCCATCTCCACGCTGCGATGCCAACTTCATCCAAGGAGATGCAGAAATATGTATTTGGAACTATTATTGGTACGTAAATATTTACTAGGTACTTATATTATTCTGAGGCAAAAACAAATGGCATACAATTTTATACTTAGGTACCTATTGTATAATCGTAGGTGGGCCTACTTACTCGTAGATGTAGGCGTTGAACAGTCAGGCGTTTTCTATTCCGATAGAAAATGCTTACACTATATATTTTATTTTAATGTTTGCAGATCATCATCATCTGCTTAACCTTTTCCCAACTATGTTGGGGTCGGCTTTCCAGATAATGGTAAAAAAGAAAACCCAAACCACAATGAAAATAATATTTACCACATAAGCACCCATTCTGCCTGCGTAACGCATTTTTTCTTGTACCTCCGCTAGTTGCTTAAGGTACCATTCTCGAGCTTCCTCTACAGCCGATAAACCTTGCAGTAAAACGTCCTTTTCCTGTTCTATCTGTTTCATACGTTTTAAAAGGTTGTAGTCTACACCGTTGTGTAAGGTGTGTCGGCGAGGTTCCCGCCGACGAGATACGCGACGCAGTTGTGTTTGGGTCTCGTTCGCTGATCTGCCGTCACCTAGCCCTCTGCTCTGTTCTTCTACGGCTCGAGACATTTCTTCAAAATCAATTTTGTCAACTGATATTTCTTCAGTGTCAAACACAGTTTCTTCCTCCGATTTGTAGCTAGACTTTGATGTTTCATTTCTTTCTGTAGATTGCTTTTCAAGTCTTGGTGGTTTTGGTGGGCCATACACTCTCCGAGAGCCATCATGTTTTGATATAGACACCGTTCCTAGGTGACGAGGCTCTTGAACTAACACATCCTTACGTCCTATTAACTGAGGCATACTTATAGTTCTGTGCTGGGATGAACTTTCAGAGCTTTTTAAAACTAGCCAATTTTGGTCTATGTTTTGTGTATCGTTTACGTCCAACAACGGCGCGGATGGTGGTCTGTGTGTTTGAGAAACTATTTGAGCATGTAAACCTGTGTTATCGACATCACTAAATCGATCCTCTTTGCTAGAAGAGCCTTCAACTTGATTACGTAATAGGCATATTTTAAGGCCAGTACAAAACCTTTCGAATGTTAGCAGACCATCGTGGGACGCTACCTTCTGTAAGCTTTCGATGACACCGCGAGGCAAACCTCTGGTGCGATCGTCCCTCCAGCGGTTTTCTATATCCGTGAGTTTTACATATCCGCTGTGTTTATCATCCATAATATCAAACAAAGTTCGCATTGCCGAAACAAATTGTTTCGGTAAAGATTCCATATTTCTGGAAGGAACATGATTCATGATGATTTAGTTCTCATCAAATTAGTTAGTTACGTAGGTACATAGGTACCTACTTACCTATTTCGGATCTTCACCACATTACATGTTTTTTTCAAAAATGCACAATAATCAACGTCACACTACACTCAAAAATCAGAATGAAAATATTTACTTCGCGCACATTATTTCAACTTCTTGATATCGGCTACCTAGGTGTACCTATCTATTAGTATTAACAATCTACTTCTAAATAAATATTTACATTTGTAACAACGTAAAAAGTAAAATTGTCTAAAGGGTTAAACTATAGGTAGTGCTTAAAACTATACTTAATAGCGCACGCAGCACCACCGTCTGTTGTTTGGCCACATGAGGACAAAAATCTGACCGTTTGTCAAACGGTACGTGTATGGTGGGCGAACCAATCGGCCGCGCGCTGAGAGGGAATTTGCGAGAGATAATAGCCCACGAGTGCGAGCAGGAGAACCGGTCAAACGACATTTCGGTCACTTCGGCACCGAGCAGGCAGGTAAGCTTAGCATAATATGTATATTAATATTAGGTAGGACGGCGGCGCGGTACGTGAACCTAGGTACTCCATGTAGGTGCTTACTTCATGGTGATATTTTACTATGCAACCATTAAAACAAAGTTATTTTTTATCTACATCTATTTATAAAGTTGCAAGCTGGTATTCAGAAATCAGAATTACCGTTCCTACCTAAAATGTTAGTGTTGAGACATAAGTAACTGCATGCATAATGTACTGGCATGAAACCACTTTATAACTATTTAAGAAAAAATTGCATCCCTACCCTATCGCAAATTATGTTAAAGCTTGCGGAACTCGATAATTTAAGTAAATGAAAATAATAAAGTAAAGACATTTTATTATATTTAACCATAATAATAGTCTAGGTACCTACCTGCCTTATTTTTAACCGACTTCAAAAAAAAAGGAGGAGGTTCTCAATTCAACTGTATTTTTTTTATTTTTTACCTCAGAACTTTCGACTGGGTGAACCGATTTTGATGATTCTTTTTTAATTTTTAATTAGCTGGTGCTTCCCGTGTGGTCTCGTTTCAATTTTGACTAGTTCTGTCTATAGCACCCATGAGAAAACCATTTATAACCACTTAAATTTGCATTAAGTATGTGCGCGACAAATGGACGAGTAACTTAATATCACGCCAACCGATTTTATTATTCTTTTTTTATTTAAAAAAGGTGATACTTTACTGATGGTCCCATAAAAAATTGGTACAAATCGGACGAGGAGCTTCGGAGTGATGAACAGAATTGCACCACGAGACTGCAGCTTTCTCAGTTTTAGATTTCCAGCAGTAGAATTAGGCCATAAACGAATAGGTACCGATACATCGAGCATCTGAAACCACCTTCTCATCACAAAACTCTTACTCATTAGTTCTTTCATGGATTTGGATGACAGGAAGTTGATACTGAAATGCGAAAAATAAAAAACATTTTTACCTAAAGACAACCGCCTTCAAAAACTAGAAAGTTATAAATAACTTTAGCTTTGGAAGTCGGTGGCAATAAAAAACTACAAACATGAACAAATCCGCCGACTTCCTTCCAAAGCTAAAGTTATTTCTCACTTTTTAGTTTTTGAAGGCTATTTCCTCTCATCCCACCCGCACTGGGTTGTGTCCGTCGCCCGAACAGAGACAGGTCCGAGAGTAAGGCGCGCGTGGTGTTCCCCACGCGCCTTTGCTGGAGTTAATGCAGCCGGGTGCCGACGGCCGCATCGGGTGCACACCCATCCGCTTCCCCGAGGCAGAGGCAGTCCATGAGGATTTCCCCACGACAAAAAAAAAAAAAGGTAAGGCCCAAGAAGCCTAACCAATACTAGCGAACTGGCCGCGACTTCGTCCGCGTAGCTTAAATTGTTTCACCCGCCAAAAGTTACGTCTTTGGTTATTGCTCCACTCTCGTGGGTCGTAGCGTGATGTTATGATAACCTAGTTACTAGGGAAAAGAGTAATGTAGCTATCTATTGGTGAAAAATGGTTAAAATCAGTCCAGTAGTTTTGGAAATGGAAATGGAAGGAATTGGGGGAGGCCTTTGCCCAGCAGTGGGACAGTATGGGCTAAATAAAAAAAATAAAAAAAGTAGTTTACGACCCTGTTCGTTACAAAATAAAAAATCTTTATAATACATATTATTAGTAATTAGTATAGAAAAGCGGAGAGATTAGTACCATCACCATCACGCCTGTATTCCCCGAAAGATTAGGCAGAGGTGTACCAATGTACACCCACAGTTCGCCGGTATATTTAGGTCCCATGTAATAGGGGGCGAGCCTATTACGATTAACCGGGCACAAATCCAAACTCCGAGCTGCTACTGAGAATTTCATAGATTAGTAAATAGAAACACCGTTTTGGACACCTCAAAACTTTCTGGAGGGAATGCTGTTATTTTCTGATAGGGTGTACAACCAACGAGTTCTGCATTTCGGGACTAAGGCTGTTATTTTTTTTTTTTTGAAGTTTGTGGTAATTGGTTTAGCCCAATATTAGTTAAGGTATAAACTGAATAAAAGTTAGGTAGATAAAAGTTAAAAGCTAGATAAAAGTTTATAAAGGTTAGTGACTCACAACAAGCTCGTGTTGTATCCGGTGCCCATAAGTCAAGACCACGGAGGTCAAGACGCTAAAATTGGGGTTATACTCGTACTTAAAAGGGCCAAAGGTAAAAAGAACATGTTATTATAAACACCCCTAAATTAAGTAAATACAACAGTTTTGTGTAATTGGTTCTATATTCATAAATCATTTCAAGTTTTTAACTGACATTATTTTTCATATTATATTATCAGTGAAATCTTGTAAATGGGCTTTAATTTTGTATTTTTCACAAGCACTGTTTTTCGCTAGCTGTAGGTAAGTTTCCCTCTTTTAAATAGGTAGTGTGCATTATTAATGGTTATTTGCTCGATTTTCTTAGCAAAGAATGTTCCTGTAAGCAAGGGGAACCTACATATTTTAGCACTAATAAAAATCTGGAACCAATAACTTCTTTAAAAAGAAACCTAAAAAAAAATAGACATGTACATTCAGATTTGACAATTCCATTGAAATTTTAATATTTTCAAGTAAAATAAAAAATGTTTTTAACGGGAAGCGGAAGACCTTAGAAGCCGTATTTGATTTCCCGCCATGTTTTCTGTAATCATAGATTAGACTGAATTAGACATAGACAATAATAGATATTTCGTGTCTTGTGATTGTGATGCCAGAATATCAAGGAATTTATATTCCTTGTAGAATATAGATTTTCTAGGCTCAAAAATATAGACTTTTGTTTAATTTTCAATTTCATAAATAAACCAAGTACACAAATTGGTGTTAAAATATAGCTTCAGTCCGAGTCAAAATTACTTTAAATGTAAAAATAAATGATTGAATATTGATAATTTTGGTTTAATAGGTAAAATGAATTCAAATAAAGGAAAATATAAATATTCAGGTTAACAAGATTATAAAGAAATACTGGATTAATGATGAAAAGAGCTGACCATTCCGCGCAAGGGTTAAAACAATTCAGAATTTGTAGGTGTCTTCTCTTTGTTTTTATTCTATGCTCTTGGTATTAGTAGACTTATCGGGCGTTCTGGCGTTCTCAAGTCTTAACAAAAAAAATGAAATTTTTCATAATCTTTTTAAAGTATCTTTAGGTACCAAAACGGTAAGTTTAATACTTTTCTACTTACTATTTCCAAAGTCACCATCTATAAATAATCTGTCTTTTTATTGGTCTTTTTCTACCTCTATGGCATAGAGGTAGCCTCAAAAATCTAAGTACGTCTGTGCTCCGTCACTTCAGTCAGTCAGAGAGTAATAAATAATTTTATTATGTTTCTTGATCTGTCTTACTAAGTTTTCCCATTTCATTTCCGATTCCATTCCAGAACTTCTTCGCAATCCAATAAGTTTTTGTACATATATTTTCAAACGGCAGGTACTGTTACTAATTCATTGCCTGCTTAAAAATTGAATAAACACCGCTCTACGTAACAATAGTGAAACGAAATAATTAAATACAACTATGAGTAATGCAGAAATTAAAAGTGATTTATCTGAAGTTAACGAATTAAATGGAAATGTAAATCAAGAAAAAGTGCGCAAAGGATGGGTGAAATTCGACGACGAATCTCCAAAAACAACAGAAAATGAAATTCCACCGAGCGTTTTACCCCCAGTGGGAGCGAGCACGTCTGCTCCAACTGAATCTGCTGCTGTTCTAAAAACTGAAACAGTCCATATTAATTTGGAAAGAGGCGACAAAAATGCTGAGCCCATAACATTAGGAACACTGTCCAAAAATGTTGAGTTTGTCAATATTCGTCAAGGTTTCTGTAAGTACTGTGCTTGTTCTCTAAACTAGAATATTTTAGATATGCATAAAACATTTGAATGCTAACCATAATTATAATTCTTATAGCTAATGGTGACATTATTGTGACTCTACTGCCTGTAAATACGAAATGGCCTTGGGTGACAGCGGCACACTTTCGACCTGAACTGGTACCTGAAGAGTTAATGGCGCAAGGTTTAACTGTAAGTTATTTACATGTCGTGTGCACTGTGGGACCATACCACACCAAGGAATTTGTTGGATCTTGGAATTTAAAAAAATATTAAAAACACTACAGCCTCTTAATTATGGTCCAATCAAGTCACAGCTCACTCAGCCGTTATAGATTATATTTCAATTAGATCCCAGAAATTGTTTTAAAAATCAATGTATGTCATTACAGATGTCTTTTTCTCTAGAAACAAGTTCTTGTCAAGCTTATAGATTTATTCCTGAGGCAATTATAACTGCTTCAAAAGCTGACAACGTAGCTTTTATATATTCATTTTAAAATTCCAAGATACACCCTATCCTGTGAATATATTTTGCAAATTCTGTGGATCTTCGTTGCACACATATTTTTATACAAATATATATGTATGTATAAAACACACTGAAAATCATGTAATTTTTCTTGCTAATAATGGTGTGTATGTGCATGAATAAAAATTGTTTGTTTAATTTCAGCTCACAGTTGAGGAGTATGTTCATGCAATGGAACTGCTTATTAATGATGCTCGTTTTACATTGTACAACATATGCTATAAGCGTGTACTTGTTTGTTGGATAACGCTTGCATTCCTTGTATTGTTAGCACTTTTGTTCTCGGGCCTAACTGGCCTTATGCTATTCTCACTGGGTGTATTATGGCTCATCCTTAATGCAGCTGCAATATTTTTATGCATGTGGATAAAGCTGAGATTATCAAAAGGATTGGAACAATGTTTGGCAAGAGTTAACAAACTGCTCAGTAAACATAAATTGATTCTAGCTCTTGATGATAGAGGAAAAATTTCATGTCACAAAGTAAATCTCTGCTTTATATACTTTGATGCTGGACCTTGTATTGCACACATACAACAGTTCATTGAAAGTGAAGAAGGCAAAGCAATAATGCAGGGCTGGGAACAGAGGCTTGATATACCCACAAATGATATTGTGATTCAAGGGACTCAGTCAACCAGATTGTCTAGAAAACAGGTATGTATGTTTTGTTTACAGTCATTTTACAGTTTCATAAGAGTTTCAGCCATATGATTTTATGCTTTTAAATACTACAGTTCGTATGAACTGCAGGATTTAACAGAAATTATATAAAAAAAAAACATTGACGGATTGTACACAAAATAATTATTAGATCTAGTCATTTAAATTGAGTACTTATCTGTAATTAGTTTCAATTGAATGTAAATGCCATACCTAAGCATTCTAGTGCTAACGCCCAATATCTGACACAATTAACAGAATTATTTGAGTTAACCAAGTCACAAACAACATAACTACACAACTTTTGGGAACTGTATGCATGTTGACATAATGCCTATTTACTGTAAATGGTGTTGGCTTCTTGCTTAATACATGTTTTATTATTAAATAACCCTGTTAGGGCCTACGCACATCGGTACGGCATGGCAAGCGATTTAAATTTTTACCAATGGACATTCAAACATATCAATTTAGAAATACGACATTAATTGCTATGCAAAAATTGCTTTAAAATGATGCTGCGGCATTAAAAGAGATTTGCCGACCTGTCTGCGTAGGCCCTTAGCGGTTAAGATTATAATGATTAAAACAGTGGTTTCTTTTGAAATGCTATCCAAATAAGAATGAATTAGAAAATAATTATCTATAAAATGTTGATGTTTTAACTAAAGATGTCCTTTAGTTACTTAATAAGTATAAAGGAACATGTTTGTGTGACCTAATCATCTAACTCCATTCTTATTTTGATTGCATAGTATTATGGTCAGCAACAAAAATCTATTTAATTAACATTTATTTCAATTTTGGTATAAACACTGTTTTTAATAGATATCAAATTAAAATCACTAAAATTAATCGACTTTTGTTACTGACTTCACTTACTAAGGGCTATATTTCTAGGTAAAATCTTTTTGTTCTTGCATGAATCTGAATAATTTGTATTTATTATTATTGATGGGAGCTTTGGGGCCACGGGAGGGGATCTTTGCTTTGCTAGGTTGGTGTAGTTTAAATATCCCCCATTTGTTCATTCTTGCTTACAAAATTGAAGGATCTGCATAATATTATGGAATAGTATTTTTTCTTCATTTATTTACGATCTCCAACAAAAGATATACACAAATCATGAAATACAAGTTTGTAATAGTCAACAAAGGTATTATGTAGCTTTACTCCTTCACCTAAAGACCACAGCATGCACACATTAAAGTAAAATTGAAGAATACTATGTATGAAAATAAAGTTACAAAAAGTGTTTTATGAATTATTTGCTATAGAGAGCACTACCACCGGATGAACGTCACATTGCAAATACCACTAGTCAAATAACTAGTTTCGCAAGTTAATAACAAATAATATAAAATACAAAGGAAAAAAAACAAAAATTCTGTACTTTTAAGAGTTTTTCTACAGTGTAAGCTGTTTTAACAAAATAAAGTAACTAATTTGTTGTTATCTAGTGTAATTAAACTCACAAAGTGTGAGTCGTGTCTACAGAATGTACAATAATAATGAGTTTTTCTAGAATCGATATCCTAATGAACGATTTTCACCAACCGGGTCGCGCGGAAGCGCATTTCACACGTGCTAAAGAAAATTCAGGCTTCTACGTAATATTTAAGGTTCATATTTGCATGGACTTTATACGCTTGGATGCATACGGGCGGATCTAACCGAGTTTCAGGCATTTTAAATTCAATGCAAACATGAACCTTAACTATTCGGTAGAAGCCTGAATTTTCTTTAGCACAGGTGTGAAAAACGCTCCTGCGCCGCCCGGTTGGAGGAAATCGTACATAATACCTAGAACTCAATTTACGTAAACTTTATCGTTGCGAAGTTAAGTAAAGGCGGTGGAGTATCACACGTCTGCGTCATTTTGCCGCCAAGAGGACGAAATCGAGTTCACCAAACAAGTGATCCGAGCGATCGCTCTACATGACACTTGCAAGCTTGCACAAATGTTGAACGACTTTAACCCACGATCAAACGTACCGGTGGGTGACAAACAGGAGTTCTAATAGACATTCGCGCGAATAAAATGTAGATTACTAGTTCACGTGGACTTCATTCAAACGAAACATGCAATCAAACATCCAAAGAAAAACCCTGCATGAGCGGCTAACGTAAGGCTTAGGACAAGAAAAATTGTCATTTTAAAGTTGCAGCGTGTTGCCGAAACGCGTCGCTAGCACTAGCGTAGCTTGCCCGTATCTGATGGCGAGTGACTACTTGATAAACATGTCAAAAACTAAATGTCTATTGTCACTTTTAATAGTCTGCTAACAGTGCTAATGTATTTCGGTGTGATCGATAGGTAGTATCCCAAGATGGCGAATGCCATGACGTCAACAATACATAACTTAGCTCTCGCCAACGTAAGCGCATAATTATTCTATATTGGAACGGGTTTATTGTGCTGATATCAATTATTAAGCGATTGAGTTGCACCGCTGGTTATTGAAACAATTAGCCGCTAAGTAGCGTCCCGCGTCCTAAACAGGATTTGCCTTAGTTTAAGCAGTTTCCAGGCTGCTTACAAATCCTAGTTGACATGAAATTCTTTTCAGCAACTTTGAAGACAATTAGGCCCTTCCTGATTCATAATTATGTGCTTGACTTGACCTTTCATGTGGTTTCCTTGACCTGATGCTACAGCCAGGAAAGTGCGACTCTGCGGACTAACCACCTCATAAAGCACTTGCAGCATCCATAATTACTGCTATTTGGGCAAATTCAATTAAATTCGAGAAAATGCTCTGATGATGTAGAAAGGTCAAAGTCTCGTTCGGAGTTAGTAACTTACAGTTTTCACAACCATTGTTATCAATTAAACCAATCCTATTAATAATCCAACTATAGTCGGGAGCTCATTAAATTCTGTGCAGTTTTCCGCTGGTATTCTACTCATCTGTATACATAATTGATTGCATTGCTTTGCGAAAGTTTGCGCACAGTATAATCGCGCAACACCCCGATTTAAATAATTGTCCCGATTACTGCGAATCTACTTTAAATAAATGTTGAATTAATTTTATGCTTTACTGGAACTCTGTCAGCGACTTCATTAGCTTAGACTTCACACTTTCATTAAGAGCACATCATACACTCCAACCACTCACTCACATTCCACATGAAATCATACAAGCTTTAACACTCACAACTCGGTTTGGAGGGTACTTTTGATAAAACCAATAACGTCAAAATTTACTATTTAGTTAGGTACCCAACATTTCGGTTTCAAGTTTAGAATAAGATTTTTCATAAAACGTGGTTTCCAAGGCATTCCAAGGAAATTCCAGGGAATTCAAAACAAAGCAAAGCAAAAACCCTTCTCACTCCAGTCAGATCCTTCACTTTTTTACAAAGCATTGTTTATTACTATGTAGATGTGTGCCTTAACAAACTTAGTTTTAACACATAACTAGATTGGTAGACACTTACCTATGTAGTTTTATATGGGTAAGCAAGGCATACGAATGTGCAGGGTATGGCAGAGCAAGTGTACCTCCGGTACCTGCAGCGGTGGGGGAAAGACTTCCTGCGCCGCCGACTCGACTGGACTCTTGACGAGGAAGGCGGCAACCCCGCTGCCCCGCGGCATTTAACACAGGCGCTCTGCCCTTGTCAATATGTTGAGGAAGTATTGAGGAACAAAGAGCCCAGAGATACACGCGCTTGTTGTCCGCTCTGCAACGATTGGCTCAGGCGTCGCGGTCTTGATTGACCAAATATCTTCACTTTTGGCAAGTCTTCAGATTTGTAATTGTATACGAAACCAAAAATTAATTTTATTTACCTTTAATAATCTTATTTAAGATTATCATCTTTCACAGGAAAGGGGGACTCTTCTATATTTACGGTACGCAGGACGCTGGGGATCGCAGGCTGTTAAAAATAGACTTAATCTGAGCACCCTCGTGCCTGGACGCCATGGTGAGAAATATGTTTGTCCGTGTCAGTTCATAGAAGAGCATCTTAAGGTAAAACCTCCCGCGGGTATTGCAAAATATTTTACACTTCCTAACCAGAATGTTCAAGTATATTAATCAATTTTATCGGTAAATTTATCTGTATTATGAAAATGTATTCGTCCATTTTATATGTAATCCTTCCGTCCTTATAGTATATAAATAACATATTATTATAACTAGCAATAACGAAAAACGTACTTAAAATACATATATTAGTAATTTTAGTTATTAAGATTTAATTTGTAAGTATGTGCATCATGCATTTTAAGGGCATCCTTAGCTCTTGTCGCTCATTCTCAACAGAATCTAACATTGTCGGCAGTATCCAAGTTCTGAATTTAGTTCAAGAAATCTTCGAGAGAACAATTTTGTTTCCTACTTGAATCCGACTGAGATAAAGTTTTTAATCCAAATATCGACTTTACAACCAAGGTTAAGGGAAAAATTAGGTAGCTGCCGATAAAATAAAATACTTTTGCAAAATTTGCGACAAGGGCTTGATTTTAAATTCAAACTTAGTGCGCTCATGTAGCCCGCGATATTCAGCTCAATATTAGGTTGTATGATGATCACCAATAAAACACTAAGTTATAATTGGTCTAAAACGCGATGTTGTCTTGGTATAGTCATACTTAGCTAGGATTACCATAAACTCTATGGTCTATATGGCATAGAACATTCTCTTTAACGCTTTGCCATGTGAAATTGTGAAGTTGACAGGCCACAAACGTAACAGCATGTAGGGCAAACCCATTTTGTGAAATAACCTGAATAAAACATGTTAGTTAATGTGTGGGTGTGTGTTAAACTGTAAACCTACAGATTTTTGGCAGAACCCGGTGGCAGTGCAGAATTTAAATTTGATTCTTCATGAATCCTATTTATTTATAAATAGACTCTAATACTGATACAGGCGTGATTTGATTATACTGAATGTACTAGAGTATACTCTTTGTAGCGAACAGTAGCTTTTTAAAATGATGAATTGTATCTACTGCATAGCACTACCATCATATTGCAGCGTGTGTGGCCTCCGTGGAGCTTCAGCTTTATTTCATATGATCGATTTGTTCTGCTTGCAGTTGCATGAAGCAGGATTTACTAGGAAACCTAAGATATTAAAACAAATATATCAACGCTCATTACTGTTTTTGTCTACGCAGTTGATTTAAATATAAAAGTATCTGAAATCGAGCAATCTCAATTTTAAGGGGAACCCCAATGATCATACCTGATCTATATGATATTGTATATTTAATAAAAATATTTTTCGAGTATTCATGTCAAGTGGCCATACATTAACCTTTTACTGTTGTACAGATCTAAATAATTTTATCGGAATATATTTAAGTTCCG
This sequence comes from Caradrina clavipalpis, assembly GCA_932526535.1. Lineage (NCBI taxonomy): Eukaryota > Metazoa > Arthropoda > Insecta > Lepidoptera > Noctuidae > Caradrina > Caradrina clavipalpis. The sequence continues at coordinate 10,141,456 of OW052091.1, read as the reverse complement.
TAAAAACCATGTTATCTTGTATTTTTTTCATATTATTAGTAAATAAGAATGTAATTTATTATTATAGGTTTTACTTTTAGAAAATTGCTTTGTATTGTAACAGCAGTTTAAAATATTGTTATTATTTATTTTTACTCTTGTTCAATTTATTGTAAATATGTATCATTATTTAATCTGAAATGTATGAAACAACGCTATATTAATACATTTATTTGGTAACAATGGAATCACAGTTGTACAGACTAGTCATCTTCAGTAACAAAACTACACACATAATATCAGTGTGCTGTAATGATTCATAATAAAACCAAAGCTCAAAGTGTCAAATGTTTCAGAACTATTTATTTTCAAATGATTATTTTTTTATTATATGCAATCATTAATCATTTAAAAATAATATACTTAGACTTAATTAAGAAACGATATAATTAAATAAGATATAATCTTACGTAAAGCATTATACTTACTAGTTAAAAAACACTACGCATAATGTTGGCTTCACACGGCGCGTAATGTAAACTACCACACGCCACAAGCGACAATCCGCGCGCCACCCGCTGTGTCGCACGTTTGACCACGCCGACGCGACGGGGTTTATCTTTTATTGGGATGGTACCGTATTTTACTTTTATTTTCTAACCTATGCTGCTAGACCAAGATCTATAAAAAGCTGGCCCGTTTTCGATAAAATTAAAAAATCTGAAATTGTTTAATTGCGGCCATAAAGTTACCGACTTGCCTCAACCCACACACACGTACGGTGTGACTTGTTACGTAGTATTACGCGTCGCGTGTACACAGCATAATGTCCTATACATTCCCGTTTTAATATTTTGTCTAAAAATAAGTACATACAAAAGTATTATAAAAATGTTTAAGTGCCACCAACCTTTGTGTTGTCAGATAACACTGCATTTCACGTACGCCTTTCTGTGTGCTGTTGCGATGTATCATAGAAATGTATGTAATAGAGGGCCAATACTGTTATCTATTTAATACAGCTGATGCTATAGTCACAGTCACTTAACCAGGTCCTTACTTAAAATCAACTTGATCTATATCTTGAGCAAGTGATAACAAAAAGTCGGTGGCACTGTAAATAAAATAAGGCTGACATTCCGACTTTTTGCTTTTCGATTTTCCACTTTAGGGAATAATATATATTTTTGTTCTCAAATCTTAATACATACACTTTTATAAAAGCTTTTTATTCACTGCTTTATTGTGAGTATATTTTTCCATGTAACATCGTATGAGTAGTTCAGCATTAAGCACCTCTCATTGCCTTCAATTATATACTATCAATTGCATTGACAAAATGATTGTCATATACTGCAAAAAATTATTAGCTACTATTATGACGCGAGCATCAAATCTTAATGCAATCAAGGCTCTTCGGGCTTCAACCAGCCTCTTCTACGCTTTATTAACTGAAAATATGGTTGATTTTATTGAATGTCACTAAAAGTCCTCTGCATAGAACAATTTCTTGTTTAATTGAAAGTTAGGAATTCAATGTTTCGCTTTTAAAAAAGTGTATGTAGGTACATACTGAAATTGAGAAATGTATAGCTTTATAAATATAGAGGAGGCGTTATGCATCATTTTCATTACCGAAATCTGGTAATAATATCGACGGCATTTTGCATGATTCGTTATTAAACAAACGGCGTCATCTATTTGTATAATGACGAATAATAACATACCATGTATGTTTAATAAGAAAAAAAGTAAGCTTATTCGTAACGTTGTGATTTTAGTAAACATATTCCGTCCTAAATATTAAACGTAAGCATAGGTAGTCGTAAATATCAGTATACCTTTACTTACATATTATTATTTTTATGTAACTGCGTTGAATAATATATACATATTTTTTTAATTCTTTTTCGTTTTATTCTTCTTATTATTTAAGTATTCCCTATAAGGCAAATATAAGAACGGTTCCTTGTACTATTTGATGCACCTGTGCGCACGATGCGTTACACCACTACATTGCGCGCTACCGCCTACCATGAACAGTTTCCCAGCTTTCATTTTCGATTAACACTGATGAAAAATGAATGCTTAGTTTGATGGACTATGCGTATTCAACGGCTATGTGATGTGTTTCACACACCGTTTTATCAGTAGAATGTCAGCCCGCAGTATAATGGTTCAGATAAAAGTTAGCCGAACGATTGAAAAAAATCAGCCCTTACTCAAAAAACCAATATAAACATATTTAAAGTGTATAGGGAAATAAAATAACGGCCCACAATCAAGGTACCTATTTATTTGATAACTCTGTAACTATTTACTTGAATCTATTAAAAGAAAGAAAAGCCCTACTATAATAAAATCTACACATCAATACTTAGGTAAACAGGTACTGATTTGGTTTGACAATAATCGAAGTAATTATCGATCCTTTTTACCTCCTGTTTGATCCTTTTTTTTAATGTTACCAGCAGGCGTAGTGGACAGGATAGGTCGAGTTCCAAAGGAGTGACGCTCGATGATTCTCATTTCTGTTATTGTCATAATCGATAACATTTATTGTTTTAATACGCACAGTACCTACATATATATTGTGAGCCTATTCAGAAATGGTAGGTAAGTTAGATAACATTTTAAATTGCACGCCCCTCCACTAATTTCAAATGAATAATTTTTGTGTGGAGGAGTGACCAATTTTAACCGAGACTATCTATATCTATAATATACAAAGTACATAATTAAGTATTTTCTTAAATGCGTTGAAAGTCAAGACAATTATATTATTACTATGGTTAAACGATAACGTAAGCAGTGAGACAAGAGATAAAAAAGTGCGTGAATTACCTCTTTAGCAATTGCCTGACTTTGAAATGGAAATAAGTTAGTTGGACAACGGTTTGTGTGGCGCAGTGGCTCAGCGATCGGCTGGTGCGCTACGTATAGGTATTTTGATAGGTAGGTATATAATAGAACAAAATATATTGGTATGGCTTTGAGTTTTTATGTTATGCGATATTTGTATGTGTAAACATACAGTCACGCTACCTATTTACAGGAAAAAATCCTGGTGCGAGAACGTTTGAAAGCAACAGGCTTGCAAACACGTTCGTACTTTTCTTGAATTGACACAACTCAAGAACAATTTATATTTATTTAACAATTGATAAAACAAACCACCTGTTCCATTTGTGAATTATACTGAGGCGATATATCACGTCACTGTATTTACCCGACTGCGCCAGAAGGAGGGTTATGTATCTTCGGTTTAGCGATGATGAGATAGTCACTAGTCACCAATTCACCACCTACCTCTTTATAATATAGTATAAAAGTAACAGCAATCTTTAAGATACTCTAGTCTACTAATAAGCACTTTGAAGGAATTGTAATTGAATCTTAGTTTACTAAACCTATGTAAACCGATACCTTGTAGATGAATCTTCTAGATCCTTTGCACAGACATGTTACAAAAAGAAAAGAAAATTTAGAGCACAATAAAGATGTCACTTATTAGCCCGGCACCCGATTACCTTGTCTCGTGGGGTTGAGATTTCTTTATAAGAATTTGCCTAGGTTGGCAACATGGCGGTGCTGGTCAGGTATCGGGGTGATAAGCCAGTGATGACCTGTACAAGACCTTAATTTGCTGATAGTAGGACCTTATGAAACTAAACTTTGTGACAAATAAGAAGCATGAAGAATACCGAACTGGTGATATCAATTGCTGAAATGAAAAGAGATGTAGGCAGTGGCTGCGCTTCTAAATATTTTCATTTAGCTATCTTTAAGCTGCCCACGTAATTATTCCTGAAACATTTTAAGAAATACCTATACCTATCGTACCTAGTAAGGTACGATATGCGATTACCGAAGTGAAACAGTAAGTTAAACTAGGTAAGTACTTAAAGATAAACGTTGCCAATAAAAAAATATTTTTTTAATCACAGACACTTTTATTTCAAAATATAATGATTACGAAATGATATGAAAATACATCATAGTCATGGTTAACACAGCATTTTTTTATTGAATTACACAAAATAAAATAATATATCACAGAAAAGTATGATTAAAAGCCTCGAATTGATTTTTTTTGTGTAGTTTTACTATCTAATTTAATAAAAAAATTGAATGTGAATAACTTTCATTAACACTAAACATTATAATAACCAGTGATTCAAATAGGTAGAGCTATAATGTAAGTTCAAAGAACAGAGACAAAAAGTGGAGACCTCCATGCGACTAAAAATTTTGTGTAAATCATTACTAAAGTACTACAAAAATAAATAAAGTAAAACAACTATCGAATTAATTTCCTGTTTTTGTTTTATAAAAAAGAGTAGGTATACGATTTGTATTGTTTTTAAAAATAAAGGTAATCTCCCTATCTTCGTTTGAACTACGTATGTAAGCGCGGATGCTAATGATTGGAATGAGAAACACCCCTCTACCCCTCAACCCTTTTCTCATTGTTTACAAATGACAAACAAAAGATAGAATGAGACAGCAAGTTTTGGTTTGGGGACCGTCGCGTTCTTTACCTCAATTAATAACAATTTAAGTCGATTAAAAACGAAAATTAATTCAATTGGTTTATTGTATTATTAACATTAATAATAAATGTACTTAAGTAATGATTAAAATTTTGAGTCGTAAGGAACTCTCCACTTTTTGTTTCTGTTCTTTGAATTTTAGGCACATTAGCATTAGCTCTACCTATTCCGATCACTGATAATAACCCACTATCAAAATCTATTCTAATAATGATACTTTGAATATTTAACGTTTATGCCAATACACAGGCACTTGAGCAAATAAGTTTAACAGCCGAATGTACGTACATTTCTATTCCTGTACAATTGTAATGTATAGCACATCTACGTGTTAAGCCTTCATTTTAGTGCTACACGTAGGTACAGACGCCAAGCAACATCAAGCTACCCGAAACTGTCAAATTTTCGCAATCAACTTTGCACCATATGCTACAGCGATAAAGTTGAAAATCTATTAAAGAAATTTGACAGATTGTAGTAGCTTGATGTGCTGGTGTCTGTACATTTCAATTATCCAGGGAACTGTTGTAGGTTTTTATCAACACCTCGATTGTTTAATTGAAAACAAAAAATCGAATAGGTAGATAATATTAACCTCTGTTCACTTTTCTCTTGTGGTATTTGCTAATAGTTTAGGATTTCGCCTTGAGGAAGTGCCTATACGACGACATTATGTTATAGATTTACAGAATAAGCTCCCATTGTACGCAAAGTCTATTATTGAATGCGACGTTGGCTTGAAATATTCAACTTTTTATGTCATTGTATAAACCATTTCCGAAATTCACTCGTGCTTTGTTATTAAGATACCTAGGAGCTTGTTCGTTAAATATACACCAAACCCAATTCAACAAAAGCCAAGAGATGACTATTTACTTCACGAATACTTAACACTTTATATTCTAAATAGATTAACTAATACATTGATAAAAAAATAAATTCGTAGCAAATTTTTAACAAAAACACATCTTAACGATCCGTTGGTTGGAACGGAGCTGCAAATTTAATAAATCATTTATAGAACAATGCTTTAAATGAGATGGGTAGACAAAATATTATGTTAATCATGTTCACTTAGTTAAATTACTATATGTTTAAAAAATATATTGAGAAGAGCACGGCGAGTTTATCAACTAATACTTAACCGCCGCCGCCGCTTGAGAGATTTAATAAAACTTACAACTGTGTTTTTGGTTGTTTTATATAAAGTGTTAAAAAAACAACTTTACAAACGTGTACTTGGTTTGCTCAGCATCGAAAAACTAATATAATGCAAAAAAAAACATGTTTTGCTATGTTAAATAAAGGACTTAAAGGAAATTTAGTTAAAATTGCCTTTACATGTGAAAAATTTACATGAGCAAGTACACGAAATTTGTAAAGTTGATTTTTTAACACGTTATGTAGGTAACTGATTTTATAAAAAAATTATTGCTTTCTCTTTTTTTGAGGCTGCTTAGTCAGGTCGCTGACTGGGTATGGAAAGATAGCCTTGAAGTTGTTAAGTTGATCTTTAACTTGGGACTCATAATCGACGGGTGTTATAATATGTCTGTCGCGCTTATTGAGTTCAGCCGCACCCACAAGCGACGCCAGAGATGTGGCAGTGGACCGGTTTTGTATTACTTCGCGAACGGAGAGATCAAGGAATGGTTTATTTTCTTCTTCCGCATCAATTTGTTCCGAGGGCACCTTAGACGAGGCGGCACCTTCGAGAGCCGCCTGTTGCATGAGGTCACGCTGCGAGTCACGTGCCTCCACCAGGAATATGCTGTCCTGTTTATTGCCACAACACAATTAAAACAAGAGTAAAAGTTTATTTGAAAAATCTTAGCAAATGTGATTATCGGTGTAAAAAAATATATATTTATTGGTGACGACTGCAATAACGGTAGTAGAAATACAACTATTGTTTTTAAAATTAGCTAGGTAAATATCACAAATTGATTAAAGACTTTGGAGAAAGCAACTAAGCAGGCAAGCGGTTTATACTTTATTCATTATTTTTTTATTCTCGCTTATAGCTGTTATTTTATACATGCAGCTGCGCCAGAATAATAATAATTTTGTGTCATATACTTACCAGACCAAGGAATCAATTAAATAAGCGCATTGTTATTTATTGCCATTATTAAAGGTCTGTTAACTATGTCACGTTTTGGTCCAGGAATGTTAGTTGATAGGGATTTTGTTAGTAACATTTGAAATAAATGATGTGTTTGTTATTTTGTAGATTAACAAAATATTGCAACAGGTTATCAAGCAGTGAGACATAAGAGACGATATCGGGGACTTTTATCAGGCAGCTTTTAAGGAAGTGCTCTCTCGATATTATTTTTTGTAGAAAGTATAGGGATGAAAATAACTTGATTCGAAAAGGGTGTGATATTAATCGCGGAATGAGATGGATTCTTTAAATTAGCTCCATTTTTTGGGTCGAACAAAAATATATTTCTTTTCTTATGTTTAGTTCTGTTTTCTTAAAGGTTTAGTCTTTGACTAAGCATTTAAATAAATGTACATGCTCATTTCGTAGAGCATAAGGCTGTGGTATCTTTCAGAAAAAAAATCTAACGTATATATTTTCAGATGGACCTTTGAGTCTCCTAAATTGCTCGCAATAATTTGACAAATGAGATATTGCTGAAAGTGTCATGCGATTCCCCGAATTCATAAAAAAAACCACAAGAAACACAAAATATAAGACACAAGGTGGACAAAAAGTGTCATAAAAACATACATTAAAATAAGGTATGGACTCAAATAACAGGTCTAACAGTACATTTAAAAAATACATATTGATTACCCATAAGTACAATTAACACAAAAAAATATTCTTTCGTAAAACACGGTTAAAACGGCCTTTGTAGCATTTTTAAGTGTAACATAAGCATAACACACGAATTGACACGAACACGGTCATCACGGACTGGTTAAACAGAGGTTGGTTGGTTGCAAAGCGGATGTAAGCAAGAACACACACATTTTTATATACCATTACGCCTGTATTCCCCGAAGGGTTAGACAGAGGTGTACCAATGTACACCCACAGTTCGCCGGTATATTTAGGTCCCATGTAATAGGGGGCGAGCCTATTGCCATTAACCGGGCACATATCCAAACTCCGAGCTGCTACTGAGAATTTCATAGAAAAACCCAATAACACTTTTTGCTCGACCTGGGAATCGAACCCGGGGCCCCTTGCACAGCAGTCTCGCTTGCGACCACGAGCCCAACGGGGCATTTTTCCACTAGTAATATTAAAATCTCAAGTAATGATAGAAGTTTACTGTAAAGCTTCTTGCCCGGTTATTCAATTGGAAGTAAATTAAATTAATTGTCTAAATTGATAAATCCTATGTTTTGAATGGACTTCAAAAAGGTTGAATAATATTCGATATTGCAACAGAGTTGGATGTTTTATTATTTGTAAGGGATCTTCAGTATGGCCCCATAACACTTTGTGAAGATTACACATATTGTGATTTGATTATTATACTGAAGACTAGAAATTGCTGGTCAGTTTCCTATCAATAATAGTCAACTAATTGTGGACTTTAAAGATACTTCATAGCACTCCTCATTAGTCCTCATTGGCAAACAATAGGTACACATAAAGCAGGTATCGCAAGGAAAATAAATACTTTTGTTGGGAATGTTATTACTGTTGTTGTAAAAGCGTAAAATATATATTTTTGTTTTACAGAAAAGACAGCCATCTTCAAAAAGTCCACAGAGATATACTTCAGTTTCAGAAGTAGGCGGCAATACAACACCAAACCAAGCAACCAAGCTACCAACTTCCGAAACTAAAGTTTATTACACTTTGTAGTTTTTGAAAGTGGTTGACTTATTTTTTATTTGCTCACCCACAGCGCCACCGTCACCGGGTCAGTTAAGCTCGTTGGACTATGCAATCGTACAAATAAACTATAGAAGCAACAGCGAATAAATAGAAGGAGACAATTGAAATATGTAGGTAATTAAAGAGAATATAAATAGGTTATTCTCATTATGTCTCACTGCTATAGTACTTGTATAATAAAGCAATATAATTGATTTATTTACCTTTATTTCTTTGGTGGTATATTGGTCCAGTTTATCATATATAACTGCATGCAGTCCCATGTCTTTTAGCTTCTTTACTACGCTTTTATTGACAATGTCATCACCCCAACAGAATGTGATCAAACCAGCATCTGTCGCCAGCTTCACCTGTTGAGAAAAGAAAAATCACAATATCATCTGACAATCAATTTACTAAAGACCCAAGTAAATGGTTTTGATGGACCACCAATTATTCTACTCTAACGCTACCTGATCTGGTTTACGTGATAGGATTCGGAATTAAGGCCGCCGCACACTTGTAACACCTCATGCATGCTTATTGGCCAAATGACGAAGAGCAGCTCCACTAGAGGAAATGTGGCAAATGAGTTTGCTTCACTGATGTGGTGTAGCGTGGCGTGTTATAAGTCTGTTTCCGCCTTTACAGTGATAAGGAGCGTCGGTTGAACATCCGTGTATCATTATGACTAACTAAACTAACCAGCAGATATCGATCCTATTGCAAAGAGTTCTGACTTTGGCGCAAAGGTTTAACACCTTTGAGCCAGTATTTTACTTTGAGTAACATTCTAGATTTAAAATGTGCCGTTTAGACATTCTTTAGTCGTAGGTATTAGTATGCCATTGTCTAAGGCAAACATGGATGCTGATAATTTGTTTTGCATTTCTTACACCTACTTATCTTTGAACAAATACATAATCGTAATTGTTATCTTATCTTTGAACTTCAGCAAAGGTACAATTCTTAATATAAAATTGACAATTCAGGCACAGTTTTAGTTCGTTTCTGTATTAAGAACTTTTTTAACTTTAAACTAAATAACGAGGTGAAAGGTGTTTGAACTAAGTTAGTAAAGTAAAGTAGTCAAGTTAATGTAATTATATGATTTACAGATTTAACTTGTGGATGGTGTGGATGATGATGGTAATTCGAAGACTTGGTCAGGACATAAATGATTATAGAATAGGTACTGACTGAATCCAAACACGAAAATCTAATTCGAAAAGTTATGCATTTATTCAGAAATAAATGTTCATATCGCGAATGAATGTGTGCAAAACAAAATGAAGGAAATACGCGCGGTGAGTATGCCTACGGATGGTAGATCACAATCGTTGCTAACCTTAGTTATCAAATGGATGTTTAGATAACTAAGGTTAGCTACGATTGTGACGTTGGCAAATAATCTGTCCCCTAGCAGACATCAGCTGACGACGACATAGCGAGTAGTCACGTGAACGAGTCGATTTATAAACAGATATGAGTCGAGGTCACCACTGCCCACCCACAGTAGGTATTGTACAATTTGTACAAGGTGTTTTATATCTTAGTATTCACACAGATTAACTAATAGTTCCGTATTGATTTAAAACCTGCTGCCAAATCGTAATATGGTTAGATAGCCGAATTCAACTAAACTATAGGTTTGAAATATGAAATATTATTTTATTAAAGATTAGCTTCTGCCAGCGATTTCGTTTGCGTGTTTATTTTTTTCACCTGTGTTAAGTTACGTCTTTAGTCACTGCTGCGCTGCCGTGTGTCGTAGCGTGATGTCAAATAGCCTAATAGTTACTATTCTTCAAGAATCTCGCTATTATACTACTTATACAAAACTCCTGGTTCCCAATCAGACTGGTAGTCCCAGTGATTAGAGAGTGTTTATACAAAAACCAACAATAAACACCAATAAATTTAGCAAGCTGCACTTTTGCATCTTTTTCTCAATTCAAGAAAGTAATTATGCTAGTAATTCTGATCTCAAATAATATTTAATAAATAAGATTTTTGTGTTATTTTTAGTTCGTAATTTTCAAATTCGATCTAGCCACATTGCCGCTGGGTTTAGGCAGGCAGGGCGATGACCCCGCTCGCACGCCCGCAATGATAATTAATTATCGTAGTCACGCGAAACCGCCTCACACACAACGGGGCGATACCGTTATTTGTAAACCGTATATTCTGAAAAACTGTAAACATAATCAACTAAAAAAACAAGTATTTATTATGCACCATGTGTCGATTTTTATGCGATTTTTACCATTCTGTAGAGAATTTATTCCGCAAGGTATAAGTACCCATATGTTTAAAAAATATCGAATGGTTTACGTAGATACATATCTACATACATAAACTTACGCCTTTTTCCCATGAGGGTAGGCAGAAACGGACAGAACGCCACCTGCTGCGATCTTTACATAGGTACTCCTTTTACCTCATTCAAATTCATACATGGTCTTAAAAGCACGCCGGTGCGCACCTGATCTTTCTAATAATGGTTTAAAATTATTTATCTATAGTATGAATTACCTGAGTAGGATCTCTGAGCAAATCTTCAGTGTTTACAACAATTCCTAATATCTCAGTACTGACTGCGCTTCTTACAGCTGCTGGTATGGAAGAACATCTAGCATCACGATATGGCTTATACCTTTTTGTTACGCCCTGAAAATGAAACGGCAATGCATTTGTTTATCATAATCTAACCAAACTAATAATAATAATATATAAAATTTTCTTGATTAGATAAATAAAATTAGCCTTTTGATGTCCGACTGAAGCTACAGAAGAGAGAGAAAACATAAGCAAATTGGTTACATGAGAAAAGAAAAGTAGGTATACTTACAATAGTTAAAAACATGACAGGGAATTTGTTCTGCTTTTGCCGGACCATGGTGCAAATATCTGGATTGAAACAGGAAAATACTATGCGACGTTCACCCGCATGCGTTAAGACAGTTTCTAAAACCTGAAATGGAACATTTAACATAACATAAAAACATAACATAAATATCTTGGGACAACTCACACACGGCTATCTGATCCCAAGCTAAGAAGAGCTTGTGTTATGGTAACCAGACAACTGATATATATACTTATATAATTTATAAATACATACATATTATAGATAAATCACACCCAGACACAGAACAAACAATCATGCTCATCACACAAAGTTTGTCCTGGGTGGGAATCGAACCCACGACCTCCGGCTTAGCAGTCAGGGCCGCTAACCACTAGACCAACAGGCCCGTCAAATAACAATAACTGTTTACAAAACATCATATTCTTGGTTAAGGTACACTATGCTTACCTACTTCCCGCGAATGCATTGTGACCGAATACGTATACATCATGTTTTTTTTCTCAGGCCAGTATGGGTAGATACTGATTGGTACCTAATGTATTGTCCAGACGATTCTGGCAACGGCGGCTAATCTTAATGCAGACTAGCCAAGTACGCAGAAGATATTATAGTGAACAAGTGTGTGTGTAAACACAGGTGCACTCCCTCTTCCCTAACTTTCTTAGTCCGATACGATGTGACGGCAATCCGACACAACCGGGGTTAGATCAGGCGCAAGACCACCGGCTTTACGCTTTCCGGGCCACGGGGGTGTCACACCACCAACTTCCATTCTCTGGGCTGTTACTGAGAAATTCCTAATGGAAAAATTCAATAACACTTTTTGCCCGACCTGGGAATCGAACCTAGGACCCCTCGCTCAGCAGTCGCGCTTGCGACCATGACACCAACGGGGCAGTTAGGGGGTCTTTGAATGGTCATAGAAAAATATGAAATGTAATAATTATGATGATTATGTATCCAAAAGAAATTGACTGTGCCCACAACAAAATAATGGCCGCTTCGAACACTATTTTACCTTGAGGCCTATGTTTATCAAACATAATATAGTTCGCAATGTATGAATAATATAATGTAAATTAAAAAAAAAATACACCTACGTTCGTAGGTGCATGTTTTTTTAAGAAATTTTATGTTGCGTACCCGCCGGGCGTATTTAGCTTACCTTATCAACGTAAGTATTCATATCAAAGGGGTTGTTCAGTTCAAAGGTACCATCTTGTAACTCCATGGTCCACTTCAATTCAACGTTGAATCCAACATGAGGGTCAATTTTTTGCAGTGTTTCTTCCAAAGTAGGAAAAGGTTGATGTTCCTCTAATTCTTCATCGAAAAATAATGTTTCCCGATTACGACCTTCAACTAAATGATAAACCTATGAACAGAATAATGCTGTTATTGCCACAAGTACACAGGGTCCACCTGCAAACAGTAAAATTTGGATTGTTGTATGTTAAACAAACACAAACACGTCACTCCCCACGCCTGACCCGAGGAGGCCTGCCCGCGGACCGGCACCAGTCGGGGATCGCGGAAAGCGCGTGCGTTCCCGGGATCCCCGGCTGAAGTGTAGGAAGGGAACACCAGGGTGATCATTTAGTTAGTAACAGTCTGGCAGACTCCTCCGCCCTCTAGGGCGGTGGACATTCAGTAGGATTTCCCACCCCAGAACCAGCGGGTCTGTGGGCGGTGAGCAATGGGTAGCTCACCGTTCGTACGTTAACTAACGACAGACCGTGTCGACGCCGACGGCGCGTTCGTGTTCTACGCGCGCCTTAAAGAGATGTCTGCAAACATTTCGAGGGGCCAATGTTCAAATGGCCAATGGCAAAAAGTACATTACTGATAACATTTGGAAATTAACACATTTAATATACAGCTACATGGCATGTAAATGCCATAAACTCTTTATTTAAACATAAAAAGATTCATAACAATAAGTAGTAAGTAAAACCTATAGTCCAAAATCTTCTTATCACAGATTTCTCTATAATAAGAACTATAAATATATAAACTGCATCATGTGCAGCATAAAAATAATGGTAAATTTTTTGAAACTACATTATGGTTTATAGTATTAGCCTCCTAACCAAATTTCAGTCATAGCAGCCAATCTTAACTAAGATCAGCCAAATATGCAGGTTTATTGTGCACAAGTGTATGTGCAAACACAGGTGTTCTCCCTCTTCCCTCACTCTGATAAACAGACAAGTACAGATAGACATATTCAAGAAATTTAAGTAATGATTTGTTAACATACCTTAAGTTTCTGTAGGTGTTCCAAAGTTAAATCCTTTACAGGTATTTCTAACATTTCTGTTGGGCCAACATCCCTCTTTCTTTTCAATGATATACATACATAGAAATCATGATAAATAACTGGCACCATATCTTTACTTAGCTGAACATCAAATTCTAGCAAGTCTGCACCACTGGCAGCTGCCTTTTTAAGGGAGGCTATGGTATTTTCACGAATAGTTCGTCCTCTGAAAATTACAATAATGTTTAAAGAACTCATGCTTACCAATAGAACAGAATCAAGTTTCAAATTTTGGGTTTAAAAAGCTTTTATCTAATTAAAAAGTTAAATCTACTCACTCTTTGTTTTTAAAGCTAGCACCTAGTCCTCGATGTCCAACCTCAAGACCAGTCCAAGTTGGATTCCAATATTTTGCAAATGTTTCTTTAAGATTACATAGCTGCTCAGGCATAGGGTTCACAATTAAATATCTTATGTTTACTGTGCCTAAAGGACGATGTTTCACATTGCATATCACAGGCAGATCTAGAGCACCATCAGATGGCTTTAACATATTTGGTACTACATATGTATACCCCACATGGCATGGAGGATCTTCAGAATCAGCACGACTGCTGTAGCAATAGAAATCCACAAGATATGCAAGAGATGTTATATCTGGAGCTGTAACATTTATAAGTAACACATCACCAGGTTTGTACTCTCTCCCAAATTGCTCCTGTGGCTTCATAGCACAAAGGGATGTGTCATTGTTCTGTGTAGAAACATTAACAAGCACTTCTGATAGAACTTCACCTATATCCATGCTGTGGGATGACTCATCAGGCTGTACTTCTGTCCCAAAAGATAAATTAACAGGCGTAACTTTTATACACATAATTCTTTTAGCCAGCACACTCCTGAGTCTTAATGGATTGTTCATAAATTGAAACTGTAGCATTGATGTTACTGTGAGCCAACCAGAAGAAACCAGTTCTTTGCCTTCAAACACACCATATGTTTCAATAAAAGGGTGTAGTACTGTTTCTTTTAGAACACGTGGTGGTTGGTGTGTTTCCCAATGTTGAATGGTTATTTTGCTAGGGTCCGCTTCATTTACAATACATTTACCATAACGGTACAAAACGTCACAGGTGTTTGGAACTCTAATTGACTTCCCCCACAAATCTGTTTCCTCTTCATGGTCAAGCACAATTATTTTGTTGTATTTCCATTCACCAAGCGATGCAACATTTCCTGTGATGAACACTTTTTCTAGGGGTCCGACATTTGGCGCGCATACCGTGAATTTCCAAAGTTGCGAAGTTATTATTTTTACAGGTTTTGATGGTTTCTCGGCCATTTTTTTTGGTGGCTTGAATTTAGGTGCTTTCGGATCTTCTAAAAAAAACCAGCGTTGCATCTTGTTAAGATTGGTACATGTACAGCTTCTTTTACTTTGGTTTATTACAAAGTAAAAAATTGATTTAAGCATAAGAAAAATACACACCAGAATGTTAAAATACTAAATAAGGTACATTGTTTCCTAATGTATTTGGTCTTCCTTACTTAGCTTCGATCAAGGGCTCGTGTAGCAGCGACCCGACTTCTCACCAGACTATAAATGTAATTAATAATTATCTAACTATGCATTATGCTGTATAGTACAGCCCATTTGCATTTTTACAACCACATCAGTCACAGCCAGCCAGTCAATTTCACAAAAAATCCAGACGGACGTGTACGTATCAAATTGTTTCCTTCCCCACCACTGACAGGATAATAGACATACTTCACATACTGTCACACTGACAAACTGACAATTGACATTGACATGTCTTGGCACCGAAAAAAACTCGAAAAAAGCATAAAATGACAAATGATGACACAAACTGGCACTTACATATAAAGCCCCCAGTACACGTTACCCGAGCGTGCTCGGCGAATGCGTTCGGTCAACGTGTACTGGGCCGTTTAGTGTCGGTTTTTCGTGCATAAATCAAAGGAATTTGTCGCAAGTCGCAAACAACGATCACACATTGGCCAAGTGGTCACTTCATACTTACGCGTCGGAGTAGACTATAGTGTCGCGCTTAAATATTTCAACTATTGGAGTATAAGGATTATGTGGAGTTATATGGAGATATTTTGGTTCATTGATAATTACTGGGATGGTTGGCGCTCTTTGGGGGAGGCCTACGTACAGTAGTGGACGGCTATATGCTGATATGATGATGATTGATAATTATCACAATGAAACCGTTATATACTAGAAATAAGGACAAAATAACGCAACAATTTTTTAGATTATGGAAAGTCCACACATCGTTAATGGGGTACTGTGTTAAATGTTACAATAAAATACCTTGCGATATATTAAAACATTTATTTTATTTTATTTATATAATTCACAACGATACATTGTATACACTTAATAATATAACATCTGCCAAACTGCAAAGCAATTTATCGGCAGTTGGTTCTCGTGGAAGTGGTTATGTGAACGTTATTTTACAAAATATATACAGTAGAACCTCGATTATCCGAACTAATTGGGACCGAGACTAGTTCGGATAACCAAAAGTTCGGATAGTCGAAATGTGGGTTTTGTGGGATAAGATTAAACAAAAACAACTCCTTTTCACCTAAAAACTGTTCAGTCTATTAAAATGTAACATAATACATATTAACGTTTAAATACAATACACCTAAAAAAGTCTAATAAAATACTCAATTTTTAATTGACGAACAGCTGCAACTGGTTTTCAGCAATAAATTCTCACCTATGTTCGGATAATTGAGGGTTCGGATAAAGTAATTCAGCGTTCAGATAATTGAGGGTACAGATAATCGAGGTTCTACTGTATATTAAGAGTACACTTTGTAAACAAGCATATTACAAATTAGAGGATTATATTCAAGATAATAATAATGCTTGGAAAGTTGCTAGTCCTGCTTCGCAGGACAATTTAGTCTCGATAAAAGCAACTGGTTGCTAATTTAATTATATTTTTTTTTGTTTTGATTATTATTACTATTTCTTTTTTCTCTTTGACATTAATGCTACATTTGGTGATTAGGTGATTACTATGACTCACACACTGATTCGTTGTTTTTCGAAATATTAGATGTGATCATCTACGATCATAATATTGGTATTAAATACACATTACAATTGGTTTAGCTTTCATTTCTTAATTCGTAGCGTTTCTTAATGAATGTAACTGTACAACATAATGTAAAACGTTTTTTTAAAAGAGTATGTATGGAGTTTCTTGCCCGTTCTTCTCCATACGACACTACCTTTTGGAATGGGCAACTAGATTCAATAGTTTTAAATAATTGACGTTCAAAAGTGCCTTGGTCTGTGGACGGTGAGCAATGGGTAGCTCACCGTCCGTACGTTCACTAGCGACAGACCGTGTCGACGGCGCGTTCGTGTTCCACGCGCGCCTCAAAGAGATGTCAGCAAATTGGATGGGGCCACTGAGGGCCGATGCCTGCCGGGGCTGCGGGTTGTTCGAAAGAGATACCGCGCCCCCGGAACGCAAAGGGCACATGAAGGAACATAGACGGGTTTTAGTCAGTAAAAGTCTGACACTCCCTCCCGCCCCGCCCAGGGCGGGGGAAGTTATTTGATGATTTCCCGTCTATAAAAAAAAAAAAAAAAAAAAAAAAATTGTCTAATTGGAAAAAAAAAATGATTTTGACTATAAGGAACCCCAAACACGAGCAACATAAAAATAAAACCAGAACAAAAAACAAAATAAAAAAATAATGAAAAAAATAAAAATAAATAAAACAAGTAACTTTCCTAACTACCTACATTAAATAACACCTACAAAATAAGTTAAGATTTCAAAGTAATGATAATTATTATTTATTACAAAATATCCTTGAGTATATGTTACTTAGGAATAATGTACCTAGTAGTACATGGGCTTTCTTTGTAACCTAACGTCCATCTTCATGTAACGACCAACGCAGAATGAAACACGCCAACGTGTGAACAGCACCACTAAAATCTTCCGAGTCCATTCGCCGAGCGCGCCCGGCCAACTTGTACTGGAGCCTTATTCTTTGAATATCATAAATAGTATATTCTTTCCAAGAATGATGATAGTTACCCTAAGCAGTTACCGAAAAGTTAGTTTAGATAGCGAAACTTTATTAGCAATTTGTGTCCCTTTCTAGTGAAATGTTCATCACCATTAATAGGGAATATGCATGTATTTTTTTTTTAATTTTATTCGGTAGTTTACAAACATTGCTTTATAATACGAAAAATAAATATTGAACACTTATAAAATAATTTGAAATATAATAATAATAATATAATATACCATCACGCCTGTATTCCCCGAAGGGTTAGGCAGAGGTGTACCAATGTAGGTACACCCACAGTTCGCCGGTATATTTAGGTCCCATGTAATAGGGGGCGAGCCTATTGCCATTAGCCGGGCACAAATCCAAACTCCGAGCCGCTACTGAGAAATTCATAGAAAAACTCAATAACACTTTTTGCTCGACCTGGGAATCGAACCCGGGACCCCTTGCACAGCGGTCGCGCTTGCGACCACGAGACCAACGGGGCAGTTAGTTAACGGGGCGGTAATTTGAAATATATAAAAAATAATTTAAAAATAACCAACTCACCCAGTAACTTTAAACGTCCGCCATTTGGCACGCTTGATGTGACGTTATAGTTTATACGACGCTTTCAAATATTTGAAAGATCCACAATTTTTTTGCATGTTTCTTAAAATTCATTTATAGAAAAAAATATATAGTGAAAAATATAAACGGAGGCATAATTCAAAAGTAATAATCCGTACTAATATTATAAATGCGAAAGTAACTCTGTCTGTCTGTCTGTCTGTCTCTTCTTCACGCATAAACTAACCGATTTCAATGAAATTTGGTACAGATATAGTCTGGGACCCGAGAAAGGACATAGGATAGTTTTCATCCCGGAAATCCCCCGGGAACGGGAACTATAAATCCACGCGGACGAAGTCGCGGGCAAAAGCTAGTAATTTATAAAAAACAAATTTAGTTCTCGTTTGAATCACATGCATCATCATCATCATCATCATCTCTCTGCTCTTATCCCATGTTACATGGGGTCGGCGCAACACGTTTATTTCCTATTTAATTTGTAAAGTATTATTCATAGTTTAAATTATTTATATCCTATCCTATCCTATTGGTGAAAAAATGGTTAAAATCGGTCCAGTTATTTCGGAGCCTATTCGATACAATTGTACAAACAAACAAAAAAATCTTTGCTCCTTATAATATTTAGTAGGTATAATAATTATGCCTCAACTGAACTGAACTGCCTCAGTGGCCTAGTGGTCCTAAGCGCGACTGCTACGCTAAAGGTCCTGGGTTCGATTCCCAGGTCAAGTAAAAAGTGTTATTGGATTTTTCTATGAAATTCTCAGTAGCAGCTCGGAGTTTGGATTTGTGCCCGATTAATGGCAATAGGCTCGCCCCTATTACATGGGACCTAAATATATACCGGCGAACTGTGGGTGTACATTAGTACACCTCTGCCTAACCCTTCGGGGAATACTGGCGTGATGGTATATTATCTCATAGACACACTATTATCACAATATTTGTAGGGTGAATACTAAATATACTTTGTGATTTCAAGTAATTGTATGTAAATGAGGCATACATTGTAGCCTCAAACTAAATGACCCTCTGACATCTCAGCCTCATACCCACAATGTCGTCCGGTCCGGTACGCTGCGGAGCACAGCGTAGTCCTATTATAATCCTATATCAATTAGCCACACAAAGATACAAACGTATAAGAACGGGCTGGTACCACTGGTACGCTCGTAGGTAGTAGATAGGTACAGTCGCCAGCATATCAACCCGAAACTGTCAAATTTTCGCAATCAACTTTGAACCATACGCTATAGCGATAAAGTTGAAAATCGATTAAAGAAATTTGTGTGTGATGTGCTGGCGTCCGTACATACATACATACATAAACTCACGCCTTTTTCTTCAGGTAGTAGATATTTATTATTAAACGAGTACGCTTGCGTCTAGGGTGCTGTATTGTATTTTTTATTGAGTTGGACTCGGAATATATAGGTATAGTTTATTATTTTATGGCGCATCATCGCAAACGCTTTGCCAGTGTGGAGCACCATCACAGGACATGCGTCATCTCCTTATTTGCCCGTCGTGTACAACCACCTGCACCATCCAAGACCTAAACGAGGTCGATAAGAAAGCTGTACAGGTTGCTCAATACTGGTTGGACAACATTTTATGAGTCAATCGACACGGTAAAGTAGAAGTAGGTACATGATTCTACGACTCGAAAAGGTACCAAATTGTTCGTCGGCTATAGAAAAAAATATGCAGTTCCGTACAAAAATGCAAGACCTACACGGTCAAAATGTATGGAACAGCTGATTCGTAACGTTAATAAGTACCTCACGTTCATGTTTAGTTGTATTGGTAATTAATTGGTTACCGATACATGTTCTTAATGGTTGTAGCAGGTAAAATGTCATGGTAAAATGAAAAATAAACATACTTAACTATTCAAATTAATAAATTTGTATTTCGTATAAACTCTTAATAGTATTTTTACATATTTACATGTTCTAAACAACTATTATTACTTAGATACTTATTTACATTTAGCAGTCTTTTTGAGTGTCTAACTCTAAACAAAGGCTGTGCTTACATTCTTTGTAAATGGAGCCCAGAATCTATGATAATGACTTATTTTTTTACAACAAACCTTAATGTTATGTACTTATAATTAAAACGGACAATTGACGCCGGGATGTAAAAACGAACAATTGTCACCTTGCCGACATGATCCTTTTCGTTGGAAATATATACAAACTGCTTTGCGACCACCACGAGCACCACCTCTACCTCGCGGAGGGCCATCCCAGCTGCCAGCGTTTTTACCCCGCCAATGCCCGCCAGCGCCACGACCTCGCATAGCTCCTCGAAAATTAGCCATACCAGGAAAACCATCAGGGCCGGGTGGAGGCCCTTGGGGTCCCGGCGGCATATTGAAATCCATAGGAAACATATTTTGCTGCATATTAAAACCGTCTGGTGGACCAGGAAACATCGGGTTCGGTCCTCCAAACATCTCTGGAGTCATCATCATTCCTTCTGGGGGCATCATCATTCCTGGGGGTAAGCTCCCGGGAGGAATGGCACCAGGCGCCATGGGTCCTGGCATACCATTACCCATCATATGTGGCGGGACTCCGCTTGGCCATTCAGCGGGAACCATATTACCACCTTGAAACCCAGGTACGCCTGGGAATTGTGGGTTTGGAAAAGCATTGGGAAATTGATTCATGTTTGGAGGGAACATATTCGGAACATTAATGGTGGCCGAAGCTGGAGGTGCGTTGCCTTTGGGTTCAGGCCAAGGCATATTTCTAAAATCGCTTATATTATCCTGGTTGCCAGTAACATCCTCTAAAGGAATAATTGTCGGTTCAGTATATGGATGCGTTTCAGGATCAGGTTCAAAAGCAGAGTCTGGTATCATTGATTTGGAAAAATAAAGAGGTTGTAACGTTCCCTTTTGACGTATTGCTTGAATTTCCTTTTCTTTGCTGTTCTTACCATGCTCTACCTGCACTTGTCCCTCGACATCAACAAGTATCAGTGGCCTCCAATTAGTCTTTTCTTCCATGACGTCATCATTACTAAGATTCCGTCCTTTTTGGAATGCGTCTCTTTCGTGGATCCTCTCTAAATATTTCATATCGGTAAAGGTCTTCGTCACATTAACTCTTTCAGTTTCATCAAGTTCAAAGTACTGAATTTCTTCCAGTTCAGTGTCCGGTTTCCATTTAATACTCTTTTTAGGTCCTTTTCGTTTGTGGTAGCACAAAACTCCCTTAAGTCCATTGATTGTTAAAGTGTGAGGTTCTGATGTATCCATTTTCTCTTCAATCTCTTTCTCGACATCCTTTTCTTCAGACACTTCATTGGTATCGGTATTTTTCTCTATAGCCTTCTCTTTGTTTTCTTCTGTTTCAAGAGTATCCTGGTAAAATCTTGGTGGTACTGACTTACTTTCACTACTTGGACTGCTCATGTTAGTGGGTGTGTGCGGGGGCGAAGAATCGTTTCCAGAATTTCCATCCTTAGAACCACTCGTTCGTCGTTTTCTTTTCTTTGGATCTCTTTTGTTAGTCGCTGAAGCATTCAAAGCATCCATGAACATGTCACTTTCCAACAACAGAATTGCTGAAACAAAAGAACAAACATGTTAGAAAAATAATATCAACGGCATCTTTATTAGGATACAATGAAATAGGTAAAATAATATAGCGATAAGACTAAAATGTATGTAACGGGTCCTTATCATTTTAAAAAGATAGGTAAGTACGGATTGAACAGACAACTTAAACCACCATTATTATTTTATTTGGCAAAACTCGTTAACTATACACAATAAATGGCACTTAAGTATTTATAAGTTGAATATTGCAATTTAACCAGCAAATCGTAACGTATTCGTAATACGGTAACTAATCCAATATGAGTCTATCGCTCGAAATAAAGATTTTTATGTAAAAAAATCCTATCTGCAAGCAATGTTATCTATGTTTAGGATGAAAGGTTCTCTTTTCCTAGTGTAAGAAAATTGCGCTTCAGTTTGACACAGCTTAACCAGTGGTAAATAGGGTGCAGCAATTGGGTGCGTTATATACCTACATCAACTAAGGAAATATATCAGTTGTTGTACGTAAGTACATAAGAGTAGGTATTTACCGACTAAATCGGTGGCTCTACATCTTAATGGTATGGACTTGCAAGAATAATGTTTGTGATGGTAAGATAATTATACACCATCCATTACGCCTGTATTCCCCGAAGGGAAAGGCAGAGGTGTACCAATGTACACAAACAGTTCGCCGGTTTAATTATAACGTCATAGTTTTATTATTACTTAATTCCTTCGGTCGCTATATGTAAGTAGATACTTCACTTATAAACGCAACTGACTAGGCGGAATAAAACTAGAACGAAACCTAAACCGCTAATATCCGGTTTCAGGAACGAAAAGAACCTAAGTACACTAAACTTAAGACTTACGTTACTTTATTTTTGTGTTGATTTTCGTTTCAAAAAATAATTTATTTTTATCGCAATATTATGTATATAAGATTTACCTACTTATTTAATTTTAATGTAAAACTTGGCGTGCACACATAATGCCGAGTTCCCGGGATATTTTATTCTTAAGAGATCAAAGTGAAAGGGTAGCCCCGCGTGCATGTGGCCTTATAACACCATCGACTTAACTTTCTTCTAATAGGCTGGTATGTTATTAATTTAAACGGGATTTTATTAAACGAAAAACATTCGAACGCATCGCCTTTGCATGCACCTTTCACTTTTTACCCGACTGCGGCGAAGCCTTAAAGTAGGTTAGAAACCCGCGTACTAATCATAGGCTATTTAACTCCAAATTTTTCATCGCCTAGTGTCCTGGCTTAATGAGTCATCAACCTGGGTGCCGCAGGCAGCCTATGTGTTTTAAGACAATAGCAGGTTCTAACTAATAGTTAACCTATGACATAGGAGATTTTAGGTAGGTATCGTAAGCCTACAGTCCGAAGTATGAAAATCCATTGAAATGTATACCACACGCATTACATCATTTAATGCGGTATGGTAAAAACGGTACCAACCCGCAATTTTACTAGAACCAATTTAATCTAGTATCTAAAGCAACATTGTGTCAACTACTCGTAGGTAGGTTCGATGTATCCACACCGCAACTTTATATATCAACCTAGTCAGGTGGGTACCAATTAGGTTTTCAAAAACAGATATACGCTGTTTGTAAATTGGTTTGCAATGGAAATTATCTTGTAGCGTGGCTTGATGACCAGACTTGTTTACCAATGCTATTCTGTAAAAACAAAACAACATGTGAAGTGTTGGCGAGTGCTGTGCTCATTGTGAATTATATTTTGCAAATGTCTTGGGGGTTGTTAGGTAATTCATACTGAGAACGATCTATGAAATCTCATCTACGGGCGTTTAAAATAGGAATGTTCATCGTACTTGCGTGCGAGCTTTTTTACCGCAATTTTTGTTTATCGCGCGCTGGAAACCGATAATGCCGAGATTTGGAGAACCCTTGCGATGTTATTAATTAGGATTCCCTCATGATTAGAACTACCACTACCACTAAACCACCACATAAATGTTGAATCTAGGTATTTATGTGCAGATGAAATGAATCTTGTATGTGTTGTTTTGGTGAAATAGGTAGCGAAAAATATCGTCAAAATTAATGGAAGGTTCATGAATCTAACGTTTATAGAATATAAAATAGCCTATGTATATTATAACGGGTGTAAAAAGACACTTTACAAAGCCTAAGTTACATCATTGCGATAATTTTGCTTCGCCATATCTGGATCTTTTTGGTTACGGAAAGACGGTCATATTGAAGATCAAAGTTTAAAATTTTCTTTTTAACTAAACTTAAAATTACCTCCACGACAGCTGTATTGTTATTTGCACACAGAAGCACAATGTTGAGTATCGTACAGTGAGTGTTTAGTCAGCAATATTTTTTTGCTCAGATTTATTTGATATGATGAGCAGTGTGCTTAGTTAACGGCTATATGTGATTTGTCTTATTACACCCCATATAACGACGCGACGCTGACGTCTTATTGGTTCTTTTAGGATATTATAAATAAAGGACTCGTAGGACACTATACAAAAAACAAATAACTAGAAAGGAAACGAAAAAAAAAATTAAAAAAATCCCGTCTGCAAAGACAGTGGCATCGAGTCTGAGATTAAACTACTAGGTACCACTTTGGTGGGTATTGCATTAGACTGCTTAAAAGTAACCTTGTTTTAAAGTTAGCCGTTTTTGCAGTCGGTATTGATAGTATTTTTTCAATTTAAAGTTTTTTTACAGTAATTAACATTATTGCTGTTATTCTGTAAATGTTTCGTTTGATCTAAATAAATAAGTGCAGAAAAATAAGTACATGCATTTAAATAAATAACGCAAAAAAATAAACAAAAATAACTAAAAAATAGGAAATAAATTTAAAAGCATTCAAATAAACATTCTGCAAATTATTTTGGTACAGTCAACCGCACGTCCATGGTTACAATATGATATTGAGAACACCATGTCATATTGAGCAGAACCAAATGATCATTATGACAATCACAGTTACAGCTACAAATCCAGTACTGACAATTTACAACCGATCTACTGTCAATAAAATTGTTCCAATGAAGCGTCAGTAGGTAGTACGTCATCGAAAAAACAAAATGACGCCAAACAATTGTATTGGCATATTTAGGCGGTGGGACAAGCCAATACCATCGACATGAGGCTTACTGTACGTAACTAATTAGATAAAATATAAGGAAATAAGGGCCGTGGCGTTTTAATAAAAAACTCGCAGCTCGCAACATTAGCAGATAATCCTTTATTTCCTGACTAACTACCTACTCGCTTTGAAGTGTGTGCACAACACAGGGGCACTCTCTTCCAATGAGACGGCAATCCGATATGACCGCAGAGATTAGGCGCAGGCACTGGGGGTTTCTATCACACCACCAACTTTTAGATTCTGGACTGGGATTACACTGAGAAGTTCCTAATGGAAAAACTCAGTAACACTTTGCCCGCGACCCGGGAATTGAACCCAGGACCCCCCGATTGAGTCGCGCTTGCAACCGCGAGACCAACGGGGCAGTTAAGTGACATAAGTGCGATAGTACTTCTTTATTTTTTTCTTTCTTTTTTGCTTAGCTATAAGGGTTCGTACAAACACACACACACAGACGTTAGGTAGATTTGTACCTATATTTCTACCTCTACACAGAAAGTAGCAGCTTATTCGATGTGTTGAAAAGATTTCGCGAGATTACGAAATGCCATAAATATCTAGTTATCTACACTACCTACTTTGATATAGTTTTCGTAACTTGTGTTACAAATAATATTGACACTTGAATGAAATGATAGCCAGATGCATGAGTAGTTGTTCGCACGAGCGGTTTTCTAGGGCGTACTACACGCTTTAGCGGTCCGGCATTATCAAGAAACATTATTAGAGGTTACATTGAGAATACCAAAAGGTGCACGATAAAAAATCCTAAGCGCTTTAAAAAAGCGCACGTGCGAATGACGACAATAACGTAAAATGACTCTGTATAGGAGCACAAAACAGAATACGCAAGTTTAAAGCTACCTGTCGATTGGAGCAGAGTTCGCCTGAACAACAACATTAACCATAACATTTAAATCACATCAAGGTCTACCGCAGACTGGGACGGCATGGCGAGGGACTTAATTTTTTTACCAATGGTCATTCAAACGTATCGATATAGAAATCCTACTACTATTATAAAGGCGAAAGTTTGTATGTATGGATGTATGGATGTTTGTTACTCTTTCACGCTTAAACGGCTGAATGGATCTGGATGAAATTTGGCACAAAGATAGATTATAGTCTGGAATAACACATAGGCTACTTTTTATCCCGGGAAAATGTACGGTACCCGTAGGATAACACATCAACTGTGACGCGGACGAAGTCGCGGGCAGAAGCTAGTACGACATAAATTGCTATGCTTTTACATAATGCCGTGGTATCGAAAGGGATTTTTCAGTGCCACGGCATCATTTCTATATCGATACGTTTGTATGTCCATTGGTAAAAATTAAAAGCCCTTGCCACGCAGTCCCGGTCTGCTTAGGCCTTTACGTGAATTTTGTGTAATTTATTGGTAATGTTTGAACACAGGCTCAAATGCACAAGCAGCTTATCAACGAATCAACATCGCACAAAACGCGCAAGCCTAGATTTATGGATTGTTCTACTTATTAACGATACTATAATATTTTAATGTGTTATTTATTATATACATCTTTTAAAATCGATGCAGTTTAGTACTTATTTAAAGGTAACGTAACTTTTGTACCTTTCTAATTCATACTAGGTTTAAAGTAGGTATCTAGTACTCTATAGTATAAATCAGTTACTTTTTTTTTAAATCGTTGCGTTATCAACATATGCCTACCTATTTAAATGCGTAAGAAACTGTCTGTCTGTTAAGTCATCACGGCAAAAGTCAATCGATCGTAATTAAATTTAACAGAGATTAATTGTGATCTGGAGAATGCTACATAGGCTACTTATCCGTGGCTTCGTCTACATCTGCGACAAATAACCATTCATGTAGACGAAGCCGCGAGAAAAGCTAGTAATATATAAAAAGTAGCATACTTGGCAGTCCTACACATTGCGAAAAATTAAACCTATGTATTTATTTTAGTAAAAAAAAAATGCTTTTCTAAATTCGGCATCACACGGAATCATTTTACGAATGTGTGACATTTCACAAGTATGGGTAGACTGGACTGGATTGGACTAACATCATAAAGATCGATCAAGAACTTTCTTATTGGATTTTATCTTGTTGGCAATACGGTGCTAAATGAAAGTAAAATTCATTTTACGGATTCACCGT
This sequence comes from Caradrina clavipalpis, assembly GCA_932526535.1. Classification (NCBI taxonomy): domain Eukaryota; kingdom Metazoa; phylum Arthropoda; class Insecta; order Lepidoptera; family Noctuidae; genus Caradrina; species Caradrina clavipalpis. Next base: position 10,114,430 of record OW052091.1, on the reverse strand, counting down.
CCGTAAACGTGTCCCTTCGTCCAGCATACTCACCATGGAATCCTGATATTTCATGAATGTCAAAAATCTGTTCTGAAATAGTGCTAAATAGTGCCCAAAGGAAAAAAATAGTGCTCTTGTACTTGCGAAGTTATAGCCATAGTTCGATGAGTATGCTGGACGAAGGTTTCGCCCAGCATACTCACCTCCGTCCGGAGAATCTGTATACGCTTCAAACATAATTCATACTTCAAAAAATAGTTCCCAAATAGTGCCAAACGGTGCCCAAAAAGAAAAAACAGTGCTCGAATAACTTCGGAGTTATAGGCTTCGTTCAGTGAGTATGCTGGGCGTAGGTTCTACGCCCAGCATACTCACCTCAGTGCGCGAATATCGAACGAGCTATAGGTACAATTTACGTCTCAAAAAATTGTGCTTGAAATAGTGCCCAATATCAGTCCAATTTTTGCTTGACTTTTGACCTAGAAAACCATTAAATTTGATTGTAAACTTCTACATACATTACATTGAGTACAGTCGAATACAATATTATTAACTTTCTTTCTAACAATTTTTGTCTTCTGTAAATTATTAATTGTCTATGTAAGGGAGTATTTACTTTAGAATCGCAATATTATTAATTACACATTATTTTAATAATACTTTATAATAATATGATTAAGCCTTCGCGCGTCGCATGGGACCCCGGTAGCTAGGAACAATGATTTTATATATTTTGTCTAGATCACGGCGCTTGAAGGATTAAGATATCAAATGAAGTAAATCATGCATGAAAATAAATACATGCATGATAATAAATTATTTATAAAATATATAATAATGCATTTAATCGAAAGTTTTTGACATGTGAGAAAATACCATAATTATTTCCAATAACATGAAGTCTACAATTAGAAAGTTTAATATTTTTGTCCAAAAACATGTGTCGACGACTGTACCCCATTTTACGCTAGTATGTAGAAGTTTACATTAAAATTTAATGGTTTTCTAAGTCAAAAGTCAAGCAAAAATTGGACTGATATTGGGCACTATTTCAAGCACAATTTTTTGAGACGTAAATTGTACCTATAGCTCGTTCGATATTCGCGCACTGAGGTGAGTATGCTGGGCGTAGAACCTACGCCCAGCATACTCACTGAACGAAGCCTATAACTCCGAAGTTATTCGAGCACTGTTTTTTCTTTTTGGGCACCGTTTGGCACTATTTGGGAACTATTTTTTGAAGTATGAATTATGTTTGAAGCGTATACAGATTCTCCGGACGGAGGTGAGTATGCTGGGCGAAACCTTCGTCCAGCATACTCATCGAACTATGGCTATAACTTCGCAAGTACAAGAGCACTATTTTTTTCCTTTGGGCACTATTTAGCACTATTTCAGAACAGTTTTTTGACATTCATGAAATATCAGGATTCCATGGTGAGTATGCTGGACGAAGGGACACTCCGTAAACCAGTAAATCGCCTCACAAATTTTATTTTAAGGAGGTAATTTACATGAGCCAAATTAATCTCAAAAACGGGTTTCTAATTCACTCTTTAAAAAAGTATGTAGCTACATATTATTACGAAAACAATTTAAATTGGGAGGTAGGTAGATACCTACTTATTACGATAGGTACCTACAGTTAGCCAAGTGATTGTTGTTTAGTTTTTGGCCAACTAATCAATATTTACTTTGTGTTTGCGATTCTCTTGTTCAATGTTGTTGGACTTTTATTAATTAGGTACTTATCAAAACAAAACATAAAAATATTTTCTTTTTACAGGATGCCCTACCTACCATTTTTATCGAAATAAGTAGGTACAAAACTTGCAACCGCAATCAATCAAATCAAAGGAAATCACTTAATTTTAATATAAAATTATAATACTTAATGCAATAGTTTTCCTTCCTATTTACGTAGGACACTAATTACTACAAAATGTTAAACATTAGTTAAACAGACCAGATTTCCAAGTTTCCGAGTTACACTATCTGCTTAAATTAGGTATGGGGACCTTCCTATCCTTTTTTTAACCGACTTATTGTTTCTGTGCCTATCCGTCAATTATTATTAACATTCACATTTCGCTATAAGTTCAGCTATCTAAGCTGTAGGTGTAGGGCTTTTGTTCAAGTTCCTTTTACTAATCAAATAAGTAGGTTATGTTTTAGTTTTGTACCTAAATAGATAGGTACCTAGGTACTGATTAAATCTGGAAATCGCCAAAATGATCCTGCATTTATGTTTAATGTAATATTAGATAGGTAGCTGAATTAATATGTACTGCTTGGCAAAAATATTACATAAGTATATGTACGTACTCTACACGCGAGCCGTTTGTAATAGCCGTCCTACTTAGGGCCTACACTGATTTTTATATAAACTGGGTAAATAACAAATAGGTAATATGGTTATTAATAATAGATAGTATTCATACAACCTAATATGCGGATACACATAATATACCAACTAGTATTAGTATGGATTTTTTTGTGTACTACGTGCTATTTCCGAGCAAACCTAGGTATTTGGAGTATCAATTCTCAATTTTTCGTAATCATTTCGAAAATACGTACTACGTAGTAGTTAGTATATTCATGTGTAGTTTCATTTATCCGGATTCATAGACACAATTGGCGCTCAGAGGAACTAAACCGAGCTTATTTATTTTACTTAGATACTTAGGTACCTTTAGGTACGTATACGTAGGCATCTACTAAGTAGCTGCATATTGATATTTTATAGCATGAATAGGTAAGGTAAAACTGGTCTATACAACAATAGAAAATGTGTGGTTAAATTCTACATTCGATATTATAAAGGTACCTACAGACTTACAGAGCCGTAGAACAATTCTATGACGTCAATCAGTTTTTATTATTATAATTTTATTAAAACAATTCTATCGTTTAATAGACCACTTTCAATGCATCTTTGCAGTGCTCCTTAGTCCAAGCAGGGTGCGTGCGTAGATTACCTACGGACTGACCCTTAGGGCCCTACGCATTGTTGAACGTTTTGCGACCCAGGCATTTATTTTATTTTGGTTTAAGAGTATACAGCATGCGTTCTATGTAACTACTACCTAAAGGTTTAAATTCCTTTTTTATTAGAGACGGTTCCTTTTGATTATTACTTATTAACGCGAGCGGTGACATTATAGTTGCTTTTAGTAGGTACAGATGCAGAGCTACCTAAACTTATAGTGAAATAATACGTTCAAGTATTTTCCAGTCTCCTTTACCTACGTTAATGTTGCACGTAGGTATTGGTATTTTAGTGAAATCTTGATTATTGATTTAGATATTGTAAGTATACTATTATAACTTATACCATTTCAACTAGTAAGGTATAGGTAGCTACTACTTATCTACCTACATTGGATAGGTACCGTACGTCGCGCAGAAAATGTGAAAAAAATACTAAATACGTTCACACATGAATATAACCTTAATAGTTTTCGTCTAATCTGGGTAGGTAGCTGTGTACCAGATAGGTTTTACGCTACTGGTAGCATCACAGGGAATTAACGGCTGCTTATTACACCCAGAGGGGGCTTTATTCGATTTTAATCCCATCTAACAATAACTATACGTGGTAAAGGAAGAAATGTCTTTCATATAGGTAGGTACCTTATCTTTAATACGATTTTAGAAACTGAAATAAATAAGGAGATAGGTACAAAGGTATAGGTAACTGCAAACTATTATATTCATTTTTTTATTCCGTGTTACCTATAATGTTACGTGTTAGGGAACAGTAGCTTTTGTTCCAAATATAAAAAACTACATAGAAAGATTCCTTCGACAATTGAATTACTGTATTATACTGTTCTCCCAAAATAGTTATTTGTAGTGGTCTGAAGAATTCTGTGCAGCAGCAAACTGGTTGGCCTCTTATGGTTTGATGACAAAGTTTTGCTGTTGACCGCTGCATGCATCTTTTCAGTATAATTGCATTTGTTGTACTATTCAATGTTTTATTACATATTACCTACCTGCCTATAGACTATCGTAAATGGGCCCAAATGAAACAATACGATATGCCTAGTATTGTGTAGGGTAGTTATATTTTCATCCACGATAATCAACTTCTGCTTGTGAATCTAGCGATTTTACAAGCAATGCAATATTAGGTACTCATTTATATTTCTTGATGAAAATTAATAAAAAAAAAAGTGATATGGGATGACGTTGTTGTACAAACGAAGCCTTAGCAGACTTCCGCTGGCAACGTCCTAGAATGTTTCATTAAAAATATAGCCCTGGAGTCTTTTCATGTAACCGCTTGTGAGACTGTTCCTTACGTAGATTTATAACGGATAACGATAGGAAGGCTTTTTTTTTTAAATCTACTTTTAACCTTGTTTCTGGTCTGTTTAACTAACGCAACAAGATAGTGCCCTAATAGCTCATCTCAATTCATTCATGTTATATAATAATTATGTTGAAAAAGAATATGGCTAGAATGCATTACTGTCGTAAAATAATCTCGTACATTGTTCTATAGTAGGTAATTCTGGTTTGTATCTTTCGTGTAGAAATATTACGTCATTTTGGATTACATGGATTGCTGAAGAATCACTCCTGGAGCACCAGTCGTTCTCATCAGCTCTGCGGCGAGTCCACGGAAGGATCCAGTAGGGTATACGTGCGCTGGTATTTTCACCTCACGATTAACTAAACAAATTTAGGTTAATAAACTTGAACTAAGCAGTAAACGGAAAGAGTCATGTATATTGATTTCAATATTTATTTGAAAAAAATACTTTACAGGTGGTAAAAACACTTTAGGACCCGTTAAGTTATACATTTTAGACTTACCACTGAAGATAATGCAACCTAAATAATTTAACACACTTGGTGATATGGAAGGACTTGCCACCACCAATGTAAATCTGGAAAAAAAGAAACTGTTAAAAAATGTACTAAATATTTGATAAATAGTAGAATACTTACGTTTAGGTTTAGGAGGAATTAATTTGATTGCACCCGGTTTTTCAACAGGTTCTACTATAGTTTTTGGCTTTTTTTCTGGAGGAGGCTCATTATGAACTGGAGATGGCCTTTTTGGTATTGAAACTGTAGGTGGCAAAACAGGCGTGGATTTTTTTGTTAACACTGCTGCTCGAGAAGGTGGTGGTTTAACTTCCTCTTCTAGTCCATGTTTCCTAAACTTTGAATGGAAAGTTTTAACAGTTTTAGGTTTTGGTTCATCTGGTTTTCTGACTTCTATGGATATAGAAGGTTTTTCTTTTTTGGCATCACTCAATTTCGGTATTTTACCCAATTTATGAACTGATGGTGTTTTATCATCAGGCTTCTCAGATGAAGATTTGTTTAGAGAGGTTTCTTTGCTTTTATCTTTACTTTTATCTTTTTCAGAAGAAGATCGTGAACTCCGTTCCTCTTTGGATTTACTACTGGAAGAAGACGCCTTTTCGCTAGATTTTCTGCTACTTTCACTTTTTGATCTAGAGCTATGAGAAGAATGTCTATCCTTATCCTTTGACCTGTCTTTACTGCTATTATGTCGGCTAGAACTGCTTTTGTGGCTTTTATGTTTCTCACTTGAAGAATGTGATCTACTTGAATGTTTTGAAGAACTGCTTGACCTTGACCCGCTACTACTACTCTTATCGTCTGATTTATCTTTACTTCTACTTTTTGATTTATCTTTAGATTTTTCCGAATCGGACAACCCTTCAGAAGTTTTACTTTCACTATCATCATCAACTTGCGATATGACTTGCTTGCCATCTTTTAAACTAATTTTTAATACTGGTAAAGTTTCCGGTTCGTCATCTATTTCATCTTTTATTCTAGTATCACCTACATTCTTATCAGTATCGACAGAAAGGGCTTTATCCAATTTGACACGCTCTTCACTCATTGTTTTGATTTCGGTATTATTGTCATTATTATATTCCACATTGCACTCTGACTTCATTAGGACGTCTAAGTCAGTATGCGCTTCCGATATAATTTGAGGTATCTCCGAAAGCTGAACAGGAACTACTTGTTCGCCTTTCACAGTTTTTAACCATTGTTCAACTAACTTCGATGCTAGGGCTCTGATAGCTGTAATGAAAGAAATTTACAATATTTGAATACTTCAGAATACAAAACAATTATCACGCTTAATACTTGAAGTGTAGAAGTGGCTGTGTCAGTGTGTCTGAGTTCAGAAATAAGAATAATAGCAGATGCAATAATTTGTTTCATCCACACGACAAACGACTTCCTTAACTTAAATTTCTTAGGTAACGTAAATATGTGATTTTCTTACCAAAATGGTTATCATCCTTTGACAACTCTTTTACAAGTTTCGGACAGTTATTAGTTTTCAAACGCTCTATATCCACAGGACACAATAATAGCAGCTCCAATAACTCTTTTACTAGAGGCCAGTTTTTGGCGACAATACTTTCAGTCAGCCACATATGCACCAAAACCCATCCCCCAGAACCCATAAATAAACCAAGTAACTCAGTTTCTGTACATTTCAGTATTTGTATGTAAATACATTTAGATACCAATTTCTTCGAAAATTTAGTCATGAGGCTGAAAGGAAAAAGTTAAGATTTTACAAAAACGATCCATACATTAGTCGGCTCCAAGGCTCCTACATATTTTTCGGCGCTCAAACATAAATGATTTTGAATATCTATAAGTAACACTTCGCAACAAACGGTGAGGTGGTTTAGTGTTCTAATAAGAATAAACCTTTCGGTTTTTTCGTAATGGGCAAAAAACTCGTACAAAACTAAGATAAAAATAAAAACCAGAATTAAGTAAAGGCGGACTCTTCATTATATAAAAAATCGAGTACGTTTTTTAAATATTACATTAAAATAAAAAATACATTTTAGTCGCCCCCAACTAATTATCAAGCCAATTTTGTGATTAGCAGATTTATGAAAGCTAAGAGTTTCTTACTTAAAAAACTTACCTAGCCAACCTCTGGACTTCATCCCTGCTTTTGATACCGCCATTCGGAGACAGAAGCACACTCAGGCAGTTCAGTAATTGGATTGGATCTATACGCGGCTGTAACAAAGAAATGAGTCATTGTAGTTGTCACACTAGCAAAACTAGTATGTTTCTATTGGATCTCAGGTATAAAAACTATTATTTTGTAATATTGACATTGGGATTGCAATACTTGTTTTTCTGTCTAGAAATACGTATATGATATATTCGTGGAATAACAACGAAAGTCCGTTATATCTAAGACACGGATATAACGTACCCCGTGTACTTTGTAGTACAAACTACGAATAGATTGACAACATAGCATAATAATTGATGTAACATGTACACTTTACGGTGTCTAATCAATTAAATGGTTATCTAATGTGCTTGTTCTGCCTTCCAGAATTACTCGTAGTACGGAAAAGAGTCTCTTCGTATACATATTATACTTAACCGCCCATTGTTATCAAAGGTACGTTAGACCAATACTTGATACGATTGCCCGTGGCGGCGAATACAAATTAATATTATACTGCAACCACCAATACATCAAACTATTAAAAAAAAACACCCTAGTTCCGAGTCCGGGCGATTATTAATTCATTGAAAGTTATGAACAAGCGCATAAATACCGATGCATTGACTAGGGCCTCGGTGTGTATTCTTTAGTATCATTAAAAAAATATATTATTTTATATGTATAGTCAATGAGAAAATATTCACGAGTGTTATCAAATAATTAAGGCTAAATATTTATGTAAATTGGGTGTAATCATTTATTTCAAATTTTCTTTCAAGTTATGAAACCATTTGTGTACCTACTCGTACACTAGACGCGAGTCGGAGCCAAATTGTGAGAAAATAAAATCGTTTGCAGAGCAGATGAATGTTATTTTAAAAGATAAAGCACATATAATATAAATATCGCATCTTATTGTCTAATACTCGCCTGCTTTAAAAGTGTAAAGATAGAAAGATAAAAACGAGGGAACAAAGAAATATTTGTATTTGTTTTTTTGAGATATTTGTTTCCTCCAGACCAACCAGTAACATAAAAAATATCTACACACAAGTGTAAGCATTGGTTGTATTGTTTACAGCCAAAAAATATAACGGTTAGGGTCACTGATGTAGGATTGAACTAGTTGAAGGCCAATTTCTGTAATTTTATATTTTCAAAATCTATTCACAATATAAACTCAGCGGCAATCAATGTTAAAAAAAAACCTAGGAAAATTTCAGGTACTTTTTAATTATTGAGGCCAATCAGAATGAATTAAAAATACGGGCATTTTCCTATATGTATTTTACCTATAAAATTTCGCCATTTCGCTGCGAAAAAAGCATATTGGCGAACGTCGAGGTAAAAAAAAAATGACGCAATAAATAGCGCGTTATCGTTAACCGTCACAATGTACTCGGGAATTTCCTAATAAAACTCAATAAAATGAATGAATGACCCTACCAGTAGGTTAGTAGGTCATTTATTTTGTAGACAAAATAATAATTTGATAATGGCAGGCTCAAAATTATTGTCAATTTAATAATGGCAGGTTAGTCATGCTCTCAGTTTTAAATATTTAGGCAGTAATATTTAAGCAGATAATAAGGTATTACTGGGTGTTCCCACATTTATCGACGCGGAATCGACTTAAGCCGAGTGCGTATCACTACACTACTTGTACAGATGCGATCAGCTAATTGGCAAACGGCTCGCTTCACCGTCGGCCGGCGTCGCGACGCGTGTTCCGAGCTGAGCCGATGCATTTGCATCGGCTCGGCTCGGACGACGCCATATACCCGTATACCCGCCGTATTTACCATTTGGTATTAGTAACACTCTAATTATGTAGACATAAAGGCTTTTTTGACCGGTGTTAGCCGATTCCGCGTCGATAAATGTGGGACAACCCTTACACTCCCACTATAATTAAATTTTCTAATGATGAATATTACAGACACGAACATAAATTCAGTTTGGAATTAAAAAGATAGCTGCCGCCGGCAATGAAGCCAGTGTATGGACATGAACAAATACAAAACTTGTCGTCGTAAGACAGTGGCCTTTTTGAATGAGAGCATGAATGTACCTACTTAAGGTCAACCATACATTTGTTAAGGATGTCTTTCGTAAGGCTTTTACACAATAACAGTTTCTTGCTCGTCTTTCTCAATAGATACCTATATGCGTTTTAGAACGAGTATGAACTAGCTTCAACTTGACACTTGGCTGTGACAAGATTGAAAAGATTGGCGCAGTGGCAGAGTTATTGACTGCTGCGTTGCGGGTCGCAGGATCGATTACCACACGGAATAGATTGCTGTTCCGGGTTGTTCATATATGATTTTAATCTCACCCACGAGACAGACACCTTGACAATTCAATATTACTTTGTAAATTATACTTATTTAAATCAATGTTTTGACCTTTAACCTTACTTCAAGGACTTAAATCGCCTAACTTACCATTTTGTAAATGTAAGGTTTAACGTGAGGAAACCTTAGAGGTGTGAGGTAGGCTTTACAAATTAAATCAAGGAGTTTTTAATGAAATCTCCTAATTTTATGCCCGTGGTTTTACAAATTTCAATATAGCCAATGATGTAAAATAAGGAAAGCTTTATCAAGAAGTAAGTAGTTATTCCAACATTGCCAACTAAACAATGAATCAAATGAGCAAAATGGACGCCGGACCGGACGGTCGCGCAAGAACGAACGCTTACGTCACTACAGCAAAAAATACCACATCACGTGATATTGTTCTAGAAGCTTCGTAGTTTTATTTTTAAGACATTTTTGGATTAATGCATTTGTAACCATATGTACTAACCTTGATAGACTAGCATGAAACAAACATATTGCTTAGGGAAGTAGGTGATATGTACATAATGGTCTAAAAACTAGGTAGATACTTCCGCTTTATATAAGATATTTATCGGAATGCGCTAATAATTAAGACAAAACTTACCATTATAATATTTAAGATTACTTCAAAAATAACACGACACCCGATTGCACAATGATATAGCTTTGTCTGCCATGCCACGCCTTATGCTCCAGATACAACATGGCGTCATATCATTGTTTAACAATTGTAATATTCTTGCACAGAGGAACACTTATTTCCTAGTCATTACGTTGATTAACAATGTAATTACACTATTTTTAACATATATTACATAATAGTCTGTTATCACAGTAGTGACAAATATTCGATTAATTCCGTAGTAATTTTTGTGTACTAATAAGATATTTATTTCATTAATTTTATATTCCTACATCTGATATACTATTTCAATAAAATCCTAGTAGGAAGGGATTTGATTAAATTTATAGGATACTACAACACTTTCTATTCAGTGAGTTGGCAGAATTCCAAGCAAGGCCAGAGACGTTCGATCCGAGACAACGGCTGGCAAGCGGAGAGATTGCTTGAAGAATGAAATGACAGACCCAAATATTCAATATGGAGAATGGAATTGAATGAACGGACGGGGAGAGCGGAAAAGGAAATTGTGAAAATAGACAATCAATTGAATGAAAGATCGAGACTTTTGCTGCTTAAATGTTGCCAGCAATAAAATTTCATGGACAAAAGAATACTTGTTTGTTTATTCAAACATTTAGAGTGATATAAAGTATGACGCAAAACGCTTGCTAACGTACGTCTTGCAATGAACTCAAATCCCATACAAAAAGCGTACAGTGTCGTTATAAATAATCCATGAGTGTCTCGCTTGTAGGTAGAGTACATACTATTTCCATGGACTTCAGAAGTTTGCAAAATAATTGTCTATGCTTGCTTATCTGGTTCACTTGTCAAGTTGACAGCTTACCTTGACAAGTAATCAAGTTGTCAGCACCAGCAGGAGTCCGATATCCGATAACCAAATCTGTCACATATTTTACATTCAGAGAAGATTGAGAGAATTACTGATTGACTTCTGTGCGGTGATTTCTAAATTAATCACCACAGAGTATTTGTTATCTTAGTCGGAAGTATCCTCAGCGTTCTCCATTTATTTAAAAAAGGTTTTTCACTGAACCTGCTTCTTATTCAAATATGTGGAGTGATTCTCTACTAATCGTATTTATTTCAATATGTACGGCATTTTTAGGTGAAGGTAAGAATCTAATTTCTGCGTTAAACATAAAGCACTGCAAAACATTATTTGCAGTCATTTTGTACAAGTGTTGGACCCAGTAGTGTAACTTGGTAATCAAGGCCCTGATGCAAAAAGAACAAATCTAAAGGAAATATCACGCTGGGGGCCCACCCCCAGCGTGATATTTCCTTTAAATTCAAGAATATTTTGCTGGCACTATTGTGTGGAACAATTATTATTAGGCTAAAATTCAACATAGTGCATAGTTCTTTTGCACTTGACAAGTTAAAATTAATGGTTAAAGCATAGGCATGTATGGGTTTACTTCAAGTAATCGGTTTTCATTTCCAAAACCACCCATACTTCTTTGAATCACACTATTATGTTATTCCAAAACCCCATCTGAGGCCCTAGGTTATTGCCTTGTTGGCTTGGCAGTGGAAATAATTATTACTGGGCTAGATGCCATGACATGTATAATAATTCTACAATACTGAGTTGGCTCCTAAACACCCTGGGTCCTAGTGCCCGCTGGCGACTTTGCACCTTAGTTATTACACTGCTAGTTAGGTCTAGTTTTTTAGTTATATCTAGGCATGGTTATCTAAAATGTATGAAATGATTTTATTTCCTGTTTTCTAGGTCTAACATGGATACTGGTGTATAGAACAGAAAAGTATCAAAAACTGAAAGTTGAGGTGGAACGTCAAAGTAAAAAGTGTAAGTTCATGAAATCAGAAAAAAAGAATTTCTTGTTTTAAATAATGAATTGGGATGAATTTTAGAAACCTATGTATCATGGTTTATGCACACCATATTGTTGTGTACACTCATGTGTGTTGGCATTGGCCATATACTATATTTACCATACTACTGGAAGAAACTGGCCTTTTGTATTTTGAGCTTGTCTAATATACAATAGTATTTATTTATTAATACTCTATGCACAAATGTAAAAATACACCATACAAAGGCGGAGTTAATGCTAATTTCTGACTTGATTGCCATCAAAGTCTTAGCAATTTGGCATAAACACAATCTAGAGTTAAATACAGTATAGTGACCCCATTATCATGCTGAATTATTATTATAAAATTATAATTATTAGCTGAATCATCATTTATAGTTACACTGATGTTAAAATTATTAACTTTAAGTAATAATTATGAGATATTTTCTTTTAATCAATGTTCATAACACTATGGCTGTATTTTTGTATTTTTTGAAAGTCTGAATAATTAACTAAAGATTAATTATTATTCTTGCAGTAGAGAAAAGAAAAGAAGCTCATGGAGACTCACTGGATAAACAACATAAGAAGAAAATTGAGAGAGAGGAAGAGAGACTTAAAAACAACAATAGAGATCTCTCTTTAGTTAAGATGAAATCAATGTTTGCAATTGGTTTTGCATTCACAGCCTTACTCAGCATGTTTAATAGCATGTAAGTTATGTATTTATATTTATACATAAATATTTTCTAGGCATCTCAGCGACGTAAATAATATAGTATCAGCCTATTATTGTCCAGCTGCAGGACAAAGGCCTCTTCTCATACAGAGGCGGGCAACACACATGAGCGTTTTTGCGCATGACGCGCATGTGCGTTTCCCGCACTGAATGGGTTAGTATCAAATCAATATAAAGTATCATATTAGTGAAAGTAAAGTACACATGTAGTAATAGCTATAAATATGTTTTACAGATTTGATGGGCGAGTAGTTGCTAAACTTCCGTTCTACCCCATATCATGGATACAAGGTCTCAGTCACAGGAACTTGCCCGGGGATGATTATACGGACTGCTCTTTTATTTTCTTGTACATATTATGTACAATGAGCATAAGGTAATTTTGTATAAGTTAATATTTAAATTATTTGAGTAACTTAAATATTCTGAATCAGTTTTGAATTGTACTTACAAAATGAGCATGTTTGTACTCACCAAGTGGTTATTTGCATGCTCTTGTTTAAAGCAAACTTTTTACTTAAACATTTCAAAGTCAGTTGTAGAAAAAATAATAAAGCTGTTAACTTTTGAAAGTAGATTATAATACCACTTTATCATTTTTTAGTTTATTAATAGTACTTTTATTTGCTTTTCCAGGCAAAACATACAGAAGCTTCTAGGATTTGCTCCATCTCGCGCCGCATCGAAACAAGGTGGAGCTTTGTTTGCAGCACCCCCAGCTCAATTTAAGTGAAAATGATATTCAAATAAAAATACAGTGAATTTAATTAAGTGTGAAAAATAAATATTTAATTTATTTACTAGATGTAAATTACATATTTTATTTGAAATAAAGTTTTGCTAACTTATTCCCTAATTTTCAGTAATAATAATCATACGTAGGTATGTTACAATGTATTTGTTTTAAAGCTGGAAGCAATTTCTTTAATAGATAACTCAATTTAATTGTGGATGACAAAAGGAACAACAATATTAGTAGACATTGAAATCAATTATTCGGTCATTAAGTAAAAATCTGTCAAAACCAAATCTTGTTAAATCTATGGTGCTGTATTGACTGTCAATAATAAGTTCAGCAATTGCCCTTCCAATGCCTGGTGCATGTTGACATCCTGTAAACAAAAACAACATTCAGCATTATTATTGTCTTGTTTATTGGCCTATTTTCAGCATGACTGTGTACAAACATGCCATCACACCTGTATTCCCAGAAGGGTTAGGCAGAGGTGTACCAATGTAAACCCACAGCTCGCTGGTATGTTTTAGGTCCCATGTAGGGGCGAGCTTATTGCCATTAACTGGGCACAAATCTAAGCTCCAAGCTGCTACTGAGAATTTCATAGAAAACCTAATAACACTGTTCGACCTGGGATTCGAACCCCCTCTAGTGTAGCAGTCGCGCTTAGGACCACTAGGCTTAAGAGGCAGTTGCAGTATAATAATAATTAACTACTAACCTATTTTACCAAATCCAGCTGCAAGGTAAAGGTTAAAATGGTATGGATGTGGTCCTAACACGCCTGTATTGTCAAAAACATTGCAGTCATATGTTTCAGTAGTAAACTTCTCTATCTGAAATGATTACAAAATAAAACTTTATTAGATCTGTTTCATTCTTATATAACATGTGTATTATGTGATATCTAGAAATGACAACCAAACAGCTCATTATAGTGTTAACTTTCTCAATATTAATTTGTTTCCGTAGATTCGTTCTGTTGAAGGCTGAATGATAGCTATTGAATAGAAGCTAGCGAAAGGAAAACGCGAGGGGAGATTTCTAGTATAAGGAGATTCGCACACTGCCCCGTATCACGGAGCGTAGCGCGGGGGCACGTTGTTTCCGAATGTCAAATGCGTTCACGCGCAGTGTTGTAGATCACCAGAGCTCCGTCGCCTCCCACTACGGAGCCCAGGCAGCGTGGGGCAGTGTGCGAATCGCCTTATATTAACTGCAATATACAATTTTGTTGCACTTTCATGGATTACTAAAGTTAATTAACCAACTTCAAAAAGGAAGAGGAGAGGTTATTCACATTTCCTTTTTTAAGTTGGTTAAATATGGTAAACTGTGATGTACTCACTTTTGTATTATTACAGCTTGGAACACGGTTTAGTAATGATGGCTCAATAACATTTTTTAAATATTCACTTTTAGACAATTTTTTCGTGTCATCACGTAGAAGTGGTAGACTTCCACATAATAGATTACTTTCAATGCCATTTCTCATTAACCACAGTCCAGTAGTATCTGTTACTATTGGAGTGTTCAGGCCTAGTTCTGTTGCTTTTTCTTTAACAGAATATATATCACATTCCCTAGAATAAAATAAAAAACAAATATTATGTAAAGGTGGTACAGTTAATGAATGTATTCAGTTTAGTTGTGTGAGCTTTAAATCTCACCTTCGTTCTATTGGCAGTGGCACACTTAAAATCCCACTTCCTGATCCTATTTTAGCCCAACTAGCAATTTTTCCAGAATCTTCACCTGCTGCTAAGACACAAATAGCAAATTTGATTTCATATTCTTCTTGATCTTCTGTTTTGTATACAATCCTGTTTATTCTTTCATATCCTCCTGGGGTAACACCTTCCATAAGCACATCTTTTTGTTTTTCCAAGTCAAACCGTATTACTTCACCATTTACATAGGTGGTTCCAAGTTCTTTGGATTTTTTTATCAACCCCCTTAATAAAGCCCATGCATTAAAGGTTCCTTCATTTTCTATCGCCATACATCCTATTAAAGGTAAATATATCATTATTATTTGCATTGGACCATTATAATTACATTTGTTTTAGGCACAGTTGTCATTATAATTAAAAAATAAAAAGGCAATGAGCTGTACACAACAGTTATCTTACCTAGTTTCACATCCTCGGTGTTCATCCATGGGTATTTACTCTTTATTTCAGCTACTGTTAATAGATTATGTCTTACACCATGTTCATTTAACAGATCAACATTTTTTTCTAGTATTGGAGCATATTTCTCACTTGCTAAAGTAAGAGAACCTGTAGGGGTGTATTGAACATCAACATCATTTCCCAAGTGCTCTTTGATATTCCTCAAGAAATCGGCTGAGTGTTGAGATAAATAAATATTTTCAGGCAGAGAGAAATGCTGGACTAATGTACCTAAGGATACATTATTTTGAGATTTTTTATACTGAAATTAATAAAAAAATATCATTATAGCCACAGGTGTAATGTGGTTTTTCATTTAAATGAATCCTGGATGTGTAATTCTTTAAAATGATTTAGATCTTCCAAAAATTATTTCTATTGGATAATAAATTGTAAAACAGCTTACTAAAATATATAAAAAAAAAAAAAAAATATATATATACCATCACACCTGTATTCCCCGAAGGGTTAGGCAGAGGCGTACCAATGTACACCCACAGTTCGCCGGTATATTTAGGTCCCATGTAATAGGGGGCGAGCCTATTGCTACTAAAATACTACGTATACGTATTTTGTACTAAAATATTTAGTACATTGCATAGAAAATATTCTATCTATTGTATCACAACATTTGAATTGATTGTTACATATTGCTTGTGGAGTAAATCAACTATTAGGAGGATGTTAAGTCCTTTAACTTGAATGAATATAATCTAGCAAATAAAGGATTAATTCAAAATATAATAAATAAATAATACTACTTACTGTAAAATCTTTTTCTAGAACTACAATGGATAGGCCTTCTTGACCAGTTCTCGTTTTTAACCAATAGGCAATTGATGATCCTATGAAACCACCTCCTATAATAACTATATCAGCATGTTCTGGATACACCGGTTGTTTTTTTCTTGAACCAAAAAATGAAGGCATATCGTTTGCTAAAATATTCAACGTTTTTGTGAAGGGGTTAGAGCCTTTAGCATACTGGCGGACGCCGTATTTTCTTTGGCTGCGGAGAACTCCGCGAAATAGCTTGCATATCATTATTTTTGCTCAATTTAGCGTTAATGTATAAAACTTCTATGCATATTCTTGTGACTATTTTTTAGCCTATGTCGAGTACAGCGACGACTTCCAACCAAATCTTGGCAGGAATATTAGTTCCTAATATCAACTCGAACTCTTCGTAAGTGGATATTGTGGGGAGATACCACAATGTGCTTATATCACGTAGGTACTGTTTTTTGCAAAGTTGCGCTGGGGAAAACTTAATCCTTGGCAATGCAATATTTACTTCTTCTCGGTTCTTTCTTTAAGTCCCAAGTCCCTTCCTTTCTGCTCTTGACATTGACAGTTACTGTAATGGAACAGTGACATAAGATGACAGGTCCGGTCGTGACACTTGACTACTGACTGTGATTGAGAGTGACAAGAATGACAAGGGATACCTACATACAATGAAATAAGCCTTCTAAAAAGAAAATATTTGTATTGATATACATACATACATACATACATAAACTTACGCCTTTTTCCCATGGGCCATTTTTCCATTTTTTCGTATTGATATCTATAAATAAATTGAATAGACAAGGTTCATCCATATCCGTCCCGCCGACACTTGTTCGAGTCAGCTCGTGCCTCTGTACTGAGCCTTTAAATTCGTCAAACAATCTAGATTTCCCCGTTATTGTTTTCCCCAGATTACACCCTGAACCGAGATCCTTACGCCTTCTGTAGACGGGTCCGCTAGCGCCAGTGCCAGCCAGGATTGTGGAATTTGTTCGAAAGAGTCACGGGCGCGGGCGGTGGCCTTGGAACGCAACAAGCATTAGGACGAATTCTGATTGGTTTTAGTCAGTAAGAGTCTGATATTCTCTTCTGTTCCACCCAGAGCGGAAGAAATCATTATTTTGCTGATTTCTCAGCATAAAAAAGGTGGTTCCTACGAACCGTAGTCGGTTAGTTTTACTGCCCTGGGTGGCACCACAGGACAGTCTGCTCAGGCGTCTAACTCTAATGTGTTGACTTTGTCGACTTGTGTGTCTTTTGTGTGTCTCTTGTGTGTCTCTTGTCTGTCACAAGCAACTGGCAACCAGCAGTCTATATTTTAATATTCTTTAATTAGTACATAATCAATCCATTTATACGCAGACGTGGCACACGCAGCTATTTTGGTTATAGCAATTGGTAACTGTCTGTGTCCGTCTAAAGGGTAAACGTAACCGGTAACCACCCACTGAGGGCTGACGCTGCCGGGGCTGCGAGTTGTTCGAAAGAGATACCGTGCCCCCGGAACGCAAAAGGCACAAGAAGGAACATGGATGGGTTTTAGTCAGTAAAAGTCTGACACTCCCTCCTTCATGGGGCAGTCGTTTGATGATTTCCCATATTAAAAAAAAAACATAAATCTGTAAGATCTACTTTTTTTTTATAGAGTAGAGTACAAATTGAAGAAGATTTCGTATAAGCACAGATTAACTAAGAAGTCTGGTACAAGTCAGTCTTTTGAATGAGCACATTTGACTCCATCTCCAAGGCCTTGTCATTGTCATGTCAGTTTGTCAGAGTTAGAAATAAAAACAAAAAGATGGAATGGAATTTCATAGCACGTGTTTTAGATACATTCATAACTAATAAGTTGTTAGTGTAAAACATGGACATAATTATAATGACTGTACGTGATGCCCACTCAATTTAACTGTGGCAATGGTATAGAAACTAGAAGATTATGAGTAGCATTTCACATGTGTGTTTTTTGCGGACAGTTTCAAGTAAGGCTTACGTCGCAATAACCAACAACATAATGATTATAAAGTATTATTTTGTATATAATGAGTTGAAGAGTCTCGTATGTTTAGCTATGAATTATTTTGATTAAATACATAGGTATGCATCATCTAGACCAGTCTTTCCCAAAGTGGGCGATAACGCCCCCTTGTGGGCGCTGCAGGCCTAAAGGGGGGCGGTAAGAGACCCAGAGAAAAAATGGGGGCGTTGAGTAGAGGCTTGGGGGGCGATTTGTAATTTTATCTAGTTAGGACGAATCTTAGACACCGACTGAGCTCTCGACTCTCGATTACAACTTGTGAATATAAACTAGTATTAATTAAGAAATTGTTTAAACTCGGTTCGATATTTCTCTCCGTGTAGTTCATATGTCCTGTTTTATTTATTTAAACTTTATGCAGTAGAGAGACCCAAGTCATGACAAATTTCTAAACGGGAAAAAAGGGGGCGCTAAAAAATAATTTATTCTCAAAGTGGGCAGTAGACAAAATAAGTTTGGGAACCTCTGATCTAGACTGACTACTTCTGTACCCTCATCATGGCCCTTGGGACTATGGTGTGATACATAATAGTTTTACACATGTCACAGATCACTATAATTATATATGAAGCCACAAACCTGTAGTAATATAATATTAACAAAATACCACCCTATTATAGTCCTACAGCAGGGCAAAAATTTATTTTCATACAGAGAAGGCAATGATATCCACGCTTGCTCAAAGCAGATTGGCAATTACAGATTTACATAAATTAAAGTGTATGTTCCCTCATAACATTTTTGTTTTGCCAGTGATGTCCAAGAGAAATCTGATATTCGAGTTTGAGTGAAGCATTAAATCAAGTATTTAAGTGGGTACTGATAATAAATTGATAACAAATTTATTTGCAATTTTGTTACTAGGTACAATCTACTAAAGATGGATTCAAAATATACTTCTGTTGGTGTGGCTGGTAACAGCCTAAAATCTAATGGCCTCAAAAGAAAACATGTGGTAGAAAACATAAAAGTGAAGAAGATAAAGTTATCTAATGATACAATCTGTAAAACAAACAACATTAAAGTGGAAACAAATGGGCATGATAATGTTAAAGAAAATAAGATTGCCAATGAACCTGTACAGGACTTACAAGAAGCCAGAAGGCAGTTGCCGGTGTATATGGTTAGAAATAGGTATGTGTTCTATCCACAGTTTGCACCCCACTATAAAGAATTGTTCTATGATTTTGATTGTAAACCCCAACATGATTTGATATCATCAATAGCATGCTTACTCCCTGTAGGCCTCTACCATTTAATGGCATTCTGTTGGCACTTTTTGCAGCAGCAATTTCTAAGTAATTATAATGAATTCATAATTAATTGTATAATAGCTACAAGCATGCATAAGTATTACACAGGCTTTAACCCCTTATATTTGAGCATACTTTTTTTGTGTTTCAGACTTCTAGAAGAGATAAAAAAGAATGAGACTATGATATTGATTGGTGAGACTGGCAGTGGGAAAACAACACAGATCCCCCAATTGATCCATGAGCAGCGTCTTGAAGGTTTTGGTGCCATAGCTGTGACCCAGCCACGCAGGGTAGCTGCCATCACAATAGCCATGAGAGTAGCTGCTGAAATGAACACACAAATAGGATCTATTGTTGGGTAAGAAAGCATCACAGAGTGTGTGCAGGAGCACATTGTTCGCAAGTATCTGTGTTTGTATAGAAAACACGCAAAGTCCAACACTGAAAACGCGTCCACGCGCAGTATTGCAGATCACCAGAACTCCTTCGCCACAAATCACAGAGTGATTTTAGTTGATAACTATTTAAATATTTTTTTACAGATATTCAGTAAGATTTGAAGATGTAACAAGTCCAAGAACTAAAGTGAAGTACTTGACAGATGGCATGTTGCTCCGAGAGGCTATATTGGATCCTTTGCTCAAAAAGTATTCTATAATAGTGTTGGATGAAGCACATGAGCGCACTGTCAGCACTGATGTATTGTTTGGTATTGTCAAACTTGCACAGAAAGACAGGGCTGAGAAGAAATTAAATCCTCTGAAGGTAATTATCTTTTATACAATACTTGTACATTCTTGATCAACACTCTTGTTCATAAATATGGATGATATTTATGTTTTGGGATGGATTTGTTATTGAGCTATGTTCAGCTATACAACATAGCTCAGCAGTTGCACTTGCAACCACTATAAGGAACAAGTTCTTAACTGCTTCTGTAGCCTAGTGGTCCTAAGCACAACTGTTACGCTAGAGGTCTTGAGTTTGATTCTCAGGTCTGACATTGTTATTGGGTTTTTCTATGAAATTCTTAGTAGCAGCTCGGAGTTACGATTTGTGTCCGGTTAATGGCAATAGGCTTGCTCCTATTACATGGGGCCTTAAAAAATACTGGCGGTCTATGGGTGCACAGTGGTACACCTCTGCCTTACCCTTCGGGGAACAGGCGTGATGGTATGTGTGTTATTAATCTCCATTTCATTTCATTTTTATTTATTTATTTATTAAAACTTTATGCACAAATGTAAAAAAATACACCGTACAAAGGCGGACTTAATGCCTTAGGCATTTTCTACCAGTCTACCTTAGGGTGATGCAGAGACAAAACATAGGAGGTGCAAGAAAGAGGGAACAGAAATAGAAAATTTACAATATAAAATATAATAATAAATACATATATACATACATACAAACAAAATATACAAAGTAGAGAGAAATAAAATTACAAAGTGGAAATAGAAAACAAACTAATTGTGGGACGAGTCTGCCAACTCCTTAAGTAAGTGTTCGCGAGCTTTCACCTTAAATGTGAACCGGCTGGTGGCCATCCTGATGTTCTGAGGTAGTGCATTCCAAAGGAAAACCGCCTGGACAGGAAAAGAAGATTTAAGAAAACCAGTGCGGTGGGACGGACATCGAAGAAGACGATTATTGGAGGAACGAAGATTCTTGCTGTGCGCAGAGCACAAGTATTGAAAATGAGAAGTTAGATAGGAGGGAGAACTAGGCCTGTTCAGAAGAGAGAATAAGGTTGTCAAAGCTCTTAAAGCCCTGCGCTGTCTGATGGGTAACCATTTTAAGACCGACCGATGTGCGGACACATGATCATACTTACGGAGATTAAATACGAATCGAATGCAGTTATTCAGAAGTCGGTCAAGTTTATTGAGGAGATCTGCATTCAGGTCATTTTTATGTTACTACATATTTTGGTTGAATTGCAAATATTTCTTTTTTCAGATAATAATAATGTCTGCCACAATGGATGTCGACTCCTTTAGAAAATACTTCCAAAACTGCCCTGTGATATATTTAGAAGGCAGAACATATCCAGTTACCATTTACCATTCAAAGATGAAACAAGATGATTATCAATATGCTGCAGTGTGTACAATATTCCAACTTCATGCTACTACTCCTGCAAAGTAAGCTAGCATTATTAAAAAAAACATAACATAATATCATTTGGACATCATTTATTTCTATTTTCTTGTTGTTGTATTTAATAATGATGGTTTGTTGTTTTCAGCCACGATTTTCTCGTATTTTTAACGGGACAAGAAGAAATTGAGACTGTCTCATACAACATCAAGCAGATAGCAAAGGTAATATTAATATTTGAAATAATGAAATGAATATAATAAAGCTACTATCTCGAATAAATGCGCTACATCTACAATATAATTACCATTGTATTTGCTTTTATGCTAGATCGAAAATTCCAGGAAGCCACAGGTCCCCCTATTAGGGTATGTCCGCTGTACGCGGGGCTCCCGCCGGCGAAGCAACTACAAGTGTGGCGCGACGCGCCGCCTGGCACCAGGAAAATCATACTGGCCACCAACATAGCGGAGGCCTCCGTCACCATACCGCGCATCAAGTGTGTCATCGACACTGGCGTTGTTAAAGAAAGGTATGTTCACTAGTGAGTGCTCTTTGGTGTTTTATCTCCCATTTAAACCTGTGTGTAAAAATTACTGAAGAGGTGGAAACCAGACTAATTATAAATTGAATCCTAAATTACTCTATTAGTATGAACATTCAGAGTATGCCTAACTGAAAAAACTGATGAAGGTGTTCTACTACTCATACATAAACTTACGCCTTTTTCCGTGGGGGTACATAGCGCCACCTGCTACGATTCTTACATACTCCTTTCGCCTCCTCCACATTCATACATCCGGTCATACAAGCACGCCGGTCGAAAGAAAGGGGAAGAAAGGCGAGAGAAAGGTCTTTCTGGGGCGTCCCCTCCCAGCGTTGCCCCTCACATCCGCCAAATAAATCCCTTTTGTTAGTCGCATTTCACTCATACTTATTATACTACTTATTTACTTATTATTATTTCACTTTCTACTACCCATATTGTGAAATAACATCCAGTAGTCTTTTATAGCCTGTAGATTGTATAATGTTAGATATATCTCCTCGCAGGACGTGGTCTGGCGGCACGGGCGCGGAGCGTCTGGCGGTGCGCGCGGGGTCGCAGGCGGCGGGCTGGCAGCGCGCCGGCCGCGCGGGCCGCACGGCGCCCGGCGCCGCCTACCGCCTCTACACCGCCGACGACTTCCGCGCGCGCCCGCTGCACCACACGCCCGAGATACTCAGGTCACGTATCTTGCAACTAGTACATACTCGGAAATTACTAGTATTTTGAAATACCTACGAATTCGTAGAAAATTTGTAAATATTCTTCTTCTTCTTCTTCACCGTGTGGGCATTATGGTCTAAAGACCCCACACACCCTAGTGTCAGAGTTTCGAAATCGCCTCAAGCGCCTCTGACATCGTTACCGATATCAGTGATGTCCAAGATAAACTTATAAAGTACATATGAATTAGAAAAAGTCACATTGGTACTTGCCCGGGTCCGGTTCCGAACCCACAACCTCGTGTATGAGAGGCGGGTGCCTTAACCACTAGGCCATCACGGCACTTGAGGCAGTAAACATTAATAGATGTAAGTAAATCACGCAGTTGGTTTTTATTACAGGTGCCCACTGGCGTCGACGCTGTTGCTGTTAATAGCGGCGGGCGTAGAGCCCAGCACGTTTCCGCTGATCGACACGCCGCCACCTGATTCTGTCAAAGCTTCGCTATCTTTACTCAAAGAATTAGGTAGGTCTAAAGACAAAAAGCATTGCGGTTCGGCTCATACAGCAAATAAACCATTATAATTATATCATTATTTTATTATGGATTATTTGTTGCTTCCGTGTCAATAACGCCTGATGCAAAATGTTTTCTTAGTGACTCCTGAAAATAAGAATACATGCCACGACATGCTGTATCAGTAGTGTTCAGTGTGACGCATGAATGACGTCAACTTGGCTTTAAAGTTATGCTTTTGTTACAGGTGCCATTGATAATGATGTCCAACCTAAATTGACAGTCACTGGGAAAAAGATGTCAACGTTCCCAATAGAGCCGAAATATGCTAAAGTTCTTTTGAGTGCACCAGAATATAATTGTTTAGATGAAGTACGTATTTCTTAAATAAAACTACTTTAAATATTTCTTAGTAATATGTTCTAATAAAAATTAAACATATTTATTTGTTTTCTGTTCCAGGCTCTAAGTTTAATAGCAGTGTTGTCCAGTGAAAATGTGTTTCACACTCCAATGCACAAAAGAGAGGAAGCTATAAAAGTGAAGCAGAAATTCTTGTCACCTCTAGGAGATCACATCACTCTCCTCAATGTGTTCAAAGCTTTTTGTAAAGCACCATTAAAAAAAGTTAGTTTTAAGAAAGTATAATTTTCACCGCCTCTTTATAACATAGCAGTATATTAGAATGTATAGTCATGTCTAAGCAGCAGACATTTCTGACTTCTACAGACTAATCTGATGACGAACGCAAAAGTAAATTAAATTAATTATTTTTCCAGCAATGGTGTAAAGAGAATTATTTAAACCACAAGAATTTGACGTATGCGTGCGAAGTTCGACAGCAACTGTTGGTGATCTGTCAGAAACTGAACATGACGGTCTCTAGTTGTGGCCAGGCATATGATCAGGTAAACATACAAATATACAATTTTAACTAATTATGATTTATGTGTAGTGTAATAACGAAGAAATTTTGATTTGAGAATATGACTTTGTAATATTCCAAAAGATTTATTATTATTATAATACCTAAATAACCTATAACCTAACCAACCTATCCTGTTTAACCTATTATGTGTTGTTGCCCAGTTACTGGGTTGTGGAGGTCAGATAGGCAGTCGCTCCATGTAAAACACTATTCAGCTGCATCCGGTTGGACTGGAAGCTGACCCCAACACATGGAAAAGGCTAAGCGGGTGTTGATTATAGCCACGACATATTCCAATGAACTCCATATTCCCTATTTCAAACTGAGTAGGTAACAATTTTCTTAGATCAAGAAAAACAATTAAATATTTATTGAAATAAGCCTAACTGGTCGTGTTTCAGGTACTCAAATGTTTACTTTGCGGTCTGTTCACGAACTGCGCGTGGCAGCGCGGCGGGGCGAATGGTGCGGGCGCGGCGGGCGGCGCGGGCGGGGCGGGCGGGGCGGGGCGCTACGTGACGGCGGCGGGCGCGGCCGCGGCGCTGCACCCCGCCTCCGCGCTGCACAGCACGCGCCCCGCGCCGCCCGTACTGCTCTACACGGAGCTCCTGTCCACCAGCCGCACCTACATGCTCACCGTGTCAGCGATACAGCCGCAATGGCTGCACCAAGTAGCGCCAGAATACGCGCGCCGCTGTCGAGCCAACCGGTGACAGCGGTTTCGATTCGATATTACATTGATTTTTTACTCTTTCATTTGCCGCGGTGAGAGTGACTGTCTAAAACGTTTGCCGAAGCGTAAAGGACGCGTGACCGTCGCTCGTTGACGGTCGAGTACGTGGTGATATGTTTGGTAGTCCAATTCTCACGTTCGCAACGATTCGAGAGTGAAGAGTTATCGTTTTCCATTCTAGTGCACGTGGACGGCTTATTATGAGTGAAGGTGCATGTGTTTATTGTATTGTTAATTTGTATAGTGTAAGTTTAATTGTCGTCTCGGTTATAAATGGAGCGAATTATGTACCAGAAACGTTACATTTAGTAAATACTTAAGTGTGTGATATAAATATTGTTATAGGATTCATTGTTTTGTTTTAAGATGCAATTAATTGTTATGTAAGTATGTTAAGGTACACCGGTATCTCCACCGTTTAAAGTTTTTACTGCCACTAAGTAAATTATGTATGCTCTGAAAATGTTGTGTATGTTTGATCAATAATAAAAACACCACAATACAATCGCCACAATTTTAAATTACGTTATGTTATCATAGGCACATACATACACGGTTACTTGTACATCGTTTTGGAGCTAAAGACAGAAACTGCAGTCCAGTAATAGTTATTATTGGCGATGTTATTTTTTTTATAAGGTTTTTTTTTCATTTGCTTTAAATGTTAGTAGTGCTTCTGTCTGATCGATGAATGAATTTTTCAATAGCTACCGTTCGCATGTGTAGCCGAGCGTCGATAAGGTTTACTTTACAGGCACATATTATGCATTAGTCAATAAGTGGAATATGGGATAGTGGGATATGTGTACTATTTCACGAATTAAGTGTCCGTGTTTTTTTTTATTGATAATAATAATGCTAATATTCATGTATTCAAGTATTAATGATGCTTATAGATTCTGTTGCTATGACAGAGCTTATGGCTTTCGGTTCCAGGACGATGTAAAAGTAACCGTGTATAACGTTATTAATCATTGGTTATATTACATCAACGCCCCTAGTAGTACCGTATACTTGTTTAAATAATTACCTGGTGCTAAATACGAGGTTTAAGATATAAGAACTTGATGTAAAAACATGATTGTAAATAAGTGTATCATACTAAATAAAGTTTTATCAACGTACATACCCTGTTTAATTTAAAGTTTATGTGTAGTTAAACGATTCCTATTACAATGATTGATGGTGATGATGTATGGAGTTTCTTGCCCGTTCTGCTCCATACGAAACTACCTTTTGGAATGAGCAACTAGATTCAATAGTTCTAATTAATTGACGTCCAAAAGTACCTTTTAATGGTCTAATTAGAATAAATGATTTGACTTTGACTTTGAACAAATCGTTTTTGTCATATAAATAGACAAGTGCACACCTGTAATTCACGAAGGGATGGGAAAAATAAAGTATAAAATTGACATGTCATCAGAAGTCTCTTGTTACGTAATACAGGACGTTTAACTAAGTCCCTCAAATGCTTTCTTTGTCGTCGGAGGCTTAGTGAAGTGGTGGAAAATGCTACGTACATGATGAGCTTCGACTCGTTTGATCATAAACCATATACCGACCGTATACGTATATAACCGTATTTTATTGGTTGTCGCGATGGCCCAGCGGTTAAGGCGCCCGCCTCTCATGCACAAGGTTCCGGGTTCGTAATCGGGCACGGGCAAGTGCCAATGTGAGTTTTTGCAATTCATTTGTACCTACTTTCAACGTTTATCTTGGACATCACTGACATCGTTCACCATGCCAGAGGCCCTTGAGGCGGTTTAGAAACTCTGACACTAGGGTGTATGGGGTCGTTAAACCTTACTGCCCACACGATAAAGAAAGAAGATTGAACATTTATGAAATAATAAATTACGATTTGAAAAAGTCTACAAGTTGAAATGATTCAACTCGGTACCTAATTATACTTACCATAATAATCAGTGATCGAATTAGCTAGAGCTAATGTGCCTAAAGTTTAAAGAAAAGCCAAGAAGCAGAGACCTTACGTCTCAAAATTTGTTTCGAAACATTACTACTTACAACTAAAACGAATAAAGTAAAACAACTATTGAATAAATTTCCTGTTTCTGTTTTTAATAAAAGAGTATGCACGATTTTTATTGTAGAAAGAATCAACTTTACTTTCGTGTACTTGCTCATCATCTTCATCACCATCAACAGCCCATCGCAGTCCACTGTTGGACATAGGCCTCCCCCGAGGTGCGCCACTGAGCCCATTTTCTTTTTGAGCTATGCAATTTTTTCTTTTTTCAACGGAAACTTACTTAAAATTTTAACAAAATTGCCTTTACACGTTCCGCTACATGCTTACATGTTCAAAAAAAATTGAACTACGTTAATTTTTTACATTTTAAAGGAAACTTAGTTAAAATTTTAACCAAATTGCCTTCACTTGTGAAAAATTTACATAGCTCTTTTTTGTTTCTTTTCATCATATTAGTTTTTCGATACTAAGCAAGTATACAAAAGTAAAGTTAAATCTTTAACACCTTAGATATTCATATAAAAACGATGAAACTGACGGAACGACGTGACTCCTAGTTGCTACACCGAGTGCTACGCCGTAGCAAAAGACGTCTCGTTACGTATTTCTACAATTATCAATGTAGGGCTAAAAAACGTCTTCATTCCTAATCACATCGAGCGTAATTTTCAAAACATTGTGCCAAATAGGTAGTACATAAATCTTTATTATGTTAAACTTCGCGGCTCCATTTTGTAGATCTGATTTACATATCTACTATCAGATCAGAATGTTGCAGTCAGATTGTAATGAGATCGTAAAGTGGATTACTTTTATGGTTCCACTTCCATATTTACTCTTGAATGCTGTGTAAAAAGTTGCCATTCCAGCTTCTAATTGAAATAGCTCCTTGCCAAATTTAATTTCCTCGCGCACTTCTTTAAAATTTATTCTGTAATAAGCAGCAATGGAAGTCGTAAAAAAAGGATCCAAGGGGAACTGACGACATTCCCCTCATTAAAATGATTCCAGCTGGAAGCGGAACAATGTTAATTCGATAATTATGCAAATTTCTAGAAATAATTCATTAAAATGTATGACGAACGGTGCGTAGTAAACGGAATCGGCTCTTGAAGATACCTATTTATTTTTAAGGAGTTTTAGAGAAATGTATTGAGGGATGCGATGAAAAAGAAAGTACATAGATAGGTCTTCATCTTCTTTATCGTGTGGGCAGTAAGGTCTAATAACGACCCCACACACCCTAGTGTCAGAGATTCTAAACCGCCTCAAGGGCCTCTGACATGGTTACCGATGTCAGTGATGTCCAAGATAAACTAAGAAAGTACTATGAATTAGAAAAAGTCACGTTGGTACTTGCTCGTGCCCGGTTGCGAACCCACAACCTCGTGCATGAGACATGACGACATAGGTATAGAATGTCTTCATATAATAAGTTCACCATTTCAATTTTCCAAGTCAAAATGTGACACCCGGATTTACACATGGGAAACGAGCTTCCACATTTCAAACGTACGTGTTATTTCAATGTTTTATTCTTAACTCCGCCAACACAATATTTCATTTATTATGCTTGTACAAAGACAAGCTTAAGTCTTAAAATGAGTGTTTAGGAACCGAAAATAATTGAGTAGCAGGGTGATGTTAGAAAACAGGAAATATTTATTCTTTACACAAGAACATGAAATTGAAAATTGAACATGAAACAGCTTATTCATTTTCTTGTGTAAAGAATGAGTAAGAATAATTTCATGCTTGAATTTTTAACGTGTGGAGTGCTTTTTAACTTCTGGACTTACAGACTATTTTTTAAAATTCTCGAGGATCCCTTGACTGGTATTGGTATTTCAGGTGGCCTGCGCTTCCCTATCTATTATAAAAGTAAAACTTTGCAGGTTGGTACTTACTAAGTTGCCTCTTATAAAAACTCATCGTGAAACTTTGCAAGAAAAAATGGCTTATATCAAAAAAGATAGTAGGTACTTATGTTCAGAAAGTTCATCTTTTAAACTTTATTAGATTTTCAGTGATCATTTAACCGACCCGCAATACCTTACATACCGAGAGGAAAATGATGTAGGTTTTCCTAAATTATAACTTACGGCTAATTAGAGAAAATATTTTTTGGAATAAAACCCAAGATAACTTTCAAATTTAACTAAACAGTGATACTATGTGTATGTATTACCTACAGGTATCCGCTATTATGATTATTGTATGTAATTTTTTTTTAAACAATGTAAATTCACGAAATAAAAGTGAACTACTATTCCTACTTAAGACTTAAGCAGTGGGTACGAACACTATACATTATGTAGTATTACCATTACTTCGTAGGTGCAAACGCTGCGGTCCCATACCCGCTGTGGCTAATGGGACTTTGGAATGGATGCCATAGTCGATAACGTTCTCCCTCGTGTCTGGTTTTTGTGTTTTTAACGCTAATTGCCCAACTTTCTTGTAATAAATTACATGCTTTTGATACGCCATCAATTATCACGGGCCGTTGTAATGAAACCGGGTTGGTTATACGCAACCCATAATTCTTTGGATTTGACTCTCATTTGTAAACTGTAATCCTTTTCAGTCTTTCTCTTTCTTCTGTTTAAATAAAATTAAGTACATGGTTCCGGCAAGCGCAGCGTAGGACGTCCACCCACAAGGTGGACGGACGACCTGATTAAGACCGCAGGAAGACGCTGGATGCAGGCCGCTTCCAACCGGTCTTTTTGGAAATCTATGGGGGAGGCCTATGTCCAGCAGTGGACGTCCTGCGGCTGATATGATGATGATGATGATGACATGGCTCTGTAGTCTAATACCTATTTACGAGTAAAAAATAAGAAACTAATCTTTAACGTGTTGGCGGCTCGATCGCTGTTGTAGGTGAAGATGATAACAGAATATGAGATGAGTTCGTACTCACGTTCTCGCGTCTATATCGGCACTCGTGCGTACAAGTAAAAATTGTATAAAAGCTTTGGCGAGCAAATGAAGTAGGTATAGATATTTCCACAACGGTTACCTCTCGAAAGGGTCCGGTGTCTCGAGGGGCCGAGTTTGGACCGCGCTACTCCACAAGGATCTCGTTACGTGTATCGTTCCAAGGTAGCTATATCTAAAGGCTCTACTTTGTTGTCATAGTAGGTTCGTATTTATACGAAGTTTTTTGAGTAACATCATACCTTCAGTAAAGGGTTGTCGATGATATGAAGTAGGTAGGTACCTATCTACTAGATTTATTGCAAAGTAATTTCTGACTTGATGTTTTTGTGTTAAGTATCTGTTTTCCTTCAAAGTGTCTCTCCAATTTAATTAACGTTGACGTCGCCTGTTACCTTTACTTACGGGATCTAATCTAATATATAGTGTTAAGGGCCTAAGTAAGGTTAAATGAAGTAAAGTACGTACCAAAGTTATGCCTACAACAATAAAATTGGAGATTTTATGAATATCTCAACAATATCTATTATTATTCTTTAAATATACAGCACATCAATCCATAATTTATTTTATAATGTTGATGGGTTTGTTACTATGTTATCTCTTTAACCGCCATTTAAATACAGGTAAATGTAAATTTTATTGCCGAAAAATTGCAATATTTTTATGAAATAAAGAATGGAGTTTTCCTCATTCTCATGAACCAAATTATTATGTATTCAACAACACCACTATTTCACCTACACGTAAATGTTGTGTGTTTTTCAGTGCGGTTCTGTCATCAGCAGTTTTAATTCGAGTTTAATTAAAATGCACTCGCTATAAATTACCTTCTTCCGGACAAGTTGCGTTGCACAATACGCGAGCATATGCCGTTATTTGTATTGTCTGCGGTCTACTTCACGGGTGGTTGCCATACTCAATATTACTCGTATATAATATACGTATGTAGTACGTACGCAGTAGTTAAAAAAAAATGCATTGAGGTATACCTACGGTACATATTTATTTCACTAACATTTATTTAGAAGACTATAAAGCGTCAGTGTCTCGGCATATAGACACACACCCAAGGGAAATAACAAAACAATTTGCAATGGAATGGTGAACGTATATAAGTGCCGACAAAATTTTATCGAAAGATACTTTTCAAATCTAACCGTGTGATGTGCGTCTCCAGTCTGCACTCGTTGCGAATAGTACAGAAATTCGTTTACAAGCTAAAAGCTTTCCATTTGGTGGGTAAAACGTTGTAGGTGTTAGGCGTCGCCCTGTTCTCGAAACATTTTCGGTGACATATTGGTACTACCGCTATTGAGTTTTTATTAAATTAATATTGTGGTAAGCTATCTGTAGTAGCCTGAATGACTAACATAACGGGTTTTTGGAGGGCAAATAGGCAGCCGTTCCATGTGAAATGCTGGTATTCAGTTGCATCCGGTTAGGCTGGAAGCCAGTCATAAAATGTTTTGGCAAAAGGTTAGGCGGATGATGAGTAGGCAACCTACTTGAGAGTAGTTACCTAACTATCTTTCTATACAGGCACATTAAACTATAATATAACAAATATTTGGATCTGAAAGAGTTAGAGCACCGATGTATGTGCTCACCCTATGATAACGTAGGGTACCTATCTGCCAGCTACAAAACATAACAAATATTTTCATGATTATTAATAGTAGGCATGTAAAAGGAAGAGAATTTATGAGAAATCGCATTATTACAATAAATAATAAAACCAAAAAGCTAATCACGAAATTCCTACAATTAGACACCTCGGCGTGCGGAATTTTCCTCAATAAGTTATAAACAAAATAAAAAAAAACTCGGTAGGTACTTTATGTATTTAATCAATTTCCCTAAATGCTCGTTATTTTAAGTTGCCTGTTAACCGTCTTAGCATTAATTTCTTTTTTCTCTGAAATCCTATTGTTTAAGTATAAAAATCTCATTACAATTTGTTTTAAGATAGTCTCTGCGGGCACGCTAGAGCACAAAGTAATCAAATCGTTAGATTATATAGATATTTAAGATATCTTTTTTAACCAATGACGCGAAAAATGGCGTCGCTTTGGTGGAGATCCTCGTGAAAGTGCTTATTTGCATCAAGATGAGAGAGAATGAGGAAAAATGAAGTGTTGAAAATGGAGCCAGCCAAATTGTTAATTTAATTGCAAATTCATTAAAACGAATACAATTTATTTTTGTGTTAGATCCACGGAAATGTACTTCTTCTTTTTAATACTTGCTTCACTAAGAAGTTGTTTAAATCATAAGTACTTTAATAAACAGTCACCCACGCAAACAAATCAAAATTACGCATAAATTATTATGTCATAACGATAAAAGTGAACGAAAAAGTGGAAAGCGGTTCCCGGGAAGGGCATATTGTTATTAAAAGGCCGGAGAGCGCTACATACAACAAAAATGTACAATCAACAAAGTTGTTTAGAGGCTGCCATTATCAGATACATTTTATTGCAGCCACATGGGTCCTTCACAATATCAATTGTGAAGATCTATGTAGTCAAGAAGTGCACTTTCTAGTGCAGCGGTACGTCTGGTCCAGTAAATCAGGCGATGTTGGTCAGAGCAGAGCACACGGTACAGGCGTGTACTTCGTTGGCTCGCATGTTGGACGCAATCTCCTAAACCCCACACCGCCATACTGCGAAACCGAAACCAGACGGCCATACTTGCTTTGTCGTGGATACTGCTACTTACGTATTGTTAGCTTTTAAAGCACGTTTTATAAGACTTTCTGCTCCATAGGTAACGTGGTTTTACAGAGGATTTATGTTTCGTATTTTCAGTAGAGCAAATGAAAATTTCAAAGAATACTAATAATGCCATTGTTTACCTTAATCTGAGCTGAACTCCAAATAAATCAAAGTAAAAGAACCTGGTTTAGGGAAAAGCTCTTAGGGAATTCCCAAGCTCATAGATAATATAGAGCGGGATCTTACCGTGGTAACCGCAAAGAGGCGTAACCTATATATCATGGTAGACAATGGGTTTATTTCTCTGTCGATCTAGATTTACTGTCATACCTACAAGGTGGGCTCCGTCTGGCAGCCCGTCTAAGGGGAAGTTACCTCTCAACACTACTGCATTCGTGCCATCAGTCGCAATATGTCGACGTGCCCTGAATACTCAGACTTACAATGATAGACAGAATCCTCTATGTTCTGTGTGACTTTGTTTTAAAGACATTTTTGAAATCAATTTAAAAACATACGTAACAATATACCTTATGACTATGGTTTAAACCCGTGAGGAATCGTCGTAACAGCAGGACGAAAACTTGGCAGTTTACCAGATTCAACTCCATACCCGCCGCAAAGATCAGAAGTCATTACGATTGAAAATGCACGTGTAATCGAGAATGGATTGAAAACCGCGAACTATTTATTCACAAAATATAAACCGTTGTAGATGAATAATTTTGCTTTCGTTTTTGTTACAACCTATAGTAAAACCTAGAGTAGTTAACTCGTGGAACAAACTAGCGGTGTAATGGATATCTACTGCAGTTTCCACACGTTTGGGTTCATAGCAAAAAGTTTTCAACACGTTGTTTTGTGTTTAGTATTTATTATTCTGTAGCACGGAAGTGCAATTCACATATCGTGCGAACACCGTAGGCGCTGAGCGTCGAGGGAGCGGTCATCAGTGGAGGCAGTTCGCCTTACATTATGAATCTGTAGAATGTGA
This sequence comes from Caradrina clavipalpis, assembly GCA_932526535.1. Taxonomy (NCBI): domain Eukaryota; kingdom Metazoa; phylum Arthropoda; class Insecta; order Lepidoptera; family Noctuidae; genus Caradrina; species Caradrina clavipalpis. The sequence continues at coordinate 10,080,758 of OW052091.1, read as the reverse complement.
AAATTCTGTAGAACTTTGATCGAAATTTATAAGAAATTTTATTCTCAAATTGCGGTACTTCTATTGAATTATCGCACCCCAAAGAACAAGTAGGTAATTTACGCGTACATTACCGCTTTATAATGGCATAAACGGATTTACTCGCAGGTGAAGGCACGAAGGTATTTGTCGCGTCGCGAACGCGGCGCGGGGCGGTGCGGCGGACGCAGGGCGCGGGGCGGTGCGGCGGACGCAGGGCGCGGGGCGGTGCGGCGGACGCAGGGCGCGGCGCGGGCGAGGAGACAATCTCGGCGATGGCTCATTCACTGCTGCAACGAGCCGAGCAAAGAATTGAATTGGAAGCAAATGTGCCGTACGGATCTGCCGTCGAATATAAACTGAACCACTCCCGAGTAAGCGGCTCTGATCATGAAATAAAGAAAGCCTCAGAAATAAATTTTCTAAACGCCGACTGATTTTAAATTGGGTAATAAATATTGGAAGACATCTCGGCGACTCTACTTAATTATCATCACACGGGGAATGAATGAGTATGTTATTATTTATGGGTTATACGGGTAGACAGCCGGAGGAAAGGTATGTAATGAGAGGAGGGTGACTCAGTCGGCTGTCACTCCGACCTGTCAGCACGCTGACTCGGCTTTATAATAAGATATCGTTTGTTTACGGATGCCGTTAAAAAATAAGTAATAGGTACGAAGCGGTTATAAAAATAATAAAAAGCTTATCTAAGTAATCGTGTGCTGATCGTTTGCTCGGCTCTGTTCGGTGTAGCAACAGAGAACACTATAATATTGAGAGCCAATCTCGTCACATTAATCGAAAATCCACCGATAGTGCAGTTCCATTGTTGGTTCATCTACTTGTTATTTACATGTGCGGAAACAGAGGGAGCAGTGGTCGCAGTGTTCCGGAGTGAGCTTTAACAAACGGCTGGTTGCAGGCGAGGAAGCGTTTGTGGGCGGGTTCATTTCCGTGCGTGCGTCCGCGGCTATGGCCCTATTTCCTCTTCGCTGATAGTCCGTTTACGAGCACAGCTCCTTCGCGACTGCGTCTGTGTTTGTACGAAACCGATTGTGCAATGTAACAAAGAAAAGACTGTTGTAGTCTGTCAATCTTTGGATACTTTTTTTATTTATTATAAGTGTTCTTTTCAGCTATTCGTTTAGAAAATACTGTATCTATCAAGTATTATCACAGGGTACACATGGGGTTGATTTTTTAAGATACTGTATGAGCTTGTTTTGGGTTTTCAATCACGCGATGACAGAAGTGCTAAAATAAGTAACCAGTGTCGTCAGATACAGTTGAAGTTTTCTTGGAAACCGATTGATATTTTAAATGATTTTATTTAACGAATAGAAAAGAAACAGTTTATGAATTAAACATATTCGAAGACATTTCTCGGTTTATAAGAAAACTTTATCTATATCTGATGGCCTCTAGTTACTTTTCGTTTTTATCGAATAGACTTTGTAGGGTTTCTCGCTTAAAATTTCAAAACTTTTAAGCAAGAGTGATATTAAAATCCTATAAACTTCATAACGTTGACACAAAACCAAATTGATATACGTATTGAATGACATTTCACATAATACTACCTAAGTACTTACTTATTTTATTCCAAGTCAAGGAAAGACATTGAATTCGAATTCGAATAATACCTATTTCAATATTCGTTCGTCTCCGATTTGCTCTATCTCATATAATCCAGTGTGGATTCCTATGAAGCTTTCATATTTCATGACAAATGAACTCATATTTGAAATGTTGAATAACAATACTTTGTATAGATACCTACGCGAAATAGTGTTCATAACTAAACGTGTTGTCTCGAAATAGTGTTTATAACTAAACGTGTTGTCTCTTGTATGTATTGTTAACTTTATTGGTTTGGTTTTGTAACTGGTAATTATCCCAGTTACTAAACCAAAACGGGCAAACATCTTGAACAATCATGGCGCCGATAGCGCAGATTCTCGTTCTACGTTCCTTAAATGATACCGTATTAACGATTTTTGCGCATAATCCTTTTGGGTACTTGTCCCATTGACCGCGATGCGGATGAGTTCTTTGATGCCCTGTAACCTCCCTTATTTTTTTTAAATAACTGTTCATACTTTATAATTTAATTATTATTATTTAAGATAGTTTTATGTTTGAAAAATAAACATTGAGTATTAATCTGGTTGTTTGTATATAATAGAACATACATTTAAAAACAGACTCGATCGAAAAGGACAATAATGCTTCTACTTATCCTTCAGGAATGGGACTAATGATTATGACAGTCATTCGTTTTATCCCCATTATGAGCCAGTAAGCGTTTATAGTCCGTTCTGAAAAGTAAGTAGTAAGTGTCCATTACTGGGATCTATGTAAGCCTCCTCATATGTCCTAATCACTCTAATTAACAAACTAAATGTTGATCGCAATCGAGCTTGTTTTTGCTCAAAAGGAAGACGGTGAAAGTCTAAAAATAGATCCGGTCGCGTTATGGCACCCAGGGGAATTGGTCAGTCCTTTGTCGGGTCCACACTGTTATTTGACTCTGGGTTATACTTTGGATAGAGATTTATAGACTAGTATATCTATGGCGAAGGTTTCACGATTTTTCTTGACTTTTCTTTCTAAAAATACAGTATTTATTGCGCTTCGGAAGCTGCTCTTATCAAATCTGTCAGCGTTCTCTACTGGCACATATACATACATACCTATTGTCTACTGTTAATGGAGATCTCTTTGATTTATCATCGTACGGTAGTTAGGGAGGGAACGCTCATTACAACACGGCATCATTACAAGTCCCACGGCAGGCCCTTGTATCTCGATAGCTCGGTGTTCGGGGTAAGAGATAACGGCCGTGTCCTCGATACGTGATTTGTAACCCTTCTTATTACATATAATTTCATGCAAATGGATTTAATCATTAAATATGAGTGGCGTTGGTAATGTTCTCACTGTCACTTACAGTTTTTCCCTTTTCCCTTTTCTTATACCTCTTAAAATAGTCTATAACACCATTTTCGCCGTTATCTCCGAAGTTTGCAAAGCGAAACTGTAGAATAAGGGTTTATGTAGGTTTATGAAAATAAAACTCGAAAAATAAAATGGTTTCTCTATCTAGTACAGTTTTTTAGAAGTAGGTAAAAACTTTTTACAAACAAAAGTTAGTTAAGCGGTCTCAAAAATTAAGTTTGGAAATGGAAAAGTATTTTTTCTACGGAACTTTCGATGCGCAATTCCGCTTTCACTTGCATTTGCTCGGGTTTTTTATCCTCATAGATAGGTATTTTTCGTTTAGTATATAATTTACGAAGGAATATTAGGTGTATACGTAGGTTGGGCGTTGGACAGACTTTAAAGGTACAAATACTCTGTTGCCAAACAAATAAAGTGTAGTTTAAATCAGATTGAAAATGCAGTCAAGGGTAAAAACGTAAATGAGAGCAAAGAACACTTGCGTCGTGGTCAGCAATGTACATACAAATGAGTTGGCTCGCCCCAGACCGTCCTATCGGTTCACTGTCGCCGCGACTTGACATGAATCTCTTCGAATGACTACATTCTGATATTCCAATCCTTTTCAGGAATTTTCGTCTGTATGTAGATCTCCAATGGCAAATGTATCTACTTGTATGTGCAAAAATTTTACAAAAATATACGGTGAATTAGATAGACAGACAGCTTGAAAGTTACGATGGCTTTGAAATGTTGATGAAGCTGTGACAGTTCTGTAAGTATGTAGCAAGCGGGCCGATTCAGTATTCAGATAAAATAAAAGAAAGATACCCTTCGAAGACGGACACAAAACACGCCCCACAGCTATATTTTTGGACGAGCAGAGCTCTGAGGCTGCGATAGCGCTAGACAAAAGAATACTTACATACTATAAAGAAGTCAATGTAGAGATCTAAAGCGGACAACGGTTTGTTGAAAACCGCCTTTCCTTTGTGAACGGTTCTCTTTTATGCAAGTTACTATACCGTCTTCCGTTTAAGCAATGCCATTACCTCTCGATCGAATGTGAAGTATTCGCTTTAATGAATCCACTCGACTCGAGAAGTTCTCCACTCGGTCCCTGTTTGCAAGAAAAGAGTGCATTACCATCGTAAGCATAATAATGGTTCGTTAGGTGGCCTACTTTTTGAAGGATCAATGGGTGCGTGCGTACTCCTCTGGCGTTTGTTCCATAAAGACCCGCGTTTTATAAGACCTACGCATAAACTGCTGTATTTAGTTAAGATAACAAAGCAATTTATTGAAGAACGTTTGAGATATGAAGTTGTTTTCCATACATAAATGACGTGTTTATGTTAAGACTCTGTTTTGTCAAATCAGATTGCTTTTTATTAGCTTAAGGTCGCTAGACAGAGTATTTGCATGGCGCAAAAATTAAAGAAACGTTACATCAGCTATTGTAAGCTGCGCTGATCCAGTGAAATATGAAACATGTAGGGGAGCTGGCAGGCCGCCAACTGCTTGCATCACACTATAACAAAGGGTTTCATATCAGGAAATTGTTCCTAGAACAATAGCAGAAAATATAAGCCTGCTTGTATTACAAAGCTCGAATAACCCGCACTTGAAAATATTATCGAAGACATCCAACGTTGTTCTTACATTTATGAAAAGCATTATTTCTCAAAGGTACACGTTTTTGTCATAATTTACTGTTAATGAATGGAATTCTTTGTTCACTGTATTTTTACTCAGTTCATAGAAAATATCTTACAAACGAATAACTCTACAACCTTTATTAATAAAAATACTCACTATAAACAATATATATTTTTGAACGCTAATATTTTATGCATTTAATTTTAAAGCTTTTGATGTATTTACTTTGATACTCTGCATACTTCACGTACAGTTATTAATACTGTTTTGTTTTTATTCAACGTGCACAGTAAGTAATTGGTATTAATATTCTTTTGTGTTTATATTGCTTTGGGTATAAAATAAACAAATGTACTGAAACGTTGGTTTTCCCTCGGGCAAACAGCAAGAAGCAACTGAGGAAAACGGCTTTTATTGGAGTTGGTAGGCGAAGGAATAACAAATAGTCAACACTTGTGCACTATTGCAATCTTTTAAGCTCAGTACGTATTGCTATAATGGTTGTAACCGGTGCTGCGACGTAATAGACGTCCTCTGCTGATATTGCTTATAGAATAAAGAGCACTCCGGAGACTTAGCGGAACACGTGCCACTATACGTACTTATCCACTTGTTCGCAGCACTGTCTTGCGACGACTAATTTACATTAGAGGGCAATTTGGAATAGAACCTTAATAAGAAAGAGCTAATTTTAGTTTGACGATGTAAAATGTGGTAGTGGAATTAGTGTAGGTCATAGCGTCGTTTGTATTGAGTTAAGAGCGTCGCAATCCCGACGAAGCCGCCAGTTGGCCGGGGGCCATCCTGCCGACCGGATCTTTTTATTGCTTTTTACAATACAACAGCAATAATATATCTGTTGAAGTCGTTATGTACTGGAAAATGTTCACTTCGGACACGAATCATTTAATGTACGAGGACGTTGTGATATGCAGTATTGTTTAGAAAATAAAACATCAAAGTAACGCAGTAAAGTAATAAATTGAAGAGTTTTATAATACACTAGCTTCTGCTCGCGACTTCGACCGCGTGGCATATTTCACCCGGATTTAGTTACGTCTTTGGTTACTACTCCGCTCCCGTGGGTCGTACCATGATGTTATATAGCCTATGTTACTTAGGAATAATGTAGCTATCTATTGGTGAAAAAATGGTTAAAATCGGTCCAGTAGTTTGGAGCCTATTCGATACAAACAAACAAAAATATCTTTTCTGTTTATAATATTAGTATAGATTTGTATTATAAAACTCTTCAATTTCTTACTTCACTAAGTCCAATTAAAATATAAAGTTTATATTTCTTGACTTTCAGTCTTAGGATTAAAGTAATATTTCTGATTCGGACAGCGCGCTCGTTCGTATGTGCCGTAGCATCTTGCGCTTTCTTGCTACGGCGTAGTCAAGTGCACGAGATGCTACGACAGCAGCGTAGCACTCGTAACAGACAACTTGTTTGCACAATTTATTGCTCCCCCGACCGGGATATGTTTGACTGGTTGTTTCTGAGACAGCGCCAGATGACGAGCGCTTTTATTTCATACAGCTACGCTAGCTCAGCTGTAAGTACTGTGCTTAGCGTGAGTTGACTGCAAATGTTTTATTTCATGACTTATTATATTTATTTTTGGTTTTTAGAGTTTGAATAAATTATAAATCGAATTCTTAACTACTCGAGTTGTCAATTATTTTTTTGGGTGGGTATTGTGGCCACCGTGATGTTCGATTATCGTTGATGCAAAAGTTTAATCTCTTCTAGAATGATTTTTGATTACATTTACTTGACATGACATGTATTTGCGTGATGAATAACATAATGCAAGTATTTTTTAAACACATCTATTTTAATGCAGCTCAAACGCTGTATACACTTTCAGACGGAGACGAAGCGTATGCGATGAACGTTTATGATAACATATCTGATTGCTATATTTCATGAACTAAGTCTGGCTGCAATTCGAATAAAATTGAATAAAGCGCCGTTCATACAAAAACGGTGGCTGTGATGGTCGTCTCTGCCTAAGCAACACATTAAAGAGCGTGCTTACTAACTCACTTTACTCACTCACTTAACTCACTCACTTTACTCACTCACTTGCATTCGCACCGCGAACATTCTTTGCACGAGCTTTTGTTACGCACCGAACATTCTTACGAAAGAAACGAACAGTTTGGTGAGTGTGTCACAAACATGTTTTTTTTATATAAGTATATAGCTCTATTGATAGATACTAGCATTGATCAAGAGCGAATATTCGTGACCAATGCTAGTACAATCAGCAACTAAACTCGATTAATAATGTTACTTTTACATATTATTTAAATAAACACAACACACTGCATTCAGAATTTTAGATCGACTAACAACATGATATACTGCTTAAAATGATAAATAAACAATTACTACTTTCACAATATGTTCACGTGTTACGTTTAATACATTACACATGGTAGTTACGAATTGAACACCTTATTATTTCCCATAGCTGCCGTAAAGCGTTCACCTCAGGGATTAGACGGGCGGGGGCGCCACTGGCGTAATTTAAACATTACACTCCGATTAGCAACATATTACAACTAGTAAGCGAGAAGATTATTATAATCTCTTCACATAAACGTTTGTTGTTATCTGTGGGCGCCTGATATGCGCTGAAGTGATTGTAGTATTATCACCCTGTATGTATTAGGTCAGGTCAACATAGGGCCTTTAAAGGTTGTTTTTGTTTGAGATTACAAGCTATTTGGGTTGCATATTACCTGCTAGTATTCTTGATAATATCTCCTGTAAAGCATTATGCTTTTACTAGCAGTTGTACCTATTGTACTTATAGTGGTTTTAAGTCTAGTTACATCGTCGTCGTCTTCACATTCATAATATATTTATTAAATGAATGTATGCATACAAAATATTCCACATGTTTTTAAAGAATGAGTATAAAGATATTTTTCCATTCTTCTCTATATAAAACTATTATGGAAGTGTCAGCTAGATTTAATTATTTTATCTTATAAATGACGTTCAAAAGCGCCTCTTGATGGTGTTACTGTAATTAATTATGGGCATTGACTGAATACCATACTGCATCGGAAATCACATTCAAGTCTTTTCACTCGCTACCCTTCTTTTTTTTATAGATAGGAAATCATCAAATATCTTCCTTCGCCCTGGGCGGGACGGGAGGGAGTGTCAAACTTTTACTGACTAAAACCCATCTATGTTCCTTCATGTGCCTTTTGCGTTCCAAGGGCGCGGTATCTTTTTCGAACAACCCACAGACACTCGCTACTCTGCTCCTAAGTGTCTAGGCTACAAACGCTTCCCCAGTTAAAAATACTTAAAGAATATCTAAAGCACCTTTATAATTATGCACCCAAAGAAGCCTTTATTAGTTGTGATAAACTCCGGCAAGCGTGATCGTGCTAAAAAAAAAACTATTTCCAAATGATAAAAACAGAAACTGCGTGACACGATAAAATCTTGAATGACGCACTTGTACGATGTTAATACGCACTAAAAATTACTCTTCAGACTTGCTACATTATTTAAGAAATTATGATATAACATCTAATATTCTCGCTTCGTCATCGAGGATATTAGGGTCCTTCCTACGATACATAGTCAATAAAGAAATACAATACGAGCTGCACTGATTGTGGAACAAAAACAGTTGTTCTATTTGATAGAACAGCGGAAAATATAAATAGGGATTTATCTGTATCGAACATTGTTGTATTTCTCAAACCTATTTTATAAGTCTCCGCTGATAAAACGTTTTCAATTTACGGGTTATGATGTTTTTATGACGGACTTTGTGATGATGTATAAACTTTTATGATTAATATTTTCAAAACAACGGTTTGTTATGGAGCATCAAGAATTAAGTTTAAGATCATCGAACTCTAATGACGTCACATTTTCTTATAAACTCCTAAAATAGTTGTATCTTAGACTTTATATAAAATTATATCTCACGACTTTTCGAAACTTGCTCGTTTTCTTTGTGTTCTCAGCTGTCTGTAGTATTTAGTTTAATTAAACTTTAACGTCCATGCTTCTAATGACGTGAGATAGTAGAAGTGACGTTATCTCTTCATAACTTTCGAGTTCGCGTGCATTTGGATTGTAAATGAGTATATATTTTGAAGGAGAATGATTAAAATGTGCAAATATAAACGTTCGAGTCCGTTGTCTTTTTAATGAAAATAAAGTACATATCTAAAATCAGATAAACGATGTAGATATTTAAATGGAAATCGTAAAATCTTTGCTCAAATAGAATTCGTTCAGAAAATCGTTGTTAGCCAAATATATAGAACTCATCTGGCAGAATGAGAGCTGAAGGACAAAAGGACTTTGGGCAGTAACACGATCTGCTTGTTTGAGATTAAACTAACCCGAAACTGGATGCGCGTTAATGCTTCTAATGTGGGGTTTGTGCGGGGGAGAGTTTGTGTGTGTGCGATATTAGCTTAAGTGGTTAGAGCAAATCAAATACACCGATACCTTAAATACGTAGTGAAAATACTATTAGAAGGGAACGCGTTCGTATTACCAGCCGACTGCGGCGAAGCTTAAGGGGTGACGTTTTTATCAATGCAGATAAAATACTTTCAAATGTTCATACAGATCCAGACGTATTCACCGCATAGCCATGCTTCGGCGACCTAATACGGTTTTCCAATAACATTTATACCCGGGTATGTAATAATAAAATGAAATGGAAATCAGTAACATACTGACCTCTTTGAAGGGGATTGGAACCAATTTTCCCGAGGAAAGATCTTGGAAGGTCAAGAAGTCGATTATATTATTTTCATTCCGACACAGACTGGTATTATGTATAGTTGCCTACAATGTAAGTACCGAGTATGAATAGTTAATATGTCTCCGAGTCAGGAGTCTCAATGATTAGAATATGTTAAGGCACTGGATGGCTTTGGCTTTATATTCTTCCAGTTGTCTGTACCGTTCATGTAATGCCAATTGAACCAGAAAAGCTGTCAAGAAATCAAAAGTAAGAACGATCATATTTTACTAGATGAAAGGATCCGTGTGTCGTGCCTGTCGTGTCGCGTGTGAGGGGGGGGGGGGGGGCTAGGCAGAGCCTCTAGTTTATTCCTGTCCGCGTAGATATATAAGGGCGTTAGTCGTAATAAATGGTGACGTAAAGATTTAGCACGCGCGCTATAGTCGTTCATGTTGCGGAAAGATACAGGAACTAATGGTATTTAAAGATAGTATTGTACAATGCTCGCTGCCGATACAATTCTATGATTTATGTTTTATAACTAGTTACTTAGAGGCAGTTATTTTGATTTTTCTTTTCGAAATTGGTGTGACGTGCCTATGTTTCGGAAGCGCAGGATAATAAAGTTATGTCACAATTTGTGTACCACTCAAATAGAGAATTGCAGCAGCATCATCAAAATATATACTTTAGATTGTATCGTAACGTGTACATCGTAAACATAACGTTTATTTTTCGTTAATGCCAAGGTGATTGTTAATATTAGTAAAAGTAATTTACTAGGCTATTCGCCGCCCAGCACAATGTCATCTCAGGCTGACCTCTCTGCCAGCGTGCCTACTTTTACGGCCCACATAAAACTTTATAGGTTCACTTTATTATGTGTTAAATATATAAACTCAATTCTACTATTAGATCTTATCCATTTGTAAATCGAGTCAGCTAAACGGCCATCTTGATGTTTAATTAGCTCGACGTTAAATTGTGAGCCCAAGTAGAAATATTGTAATTGGCTCCACAGTAAAAAAAGTGATTGGCTGTTTTTCTGGGTCAGATTATACAGATTTTTTAAAAGTTGCCGTTGCTTGGCCCTTGTGTAATTAAACGAGTCAACATAAATCTGAGCAAACGAGACGCGGAAGAGTCCCCGGCCAGCCGTAACTTAGAGCTCGCCGCACCCGCCGCGTCCGCCGCGCGGGTCAAACGCGCCGCGCGACGCGCCCGCCTGCCGTCATCGTCGCCTTCATCCATCCCTCCACGCAACGAAATAATTCTCAATAAAATCTTTCCACTTCGACGTAATATTTCTCTCGGATCTTCCCTTAAAAGGAAAGTAAGATGAGGGATTTTATTTAAGTTCTTTCTTTTTTATGCAGTCCCGGTATAATGGAAATGTGTAAGTAGTTTAGTAAGGGTTGGTTGTAAAAGTAGAATTTACTACAGCGTGTGCATTATTTTTAGTTAGTGAGATGCCTACATCAGCGGAAAAGGTAAAAGACGACGGTTAACTATAAATTTTACTGCTGCGACAATAGAGCAGATACGATCATTGTTTTCTTACCTTTCGAGCTTGTGTTAAGATTTAGAATGTTGTTGTGCAGACAAGTAGTTGTTAAGGTGGCTCGTGGGGCGGCGGTGTCACCACTCTGCACCGAGATTCCCCGCGGGGACAGTTACCAGCGTCAGTTTATCTGTTAAAACCTTTGTGCTACGACAAGTCCCCACTTAATGCATGCAGCTGGCTCGAATCGACATACAACAGAGAATAAGTAACTATACATTTGAAACTAGATAAGAAACTTGAACCTCCAAAGTTTATAAAGAACGTAACAATGAGAAAGGTTACCAAGTTTTGTGTAAAAATAAATACTTAAAGATCGAGTAGTGTTGGGATGCTCGTGCAGGACAGCAGACACTGATAAAAGTTGGAAAGGACAAATATGAGAATTTGCCAAAAGAGAGCAAAATAGCAATCTTTAAAGACTAGTTTCTAATTTACAAATAAATAACAGAAATTGATGAACAATGAAAGGAGTTTCATTGTTTTGGTTAAAATATTTTGTGCCAACGACTACAAAGCGAAATGCTCCGAAAATGGCGGAGATATAAGACAAATTACACAAAAAATACACTCGAATTAAGAAGCTCCTTCCGTTTGGAGTGTTCTATAAATAGGTATTAAAATCTCTTTGTTTATCATAAGTGTTCATGTTGTTTTTGATTCAAGAAAAATAGGATTTGACTGAATTAATTTGCGAGTATACACTTGAGTCGTAATGGCAGTTCACCCTCTTTCCAATGACTCGTTGGAAGTCAATACAAATGAAATGTCATGAATAACGAATGAGACGATCAAAAGTGGTAGCGAAAATGTATACTTAAATACGATATCAAAACGGGATTTTAAACAGCTATTTTGTAAACAAGCGGTACATAAGACCTGTATTGTTCCTTTTAGGTATCATCTTCGCTGATCTTATATATAAATCTATCTATTTAGAAAAGCTACTTATTTGTACTTTCCTATAACGTATTTTTGTCGCTTGAATATACATTTTCAGTATGTTGTCAATAGTATAACCGTATAACTTCATCACGCATACACATTAGCAGCTGTTATGGCGTCGCTATATCTTTCCGTCCGTATGTCACAGGCACGTAGTTTTCCTATTCGTCTTACTTACAGATCACCGCACTCTTCTTTACGACGGAATGAGCAAATGTCTAAATTGCTAAAAGCTTAATGTGACGGAAAACTAATGTATGAGTGAGTAGTCTTTGAATAAAATATATTTTTAAATATTTTAATTTGAATATAATAATTCAGTTTATTTTTCTTCCATTTTATTTTATTGTATGATTTCAAAATTCAAATAGATATAGAGATAGTTACATATACTCGTTGTTAGTTCGACAACAGAAACAGAAACTTTGAATTTTCAAAAGGTTTCAACTAACGTTCAAAATAAAATGCAAAAGAGGCCTAAGCAAAAGCTAATAATAATTTCTGAATCCAATGTTGGTACACCAGAGCTGAAGCAGCGCAGATTACTGGGACTTATATTTACGATAAGCTAACTTGGATATTAGAATTATACCATAATGTTTATTTAGGTCGTATTGTTACCTATTTTACAAAATTCCCATTGAACCCTCCCCGAACATTCGGGAGGTTTAAATTGTCCGGATAGGCCCTAAATAGGAGGAAGGTAATGACATTTTGGTTTAATTAATATTTGAAGGTTCAAATAAACGATAAAAATAAAATCTGGGTAACTTTTCGATATGTGTGTATATTGGTAATCATAACAATGTATTCCAGAAAAAAATGGTGCTATCTAAGAGTGGGATCAGCAGTACAATAAAGGTACTGTTGCAATTTGATAGTTTGGTTATGTATTACGAACTGCCCCGTTGGTCTCGTGGTCGCAAAGCGCGACTAATGAGAAAAGTGTTATTGGGTTTTCGAATAGGGATTTCTCAGTAGCAGCCCAGAGTTTAGAAGTTGGTGGTGTGACGCCCTTGTGCCTCGGAAATCACGTAAAACTCCGGCTGTCAATCGTAGATCTATGGCAGTTGTAACAGGTAGTCAGAAGCCATGAAGTCAGCCAACCAGTGTTACAAAAAGGTATCGTCCGGTATTGCCCAGTTACTGGGTTGTGGAGGTCGGATATGCAGTCGCTCCACGTAAAGCACTGGTATTCAGCTGCATCCTGTTTGACTGGAAGTCGACCCCAACATAGTTGCAAAAAGGCTAAGCAGTTAGAGACACAACTATTATCATAGTTGTGTGTTGTGTTATGTGTCGTGTTGAAACGGGAAATAAGTTTAAATTTCTTGCTCAGAAGATCTCAATACAACTCCTAATAAGAATCGTACAAATAATCAATCTAAATTGCATGAAGATCCCTTTAACTCCCTTCTTTATGGTCCCATTCGGCAGTGTGGCTTATCTGTAACATTTTCTTTCAATGACCATTGGACATGGCACAGGCAGAAGGACTAATGTAAAGGCGCGGAATGACAAAAATGTATCCCTCGCTGTCGGACCTGCGTCACTCAAGATTTTCCCTCAGACCCTTTATTCGGGCCAACTTACAGAAAACACGCAAATCATCTTGGGGCACGTAGTGTTGTAATATATTGCAGAGATTGCGTAAATATTTCTTCGTCATTAAAACGTTTAACAAAACATGGCGGTTTGTCGTCTGACTGATGGCGGTTATTTGTTATGTTTGGAATTACTCATTGTTACATAAATTAGTTAATTAATTAATGTTTTTGTAGGTACAAGCTGTTTCACTTAAAATATTCCGCATATTACGTTTTTCATGGGTAAATGACAAGGTTTTATTTTTGAAATGATGACAGTACATTTTCATTAAAGACTGTAAGCTTATTTAACAATGTTGGCTAAATAACAACATGAATAGCATGCGACAATTAATTTCAATTAATTTCCAATGTGCTGCATCGGCGTCCGGCTAAATGTTCGGCTAAGTTCAATAATTGTCAGTGGCGAACAATGATATAAAGTCGATGCGCCATTCCCGTCACGTAGAGATTATATGAGACATCGCCAGTTGAACCGCAAATGAAGAAGTTCGCCGCACGTCGATGGAACATGGCTGTTTCTATTTCTGGAAATTTATCCAATCAAGACGGAGTTGGTCATTAGTTTAGTTTCGGTCTGACAGCAGACGAGTTTATTACCGCCCTACATAGCTAAGTGTATATACGTTAAGATGCCTTGACTGTACAAGTTATTGCAGGCTATTATTGGAAATACTGAGACTTGACTTTAGAAGCGCTGTGTACAACCAGGTGTTTGTGGATGTTAGTTATCAATCTCACGAGTAACAAGTAGTTGAAGTCCTCACTTTATCTTCGAAATGTTTTTTTATTTCAGTACGATTTTAAAAGATCAGCTTGAAAAAAGATCTCTTTTAAACTGGTCAATATGAAATGCGAATGGTAATGGTGACTCGCGGGGAGCACTCCGAACAGATTTATAAAACCGAGTGATTTGTGGAGCTATTGTTGGACCTGTGTTCGCCAGTGAACTGCAAACGGCAAGCGAATGCAGATGGAACATATTTATCAAGTGCACCTCTGTCTGCGATTTCATAAAGCGGCCGCTATTGAGGAAATGGATTTCTGTCAGAAGCATCTTCTTTTGCTTATGTTACTGAATAAACAATATTATCTTTTGAAATTGAGTAGACTCTAAGAAATCAAACAAATAAAAGTCTAGTGGTTTATTACTTTGAATAAAATATAATAAGGTTGTTTGTCAAGCAAATAAAACGTTCAGGTGAAATACGAATGAATAATTCGAGTTGTGTCAGCGATCGGTAAGCGATAGAGTGAGGCAATATGGGGGCGATTCCGGAAAGAGGTCGGATGTCCATTTGAGAGAGCATGGTGCCTGCGGCCAACGAGGGGTTAATCAGTTCCTGTAGGTACACACTAAGACACATATTACCATATTTGAAGAATTGTTTGTTTGTCACCATCACGCCTGTATTCCTCGAAGTGTTAAGCAGAGGTGTATCAATGTACACCCATAGTTCGCCAGTGTGTTTTAAGTCCCATGTAATATTGTTTGCTCGTGCTTGACTATACAGGATAAGTTTTTAACCAGTGCGTAATTTTTTTTTGGTAGTTCAGTGTCAGTAATAGAACACATTTTCGTGTTTAGTTAAAAAAAAAAATTAAAAAAATTTTCATCCTTATCCGAGTTTGAAATAAGCAAAACATGGACATAATCTATTCGCCATACTATCAATGAAAACTCTTGTCCGCCGCCCGGGCGCATGGCTGGGGTGAGGGGGTGGGGAATGCGCTAGCGCCGAGTGACAATAAAATATTGTTTTTAAGTAAACATGTTTCGTAAGCGATAACTTTTTTTTTAGTACTAAGACATATCAAAATAAAATATACGTGTTTAATAAAACGTGTTGAAGTTTATTATGGCAAAATTTACGCACTGGTTAAAATTTTTTCCTGTATGTACTTACTTTTCGACTCTGTATATAATAAGAGCGTAGTTCATATTATTTTGAGCTAGCACATAATGCCATATTTTTGTATCGATATATTGAAGGCGCCTGGAGCTGTGTTGTGGAGTGAAAAGCGAAATAGGATATGATGTTCCTACATGCTAATCTCTACGTTATACTTTCCGCTTTGATGTGTGAAAATAACTTCGATATTATCTACCTTTAATATCAAATCACTACAAAAGGGCCTTTTATCTTTTGAGAAAATAAACAGTATTGTTTACTTATATATCAAATCATATCAGTGTATCATTTCAAGTACATAAACACTTTTCATATAATATCAAATATAATGTGCAACAATGTTTTATTAATAAAATAGAACACAAAACAAACTAAATCAACATATTGAATATGGCAAGTATATGACGCAACAAGTTATCCCTCTAAATTCATTAGCTTTAATTAAAGTAGCAGGCGCAGACATCATGCGTTTGTAAATATGAACGAAATACGTTCATAACCATCAAACTGGGTCGGTGGGATGCCGACCGCGTGACACGCATAGCGCTCCCCGGGCATAATCAGGCGGGCATCGAATCATTTGCGCGGCACTCACTTCATTTGCCCGTAATGACCGACATTGCCTCTCGACGCCGACCATTGCTGCCCCAATATATTATCCGAATATTTCCAATCGAACTGTTGGTATACCCGCCTAATTTACGCTCGAATCAACGAAAATAAATAGAACATTGTACCTAATTTTTGGACGAAGAAAAAGTTTCATATTTTGTGCACAAGAAAACAATCATTTCTTACTTATTATTATTAATGAACGATGTATTGTTTCGTATACGAAAACATGATCAAATAATTTTCTCGTATTTCTGTCTGTCGGTATCGGACCTGACGACAATAAATGAAAAAATTCGGGATGGATTGATTCCGGGTTGTGCGCGTTCCGTTTGTCACGCTATTTCATCGCCACAAGGAAGTCCTTGTTCCTGTTTTTTGTTATGTTTCTGTAGATACATTTTTTATTGCTGAATTTATCGGAATTATTATGGGCTGCGTAAAAGATTCTGACGCAAATATGTATATTACAATACGAAAACCGATTACTTAAACATTTTTTGGTCTTTTTTGTATCTGTCTTACTTACAAATATTACCTTTCGAACAAAACGAGAGTTGTCACCGTGATCATCTTTAATTCGATTCGTAATTAAGATCCCATTTAAGTATTTTATGGTTATTCGAACAATCCGCAGAGTTTGAAGGAGGTAAGTCCATAATGAAATTTAAATATCCGGGAAAAGGGTACCTATCTGTGGGATTTTCTCATTGTTTTGCCGTTAAGCTTTCAATTAGATTACAGTTTGAATAAATAAAAAATAAAATGGTGTAGTAAAGAGTTAATGTGTGTAGTTTAACTGATACAAATATACCAAACACACGAAAGTTCATTAAGTATTCTTTCTAAAGTTCAAACTAGTTTTAAGTAGAAGTTCTATATATAAACATAGTTGTTGGAAACCCGTGTACAGTACGAAGTCAATCTTTCCACTTTAGAGTTAGTTCCCCACTCAAGTTACAACACTTGAGTTTTATGCGTAGGTACGCGGAGGGATACAGCCCACGGCGAGGACGGGCTTGTAAAAAGATCGAGTGGCATCGTGCCTACGTATAATTACACAATTACGAGACATAATGAAATGTACATGTCTACGAGTACCTAAGTGTCACGTTTGTGGAAACCGCTTGAGACAAGTAATTAAAAAGCCTGTTGTTTAGGATGACAACCTGATGGCACATTGGTTAATTACTTAGCTTTCTGTCCATGCTCTCAAAGATTGTAAGCCTGTTTTTATGTTTTGGTATGTATACTTGTACTTCGTGATAAAATAGTCTACCTATGCCAAAACAGTGAATAAGAAGAAATGATTAATTTTCATGAACATAATTTCTCTAAAGTTTTAGTATACAATCTTACAGTTTAAATGAGGCTCATAGTAGGTAATTGCGTTCAGTAAACACGACTGTAACGTACAACACTGAAACAACAGTATCGTAGATAATTCATAATTTGCATGAGTTTACGCAAGCAACAAAGTAGGTAGGTATTAAATAAAAAGTTATGGTATTATAAAATACAATAATAGGAAACACACAGATGTAGCAAATGACAGCGACGGTATAACACTTGGTGCTATTCCGACACTTCTCGCAGTGTCGAGATGTAATGAGAATGAGACAGATGATAATAAAAACTGCGAGGTTATGGCTACAGTCTAGACGACCATTTATACAAATAAGTTTCTGCGGAGGTGTGCGTGAACAATGTGAATATGAGATTAGTTTACTCGCCCAGAAAAGAATATAAATGACCAGGTAGGGAATACTTATGTTTATTTTAGGAGGCAATAATAGCGGAGCTGGCATGGTTTCAGCTCAGGTCGCGGGCGCAATGCATCGTAAATTATGCCAGCGAGCATTGAATACAATGAACTATTCGCGACTGTAACGGCAACAGGTACTAAAAGGTATCTACTTAATGCACAACAGCTTAAAATATTTATTATAATCTTCTTGTATACGTTTTCCGACCTAAAGGTTTGAGTTGCGGGGATTATTTTATAATAGCTCGTGGAAACACATGTGGTGCGCGAATTGTGTTAGTGTTGAGTTCAGTGACGATTTCAATTTATGGTTTTGACGGTTAGCTGTTCCGAAAAAATTAATAGATTATTTTTGTCCACTAGAAAGCTTAGACAGAGCTTTGCTCGTTACACATAATGGTTGTTAATTTAAATTTACATTATTTATAAGAGAATTACTGCTCCAATTGATTTAGTTGTCACTTGTTTATTTAACGCATAGCTTCTCGTGATTCAATTAAGCGGAGTACGAACAAAATTAATGTCGTAATTGGAGTCGTCTTCTCATTTTGCATTAATTGGACGTTACTTGCCAAGGTTTAAAAAAGAAAACTTGTTTAAGTGTTAAAATAAGTGTTCATTAAGTACAGTTGATATTTTGTAACGATGGAGCATTAAATACTAAAGGCTTAATTAACAAAACAAAATGAATATTGACGCTAGTTATAATGGTTTGCTTAAAACTTAATACGATAAAACTACCTATCAGTGTCCGATACTCAGTAATTATTTTAAAATAATTCAATTGTCAGAGTTCATGCTGAAAATTGTCAAGGTAGCAGAGCGTGCCGGTTTGAAATTCAAGAAATTATGAGGAGCGGCGGCGTTTAATCGAAAAGTACTCTCCTTTGATCTTTGTCGAGTTGCCGTCTGCGACGACGCCTCCGCCTGGCGTGTTCGTGCTCGAATGAATAGTGGCTTGGAATAAGCTCCAGCAAAAGAGACGGCCCGTGCAAAGACCTTCCAGTAATTTCCTCCGCTATGCAAGATTAGCGAGTCGATACGAATACGAAATCACTGAATATAACGTTATATCTAATTAACAAAACTCAAACCAAAACCCTTCATTGATTTACTTCATATTTATGTTAAAATTTGTATTCATAAAATATGTTCCAGCATTAAAATGTATGAACTACGATTTGGTTTGGGGTTTCGCGCGAAGTTTGTGAATTATATCAGTAAAATTATGCGTATATCAAAAAATTACGAGTAATGTCAGGTACATGGACAAATAAATCAGCGCAATAAATAAAGTTTTATCTGAATTATGAAAATATGAAGCCTCTGGGAGGAGAGATTTATTATGAGGTTTTTTTAAAACTCCGAAGTATGGTCATGTGGTGGTCTTGTGGAAAAAAAATTGCTGTTTAGTTGATGTAGAACTGGGCGTTTATGTAATCACTATCTATAAGTACTATACAAGTGAATAGTGGTCTACGACAGCTTATACAAGAGATGAGATTAAATTGATTGATTAGCTAGGCAGAATTTGATTATATCGGCAGGCAAAACAATGATTGCTACCAAGAATATCGAGCGAAAATAGGTTGTGGGTTTATGATGCAGTAACTATCCGACAACATTACCTGACATCAGCCACGGCTATCACAGGAAAACCCGGCTGTATTTTCCTTACAAAGACGGATCCGGAAAGGCCCGGAACCCGAACGGCCTTGACCCTGATATGTGTGGATAATCTCTTATCGTAGGTAGGTACATCTGTTTACCAGAGCTCAATTAATTGAAGGGATTAATTATTATTGCTAACTAATAATTTGTGTATTTTGTAGGTACTATGAAAACAAACACACGTGATGTTGTTAAGATTGGTTGTCAGATTCTGTTTACTGATTCATACGAAAGAACAATCTTTATAACTATTATGGTGAGAATAAGTACCAGCATTTTCTGATATCGACTTTTATCAATGGCCCAATTACGTAACTCACTGGCAATCACAATCCGAATCATTTTGAAGCACATTCATAATAGATTGCTTTATATTTAAGAGAAATTTGTCTGATTTACAACGTAATTACTGTACTGTTAGAATGGCTTCTTCTGGGTAAGCTCACTCCATCGTCGACTTTGTATTTGTCACCTTTGACCCAGAGTAGAGTCAAGAGCAAACCCATCCCAATTAAAAATATTGTTGAATTAACAAAAACTAAATGGTTTATAATAATTAAAAGGGATGGTCATAATTTTAAAAAATTATAGCTTCATAAATGCCATGTCAATGAGTAATACTTATAGTGTTACTTGTATAAAATTATTAACTAAAAAGCTAACTATTATTTAGTTAGTTTAATTTTTAGTTCATAATTTTATACAAGTAACACAATTTCTAAAAAAACGAAATTATTAACTAATAATGCTATGGGAAAGTCGCATTTCCAGTTCGAAAATCTATTCAAATGGAATACTTTAACGGTAGCGCGCTCGTACCAGGCCTACATCATGTTAGAATATAATTAGGAGTAAAATAATGATATGATGATGACGTTGTGTGAGTTTTCTGTTCCGTGATGTGGCGGTAACTATGTGCGAACGGCGCTCGAAGCATTCGCCGCGGTCGTTAAACACAGGTTTATTTGATCCCTGCTCTTGTTAGTGCAGTGCGGAGTCAGCACCTGCTGCCTCTATTACTTACACGGCTCCCTGCTGTCATTTACTTTTTCAATTTATATAAAGTTTAAGCATGTAATAGATTGCAAAGAAGATTATATTTTGTTATCTCACAACTTGTGCTCCGACACTAGGGTATGTGGGGTCGTTAGACCTTACTGCCCATACGATAAAGAAGGTCTCAAAACGCGGAAAGTCATCATTTTTTAATTCAGAATTGATATAGCATTTTTGTTTACAAAAAATATTTTAGAAACTAAATATATATCACTATTACTACTATATTACTATTACTGCTTACTTTTTTATAACTCTGAAAAGAAGAGATACTCAGCACAATTATGGAGTAATGTTAAAAACAACATTATGATTATCTACTTCACATGGCAACTTAATGTAGCTAACGACGAAGCTATAACATGTTTTAAGGTTAATGGAATAATACCATTTTCATTAAGCTTAACGTATTAATGTTATTACTTTTACTAACAACACAACAGCACCTACTTGTAAACGCTAATCCCTCGTACAAGAGAAATTAATTAATTAATGAATGATGGAAAAGCTTAGTTTAAGTTAAATAGACTACTAACACGTGCCACACGACATGTTGTACAAAACGATAATCCACATTTACGAGAAATTTCATTTTGCCTATTAATAAAAAGTTAATATTAAATCCAACACAAAAATGAATATCGAAATCCGTTTTCTACATCACTCCATCACGTAGGTTAAAGAACGTCAAACTTTTATCTTAATTTGAAAGGAATCACATTTATTATTTCCTCGACCATAAAAAGATATCTCGGAGGTATAAGGCGATGGTATCGGTGTAATGCTGTCAACAAACAGTGTTGTCCGCTATCGCCGCACGCATCTGTGTCCGCCAATCCTGGAGATTTATAGACGCGAACAAACACTATAAAACTTACTTTATTATTCCATCAAATGTGCCGCTGACTCGTACACTCTCAGATTTCATATATTCAAACATGAAGCCTCATATTTAACACGCAAGTTTTGTTTTATTTTAACGGTATGAAAAATATGTTCCTAAATAAAGGTTCGTTCTCGCAAAAAACACAACTGGTATATTAAATCTTGTGAAGCGACACATAATAATTATCTTTGTTTGCATCTTCACTTAATTATCTTCAAAAAGCTGAAAACACAGCGTTTGTTTATTAGTCCAATAATGTTTTGTTGGGTCCGGAGCGTCGTGTCGCGTAGCGGTATCGTAGCTGGCGTAGCCCCTGCTACAGCCAGTGTTGACGTAGCAAACATTTAGCGATCTACGAGCCGCGGCTACCGCTACGGCTGGCGGCTACGCGGCCGGCCCACTCGCTCGTGCCGTGGTGATTAATACTTGCTACCTGCTTTATTTTAAATTTTAAAGGTAAACATTGTTACATTTCCTATATTATAAATGGTTTACGGAAAGCATTAGCTGCGTTGAGTTTTTAAAATACTAATATTTTCTACGACAGTTTAAGGAAAAAGTGTGTAGCAAACGATAAAATCAATACGACGGATTTATCGTTATTGGCGGGTACCGAGAAGCTATTATATAATATTAATACGCAGTAAAAGCGTGAGCGGCAAGACGAGTGTGGACCTTAGTTCATTAATATTCATGGGGAAATTATTCCTTTCATTGTCTCTCACCTAACGAATTGAGATCCAGAAAGTAAAATAAACGTGTCGCGGTAAAATACTGGCAATTGCGTACTTATTGTGTTGTGTCAGCTCAAGAGCTTTGCCATCGAGTGATCGGGAAGCGGGAACGTTATAATTATACTATATCACGACGAGGTGCAACTGGTTTTATGACAACCTGTAGCTATGTGTTTAAACTCTTCTGAGTACTATTATTTGTTCACATCACTCAAGGTTTTCGATAACCCTTTCTTTTAATAAAAACCGGCCAAGTGCAAGTCGGACTCGCGGACGTAGGGTTCCGTATCATTATCTATAAACACACCAAAAAAAAAACACGTTTGTTGTATGGGGGCTCCAAAGTGCACATGTTTTTTTTTTGCCTCTTTAATTTTTATTTTATTTTGTTTTTTAGCATTTGTTTTGGTAGCGGCAACAGAAACACATCATTAGTGAAAATTTCAACTGTCTAACTATCATGGTTAATGTGATACAGCCTGGTGACAGACGGACGGATAGAGAAGTCTTATTAATAGGGTCCCGTTTTACCCTTTGGGTACGGAACCTTCTTCTTCTTTATCATGTGGGCAGTAAGGTCTAACGACCCCACACACCCTAGTGTCAGAGTTTCTAAACCGCCTCAAGGGCCTCTGGCGTGGTGACCACATCATCTGTTACCGATGTCAGTGATATTCAAGATAAACTTAGAAAGTACATATGAATTAGAAAAAGTCACATTGGTACTTGCCCGAGCCCGGTTCCGAACCCATAACCTCGTACATGAGAGGCGGGCACCTTAACCACTGGGCCATCACGACACGGAACCTTAAAAACGTGTTATTTTGCGTGAAACTTTAGTATTCAGTTTTCCATAAATGTAGTCACCTAGTTAGTAGTAGGCGAGAGCTGCACGGTGACAGCAACCTATATTTTAAAGTTGGTTAACTGTTTACTACACACGGAAAGTTTGAAGGATTAATTATGTATTCACGTTGTACCTGGTTATCACGACGCTGCATGGAGCTATCCGTACTTTGTCAACACAATACATGTCACTAACTGTTTACTGATAGAGGCGATACAATTACATTACGATCAGTTGATAATATACGCGATCCATTATAGACTTTTACTTCCAGTGGATTTGATTGAGTGATTGTCGTGATGTCTCAGTAGTTAAGACGCCCGTCTCTTGTGCATGATGTTCCGGGTTCGGACTGTTTATATGTGAGTACTTTTTACGTTTATATTTTGGTCACCACTGTCATCTTTTGTATAATTAATACATACATACATACATACAAAAACTCACGCCTTTTTCCCATGGGGGTAGGCAGAAACCACGGACCGCCACCTGCTACGATCCTTACACACTCCTTTCGCCTCGTCCACATTCATACATCTGGTCATACAAGCACGTATAATTAATATACGTCTGAAATGGCTTGAGCAAGCGTGATGATGCTTATACCTTCTCAGTAAGAGAAGAGGCCTTTGCCCTGCAGTGGGAAAACAATAGGCTGGTATATAATAATTAATTAATACGCACGACACAATAGTTTATTTTTAAATCTGTTTCTAACACAATCACGAACACAATCGATAGCTAAAAATCCCGTATGACAGAAACAAATTAAAGGAACAAAAAGTTTAACCGGGGGATATACGATGAAACATAAATGTAATCAAAACAAAAAGTGCTTGATGGGAAAATGAAAAATGAAACCCGCCATCGTTTGGCGCTTAGCTCGAATATTGATGATGTCAAGTGGGCCGTTGTGGTCGGCGTGAAATCGAAACAGTTAGTTATATATATATATTTACCATCACGCCTGTATTCCCTGAAGGGTTAGGCAGAGGTGTACCAATAAACACCCGCAGCTCGCCGGTATATTTAGGTCCCATGTAATAGGGGGCGAGCCTATTGCCATTAACCGGGCATACAACCAAACTCCGAGCTGCTACTGAGAAATTCATAGAAAAACTCAATAACACTTTGCTCGACCTGGGAATCGAACCCAGGATCACTAAGCTAACGAGGCAGTTCAGTAAGTTTTTGTGTAAAAATGTTGTGTTTGTAAAATATACGCGAGAGATGGAGCGGCGGTGGCACGCGTTGCATTCCTTGTGTCGATACGTTTACATTTCTTCTCCGATTGCTTACAAACACGGCGCTGTGACGTAAACATTCCACTTCAGATGAGGCTGATTATTTCCAAAGGCATCACATTGTCTGTTGGAGAGAGGAATGACAAACATAATTTTAATAACAAACGTTAACCTGTGATGTGGTTTACACTGGTCAAGTATTTATTTTGTTCTATTATTGTCACTAATATTCTATTTATTACAAACGCGGTCATATGACGATCTAAATATTTAAAATAACTGCGTTTTAGTATTTTTTTATGTCTTAACTGATTCGTTAGCCGAGTGGTCCTAAGCGCGACTGCTACGCTACAGGTATTAGGTTCGATTCCCAGGTCGAGCAAAGTGTTCGCGGGTTTGTCTATGAAATTCTCAGTTGCAGCTCAGAGTTAGGATTGTTACTCGGTTAATAGCAATAGGCTAGCCTCCTATTACATGGGACCTAAAACATATCTGCAAACTGTAGGTCTACATTGGTACACCTCTGCCTAACCCTTTGGAGAATACAGGCGTGATGGTGTGATGGATAAACATCCATCATACCATCACGCCTGTATTCTCTGTTTTTAAGTAAAAGGCAAACAGTATGCATTACACATACACGTGTACAATTTTCTTTGTATTTATCTTAAAATAACAAAGCTCATTATATTCTAACATTGAAATATCGATAGCGTTATAACAATGTTTTGTCTGATAATGAATGGGGTACAGTTTACTGTATTTTTTTTACTCGTGTAACAAATTTTATAAAACAATGTATTAGTCAGTTAAGTTTAGGACATATCGTAGATTTATTTCTACGATTACTGTATAAAGTTCTTAACCAACATGATATGTACCCAATCAAAATAAGCATGATATTAATAACGCGTGGTCATGTGTCGTGATGGCCCAGTGGTTAAGGCCTGCCTCTCATGCACGGGGTTGTGGGTTCGCACCCGGGCACGGGCCAGTACCAATGTGACTTTTTCTAATTCACATGTACTTTCTAAGTTTATCTTTAACATTACTGACATCGATAAACACGTCAGAGGCCCTTGAGGCGGTTTAGAAACTTTGACACTAGAGTGTGTGGGGTCGTTAGACCCCATACGATAAAGAAGACGGTCATGTAATAGTCTATTTCGGAAATATCGAAATAAATTTGGAATTTTATGTGCGATTTTAAAACACGAAGCATGATGAGAGTTGGTTTATTATTTTCTGCCAAAAACACGGTAAAGCAAGCTTGCTAGTTATTTACTTTAGTTTCTAAAATCAGCATGAAAATAGCGATGAACATGTTCAAGTTACTCTGGAAGTCGGGCACAGCGCAGCACAGGACAATATACCGAGTTTGTGCCAAAAACTTTAAATATTTTGTTATTTCATTTCGTATGCGGTCACAAGGTTCGCGCTATGTTGTTCAGAAAATAATTTTAAAGCTACATTTTATTGTAAAGATAAGACTTGAAACAACGTCAAATATTAAAGAAAACTATTTTTAAACCTCGACTTAAAAAGAGGGGTGTTCGTCGTGTCTGTGTGTCTGTCTGTGGCACTGTAGCTCTTAAACGGGTGAACCGATTTGAATGCGGTTTTTTTTATTTGAAAGCAGTTTCTTAGCGATGGTTCTAGATATGTTTTTTCAAAATCGGTTCAGTGCGTGTCAACGTAATCATCTCTTTTGTAAGGATATTTATTCTTCTGTCGGGGGATCAAAATTTTAAATTAATATTTATAATATTAATTATTATAATATATATAATATATGTTTATTATGTTTGGGAAGTATTTGGATACTCATTTTAATATAGCTCTACTTATTTAGAACCAGCTTATGCTCGCGATTTCTTTCGCGTGAATGTAAGTTAATACGGGGTTAATTTATTTGTTAAAAAAAAAAAATGTTATTAATTAGTAGATAACTATCAGAGAACACTAGCGTCATTACAAATTAACACTTTGATTCACACGGTTTGTATTCATTTTGTATAATTACGAGTTTAATTTGAAGTATACATTACTCATGTATATTTTATATGTCATATGGGAATCATAAATTTATAACAAGTCGTCAGCTCCGTATTTATTTATGCAGATTGGATAGAGGCAATACTACTATTTTAACTAAGCACCTAGTATTTTTCTTAAGATTATAAAGCTCAAAATATACTGCCGTAAAAAGGGGTTTTATTATATAATACAGGTCCAGCAACCCTTTGGCCATTACCTATACACGAGGTTACCTAAACCTATCCAAAATAGAAATGAGTGGAAATTCTTTGTCGCTAAGTAGCGCGACAGGTGATAGCCTGATGGTTAGCGAGCGGTGCGGCGGCGGCGGCGAGGGGGGGGGGGGGACGTGAGGGGAGGGTTCGCTTCGGGAGTGTTTGTCTGGCAAACAGCGCGCGACTACTCGAGCACGCGGCAAATATCGCCCGAGCACTCGCTGCGTTACAGTTATGCTTACAGCGACTACGCAAATATTATACCCGTAAACTCACCTTTACGACATTTTAAATTAATACTCGCTTTTACGGAGAAACGTCAGATAACGACCTTATTCACCTTATTTTGCTAGGCAGCATTTTAACGACTTATCTTGTCGAAGAAACGTGTGCAGCCTCATTTTACGAAACTAACCATTGATAAAATAGCACACAAAGAATTCTTCGAACAGAATCTAGTGAAAAGAAATACACGTCAAATGGACTGAAAAGTGAATGATGGTCGTGGACACTGAATTAGAGTCAGTGATGTGTGACGGTACCAAACGTGCACCGCTCGCGCGCCGCTAGTTAATATCCAATGCTGTTTATTGATCTGGGCTAGCCTAATGTGGCTTTTGTCATCCACTAAGCCGTAAACCTATTGAATCTGTTCTACAAATGCCTATATCCAAAGTTTCACCATTTATTTCCAAGAGCGGTCAACATTTCATTCGAAACAAAAATATATTTGTGTCTACCGAAAAAGTGTGGCTCCTTACGAAACAATATACGTAGTTTATTGCGTCTGAATACGAACGTAATTGTTTTTACTGGTGAAAAACAAAACACGCGGTATCCATTACTTGGATTAGTTCCATAGATTGATATAAAATGCGCATGGCTAATATACAGGTACTTATCCTGGTGAGGTGCTGGAGTGTTTATCTATATTTACCGATAGCTATCAGCTCCTCTAACGATCTTAAATCCCATCTTCATGAAAGTCATTAGCTTCAGTTGGCCTTTACGTAATGAACAGCGGTTTTATAATATTCAACATTTGTTTGTTGAACTCGTAAATCTTTGAGACGATTTTCCCTCCCGTAAACGTAGATGAAAATGGAAGGCAATTTCTGTCGTTAAGGTTTTCACGGTTATTTTCTTTTATGAGTTTACCGACGAAAGTCACGTCATTTTAAAAATAGGCTGGTAAATTAATTACTCTCTCATCTAGTTGGTCTTCCCGTTCTATAAAGCTACAGGTGTGAAATAAGGCGCAATTTAGTATTTTTTCTCGTTAAGGCTTTTACGTTGTTGCTTTTTATGATGGCATCGTTTTATTGAAGATAGAAATCATTTATTTATTTGCTAAAATACAAGGTAACCTCTGAGGGTTGTTGACACTGAATACTAAAGTACAATATGTTTAAGGTCGAAAGAATTGTATAAGTTAACCGTAAAAGAAAAACCAATAAAAGTTATTTTATTGGCCGTCAACCCAAACACCTGCCGCATAATGAGTTTTTAGTTATTCTGGGGACTCATTGATAGAATTCAATAAACATTTTATGCAAAAAGACTTTGGTGTAATCTATTAAATAAAAGGGTAAGGCCATATGTGGCACTATATACTCATAAACATGAAACTGGATGGCTGACGGACTCACAAGCTCTATCTTTTCTTTCATCTTTGATTTTGCATTTTAACAACAATTAATTATAGTTCGATAAGCTTTATGAACTGAAAGCCATTTCTACTAAGTATTATAAAAAACACTAGCTTCTGGCCGCGACTTCAAATGTGATATATTATCCCACGGGAACTGTTCATTTTTCCGGGATAAAAAGTAACCTGTGTTATTCCACACTACAATCTATCTCAGTGCCAAATTTCATCCAGATCCGATCAGCAGTTTGAGCGTGAAGAAGAGACAAACATACACACATACAAACTTTCGCCTTAATAATATTAGTGTGATGGAAAATCTAGTAGCAATCTCATCCCAGCGACAATCAATGCCAAAAAATTAAGGTAAATTAGAGGCATTTTTGACAGATTTAGAGACCGTACCTGAAAATCAAATAGAAGAATCAAGTGGAATCGCCCCCCTGTTGTGTTATCGCAACATATCATGTAGAACTATTAGGGTATAAACCATTATCACCTTAAAATACAAATAAAACTTAGATAAATCATTAAAAAATAGATCTCTGGAGTGTTTCGACTCGCTAAAGTATTTATTTTACTCTCCTAAACAAAATACATTATGTATGATATTGCACACATTCGCGATAAACATTTCGAGACTCGAAAACGTGAAAGAAGCGCTATCATTTTACGATTTACATTTTTTGGGTCGCATTGGAAAATATAAAGATGATGTTTAGCATCTCACCTTGTAAGTTCAGCCAGATGTTACGTCTATCCTCGGAATGCGCAAAAGTAGCGGTTTGTGTGCCTAGTGACCCTGGTCACGTCCACACCGGTGTTTGGAATAATATTTGAACAACTTATATTCTATTTTAAGAACCTTTAGGTTGATAGTTTTTACAGATTGCATGTAGGAAGCCATCGGTTTTATTTTAAGAAGTAATATTCTCAGTTCACTGTACCAATTCAGTCTTATATAGAATCTTTTACAGCCTCATATACTCGAAAAAGACATTATTATCATTCAAAAATATGTACCTAAGTATGTATAATTCATACGGCATAAACTTTTTACTGCTCAGAAGATTGCTAATATAGAAAATGGCATGTTTCTTTTAATAAATATAATTTTTATTCGTTCGTTTATTCGACATCGTAAAATTGAAACAAAGTAGCATCGCTGCAAAAACATAAAAATGAGTCTCTAGGTATCACAGTAACTCCTTGTTTAATGAGATAAGCATAAATTATTCGCAAGCACATAAATTGTCCTATATGAATTGACGTAACCATATCCTCTTTTGTTAAGGGTTAAAATAGCAATTTAATGAGTCAACAGTCGACGTACGGCGTGTCTAAATTAAATGACAATTGTGCCTTGTTTGTGAGCAGGCAGGTAACAGGTGTTCTGTTTAGCCGTATGAAAAATGAGCTCCATGATATTTCTCAAATTCAGTATTTTATTTAAACATTATGACAGAATTTGAGTCGAGTTATATGAGTTTGAAACTTGTTTACATCTTGACACGTAACGAAATATATTAAAACGATGTCATGTGTTTGAAAGGTGTTCATCTTATCGATCGACCTTTCCACAGACATACATTCAGTTTACATTTATTAGTGAACCGACAGCTAGCGACTTCTTTTAGCAATAGCTTTGTTTTACCATTATACAATGGAATAAAAAACAATGTCATCAAAATGCATTAAATATAAACAAAATCTACGTTCAAACAATGAAAGTATAATCAATTAAAAATGTCTTTCACAGCGAATTGTTGTAAACTTCTCCCTATCTTTGGTTTAGATACAGAACATTGTAACAAATATAGCAAAGCTTAATTATTCTCTTGAATTGTAAAATAAACTCTTAGCATAAAGTTCGGCGCTTCTCAATTAATAACAAGGAATGTCTGTCCGGTCCGAGAGATACTGTATAAAAGATTATCGAACGGAAGAAAAACAGTGTTCATATTGCTGCGGCTCCAGGGTGTCCTTTCATCACGTTTTATGTACTCCTCAGGCAGTTGAATGGAAGTTTTTTCTGGTTTAGTGGAGGTTTTTGTCGGAGTAATGCGGAGGGCCGCACCTCCCGCGTCCCTCCTCACTGCCCCGATGAATATTTTGTGATTTTTACGGGACAGCTGGCTGAGATATTTATTTGATCAAAACTTCTTAAATAGGAATGTTGGCCATGTGTGAGATATGTTACTAACGTATTGATACAGTTTCTCTTGTTATGAATGCGATCGTTGTGAACTTTTGGATGGAGTCAATCGCGTCTATTTTGTATATTCTTATTATGTTACAGTTATTGAAGTGTTTATGCAGTCATACTATTATTTTACAGATATTGTTTGAAGTTGAACTTGGGATCCCATCTTCAGCAATCGTGCGTCTGTGGCTAGCCTCCGCTGAGATTGGCCGCTATTACCAAAATTCAACAGAATTCAAATGTGTTGAACTTCATGATGTATTTATCTTTGTTTATTAATTTAAAAATTCTATTGTAGGTCATACATATTCTCTATCTAACTTCAATTCAAGATACATCTACAATTTGCAATACCAAAATTTCAAACAAATTTCCAAATATTAATTACGAAGACCAAAACTTTGCTAGAGTCTATTAATAACTATTTGTACTCCTATTCACTAGCTTTCATTGACAAGAGCCGTCACGTAAAGCTGTGCCGCTAAACGCAAGGCTTCACTAAAACATCAATGTCATACGATAGCGCTGCATTGTTATTTGTTACTGACCTACGACGCCCGTACCACGGACGGATATTGGGCATACCCATCAAACTAACCCATATCGGCTTAAATAACCGAGGGGGTGACGGCCGGCAACTTTGGGAATGTATCGTGCTCATCGACTTATGTGTTAGAGTCGTGAAGTATCAATAAATATCGTTTATGTCTGAAGCACCGTGAATTTAATTAGAAGCTGATTTCTTAAACGGCGCTTTTGTACAGAAAATTCTACAAACTGTCATATTTATAAAAGATATCTATTTCTTGAAATATAAGTCCTAAGAGAATTTTTGCAAAAATCCTTTCAAACTAATTCTTTTCAAATTTAATTGAATTATGTAGGTAGTCTTGTAACTTGACATTTTACACTTTGCTGATAAAATCACGAAATTACAGTATTTCAGAATTTAATCGTTAAACGAAATCTTTGGAACGCGAAGCTCCCCGAGACTGATTTCTTGCTATCCGATTTAGTGTAACGGTGTATTGGCGGTGGAGGGAGCGGTTATCGGGAGCTGATTGAGCGCGCAATAAATTCGGATTGCTTTCCTACGTGTACACCACCCCTATGACTCGCGGAACGCACTAATACATAAATAACTATTACTCTGTAACATTTACTTTACCAATACTGACGTAATACCGAGATAGTCCTAAGCCATAGTGTATGAATAAATAACAGTATCGCAATAAGTTATCGTAATAGGAGCGTGACGTGGGGTCGAGCTTTTTGTGTCCCTTAATGCTACAGCCGATGAAACAGTGAAGTGTATGTAGCTATTCCTCATTACTGAATCATGGCTATCGGTTGTTGTTAAGCTCTTCATAGTATTTTAATGGCATTACGTAAGCTTTGCTTTGAGACTAGGGAGAAAAGCGTAAATAAATTAAGCCAATTACGAGGTACATACTTGGAGCACATAAAAGAAAATGGTAACCAACAGAAAGGTGGTAATGGAATTAACCGAGGTTGGGCGTGAGACTACATTTAGTACTCATAAATATGATCGCTAACGTTTGTTGTTGTTTATTCTTTCAGGTTTCTTCTACTCTTGTGAAAATAATTAAGGTTCTTGTGAGCCTATCTTCGCTTACTTTCTCTGCTACCCGAAAAGTAACCAACCTGTGTGGGAAAGCAACCTGTGTGGATAATATTAACAGTACACATCGTGGTACTCAATGCTGTATTTGGTACATAGTAAACCAGTATGTTTATGATGTAGATAAAGTAGCGGACATAATATCGCGTAGTCCACAACTAGAACCGTCTGGTGGTTGGTGTAGGTAGCACAGACGGGCTGGAAGCTGAACGCTTTCCAACACAAATATTAATATTCTGTGTAATATTAAAGATTGTTTCGTGTTCCTTGCCTGAAAAGTTGTGACTCGTTATAATGGTGACGGTATATTTTTTGTATTAATTTTGGTCATTGTGGTAAACTTAACGCTACGCATATTCATAAGGTTTTATGAATATTCGGAGAAGTTAGGTATAACATTTTTTAAAATAAAATATACCAACAACTTAATCATAAAAGCCAGTAATGTATATTTAACCGGTTTAAAAGCATTTTGTAAGCCTAGCTGTTTATATACGTATTGTCTTAAAGTTTTAGTTTGCACTTGACTAAGAGGTGACTGTGGAGGTGACTCAAAAAATCAAGGCACGCGAGAGAAGCGACGCGTAGTGTGCGTGCGTAGTGACTTGGAGCGTGCGGTGTGTGAGGCGGCCCCGGCGGGCGCGGCGGTGGACTGGGCCGGGGGTATCGATCCCCGCGGGGCGCGTGCGCGAGCGCGCGGGGAGCGAGCCGAGCGAGCGCCACCCGCGCAGTCCGCAGCCGGCCGCCAGCCAAGCGACTGCCCACACCGCGGGGACTGTGCGCCACGCGAACCTTCCCTCGCAACGTTTGACATTCAACGCGCGACAACATTCGCACAACCTCAAATCGTTTCTCTCACAGGAATTGCTCTAGTGTTATCACTTCGAAACTATTCAAAACTAATAGTTACATCGACGTTTAGTCATTATTTTGACTTTGAATTGACACATTTCGAAAAGTGATAAACTTTATTTATTTACATACTTTAATAAATATTCCAATAAAAACTTAAAAACAGCATTAATAAAGGATGTCTCAAAGCTAATTCAGAGTTAGTGTTGTGGTGCAAAGTATAAAAAAAGCGGTGCCTGATAATCTTTTGAAGTGATCGTGTTTGTGACTGAAAAAATAAAACAGCCTCTGGGAGCGTTGCTCACGAGTTCACGGGTCGTTAATTCGGTGGAAGAGAGAATCCGAAAAAGAGGTCTCGCTTGCGTCCGCTCATCGGAGTGATAAAATTTATGACAAACGGTAAGGAGCGTGTAGTGATAAGGGTTGGGTGCGTTATCAGTGCGGCGGCGGCGCGCGTGTGTCAGCTCGGACGTAGCGGTTGCGGTAATTACTGCTCCACCTCACGAGCCGAGCGTCTCCATTCATTATTCTTATCACACTACAATTACATATTGCCGCCGTTACTGTCCACTGATAACTAACCCTCCTGTAATTTAACGTTAGTGAGCACCATTGGATAGTTTCTTCTTTATTGGCACTTTAGGTTGGCATATTTTTCTACTAGTGTTCAGGCACACCGGATAAGAGAATTCTAATTAATAAAACGTTCAAATCTCTTTATTACAATATCACTTAGAACCTACAACCGTCTTGCCCAAAAAAAGAAATGAAATTGTATTTTCCTACCCAACTACCCAATTTTATTTTTCCTTCCTTATGCCTACGAAGTTTTTATTGTCATCACAAGGAAGTATTAAAAGGTTTTTAGAAGTTTGGGTAATTAATTTCTAACATCATAATCTTGATCATCAGTAACCGGAATCTTTGCAAGCACTGCAACGTTTGTTTCACTTAATTCCAAACTATTTGTGTATTCTATATACCTCTATCTTTCTAGCTTATCAATATTATTTTCCTCTTCTTTACTTTAACTGCTAAACCTTCGATATTTACAATATGTATCAGTACTTGTCTATTCATATTGTATGCAGATAAGCCATGGCTTTCATAAGCCATGTTACAAGAAAGAAGCAACACCAATGTATCATGTCAGTAAATTACTCAGACATACAAACACATTCTGTAGTGTAGATGTAAGTACTGCCATTTGTCACATGTTAAGTATTTCCCAGCACATTTATTTTACACGATATAGCTACAATAATTCTGCTCCATTTGGCTTAACGTTATACAGGAAAAGAGAATGACCACTGAGTTCTGTGGGCCTAGCACGCGCGCTGTATCGTAGAAGTAAAAGTATTTGATTCGAGTCGATTTTCATTCTGGTTTAATTTTCAAACCCTAAACTGACTAAATATACGAATACTAAATATAGCGAAACGGGTATTTCCTATTTAAAAACCCAACCATGTTACGTTGCGTTTATCCGCGCGTTCATGCTAGGGTATCCGATTTTGTGACAGGAAAGGAGCTTGTTTCAATGACACACTCATTAAAATATTCGTTGTAGAGAAAAACACAAAGGGTTCAAAACTTGAAAAATGCGTGTCGTATGTCTTACAGGAGAAGTGACTCTGTCGTGGTGTGGGTTTTGGACAGCGGACACTGCCTACATCGGATTACACGACCGGTGCCGGCCATGCCTCAGCCGACCTTTTTAGACATTACCTCTTTGTACGTGTCGTTCAGATTAATCGTGTTATGTTCGGTTTCTAAAATTAGCTTTGTTGTTCAACTTTTTATGTGTAATATAATTAGATCCGACGTTTTTGCCATGTTAATAATCATGGACCTGAATGAAAAGCGTTGTTATTTAACAATAATAGATATATACCAATGCTTGATCGAGCCTTCTTCAGCTAAAGTGAACACTAGGACCCCAAATGAAAAGTCACATAATTAAGCGCAGTATTTGGAAATATTGAGAACCATCTGTGTGTAGTAAGTTACCACTATCAAACGATGTATGTGTATGGCTAACCCTCTGGGAATAGGAGCTGCGAAAAATACAAATTGCGGTCATGTTATTGATAGATTAATGGTCTTTCAATCCACTACAAGTAGATTTCATTAGAACATTTGTATCCAACCAGGTCTTGTAATTTCTTATATGTTAAAAGATCTTTATTTCTAATAAACACAATGTACCTACCTTTTGCAGCAGACTTTTGGAAAAAAATCTATTTGAGAATCCCGTTTCGGTTGGAAAACTTCGAACAATAGAACGCACCAGCCATAGATATAAAATACCTCATTACTTTTTATAACTTGGAGAAATAAAAGAGAGGTCGCCCTGGGGAGCGGCAAGTTTTCATCAGTCGTGTTACTGAACAGTATCTGTTTGAAGACGTTCTTATCTTCAGACAAGACCCCGAGCATGTCCACAAAATAAATCGTGCGATGACGCCCGCGGTTCAATTTTGTGTGAAAATTACGAGTTTAGGTACGTATCTTCAGAAAATTTGGTCGAACAAATAGATAGCAGGCCGAGGGCTCGCCGTGATTCGCGTCACGTCTCTCACGACCACAGGGTACTTTAAAAATTCGTTTCCCGACCTTCCGCCAAGTTCGTATGCTGCGGCGGCGACCTTTTCTTAAAGTGCTGTGACTCTATCTATGGTGTGGTTTAACAAATTATACTAGTTTTACGTCTAATGCATCATTCATTGTAATGTTTGCATGTAATAATAATGTTCGTTTGTTATGTTTGCCGTTTTGTGGAAATTTACTATTTTAAATCGACTTAAAAAAAAGAGGAGGTTATATTTTTACATAACAGCGTCTAGCCACTAATATGCATAGGATATAGCCTACTTGAAGCTAATTTATATTAATTAGTTTCTTATGCTTATATGGCTTTAATGGTAATAGACTCGTATGAATTATGAATTCTTATTTATAAATATATACGTTCCTGTGATTCCGTGCTCTTCGCCGATAGAATTTAATGTTATAAAAAAACAACCATAGTTATACCAATTGTTTAATGTCAAAGGCGTTTCAAAAAACAGTGTTACAGAAAAACATTAAAAGTTATTCAGCTATTTCTCGTTTAACTTGAAATGGTAGCGAGATTGTTTGTCTGATTGTTTGATTAAATCAGATGAATTAGTGGCAGTTCTGTTAGTCGTGGGTCCTAATTACATTAAACTGCGGTCAGTAAGCCTAGCACGAACGTGCCTAATGTAAACGTAACCTTGATTTGAGTGGTTGTTGGATCGAAAATTCAATTGACCTTTAGCATTTTTTGTTTATAACGAGACAAGCACAATTTATTTAATTCATATTCCACAGACATGAGTCTATTTTTAACCGACTTCAAAAAAGCAGGAGGTTCGCAATTCGACTGTTTTTTTTTGTATGTTTGTTACGCAAAGATTTTAATGTTTTTTTTTTTTTTGGTGGCACATACTTCAGAGGTGATCCCATATCTTCAGATCCCAACTTTATAGAAATCGGTGTAGTAGCTTGATTTATAAATCAAAATAACTGAAAAAATATGTCATCCAAGTAAACGAAATTGCATAATTATTCTGCTGTCTTGTGACTTTTAAGGGCTGTCTTGTTAATTTATTAAATAATAATACGTATGTGCAGAACGACTGTTTACCACTTACTTGAAAATCGCTTACAATAACGTTACGTTAATTAGTATGTTCTTGCCATTAGGAACCATTCTGTTTACTATAATTATTATGGAAATGTTGACCTCGGTCCCTTTCTAGTGTTATGCGCACATTGTGAGGCATTAAGGTCTAAGAGCCAAGAACGATTGTGTTTGCGTTTTGATTAAGATTCCTATGCTCTGGATAATATTTCATTGAGGGTATAGTGGTATACCTATGTAGGAGAAGATAAGATTTATAGCACTCGTAACGAAATGTGGAAGTAATTAGTTTTAGAACAAAAGGAAATTAAAAGGCTTTTAAAGTAAAGTTGGAGCTCATCTGCCAATTTCGTTGTTAACTTAATTATTACAAAATCCTTGTCCGTTTTTAAAGTCGCTATCAGAATTACGAGCTCGTGTTGAGCATTCAATCTTCTCTCATGAGGTTTCGGTACGTTATTTTATTCAGGTCGTGAATCGAACCGTAAGAAGGTGTTAAAGAGTGAATTGGCAAAAGGAGCGAATGAATGGAATATGCGAACAGGTCGGCGCGTTGGTTCCGATCGCCATTCGTAGCTGAATAATGAATGCGTCAGGGACGATAATACTCACCGCGGCCCACAGTCGGGCGGTATCCTGCGACACGTGTTACCTACAAACACCTGAGTAGACTCTACTGCTACAGAACACCACTCTATTATACAAAAACACCCTACATAACATATCATCACGCCTGTATTCCCCGAAGGGTTAAGGAGAGGTTTACCAATGTACACCAACAGTTCGCCGGTATGCTTAGATCCCACGTAATAGGGGGTGAGCCTATTGCCATTAGCCGGGCATAAATCCTAACTCCGCTCTGCTACTGAGAATTTCTTAGAAAAACCCAATAACACTTTTGGCTCGACCTGGGAACCCAACCCAGGACCCCTTTAGGTCCTGGGTTCGGGTTGGCGCTTAGGACCACTAACGCTAACGAGGTAGTTACTCTACTAACCTAACCTCAAAATCTATTACAAAGAAGATTAAATGTAAATAATCAGATACGATCTCAGTTATTTTATACGTGATTATGGTAATGTACGTAAATCGGAAACAAATCTGGTGTTACGGTAGAAATATATTAAAATTATGTAAATTAATCTGTAAGCCGAAGATCTTTGTAAATACATTTTATTGGTAATTCTAGGACAGAAGTCTCTTGTGACAGTGAGCTATGAAAACTGTTGAAGCTATACTAAACGAATTTAAACGTTTAAGGATTTACTTCAACGATTATTATTGATATTAAAAACGCTTTTTATTTAGGTAGAAGAAAACTGCACTGAAATGCAACATCTATCGTACAATCAAAAAAATGTATTCTCTAGACGATTGCGGCCACTTCGGCTAATCTCAATGCAAACTAGCCAAGTACGCAGGAGATATTATAGTGCACAAGTGTGTGCGTAAACCCAGGTGTACTCCCTCTTCCCTGGCTCTCATAGATCAATGGGACGGCAATCCGACACAACCAAGGAGACATCAGGCGCAGGACCAACCAGGGTGCCACACCACCAACTTCCAAACTTCGGGCTGTTACTGAGAAATTCCTAATGAAAAATACCAAAAAACACTTTCTGTCTGACCTGGGAATCAAACCCAGGATCCCACGCTCAACAGTCGTGCTTGCCAACACGAGACCAACAGGGCAGTTGGTGTTACATATAGCAAAGCAGGTAGTGTAAATAGGTACCAAAATAAAGCGTCAATGACATAATACTTCAATCCAGAGGCTCATTAAAATGTTCAGTACCTCAAGCATTCGAAACTCGAAGGTATATAAAAACCGATTCATGTAAACAAGTCGCATGATGTTGCGTGCAGTACGGCGGGAATTACATCACCTTGTCGACATTTATGTCGGCGTATTTTATGACATACTACCTATACACCGCGGTTTTACCCATGTTAAGTTACGTCTTTGATTACTGCTCCGCTCCCGTGGGTCGTATTATGTAACCTATTACCTTCCTCGATAAACCGGCTATACAGGATAAGTTTTTAACCAGTGCGTAAATTTTTTTTGGTAGTTCAGTGTCAGTAATAGAACACATTTCCGTGTTTAGTTAAAAAAAAAATTAAAAAAAATTTCATCCTTATCCGAGTTTGAAATAAGCAAAACATAGACATAATCTATTCGCCATACTATCAACGAAAGCTCGCGGCCGCCGCCCGGGCGCCTGGCTGGTGTGAGGGGGTGGGGAATGCGCTAGCGCCGAGTGACAATAAAATATGGTTTTTAAGTTAACATGTTTCGTAAGCGATAACTTTTTTTTTTAGTACTAAGACATATCAAAATAAAATATACGTGTTTAATAAAACGTGTTGAAGTTTATTATGGCAAAATTTACGCACTGGTTAAAAATTTTTCCTGTATATAATCACATTTCAAGTTTTCATACAGGTATGAATACTTAAAATGTGATTATGAATGAGTTGGAATAATTTGTGAATTTTTAATTTTCTATTTTAGCATTGATATTGGTATTTTTGAATTTTAATTAGTTTTGCTAACATCATTTTATAAGTTCACAATAGTAACCTCATATAGAGACATGCTAAAATAGTCTGAATAAAATCAATTTTGTTTTATTTTATAGTTTTTTTTTAATGAAACGCAGACGGTTTCTTTTTTCAAATAGGACCAGTACTTCTTGGTATGAGCGGGTTCAAACAAACAAACTTTTCAGCTTTACAATATTAGATAGTATTATAGGTGAAAGTACAAAAAGTCAAAATTCAAATCATTTATATTAATTAGACTATTCAAAGACACTTTTGAACATCAATTACAAGATTAATATTATATAGCAACGATAACAGGCATGCCAGATTAAGTTCTTTTTTATTTAGTTTTGTAAATATTTTGCAGGGTTATTCTCTAAAGAGAACGGTACCGACAGCGCGCTCCATCCAAAACTCAATGATACGTAACTCAATAACTCGTAATGGAAAATACGATGTTTGAGTTACCGTGTATCATTTTTAAATTAAGTTATTTGATGGAAAACTGACTACGTACAAGCATAGATATTAATGATCTTATGTTATCTATAAAATTTCATTGAGTTTAGTTACGTATTGATCAAAATAGAACTTGACTACGTTTGTCTAGACTAGAGCCAGGGGCGGACCGTAAATTCGTGGGGCCCTGGCTAACAGTACTTAGGGGCCCTACCTAATTTACCAAACTACAGGCCATTTAAAAAAAATCAGTTTGCTATGATAATGAACACGGTCCCATGTAGGAAACAAATTGGGACAATCATAACCAAGGTATTTTTTAAAAAATTTGTTTCGTCTTCAATGAGGGTTGGGGCCCCTATTATTCATGGGGCCCTGGGCTGCAGCCCAAAAAGCCTATATACAGATCCACCCCTGACTAGAGCGAGCAGAGCGACTAGAACGACCAACAAGGCATTGTAAAGAATTTCCACTTCATTTAAGTTTTAGTTTAATGTGTATCTCTATTTTTAAAATGTTAATATACAATACTATCGAAGTTCCCGCGACTTCGTCCGCGTGGCTTATTTCACCCGCTATAAGTTACGTCTTTGGTTAATGCTCCGCTCCCGTATGACGTAGCTATCTACTGGTGAAAAAATGGTTAAAATCGATCCAGTAGTTTCGGAGCCTATTCGTTACTAATAAATAAACAAAAAAATCTTATCTCTTTATAATATTAAGTATAGATATCTTTCAGATGTTCGATATCAGTGCTGTATGCTATCAATCTACAAGATACATTATACATACAAGATTTAATTACCTGAATAGCTAGTTCTGCAGTACAGCCATTACCTTACTTGTGTACTTCGAGTACATTGTTAGAATCTATTACCTTTTTAATGTTTAATTACCTATGTAGGCCTTCCATATATCTATTGTATGTAAGGTAAATGTAAGATTGAAGTTTCAGCTATTCACTGCAGTTGTAATTTTAACACAATCCTTCATTAAAGTTGAGTTTAAAAAGGTCAAGAATTTTGTTTTCATTATTACAAACATTTCTTTAAAGATTGTTTGAATGATCCCAAAGGTAATTCTGTAACAAAATGTGATTGCGTATTAAGTGCATAATATGTAATGATTTCATAACTTTTGCTGTAAGTGACAATTTTGTTGAAAATTTTCCTGTTTTTAGGTCAAACAAAGCATCTTAGAAGTAGGTATCGTATTGAATAAAATATAAATATTTTTGGAACGTAAAACTTTCACAGTATCTCGTCCTTGTGAATATTATGTTGCTATTCATTCGAGTCACGCGTGCTTTTGCTGTTTATTCACATTCGCATTGGCGTACATAAATAATGGGGTAAGTTTTCCAAGTCACCAGCCTCGTGTAGACATGCCTCTATAACATGTCACATAACTTTACACGAGTCATATTTTCATTTGTAAATTGCTCTTGTTACAGCTTATTTATTGTAAGATTAGCCATAATGTGTCGTATTCTATGGATATTCTGGGAAATATCAAACTTCATACTTCTATACTAATAATATTATAAACAGGAAAGATTTGTATGTATATAACTAATAAACTCTAAAACTACTGGGCCGTTTTCGAATATTCAATACTCAATACTTAATTATTTATTGCATTCCACAATGTATAAGCTTAGGTGGTAGGTAAACATTGGTTGTAACAATCGTGGACCCTGTCAGGCACAGCAAAACATAAATTTGAAGGAAAAAGACCTATATTATATGCATGCAAGCTAACTTAATCTAAGTATAATTTAAGGTAACATTTTCTTAATTATTAATGAAATTTAAATTTTTTATTCAATATTAATTAATTATATCTAAATTATTTATACATTTAAATTCTTTCACCATTTGAATGCTACATTATCCCTAATTAACATAGACCATATAACATCACGCTACGACCTACGGGAGCGTAGCAGTAACCAAAGATGTAACTTAAAAATAGGGTGAAATAAGCCACGCGGATGAAGTTGCGGATAGTTCGCTGGTACTTAATGTAATAAAAAGAGTAAAGTTGGTTAGTAAGAGGTAATACATACATACATACAATCACGCCTGTATTCCCTGAAGGGGTTAGGCAGAGGTGTGCCGATATACACCCACAGTAAGAGTAACAGGTAATCTCCGGAAATGTTGGTTTCATTTTATAAATTCTTTCTCTGTATGGAAAATTCCACTTCTGGTGAGTATCATAAGCTATATTTAATGGTATTCTTGACTACCTCGTGGGCAAAGTCGTGGAAAGAACCTGGTGGTTTATAAATCAATGCTCATAAATAATATCAACAAAAGAGTATGAATAAAATTCTAGGCTTTGTAAGTATTTGTATCAGTATTTATGTACGCGATGCTTCCGATGTTTTACTCACTCATAATACAACCGCGGCTGGTATCCGAATACCTTAAAATTGTGTCCATAAAGATAAGAATTTTTGCGACTTCGTAGCGCTAGGCTCGAGGTTCCCTAAAAATTTATGATCACATTTCTTGACTTCGTAAGAGTTCTGTTGGGTTTCTGAAAAAAAAATGTGATATCCGATGTCCTCATTTAAAGGAAGCTTAATAAATTGTCCGTAAAGTTGAACTAGAACCATTAAATTGTGCTACGAGTGCTACGGTTTTTCGTAGCAAGTGCGTAGGCCGCAATATAAACTTATAATTTGGAATAAGGTGGTTTCCTCACTGAATTTATGAAGCTTACCTGTGTAATGTGATTATATAATTTTGTTGACGTGCCTACTTTTACACCAACATTAAACTGCATTATTCATTGTCCTCAGAAATTATTCGTGGAGATTTTTGGTGAACAATAGAATTATGAAAATTTTCGTGAACCGCGGTTTTGTTAATGGGCCACTAAAAAGGGACGGGTTCTAATTGCTTTGAATAATGTACACATACACGTAGGTATAGCTACCTACTCATCGGTGGCTCACATGGAGCTGACCGGTCGCTCAGCTTTTGTTGCTTCGAATTTAATTAAGGGTTCGTTAAATAAAGTACTTATTGACGCAGGATTAATTTAATAAAAATATTTTTTGTTAAACCACAGTTTTTAAGCTACGTTCGTCGTACAGGCATTTACGAGTATATGTTGAATATTCTAAGTATATAACAAGAGTGAACTCTTTAGGTCGTCTTATGAATTATGGGCGGCATGCAGCGTCGCTTGCGAAGCGCGCTAATTGATTCCTCAATTTAACCCTCGCGTAACCTCGTTACTCCAAGTGCATGTGAAAGATGTCAGTTCATTCTCTCGGTAATGGAACTGTCTCTCTCTGTTCTTCAGATGATATAAATGTGATATAGCAACGTCATTTTAATTTGCATTTTTCACTCTCATGACAAAAGAAGCCACTTGACTTCTATCTTTAACAAATTTCGTTAAAAATAATTGGAATTCTTTTTTTTTAAACACGGAATTACTCCTGTGTCGTGGGTGCCTTTACAAACATATAAACTTACATACACAAACAGCCAGACCCGGATTAACAAATAGTACATAAATAGGCCTTACAAATATTTGTTCCGTGCGGGAATCGAAACCGCGACACGCAGCGCAACAGCCAATCGTTTAGCCACTGCGCCAACCGTGTCGTCAAATTGGATTTGGATTGTAATTGGAAGAACTATCAAGGTTAAATAATGCGACAATCCGTGATTTACAAAGTTACATTAACATGGAACCTTAGGGGGCGTTTGGAAAGTCACTAGAGCCCGAGTTGAATGAAAATGGTCGTCTTTTATTGGCTGTAGTTTAGTACTTACAAGTTTGTAGGCCCAATTGGAGAAATACGACTTCTTTCGCCAATTGAGCTTACAAACTTGTAATTCAAATGTTACTTCGAAGTTTTATTTCTATGTAAAAAACGATTTTTATTGGCTATTATTCGGTAATGTACTGTAATGAGCTGTATAGTCGCAAAAAAAGTTGTGTCAATTTTAATATGCTAATATTTTGTTTGGTAATGATAATTATAACAACAA
This sequence comes from Caradrina clavipalpis, assembly GCA_932526535.1. Classification (NCBI taxonomy): domain Eukaryota; kingdom Metazoa; phylum Arthropoda; class Insecta; order Lepidoptera; family Noctuidae; genus Caradrina; species Caradrina clavipalpis. Next base: position 10,037,266 of record OW052091.1, on the reverse strand, counting down.
ATAAAGTAAACGGAAAATAGCAAATCAATAACGATGACAACAAAATTAAACCGGCCAACTCCGAAATGGATTCGCGCAATAGGGGTTCCGTACATTGAGCTGTGTTACTTTGTGTAATTTTGTACGTTTTTTTGTTTAAATGGCATCTTAAGCATTTACGTAATGGGAACTAAATAAATAACTATTTAAACCTCATAAACTACAAGTTATTACATAGGTATATAATTATACCAAAATAAAATAAAAAAGGGAACACCAAGTTAAGATAAGGAGGTAATCAGGAGTCAAAGTACTCTACTTCATCGCTGTCATTCAGAAACGTGCCCGGAAAACATTATTTTTAGTATTTGTTATTTTAATAGGCATTACGTACTATAGTATTTACGGTTCCGAAGATACATCCCTATGACAGATAAACGGTCTTTTAGTGTTGAGTCCTGTTAGGAAACTCTGTATAAGAAACCTCCAATGAGGTAAATATTTATTAAAAAAATGTGCAACGCAATGCAGAATAAGGACAGCGACATAGTTCTACTTTGAATAAACACGTCTTCTTAGTACCAAAGTTCATTGCACGTCGCTCTTAGATAGTGCGATGCTAATCACGGAGCGCGGATCTGCATAGAAACTACACACACAACACACCGGCTGGGACAATGTCTGACGCAAAGTTGTTCCATTAAGTTTAAAATCTCAACGTTTCGTGCAACTAGAACGACAAGTTAAGGTAAACTGACACCGAATGACAAACTCGTGCGTACAACCGCGTTCTATAGAAATCACGGAGTAGTAAACATGAAGTGATTATACGAATGGTTTGTTTATATGATCATACTATGAATTTCAAGTGTGCAAGATGAAAGAAATGTGTCTAATTTGCTCATCTTCACGTCACGTTATTTTTCCAGTATCACGTGTGGTTTTGTGTGTGTTTCAGCGAATACTCGCATGTTTTCATCCTGGTAGAAAACTGAACTGAACTGTGTCAGATGCTCCAGTAGCGTATCTGCGTATATAAAGCCTTACGTTCTACATACGAAGAGCAGAGCGGAGCCTCACAACCATAATAATATAAAAAAGCTGTGTGAGATTCTCGCAGGAACCACGCTTTTTCCGGCATAAAAAGTAACCTGTGTCACTCTCCGGCCTATAAAACGTCACTGCGCAAAAATCACATTACCATTCTGCGTAAAAGAAGGACTAACTGGAAATGTGTAGCACATCTGCTAAAAACATGCGACGGAAAGCTCGGTTCGTTTACGAATGCAATGCTTTTTTATTTATTCAACGTTTCATGTCGAATTTATGTCACGTAATTTTGATAGAAAAGTAGCAGTATTTTCCGCAGGTGTGTCGCTACGCCGAACAAACAAATGAAACAAAAGCATAGCGCCATGTCGCAGCGCAACGCACCCGCTATGTGAAGCTCCTTTGTGAATTCTACCGTTTTCTCAGCTTTAAGACCTCGCTCTATTAAATCTATAGCAGGACTGAGTCACTTGAAGTGTTATGATTATTGCATCCGTACACATTATCCCATGAGGGTAGAACTGCGCTGGTTTAAAACATGAACCCCTGTTTTTGTGACGAGCTCATTCACTTCAAGCGGGAACCATATTGTTCTGAGAAAATTTTGTAATTTCTATTTACTCAGCGGTTTTCCCTGTTGTTTTCCCTTAATTTTGTCACAGCTTGATCATTTCTACGAAAAAATATATCTTTATTTAACGATCCACAGCGGGTGTGTTTTATTAAAATGGTTTATGGGAAATCATTTTATGTTCCTTTGATTGCTTTGATCTCAGTAACAGATTATTTTCTGTAATCTGATTATAAAAAATATGTTTTTTTTTAAACATGGCTAAATTAAGCTTGTTGAGAAGAAAAACTTTTAAAATAATATCATTGTATTGTCACAGCACTGTCGTACATTCTAGAGTAGGTATTATTATATTTGCAAATTTGAAACATGTTTATTATTACCACTTAACCGCCGCTGGCAGTCGTGGCACCCAGCTTGTTAGGAATTGCCTTTATACTTATATCTCTTTTGCCAGCTACTGAGATTCTCATTATGAAAAACAATGAGAAAACGTAATTATGTTTCAAAATGTTACGTATAAACATGAGTAGGTAATTATAACACTCAATGGTCCTGTGGTTAAGGCGTTCGCCACTCAAGAATGAGGTTGTAGGTTCGATACGCAGTGAGTGACTTCTTTAATTCGTTGGTATAGCCCCTCAGTGAAGGCAAACATCGAAACGAATTTTAGACTTACAATGTATTTAAGTCTGTAATCTCCAATCAACCTTAAGCAAGCGTGATAATCAATGCTCGTGTCTTCTGTTTACGAGAAGAGGCCTTTGTCCTTCAGTGGGACAATAATAGGGTGGTATTATAATATCATTATATTCTAACGTCTTCTCTCTATTCTCAAGAGGAGTCCCACCTCGCGTTCGTGCAGTTTATAAGCTTGTAAACTATTCTTGATAAGGCTTAGTTTACCATGAATTTATGCTATGAACGAAACAGCAGAAACTTCTGAACTGCGAGCTAAACAACACTTGAAAAGCGCCGTTATCTGTTGTCAGGCGTTTACTGCATCAACTATCAACAGGATGCTCACGCTCTTAAGATACCCAAGACAATACGATAAGGATTTTCAACAGTGGAGAGAACACTAAAACGATTCAGTATGTCACTAAAATATAGTTATCCACAAATTAGTGTACGAAGCGGCCAATTTAATTTGCGTTTCCCGGGGACTGTTGCCTTCGTCATAGTTTGATAAAGTTCTTGGAGAATTCTGCCTAAGTAGGCCAATTGATAATCAAGTTTTATTTGTTATGAGAGTCATTAGGAGAGGAAATCTTGTTAGAACAAATTTCGAGCAAAGTTTGTTTGGAAGCCTATGTGCGGGCTCTGGGTAATTACTGACGACGATGTTCATCTTTTACCTTTACCGCCTCTTTTGACGCGTCTCGAGAAAATTATTAAATGCTTATATTATGAAATATATGTACACACCTCGAGAGGTAGGTACTTTATACAGATACTATGAACCTATATGTATTACTGTGACGTCAGAGCGTTGCTATTCTAAGAACAATAGAGTTTGTTGGTGTAGGTATTGTATGCGAGGGTTTATTTGTGTTTACTGCTCTTAAAAGCATTTTTGGTAGAGGGACAAACGTTATTGTGTGTAACAAGTAGAAAATCCTACTCGTATTTATGTTTTGGGTCTGCGGTCTCCACTAAACGAGTGCTCCTGTTTATTGCGTCATAAAGTAACGTTTCATTCTAGAACCGTCCGAATATACTTTATAGGTCGTTGTAACTGATCGAGCACATCACTTTTACCTGTTTTGTACGGTGACATAATCATGGTTAAATTTTTAAAAGCGCCATAAATTCTTTAATGTGCTACATAAAGTTCGGCCATTCGTGTCAATTGTTTTATAGTTCTATTTTAAAGGTTCTATAAAATTGGTAACTCACATGTTTTCTATCTGTCGCCAAGTTGATAGGTATCAAATTCATCATACTCGTAGAATATGATTGGCAAGTCTGAGAAATGATTGGCAGTCGATGTACGCCTGAATATAAGGTTTATATGACTAAATATTCCAGTGGTCGTGTTGTGGCGTGTCGTATGAGTCAATACGTATGCCGAGCAGTCATACAGCGGTGTAGAGCAAGCACATAAACGTTATTGGTAACGTACGAGCTTGGAGCGGCCGGCGCCGCGTCGCGCGCCTGTAATGTAGTTTACTTTTGCAGCCGCACGTCCACATGATGTTAAGTGATGAGTACTGTACACGTACGTCTACTTCACTCCATGTTACCGAACGATATCGATGTAATGACTTCATATTCGAGTCATACATACAAACGTTTTGTAGTTGATGCTGGTGTTATAGTTTTAAGACTTGTGTAAAGGATTAATACAATTTATAGATAAATATAATTTAACTGCCCCGTTGGCCTCGTGGTCGCAAGTGCGACTGCTGTGCAAGGGGTCCCGGGTTCGATTCCCAGGTCGAGCAAAAAGTGTTATTGGGTTTTTCTATGAAATTCTCAGTAGTAGCTCGGAGTTTGGATTCGTGCCCGGTTAATGGCAATAGGCTCGCCCCCTATTACATGGGACCTAAATATACCGGCGAACTGTGGGTGTACATTGGTACACCTCTGCCTAACCCTTCGGGGAATACAGGCGTGATGGTATAATATAATTTAAGTCAACTTTTTTTTAAGTGATGATGAATGTATTGATTGATGTTGTATTGATTGATTTTGACGATAACCTCTTTCATAGGCGGTGTTTGTGAACTATTTTAAACTTTGGGGTTCAGTCTGAACATCTCAAACTAAGTTGGATTATCGAATACATAGTTTGTTTCTAGTTTTTGTTTGAATGCAAATTGAGTTATTAAGTTATTGTTCAATTTATCTTAGAAACGATGTTTATTGCAAAAATACTTCCATGTAGCAATAACGTTGCTGATGGGTTTTCTAAGAAATTCAGTTTAATATAACTTGTATCCATTTCTCATAATCGAAGTTTTCACCCTACATCTCGCAAACGTGTCGTGTATCTGAAACTTGAGTGCCTTATTACATAATATGATAGCTACCGCGCGAGTTGCGAACAATCTTGCAGCAGGCTAGTTGAGGAGGCTTGGAGTGTCCTGTACTTTAGTAATTTAACTTGAATGTAATTAATGAACTGACCGTCTGCGGCGCACCACTTCTCGGTCATTAGTCAAGTGCTTACTCATTAGCGCACAATCGTTGCCATTCAGATGCTATACATAAATTGCCCGTTCATATTTCACTGGAAACCTCGGGTTCCGTGGCTTTGTATACCATACAACAAAATACTAACATTACGAACTCCTATCGTGAATTCGTGACACCAAACGACTAAGCAAATTATGCAAAACATAAGTTTTATGATGCAGTGTAGGTATAATTCTATTTTATGACCTATAAAAGTGACTAATTTTACATAATATAGAGGGGAAATTATAAGAGCTGGCTTTGTAGTCGTTTTGTTGGAACCACTAAACATTGGTTTCGTTGTTAATATACGGCAGTCGCTCGACGGTTTGAAAAAGGCCCTTAATTCTAACAAAAGTAGACGTAGTTTTGATATTACTTCAAACATTGTATGCTTTATTGAACATGTATTACATGTTCAGTAACATGTATCACAAAATTTCTAAGAGTTATAGACGTCACAGCCGTCAACTATAGATTACTACGAACCACATGAAAGCGGTATGCGCATATAGATGCTGTGGTTTGCATACGAGTAAACACTAATTATGCTAACATATTATTATTACACATAGCGTCTTGTTACGTATTACATCAAGATTCAAATTAGTAACACATTAGACGGAACCTGCCAAAGTTCGCTTTAGTGTGTAACAGGCACTATCAATTTGGCAGCAGATAATAAATATTTTATTATAGGCTCGGACGGCGCACGTGAACCGCAAAATCACTGTTACGGCGTTGTTATACGGATAATTTGCAAATATTATCGTAAAACCAGTAATGACGCGTGTTACAAATCACTACCGTAATATATTGCTATAAAGCTGTGCATTTAATGTCTGTGTGCTGTTCAACCATGTTCGGTTAACAAACTTTTTTAGATGTTTATTATTTTCCTCCTTTTTTGTTAACGTCATAAGGATTCAAATACATTGCCACTAAACACTACGACTAAATACAAACACAACATCAAATCCCGTCCAGGCTATTTTAGTATGTATTACCGTATCTAGCGAGTTTCAAGCACGTTAGTAGATATTCAAATACCGTAGTGAACTGCAAGCTGTGCTGATATCGACACGCTCAATAGAACATTAATTTTGATTGTTTGTACAGTAGTGAGATGATAATATTATGCGGTATTGGTCATCGGTGGTGTGGTTATGTGAATGGAGTCAGTGAGTCGTCTGTTGAATGGTGAGTGGTGGTGCAATTATGATAAAGCGTGAAGCGCGTCGGAAGCGCGCGTGCGCTGCTACGGGGAGGTAAACAGCCCCGAGCACGCCAATTATTTGATCACCGCCTACAAACCAGATTAACTACTATATTTGTTTACACTACTGTTTGTTCATTCTGAAGTCATATTTAATATCCTGGAATTTACGCAATATTTGAATGCGTTTTATTGGATAAAATAAACTTTGTGGTGAGTCGAAACTATCGCAGCTTCGTACACGTATTAAAAGTTTTTATACAACCATTTAAATTGAAGTAGATATTGTGTAAATTAAACCAGTTGAACAAAGAAGTTGGACGCAGATTTAAGACATAATTTTGCGACTTTTATAACAATGTTTGTTTAATATAGAAAAAAGTTTAATTAATTTTGGCATTGCGGTGCACCGTTTGTATGAATTGGTGGAAATACATTTGAAGACAAATGACAGCCTCCTGCTGGTATTTCGTTGCACACGATTTTCGATGTAATGTCGGGATAAAAACCGACTACAAACCTTAATTCATACTAATATTATAAATGCCAATATTTATAAATTTAACCAGTTAACATTACACGTATACACCTACCATCACGCCTGTATTCCCCTAAGGGTTAGGCAGAGGTGTAACAATGTACACCCACAGTTCGCCGGTATATTTACATTTCACATATACTCGTAAGCTATCGGTGAAGTAGTAAGACCGAATATTAAACGGTAAGCAAGTTACCGGTCAAATATATTAGTTAGTTAGTCAGTTAGTTAGACAAACGTTATAAATTAATTGCTAGCATGCGTTTTAGCAGGCGACAAGGTGTCACCTGTCAGCTCAGCCTCAAGCGTCAAGTGCCACACTATGTATATGCTGACGCAAGCTTGCATGATCACTGCCAACACAGCCGTGATATATGGCATCTGAATAAGTTATTTTGCTAGAAATTTATCTATATGCTACTGCTACAGCTACTGTTATCACAGTAATATTATAAAGGCTAAAGTTTGTGTGTTTGTCTCTTCTTCACGCTCAAACGGCTGGACGGATCTGGATGAAATTTTTCACAGCGATAGATTGCAGTGTGGAATAACACATAGGATACGATATAAAACATGTACGGTTCCCGTGGGATATATATGTCACCGTAAAATTGTAAATACCGTTAGATTATAATCTATCTTGCCAGATTGTGAACTGTCGAAAGATTGTGAACCTTAACGTACTGCTTACAATTTAACGTATTATTAATCTATCGAAGTGAAACCGTCAAATTACAATCTTAAAATTGTGGAATTGTCAACTGTCCGAAGGTTGTCCCTGATTGGTCGGCTTTACTACTATAAAGCCGACCAATCAGGGACACAACGGTCAACACAGAACGGTCTACTGACCGTTCTGTGTCCATAGAGTTAGGAATGAAACACAGGTATCAGTCAAATAAAATGAATGCACTTCAAGAATTGTGACATCAAGTATTTATTCATTACTAGGTAATCAATAATTCTGACATCACATAGTAAGAAAAATATGTATCAAAATAAAAAAATCAGAAACGTAACAATATTTTCTTTTCAAACACAAATTAAAATTGAAAAAATAATGAAATTTTCTCTTAGAAAAAAACGATAGGCATACTTTGTATAGTGATTTTCCATCGCTTGAGATGTGACTGATAGATTAGTCGATTAGAGGCGTTCCAAAGGTAGGCTTTTTCCTTTCTTTACCAATAAGTATAATGCCTTTATATCGCTTGCCAAACGTGTCGGTGTAGCTTATACATTATTGGTTTTTCCTAAAATGAAGACTATCTTCGGTAAAATCTTTGTTCAATTTGATTTTTTCTCTTTATTCGTTGACTGAAATACTTCATTTCCACTTCAATAGTTTATTTGATTTATTTTCAATACAACATCTAAATATAGTTTATTTGGTAAATAACTCAAGTTGAAAGAAAGAAAATTGTTTTACCTTCAACAAAAAGCTGTTATTATTTGTAATTTTAACACACTCAGTTGCTGGTGTGGTTATCTAAACATTTTTTAAGTTTTTTATTTTTTTGAGGATTGTTTTTTTTCAAGGCTTTAAGCCTGAACTATAATTTGCAGCACCTTCATGAATGCACAATAGAAAGTTATGTATATAAGTTTACTTATCGCATACTATGTTACTACTCGTATTATGTTGATCGCATGATACTGCCTCGTTACCCTAGTGGTCCTAAGCGCGACTGTTACGCTAGAGGTCTTGAGTTCGATTCCCAGGTCGATCAAAAAGTGTTACTGGGTTTTTCTATGAAATTCTCAGTAGCAACTCGGAGTTAGGATTTGTGTCCGGTTAATGGCAATAGACTCGCCCCCTATTACATGGGCCTAAACATACCGGCGAACTGTGGGAGTACATTGGTTCATCCCTGCCTAACCCTTCGGGGGAATACAAGCGTGATTGTATATTTGTACGTGTATGATACATCGCATTTCTAGTTGTTACCCAGCAATTTGATTGTCATAAAAGTTCTACTAAATCCATTATAATACTTTAATGCTTCATTTTACGTCCTGGAATAGTTTCAGTTCTCATAAAACGTTCGTTTATGATGCCTACATGCTAGTTAATTCCAGGAACTCTTTCAGCGCGAGCTTAATACGATATTTGATTTCGATGAAATTCTATTTTTATACTGCCTGCGATGATTTGATTATTTTCCCGATATATGAATACATTTTGATTTATTACATTTGCAAAATATTACTGCATTCTCGGAAATATGATACGAAGATATTTTGATAAATAAAAAAAACATTTTATGGAAATGGAAATGGAAATAGGTACGGTCAACAAAAGAGATAAGTTACCGGACCATCTAATATAGTTAACATTTTCTTTCAAACCTGTGGTTGTTTTAATTCAATTAATAAACTGTTTATTTTCTACTAATTAAAATATAATCCGTACTTTTAATATTATAAATGCGAAAGTAACTCTGTCTGTCTGTCTCTTCTTCACGCCTAAACCACTGAACCGATTTCAATGAAATTTGGTACAGATATAGTCTGGGACCCGAGAAAGGACATAGGATAGTTTTCATCCCGAAAATCCCCCGGGAACGGGAACTATTAATCCACGCGGACGAAGTCGCAGGCAAAAGCTAGTTCATTCTAAAACTTCTGTCGGTTTTTGTAAAACTTTGATTTCATTAGGCGACCCTGATTACTTATCTCTTTTGCTGACTGTACCTATTGCTAAATTCTGAATATACATGTCTTGTTGTTATTGTTGTTCTGAAATGACAAATAAGATAATTAATTTCATACGTTTCGGAGGGTCACGGAATTAAATGGACCGTTCTAGTATTACTTGGCACAAGTTAAGGATGAATAAATAAAAAAGTACGAACTATGAACTGTAGTAATTTTATTACAGCAATAAAATAAAGAAATTTTCCCCAAGAACTACAGCGGCTACGCTTTCGTAGCTGATGAATACGTAAAGTTATCTAGTATTTTAGAGTTTTACATTTTCGTGTTTGTCTGTAGCTAACTAAAAAAAATTAAGTATTCTACAATTTTAACATCGTATTTTTTTTTTTGTATTATTCAGAGGCAAAGATATAAAAACATAGAAAGCAATTGAAATATTGAACACGTATTAAAATGAAGATGTTTTAAAATCTTACCGACCTATACATAGGCAATTCTGAATGAGGTCATACTTGCCGAAATGGGGATGCAAGAAGGTACATCTAAAATGAGAGTAATTGGAAATTTAATAATGGGTTGTAGAAACTGCTGCCCCGCACTAGGAATTTCTTCTGTATCGCGGGTGCTTTTAAAAACACACCCGGAACAACTATTTATAGGTCCTACAGATATTTGTTCCGTGTAGGAATCGAACATCAGCCAAACGCTCAGCCACCGTGCCAACAACACACGGTACTATTGCGGACATAGGCTTTTGTTTACATGACTTCACGCGGACGAAGCCACGGGAAAAAGCTAATGTAAAAAATTGTAGGTAGAACTCAGTTTCAGTAAACGCAAAATGAAGCAAATGTCGAATTGAATTATATAGAATAATATTTGCATAAAAACTGCTTTTGCATTTTTTTGATTGTGCTGGAATGGGGGCTGTGATAAACATAATTCATAGAGTTATTATTGACGAGGTGGGCAAGCTCTTTGAAAGAGTGATTGCGGGCCGCCTCGTCGGGCACCTGTCTGGGATGGGGCCGGACCTTGCGGACTGCCAGTTCGGCTTCCGCAGGGGGCGCTCTACGGTGGATGCCATCATGCGCGTCAGAGCTCTCTCGGCGGGGGATGCTGTGTCCCGGGGCAGGGTTGTGCTGGCGGTGTCGCTGGACATCGCCAATGCGTTTAACTCCCTGCCCTGGTCCTGCATTAGGGAGGCACTCCGGTACCACCGGGTGCCGAACTACCTCCGTCGGGTGGTCGGGGCCTATCTGTGTGATAGAGCCGTGATCTACCCTGGTCGAAATGGTGAATGGAACCGGCGAGAGATGTCGTGCGGTGTTCCGCAGGGATCGGTGCTGGGGCCGCTCCTGTGGAACATCGGCTACGACTGGGTGCTACGTGCTGACCTCCCCGAGGGCGCCAGCGTAGTGTGCTACGCTGATGACACGTTGGTCCTGGCGCAGGGGTGGTCGCACGAGGCGGCGGCCGACCTTATGACACGCGGGGTTGCGATAGTCGTCGAGAGGATCCGGCAATTGGGTCTCGAGGTGGCCTTGCACAAGTCCGAGGTCCTGTGTTTTCATGGGCCTCGGAACGCGCCACCGTCGGGATCCCAAATCACGGTAGGAGGGGTTTCCGTCGGCGTCGGGTCGACGATGAAGTACCTGGGACTTGTCCTCGACAGCCGATGGAACTTCGTGGAACATTTCCGACGTTTGGCTCCCAAGTTGGCACGGGCGTCGGCCGCTCTTAAGCGGCTCTTGCCCAATTTGAGGGGGCCAAACGCCTCCTGCCGGAGGCTCTACGCCGGGGTCGTGCGTTCGATGGCCCTTTACGGGGCCCCGGTGTGGGCGCGGGGCTTGAGGCGGCTTGCCGCCCATTACCTAAACGCGTCCCAGCGGGTGATCGCCATAAGGGTCATCCGCGGATACCGCACGATCTCCGGCGAGGCAGCGAGCCTCCTTGCCGGATTGCCGCCATGGGATCTGGAGGCGCTGGTCCTCGCGCGCCTACACGAGTGGCGCGCGGAGGCACTGGGTCGGGGCGAAACTCCGCTGCCGCGGCAAATTGCCGCCCAGCGGACGGAACTCCGGCTCGATCTCATGGCGACATGGAGAGAACGACTGTCGCAACCTCGTGCAGGGCACGCCTTGATTGAGGCGGTAAGTCCCCTCTTTGAGGAGTGGCTTGAGCGGCGCCACGGCGCCCTCACCTACCGCCTGACGCAGGTCCTCACCGGACACGGATGTTTCGGGAGGTTCCTGCACCTCATCGGGCGGGAGGAAACGCCCGGGTGTCACCATTGTGAGGATCGCCCCGAGGACACGGTGGAGCATACTTTGGCGGTGTGCCCTGCTTGGGCTGAGCACCGCCGAGTCCTCGAGGCGGCCATCGGCGGCGGCGCCCTCTCGCGTCCGGCACTGGTTCAGGCCATGATCCGGAGCGAGGGGGAATGGGAAGCAGTCGCCTCCTTCTGCGAAGCTGTAATGCTAGAGAAGGAGGCGGCGGGACGGGAGAGAGAAAGGAGGGTCCCCCGTCCCAGCGGCCGCCGCGGTAGACGATCCGGGCGTCGGGAGCCACGAGACGACTCCCGGCCACCGTAGACGCGGGTCTGTGGACGGTGAGCAATGGGTAGCTCACCGTCCGTACGTTCACTAGCGACAGACCGTGTCGACGGCGCGTCCGTGTTCCACGCGCGCCTCAAAGAGATGTCAGCAAATTGGATGGGGCCACTGAGGGCCGATGCCTGCCGGGGCTGCGGGTTGTTCGAAAGAGATACCGCGCCCCCGGAACGCAAAGGGCACACGAAGGAACATAGACGGGTTTTAGTCAGTAAAAGTCTGACACTCCCTCCCGCCCCGCCCAGGGCGGGGGAAGTTATTTGATGATTTCCCGTCTATAAAAAAAAAAAAAAAAGAGTTATTATTGGAAAATACTTAATTAATGACGCCTTAGTATGAAATAAAGAATTTTTTAGTTGGTTTCTGTTTTTCGGCAAGGAAACAAAGAACAAGAAAAAAAAGCTTGTAAGAGTGTAATTTTTAACTTATTTACGGAATAAATACCATTTATATATTAACGAGTGGAGGTCCACGTTATATGGAGTGTGATCTATAGACCATAGGAGGCTGTTAGTATTATTTATCTTTAAAGTTGTAGACATCATGTATATTGTATTGATGAATGATATTCTAGGTTTGACATCTCAATCAATCAATCAAAGCAATCAATCAGCTAAGAACTTCATGCAATCATAAATGGAGCACCGGTTCGTGGCACGGTTTCGATTTTGCTTGTAAATGAAACTATATAAAACCAAAAGATTTTGCTTGTAAATTTATATTATAATAGTCATATTTACCAATCTCATTATCATTTAAGTCTTTTCTCGATTACGTTTAAGATGGCTGACAGACCTTCAGAACCTGAACATTTGTTCTAAGGAGCCCTCCATGAATTTTAGGATTACATTGAAATACAACGTTTGACCAACATGAGTGTAACTTTATCGGGCTTTTAAAACTATTCGTGACGAGCATTGGCATTCGTGCGACGGATGCATTCGACAGCTCAACTTGCTAACAAACAATGGCCACAAAGTAACAACTGCGTTCCAGTGTATAAAAAGAGATTACACATGCAAAACTCGACAGCAACAACGAGCTCCCGAATGCTAAAAATAAAATAAATAAAAAACTAGAAAGAAAAGAAAAGAAAACAAAAATTGGTGCCCGGAATCGAGTGCAAACACATACAATAACAGAGATAAGAACGGAATTAACGCTGAGCGAATTAAAAACAATGGAATTTTTTAAACGAGTTGCCGGGAATGCCGGAAAAACTGCGGATCCGTGATCTCACTGTCAATTACACGTTGAATAACGATAAGTCATATTGTAGAGCGTGCAATCGAGCATTATCAATTTGTGGGGATACGTGGCTGACAGGAGCGGCCGGCGACGGTACATTTGTCAGCGTGATTAAATGACGTCACACACAGTACACCCACACGTTGAATGTTTTTTAACTGACAAAATCATTCCGACAAAACGTTTAACAAAAGTCAGAACTCGCTCTCACCTACTTTCCACCGCGCTCCGAACAGTTAAACTTCACCAAATTATTTCTAAAACGACTTGTGTATTTAAATTGTTAGAAATAAATTGTAACTGTCACGTGTACCACTTTTTTGCTAGTTCTGAAAATAAAAATTAAATAAAAATTAACAAAAATTAAAGCAATTCAATTTTTGTTCTTTGTCCTTTGTTGCTGATGAGCCATTTGATCCGAAAAAGATGGGATAGATTCGATTTATATTCCTTTTGAACGTTCATATGTTAAAACATTTTATGTATACAGACATTGTGTGGAGAGGCGGTTCACAAAGTTTAAAAGTACTTGCTGGGAGAAATAGTTATCGAACTAACTCAATACTTGGACAGGTTTCTCGCTGAGTAAGACGGATAGATTAATGGTCTCACATATCTCTTGTGTTATTCACAATAGACGCAAACTTTCTGACACAAATACTTATAGAGAGATATTTTCGCGATCACTCGATTCTCACCCCGGTTTCCTGACCCCAATTCACTTTAACCCAAAGTTAAATATTTTCTTTCCCGTACTGAATACAAACAGCTACTCAATTCTGCTAATAAGATATCTGAGTGGTAGTGGAACGTATAGCGGTTACGAGTAATTCCGTCAATGTCGGTGAGGGCTGCCAGGCGCCAGGTTTTTTCCGGGAAATACGATACTGTTGGGTGCTAACTGCGAAGTATTGAGAAGAATTTTATGAAAAATTTCCCTTCAATAAGGTTATTTCTCTAAAGTCAAATGTGTGGCTTTTGGGTGGGTTTTAGAATATTTGGCAAACATAAGCTAGATAAGTATTGTACATAGAGCGAAGATAAGATTAGAATACCTTAAGCTTGGATAAAACGGTGTATTTCCTAGAGCAATCTTTACGTAAGCCCCTACAAAAGCTAATATTAATAAAGCTAGGTACAAGAAGACCTATATAGTAAGCTTCCACTAAAGAATATGTCATTTTCCATCCAAGAAATATAAGAGTATGCTCGCATTAACCGCATGAAATATTAAATATCTACCTGCCTATTTACATAACTCCTTTACATAAATAAGCTCTCACCTTCCAACGTACGTACTAGCTTGACACAAATGTAAAACAACGCACTTGCCTTACCATATTATAATTTTGATCATAATAAAATTATTTGGTAAGGCAACACGTACAGGGAGCCCACAGTTTATTACTTTGAACAAACAAAATTAATAAGGATCTCCCGAAATCCGTAACTGAATGTTGATAGACACGAAGAACAATTCCGTTTAGAATTTCAATTAAGAAGTTAGAGTCCTATTAAAATTCAGGAGAGCGTTGTGGACGCGAGAGCGCAGCGAGAATGCGATTGTACAGAAATAAACGTTAGTGTTTGGTAAACGAGTTTGAGGGTCTATTAATGAGAGCGGCCCTCTTTTACTCTTTCCCATTGGCTCGCTGTGATTTACCGAGATGAGATTAAACGTGTTTCAAACTCAATTGTACGTGTTTCTTACACCTTTCGCTTCTACTTTGTTTTTCTTTACAAACATTTTGAATTTATTTGTTTTTTCCTTAGTTATTTGGTACTTTTTAAGGCAGTTTTTATGCGTAGCGAAGAAGTTATTTATTTCAAGTCCCACGAGTGAGGCGACCTAGACTTTACGGCTCACTGTTCACATCGCGTAATGATTTCTTACGCAAAATCCGAATTCGATGCTGGAAACTGGAGCTGTGTCTCCTGAGAGTTGAGAACCCTTTTCAGAGGTCGTTACTTTTTAGCTGTGGGTAAGTCACAACTCCTCAGGGAGAATATTTACATTTGTTTAAAATGCTGGTACGTAAGCAACATTTAATTTCGTGACGCGATGAGGTATACATATTAATTTTTTGGAGGCTCGTCCTTCAGTGAGGACACTTATCAGTTTTATGGGCGTTACCTTTTTTGGGCTGTTCAGCGACATCGAAATTAATCATTGTAATTAAAGCTTACTACGTTCTACTTTGGACAGTTATATTAATTAGGTAGGCCTTTTCATTATCGAGTTATTGCTTATTGGATACTGTTTTACCTACATATTTTGGTGTACGGAGTGTAAGGAATATGAACCTCATAAAATATGCAGAGTTTATTTCAGCCCTTAAAACTACCTACTAAATTGTCTTGGCGATAACTTTTTTACCGTTTGTAATATTTTATGAGAATAAATCTCGGTACGTACATAAATGTTTATGTCTTCATGTAAATAAGAAAATATCTCTGAAAAGTAATACTACCTACTTACCATTGATTATATTGTGTTCAGGAACATGAAATAGATGCCAACATAATTATGTATATGTACGAGTAAGTCATAAAATGTAGGCTGGAGACTTCAAACAAGAATGTTAATTTTTGTGATTAATTGCATCTCATAAATTGGTTAATACATTTATAGATAACTACATAGTCTATACATTATAAGTACCGACGACCAGTAGAAACTACATTACAAGCAGGGCAAAATTAAACAACTGCCCAAAATTTTCATAAAAACGTCAAAGAGATGCTATATGCAAAAATATTTAATAACTACACTAGTACAATGCCGATGTCAAAGGCAACATAGGCTGTCTTAAGATAAAAAACACAAGAAAAAATTCATTAGCAAGACAAATGGCAGAAAGTTATTTAGGATATTCCGTTTCTGCTGAAGAAATTTTCATTTTCTGTTTCATTAGTAAAATTTAATCTTATTACAAGGGAGGGTAGGAGCCACGTCTTGAAGGAATCCTTGTAACGAGTGCGGGGAAATGTTTCTTGTTTTCTTCGCTATAAATTTTGAGTGCGAGTTACGGCGGAAATTGAAACGCTTTATCAAACTTCTGATTAGGAGCCTACCAAAGGTAAACGTGTGGTGATTAAGCGTATTTATAATTAGGAATCAATTATAAAACTCCAATTACGTAAATAATGAGTACCTTTTTAAGAATTATAGCTTAAAAGATCAAAGTAAAACAGTTCTTGTTCAAACCGTATGTATAGTCAATTTCCATTGATAAATAACGTAGCAATATGGCTTTGTGATAGCAAGGTAAGCCTTTCGCTGTCTACTACAATACCACATGTTACAGTACAAGGCAATTGTTTAACTATTGTGGGTGCTTATGAATTGTTACACGAAATATATAATTCAGACCCCAGTCTACAATGATCGTGGTAGTTAAGTACCCACAGGGTAACAGAGTAGATAGTTGAACCACAGCAAGCTAAACGAGGTGATTGTAGAGATATGTCACAGCGCGTTTGCCGCTTCCGTTGTTTAATGCACGTTTAGGCTAGCTAACAGCTAAATCACTAGTTATTTACCTAATGCCCGACTTAGGCTATCTTGATACGGTAGATATACTACTATTTTGTTTCTGGGTCATTTTGTTTGTGATAGTAATATGTACCGATGTCAGTGATGTCCAAGATAAATTTAGAAAGTACGTATGAATTAGAAAAAGTCCCTTTGGTACTTGCCCGTGCCCGGTTGCGAACCCACAACCTCTAGCATGAGAGGCGGGCGCCTTAACCACTGGGCCATCACGACATACATGTCAGAGGCCCTTGAGGCGGTTTAGAAACTCTGACACTAGGGTGTTTGGAGTCATTAGACCTTACTGCCCACACGATAAAGAAGAAGAAAAAAGTAATATGTATAGGGTTTTTAGAGTCTAGCCTAAAACATTATCCCTGATTATCTCTACGATTCGGTCAGGTCATCTTTTTTAAACATGCGAATCGATTGGAATTCTGTTTACCTCATAAATACGTTAACAAAAAGATTATCTCAAGATAAAAATATCTATCTATTGTGATTTGAGGATATTCTTTAAAGGGCTGCACCGACGGAATAGATCAGGTGCGAGCTCGGAGGGATAATCGGGTTTATTCGGGAGGGTTTTAATGAAAGCCATCAGTCACGCCGCCGCCGCCGAGGGGTACACGCCAGCTACCATGTCCCGTTAAGTTTCCTAGTGTCTCCTAGATACCAATCTATATATTTACTACAGAACATTTAGCTTAATGAGCGTTGTCGACATGGACCGGGCCGCATCAATATTGGATAAGCTTGGATAGTCCGATCTTATCAGCGTTATCTTAGATTTGTTTCATTTGTGTTTTTTCATTACATTCGATTTAATGAGTATATCGATGATAGGTATAGGTGTCCCATTGTGGGTTTATCTACGAATGCTACGATATCAGATAATCGTTTGCAGTGTCGTTATTTATTTTCTCTAATGTAAGTGAAGTTTATCTGAACAGCAATAGGCAAATAGGCTCGCCCCCTATTACATGGGACCCAAAAACATACCGGCGAACTGTGGGTGTACATTAGTACACCTCTGCCTAACCCTTCGGGGAATACAGGCGTGATGGTATGTGTATGTTTATCTGGACAGGTAGTATGTATCTCTATTGCCCCATCAGATATCATGTTAGAGGACAAACTCACAAGAAAAGGTTTATTAACTTCGGTGCTGTGTTTGGCAATTAGTCTTCTCCCAGTTGTAAACGTCTTGGTCTTTGAGGCAGCTTTGACCGATAATGTTTTACATACGAGTATATACGGTACACCTTATGTGCTTGCGTAGAAGGTAATTGCTGCTTGGCTAGTAAGAAAGTTATCAAAGTATTATATAATAGAAACTGAAAACAACTTTTTAAGGTATATTTTTGTCTTTTTATTCAAGGACAAAAGGACATTACAACCTTTGGTAGCAGTAATCAACGCTTACTATACGGATCACGCCGCATATTAATCTTCTAATAGAAAGAATATCGTGTCTAAGACAATAGAGGATCATGAGCAAATATAATAGAGGAAGTATAATTCACAGGCGAAGACAGCCCTATTTTCCCGAGCCCAAACAAACTTCGACACTATTGTGGGTAAAACAGTTACACTTCGTATGGCCTGAGGGCATTTCATCCCGACAATATTTTTCCTTATGTCAGGCGTTAAATGGGCTCCAAAGATATCGTATTGTTTTGTCTGCTATTATTCATCGTCCAGAATAAGTTTATAAATGGACTTATTTAACGTATTAAATACGCACAGAATTTATAATAAATCTTTGATCCCTTCACTTGTCAAGAATTTCTCAATTCATAATTAAAATTGCATCTCGCAGACTAATTATAATTTATTCACGACGTTAAACTCTGCTTACAACAATAATTGTTCTGCGCTGTTCGGTTGAATCTTTTAATAAGTTCTCAATTATCTTTGATGTCTACCCTTTTTACCTTTGACCCACGCTTATTCAAAGGTCCTTTGCTGTCCGTCGACTTCAAAGCGAACTATCTCTAAGCTAGCTTACCCTTTGTGCGACTAGCTGGTAATCCGGACATTGTCTGTCTCAAATTCCTATTTGACAGATGTTTTTTGGTCGCGTCAAGTATTTTGTCGTACCGTACTTAACCTAATTGGTCTCGTGCTGTAGGCTTGCATGACGTAATACATACTTCAGGCTTATTGTGAAAATGTATGTGATCTCAGTCCGGCTTTAGGATTTTTGAATGTACAAAACGTAGTATATAAAAGTGGGATATAAGCCGCGGGGCCGCTCAATGCCGCAATTACGTTTATTTTGGAATCAAGTAGTAGGCAAAATATGTTAAGGTTTTTGGTTTTAGCCTCTATATATATGTTATCTTCAGAAGTGTTTAATTTATATTTTATTTCGCATCAATATATATCGGCGAATGTTCGAAAAAGTTAAATCGAGGGACCAAATCGTTTGAAGCAAGCGAAGCTTTGGTTAAATTACCCAATCAACATATAAAGTGGCTACTCAGTAAATGGCGCTTGAATCCAGTCACTAGAGATAAATGAATGTCACTGATTAGATACTAAAAGCTCAGTAATCGATTCGGCTGTTTGCTGGCCAGGGCTGAACTAATTTTAACTGTGTGATGACAAAGTATCACGCGTGCCTATCAGCATTGTGCGGTAAAGTGCCAATTACCCAGAGCACACACTCCCGGCACATAACATGTTACCGCCGGGCTAGTTGTATCACGACGCGTACGTGTACAACTAACTACCAACAATCTGAGCATGAAACTGAAAGTAATTCAATATCAATAGCATCCATAAAAAATAAAAAATGTGTACGGAAAAAATAAGTAAAAGAAAATCCAACAAAAATATAACCGTGATACCGAAAACCGAACTGTTTTCCCCATTACGCTTTCCACAACAATGACAATAAACTATGTCGCGATGGCTCCATTTCGGGTGTTTTTATTTTTTCGGGCTAAACTTACATACATGCGTGGTCGATATTATTCCTGACTTTAACATTCAAAACGAAATTCGATTGCGTTAGTATTGGCAAAATATCGCAAAATCTAAACGAGTACATTTGGTTGCCAGTGAATTTCGTTGATTTGTGTCAGTGGAAGTCATCAGTGTGGCACGGTACATTAGGCAGTTGAATCGCTGTCAAAGCAATCACACGTTTTTGGTAGCATTCGGCTGATACCAACTCATTATGTTGTTCAGTCGTGCGGCCGAATAAACAGCGGCGCGTCGTCGGCGGAGGTCGCGCGGCCGCGGTCGTATCGATGCGGATAACGGCCACCAGTAATTACCCGCCCGGATTTTATTTCCATAGATAACATCAACAATGTAGGGGAAACAATAGCGGTTCTCGATTTATTTAGATTAAGCGATTATTAACGCTTTCTTTGTTCGTCAACCTTGTGTATCGAAATAGGTTCAATCAATTATCTAAGTTGTTTATTTTGTGTGCCGCTAAGTTGCCTTTTCTCAAAGAGCCCTAGGGCTCCATAAAGCCTTTTTGGGGGCTGCAAGAAATTTCATTCTTCCCATTACATACAAATATCAATAGTCAAATAATATGATTATTTATTAAAAATACACAAAACCATTTTTGATTATTTTAGAGCCCCATGAAATATTCTGTTTACAATAAGGGTTCCGTCGCCAAAAAGGTTGAGAGCCGCTGTTGTAAGGAATTGTATTACTATAATATCATATCCATGCCCAACTTACTACGATCACAAGTCCGTGCGCCAAGTGCGTTGATAGCGGCATTATCCTCATAAGATTGCTCATTGTAGCGGTCCATGGGATCAACCCATGTTTGGTTGACGACATTTACGTAAACACAAGCGCATAACAACAAGTATGTAAAGCTGTTTCCAAGGTTATTAGTAATTATATTAACACCTAATTATACAAAATGGCGTCACAAAGGGGTCTGGCTATAAAGTTTATAGTACCGCAAGAAGTAATTGGCTAATTTAAGATAAGAATTTGTTTTCTGAAGTACATTGTAACACAAAGAACAGGCGTGGAGAGTGTAAACTTATGTACCTACCCACCTAAATAAACATGTTGGTGTATTGCGCTGTAATTAGTTGGCGCCGTGACGTTAACTTACTGCGTACTTACTCTAGGAGGTGGTATCTATTGGATGGGAATCTTTACAAATTGCTTTGTGCATCCTGTTGTTCTTGTGCCTTAATAGCATGACTTGTCATTAAGGTTCAAAATCTGTAGACGCTTTACTAATTTAAGGTTCTTATAACGTATAATGGTACATAGTTGAGTAAGATGATAATTATATTATCTATCGGCTGCAGATATCTATTTGAAGACGTGCCAGTGGTTGGAAGTAAATCGATACGGTTATAACGATATGCAAATCAAGCAATACTGAAGACAAATAACAATATAGAACTTCTAGGACAATGATCTAGTTTACAAGGAATCAGTTGGAGTTTGCAGATTACCTACTTCATACCATCACGCCTGAATTCCCCGAAGAGTTAGGCAGAGGTGTACCAATGTATACCCACAGTTCACCGGTATGTTTAGATTCCATGTCACAAATCCTAGCTCCGAGATGCTACTGAGAATTTTGTACACAAACCCAATAAAACTTTTTGCTCGACTTGGGAATGGAACCCAAGACTTTTAGCGTAGCAGTCGCGCTTAGTACCACTAGGCTAATGAGGCAGTCACACCTATCTACATTTCCACTCAAAAGTCATTAACACGATACGAGCATGAACTTAAAATAAAACTTTTGTACCCAATAACAACACAAGGGCAACATTCGACAAATTAATACTAATACAAGCATAATTAAATATAATATTACAATTAGCAGCAGCGTCAGGCGTTACCATCTTACTCGGGTAATATTTGTATTGCAAATTGCACTGTATCTACACCTACACACAATGCCGAGCTAACATTTACCGGGAAATGTTATGTATGTAAACCTCAAACTTTGAACAAAATTAAATTCATTCACAACGATGAAGGCGGAAATAGAAGAAGTCCAAATGGCAGGAGATTGCAACGTGACAAAACGACACAAAAACGAGATCAATTCACTCTTTATCGGCTTTAGTAACCGCGTTCGTTCAGCGCGAGGTGCACATTTTGTATTTTTTTCACTTGTTTCAGCAAACTCTTCGCCGTGATGAATGAACGGTAAACGTTCTAAAAGTTACGAATTCAATATTTCAACAAAGTCTGCGGAAACAAAGAACGTATTGTTCATTTTTCTTGTTCAGTTCTTCACAATCTTAATATTGTGAGGAACTGAAAAGTATCTTTTACTTTAGTTTGTTATACAGTTTTATAAACAAGGATATAAATAAATACACAATGTTAATACTGCTCTAAAAATAATACCTACATATCCACGCGCCCGAAAATTAATGAAAAGTTGTAGGAGTATTCAATTTAAGCCGCAACTTTGTTGTTAACTTGTTGTTTATGTCTGCCAATAGGGTCCAATATTGCGTGAAATTAAATATACATTTGAAAATCGCAGCAATGAGCCACAGGAACAGAGTGGGCGTGCTGTTGTTGTGATATTTATCGCCATTGTGTGGCCTCCTCCCTATACGCAACTATATTTCGCTGCAAATACAATGATAGGGTTTGCTGAGTTGCGGTATAGTTTCGCGTGGGAAGCTACATCTGTGGAGTATTTTGGTTCAAAGTCAGCAGTTTATAAACAATACATTGTTAAAACTACGTTTTCGATAAGTAACGTTGTAATTTTCTACGTACATTTTATACAGTTACGTAGTTGTACAATTAGTTTCCCTCCAAATTGCAAAACCAGTAAATAAACTCAATGTACGAGCAGACATAGTTGCACATGCAATGAAGCTGTTTAAGTTTGTGTCGTGTTGTTGCTCCGGGCACGTAGGATACAGTTTCTCCGGTGATGTCGCCTAATTTAGACAGCTGTCCTAAAGTCCAGCATCCTAATTTGGCAATATACCGTTCCGGAGCATGACTGTGTTCCTAATTGGCTTTACGGAATCCCTAGCGACTGGGTAAAAGATAGCAGGTTTCTTATTGCGTTATTTCTAGCAGTGTTAGGGTTAGGCGCCTCTTGCCTGAATAAACACTGATTGTACGCCAGCAACCAATTGTTAACCCCAAAAATAAAGCCCTTTTCCAGATAAAGGCTTTGTTACAGTCTTACAATCCGAACTCAATCAAGAATAAGAGCTTTTTTTAAACTTTGGTTTTTGTTATGTAAAAGTTCAAGATATAAATACAATTGTGGGTAGATATAGACGTTGGTATAATTAATTACCCATTTGTTCGGTCTATATCTTTTTTAATGCCTAGCGCGGGCTTGGATACGGGAACAATCTTTGCTGATTACATAAAGAGAAAATGAGAAAAATCCGAATTCAGGTGGGAATTGCCCAATATTATTCAAACAACTTTTAGCTCAAAAAATTGCTGAGCATTTAGACTTTGGCAAACCCATGGAAAGGCTTTCAAAGTTTCCTTTTGAACGTCATTAATTTTGCCATCTTGGATAGCAAAAGCTGCATGACATTCATCATCATTATCAGATCATATAGGACGTCCACTGCTGGACATAGGCCTCCCTCATAGATTTCCAAAAGGACCGGTTGAAAGCATGACATTAAACGCAAACATTTATATGTCAAGACTAAAACATATAGACGGTTATTATGTCACCAAGTTACACTAAAGATTTTGACTTACATTATATGTATCTCCATATTATGTTTATTATTACAATGTTCAAGACGAGACAACATTACCTAAGCAGTATCTTGAAATATTAAACGTGAAGTTTTGGCATAGTATTATATTATATTATAGTATTAATATTAGATAGAATTGATTCAGAAATAACTTATGTACTGCCTTGTTAGCCTAGTGGTTCTAAGCGCGACTGCTACGATAGAGGTCTAGGGTTCGAATCCCAGGTCGAGCAAAGTGTTATTGGGTTTTTTATGAAATTCTCAGTAACAACTCGGAGTTAGGATTTGTGCCTGGTTAATGGCAATACGCTCGCCCCCTATTACATGGGACCTAAACATACTGGCGAACTGTGGATGTACATTGGAACACCTCTGCCTAACCTTTTGGGGAATACAGGCGTGATGGTATGTATGTTATTAGATATGCTGAACGGAGAGCAAAGGTTGCGTCTGGGATCAAAAAGTGATATCTACAATATATTTATTTTGAGGTCTTTGCTAAGGATGATTTAATGGACAACTTAAGCGGTTACAGACGACCCACGTATAATGGAATGTACAACGTCAGACTGTCTGTCTCTAAGGACGATTTAAGAAGATACAGTCTCATACAAGTTAACTTTGACCTTGCCTAGATTTTGCTTCACATTTAGTTTAAGTTATTTCGTAAGGATTGTGAGGGATTTAGAAGTTTTATTTTCTCCGTTTATCCGACGACAAAGAAACTGGATTACATGGAGCAGGTAGGTACTTAGTTTCAGTCATAAGGATTTGTGGAAACTTCGACTTTTTTGTGTATCTACCTACATATATTATCTGTCTAGGATTTGTTACGACGAGTTACGAGTTACTTATACCGAGGTCACAGTTAGTTTAGACTTGCAACTTTTTGTATTTATTTACTGTACGTCGATTCTGTAAAATTCAGACATGAATTCGCATCTCAACTAGGTATTTACCCTCACTTCGCTTAAGGTTCAAAATGACATTGATTTATTTGACACTTTGAAGTATGAAGTGAGCGTCGAAGTGACGGTGGAATTACCGTATAGAATGCCACTTCTAACGTGATCTCATACTTTATCTTTAGTTCAACTCGCTGACACGCTCGCAAGAGTGGCGCTAGCGTAAATTCGAATTATCAACCGAGTTTTTATAATGCCAATCAAGAAAGTCACAGCGGATTCAGATTCGAAGTTTAGAACGAGGTCTTAAGAATCACACAACTGTTCATTTATAATAGCATAGTAGGTATATGTCGATACTATAATATAGATCCGGCATTTAGGTAAAAATATAAAAAATACCGTTCCATAACACCCATTTGCTGTATTTTAACAAATAAGTTTTGTCTTACTGAAACATTTTGGATATTATAAACGACCTAAAAGTTCCGACGGCTAAACATTGCGAAACATACCAGGAGTGTTTATATCCACTTATACAAAGGGTGAGTCCACAAAATAAATGTTTAACAACTGTATGTAGGTACCTACCTACTTACTTAAATATTGCAACAACAGCCACTTTTATTAAAACTTCTAGGCTTTAAAATTAAGCTCCTAAATGTCTGCACGAAATATTTATTTTATATTTTCTTCAAGTAAAAGTAATATTTTCAAAAATAAATAGCAAACAAAGAAAATTCTCGAAGCAAAATACATATTTTAAAGATGATATTCTTACCGTAAGATGTTATATCGAAAACTCTTGGGATTTTCAAAATAAACCGTTCGCTGTGCTATAAATAGCACAAATTCTGGATGACTGGTTTGAGTTTATCCAGACGCTAAGACTAAAGTCGAGCTTTGCTGCTGGCTATGATTTTCTAGGAACTAAGACTTAGGATTTGTAATTATTGAATCATTTTGGAATAACATTTTCTTTGGTATTGTTCTATAATGAATAATAATAATAAATAAATTTATTGTTACGCAATTGAGGCCCATAGATAAAATAGACAAAATATCCTAAACAATAATAAACGTTATTTAACTATAATTATACATGTTACGTTGTAACGTGCAGTGTAGTTATGGAGGTTACATTAACTTCGTAGTTAACTATGGCAACGCGCAAACGTGGACACTTTTGTGTCTTGTGTCAGATACAAGCTACCGATGAATATTTGATTTCTATAGAACCAGTATGAAATCATCCACTCCCAGCGCATATGTAAATATTTTTTGTGTCCAGTTGCTTCCACTTAACACATACTCATGACGATCAAAAATTGTTCGGTGTCGGTAACTGGAAACCAAAACGAATAAAACAGGCAAAAGTAATTTTAATTGAACAGGCCGGTCAAAAGTGGCTTTGATCTAAAATCATTGGTTAATAGTGCTTATGACTACAAATTTGCGGTTAAAAGTTGTTTTAACTGAGACTTTTACTCAACTAGTGCAAACTGCTATAGCATCAGCCAACAGCACTATTAATACATGTATACTTTGTAGCTTTGGAGCTAACAATAACCCCGTATTTCGCTATAACAAGGTGCGGCGACAGAGGCCGCGGTTACTGGCGGTGCCGCTCGGCCGGACCAACCTGGGGTAAAGAAGTTACGACACGTGTCTTGCATACACTTAATGAAATCGCGGAACGGGTACCTAGATTTATTTACCTCTTCCGTGAATGAGTTCATGGAAAATGCGTTGCATGAGTTATGTTATTCAATGTTGCGTATATTAAGTAAATTATATAAGTATGTATATCAGTTGTTTGGTTACCATAACACAAGCTCTGCTTAGCTTGGGATCAGATAGCCGTGTGTGAGTTGTCCCAAGATATTTATTTATTTTATTTTATTTTTATTTATTAATTAATATTGTTAAAGAGCACTACCGATTTCAGCTAACCTGTGATGAAAGATGTGTGGTGAAAATAAATAAATAAACGAATTGTCGTCAATAACCCAAAGATTTTATGAAGGTTATAAAACAATATAAAACTCATTATAATAATAACCAAACTAAAATTTTCTTGAAGTAGGTAAGTATGTGCTAAACATTTCTGTGTCGAAAAACACTAGCCTAAAAGATTTATGCGTGAGCAGCTAAAATTAAATTTATTTGAAGATAAATTCAGGTACGTAAGTAGGCTTTAAGCAAGATAAATCTGTCGGTACCGCTTACAGACGGTATAGGGAAGGCCCTTAGTAATTTTCTACGAAAAGGTGTGCCGTGGCCTTTTGTGTAAGACGAGATAATACTTACTTTGCGTGAAGCTAGCACAAACTGCGATCCCCGGTTCAATATACCAAAGATAGACAAAGAAGATACTACGATGAAACCTCTCAATAATAAAAAAGTTAAGAGAGGACTATTTGTCACAGTTTTATGATGTCGGTAAGATGCTCAGGAATGCTGTATGTGCCTACGTAAAAAAAAATGTCGTGATAAATGTGCGTTGGAATGATTAGACAGAAGCGACACTGATAAATGGCATTGTAAGGACGCTGAACATCTGTTATTCACAAGAATAAGATAAATACGGAATGTTTTTGTAACATGAAGGCTCGCCACTTTAGGGACTCATTGGACGGATAAAGGTTGCCTTGTATTGCCTGCGACCTTGTACATGTGTAGTTTTATGTAAAAACTAATATTAGAGCGGTTCGAGGTCAGGACCCTTTAAATCTTTTCCTATTACGTAAAGCAAACAAAATTTTATCATAACGTTATTACAGTGTACCAGAATTTCGCTGAAGCGACAGTTGTTTAATATTGACGCAGGACAGATTTTCTTAATCGAGTTTAACTCGACGCTATTGTCTTCCTTTGTTCTCGTTTCAAATGCGTATCTTGCGAATAAAAAACCGAAATATCTCTAACTTGTTTCATTATTTTCAGAGTTCTGTGAGTTTAGTTAGCGGTAAAACCAGTCCCGCTGGAATCACGAATGGTCCACCAACAATTGTAATGCTAAGTAAATAAAGGTGAAAAAGAAGTAAGTTAAAGCTCGGTCGGGGTACGTTATAATTTTTGAATAACATAAAATGGTGGTAGTAATTAGTCAGGTTGTATTTTTTATGAAAATTAAAACGTAAGTAATTTTATACGGTAGCATTCGTTGTATGCATAAGTATAACATATTGGGCTTTAGAAAAAAATACAGGCTCTTTCTAAAATTACACGAACCATACGCCGAGGTATTGTTCAAGATATTGTTTTACAAAAGTGTAGGAATACTTAAAGGGGTGAAAGCACTCCTGAATATGAGTTCCCAATAGATTTTACCTCAAGAAACGACAAAACGAAGGAGCGGGTTAATCCGGCCACTGTTTCGTTTTTCTCTTAGAAACAGAAATAGGCTTGTACATTTGCATTGTTGCCAAACTTTATGTAAATTCTAATAAACTTGGATTATTGTGATTCAAATGTCGTTCCAAAATATAAGGACAACTTTTTTACTTTTAATATTAACATATTAAAGTAGCAGTGTTTGAAATGAGGAAGTTAATGATTCTTTGAAAATAGAAGATAGATAAAGAGAACTTTAAATAAGGTTATTTAAAAAAAAAGACTATACTAGGTTCCGCCCGCGACTTCTTCTGCATCAAATTTAATATTTTATCCTACGGGAACCGTGCATTTTTCCAGGATAAAAAGTAGCCTATGTGCTATTTCAGAACAATCCATCCATGTGCTAGATTTCACCCAGATCCGTTCAGCCGTTTAAGCGTGTAAGACTAACAAAAATCCATCCATCCATCTTCACAAACTTTCGTATTTATATTATTAGTAGGAAGTAGGTAGGATTTTAGTACGATAAGTAAATAAGAATACACTTTAATAAGCAATTTATAGAGGCAAGTTTTGCATCCCTATCAGTTCTTAGCTCAGTGAACGCAAAACTAGTATTCTTATTAAAACAATGGCAGTGGTGTAGTGTCCTCGTTAACGAAGCGAGTCTGATGAAACTTGAAAAAGAAGCTGCATTAGCCGATATTGTCCCTAGCTATTTACAAGAATTTTCTTATGCAGTATTTTTACTCTAGTTTATAAAATATTTCCTTTTAAAAATACGTATATTTTCAAGAAAACCTATTATTGTGTAAAGACAAGTAGGTATTGTTTGAATCTGAGTTTCGAAATAGGATGTGAGAATATTGATGGTATTGTATCTCCGTTTGTGTATGTCGCATATGTGTGAACCCCGCGCCAGATACTCGTATTATGTTTATTTATTTATGAACTATAGAAGACCTACAGCTAAACAAAACAGAATGAAACATAGTAAATGAAACTGCCTTGACATTCAATTAGAAATTGTTCTATGGATAGATAACTCAAGCCCCTGTGATAATATCGCAGCTATGCGGAGAGGCCTTAACTCCTTTGTCAGTTTCGATTCAATGCTCCTTCTCATAAAACAACTCCGATTCACGTTGATGTTTCTGTCAGCCATTAATTTACATTTGTACGGTGGCATAAACTTCGCAAACTGAATCCCATAAATAGCTTCGTCTTCGTCGATATTATTGATTTTGCACACCGCGGCCTCTATTTCCCTGTCACCGCCGTTGATATAGCATCCATTATAAGTATCTGAAGAAAAAACCATTTGTAGAACAAATTGCGCGACACGCTAGAACACGTCGTAACATAGATTACCATAGTAAGTACCTACCGGGGAAGACATTTTTTATTCTATTGTTCCCGGAAGGCGGGAGAGTAATAGTTTTTCCATTAAGAGAATTGCGACGCTGATTGACTAGAGATGTGATCGCCAGAATCCAATCTTTCAGCCAATTTTGTATTATTAAAAAGCTGTTCGCTTAAAATGAATTAGTGTCGGAAAAAGTGAAAAATTGGATAAATTATAATAAAATTAGAGAGATGATTCAACAGAAATCTCTTTTATTTTCATCACTTATTTGGAACAAAAAACAGACGCTATCGTCTGGGGACTGAGGCATTATATAACTAACAGAACGCTATTTGATTTGATTTTTTTAGTGTGAAAAGTCTATTTGTAAGTTTTGTAACACATGCTTCAACACTGTGAGTGCTATACCTAACTGCTACTCACAAGAAAATGACAATTCGTACAACAAATATCGAAACTAAAACAAAAGTAGCTATTAAATTTCGATTTAGTTGTAGGATCAGAGACAATAGTGAGTGGAGTGTGTACCGCAGCGGTGAAGGGTTGACACCCGATGTGTCCAGTTGGTGCCGCGGTTAGTACCGCTCAACGTGACACACCTATTGCCGCCGCGCCGGTCTGAGCACTAAGCCAATCAACACTACACACACTACTAATATGCGGTTTATTTTTCAATAATTGATTCCATGCTCGCTGAAAACTAGAAATGATATTTTAAAATATTTATTTGACCACTTTTATTTCCATTACCGGTGGTCTCGGTAAAATAAATCGAGTCAATTGAAACTTCGCCTTAATTAAAGGTCAATGTCTTAAAAGGTTCACATAAACAGTCCATAAACTACTATCTACCTGTTCGTTTATTACCTCTGCAGTAACCTACAGTCATTAAGTGAGGGTACAATCACGGTTCAACTTGTTCTTAATAATTCAAACATAAGTTACGACTCCTGAAGACGTCATTAGAGTCTTGGGTACGATTACTTAGACTACTTAAGTCGACACTGGCATTTAAAGGGTTAATAGTAATTACAGCTTTTAATTGTTTTTCCTCATCAGGTTGAATAAAGTTTGTTTTTTATCCGTCTGCTTCGCCTAATGGATGTTTTGGTAAAGGAATGGTTTTACCAATTGAAGGTCTGGCAATTGGCTTCTCGTAAACTTCTAAAGGCTAAAGTGTTAATTGGCTGGTGTCGAATTACAGGGTAAAAAGAAATAGAGACTGTATTTTCCTGGAAAGGATTTCAGTTTTTATTTGTTCGTAACGGAATAGGAAAGCGGAACATTTGCTACATTGGCGTGCTCCGTATCTGTCTGTTACATCACAGTTTTTAGAAGTGCTCTTATGTTTTACTCGGAAATGTTACTAGTATTAGGTCCAATCCATGTTCAGCAGGGTTCGGCTTTGAGTCAATTCTTGTTCATCGATAGTGCGTGACGTTGTTACGGCCGGTTCGCCATAAATCAGTGTCAATGGCTTTTGATGTACTTCCAAAGCGAATCTATCTTCCATTCATAGAGCAAAATTATTATCCGACGCATTGATTTCATAGGCTAGAGAAGATTTCAATTTTATAAATTACGTTAAGCTAGCGAAGTCTTATTGAAATGCTATTTTTCCTTGCCGTAGTTCTTTGGTATCTTTTTATTTTGTACAAAAGCTGAGAAGGGAATATTATTTACAAACAAATGTATTATTTTCATATCTATGCAAATATTTGTGCTCGGAAAAAGAAAAAACCGGTGTCGGCCGGAGAATTGCGTGTCGTACACGCAAGGGATTCCTAACTTGTCAATTAGTATAAATTCACCGAAAGACAAAGAAAACAAATAATATTAAGGAAAATAAGATACAAAAAACAAAGAATTTTGAACAAATGTAACGGTGAATTGTGTAGTCTGATTGAATGTGACTTTTTTACATGTACGTAATGAAATTTAAGTACAGATACTTAATGTCTTCTAAATTTCTTATTTATTTTTAGTGAGTTATTAGAAATTGAATATCTTTTACTTAAAGTGTGGTTGATGATTAGTGAAAGTTTGATATAAACAGAGTCTTAGTACCCGGTAAATAAGTCTTAGAATCCGTTTGAAGAACTGAACTGAACGTAATGGGATGAAAAAACTATCCTAAGTTGAAATGGACCAATTACAAAAATTAAAGGCAGGATAAAGAAGAATGTAGGTGCAAATTAGGTATACAAAACAGCTGTAGACGTCCGCAACCATAAAAAAACAAGTTTTAAAAAGCTCTATCGGATATATCTAAAAGCAAGCCGTGATAGATTCTACTATTGAGTAGACAGCCGTAGGTGTTTGTGAATAAGCGTGGAAGGGTCAGTGCGGCTCAAAGTGGCTTTGTTAAATTGATTTTACGTGTATTGCGGACTTTGTTGGTCCGCCCGCTCTTGTGTCGGTTCTCGACAACTGGCGACTGTGCCCCGGGAATGTAACAACTACTTGGGATTTACTAAGCAATGTTTTGTTTTTATATATATTTACAGTTTTTATCCGCTTTCAGATAAAACGGGCTTCTCTTTGAAGGAAAATACAAAATGTTTGTTTAGAGATATCTACTGCTTCATAATGTTTTGAACAACAATAACAGTATTAAGTGCTATTTGAAAACCCGAGTGTTGCTCGACTACGAGTTTCAATTAAATGAAAAGGGTCAGTGACATGGTCTACATTTGATTTTCATTAAAAGTTTGGGTAACACAATCCTTTTACTTTGACCTTTAGCAAATACCTTTTAGGCTCGAACTGTTACTTTTATAAATAGGTGTTTACGTCCAAGGGGAACCAACATGTTTCAGTAAGGAGCCCTATTAATAGTACTCACGGGTTCGGAAACTTGTTTACTTTGGACCGCGCGAATATAAAACGGTATATTGATGGTCGTGGATATTTTTTAGAGAGCAACGTTTTAGAGATTGCAACATTCTACAAACACACTGCCACTCAAATGTATGTAGTACAGTTACTTTTTTTTTAGATCTGCTGTCTATTTTTGTTTCTGTTGTAAAAAATATGAATTCTATGTTGGTTTTTTCGTAACGTCATGTTCGGTGAGCGCGAAACATAACCTTTTCAAAGTTCAATATTTCTATATATTTAGTATATAGTTATATACCGTATAAAAAGATATACTAATTAATATATTATGAAGATAACTGCTTGGTTAGCCTACTGGTCTTAAGCACGACTGCTACGCTAGAGGTATTGGGTTCGATTCCCAGGTAGAGCAAAAAGTGTTATTGGGTTTTCCTATGAAATTCTCAGTAGCAGCTCGGAGTTAGGATTTGTGCCCGGTTAATGGCAAAAGGCTCGCCTCCTATTATATGGGACTTAAACATACCGGTGAACTGTGGATGTACATTGGTACGCCTCTGCCTAACCCGTCGGGGAATACAGGCGTGATGGTATGATGATGATGACGCCATGAACGGTATCTTTAAGTTTATTTTACATAAAATTAAGATCTAACTTTCCATTATCGTTATCTCAACTTGCATTCAATTTTACGAGATAGTCTGTATAATATAGTAATTCCGGACATAGGGTCTATAAGATGAGGTCGCCGAGTTAATCTAGTTTGTGCGGTGAGGCGGCCGCGGCCCGAGGGTGCTCGACGGAGAGCAGCTAGGCCTGCTCAAATAGCCTCGCATTTCTTCCCGCAAGCCACTCAAGCCGACAGCCGATATCGACCGAGCCTCTACACCTTTATGAGACAAGTAACGAAAACCTGTGTCACCATGTCTGATACTAAATTAAGGACCGATGTCAAGTGCGTTGTTTTTACAATAAGTGAAATTCTAACTGCCTCGTTAGGCTAGTGGTTCTAAGCGCAACTGCTACGCTAGAGGTCTTGGGTTCGATTCCCAGGTCGAGCAGTGTTATTGGGTTTTTCTATGAAATTCTCAGTAGCAACTCTCAGTAGCAAGGAGTTAGGATTTGTGCCGGGTTGATGCCAATAGGCTCAACCCCTTTCTTTTTAAGACGGGTAATCATCAAATAACTTCCCCCGCCCTAGTGTCAGACTTTTACTGACTAAAACCCGTCTTTGTTCCTTCATGTGCCCCGGCAAGGCTCTCCCCCTATCATATCGGTGAACTGTGTGTGTACATTGGTACACCTCTGCCTAACCCTTCGGGGAATACAGACGTGATGCTATGTATGTGTATGAATGTATGTATGAAATTCATTGAAGTGTCATTTTCAGTTAACATTTTTTGTTATATGTCATGTGTGTGTGGCGAACTGTGGGTGCGCATTAGTACACCTCTGCCTAACCCCTTGGGGAATACAGGCGTGATGGTATGTGTATGTCATGTGTAGATTATTCAATCAAGCTTCAAAAAGGCATAATTTAAGCGACAAGCGTGTCTATCCGTACACGTCTATTCATACGGCAACAAGGATTACTGTCTACAATAGGAGCGGTCGTAAGCGGCCGGCGCGCCGCGGTTACTTGGAATTATGTAAACGGCCGTTGGTTTTGAGATTTGATTAATGGCACTTCATTTAGAACAGCTATTTCGCAGAATTCTAATGATATAGAAACTGGTAAGCGCAGAAATTTGAGAATAAATTGTATTAAATTAACTGTGGAAGCACAGTTTATTACAATTTTGTATCCCAATTTCATACCTATTACATTTAGTCTTTCAACGCAGACTTCGCATTCTGTTGTTCAAATATTACTCAAGTTAATTAGAACCGTTTCATAATTAAGCATGGCTTAAAATTGATTGTGCCTGGGATGATTGCCAAAGAACAGTCCCGCGATAATGGATTATTGCACAGTTTCAAGAGTCAAATGCATGAAGAGTTTATTTGGTAACAAATAATAAAAGTTGTGTCAAAGAAGGAAAGATTTACGAGCTCTCGATGACTGAACGTTTATTATTTCATGAGAATTTTACCAAACTTTGTTGGTGATGTGGAACATTTTGTAACCACTAACGTTAGAATTTCAACCGAAGCTAACTTTGTTGTTAAGAATTCTTGTAATATATTGATTAGTACACACAAGAATTTCGTTCTAAGCTCAAGTTAGCTTAGAAGTAAATTCCATTGAGGAAAATTACGACTCTCTTTGTTGAAGTTTTCACAATTTAACGAATTTTGCGAGATTATGTGTGTATCCTTGTGTAAGGATTGGTATACAAAATATTGGTCATACTTAGCATATACCCAAGATATAAGCAATTTAAATAGCCCTTTTATCATTAAATATTCAACTACGATGTGAAATTAATGATAAAGAAAATTTGACATGGTAATTTTAAACGTCTTTGGAAATATGGAATTCAACGTTAATACAACGACCCATACGAGTACCCATACGATTTAACGTTTCAAAACCGATTGCCGCAGCAGCATTCCAGCAACATTGTTCCTTATAATGGTCGGGAAAGAACCGTAAACATAACCGGTCTGCTGCGACGATGGCGATTGTTGTGTACCTACATTGAGCTCTTTAAACATAATTACCCGTTCATACGGTTACGTGAAGCAGCAACCGATGTGGTTGTTGCGGAAAGCCCAAAGCTGTCGAGGTTTAGCGCTTTGGCGTCCATTAAGATCCCGTCGACAGTTAAAGTTAAACTGGGAGACGCTTTGAATTTTCATCTGAATTTGCAATGCAAATGTGAGTAGAAATTGTCGTAGATTTTTGAAAATGTTATATTTCTGCTCACAACTTTATGATGGTCTCAAAGGTATATATTAAGATTTCACTGCTTTTTCAATTCGTGTTCAGATTCGTGCGGCGAATAATGATTTTCGTCGAAAAATTATGAGTTAAGCTGATATTAGTTGAAAAACTGCAATAATTTCATCCTTTCAGTACTTTCACTGGTTTGATTATTGCAGCCTTGTCATGCAAGCTTAAAACTAATACAAAGCGAACTGCCATTTAAGCTATCTATCAGCTAATTGTTATGACGTTGCTCGGTGGTTAGTCCAAATGTGCCGTCTGCGGAAGTAATCGACGTGGAGTTGATCAGAGGAGCGTGTCGGGGCTGGAAGACGAGCGTGTGCCCATTAAAGCTCTGCGGCGGACGGCTGGCCGTGATTGATGACGCCAATTCGCCACTTGTCCAGCCTCGGCCAGCGCACGCCACTCTCGCTTCACCGTCGCCGTCGTTATGCGACTTGGCACGCTCCGTTCCGTCTAATTGGACATTTTTTACTTAAAATTTTGTGAGAGATATCCAGATGATAGTTTCTGCGCGTTTAGTGAATTCTTTTTTCGCACTGTCGTTCTGCTTTTTATTAGCAAAGTGGCATGCACTCGAGATTTAAACTCAATTAATACGTAATTTTTAGGTTGAAATTGAAATAGGGTGAAGGTATTGAGACCACTTTACTAGTAATCACGGTAACTACGGGTCAATAAACTCTTGATGGGAACACATATTGAGATTATTAAAATTATCTTCTATGTAAAACTGCTTGTCAGCCCCTGCGGCAGGCTGTCAAGTGTTAATTGTGATAAATTGGAGCAGTCATTTTTTTTTGGTATTATGGACTAAAATACCTGAACAAGAGCCCTGGCACTACAAACACAAGTTAATTCTCACATTAGGCCAATGTTCATTTAAATTAGTATATTAAGTGCAATATTTTTTAAAATATTTTTTTGAAATCCATAATGGAAATTATTTATTTATTTATTATATTCTAATATAGATTAGAATTTAATTTCCATTTAAGATTTTATAACACTAGATACTGTAGAGACTTAGGCTGCTTAGAATAGTCTAAACCACCTTAAGTTTCTACCGTATCTAGTGCAAGTTAGTTCTCTAATGCGTAAGTACCTATTTGCAGAAGATAAGGGAGATACTTCCAAACAGGTTTATTAATCAGAAACTAATTGCCGATTACTGACTCTGCTACTATAGTAACAGATACATTAAAACAACAGTTACTGTAACACACAAACCAATTTAATTATAATAATTATAAAGCATCACTCTCATCAAGTATTTCCAACACCGTCACTCATTAATTTAATTAATTACAGAGTAACAAAGAGTTAACTGTTTATTAATAAAGTGTGCTTTCAGTGTTTTATCAATGTAATGTAAAACAAAATAAACAACCCTGTATATAAATTAATTAACACTTTGTGAACACCTGCGCGACGAGTTAGATAATCCAAGTTTGCGCATTGAAACTTTTGGTAATAAATTGGGACACCAATTACAAATCACCACGTATTCGCGTTTTATTTTAAAGTACTTTATAATTTTACCAAGCTATTTGTTACTTGGCATTAAGTACTTAATGGATTTTATAAAACAAGTGGTAAGCACGAGAAGATATATCTAACGTTAAGAGGAAAGATTTATTTCTAACAATATTTATTCACAATTGAAAAAGATATAAAAAGAAAAGCATTTTCTTTAATATCGCGTACCTTTCCCACGTAATTCCCTAAAGTAACTGTAATATTTTCGATATCGCTTATAACGTTTATGCATCGCTTGAGTAGGCAGGCGATCGATCACAAGTGATCCCGGGAGCGCGGGCTAGGTAATCGGCGTGTTATCTTGAGCGCAGCGTGACACCCAGGGCTCGATCACGCTTAAAAAGATTAACATATTACCCGCAGATTGATGCCGACAGTTTCGAAAATAGAACGTCGAGATTTTAGAGCTTCACAATATGCAATTAATAACAGTATATCAGCTTTCCAATAAGAGAGCTCGTTCAGTCTTTAAAATTGGCTATTACTGAAATGAAGTAAGCACGTCCTCCGTTCTAGATAGGTTGTAAAAAACTTTAATAAGTTTTTATGAACGCTGCGTTGCGTTGGGAAGATTGATACTTGGAAAACAACTTCACTGTGTTCATTTTGTAGCAGTTCACGTAGAAATATGTGATATGAAGACACTTACATTTCCTGCTCTCTATCATGTTTTGTTGTTACTAAATTCCTTTTCATCATTGATATTACCATCCGAATATGATGGTTTTGATCACAAAATTCTAATATTGTTTCTCGTTTTTCTATCGGTTAATAAGCAAAGCTGTTGAAAAGTTCGTACAACCATATTGAAATATACCTGTTTGCTTCACATCACGTAAGCCTATATTAATTTTTAGTAAAATGTTGATTACACCGACATCCTATCCCGCCATTACTTTTGTATAAAAGCCTGTCACATAACCTGTTATTCCCAAGGATAATAGGTACCATTTAAAAGATTTCATCGAGTCATTTTCGCCATCTCTTTAACAACGTACGTATTGCGTTTGTTGATTAAAACATTCGCAATGGTTTCGTTAATGCTGGCGACTTCTAAAATTCATAATGGCCCATGGTATAGCAGGCATG